>JADKYO010000004.1:2767358-4151037 GCA_016758845.1 Nigrospora oryzae | reverse complement strand
TCTCAGCCTTGCCCTCTTCCTTCCACTCGGCCACTTTTGTGTCGATCTGGTCTCGGATCTCGCTGCGAATCTCGCCCGTATCGCCGCTGAAGAGGGCCAAAAACCCCTGTGTCCGGCTGTTGATGACATCGATTTCATGGAGGGTCACGGTATGTACGACCTCCTTGCGCTTCTGCAGCTCGCCGTCGGGGCACTGCAGGAATTTGGTGTCGGCGCCCATGGCATCGTAGTCGCGCGACCGGGCGTACGATCGGCCGAGCTTGGTGATCTTGCCGCTGCTCTTGTCAATGCTAATAATGTCGCCGGCCATGACGCGCTCCTTGGTCATGGAGTCGATCATCTTGCCTCCCATGTCATAAACGGCCTCCATGTCGCTCGTCTTGATGGTCAGCTTGCCCTGCTTTGCACCGCCCGTCACGGAACGATCGATCTGGATCTCCACCACCTCGCCTTCCATGATCTCCGACTCTTCCTTGATCCGCACACCGATGGACTTGCGGAAGGCCTGCGTGAGGGCCTCAGTCTTGGACATCTCAAGGGAGAAGATCTCGGAGGAGGCCAACGAGGTGAAGGGGACGTCGGGGCCGAGGGATTGCGCCATGCCCATGGCCATAGCGGTTTTTCCTGTGCTTCATCGGGGCAAGCTCGTCAGCGCGTCGTCCCAAGGTCGGACCGGAGTCCAAATCGTGCGCCTGGAGACCATGTGCATACCTTGGGGGTCCTGCGATCAGTACAGCGCGGCCCGCAATCTTTCCAATCTTGATCATCTCCAGAATCACAGCGGCGGCCTTGCGCGCCTTCTCTTGGCCTACCAGGCCTTGCGACGACTGTCGCGGCTCCAAAGTATCGGCATCGACTCCCAGGCCGCGGATGTGCGAGTGGGCGGCAATGAGGTTCAGACCCCGCAGCTCCTTGCCCTCGGCGACGGTCATCACGGGCTGCTCCCAGACATCACATTAGCTCGGGCCGCGCCGGTGATAGGCACTGGAACATCGAGTCTGCCACTTACAGCCGCCATTTTGACAGGTCCTCCGGATTCGGTGCGTTTGGTTGTCTTGAGTAGGTGCGATAAGCGACTCCGAGGGAGGATGGGTGGGCGATGGACAGTTTGAGGTGAGCTTCAGGGTCCAGAGTCAAGTTTGGAGCTGGCTCTCAACTTGTAATGCGACGAGGGAATCGGATGGATGGGACGAGGCTGGCAAAATTCAACAACGCGAAAGGCGCGTGCCGCAAGTTGCTGGAGCTTCCCAATCAGGCTGCAGCTTCTGTGGCGGAAGCGATGGGGTCCCTGGCGAGTGTGGCTGAGGGCGGTGAGATAAATGGTGGCCAGACAACCAGACCAGACCGCGTTCGTAAACGATACATCATCCTTGGCGCTGCTTGGATGAGGTACGATTAGAGCCCAGGTAGACTAGGTATGGCCCGGTTTGACTTATGCACCACCGTTGAACATGAATGGTTCAAACGGGTAAGGCTTCATCCTCGGCCGGATGTTCGAATGCTGCAACTACTGCGGCAGACGTCACCTAACAGCCGCCCACCCAACCTGAACGATCCCTCATCCGCCGGTTTCTTTGGTATATCGCGTTCTATTGGAGGTCAATGTGGACATCCAACTCTTGGAAGGAGGCTGCTTGTTTGACAAACGCTGCCTGCCAGCTACGCCTATTCTGATTGTAACATATATATGTATATGTATACACACACACACACACACACACACACACACACACATATATATATATATATATATATAAAAGGAGTTGGCTTGATGGTGTCAACGTTCCATAGTTCTGAACATTAGTGCTTTGTATGAATAGATCCGCGGTCGTACTTACCAAATGCAAACCCTTTGGCAATCACGTTTGGGATGGGTCGCTGGCAGCGGTTTCGGTCGTAATGGATACTTCCCGTTACCAAATGTGTGTTCATATTGGTGTAAATGTCCGATATTCCCACCTAAGCTGCCTTAGCGGTACAAAATTCCGCTTGCCAGGCGTGCCCTGTTTGTCTTCCACTTTCGCTGCAGCCATCCGAATATGTGCCAGTGAATATCGGAAGCACTGAGGCGTGTTTGTATAGGCGAGAGTATTGTCTACCTTGCTCGATTGGGTACTTCTGGTAAGTACATGCACTATCTAGATTGGATCGGACACTTGCGGCCCTTGGCGGTGGAAATATAAGCTCTTGGCTGTGGGCCGCTTTCTCATTCGAACTTCTAATTGACCTAGGCCCGGATGTTATTCTGAGAAGTGACACCAGCTGAACGGTATTTTCATACCTCCATCCGGAAACTGCGCTGTGGCTTAAACGTGCGCCTACTACGACTTCTTGCGTATAGGTAGGTAGATAGATTGCTAGATAATTCATAATGCCATTCTGCGTGGGGTTTCCCTATCGGCCCATTCAGCTGGATCCATACTAACCTATCCTAGATTCTGCATGGGAGCCCATCCCCTCCATTCTTTTCACCAGCTCCATTCTCACATTCGTTGCCGCCTACTGGTCTGCGTATGTCTGTTCGTTTGCCCGTCCCTGTCCGTGTTCTACAGACTGGGATTTCTTTTCTGCCCGCAAACCCCCCCCATCTCCCCGACCCTCTCCGTTTGCGCTTGCCGGCATCCCCTCAGCACTGCCATTCACGAAATCTCCCGAGCCACCAAGTGCTCCGTAAGGTCTGGAAGGAATGCTGATTGTTGGTCCCGCCCCCGCTGCTGCTGCTGGAGCCCCACCACACCTGCAACCAGCGTGTTGCGGCACTTGGTCCCCCCTACGCATTGTCGCAACCATGGCTGCCCACCACACATATAAGTACATACATGTAGCACACACAACGGTTCTCTCAGATGCATGCGGCAGGGCTAGGTCCATGTTTGTAGGTAAGTACGAACACGCTCCTGCATTTGAAATCCACCCCCCCCCAGGCGCATTCCTCTGGTTCTAATGCGTGCGATCACCAGACCTCTGTCCTTCTCGTTGCAACATTCTCTGTGCGGTAACTAGAAAGACCGACACTCTTTCACCGACATTTGCTTGTGCCCGTGCCGGTTTGGTCGATCGCGCGCCCGAAGCCAGCATTCCCTCGTACTGCCGGCCGTCAGACGTCAAGAGTAGGCGTCTTACTTCGCCAGGGAATGCCGCCTAGCAGCATACACAACACCAAGTGTTAAAAGTAACGCGGCGCCGCAGCGCGCCGGGTCCAAGAAAACGCAACATTATTCGACGCGTCGCATTATCTCATCTTATTGCCCTGGGCCGCAATATCTTTCCCTCCAACCCGCGCCCGGTGGGACCGCTTTTGCTAGTTTAACGCTGCCGCCAATCTGCCCATTTGCCAGCTGCATCGCTTTTAGGAAGCGATGGCCTCGTACAAGAGCGTGGGTTTCGGCGACGAACGGAGAACCTTGGCAGACACCCACAAACCGCGAGGCCGTAATGATAAAAGCGAACGGGACAGAGTATTGGGCTGGCGGACATCCTCGGACGCCCGTGAGGGGGAGAACAATCGAGACTCCCGCGATGAACGGAGCAGTCGAGATATTACGAAGGAGATGGGTCAGAACCGTACTGCCTTGAAGCTTATTACCGATATTCCAATGGCGCCCCGGGCACAATTGTCGCCGCACAAAGACTCATCAACTAGCGGTCGACCTTCAACAGGTACAGTGGACATTTCAATCACGAACCTCGTGTCCCTTATACGCGTTCTAGGGTTTCAAGATTTGGATGGTAGGCTAACGAGTTGACAGCGAGAACCTCCTCGGGTGCCATTCCCTCACGAACAGCCACGCCCACGAGACCTTGTCCGAAGTCTTCAGACCCCTCGCTGCAAGGTTCTTTTGAGGTCTTCTATAAATCTTGCGAGATTATGTCGAAGCGCACAGTGCTGGCATGGCACCGAGAGAAGAAAAAGAAGGAGATGGAGGTCAGGCGCATGGAAGCGAACCACACTTCGGCTGGTTCCGTTTCCCTCCGAGAAGCCCAGAGAATGCAGAGGACGCGGGACGAGGAAGAATTGAAAGCCCTCACGGAGAGATACTCGACCATCGATAAGGATCATCGGGAATCTCTCGAAGCCATTGCAGCTATCGTTCAACGAGGTCAGCTATCGGCCTCTGGGTTGTCGGCCACTCCATCAACCACAGATCCGGCAGTGGCCGAGTTGGCTGCCAAATTCGCTGATCTCGAGAAAAAGCATCGTATGGCTCAAGATGAAATCCAGAAACTCCAAACGGCCCGCTCGCAATGGTCCGACCTGGAGGAAAAACTCTCCCAAGCACAAGGGGCAATCGTGGATCTCCAAACTTCCCGGGAGAAGTCTGTTGAAGAATATGAAAAGACAACAGAGGTCTGTCGTGCGCTAATGAGCAAGCAAAACGAGCTTGAAAAGGAAAAATCAGCATTAGCAGAAGAAAATGCCGAGCTCAAGGAGAGGGTCGCAGCGCTACAGGAAGACTTTGTCGAAATGCGAAACGCTATGTCCAGCAAAGCATCCAACGTGGACCTGGTGGAAGCAAAAGCCCCGGCCGAAAGCTCCACCACCGGCTCGGGCAATGCCCAGCAGAATATTGAAGCGCTATCCGTGATGATTGAGGAGCTCAAAACCCGAGTGACCACGGCTGAGACTAGTCTTGAGACACTTGACTGCAAAGCCACAAGAGTCGATGGCAATTTCGCGTGCGTCCAAGACACGGTTTCGAAAGTCAGCACCGAACTTTCGTCCATTCAATGTTCAGTCTCAAAAGTCGAAGGCTGTGCTACGACAATCGAGGGCACAATATCGAGAGTCGACACCGAACTTGCGGCCCTGCAAGGTACCATGTCAAGAGTGGACAGCAGTCTCGCCGCCGTTCAGGACAGGATGTCAGCCGTCGAGAGCGAACTTTCAACGATCCTGGAGCATACAGAAAATCTTGATTTCAAGACATTGGACGACATGGGAGACCAATGGATGACGCACAATATCGGCGAATCTGTGCCAATCATGAAACAAAAGCTCGAGGACTTGGAAAATAATCTTGCGCAAATGCAGAAAATCCCCCAGAAGTTGAAACAAAATCGACCGGATATCGAATGCATGTCTAAAGGCTTGAATGAACATGGCTTGTGGCTTGTCCAGGAACCAACCCCGCCTGTTCCAGACGACGACTTGAAAAGGCAAATAACGGAGCTTCAACAGAAGTCCCAAATGGTTGACGACTTGAAGAAGCAGATGATCGAGCTTCAACAGAAGGGCCAAATGAGCGCGCAATTGCAAGTCACTGTAGCCAGCACTGGCCAGCAAATCAAGGGTATCCAGGAGAACTTCCAGAAGCTCCACAAGTATACCGAGGATTCTATGAGCAAGCAGGCCGGCCTCTTTGGCGAAATGATCGACGAAGTTTCCGGGCGAGTTACGGAACTCGAGGGCGCCCATCGTGGCACTGTCACTATGGTCCATGGCTTGACACCGCGGGTTACGAAGCTCGAAACCACGGCGAACGAGCCGAACGCGTCCTTCTGCGAGGACGTGCAGACCAAGCTTGCCGCCGTGGAACGAAAGCTTGCAGGGCTGCCAAATACGGAAGCCCGGGCTTCAGCACAACAGGATATACAGCTTCTGACCCAGAAGATCAAGACTATCGAGGTCCGTCTCGACGATGGTCGCAACCGCCTCGACGCAGTGAATCTGGGAATTGAAAACCTCAATGACCAGCTGAAGAACATCACGACACGCCATCTATTTGATCTCATTGTCAAACATGTGGATCACAACCACCACCGCTATGGTTCGCGGATCTCCAGTCTTGAAACAAAGCTTGCAAGTACTCAAAATGTTGTCGACCGAGCCAACGAGACCTTACAGAGACTTCACGAGGCGCATGCCTCACGAAAGCTTGATACCAAACGGTCGGCATCTCCAGCAGCCCAGTCGGCGGAAAACCAAGCCAAGCGGATGAGGATCGCGAGCAATGTCTTGTAAGTGCGCGGCGGAAGATGGTCATGAGTTTTGCCGTGGGCTACGGACAGGAGAGCCTCGATTGTAGGCTCGATGATGCGTATCGCATTGATGACACAGCGTGACTTTTATTGCAATATACCCACACTTGCGTGTTTTACTTTCGAGCTGTACTTGGCAGCAGAGAGGGGCGATGAGCTAGGGAATGAGGAACAGGAAACGGGGTCGTGTAGTAGTGAGCATGTTAGGTATATATGGCAATAGAAATGGCCATTCTCCGCCCAGCCCCTTGAGTGATGGCAGCAGCTCCCACCTGTCGAGGGGACGCAGTCCAATCGGTCCAGAGTGCAGGATCTGGTGCAAGTGTGAGACTCGAGCTGAATAGATGCTATATTTCCGTGTCGCGATACCCAAGTGTTACCCGCCGTGGGTATGGCTTCCCGACTTCAGAATTGGATTTACAAACGCCGTGCAACCTTCTATAGTCTATTTTGGTCGTAATGCTTCCCCATGTGGCCCGGTGTTTTCATTTCCCTCTATTCCTCGACGGACGAGACCTGGCCAGTGCCATGGTGGCCCGGCGGATAGCCCGGCGTTGGCATTGGCCTGTACGCAAAGACGATCTTATAGGAGCTTCAAGCCTCCAGTGACCTTGTCGATAGCGCTCTTGGGGCCAGGGCCGACGCCCAAAACAGTCAGGCTCCCGGCCTCGATCTGTGTTCGTCCAGCATCGGCGATGACCTCGGCAGCAAGACCCATTTCCCGAGCTTTCTTCTGAAGAGCAAGCATCTCATCCTGCGACTTGATTTGCACGGCGATCTTGGCCTGGCCGTGGCGTTCCCAGCGCCTGAGCAGCTGGAACTGGGGCGACGAGGGGGGGAAGCTGGACATGGTCTTGTAGCAGGCCAACGTCGCGTGGGAAGCCTGGGCGGCGATTTTACCTGCGGGGAAGCGAGTGTTAGCCAGTCCCCGGAGGGCCATTGGGGGGGGGGTAGGGGGGCTGCATGACGTACCCTTGGTCATGCCCAGGTCGGTGCGCACGACGAGGACCAGCTTGCACTCCTCGGCGGTGTCGAGCAGCTCGGCGGCGGCGTCGGTGGTGGCCTCGAGGCGGGCCTTGTTCTTCTTGCCCGTCTCGGTCATGCGCAGGCCCTGGCGGCGGTCGGCATCGGCCGCGTTGGCCCAGTTGGGCGCGTGGTCCAGCAGGGTGTCGTCCTCGTCGATGTCCGACTCGTCCGACTCGACGGGGTCGTTGTAGTTGGCGGCGCGTTCGGCGGCCAGGGCCGGGCTGATCAGGTAGCCGCGGATGCTGTAGACGCCCAGCATGAAGCCCGACAGGAAGGCGACGATGGTCGTCGTGAGGAACGCCGGCGTGAGGGCGATGTTGTCCGACATGGCGACGACGGCGGCAGTGGCGGCGGCGGCAGTGGCGGCGGCGGCGGCGGCGATGGCGGGCTCGGCGGAATGTGGGTATGGGGAAGAGGAGGGGCAGTCGGCGGGCGGGCGAGAAGGGGCGGTGATGCACTGCAGTCACTGTCTATTTCTAAGAGCCTGCTCGTATCGGGAATGGCACGGGGGGGGGGCGGGACGGATCGGCGACGAGAATGGCGTCGCGTGGGTTGGGAGAGAGAACAGCCGCCGGCGGGGTGGGAGGCAAGCTTGCTTGTATCTTTTTTTCCCTCGAAAATTTATGGTTATTACCTAAGAAGACGGAGGTAGCTAATAATATGGACAGCGGAGAGCGGGTTCGGGTTCAGCCTCTAGCCTCTTTCCCAGGGCCCCGTCGACGATGAGACAAGCAAGGGATGGACTCCTCTGTGTCCATTTCACAGCGGCCCCACGGGCGTCGGGTTGCCAGCAGGGCCAGCAGCTTCGTAACAGTTTCACTCCAGCCTCAGTCAGCCTTGCGGCCTCGGGGACGAGGCCCAAGCCCGGCCCAAGCCCCAGCCCGGCCAGAGTGGCGCGCCGGGGCGGGATCAGAGCATGGAGGGCAGGCCGGATTGGGAAGATGGGGACATGGGGACGGTAGTGCGATGGAATGGAGCCCTGAAGATTGGACGGCGATTGCCGCAGGCATCCGATCGCTAGTATCGCATCAATTCTGACGAGCGCGCTGCCGGCCTTCCCTGCGACCTGGTGGCCTGCCCTGCACATCCATGCGCGCGCGCGCGCTCGCTTCTCGGGGCCTTCCATGCTACGCTACTCCTGGAACCATGGGCCTTGGCTCGCCCACTTACTCGTCGGCTGAGGGTGCGGCACCTGCGCCATAGCGCAGTAGCGTGGAGTACCACGGCACCGTGAACGATTCATGCCCCGACTCCGTCCGGGGCGACGGGAGGAGGAGCCCTGGACGGATACGTGGGAAGAGCACTGGGCTCTCGAGGCGAATCAATGGGATCAACAGTGAAACTGGCAAGACACATCTTGGCTGCATCTACCCGGCCTCAGTAAGCACCCCGTTGCCAGGCCTTCCTGCGGCCCTGGCGATAGCAAGGACACGAGGGGCCGTTCGCCAGGCACGCTCGGCTGGGCTACTATGAATGATACTGTGTTCCATGTCCCTCTCGTGGCGCGTCAGCAACTGGCTAGCTAAAGTTTGGCAAGCCAGTAGCCGCAGGAGAGAAAGAGGGGGTGGGAGGTGAGGGAAGGAGGAGAGGCCAGCGGAGAGGGGTAGGCGTTCGGTATGCGGGTTGCTTCCGGAATGCACATGGGAGACATGGCCCGATGCATGGACGGATGCTCAGGTTCGTGGGCGACATCAGGTTCCCCTTCCCAAGATGCTGCCATGCTCCCGTCTTTGCTTTTCACTACGATCAATATACAGTGTGTCTCGCAGCAAGCGCCGTCAGGCCCGACGCCACGCGGCACAACCCCAGCGTTGGGGGGAGGGGGCGGGCGTTGCAGCGACAAGCCAGGAATACGTAGATGCACGAGAGAATGCCATCCCTCCCGGTATCACGAAGTGTCTGTGCCGACCTGTTTTATGCTGCCAGCGTCCCATTGGCCGCCCAGCAACAGCACTACGGTCGAACCCCAAGCCCGTCATCAGCCAGGCACCCCCCCTCTGGGAAAAGAAGTAGAAGCAGAGAGCCCTGCGCTGCCCGCCCCCAGCCTGCCGCAGACTGGCCCGTTCTGAATTGGTGGTGCGGAGTCGTGGTGGCCTTTGGGTGCAGGTGGGTTCCAGTGGTCGGGGTCGCCCGTGTTTGCGAAGTCTGGTTCCAGCGTTGATGGTGAACCTACCGAGATCGTGCTCCCGCTCAAGTTGGTGCGGATGCTGGTGCCAGACGCTGCGATTCCCTCTGTCCCGGGCCCTCCCCATCCTTGAGTCCATCCACACCCACCCTATCTCCCCTAGGCCCGTCAGTAGTGCCGTATACTGCTTTAGGATGTGCGCTACACCCAACGTCCCATGCCGTAGCGGAAGACCCGCCATCTGCCGTCGGCCGTCGCCCATCTGAGATCCCTCCCCCCAATCCATGCATCCTCTCCTTCTGCGCGCGAAACGTGCCTAGACCTGTCTTGTTCGTGTTTTGGGGGGGGTCGTCAAGCCGCCCGCCCCCATCCCCGTCGGTAGCGAACATCTCGACCTTCTTCACCCACTTTCCCAGCTTGCATGGGGAGCCTCCCTAGTCGTCGGAACCCAACCCAGGCGAACGAACGCAACGTACCGCTACCGCAGCAGTGGACGTGGACGCCCGTCCCGCCGGTCACGCACGACTGACCCCATACACCACCACACCACCTACCACCACACCTGTCTATCTCTCCGTACACATACCACATACACACACACACACACAATACGCACACGCGCACCTGTACAGGCCCTCCCCCCCCCCTGCTCTGCCTGTTTTGCCTCCCTTGCCTGCCCGCGCCCAACCAGCGCCCACGCCTACACCGAGCTACCATTTGCACACCCGACGTCGACGTGCTGGGTATCTCTAGCTGCTGGGCCCGCAGCCGCATCCCCATACCACCGCCCCGACGCAGACGCGCCTATCCATACCACACCACGTAATCAATCAACCCTGCCGACAATCGTTCATCCCGTCCAACATCGCAGCCCCTGCGTGCCCCCGACAATCGCATTCTTCTTCGACGCGGTCCTCCCTCGATGCGTGATGCGCTGGGCTGCCACCCGCCAGAATTATTGGAGCTTGGATCATCACCGACTCGTCAGCCCGATAGCAGCCGCCGCATACCATCTGCCTTTTCCCGCCTCGCCTAATAAAACCCACCACCACCACCGACTCGTCTCCCACTGCTGGCAGAGATAAAAAGAAGCAGAAGAATCGCGGGACGAGGGAGCGGACACGCCCGGCCTCGCCTCCACCACAGCGACGCGAAAGGAGGGAAACAGCGGGACCGTTCGCGCCTCCCCCCAAACAAAGGAGACCCGCCCTATGATCGCGTTCCAGCGCGCAACCTGCCGAGCCTGCATGGTAACAAAGAATGCAAACCATGGAGGAGGCCGCACAGTCTATCAGAAGTCTAGTCAGCGCCTATTTGCCCAGCCAGCCGCATTTGCTCTCCGTTTCCACCACCGCCCGCTATACACAGCATCTTAGGGAAAACCGTCTCGAGGAAGATGCGATCCCCCCCCTAGGGTGGATGACGTTCCTCCACGACGTCGATCGCGGCATCCTCCTCACGAGACCCTATTACGATATTCGCCCCGAAGCCGAGCCTGTTCAGGAGAATGCGCCCAGCCCCCCTAAAGCGCGACCGGACCCAAGCAAACCTGTCACGAAGTTGTCTCTGAAGGATTACAAGAACAGGAAGCATCAAGATCCCCCCCTCACCGCAACACCACCCGCCAAGACCAAGGACCTGGCGACCAAACCCAAGGAGCGCGAACCAGTGCCGGCTCCCAAGAAATACTTGGAAGTCCCTTCGGCGACCAGGGACATGAATCGCGATCGTGAAATCAAGAAGGCGCACCCGAGCCTTCCGCCCAAACCCGACATCCGCCGTCCCCAAAGTCCCCCGCCCGAGAAAAAGAAGCGGCCTACCGAGGTGCCTGACGACGATAGAGCCGTCAAGCGCACCAAGTTCGAGAGCCCGGCCACCAATGGCAAGCTGTCGCACCCCCTGTCCAAAAATGCCACTCCGCAGCTCAAGGACAGACCTGGTGGCCACGAGCGGAAACCGTCCAAGGACCTTAAGAGCTCCGCCTTGACGAATGGTCGCTCTGCTCTGGGCAACTCGACGACACATGGGGCTTCTCCGAGACCGAGCAGCCAGGTGAATGGCTCTCAGAAATCAGTCACTAGCCACTACGGGACGCCAAAAAAGGAAAAGGGCGACGGGAGCATCAAGTCCAACTCGAGCGTGCCGCCGCTGCTCTCCCCACTGCATTTCGGCTCGCTTGACAAGGGCGAGGACACGAAGCCGCCAAAGGCCAGTCCCGTGAAGAAGCCCGTCGACTCCAAGCCGCCGCCGTCCAAGAAAGCACGCGACGAGCCCGATCCGATGGCAACGCCCAAGAAGTCCCGGTCGAAGATCCCGCCGCTCTTGTCGCCTTTGCCAAATTACCTCAAGGATGAAGTTGAAAAGAGCATCAAAAACGGCACACTGCAGCCCCTAGGCATCAAGGAGCAATCGCAAAAGCCAACACCCGCACGCGACATGGACAGAAAGCATGCCGGGGCCTCTGACGCGCAGAGCACCGCGCGCAAGGGGCCAATGAAGGCGGGCGAAAGGGATAAGGAGGAGAAGACGATCCACGTGGACAGCAAGAAGGGGGCCGAGCTGCGGGACGAGTCGCCATCCCTGGTAGTGCGGATGAAATACCCGAAGAGGCTGAGCAAGACCATTTCGCGACTCTTGGCCTTGCCCCCCAAGAAGACGGACCCTGTAAAACGAGAAGTGCTGGATGCGGTGAAGAAGGAGGACCCGGCGGGCGTGGACCGGTTCGATAGTCTGGAGCCGACGGCAACGGCACGCAAGCGACCGCGCGGGACCGTGGATGGGGCCGAGCCGCCGACGGCAGCCAAACGGCCCAGGGCTTCGGAGATTGGGCAGCCGTCGACCCCGTCGAAGCAGAGCGCGGCCATGCAGCGGGTGGCCTCGAGCAGTTCGCAGGCGAACACGCCAGGGGCCGCTGGTTCCACCCCGGCACCCCCGTCGTCGGATCGCCGGCCGGCGCCCCCTGATCCCGAGATGCACAGCCGGCTCAGGAAACGGTACATCGACTATCAGCAGCTGGGCACCCGCCTTAAGCACGTGCGCGACAAGTACATGAAGCCCAAGGACGGCGGCAATGTCCCGCCCAACGCGTCCCCCGAGGAGCGGCAGTTTGCCATGGCGGCCGTCATCCAGTCCTCGGTGGCTTACATGGTCAGCTTCCAGGCGTCGGACCAGCTCAGCGAAACGGACGGCAAAGCGGGCGACACGGGGCAGTGGAAGAGTCTCCTGACGCTCATGCGCACCTACCGCCACGACTGCCGAGCCTCGCCCGAACTGAGCGCCTTGTTGCTTCGTCTGTACACCATCAGCATGACGGGGTTGAGCCGATCGATCCGCCTGGCCGGTACCAACAACATCGCCAATGCAAAGGAGCTCTTCCAGAATCTGAAGGCCGAGAACGACTGGTGGAAGATGGCACAGCAAGCGAGACTGGCGCTGGGCGACGGCGTCACCGAGGGAGAGGATGGGGGTAAAATCGCCAGGCTCATCGACCGCCTGGGCCCTTGGAGCCAACCGGACGAGACGGTGCCCATTGTGCTCCGGATCCTCCAATGGACCATCAAGGTCGAGGCCGGGTTCACACCAGTACGGGAACTGCTTGATCTCAACACCATTCCTGCCACCAATGGCACTCGCAACCCTTGAACCCCAAGTTGTACCACTTGCGAGCGCCGCCGGCCCTCGGGCAAGCCACGGGACGCTTTATTGTCAGCTATTGTATATTACGACGACGACGACGACAATTTTCTTTCGAAACGATACCAAAATTTCAGCTAATCGCTCCTGCGGGCCGAGGGGAAACAGGTGCACTCCACTGTGCATTGAGTCAGGTCTACGCCGAGCGTCCCGACGACGTGGCGTACCGCGACTAGCAGTATACTGTATATTAAAGTCGAGGGTGGCGTACTTGTGATCAACGGCGGCGTGGTTATACCTGGGTACCAGAAGGGGGAGGGGGTCCAGGAGAAACGGACGGGAGGGGCCATGTACCGAAACGGCAGGACGGGGTGATGGACAAGCGAAGTCGACAGGGCCAGTTCGCCATCTACGCAAGTCGCTCGTGTTTTGATGATATCCAAACGGCCTGGCCGAGCAATGATACGCTGTGGCCGCCTGCTGCTCCCCCCCGTTGACCCTTGTCCCCACTGGTGCGATGCGGCCGTTTCCTCCTGCCGCGTACAGTCTGGAGTTTGTAACCGTGATGTTTACATGTGAGTATTGTTGCCTGCAACTCAACCCTGATTAAATCCCCGGCAGTCCGAGGTCATTACGGTAGCAGTGCTCGCCAGGCCTCATGCCTGCATCCCCACCCCGGCACCAGGTGTGCACTACCGCCGGAGCCGCTTCCATAGCCCGCCGGGGTCCCGCGTGCCCCGAGCCGAGCTCCTCCGTCTGGGTGCCCTTAGCCTCGGTCTCCCGGCCTCCCCGCGTCGACCGCGTCCCCGCGACGCTCGGGCTTCTGGTATACGGCGCCGTAGCCCCACAGCGACGGCGCCACGGCGGCCATGTCGAGCGGCGCGCCGCCGCCCTCGGTCCTCTGGGGCGGCGCCCTGTCGGCGGGCCGCGGCCGGCGGGCGCCGCGCACGCGCCCGCCGGCCGCGAACCACGCCGGCGGCGCGTCGGCGGCGTGGGGGCTGCTGCCGTCGCGCAGGCCCCCGGGCCCGCCCGCCCGCCCGCAGTAGTACTGGCGCAGCAGCAGCACCACCACCACGGCCACGGCGAGCCCCAGCAGCAGGCTCGCGAAGTAGAGCAGCCCCGAGACGTCGCTCGCCTGGTCCGGGAACCCCTTGCCGTGCGGCGGGCGGTGGGGGCGGAGAGAACCGCTCGGGGCGGGGGGGCTCCGCGGCGCCATGGTGGTTTCTGGGGTTTCCCTTGGATGCTCGGGCGTGCCTCGGCGGGGAGAGGGGGTTCCAAGGGGAGAAGGGGGTTCCACGGGGAGAAGGGGGTTCCACGGGGAGAAGGGGGTTCCACGGGGAGAGGGGCGCCCAGGAACGGATGGCGACGAGATGCCAAGGAGAGAAGAGAAGGTTTGGACGGGTTGGGGCTCGGGTTGCTTGCCTGGCAAGGTGGGAAAGCTCCCTTTCTCTCTCTCGCTGGCTCGGTCCTTCGGGGGGGGGGGGGGGGGGGGGGGGAGGAAAGCGTCTGATTATCTACCTCGACGAAAGATACGACTCGCCGTTTTCGGTTGGCGAAGCCCGTGCCTCCCTCCCCTGCCGGTCTTCATCGAGATCACGGGCGGGGGTGGGGGGGGGGGGGGGGGTGGACGATTCGTGCCTACGGATAAGTTTATAAGGTCTCGGGTGGCTTGCATGACGATGATATGTCGTGCCGTGACAACCGGCTACCGTATGATGAGAGAGGACCGGCCTAGACGCTCCGGCGCGTCTCACGTACCAAGCACGCACCTACACGCACACATTCACATTCTTACGCACAAGAAGAAAGGGAGGAGGGGGAGGGTAGAAGGACGGACGGGTGGTTAGAGGGCAAGAGAGAGCGAGAGGAGGCGGGGGGGCCAAAAGGTAGAGAGAAAGAGGGGGGGAGAGCGCGCGCGCGAGAATAAGGCCCGAGCTGGCACGCTGGCGCTGCGGCAGGATGAAACCGACACTTTACAGCTTCAGCACAGTGGATATGAGGAACAAGAGGTGGGAGCACTTCATCTGATGTTTATCCGCTACCCCAAGTTCTCTTCCTCCCGCAGAAGATCTCGGGCCGGACCTTGCAGCCCCGAGCCATGTCCCCGAATGCCATAATAGTCAAGCTGTTGGAATTGCAATATCATTATGTGGGGCACCGAAGTACTTGGCTACCTAGTCTTCGTTTGGGGGTATAATACCTATTGCGAGCTATTACCAATTGGGGGGGGGGGGGGGGGGGGGTATGCAAGGGGCTCCCTCCATCTTCACGGTATCCTTCCATCCTTGTGCCAAGTCTGCCCCCTCCCCGTCGAGGTCCGGGCAGCGCCGCAAAGAGGGCTACTGAAGCCCGAAGCCCTCGCTCTCGTCCACAGCACGCCACAGCAACGTCTCGAGACGCTCTCGGGACTCGTATCGGTACAGGTTCAAAACATTAAAGCAGGTGCGGGCCGTCGGGTACCGCCCCGTGTCCGGCCCGAGGCAGGTGATCTTGATGATGAGCGAGGTGGCACCGGTGGCCGGGATGCGGTCGCTGCCCGTGACGAAGGACAGGAGCCGTTGCTGGTCTTTGGCCGATGCGGCACCAAAACTCTCCCAGAACCACTGAACCGTAGGCTCGTTGGGAGGCTCCAGTGAAACCTTATCGGAGCCCTCCCAGTTGCTGTATGCCGCGACACCTCGGAGCGCCGTGATGTCCAACGGCTCGTCGGAGCCACGCACCAAAAGCTCGATTTCTTCGGCCCGGAAGAGGGACAGCGCGTTGCCGGCACAGACGGTGAAGAAACCGCGCTTGAACGGCTCAAACTGACGACTGACCGACGTGTCCAACAGGTATCGAACATACAGATCGACATATTCGCGTCGGTTCCCATTGGTAACCATCCTGGACTCGCCACCGGGGCACAGTGGCACCCGGACGCGGTCGCCGTATTTGTCAACATCGATGGCGAAGTCCAGGCAGAAGTCCGACTGCACATCGCCGTCGTACTCAAGAAGTTGGCGGAGACCGCGGGCCAGACGCGGCCTGTACTCGGCCAGCTCATCCAGGGTGTACGTCATGTTGGACTTTTGGTGAATGGCCGTGGCCCCCGACGGCGGGGCCGGCGCTGCCGCAAGAAGCTTGCGGAATGCAAACGGAGGCAGAGCCACGTCCAGGATGATGGAGTTGTAGATGGCAAGCCCGAGAACCACCCCCACGAGGAAGTACTGGTCCGAGGTCTCAAACGTGTGGGGGTTGAAGTAACAGTATTGCGAATCCTCGTCGAATACAAACAGGCCTGCGAGGGTTAGTGCCGATCCTCGCGGCGCGGCGCCAAGGGGACCTACCATGATCCGGGTGGAAGACTTCTCGAACCAAGAGCAGAAACCACTCTTTTCGGAGCCCGCCGGCGTCGATGCCCTCTTCGCCCCGAAACTCGACGCGGAGGCCCTTTTTGATGTCTTCACTGCCGCTGCCGACGACTTCGCTGACCTGCTTGAGACTGTCCTCCACCAGGCATTCCCGTCGGACATGTAGAAAGAGATACTGAGTATAGCTCCTGTTGGACAAGATGCTGTCGAAGAAAGCCTCGCGCGCCTTGCCCGCCATCTGGCGCTTGGCGTCGAATTCGAGAATTTGAATCTTGGCCCAGATGCTGAGGAAAAAGGGGTACTGGCAGAATGCAAACTTGCCCCTGCGGGACTCCCAGGCCTCAAAATCCCCTTTGAAATCCATGCAGTCAAGCAACGAGTTGTAGAAGTCGCTCGTGGCCAACAAATGGCCATGCGCATGTCTTGTGCTCACCTCGTTGCGGCGGACATGCGTCATGTTGTTGGCCGCAAACAGCAAAGCCATCACCTTGGCCGCCGCCTTGATTTGCCAATCGTCGCTATAGGGGAGTACCTTGGGCTTCTCGGGCGGTTTCTTTTGCTTCTTGGAACCGCTGGCGGCCTCTAGAGCCGCGTGCAGCGTGGCTGGGGTATTATTGGACCGGTTGTGGGACATCTGGGGAATCAGACCATCCGTCACATCGATTTTCGCCTCAACTTTGTGCGTCTCCTGCCGTGTCAGGCGGTACGTGACGAAGCCACCGATGAGGTCTTTCATTTGGAGCATTAGGTGCTCGGGTAACTTTGCGAACCAGACCACGACATGGTGGTGGCACGTTTCTGCCGCGTTGGAAAAGAGGCCGAGAATTCTCTTGATAATTCCCGAGTGTCGGCCCGCGGCCCCCTTACTGTCGTCATCCTTGAGTCCAGCCATCGCCTTCTCCTTGCCGTGTGTCGTTTGTTGGGACCCGGCGTAGGCCTTGTGAGAGAGGTGGAGGAGAGGGTTGGCAAGAATAATGAGTAAAAAGCGGACGTCCTGCGGTTCCTTGAGTAGCCGCCCGGGGCGCTTGAGGAGGGTTTCGGTGCACTTGAGTAGCACTCGCTGCAGATGGTCTTGCGCCTCTAGCAGGATTGCCTCGAACCGCTGCTTCTCCGGTTCCGACAGCTTCCTGGACGCATCCTTCCCCACCATGTCGTCGTAGATACTCGTCCAGTTCTCGGCAGCGTTGATAACGAGGTGGTACCACTCGAAGAGAACACCCCAGTCGATGCGGGGCGACCGAGAGGTCACCAGCGAACTGGGCGACTCCTTGCGCCCTGGTCGGGACACGGGACGCGAGGCATCTTGCTGGTTTCCCGTCCACCACATACCATTCTCGGCAAAATTGCCTAGTAGAAGTAGCTTGGGGTCCAGATCTGCGACAGCCGCCTCGTCGGAACCGGCGGGCCCCCCACGCCGCGTGTCAGGCACGGGCTTCCGGGCAATCCTGACGGGCTGCTTGGAGCTGAAGCTCTGGCGCTGCGGAGTGAAAGAGGCATTGACATGGGAGTGCGAGCGAAAGCTGGCCACCAGGTAGTCTTCCACTCTCTTGAAGACGAGTTTCGGGTCGGCGCCATTGGAAAACGAGGGCCGTGGCCTGAGGGGAAGGGAGGAACTGCGTGCATCGGGAAACGATGTCGAATACGATCGATTCGCAGAGCCGTTGGGATCCGTGGGCCGAAGCTCGGCCTGGTCTTCGGCGTAGTCGTCAAAGACGGGGTTGTGCACGTACGTGGGCGGCGTGCCGTTTCTCGAAGACGTCCTCGCGTGGCCGCCGCCGGGTCGCAGGCCTTGCGAGAAGTAGTCTTCAGCGCCGCGCGATGCTGTGCGAGGCGGCCAGGCGTTGGGGGTCACGGTCCGGCCGTTCAGGGCCATGAAGGCCCGCAGCGAGGACCGCAGGCACTCGTGGGTGAGAAAGCGGGTGTGTTCCAGCGAAAGGGACCTGGGGCCGGCGTAGCCACCGCCCTGGGGCTCATCCCGCGCCGGGTCTAGCGGCTTCAGGTCATTGATCGTAGTGCAGATGGTACAGCGGAAAACATCCAACTCTTTGGGCCAGCGGACCAGACCGCCGCAGGTCATGCAGTTGCCGTTGGCGAAGTCAACCGGCCCCCGGGTCTGCTTTCTGGGCGCCATGTTTGGTGTAAAGCCGGCGGGAGGAGCGCCGCGGGTGGCGGGACGGTCGTCATCGGTCGAGTCGTCGAGACCCACCAGATGCTGGTGCTGCTTCTTCTTCTTGCTGGAAAACAGGGAGGGAAACGGGTGGCTCATTGAGCGGGAATGCGATGCGGGTCGGGCCCCGGATCTCGGCTTCTTCAACTTGGGCACGGCGCCGATGAAGTCGTCCTCGGAGCTGGAGTCGGCCTGCAGTGGCGCTTGCGGGCTGCGGCTGTAGCTGTTGGAACCGGGCTGGCGCGCAATCGCGGGTCTCGTCATCGACGCCGTCGTATGGGGGGTTGTTCCTCGATATGAGGGTGGGAGAGGAGGCGGCGGAGGGGCCGAAGTGGGTGGCGCCATAACCATGGGGCAGGCGTACGAAGAGGCAGAGGCAGAGCCGTAACCGTACATGCCATGGCCGTTCGGCTCCCAGCCTGGAAGCCGCATGGGCCTGGAGGACATTGTTTATCCAACTGGGCACTCAATGGACGGGACTGGACGGGACCGAACCGAGCGGGCACCTCTGGGCTAAGCAGTGAATAACCGATCAGCTAGTTAGTCGTTTTCGGGTTGATTCGCATGCCGGCTCGGGAGCATCTTGGGCGCGGCCAGGCCAGCCGCTACATGGGAAGTTTTCGTCGAGCCGAGGAGGAGGAGGAGGAGGAGCAGCCGCAGCAGCAGCAGCACCGGCCAAGTCCCAGTTCCCGAGCACTTCCCAGTCACAAATTCGAGTCCCGAATCCGCTGTTGGACGGGGGAGGACGGAGGGGCAAAGACCAGAAAAGGGAGGGAGGAGGATATCAGCCCGCGCTGCTCCCGGGTCTCAATCAACCGATCCGAAGCACCCACCGCGAACGCTTAAGCACCAGACCGGGTACCCCCTCGAGTCAGAGTTACAGTTGGGCTGAACCGGCAATGATCCAGAGTGCAGTCAGACCAGCAGGGATGGGGGGTTGGTTTGCGTGCGTGCATGAACGGCCCTGGCAAGCGTCGACGTCACGAGACACGGGAACGACAGGGCCACGCCTTCAGACGAAAGGGCGGGAGCTGGGGAAGGGGTACGGGCAAAAGGCAATCAACGTTGGACGGTGAAAGAGGAGCTCGGGGACAGGAAGACGAGACGGATGGAATTGCTCATTACATGTACAAAAGGAGCATGGGAAATTGGAAGCGAGCTTCGCGACAGCCGATCCTCCCCCCAGCCGCCCGGGCGAATCGCAGCGCTTACCGTTGCCTCCCTGTCGACGGTCCGCCGATGTCAAATGTAGGGTCCAAGACTTTGGGGGGGGGGGGGGGGGGGGGGCTTTCTTTCCGGGGGCCCCTTGGAGGGCGAGGATGTGCTGCAGCCGGATTGCGGCTGATTCTCGCGAGGCGGCCCAGTGGCCAAGCAGCCGGGGGGGGTGCACGAGGTAGCGTCTCACCCGCCGCCTCCCATCTGCAATTCTGCACCCATCCATCAATTGGTTGGCTGGCGCCGAGGCGACTGGCGTGTGTATTTACGATGCAGTCCTGTTGACACAGACGGATGGGGGGCTGGCTGGCGGGACGGGAGGGTGGGATGCGACACGCAACCCCCCAGCGGAACCTATTGCGGAGGGCGCGGCTGTCCCAGAATCCAGGTAACAGGGCCGGGTTGGGCAATCGACAAGGCTTTTCATGATTGGAATAGGTCCCTCTTCGTTCCGCTGGGTGCATTGGGAACCCGATTCTACCATACTCTTCCAGTCCGGTCGGAAGTGCAGCCGCCGCTGCTGCAATCTACACGACGACCATCCAAATCATCACCATCCTCCCCATTCGCATGTTCCAGTGTGTACCTACACACCCATGGAAACCTCCAGTACCTTGGCTACCCCGACCCCCATCGGTACCTGCACCGCTAGGTTCCTCTTCGGTCCAGTGGACCTGAGCACGGCACCCGCAATGATCCACCCGACGCCAACGGTTCCTGGTCCAACAAGACACCGGCAGGTTACAACCAGTCTTTTAGCTTCGCTCACTCTCACATTGCATCGCCCGTTGGCTGCTGAAGCGCCAGGCCGGCTGACGGGAGCAACCCTAGCAGCCCCCAGGTTGCGCCCTGACTCGAGTCCATCCAAATAGGCGGCCGTCGGTGCAGTGGACGCGAACCTCCCCTGCACACAACCTTGGGCCTCGCGGATGGCGGCAGCAGCAAGCAACAGCTGCTTGCCCCTGCCCCTGCCTCTGCCGCTTCTTCTACTTCTGCCGTGGCCGCTGCTGCTGCCGCTGCGGCACGCGCGCTGCGTAAAGCCCTCGTCAAGGCCGCCCGTCGGGACGCTCACTGACGCTCGGCGGCGGTGGGGGTGCATGCGTCAGGGCTACCGAGATGCCCTGGGACACGTCCGCATCCATGACCTCTTTGGAAGTACGGTGCGGTTGCTTGTGTTCTCAGGCGCGCACCCACAACTAGTTTCCCATCAACAATTGATTTGCTTGGACGCGAGACAGCTTCCAATGTCTTGGTGCCGAGCCCGATTAGCTTGGCAGGCTTGGGACCGGTTGTTGGGGACACAGGTCTCCTGAACTCAAATGCGCGGCGAGTCTAGACAAACGGGCCTGCCCCTATTGCCAATCGCTTCCCAGGCCGCTGCAGCGAGAGGGGCAATGCATGCCAAGCTGCCATGGAACGGAGCCCCTTTTGGAAGGGCCTCCCTAACAGCCCACAACTTTTATACGATCATTCAATCTGAACACGATGGGGGTTTACGGGCTTGGTTGTTAGCAAGTATCCATTGCTGAAATGGAATCTGTACGAGTTTCATTTGGGGGGGGGCGCCTGTCCAGCTGATAATCCTAGCTGATAGCCCACAACTGCAAGCCTGCAAACCCGCCGGATAGGCGCTTGTGAAGTATAGCGCCCACACTCCCTCAAGTTTCGCCCAGCTCCCCCCGGCCTGACGGCATGTGTTTGGTGGTGTCTGCGGCCCCCAAGGTTTTGCGCGGCTCGAGGAGGGAGCTGGGATGGCGCCAGAGCTGGATGACGCAGTAGTCGTGTGGCGCATATGCGAGGCCTCCATATAGGCAGCTTGGCAGGCAAGGCTCTCCAATCGAGTCCCCGCGCTGCCGACCCTCCACGGCTGAGCCGCCATGTCACAACGGCCGCCCTGGGCCCGCATGAGCCCAGAAGAGATGGCAGGAGGGCCAGTTGACGGGCTTGGATAGCAGGTTTCTCGCTACAGCTTTCGCTGACGGGAGCATGAAATCGTGGGTCCATCGAGATCCGACCTCCCGCTACTGTCTATCCTTTAGGTATCTGTTAGTCTGCCAACCTGCTGGCGGCCAACCAGCAATCGGCTAACCGGCAGCTCTGCCAGGGCGAGATGCGGGCAGCTCCATGGGTTGAATCAACACCGTCTATGTCATCAATCTCTCGCGCAACGTCATAAGCCAATGCCCGTGCTATTGAGGTATAAGAAGAAAGACGTTGGCTGGGAGCTGAGTGGGCTGGAGACTGTTGCACACAAGTCTATCAGCATACAACACAGCACGTTCCGAGATTATAGCCACTGCCGGATTCCCGCAGCCGCTCATCGACGATCCTATCAAAGACAAACCATCAGCCACCAACCCGCCAACCGCTACCATGTCTGCCGGCGCCAAGTCCACCATGTCCCGTGACATGGAAGAGCTCACCCAGGGCAAGGAGGACATCAGCAAGAAGGTGCAGGGCCACAAGGCGAACCTGTCCAACCCGAGTAGGTGCCCAGCCTGTCCGAATGGATGGCCAGGAATCTGACCACAGGCCGACGATGGTAGACACCAGCGACGAGTCCAAGGCGCACTCGCAGGAGGTCGTGGATGCGCTGGGCGACACTGCCCACTATGGCGACAAGGTCCAGCCACACAGCAAGAACGCTGCCAACAACCTCGAGGGCAGCCGTGCCGTGTAAGGGCGAGCATGGCGTCGCCTGGTCATTTTGCGCTGCGAAATGGTCACATGTACTTTCAGAACCAGTCACGAAGGACACGAGCCACACCCTCTGTACACCCTAACCGAAATGCTAGGTACGCTAGGGGGGGAGATAATATAACGAATCACGATGACTTGCGCCGGTTTCCCCAGCCCTGCGATCGACGTGACGGGGGCGGACCCTGCCCAGGACGTGCGGAGCCGAGTATTTGGGGCTCGCTTTTCGGCGCGGGCGATCGTCACTTTGCCAGGCCGACCGCAATGTTGGTGCGGGCAAAACAAAGGCGGCCTCGGGCTTCTCTTTCATTGGCATCCATAGATGGCCGCCGATAGCGCGTCATGCGCGCTGTCGACGTGGCCAACCCGGCAGGCAACCAGGTGACTCGCCATGTACTCATTCGGAAGACACATTTGACGGCACATGTGCGACCCACGACACAGGCGCGGCAAAGCTGTCGTCGCAAAGTCGGTGTCCCTAAATGCCGCCGCACGATCCAACCCACGACCGGGTCCGTCTTGGGCCCGGAAAACAGGGGGAAAAACAGACCCCTAATCTCTATCGCCGCCGGCGAGACAACGACCCGTCGCCGGCCTCAGCGCGGCAAGCGCATCCACACACTGCTCGCCCACATCCACTCGAGCGCGCTGTCCGTGGCTTATTTGTATGCACCCCACGCTTTTCTCGCGAGACCAACACCGACCCGGCGCAAATCATCATACGGCGGCTCCATAAATTGCCCTACCCCCTTTTGATAGCCCATCCCGCCCTCGCCTGCTCCTCCTTCGGGGCCGGTCTCTCCTGGCAACCGTTGTCGGCACCACCACATCCACTAAGCCCCCCGAGTCCAGTATGGGATCCAACGCCGATGGCTGCCTCACGGGCGCCGTGCAGGAGCAGAAGAACTACCTGGATGTGATGCTCGACGGCGTCATCACCTTTATCCTGAAACGCAGCGAGTTGTCCGTATCGCAGGTCCGCATCACCAGCGTCACCGACGAGTAAGCCTACGTCCCCCCCCCTCTTTCCCTCTTACCAACTTCCCCTTATCAGCCGCCCTCTCGTAGGGTGGGGGAGACACGGAGGACCCGCCGAGCCTCCCGTCTGTATGCCGCCCGGCTAACACGAGGGAAAAGTACGTTCCACATGTCCGTCGAGGCCCGCGCCACGAACACCGGGTATGTGCCCGCCACCGTAACGGGACTGGAGGTCGACCTCTACGCCGCCGGCGCCTGCTTCGGGCACATCAAGATGCCCACGATGCATACCAGTGTCGGCGGCGCCCGCGTGGACGTCGCCAACCAGCAGGTGGACATCAAGGACAAGGCGGCGCTGCTGGCCTTTGTCGGCAACGTCATGTCGCAGAAGACGGCCGTCCTCGAGCTCAAGAACGGCAGCTGCGGCGTCGAGGCGCTCGGCGCCGGGCCCCGCACCATCGTCTATGAGAAGACGGTGACGATGGCGGGCATGGAGGGCCCGCAGATCGCCATCACCAAGGCCAGCCGGACCGAGGCCGGCGCCGTCGACGTCGTCCTGCGCCTCGCCAACCCCAGCCCCATGGAGATCAGCTTCGGTGCGTGCGGCTTCGAGATCCAGAACGCCGCCGGCGCGGTGCTGGCCGAGCTCCGGGGCCCCGTCGACATCCGCAAGGGCTCCTTCGAGATCAAGCTTCAGGTGCAGCCGAACCGCATGGACAAGAGCGTGCGGATGCAGGGCCAGGCCGCGCGCCTGGTCGGCATCCAGTGCGCCGGTGCCGACTGGTGCGATGCCGTCATCAAGGGCATCAACGTCGAGCTCCGCGGCGTCGCGAAGCTGCTGAAGGTTCTGGGCGTCGAGGCCGACGAAGAGGCCGACGAGAAGAAGGAGGCGCGCCCGCCCTTGGAGAAAAAGCGGAGTTCCTGGCTTTGGGGTCGATAAAGGACGAGGCCGCAACAGAAGAAGGGCAGAACGAAACCCGCGGCCAACACAGCAGACAGCATTAAACGGCGTTTGGTGGCATCGATTATACAGGCGGCCATAGAGGCGTCGGAAAGGCATCCATTTGTAGCGTGTCGTTTCTTTATTAAACTATAGAATCCAAAATGTCACCTCGGGTCCGGCTCTCTTTTTTCTTCCCCATTTTGGCGCCAAGGCCAGACTTGCCATGCGCTTCAGCCGTCCTTCATCAACGCCTCGTTGCCCTCCGCGTACGCATCGACCTTGTACTTGGCAAAGTCCCGCGTGCGGACGTTGCGCGCGACCAGGGTGTCCAGCTCCTCGTAAGTTGGGCCGCGCATCTCGGGCAGGCGGAAACAGGTCCGGAGGGAGAACCCCCGAAGAAGCCCGCCTGGTCTTCCCAGTTGCCGGTCGTGGGTTTGAGCCTGGCAAGGATGGTCAGTAGTGATTAAATCAGCGGGATGCGGTCACGAAGCCTCTGCTAAAGAACCTCTATCATAATGATCAGGGCCCACGGGAAGCTAGCGAATAGGGGTGGTTCCTAGCCAACCGACGAGACAAGAAATCAAACAAGCTCCTTGCCAATACTGACGTACAGGGGCTGATATTATTGCACATGATCTGGGCGTAGTTGCCGGCCGTCGACAGCAGCGCTGACCACAGCACCGCCCTCGGCCTCCCCCGGCGTGGACGCGTCCTCCATCGTGGCTGGCTCGTATGGGAAGTAACAAGAGAAAGCAGAAGAGGGGGGGGGGTTAGATATTGCGGAGGGTTTGGCGCCCCGCCTGGCGAGTGAGTAGCTGACACGGCGCCCCTGCGTGGTACCAGCCACGAGGCTATCTCGATAACGAGACAGGCCCCTTTTGCCTCCAGGCCGCTAATGCCGGGTGCCTATATATACGGTCAAGACATGCCTAGTGTAGGACCCAGACGCTTTGCCTCCCGGATCTACCCCGCCGTGTCTTCGCCAGGGGATTTCATCGCCGTGCAATGATTGACAAACCTCCCCAGGGGGTAGTTCCAGGATCTGGTGCTGTTCTCGAATAACAGTTTGGCCTGATGATGCGGGGGGTCGACCATCCGTACCTCTTCTGGCCCCCGACGAGGTGCTTGACGAACTCCATCACCCTGATCCTCGGTGTCAGATGTACGTCCCTCGTTCCCGGCCGACGAAAATAGTCCCCACACGAGAACTGATCAGCGCCGCCGTGCAACCTCGGTGTCAATCCTGGCAAATGCTATACCCTTGGATTAACCCCACGAATTAGTCCCCGTCAAAACTAAGAGGGGTCGTTCTCTCCGCAACCGATCAACAAACTACCGGTAGCTTTGGGGCTTACCTCAAATGTGAATCTGGTTTTGGGACCGGGTTCGTCCCGCTTTGTCGTGCAGACTCGGTGTAATGGGGAGCGACTCTGCTGGTAGGTACTGGGACTCGTCGATAGTACTTCGGGCAAGACGGCTTTGCAGGATGTTGCTCAAGTGGCATTCTCTGTTTAGTTGGCGTGCCTCGCACGGAGATGCTCTTCTCTCCCAACCCCAAAGACGAGTGTCTACACCGAGTGTGGAAATCCTGCCCGTATTGGAAGACCTAAGCTAAGACCTTTAGGGGATCATCGCCGCCCATGAGACACTAAGAGGTAATGCGACTGATCACAGGTTTCCGGCGCCGTGCGGTGCGATGGTATAATCACCTCCTGGTGCCGAGGAAAACAAATCAAAAGCCAAGACAACTTTGGAGCTCAATGTACGAGTGTAGAAAAGAGTGCGTAATGGGGATGATTTTATTCATAATAGCTACGCTTCCTTACTGTGAGTCGCTAGGCGCAAAGGCCCCGAATTCATGCATGTGTACAAATGACCAAGTTCTGGAGGCCCGCCCACTAACCCAGGAGAGGTGCCTTGCATCTCTCCCCCTCCAGGATATAAGTATACTTATACTAGATGGAGATGGAGAAGGGGTAAAGGTGGGAGAGGAGAGTGAAGATGTAAGAGGAGGCCCGCCCACTAACCCAGGAGAGGTGCCTTGCATCTCTCCCCCTCCAGGATATAAGTAGATTAGATAGAGATGTTGGTTAGATCTAGGGAAGAAACAAAAGGGAAAGATAGATTGGAGAAGGGGTCAAGATATAGGAGTAGGTATCAAGATAGAGGAGTAGGTTCAACATATAGGAGGAGAAATAAAGACATAGGAGTAGGTATCAAGATATAGGAGTAGGTTCAACATATAGGAAGAGAAATAAAGACATAGGAGTAGGTTCAACATATAGGAGGAAAAATAAAGACATAGGAGTAGGTATCAAGATATAGGAGGACTAAACATATAGAAGGAGAGATGAATATATACGAGGAGGGACAAGGATGTGGGAAGGGGGATAAAGATATAGGAGTAGGCTTCAAAATGTGGGAGGACGGGCAAAGATGCAGAACAAGGGATAAGGATACAGGAGAAGGGATAAGAACACAGGAGAAGGGAAAAAGATATGGGAGAAGGAAAAATGTCGATCGGCAAAGGGGACCGGGAGGCCTATCTTTATAGAACCCAAGGACACAGGACCGACCGGATCAATGGCGCGGGTGATTCTATGCAGTGGACTGATCCAGGAAGCCACTTACAGTACAGGGAGCAGGTTTGGGGATCATTGGACAGGGGCAGGTCCAACAACCACTAGTGGGCCAATCAGAAAACAAAGTGAAGAAAGTGTAACTAAATAGAAAACGCCAACCTTTGGGGGGAAGTTGGACAGCACTAGTTACTCTTTCGTCCAATGTGCGCGGTAGATTATTTGTTCAATGACGCTCGGCGTCTGGGGGTGGCGTTGTCGCCCTGGCCCCTTTCGTCCACTCAGCAGCGCCATCGGGTGCTAGCGGAACGCAACCCGGAGATATATGCATGTATGAACTTGCGCATCAGCCCAGACTGCCGGTTCAGGGGAAGCAGGCGGACACACGTTCAAGCGCCACCCCTACCTGGATTCGGAGGCTCCTTGGTGCCGATGTCACTAGCACCGGCGTGTATGGGTGTGGCACATGACTGCCAGTCGTCCCGGCTTTTCCAACTCGGGTACAGGCCTCGCTTACTGGCTCCATGAAAATGGTTGCAACCTTTGTTTTTCTTGATATGTACAAAATAGCACTGCGGGGTAAAACACACATGCACACACTGGAACTCGCACTCGAAAGGAAATCCGAACCCGGCACGCACAAACGCCCGGCACACTGTACACCACCCGGCCATCAGCCCTCGTCTCGACCCACAAGCGGCCAGCCGGGCCGCTATCGCTTGGCCTTGACCGCCGTCTCGGGCACGAACATGGCCCAGACGCCGTTGACATCGGCCGTCTTGAGACTCCACTCGTTCTCGTCCTCCTCAAACTCGAACTCGCCGAGGCCGGTGGTGATCCACTGGCCCGTGGCCGCGTTGAGCTTGCCGGGGAGGCCCTTGGACACGTCGACGGCGGCCTTGACGGCGTCGGTGAACTTGTAGTCGAGCTTGTTCGTGTCGCCGGCCGCCGGCGGGTTTTGCGTCGACACGGCAAAGGTCAGCGGGTCGACGTAGATGTGGCCCGGGGGCGGCATGAGGGCGAACATGGCCGGCGCCACCGTCACCACGTTGGCCGTCGCCCCTTGGAGTTCGACCTCGAGAGCGCCCGCAGCCTGGACGCGTCGTCAGCACACCCGCTCACCCTTGCCCTCTCCCACGGCGCCGGGGACTTACGTTCTTCGGGAAGTTCAGGTTGGTGAACTCGTTGGCCTTCACGGGGTTGGGGCTTCCAAAGACGGCGGCGACCTCGATCTGGCCGGCCTTGTCGCCTTCTTTCTTGTCGCCGCCAGCAGGCGCCTCGCCAGCGGCGGCAGGGACGAAGATGCCCCATTCGCCGTTGACGTTCTTGACGTTCTTGAAAGCGACCTCGTTCTCATCGGCTTCGAATTCGAGCTCGCCAAGCGTCTTGTCGATGACGAAAGCCTTGGACGCAGCGTCGAGCTTGCCAACCTGCGCTTTGCTCAAGTCGACCCCTTTCAGCGCCGGGTCTGTTCCCATGGTTAGCCATGCATCCGACGGCACGACGTCCAGCACTCGCCTCAGGGCCACAAGAGGATTGGTACTTACTAGCGGGGTCGAAAATGTAGTCCACGCCGCCAAAAGTGAGCTTGTCTCCACCTTCGGCCAGGTTGACGATGAAGGAGCTGGGTTCGAGGGCCTTGAAGCCGGCAGGGGGTGCCGCCGGCTTCTTGTTCTCGGTCACAGTCAATGTGCGCGCGTCCTTGGCCGAGAACTCCAGCTCGAAAGCCCCGACGGTCTAGGCACAACACATGGTTAGAGGCCGCTTCGGTCGCTGCTCGGGTCACTGGGAGGAACGTACGGCCTTGAACGAGGTATCCTGCTTCAGGTCGCCGCCGACCAGCGGTACGGGTGTACCGAAGGTACCGGTGAGATCCTTCTCGTTCTTCTTTTCCCCTTCCTCTTTCGCCTTCTTGTTGTCTCTGGCACCCAAGCTCAGGGCCCGGTTGTTGAGAGTGCCGGACATGCATCTTTGCCCAGCGGCCAGTCCAGGGGCAGGCGCAGCAGGCAGGCCGAGGGCGGGAATGATGGCCAGTGCCAGTGTGGCAGCAATCGAGTAGCGCATGACGGCGGTGTTGTGGTGTGTTCAGGGGTGTTTTCGGCTCGGAAATCTGAATGCTATTAGTTATGCTTTTCCCCCTCACACTTCCAAGTCGTCCTCGGGTATAGCGCGCGAATGAACTCGTGCCGCTGGTTGCCGGATTGGCCCCTTGGCTCCAAAGGCTTACCGGTCTTCTGTAGAGCGACAAAGAGAGGCGTGGTGGTGAATGCACTCTAACGAGCACTTCGCGGCAGCAAAGAGCGGTTGAGAATAGAATCAGAAGGTAAAGAATGTAAGCTCAAACGGACCGGCCGAGTACAGGGAACAAGAACCGGGTCAACCGTTGAAGAAGATAAAAGCCGACGAGGTATTGTGAGCTTGGCCAGACCAACCTGAGATGTCCGGGAAGCATGCTTGGTCTTATAGAGCTGGGGAGGGCCTCGATGGCGCCCCGGACTCGCAGAGCCCTCTCCGCTCCCCGCCGCAACCTGCACGGCTTGCTTGGGCCATCGGCCATGATGGCTTGGCCGGAGTCCTCAGGATAGCACCCACACATACGCGGGGGTCCAACCTGAGCGATGGCGGCGCAAAGACGCAGGCAGTTGACACGTCTTGGCGCGTCCGCGCAGCCGAAAAGCCGTGTCTTTGAGGTGGAAAGGAGTATATCCAGGGTAAGCGAAGGGAAGGGGGGGGGGAGGCACCCTCGTCCCGAGTGGTGGAATGCATACTATAATTGGCCCAAGAGCCCCCCCCTTCGGCAGGCCGTGCCCTTCTGGTTGGCTGTCACCGTGTAGGAGATTATGCGGAGCGGCAGGTCAGAAACAAGATGCCCCTCCGAGGCCCTCATAGGTGGTGGTGGTGGGGACGGGCGGTCGGCCATGGGGACCGGTTGGTGCCAACCCAGACGGTCCCGTCGCCATGGGCCCTCAACCGCCGAGTCTGACGCAACTTGGCTTTGGGGTTGGCAAGGCTTAGGATCGATGCTTGTGTGCCTCCACCCACGCGCAGGCGCCACGGGACAGACCCGTCGTACGATGTGCTCCCGGCCAGCCCTGCCCTGTCGGACTGGGAAGCACGCCTTGACTGGGAAGCACGCCTTGGCGGGGGACGCCTTTGGCGTGGTCGGCGCCTGTCCACGCACACCGGCTGGGCCGGCGCAGCTGGCGGACATGCATGTGCGCCCTTGCTCGCCTCGGGCCCGGAGGCCAGTCCGCCAGTGGCCTCCCGTCGCCAACCAAGCCGACGGCACGTCGTTTCGGGGCGGAGCCGAAACAGGGTGCCGTGGAGCGGCCAGCTGGAGGCGGAAGAAACGGCATGGGCGGGCATGGGACGACGGGGAGAGTGCCCAGTTCCCCATCGGGCAAACGGGCACGCGACCACAATGCATTCCGCGGCTGTAGGGCGGGGGAGAAACCAGGGTGTGCTCGGCAAAGTGGGTAGCCAAGCCCCGGGCGAAACGAGATGCCGCCCAGCTGTTCTCCTAAAATTAGACGGCCGGCCGATAATCCGAATGAAGATGGGATGGTTTCAGATCGGCCTGGGGCATCTCGAAATAGCGGACGACGGCCCCGATCACACGCTGGCGGACTCGTTACCCCAGGGGATTCGCCGCGGGGGGTGGCGTTCGCAGGCACTCCCCTGGTCGCAGATCCAAGCCTCCCGGATAAGTCGGCGCGCCGGTTGAGCCGCAAGACACCACGCGAGCCCGCCTGGCGGGAGAGGGCACATCGCCGGCCCTCGAGGGTGTTCAAAGCAAGACGGGGGTGCGGGCGGCATGCGTAGTGCCAAGCCCATCTACCGCGGAACATGGGGCTGCCGAGCCTCTTCTGCGACGGCATCGGCGCAGGTTGGCAACGCACAGCCTCGGCACGCTTGGGATCCCTGGCACTGCTCGAATCGTCTGTATTGGGAAGCAGGATCCCGGGGGAAAGACTTGGCCGGGCAAGCCCGGAGCCGTCCCCGGGAGCCCCCCCGTCCGGCTGGCCACGCCCGCCGTGAGCATTCTACGGCGCTTCTCTATTCTACGCGAGCAATCCTACGGGCAATCCGACGCGGCGGCCCTTTGCTCCCCGGCGGCCTTGTGCCTCTTGAGCTCGATGCAGAACTTGGACCCGGCGCGGATCCTCTCGCCCTTCCAGATGAAGAGGAAGGGGATGACGCACACGAGGGCGCTGAGGCCGCCGAGGAGGCTGCAGGCGCCGGCGATCCCGAGGCGCGAAAACATGGGCGTGGTGGCGAGCGGCAGCACGACGGCCATGCAGGAGCGGGATGCCGTGGCCGCCGCGTTGGCGCTGGCCGAGAAAACCTCGTACGCGTCCGTGAGGTAGTTGACGAGGCCCATGAAGATGAGCGTGTAGCCCATCCCGAAGGGAATGCCCGCCAGCATCGGCACCGCGAACGGGACGTCCGCCCGCGCCGCCCACCCGAGCCAGAAGAGCGAGAGCACGAAGACGGGGCCGCCGACGCAGGCCAGCGGGATGCGCCGGTACTCCTCCTGCTGCGACCACGCCGCGTTGCGCTTCTTCGCGCGGACCAGGAACTGGTCGTAGTAGATCAGAAGCGGGACACTCAGGAAAGACCCCAGGCCTATCGGGAGGAAGCAGAGGCCGGTCACCCCCGGCGCAAGCCCGTACAGACCCTGGAAGATATGCGGGAACGCCTGAAACGACATGTAGAAGATAGAGTAAACGAGCGCCAGGTACAAGCACGTGCTGGCGACAATGAGCTCCGTGGCCAGCATCCGCAGCGGCCGTGCCAGCACCACCGTCGCGAGCTGTTTGAGGTTACGGCCTTCGAGTTCGGCAGCCGCGTAGACCTGGGCACTCGGGTCTTTCTCCCGTATGGCGGCGGCGCGGCGGCTGAGCAGCACCGGCGCGAAGGTTTCAGGCAGCCAAAATACCGGCGGAATCGTCAGACCGGCGTAGATGAGACCTACCCAGAACGTCCACCGCCAACCAATTGTGGTCGAGCAGAACCCCTGGGAGCGGATCAGCTGGGTTCCAGCAGGAGCCCGACGGAACGGCGACTCACCGAGACAATGGGGGCGAAGAGGGGGCCCCATATAGTTGCCTGGGGTGCGTCAGTAATTTCTTCATGCCGCGGTCCTCACTTGGGTTACATCGACGTACAGCCATAAACCAGGCCATGGACCGCCCCCTTTCGATAGGGTTGCCGTAGGTATCCGCAATGATGCCAGCAACCACGGCGATAGGACCGCCGGCAGCAGCACCACAGAGGAATCGGAAAACAAGAAACGCCGGCCAGCTAGGGGCCAAGGCGCAGGCCAGGGTCCATATCACAACCAGCGAGAAGGTGATGCGGGTGATGATTCTTCGGCCGTACTGTTCGCTCAGAGGACCCCCTAAACGTCGTATGAGCGGGTGCCTCAGCATCGTCCTTGGTCCCGCATTCGACGCCCAGCTTCTCCCAAGCCGTGCTCCCTTTCGGGAAGGGGGAGGGGGGGTTCTTACAGGTCACAGGGCCGAATACGTAACCCATCAGAAAAGTCGTGATTGGCAGCACCATCTGCGGTGCAGACGTGACGCCGAATTCCTCCGCCATGTAAGGGACGGCCATGCTCGGTAAAGAGCTACCCAGAGTGCTGTTGATGATGATGGCTGCCGTGGTCAGGAGAATTGCTGTTCTCCTCGACTACTACCGCGTCAGCCATCTGGCTATACGTTTCAGCGATATGGGCACGGCTTTGACGCACGGTGGACCAGTTGTGCGGGTTTTCCTTGTCGTTTTTCTCCCAAGAAATAATCCTCTTGCCGGTATCGCCTGGTCCGAATGACAAGTCCGCCCCGGTCGTGCCCTGCAGGCCGTTGTCCGCAGCTTCTGTGGCGGCTATGCGCTCGGCATCTCGTGTGTTGATTGTGTGTACCAGTGGATTCAAGTGGCTCCGACCTGCGGGGTCTTTTGGGTAGGTCAGTTAACGTTTCAAGTCACAGACGGGGCTATAATGGTTTTCGGGTAGCTCTCACGTGTAGCTGGACGTGTTTCACCACCGCTGCCGTTCGAGCCGCTGCCGGCGCCTACTTTCTTTTCGCTCGCCATGATATCAATGGGCGCCCCTTCTGGTCTGAGAACCCGAAGATGGGAAGCCTAAGCCCACGTTATATATATCATACCTGTAGCCGCCCTCTAGACATTGGCGGTGAGGGATGCGTTGTCGGCACGCATGGAACAGCACGAGCATACGTGCCAAGGCATCAATGCCCATGCATGGTCCAGGAATGGTAGTAAGAAATGCCGAAGGGGGTACCCAAGTCCGGCTGCATAGAATGTGTAAGAAGTCCCTCCGTTCCAATGGCTGACGGCCACTCAAGCCAACAGGACACCGATATGGAGAAGGCGTATGTGGGCACCCTATCGCTATCCGATGAAGGAGAGGACGTCAACGCGGGGACAGGTGCATTTTGATGATGCGTACAGCTGAGGAGCTGCAGCCAGAGGGTCGAGACACCCAGCGACGAAGCTCGGCTATCAATGGATCGCGAGGGGGGCCCCCGAGGCACGAATCATTATCATTACTACAGATCCCGGGGGAAGATGCGGCCCAGCCACTGAGCACCGGGCTCTGCCGGAGATCCGGTCCGGTGCGGAGGGCAGAGTGCACCATGATTGGCTCCCAACCAATGGAACCTGCACGCACGCTCGCCTATTAGTAGCCCTTTGATCAAATGTCCAAACTGCAGTGACTGCAGGCCGATGTTCGGGCAATAAAGCGGCGAAAGCGGAGGCTCCGTTTCCGGCCAGCGGGAGTGAGGGGGAGCCCCAGGGAATAGACCGGTGATAAAGTTCGGATGAAGTGCAGGGGCAAGCCATGCTGGGGCGCCTGCGGGTTTAACCACCCCTCGAAGACCACCTGCCATCACTTACTCATGACGCCTCATGAGCATGGCGTCAGGATTGCTCGTTCTACCCCATTTATGACCTCGCTTTCGTGGCTAAGCACGGTTTGCCTGCCCTCTGGACGTGGGTCAAGCCGCGGACAGGGGCGTATAGTAGGCAAGTCAGCCTTTGGGCACCAGTGGTTGGGTTGAATGGTCCCTACGGGCTTGACGACGCGGGGAATCAAGACGTCCACTACGCAAATGATGGCTGGAGAGAGCCGGCCAGCCGCCGGCCGATTCGCTCGTCCATAATCCCACCATACACATGTTCCGCCCAGGTGCAAGCCGTGGGTCTTGTGGCGGCGGGATCGATGATCTCCTCGACGCCGAAGGCATTGGCAGTCCTCACGGGGTTCATGAGCCCCTCATACTCGGCCTGGAGCTGGCGGTAGAGCTCGCCGGCTTTCTCCGGTCCACCGAGCCGCTCGGCTTCCCTGAGTTCGTGCCGGTGGCCGACCTCAATCCCGCCCTGGAGCGGCAGTGATCCCCAGTCACCACTCGGCCAGGCCACGCGCATACGGGGTTCTCGGCAGTCCAGCATGACCCCCCCCGCAACACCGTAGACACGGCGCGTGATGACACTGAAGATGGGCATCGTCGTGGAGTAGTACGCCATGGCGAGATTGACACCGTGGCGCATGGTGGCCGTGCGCTCTGCGACGGTGCCGACTGCGTAACCGGGAATATCGACGAATTGCAGCACGGGCAAGTTCATCACATCGCAAAGCTTCAGATGCTTCGTGATCTTCTGGGCGCCCGAACTATCCAAGGCACCGCCCGTTGCGCTCTCGCAATTATTGGACACAATGCCCACCGGGCGCCCTGCAAGCCGACCCAGGCCTACGATAGCGGTGGTGCCCCAGAGAGGCCCAATTTCGAAAAAGGAAGCTTGGTCGACGACAAGCTCGATGATGCGGCGCGGGTTGTACATGCGCTCTTTCCGCCGCGGGATGATGGTCTTCAAATCCTCTTCCCGCCGGTCCCACGGGTCGCTGGTTTCGATGACGGGCGGGGGCGAGAACCCCGAGCTGGGGAGATAGCCCAATACCGTCCGTAGCTGCTGAAGGGCCTCGGACTCGGAACTTGCGAGATTGTCAATCGTACCGTTGCGACAGTGGATCTCCGGGCCTCCTAGATCCGTAAGGGACAGGTCTTCTTCGAATGTAGCCCCCTCGACCACCTTGGGGCCGGCGTTGAAAAGGCTGGCCACGCTCGCCGCCATCACGCTGAAGTGACAGACGGTGACACGCGCCGCTCCGAGGCCGATAGAGGGGCCCAGGGCGGCGCCGAGATTGGGAATGCCCAGGTTGAGCTGCTTGACGACCACATCAAAGGCCGGCAGCGGCGGGACATAGGAGAAGCCGTTCTTCTTGATCGTGGTGACCGAACCGCCGCCGGAGGACCCGTCGACTAGTTTTATAATTGGGATGCGGAGCGAGAGGGCCAGTTTCTCGACGTAGAGCGTTTTCTCCCACAAGGCGCCATCGGCGTGGCCAGCCCGGAGACTGTAGTCGTCGGCGGTGAAGACGATCTTTCGGCCATTCACTTTCCCGAAACCCTGGATGCTGTTGCTGGGCGTAAAGGCCTCGATGGTGTCCTGCCCTCGGCCGGCCTCGGCCGCCCGCTTGCCCCATTTCACCTCGCCGGCCACGCTGCCGACTTCCTGCAGGCTCCCCTTGTCCAACAAGGCCTCGACCCGTTCCCAGACCCAGAGCTTGCCGGCTTCTTTCTGCCGCCTGTACCCACGGCGCTCCGTGTCGGGCGTGCGCGCAAGCTCCCGCAGCCGAGCTATCTGCCCCAGACGGTCTGAATAGTCGGGGGGCGGCCCAGACGCCGCGGGCTTTCTCCTGCTTCTCCGCCGCGGCTCATGTTTCGATTCATCTGACGACTCTCCACTCCGATTCAAGTGCGCGGCGACCTGCTCCAAACGGCCAAGTGCCTGTTGCTTGGGTCTGTCATCGGCGCCCATGCCTGGACCCGAGCGTTGGCTGGAGGGGGGCGAGTTCGGGTTTCCCAAGCTCCAGAGCGGTCCCGCCCACGTCTGCCGTCTTCTTCTAATGACCGTGGGGTAAGGCTGATGCCAGGATTAGCGCGCCGGCAGATCAATCGGCCTGCTTGCTTTTGGATACCTTTAGATGCTTGCGTTTGGTGGATTTGCACCTGTTGCCAATGCCCAAAGTTGGTCGTCCGTAGGCGAGGTTGCTGGCCATGGCGGTGCCTGAGTAAAAGCACTCCCCCTCCCAACCTCGGCACAAACACACACACCCCGCACCCTCCTGTCGATCGCCCAGCTGGGTGGAACGTCAACCTGCACAGGCTTAACCACCGCGTTCTGGCACGCGCTCTTGGATTCCAAAAGTGAGGGGGCGGGTAAGTGAGTGCCGTCGTCTAGACACGAGCAGTCTTCTCGGCGGTGGCATTTCCACCCATGGCTCGAGGACCTCACTTGCCAACAGCCCTCCGCTCTGCCCCGACCCCGCCACCCCTGGAGTTAGGAGAGGGCCTTTTGTGGTGCCCATGGGTGCCTGTTGGATTGTATATTGTTTATACTCTTGTTTCACGGCTATTCGCCTTGCTGCCTACCAGAGCACCTCTGGGGTCCAACAGAGCCTCATTCATCGCCCTGGGACGCGGGATGCTGTTTACTGCCCGAGCACATGCTGGAACCCCGCCATAACCCCAACCACGCCCGCCCACTTGGTACCTGGCCCCCATGTCAGGGGCTACTTACGTGAACTCCGTTGTGACCGCTTCATCGTTGGGTGGCAATTTGCATCTGAAAGTCCGCACATGCCGGAGAAAGACAGAAGCAGAGTGCTAAACCGCCGACGGGACTAATGGGACGTGTTCACGAAGATGCGCCTCGGCGGCCTTTCAGGCGCCTCCTCATTGCCAACAGGTAGGACCGCCATGCGGCTACTTGCCTGCCCTCCCTCTACCCGTATGTAAGCAACGATTTTCTAACGTTGATGCAGAGGCGAAATAGCCACAAGGATCATCCAAGCCGCCCGCGAAGCCTCGCTAGAAACCTTTGCGCTGGTCACGCCCAACGACAAGAGCCATGCTTTGCGTGCGGCCCATGTGCTGGAGCTTCCCTCCGCCAGCGCCTACCTAGACATACCCTACCTTGTCGGCCTCGCCAAGAAGAACCAGATCGAGGCCGTACATCCGGGCTACGGGTTTTTATCGGAGTCTGCCGAGTTCGCCCGGCGCATGTGGCACGATGCGGGCGCGATCGTCGTGGGTCCCGGTTGGGAGACTCTCCAGAAGACCGGCGACAAGATAGCCGCGAAAGCCCTGGCGCGGGAGTGCCATGTGCCCACGCTGCCGGCGAATCAGAACCCAACCGACCAGCTGGACGCTGTTTGCGCCTTTGCGCAGCGTGTCGGCTTTCCCGTCATGCTCAAGGCCGTGGATGGCGGAGGAGGCAAAGGCATCCGGCTGGTCCAACGGGAAGAGGAGCTAGACAATGCCGCCCGGCGGGCCATCGCCGAGAGCCCGTCGCGGCAGATCTTCGTTGAGAAGGCCGCCATCGACGGCTTCCGCCATATCGAGGTGCAAATCATCGGTGACGGGTACGGTGGGATACGCCACCTTTGGGAGCGAGAGTGCAGCATCCAACGCCGCTACCAAAAGGTTGTCGAGGTTGCGCCGAGCACCATCGCCAACCGTCGCTTCGTGGCTGGTATCATCCAGGCGGCGGTGCGCATGGCGGAGCGGGTGAACTACCTTTCGCTGGGGACGTTCGAGTTCCTGGCCAACCCCATCACGGAAGAGTACTTCTTTCTCGAGGTCAACCCGCGGCTTCAGGTCGAACATACGGTGACTGAAAGCATACTGGGCACCGATCTCGTCAGTGCTCAACTGGCCATCGCACAAGGCAGCACCATAGACGATATCGGCCTTGCCCATATTGGCAACAGCCTATACCAGCCGCATAGCCTGTTTTCCGTGCAGCTACGCCTGACCGCAGAAAATGTGCAGAGCGACTGGTCTCTGAGCATCGGGAAAATCACCGAAGTCGCCTTTCCCACAGGTAATGGCATCCGTGTGGACACCCATCTTGTCCCCGGGCATCACGCGGTGGTCGGCGCGGATTTTGACAGTCTTCTGGCCAAGATCATCGTGACAGGGGCGTCATGGCACGACATCGTGTCGAAGTGCCAGCGCGCGCTGGAGGATACGAGCATTGAAGGCGTCAAGACAAACTTGGACGTTTTACGTGCGACAGTTGCCCATCCTGATTTCGCGTCGGGAGCTTATGACACAACGTGGCTGGAGAGGGAGCTGCCACGGCTTCTAGAGACTGGAAGAGAAATCACCAAGTCGCTCTCCGCGGGGTTTGGCAGCGGCAAGGGGCTTTCAGGCTCGGCACCCCTGACGGGAAGCTCGAGTTCAGCGGTCATGTTGCGGAAGGGCGATGCTTGGGCGATCAAGCTCGCTCCGAAGGCCGACAACACATCGGCCCAAGAAGGGCCCCGAACCCATCACCTCAAGCTCACACGTATCCTGCGAAACGAATTCCCTTCCCTCCTGCGTGCCGAAGTCGAGTACAGCCAGCCGGGCGCCCCGCCGTCGACGCTCCTCATGGAAGCTGCGAGTAGCAACGCCTCGGCCGGTGCCATTACTGCCGAGGGAAAACACCGCCGCGGCGATCCGAGCAACCCGGGCCACGTGGTGATACCTTTTCCAGGCAAGCTGGTGGAGGTGCTTGTAGACGAAGGCGACGTGGTGCAGCCTGGGCAGGTCGTCTGTGTGGTGCAGCAGATGAAGATGGAGTTGGAAGTGAGAGCTTCTTGCGGAGGCAGGGTGAAATGGATCACGGAGGTGCAAGATGGCGAGGATGTGGCAGAGGGCATGCTGATCGCCGAACTCGACGAGGTTGCGGACGCCGCCAGTTTGCGGTCGAAACTATGATAAGTCTAATGTCTATACCAGTATCTAGAGCTGGCTACTTGGATCTTTTCGCGGCATGTGCGGTAACCCACGCTATCCAGGGTTTCGTTTTTTTGTATACCATTTTCTTTGGTACAGCACCGCGCTAGTTCCTACAATCTACTTAGTTTCTCTCCTGTGACTCGATTCGCTATTGAAGGCACTTGCTGGGCCTGGCAGCTCAAGGCATGTAAGATCTGCTATGCCTAGCCCTGATAAAGCAGACCCAGAACGCCTTCGGCACCTCGGCCTTCTCCATGCCACTCAGTACAAGACATCGTCTCCTCAGCGGTCCCCTTGAACAGGCCACCCCGGAATCCCAAACAGCTGGCTGCGCAGTGGCATACGAGTAAATTAACTTGTGCTTTAGTTGGAATCAGTGCCATTGTATGATGTTATGGACCTCGGAAATGAGATTAAACTATCTACATTCGCGGTCCTGAGAATTTTGGCTTCTTTCCTTTTGGGCGCGCAGCTGCTCTTCGCGGCATATCCCGTGGGTGGATTGGCAACAATCCGTAGGTTAACACCACCATACAAACATCTCACAAGACGCCCCTTTACCAAACCCCGGGGATGACGGCGTATTTTCCTCGAATCTCATGCTCGCCAAACTTTTGCTGGTACCACTTCTTACCAGCAACGGCTCGGGGCAGCATGGAGAAGAACTCGTTGACCAGGAAACACCTAGCCGGGGCGCAGCCGAAGCCGGCGGCGATCCAGAAACCCAGCCACTCGATCCACTCCATAAAGTAATGCGGGTAAAGCATATACTTGAAAAGCCCGTTCTGCGGAACCGAGTAGTGCTTCTCGATGCTCTTGTGGCTACCCTTGGCCAGCCTTTCCTGGCGCCGCATCTCATTACGGCGGATCTCGCGGAGCTCTTCGTCGCAGAAGTAGTTGGTGGTCAAACCGACGTAGAAGACGACGAAGCCCAGGGCGAATTGCATCACGGACCAGCCCTGCGCATCCCAGTCCTCCTGGGAGGTTGGCCCGTAGGCAGCCAGCCAACTGCCCAGACAGGTCGCATTGCACAGCTGGAAGACGAGAGCAAGTCCCCACACCAGGAAATGGATAGGCGACATGGAAGGCTGGATGATGGGGAAAACAACAGCGCGGTAGATGTAGTGAATGACGAAGAAGGCGGCCAAAACCTTATTCTGCCAAGGAAGGTCGGTGATGCCATGCTCCGCGGGCAGCGTCTTCATGATGTAGAGCAAGGTTATGAAGCCCGGCATCTCCATTGTGGCCCACGCGAGGCGGCCTGGCAAGTTCAAACGACTGCGGACTGAGGTTTTGCCCATGCCGTACCAAGAGATGAGCCATTGTACTGAGGAGGCCTGCGGAGCGGAAGAGGGTCAGCCGGGGTCCCCAAGACAAGCGGCTGGCTGCTGTCTCACTCACCACCCAGAACCACTGCCACACGCTTAGCACCAACTCGTAGTTTTCACGGCTCGCCGGGAGCCAGCCTGCGACGATGGCCATGGCGGCGAAGTAGAAATCGCGCAATGTCGGAAGGGCGGTTCTGTTGTTGGGGAAAAGAGCCTGGAAACCAGGGGGCTGGCGAGGTAGAAGGGTCCTGAAAAGGAAGAGGATGCTTCAGACGGCGTGGGCGGGGGCCGTAGATCACGGCCAACCTTTCGAAAGCATAAACACAGTCGGCGTGGGATCTCCTTGCAAACCACCTTGGCGTTCTCGCGTCAATGACGACGCCGGCTTCCCCAGCTTTCGCTAGAGGCAGAGCTAGACGCGGTACCTGGCGATGGTCCAAGCTCCATATAGCCCAAGTGGGCCGAGCGGGCTTGAGCCTGAGCATACCGTGTTTCCCAAATCGGAAGCGCCTGGTGCAAACCCTGCGACAGCATGGGCATCTGCGTGCCAGCTATCCGTCCATGAGATGGATGCCATGCCTGCGGAGAATCGGGGTTGTTTGTTTGAAGCGGGCCGTCTCGCAAACCCGCCCATCACTGCTCCTGTAAATCATGTAAGGACATGCTCCGGCGGGCGGGAGTCAGCCCGTATGGAACCCGATTGGCCTCCCGTGGCCGTACCGATCACTCCGCACTGCCCCTGCCGCTGCGTCATCACGGCAAGCGGGTCGGCAGGGCCTCCCCCCTAGCACATGCATCTATCATCACAAGAGAGATGCTGGACGGAGCTGACCGAGTGTGGCTCATGCGGCGTCAGCTCAGTCCCGCGTCACCCGCTGAACGAGATGGCTGTGGACGAACGGACGGTACATACGGCGTACTGGCTCGCGCGCGGTCTTTGCCGCAGCAAGGACGGGCACAGCGGGCAGATCAGGTGTCCCGCTTGGTCTATGGGCCTGGATCCCATCCGAGCCAGTGCTCTCTTTGCCTCCATCTCGTCCCTGGCCACCTCCCCGTGGCAGAGGGCTGTGCTGCCACGGGATCCTCCTGTCCATTCAGTCCGTCCGGGATATTCACCTATGGTACAGTGGTGGGCCTACACCGCCACATTTCCGGGGCACATGTACTACCTGACCTTGCCTGCTGGGACCCAGTACATACATCTTGCCTCCAATGAGTACCCGGATAAGCAGGCACTTCTTCGCTTGCCGGCCAGCCGGGGGGGGGGGGGGGGGGGGGGGGCCTGATTGCCTTGACCTCGCGGAACTGCCTTCACTGAATTGGGAAGTCCAACCGCTGCGATGAACCTTGACTCCCTCCGCGTTTCAAACAAATCCTCTCTCTTTATCCTACAAAGATCCCTAGGCCCAAGCTGCTCACCTCCGGCTGTTAGGGTGTTACGCCGATTGCCAGATTGCTCACCCAACTCGTCACGCTCGGCCTAAGATTGCCGAGCCTCAGATCCAGCAACATCGAATTGCTCTCGATTTCGCACACGGCGGCCGATGACGCAAGCCTGTGCCGTACCTGCGCGCGCCCCGCGATAACCAACCTCCTCTGCACCACAAACCAACATCCAACGCCGGAATTCGGAGGGCGTAGAACGCGAAACAGGAGTCCGCTCATCTCTCGAATTTCCATCCGTTTGTTCCAAGAACCACAGGAAGTCCTCCCGCCGCCCATTCCAGTGCATCTGTGCGCCTGTCCGTCGGCTCTATTACCGCGGCCTGGGCTGTTGCCTGCGGCCACTAAGAAGCCCATCCGACCTGACTGGCAACTGAGGTTAAGTTGGCATCGTCACCATGGTCACACGAAAGCCCGTCCCCGAATCAGCCCCCAGCGGTTCCCATCCGGCCCTCCCGGTTTCCATGCAGGGCGTACGAGAGGAGCCGTGGTCCCCGCCAGATTCGGATGCCGATTCAGAGAGGGTATGGGGCGATGGCGCATCCGGCCGACACGATTCTCCGCGACCGCCCAATCAGGTCCAGTTCGGCGACACGGATGCTTCCCAAGTGCCCAGCGCCTTGCGCCCTGGCATGGCGGGCATAAATCCCTTTGGCCACGACGAGGGAAACCCATGGGACGACCCGAAAAACAACAGCGCAAACCACCCGGGCGCACCCATTCCCCAAACCGCCCTGGGACATGTGCCTTCGGTCTTGCGCCCCGGACGAGCAGAAACGAACCCGTTCAAGCGGAAGCCAGTGTCGAGCGACACCACGGGGACCAGCACCCCGGTGGTTCCGCAACACCCACCACCCCCGCCGCCGGTTGATGCTTTCGCCCAAATGGACCTCGGCCAGTCAGACCAAGGGGCCAACCCCTGGAAGCCAACCGTGGACGAGCACAAAGTCTCACCAGCTCCTCCCACAGTCGTGCCACCAACCCCTCACGAACCTGGAGCAGATATCTGGGGCTCGGCTACCCCCTCCCGCCGACCCTCGGCGAGCCCAGGCGCGCATTCTCCTGCGCTGGTTTCTGTGCCCTCTGACGGGCCATCTCCCTCCTGGGGCGACGACACGCTGCTGAAATCATCACTTGCTGCGATGCCGCAGAAATCGCCCGAGGAACATGAGTTCACCCGAGACAGCCATGCCTGGGATGATCTCGGGCGGCTCGATAGTAACAGGGGCGTTTCTGCGCCTGCTAATGCACAGAACAAGCCTCACAATGACTGGAGTCTGATCGATGATGATATCGACCCGGCGCCACCCACACTGTCTAGGCAGAGTACGTGGGAGAATTTCGACGACGACGACGAGCCTGCCCAGTCGCCGCCCAAAGGCAAAGAAGCTGCCATGCCAGAGCCAGAATCCGCACCATTCCCAAAAGTTGCGCAGGCGACGGAACCAGCGCCACCGCCAGCTGCGGCGCCAGCTCTTTTACCGGAAGTCAAGCCCGGCCCTGCTACGGCGCCAGCGCTGTTACCAGAAGTCAGCCCTGCCCCTGCCCCTGCTACGGCGCCAGCACTGTTACCAGAAGTCAAGCCTGGCCCTGCTCCGGCGCCAGCGCTGTTACCAGAAGTCAAGCCGACTCCCGCCTCCGAACCAGCTCCGGTCCCCGCCCCCGCCCCCGCCCCGGTTTCAGTGTCTCCGGCTCTTGCTGCAGCCGCCAAGTCCGAAGAAACACCCCCGGAATTACCGCCGAGGAGATCTCAAGAAATCCCGCCGCCACAGCCACCTCGACCTGGATCAAGCGCAGGCGACAAAACAGAAACGTACCAGATCAAGAACATCAACTGGCACGACGAGTCAGCACCCGAAAACCCTAGAAGATCGCCAATCCTTGTTCAGAATGCCAACGGCCCCTGTCCGCTTGTGGCTCTGGTGAATGCTCTTAGCATGACAACCCCCGCCAACCTCACAAACACAGTACTTGTGGAAACGCTTCGGTCGAGGGAGCAGATCAGCTTGAATCTCCTTCTGGAGGCCGTCTTTGATGAGCTCATGTCTCCAAGGAGGAGTAAGCCAGATGTGCCATTGCCAGACGTGAGCGAGCTGTACGCATTCCTCAAGGGCCTGCATACTGGAATGAATGTCAATCCTCGATACATCCCCACACCTGATCATGTCAAAGCTCACAAACGCAACTCTCTCACCCATGTACATCCGTCGGAGAGAGGAGATTTCATACCCGGGACGTTCGAGGACACCCGTGACATGAAGCTGTACGCAACATTCTCCATCCCACTTATACACGGCTGGCTGCCTCCCAAGAACAACCCTGTCTACGAGGCCTTTGCACGGCAGGCGTCTTCTTACGATGACGTGCAAAGCCTTCTCTTCCGAGAGGAAGAGCTGGAGGACAAACTCGGTAACGATGCCAGTGGCGGCCTCTCGGAGCAGGAGCAGGAGATGTACCAAGACATAATGACGATCAAATCTTTCCTGGCGTCTTCGGCAACCCAACTCACCCACTTCGGCCTAGAGGTTATCACTCAAGCGGTGAAGCCCGGAACCTTTTCTATCCTGTTCCGTAACGACCACTTTTCTACCCTCTATAGGCACCCCCAAACATTACAGCTCCTAGTCTTGGTCACGGACGCAGGCTATTTCACTCATGATGAAATAGTTTGGGAGTCCCTCGTGGATGTCAATGGCGAGCGGGCCGAATTTCTATCTGGGGATTTCCGTCTCGTTAGTGGCGTCCAACACCAGGCAGGAGATGACGCCTCGGGCTCTTGGTACGAGCCCGCTGCTTCCAACTCTGCGGGTGGCGGGGAATGGCAAACGGTCCCGAACCGCCGAGGCCACAGCCGCGATGACACAGCTAGCTCATCGAATATGGCGACATCGTCTAACCACGAACAGGAAGACCGGGACTTGGCCTTGGCTTTGCAGCTTCAGGAAGAAGAGGAGGAACGACACAGAAACGAGCAGGCTGCCCGCCGCCGCGAGACACAACTTTCGCAGACCTTCATTGACCAGCAAGGCGTTGGAGGCCCGAATTCTAGGGGAGGCCCGAATTCTAGGGGAAGCACACGAGGTCGGGTTGCCAACGCTGGCGGCACTCAACCCGCCGGCCGGGGCAGGCCCACGGCACCCATCACCATTCCCGCACGAGGCAACAGCAACTCGACGCGAGGCGCAAGGCCTGCCCAACAGGTCCGGCCGCTGGTCCCGCCCGCCACAAACACGACACACCGTCCCACGGACGCTCTGGAGGACGACGCGCCGCCGAGCTACGAACAAGCCTCGAAGGCGACGCCGTACGTTCCGCCTGCCGGCCACCCCAGCCACCCTGGAAGCAGCCTGGGGGCCAACGGCGGGCGCCGGCGGCCGACCACCGGCTCGCCCCGGGCCAGTGGCAACGTGGCCGGACCTAGCGGCGCTGCCGGTAGGGCCAGGCCGCCACAGCCTGTTGCTGCCAACGCCAGCGCCGACGATAGACACCGGGACTGCGTCATCATGTGAACGGGGGAGAGGTGCAGTGAACGGCGAGATCAAGGAGGAAAACAACTATTCGTCTGGGTGGGACGGTTGGCCTCCATGGGTTACGATTGATTACGAAAAGGGGAAATTTACGACGAAAGACGATTGGCGTTGGCAAGGGACTGGTTGGGCTGGGCTTCCGGGCGATCCCACTACTACGGGGGATAGTTCATGTGATCCGAGTCTGGATCCGTACGCACAATGCGCACATAGACAGCTCGTCGGTCAAACTGGCTATCGAACATTGTGTTATAAGTAGTTTCAGATGTATCAATGCCGTACAAGATCAACCAACTGCATTGACGTGGCAGAAGCTTTCTGCACAACGCCCCGAAATTCAAATGTGATTCAAGGACCGGATGCGTGACGCATCGAAGGACCGCCGGTGGTCCCTCGGCCTGGCCCTGCTAGTATACAACGGTTCGCCGCCAGGGCCGCCCGCGCCTTCGGGGGGGAGGGCTCTATGAATTGCTATGCAGTAAGACGCCGCGCAGCAAGCACATATAGGCACTTGCAGGGGTCATCTCCATCATCCCATCCGTCATGTACATGTAATTGAGGCCTAAACAAGGCCAACCGGAACGCCATCGTGGTATCATGAGCCTAGGAACGAGTCGTAGCGTGCTCAAGAACGAGCAAGCCTCTATAGGAAATAGTCGGACGGACCCCTACGTCCGGCCGGCACATGCCTCATATCGTCCGGCACGGCCGAGAAGATGCTGAACTTGGGGTCCAAGTTTCTATCAACCGTCATGATGGAGGCGACATTGCCGCACCGGTAGCAGTAGTTGGGCGCGGACCACACCGTGACGACCGAGTTTTGCGGAAAGTGATACTGCAAGGGGTTAGGTTTCTACCGAGCCTGCTAGTGGGGAGGCTTCGTACCTTGTAGCCCTCATTAACGAGCTGGTGAGCACGCGCAATGAGCTTGAGGCCGTTGACATGGTTGAACTCAGTGGCGACCTTGTCGCCAAAGAGCCAGCCTGCGCCACGTGGGCTGATGGCCCACGTCTCAACATCTTCGGGGTCGCTCCACACCAAGTCGCAAAAAGCACCCTCATGGGGAATCTCCTGGGCGCGAGCCACCACGCGAATCTGATCGATGGTCCTAATCTCGGGGCTCAGACCACCGTGCACACAAAGAATCTCGCCATCCACAATGGCGGCGAGAACGAGGAAATCAAACACCTGACAGCATGCTTTCCATACCGACGCATTGCCGTACTTCTGCTGACACTCCTCGTAGAAGCCATAGACCTGGGTGATCTGTCTGGACTCGTGGTTGCCACGAACGAGAACGATGCGGTCCGGGTACCTGGTTGCGCATTAGTCATGGGCGCTTCCATGAAAGGCAGAGACGGCCTACTTAGCCTTGAGGCACATCAGCAGCGTAAATGTCTCCAAGCTGAAGTAGCCTCGGTCGACAAAGTCGCCCAAGAAGACGAAGCGGGTATCGGCGTTTTGGACGGGTACAGCCTGGTCGGATGACGTAGGGCGCGACGAAGTGAGCGGCTCGGTGGCATCCTCTTCATCCTCCTCAAGGGTGGACTCATCGCCTTCGGCTTTGGACTCGCCCGAATTCTTGATCTTCTTCTTGAGCTTCGGATTCGTGATGCTGGTCGGGGGCTCGATGAGGTCGGCTGTGATGATGGGCTTGGCGCTTAAGGGGGGCTCAAGGGCTGGCTCGCCCGGCATGCCGCCGCTGACGCGGAACAGCTCCAGCAGATCATAGAACTGGCCATGAATATCACCGCAGATGGTAACAGGGGTAACGACAGGCTGGATGTTGCTCTCTGTGGGGGGCCCACACGGATCAGTCAATGGTGTCGAGTGGGGGGGGGGGGGGCGCACCAATACATACCCTCCATGAGGACCTCTTTGACCATCTCGCACAGCTCCTTCATAACGGACTCGGGCAGGTAATGGCATTGCTTGGCCTCCTCGAGCCACTCGTCCAAGCCGGCGCCGGGGCGCAGGCTGGCGGGGCCGGGCTTGGGGATGCCGGACCGGGGAGCCATCTTGGGGATGGGAATCGAGGGGGTGGGCGGCGGAAGCCGGAAGGGGAGGGGGGCGGGCGGCAGGCAAGGCGGCTCCGCGGACGGTAGGGTGTTTCGTCGTATGGGTGGAACGGGGCAGGGCAGGATGCGATCGGGCGGGAGCCGTACGGGCGGGCGGGCGAGGGTCTGGCTGCTGAAGAAGTCCCGATGCGCTTGCGTTGATGGTTGTTGGTCTCGCAGCCTCAGGTGGATATGAACCAACCCGACGCGACCGCCTTCCGAGTCTATCCTAACTGCTGAGATAAGCGGCTGGGTTGAGCCGATGGGGGTGTATGGCCCGTGCGCTGATGTGTCATCTCATGGGGAGCTAGGGAACGGAGTACCTCGATTTAGCTGGTGGGTGGCATCAATGGGATCAGATCAGTTGGGATCCGGATGCAATGGGATGGGTTTCGATGGTGGGGTGAGGTACGAGCGGGTGCACAAGAATGAGCGATGTACGCAACAGTACCGGGCCTTGGGAGGGGACGCAATGGAATGGCCAGTCTTCCCTCGTACGGAAGTGCCCATACGCACCCAAGACACCACAGGTCAAGTGTTGTGGAAGCTGCTTCACCACCCCCATGCACTTTTCTCCCCTTGTCTCTGTTCATACCTAGGCAGGCAGCCAACACCGCCCCAGATCCAAAATACCTGCTCACCCTGAATTCCTCCTTACAACCAGATTGTCCTGTGTCCTTGTGCGCAACACGAAACTGCGGTTTAGGTTGCCCGAGCAGCCCGTCCGAACCAGTCGCGCGCCACGCGGGATAATTTGCGCCGAGTCCTCTCATACTCCCTGGGTACTGCGCAAGCTCCCGCCCGCACGCCGGGCTGCTCTTTCCTCTCACCGTGGTTTGCCATCGAGCCTCCTCGCAACCAACCCAACCATGAGCTTCCAGTCCCATCCTCCACAACAAACCCTCGTTCAAGCCCCTCCTTAGCATCGCCTCTGCGACCCTTACAGGGCACCATCCAACGCCCAAGTATCCAAATCGCTCATTGCGCACGTGGTACACACTATTTCCTCCCCGGACGTCAGTCCCGGTACCAATATCGCTATGGCCTCGACCACGTCGTCGCGCAAAGCCAACGGGCTTCCCACCGAGAACCCGGCGCCCAGCGAGGGCTCCAAGAGAGCAAAGAATGCGACCGGCAAAAAGGTCATGATCAGCCGCCTGCCCCCGGGTCTCGTCGAGGCCGAATTCTGGGCCACACTGGGCGACGTTTGGAAGCCAGGACACGCCGGCGCCAAGGTCGACTGGGCTCGCTTCGACCCCGGGAAGGTGTCCCGGAACGTCGGAAAGATCTCGCGGCCGGCAATGGGCTACCTGCATCTAGTCAACCTGCAAGATTGGGCACCTCTCGAACAAGCTGTGAAGACTGCCACCTGGGAGGATGCGAGGGACACATTTCGTGACCCAGTCTTGATCGGCCCGCCTGAGCTCTCCGTCGCTCCCTACCAGAAGATCCCGACTACGAAGCACCGAACAGATGCCAGGCAGGGCACCATCGATACTGATCCCGTCTTCAAGGCCTTTCTGGAAAGCCTCACCCAGTCACAACCGACGCTCAAAGATCCCGAGGCCGACGGAGAGGATGAAGCGACCAAAAACAAGCCCAAGGTTACATCCACGCCCTTGGTCGAATATATAAGAGAGAAGAAGGAGGCCAAGGCCAAAGAAGCTGCTGCCGCTCTGAAGAATGCCAAACAGTCCCGCCAAGAGCCACAGAGCTCTTCCAAGGCCAAAGATAGCGATGACGCGAGAAGGAAGGGCAAGGGCAAGGAGTCCAAGGCGGACAAGGCGGAAAAGGCCACTGAGAAGGGCAAGGAGAAGGAGAAGCAGCCCAAGGAGCCAGTCAAGATTATGACCAAGAAGGCTGCGGCCCAGGAAGCCGCCGATGCTGCCAAGTCGGCCGCGAGCCAAAACTTCTCGAGCAAAGCAGCCGAAGACAGCGCTGCACCCAAAAGCCGGCGTGCAGGCATTGCCGCCGCTGCCAAGATTCTGCAACGTGACTTGGGTCTCTCGCCTGGCAGTGCTCATAGAAGAGCGCGTCAGGACGCTGCCAAAGCGGATCCTCCGGGCAAAGGCGACTCTACTCCCACCGACAAGGATACGAAGGATAACAAGGACCCGAAGGATTCGAGGGACTCGAGGGACTCGAAGGACTCGAGAGACTCGAAGGACCCGAAAGACCACAAGGAAACGAGGAACTCGAAGGACTCGAGGGAGTCGAAAGATTCGAAAGATGCCAAGGATGCTAAGGAAAACAAAGATTCCAAGCATACTGAGGAATCGAAGCCCACAGTACCGACTGGGCCCAAGGCGCAAGCAGCAGAGGGCAGCTCCCGTCGATCGCGCGGCAAGGGCAAGGCCGGGGCCGCCAATGAAGCTGGCAAGGGCAAAACAGCAGAAGCGTCAACGAAACCTACCACCGGGCCCATTATCCTGCTGAAAAAGGACAACCCGAAGAAAGAGGAGGCGACTTCGAACGCTGCGACATCGGCAGCGTCCACTACCGCCCCGTCCGCCTCCACCCCCGCGCCAACACCCCCGACGGGACCCAAGGCTGCTGCTGCAGGCGGTGCAAAGGGCACCGCCAAAACCGGCCAATCGAGCCAGCAGAAGAAGTCGGCTGCCCAGCCTACCCCAGGCGCAACTCGTGCTTTCGTGAAACACGCCAACCCATCGCAAGGCGTCACGGAGCTTTTACTCAAGCAGGCCATGGAGGTGTTTGGCACAGTCACATTTGTCGAGATAGACAAGCGCAAGGGCTTCGCCTATGTCGACTTTGCCGATTATGCGGCTCTCTGCAAAGCCATTGCGGCCAGCCCCGTTTCGGTTGCGCAGGGCACCGTCCAAGTCCTAGAGAGGAAGGATAAGAAGCCGACGCCTCAGGCGTCCACGCCCGCCCCAGCAGCTTCAACGACTGCCTCTGAAAAGCCGTCTGGTGATGCTACCACTCCAACGACCCCAGCCGGCTCGGAGCGACCGAAGAGGGGAGGCAGAGGACGAGGTAGACGTGGTGGAGGGGGTAATAGTGGGAGCAATGCCGCGAGCGGCAGCGGAGGTGGTGGTGCCAACGACGGCTCAGCACCACCAACCGCCTCAGCAACCTGATCGGCCGAATAGCTACGATCGGCTTACGCTGTGTCCGTTGTCGTTGACCCCGTTGCCATGGAGATACAGGAGCGTTGGGAAGGGCTTAGAAAGGTCGCTTTGTTGTGCGCGCATGAGCTGTGCGACGGAGCCTCGCTTGGTGGACACGCAGCATAGCCCAGTATTCCCTCAGCATCTGTAGGGGAGCGTTGTCTGTTCACTCTGGCCGTTCAATGGAACAATGCCGATGATCACCACCTCCGAACGTCCACTAGGTGAAAGTGACAATTCTGCCCACACAGCGGAAACACACGCTGTGGCCTACAAGGCTAGATCCGAGGTCCTCACGGTGTAACTAGGACAAGCCGAATACTACGTTCCACCACGGTCTGAGAATTCAGGTTCCTTATAGGGCTCCTTCACCCAGCACGCGTATGCTCTTCCGGAGCTTCGCCGCCTAGATTTCATCGTTGAGGCTCTACATTCCACACCAGAGGGACAAGGTGCAAAACGCCATGTCTTGGAACCCCCAGGAACACAGCCTGGGCCACCCGCCTTCATTGAAGCTACTGCCCGTTCTGGACAGGAAGGGGCACGAGGTCGCCAACTTGCGCGCCCAAACGCAGACAACTTTGCCTACGCCTTCACGAGGGGATTCGGCCCACAGCACCTTTAGGAAACCTTGTCCATGGCTCGTGGGTTCGTGGCTGGGGGGCAGTTGCCGCTGGGTTGGCGGTGGGCAACCATCCATGGGCCGTGGCGCATGGAGGTCGCGGCTCTTTGGGATGATGGTGGCCGGGCGAGCCGGGCAAGCTCAAAGTATTCCTCGCGTGGGCAGGTGAGTGATGACTTGTCCCCCCAACCCTCGCCAGCTATCCCCATGTGGCGTTTGGTCGAGGCGCAGGGGCGGTCTCATCGGCAGCGAGTCAGGGTCTGGGGCATAGTGGTGCCGGACGGTAAGAGGGAAGGGTCTCATGTGAACGGTGGAGGGTAGCACGGCAACGGCTGCAGGGCATCCCCGGTGAGCGATGGGATGGCACTTACCGAAGCCCTCGCGGTGCACAGGACAATGCCTCCCCGCATCCCCGGTACCGCCCTCTGGAACTAGGTGGTCTCTTGGCGATAGACCACCGGCGCCGTGACCCCTCCCAAACCTTGTCGGCCCAAAGAGAGCCATCCCGGCGACGGTGCCCGAGGGTCGCGGCGTGGCAGTGAGGGCTAACAGGCCATAGCCCGGGCGGTCATCCAAATGAACCTCTGCTGACACAATTGCTGCGCCCGCTAGCGATATTTGCGTTCCAAGCCGTGCCAAGGAATTTAAATTGACTCTGGGTTTGCAGACGAGCAACCTCGCTATCTGACAAGAGACCTGCGCAGTCCAGCTTGGGTACCTGCACACCTGATGCTGATCTGGAATGCGCCACTCTCCTTTTCTTCTTCTCGGTGTCTCGTCAGCTCTCAGGCGGGCTTTTCTCTCTCCGTCTTCTTCCAAGACAGCGGCTTTCCAACACCATGTGCGGGATTCGAACAATCAAGGACTGTGTCATGCCTTCGTCTCACCCTGGCTTGTGAGTCCAGTGTGGGCAGAAGCGCTAGCTAAACCACCTACCTCCTACCACGATAACGTTGCTGCCGCCGCGGCTGTCTGTTGTCGCCGCCAACTCTACCATCGCCCGCTGTGCCCTGGCCCTGGTCCGTAGCAGTCAGTACATCTGCTTACCGAACTTGCAGGCTTCTCGAAGCCACGGTTACCCATCCGAAGATTCATCACCCCCATCGACTGCTGTCAGCATGCGTATGTCTCCTTCCCCCACGCGCTTTGCTCTCCGGTTCGGGTCGCGGACTAACACGGCGCTTAACCCATCAGCATGGTTCCGAATGAAAGGCCGACTGGCTGCCATACCGCGGGTACCCAGTTATCGCCCGCGCTCATTACGCTCGTCGGGGAGTAGCACTCTTTGTAAGTCCGCCGCTTGGGTGGGGGAGGGCGGGATCCCTTTTCTCCGGGGCCTCCGAGCCAAGAGGCATCTCACTATCTCACCGTATACATGGCATTAACCAAGGCATGGCCGGTTAGTGTCGGTTCCAAACTCACCCATCGATGTGCCCAACCGGCACGCAGCGGGCGCCCAGCTATGCCTGCACCGCGACAAGTCGTCGTCGGCCCATTGGCCGGTGCACTTTTTCTGCCATCCCTTTCAGTCGTTATCTTATGTCGCCGTCTGGCTACTCGATGAGATCCAGGAAGTGGACGAGAAATGGCCAGGCCGCCTACCCGCCATTGCGGCTGTCGTCTGTTTTGCCCTGGAAATCGTGTGGATTCTCCTGCGGGCGTCGGTGTGACCGACGATGGGCGACGAGAAGGAAAGACGTCGTGGTCGGCCCACCGGTGGCCGACGCGTCGATGTCCCCTATGGCGTTCGCGTAGCCGGGCACTTTCGCATTGCGTAAGCCAGGGATATATAACGTACGATGTAGAGAGGCGGCTGCAGTCTCAACATGGAGCTTAACGAGTGACAGCTACGCGTGTTAGTATATCTTTACTTCTATACTTCCTTGGCAGGCGGAGGGTTGCCTTGGGGAAGGTACGAGGCAGGGCGTGGGGCTCCACATCCCTTCACCCGTTCCTCAACCTCCCGCCCTCAGCACTTCCCATTATTATAATCCAATGTTGCTTCGCTCATCGGTTCCACTTAATCGCAGGCCCTTCTATCCGCTGTGGAGGCCCCTATAAGATGGCGGTGTCGTGGCCATCGCCATCGTGTGACGTTGTTGCCGTCTCCACGCTAGGCTTCGTTTCGGTTTTGGAGCCCCATGTGATCAACCAAATTCGCCATGAGAACCTCACCAAACGACGAAACGTTCGCACCCGAAACCCCCAAACGCCGAAATCGATCGCTCCAAACGATGATGCCGGTTATGCCAACAGAGGATATGCCGCCGCGGGACGTCCAGCCTGGAGGTTCTCAAAGATGAGCCGGGTTGGCTTTTTCACCTGCCGGCCATGGCTTCCGAGGCCCATGAAGCTCGCACACACCCTCTTCTCGTCGCTTCCCGTCAGTGTCTTCACGGTTCCTCGCCGCGCTTTCGCCCCACTCTCGCCGATGAACGGCGCGGTGAGGAGACCCCCACGGGGCGCAAAAGGGCGGTTTCATAGGGGTCGACGGATCCAAAAGCGGGCAAGAGGCTGGCTTACACGATCACGCCACACCTCCAGACGAACCCTCGATGGGAGGAAACAAACAGCGAGCCGCTGCCGGGCCCCCTGGTTGGCTGGCCGTAGAATCCTGCCTCGGAATCCGGTATACTTCTTGATATCGATTGGGGTGGAAACCCGATCGATAACACAGTCGGGTCCGGCACCGGCAGGCGTCGCGGCAATTCGCTTCTAGCAACTATAGGTGTACCACCCGTTGATACGATTAGGGGCGGCTCGGCTCGGTGCCAGGGTGTGTCGGTCTGTCGGTGACGTCCGCATCTTACGCTATGACTTAGCAGCAATCCACTCAAGATATGGGTAACCGGGGGGTCTCCGCCTATGGACCCCGGAGACCGGTAAACCCATTGCGGTGTTCTCGCCTTCTCGCTTGTTCTCGGGCCACTGCAGTCCGTGGGGCCAACCAAAGCGCCGCCGTGGCTCCCCGGTCGGCATGGGCGTCGACGCTCTGGCAAAAGTTTTCTTTATCAGCCGAGATCCTCCCTCCCAATTCTCTCGCGCGGGCAGTCGGTCGTTCGGTAAACGCCTCCTGCATACCCCTTGGCCCGAAGACAACCTTGCATTCTCGGCAAGATGAACGCAAATCGGCAGCGCGAGATGAACGAGAAGGAGAGAGGCGAGACGCCGGATGTAGCCCTTGGCTCTGGTGGGCCCAGGACGTCGTCTTACCCCGATACCGGCGACGCCGTGCCTCCGGCCGAAAACCACGACGGCTTCGAGCCCCTCCGGGCTGAAGCCACCAAGGACGGAGTCGAGGTCCGCGCCTCGCAGGACCTTGTCAGGCCGACGGCCAGCAATGTCCTCTCCCAGGTCATCTCCCGCATGACAACGCGCAACCTGCCGGAGCCGCCGCCGCCCCCTGATGGTGGCCGACAAGCCTGGACGCAGGTCGCCATGGGCTGGCTCGTCATCTTCACCACCTGGGGCTACGTTAACTCCTTCGGTGCCTTCCAGACATACTACACGGCAACCATGACGGAGCCCGCCTCGGCCATTTCGTGGATCGGTTCCGTTCAAGTCTTCCTGACCCTGATCATCGGCGCCTTCTCGGGCCGGCTACTAGACGCGGGCCTGTTCCTACCCACGTTTATTGTCGGCGCTCTTCTCCAGGTCCTTGGAATGTTCTTGATGAGCATTTCCAAAAACTACTGGTCGCTCATGTTGACGCAGGGAGTCCTCACGGGCGTCGGCGGCGGCATCTTCTTCACGCCGTCCCTGGCGCTCGTGGCGACATATTTCGAGAAGCGGCGCGGCATCGCAGTCGGCTTGACCACTACGGGCAACTCCGCTGGCGGCATGATCTACCCAGTCGTCGTCCGCCAGCTCATCCCGCAGCTCGGCTTTGCCTGGACCGCCCGCGTCTTGGCCTTCATCAACTTGGGCTGCCTGGCCTTAGTCTTCGCATTCATGCGGCCGCGCCTCCCGCCCCGCAAGTCGGGCGCCATCATTGACCTCTCAGCCTTCAAGGAGGTCACCTATGTTGGGTTTGTGTCTGGATTGTTTTTCCTCATGTGGGCTAATTACTTTTCTTTCTACTATGTGAGTCCCCCTCCCCCAGAGCTTCGGGTAAGCTCGGCTCAGCCACTGGGCTGGCTACTACGTGCGACACACGACGCGCAAGTAACTTACATGCAATGCAGATCGCATCCTACGGCAGGGACGTTCTAGGCCTCCCCTACTCCACCGCATCGACGCTGATCATCATTCTGAACGGCGCGGGCCTGCCGTTCCGCGTCATTCCGCCATTGGTGGCCGACCGCATCGGCCCCATCAACGTTCTCTTGCCCGTGGCCGTGTTTTGGGGCATCGTGGCGTGGTGCTGGTTCGCCGTGAGCAGCGTGACGCAGTACTATGTCTTCACGGCCTTTTACGGCGTCGCCTCGGGCGCTTTCCAATGCCTGATTCCCACCACCGTCGCCAACATCACCCGGCGACTGGACATGGTTGGCACCCGCCTGGGAATGGCCTTCAGCGTTGTCTCCTTCGCCGCCCTGACGGGCCCGCCCATTGGTGGTGCCCTTCTGGCAGCCGACGACGGCAAATACAGGGGCGCGCAGATATGGGCGGCGTGTTCCACAACAGTGTCGCTGTTCTTGTTCGGCGCGGCACGCGTGTATCGCGTCGGTTGGAATGTCAAGTCGAAATGTTGAGAGATAGAGAGAGGTAGTCCGACCTGAGAGATAGACTTGGAAGCGGGGCTTGCTTGGATGGGGTGGCTGATAGACCTACCCTCGCTTCCCCTTGTTTCGTTTCCTCTCGTGGACAATCTGCCCGGATATGACCCTGTGATGCGAATGCATGTCCTATTCCTCACCATACGCCCCGCAAAAGTACGTACGTCTCCGAGACGCGAGGGGACTTGCGATAAGTAAACGCCTTCTCCTCGTCCCGTGGCCCCCCCCGTCTCGCCCCCTGCCATCCAGCCCCCGGCGCCATGCTCGGGTGGTGAAAGGCACCGCTGGACGGCGTCACCAGCTGCGACCCACGCGTGGAAGACAAACGCGCGTAAGGGATTCTTTTTGAGGGCGCCTTTGTGTGCTCGGCGGGGGGAAAGGGAGGGGGGGTTGAAAAGGGGTCGGGGCCAGGTATGGACCTAGGGGCATCGTTGGCACCGTCGGCGCCGACGATGATATTCGTGGCGGCCGGAGTGCCGAAGAGGATGCTCCCGGTGGCCGGAGTGCCGTCCTCAAAGCACGCCGTCGCTTGTCGTCCCTCCTCGGCGGAGCGGACGGCCGCACTGGACCGGGGTCTGGGTGGCCCCGCTCAAGTCCCGGAGGCGGGCGCAGGGAACCATTCCATACGGACCGGTACTCCAGGTGCCATGTTTGCTTCAAACGATGCCGTCTCGGTGTTCAGGGTCAGAAACGATCTGGTGGTCACAAGCCGATACCTCGCGACACGAATATCACGAAGCGAGGAGATCGCGCCGCGACCCAGATTTAGCAGGGCAGATCAACATAGTTGGGCCTGGGCAGCAGTGTGTCCAGTTTGTTGTGATTTGCTGTCTTGTCTAAGCGTTGCAAGTCGATAATAAGCATAGCAGTCCCCTTTGCCTGGTTTCTAAAGTCATGCAGCCGGCTCGGCCTTGAGCTCCTCCTCGACTTGCTTCTTGACAAGCTCGCGAACGGCTTTCCAGTCGTTGTCCACATCACTTACTCGCTTCTCCTTACTTTCGAGACCAACGAACTCGGCGGGGCGCACCTGCGACTCGAAATCGAAGCCCTTCTCCGCCTTCAAGGCCTCTTCGACGGCACCTGCAAACTTGGCCGGGTGGGCCGTGGAGAGCGCGATGTGCGGTGTCTGGCCAGCGCGCGCCAGAGAGCGAAGCGAAGCCGCAACGCCGACAGCCGTATGAGGATCCAGGATGTATTCAAGCTTGTTGAAGTACGCCTTGATGGTCTCGGTGGTCTGCGGGTCGCTCACGCGCTCGCTCTCGAAGTCGCGCTTGGCCGCCTCATGAACGTCCTTGTAAACAGGGCCGAAGCCGCCGGTGGCCTTGAGCTGCTTCAACCAGTTGGCCACCTCCTGGCCGGCCTGCTTCTTATTCCACTCGTCGTCCATCTTCGCCGCTGACGCGAATTCGTAGGCAAGGTACCACAGCAGACGCTCAAAGTTGCTAGAAACCAGGATGTCCATGGCCGGGCTGAGCGTCTCCTTCACGCCGGTCGGATCAGCCGCAACGCCGTCCCGAGCCACGCCACCCTCGGCCTCGGCGCCGTGCACCGGCTTTTTCTCGTATTTGGCCGTCTTCCAGAAGCGGTCGAGAATATCGTTCTCGTTGGTCGCGATGACGAGCTTCTCGACGGGCAGTCCCATTCTGTGGGCAAAGTAGCCCGCCAGGATATCGCCAAAGTTGCCGGTCGGCACCACAAAGCGCACCTTGTCGCCGATGTTGAACTTGGACGATGTCTTGACCAGAGAGAAATAGGAGTGGAAGTAGTAGACAATCTGGGCAAGGATTCGCGCCCAGTTGATCGAGTTGACGGCGCCCAGGTTGAAGGTGGAGTTGATGTCGGGATCAGCGAACAAAGCCTTGACAATGTCTTGGCAGTCGTCAAAGGTGCCGGTGACGGCCAAGTTGTGTACGTTGCTGTCCAGGACCGTCGTCATCTGGGCCTCTTGGATCGGGCTTACGCGGCCCTTGGGGTGCAGGATGAAGACGGAACAGTCCTTCTTGCCGCGGAGGCCATAGATGGCGGCGGAGCCGGTGTCACCGCTCGTGGCGCCCACAACCGTCAGGTGATGCCTGTCTGTGACATTGTAAGTCGGCTGTTCCCCGGGGGGGGGGGGGGCGAACTGGCAGATACCCACCTCGTCCAGTCTTTCCCTCGTTCTTTCTCACCAGGAAGTATTCGAAGAGGTTGCCGAGGAACTGCAGCGCAACATCCTTGAAGGCGAACGTCGGGCCATGGAAGAGCTCGAGCAGGTAGAGCTCATCGTGCAGGTGGCGCAGGGGGGTCGTCTCGGGGGCGCGGAAGGTCGAGTAGCTGCGGTTGATGATGTCCTTGAGGTCGTCGCGGGGAATTTCCGAGGGGGAAATGTAAAGCGACAAGATCTCGAGGGCAAGATCGGGGAAGGACAAGTCCTTCCAATCTTGCCACTGGCTCGCCGCGGGGATCTGTTCCGGGATGTAGAGACCGCCGTCCGAGGCCAGACCCTTCAGGACAACATCCTCGAACGAGAGCTGAAAGGCAGAGGGGCAGTCAGCGAGTTGACGCGAGAAGGCAGGGACGGCGCGAACAGGTGCAGCGCTGGTCTCCGTACATCGTAGTCATCTCCGCGCGTGCTCAGGTATCTCTGGGGAGAGCCGGCGGCGGTTGCGCCATTGGGGACACCGTCGGACATGGTGGAAGAGAGGGCGAATATTGGCGCGAGCCGGGATCGCGGGTCAGGGAAAGCGCTTGGAAGGGATCGCCGGGAGAAGAGGAGAGGCGGGAAAGACTCGCAACAACGCGACTGGGTGCGGTCTGGCAGACTTTCAAGAAGATGATTCTGTCGGACACGGATGGCCAGAGGAAGCAACTGCGCGACAAAAAAAGCTCGTCGGATTCAGTCGATGCTGGGCTGGTAGGGAGGGAAGTTCTAGCCAGTTCTCCGAGTCAATCCAGGGCGGGCTTTCACCGAACATCGGCGCTGCGCAGTTTGCCCCGCACTAAACCCTTTTTCCGATGTACCCCACCTGGGAGGGGGGTGGGGGCCGTTTTCTTCAATGCAGGGTCTCACACAGGCACATGACATACATCATGGACGGAGATGTAGGCATGATCTACCTAAGTACATCTGCAGGGGCCGCTGTAGCGAGTGGTCAGCCCCTGGATTGCTGTACGACGCTCGTACTAGAGAGAGCCTGGTGCTCGATACAACTTGAGCGCCAACACTGTGCGAATGCACCCGTAAGTCCCCCTCCATTCGGCCCTTCGTGGCCCCCGAACACTCTTTGGATCAATCATAACGTCATCGTTTTCATCCCCAGTGCTTCCGACACGGCTATGAGGCCATGTTTAGGGCTCTTCCCGGGCCCAGGGGTGTGTCCATCGTGAGCCTTATACTGCCGCCGCGTCCATGCCCGCAGGCTTCATTTGTGGCTGATCGAGGACGAGGGCCGTCTGCCCGCGAGAATCTCGGCCCGCTTCACTGGATTGACCGTCGGGTCGTTGGTTGGGTCACCGTCGGCCCCCGGGTTGGCCATCTGGGGAACACGTTAGCACGGCCTCTCATCACGGTCGCTAAGTGGGAACCCCGAGAGCATCTTTTTTACCTCGTATTCCAGGGTCTTGATGAATTTGTAGAACACGACGGCCAGGATCGAGCCGATCATCGGCCCCACCCAGTAAATCCAGTGTTCCTGGTCAAAGGTCAGGGTGATGACACAGGGTCCGAAGCTGCGCGCCGGATTCAGGGAGCCCCCGGTGAACTGCACGCCGACCATCTCGGAAATGAAAAGGGCCAGGCCGATGCCCACGGGTGCGATGAAGGTCGCCCTGTGCTTCTCCTTGGCGAGCATAAAGATGGTAAAGACCAGCTCCGCCGTGAGGATTGCTTCGATGAAAACGCCTTGTAGGAGGCTCGTCCCACCGCTGAGCGTGGTTCGGACATTGAAGTTCTCAGGGAACAGGAAGCGGACGATGACGGACGCGAGCATCGACCCGAGGATCTGCGAACAGAACAGGCAGCAAGCGCGCGCCGGCGTGATGGCGCGGACCATGACCATGGCCAGTGTTACGGCCGGGTTGAACAGCCCGCCGCTGATGCGAAAGAAAATCCACACGTTGACCATCAACGAGAAGCCAAAGATGATGGAGATGTACAACAACACCGACACGTTAAACCCCGTCGAGCCTCCGGTCGTCGTGTCGCTGGAGGCCTGGGAGCGAATGTTGGCCACTTCGGTGCCGGCAAAGGCGAAAAGCAGGAACATAGTGGTTCCCACCAACTCGCCCAGGGCAGCGACAAAGTGGTTCTTGAGCCCCGAGTTCATCCAGTGCGTCAGGGGTAAACGCAGCACTTCAACCTTCTCCTCGTCGCTCAAGTCCTTCCAGGAGATGCGGGACTTGGGCAGGTAGCCCATCTCCTCGTCCATGACTCGCGTATCCCGGTGCCCAAGTGTCTCCTCTACAACCGGCTTGGAACCGTTGGCCCCGTAGTCGTACTCATGCAAGGAACGGTTAAGGTACGATCGCGGGGGGCGACTGTACGAACTCCTTCGAGCGCCCAAGTCGGAGTGAGGGTTCCTGAGCTCGGGGGGGCCAGGCGGGCCCCGCTCCTCGACTTGGTGGTCATCGGAGGACCCTTCTCGCTCTTGTTCATGCCAACGAACGGGACCGGTGGTTCTTGTCGGTGGGGCGTCGATTTCCTGCTGACGGCTGGCGTTGGAGGGCACTCTGCTCTGAGAACGTCGACTGACGGGTCGGGCGTAGCTACGCTCTGCTGGCTGTGTCTGGCGTCCAAAGGCCGGGGTTTCTTCCGGTACAGAAGGCCCATCGAACCGCGGCTGACGCGATCTAGATCCGGGGCTTTCGTCGTATTCTGACGCCCCAGGTGACATCGGTGTCTCAACTGGGAACGACGCCATGATTCAAGAGTATGTTGAGAGAACGGGGGCAAAGTGCATAAGTTGGGGTCCAGAGGCAGACAATGTAATAATGTCCAGATATTACCGGCTTATGTAGCCCACGTCTGGAGAAAGATATAGCTGGCTGGATGATACGCCTAAAGAAATGTGTGTTCATCTGAAGTTTTCAGCTCTGACGTCCAGTTATAAGCCAGGGTATATATACCCGGTCTATAGAACCTACCACAACTGCATAGATGCCTTATTCGAGTCCTGCTCCACGTCATGATCCTCCATTCGGGCCTCGACTAGTCCTTGGCAACCGGACCGCCACTTGACAACCGACGACGCCTGCTGGCACAAGGCCGGCTGGCTCTGAAAGTCTTCTGCAAGCGGTCAATCTCCGCGCGGGAAGTAATGGGTCTCCTTGCGATGGCCATTTGCGGTCAAGTAGCCCGGCAAGAAAGTCGAGAGGCGTGCTGGTGCCATGGCTGGACCCTGGGGCTGGCGTATGCACGTCAAAAGTAGATCCAGGTACTACTGGGCGATCCAGGGTCCAAGGGTGGGATGGACGCATGGAATATCACGTAAAATGGTGAACAACCTGTTTATCTGCTGCTCTGGCAAAAGCAACGTTCGCGGAATTGTGAAACTGAAACGCACTATCGTACATGCTGCCAGTGCGTGGTTGGAAACCAATGGACAGAATCAACCTATAATGCATCATATATACCTCCAAAGCTGGGATACTCTATGTATAGGCTGACAAAAGAAAGCAATGTTCCCGTGTGTCCGGACATTCCCGCAGTGACAGATAGGTACATGCGACGAACCTGACAGCATCATGCTACTTAATATGCATAATCAAGGACCGAAGTCTTTACTCGCCACATTAAAAAAAAAGAAAAGGGGCCAGTCTGGAACGATTCTTCCGGATTGTTTGTTGAGAAATCTCTACGCAGCATGTCGATCACCAACAGAGCCGCGGAACCGGCCGAAGTGCTGGAAACCATGTAGGCAATCGACGTGGTAATTCGGTTTACAGGGGCGTCGTTCAAACTCCCTCCGTTGGTCTGGAGACGCCGTCCCGATCGAAACTGTGCCTGAACCGGCAGGTTCGTAGCTAGAGGTATTATAGCGTGGGGGTAGAAACCACATTGCTACCAATACGAGCTGGCAGGAACGCGCGATCTTCAAGGTTGGAATAAAAACCCCCATACGGTGAGACAAATTCGAAGCGGGTGCAAACGGCTTGTATCACGCCGTTATGTTGATGGGCACGGTTTCAATGCAAGGAATGATCAGGATGGCAGGTGGCATGTGCCGCTGAAGGGACTGGGCCGTCCCGTCGATAGCACGTAACCACGTGGATACTTGCGTCCTTACGAGTAGTCTCGCCACGCCGTGAGGACGGTGTGGACGTGTCCCTGGTGAGACACACATATGCCATTAGCACGAAGATGGCTAGTCAAGGCAAAATTTGACAGACTTCCTCCGGCGTGGTGGCGGAGGGGGGGTTGGAATGACCTCCCCCGCCGTCAGCGCTCGTAGCGGTAAGGGTTACTACGGACCATCCGGTCTTGCTCGCATATGCCTCGATGCCCCCGCGAGGCACATCGTGGCGAAAACAACACCGAGAGGATAACACGGGCTGGTGGAATCTGGGCCATTCAACAATGCGAGTTGGGCCACTCTACGTCTGCTTTAATGGTCCCTCCTGGTTGGAGACCAGAACCAGTCGATAATTAAGAGGAAAGGTTCCTCCAGTATCAAGCGTCTTCCAGACGGTTTCTGCAAACCTCCCCCGCAGGCAGCAGAATCGCCTTGGACCTGAGCAAACCGAAAAGGTGCCTCAGTGAATACTTTCATATGGTTCGGCAGCTACTAGCTGTTGCATCTACACTGTAATCTTTGCCTCGCTCTTCGGCCCCCGCACACCGAATATTGTGCTTCCTACGCGAACCTCGTCACTACCAAGAGCAATTGCGCCCTCAAAGTCCTCGCTCATGCCCATGCTGAGCTCCAGACTCCTGTTCAGCCCCAGCTCCTTAACCACCAAGTCTCGCTGCTCCTTGAGACACACAAAGTCCTCGTTTTCGTTCTCCGGAGTTGTAGCTACGCTCCGAGCGATGGCGCCAATGGTCATTAGGCCCAAAAGGTTCAGGTTTGGCGCCTCCTCGACTATTTTGCAAAGTGCCACCGTCTCGGCACCCGGCGAACAACCCGACTTGGACTCCTCGCCGGACGTGTTGACCTGAACGTGGATGTTCAGTCTGGGGGCGTCGGGGGAGGCCGCCATCAGCTTCCCGCGGTACTCATCCAGAACCTTCGCCTTCTTCTCCGTGTCCACACTGGAGACGCAGAAAAGATTGGGAATCTTGGCAAGGCTCTTGCAGTGGCCTATGCAAGTGTAAGGAACGGGGTCCTGAGGGAGGGTTGGTCAGTGACAACACAACGCACCAGACTGCAGGCCACCGATAAAGTGCCACTGTATGCTCTTCGGCAGCAGCTCGGCCTTCTGACTGAGCTCTTGGGCGTAGTTCTCGCCAAAGTGCAAATGCAAGGTGGGAGGCTGCGTCAGGGCCAGTATGTCGTTTGCGGGCTTCAGCTTGGACACCGCGACGAGCCGGACCTGCCCACATCATCAGTATCAAAGACTATCCCCTAGCTTTTCATGTCGTCATGCCCAGGATGGTGACGCGCATAGGGAGGCTGAGGGCAGGTCCGGCTTACACTTCTGTCCTGTGCAATGGCTGCTATCCTCTCGCTTACGCCCTTGAGCTGGGTCGCGAGGGCTGTGGCCCTGGCCGGATCGACCTTCATGTCGGTGCCTTGATCGATTTGGAACTGGGTCGAATGCAAGTGAATCGAAGTCTCTGGTGGCGGAGAATGGGCCCGCCCGACGAGGTTCTAGATGGGTGCGGCGTGACTACGATGTATCAATTCACTCTTGATGGAGTCTCCTGGATGTCTCCGGAAGTGTGGCGAGTGCCGACCATCGAAGTGTGGGGTCCTTGCTGAGCTACTGTCAGCGGGCGCGTTCCTACTACACTGACCTCCGTTGTACTGACCTAGGTTTCTTCGGGGCAAGATTCGCGGCATTGGCACGCATGCCATACGCCTATCTTGCTCCCGCAAAACTCTACCTTGTCTACGACCTACCTACTTACCCAGAAAGCTAACGTGAACAATTGGAATGGCAATGCGCTCGCTCTTTGCTACGGAAGAACGTGCGGAGTCGCAAGGCTGCTGGGTTCCCCCGCGTAGAGGTAGCTAATAAATGCATGCCTGGGTACTTAGCAACAATCCCATCTGATAAGAGGTAGCTAGTACTCAGAAGGAGAGGGGAAAAAAAAACCAAAAAAAAAAAAAAAAAAAACTACCTCCCTTGAATTTTCCCGCTACGTCAGGAGCGACTTGACTTGCAGCCGGTGGTCCCATTTTATTTTTTAGAGTTCCAGCAGAAATACACACTTGAACTGGGACGCAGCGAACGGCCTGTTTTACCAGTCGTTCTTTCCACGGTCACAACTGCTCGTCCGAAACGAAAGTCCAACCCTTCACGAACAGCATGTCGGACCCGTTGTTGACGTCGCTTTGTGGCATCTGCCACGTCCAGCCACCCAAGTACAAGTGCCCGCGATGCGGCGCTCGCACCTGCTCCCAACCATGCGTCAAGAAGCATAAGAAGTGGTCGTCTTGCAATGGCGAGCGCGACGCGACCGCGTTCGTCCCGCCTGCAAAACTTCGAACCGACGCCGGCATCGACCACGATTACAACTTCCTCACCAAGATTGAGCGCTCTGTCGAGCGGGCCGGGAAGATCTTCGCCGAGGAGCGACGCATCCTTCCGCAAAATGAGGGACCGCCCAACAAGAGGGCCCGGCTACACAAGGGCCAGAGCAGAGGACGAACGACTCTGGATGGGGCTACGAGGCCTTGGGCGCGGCAAGCGCTTGGCCGGTTGGCGTCGCTGGGCATCAACGTCCTGTACCAGCCGTACGGCATGTCCCGAGCGCGAGAAAACACGACTTCATTCAACAAACGAACCCAGGCTCTCAACTGGCAGGTCGAGTGGTGTTTGCTGGACCCCTCCACTGCCGGCGACGCCACCAGAGTGCAACCTACAAAGCTTCTGAATAAGACACTCGAACATACGCCACTGCACGCGGGCTTCTCCGACTGCCAGCAACACGCGCGCCGATCCGGCATGAGCCAGAAGGAAAAGGCCCAGGAAAAACAGGAAACGAAACGATTGCTGGACGATGAGCAGGCCGCCCTCGACTTGGATGATGTTGACGCGGGCGGCAAAGAAGGTGGCGTGCAGGACCGGGAAACCTCTGCATGGAGGGCCGCGCCCATGACTGTGCAAGACCTCGACGGCTCGTGGCGCTGCACCGAAGCCGAGAGACGGAGAAGGCTGACCGAGAGGCAATCACGGCTGGGGAAGGACAAGGAGAAATACCGGTTTTTCTTCCTCATCCCGGGAACGCCATCGCGGGAACCACAAAAGCTTGTGCCCGCCGAGCCGACCGATACTCTAGCGTCCATCCTGGCTGGGCATGACGTGTTGGAATTTCCGTCCATTTATGTCCTTCCGGTCGGAGCTGATCTCCCCCCGGGGTATTGCCTGGAGAAAAGAAGCAAGCCAGACGCCCGCAAGGCGCAGCCGGCGTCCAAAAAGCGTACGAGCGAGGCCTTAGTAGACCATGGGGCAAGTGACGAGGAGGGTCAGATTGTCGAGGAGGGCATGAGCAACGCGAGCGACCAGGATACGGACGAAGAGAGCGGCGTCGGGTTTGAATTCGATAACGGCCAGCTCCCCTTGGAGGATGACGAGACGAGCAGTTCTGGATCAGACTCGGATACCGACATGGAGGTGGCCGTGCATGCTTAATACCTGCCTGTAGGATAACTGGCATTGGGCAGGAGTTTTGTGTACGCGTTTGAGATACCCTTATAGACAATGTTTACTGCCTTGGTTTCGCTTTGGCAGTATTGAGGCCGCCGTCACCGCGGTGGCGGTCACTGTCCTTGCCGAGCGTGGTTTATTAACCCCGATTGGATGTTCTTTGTTACGGAGACAGGACACAAAGCTGGCAGCAGCCGTGGATGTTACTGTGCTGCAGTCATTCTCGAGACATGTTATGAAACGGGACTCAGTGTGGCAGCAGAAAAAGATATTCGGGCGGTCCAGCTCTATTCGATGTTTGGGGTCAATTTGGCCAGTCGAGTATAAATCCATTTCCACTGGCCGCAGCTGTGACGGGATCGATAATTGGATGGACGCCCAGCGAAACGTCGGCGACTCAAGGTCCCGCCGGCCGTGGCTCCGACCAACAGCGACTGGGTACTCTCCTGGCTTCATGTCCAAATCCCTGCATCCAAGATGTACGCAGGCAGAACTGAAGGGATAGAATGTGCCAGATGGCTGGCGAGCTGCCCACAGTCTTCGTCAAAAGGATCATGGATGCCTATCAGCATGACGCTGCGAGCTGCCGAGGCTAGAGCGAGCCAAGTCTTCCACCTTCCAGCGGAGAACAAAGCACGGGGAGCGGTGGCTTGAGCTGGATAGGTAGCCATCGGTCTGGTCGCCATGGCGGGCATTCAATGCAAACCGGTGGGCCTGATGGCATGGGGATTTCTCGGTTCACTGATGGGCAGCGTGTCCGCTCCGCTTCCATGGATGCTACATACATCCAGGTACCTAAGCAGGTGGGTGAGTGAATTGGACACCTACATCGTAGTTAAGCCCCCCTCCCCTCGGGAGAAGAAGTACATAAGAGGTAATAGCAAAAGGAAGCAGAGCCAAAAGCAGCCGCCGCCGCCTGGACAAACCTACAGCTTCTGCTTCCTGCGCTTCTGCCCACGAAGCTTTCCGTCCACGCCCCCCCCCCCATACGCCTGGTTTCCACCCGTACCCCAATCAACCAACCACCACCTTTGATTCTGCCCTGTGCCCGTGGGAAATCGCCCACACGGAGGTTTTCTCTCTCGTCACCGTCCGTCTGCACACCTTACCTTATAAAACCTCGTCCCTCTTCTTCTCCCCCATCTCCCACCAGCCTTTTTCCTCCTTGCGCGCACAGCGCGTCCAGACCTGAAAATGTCTGAATTCCTCGGGTATGATCTTTTCGCCTCGGAAAGAGCCCGCAGCGGCGCGCCCCTGGAGCATGTCGTCTGACCCGCAGTGTCTAGTTCGCGCATATCGCTCATCTCCAAGAGCGACATTCGGTAGGTCCTGCTTCGACTCGGACCCCGCCCCCATCGAGCTTGCCAATTGACCATGCTCGCCTCGCAGATACTCGGGTATTCTCCACGAAATCAACTCGGAGGAGTCGACCGTGTCCCTCGAAAATGTCCGCTCCTACGGCACAGAAGGCCGCCGGGGCAGCCCCGAGGAGGAGCTTCCCCCGTCCGACCAGGTCTACGAGTACATTGTCTTCCGCGGCAGCGATGTGAAGGATCTGCGCATCGAAGAAGCCCCAGCTGCCAAGGAGAACAAGCCCCCAACCATGCCCGATGACCCTGCCATTGTTGGCGTAAGTTGGCCCCCCCCCCCTCGTTGCCGCTTGGCGCCATACCCTGCCCCCCATAAGCTTCAGATGACGAAAAATTTCGGATGTAAAACTATTGTCTTACTGAAGCGCAAACACACCGTGTTGATATTTCCGTTGCCTTCCTTCTGATCTACGAAGCATTTTGATTCTTCTTGTTGCTGGATATTCTCCTGATGCACAAGCTAATCCCGATATTCTTGCTTCAGGCTCGTGCTCGACCCGTTGGTCCTCCCGGTCCTCCCGGCCCTCCTGGTGCCGCGCCTCCTGGACCGAGCAACCCTCCCGCTGGATTCAATGCCTCGCCGTTCCAGCAGCCGGGCTTCTACCCCCCACCTGGTCCTGGTCACTGGGGTGGTCGTGGTGGTCCCGGTCCCGTTCCCGGCCCTGGGCATGATCCTAGGTTCGCCGGTATGCCATATCCTCCCCCTCCGGGCTGGTTCCCGCCTGGGCAAGGTTTCCCGCCTGGAGCTCCGGGCCCGTGGAATAACTTTGGATACCCCCCTGGGCCCCATGGACCGCCCGGCGCGCCAGGTACCCCGGGCATGCCTGGTGCTCCTGCGCCGGGTATGAGAGGCACGCCGCAGCAAGACAAACCCACTCCAATCGGTGCCGGCCCTACTGGTACTCCAGGGGCCGATCGCTCCAAGCAGGCTGGCACTCCCTCGCAAACAAACCAAGCTTCCGAAGCAAAAACTCCTGGACAGCCCCCCGCGCCATCGGCGTCTGTTCCGGGTCCTGCCCCCCCAGTTGACTCCAAACCGTCCGTAGAGGAGGTTAAGGCTACCGCCCAGTCACTGAATGCTGCTGGTTCCAGCAAAACCGGCCAGCAGAACAACATCCCCACTGGCCCAAAGAACAACCGCATAACCCCCGCGGTGCCCTTTCCCAACGTGGGCAAACCAACAGCATCGTTCCCCCAGATCGGTGTTGCCGCTGCTATCAAGCCGGCAGAGCAACCTAATCCAGCCGCTACGGCTGCCTCCATCCGCGATGCGACGCAGCAAGCGAAGGCTGCTGTGGCTGTAGCCATGGCTAAGCTCGGCGGTGATGCATCAGCTGTTCCCGACGCAGGCCCTGTCAATGGCACTAGCAATGCTATGGACAACTTGACGAAGAAGGTGAACGAGATGAGAGTGAACGCTCCTCGAGGTGGCTCGGGCGGCCGCGGTGGCCGCGGCCGAGGAAACCGGGCGGGAGGCGGTGCTGCGAAGGTCGAAGTTCCCGATTCCGACTACGATTTCCAGACCGCGAATGCCAAGTTCAACAAGGAGGAACTCGTCAAGGAGGCCATTGCTGGCTCTCCTCTTGGCGAAGTGCCCAACGGAGCTGAGCCGAGTGTCTTGGAAGAGCCCTCGAGCGACCAGCCCGCCCCGGCACAAGCCTACAACAAGACTCGGTCGTTTTTCGACAACATTTCCAGCGAAGCCCGAGAGCGTGCTGAAAGCGGCGGCCAGAAGCCTGGCGGCCGCGAGTGGCGCGGCGAAGAGCAGCGCAAGAACATGGAGACGTTTGGGCAAGGCAGCGTTGACGGCGGCTACCGCTCCAACTACCGTGGCCGAGGACGCGGCCGCGGCCGCGGTGGCGGCCGTGGACGCGGCTCGGGACCCCAGGGTCGCGGCGGTTTCCGACCACGGGGAGACGCGCAGAGCGCAGCCCAGTAGTCACGCATCCATCGCCCGCCTACGATATGCTCGATATGCCACAGGCATACACGCCGGCATTGTTTGCCGGGCCAGTCGTCCGGCCCACGGCTACAACATGCGTCAACTGGCATTAATGATTTTCAGTCTTACTGTACAGTGTGTAAATTATGTCACGACACGGAAGGTCGCGACCAAAGCCCCATCGGGGTTCACGGCATGGAGCGGAGAGTTCCTGGCAAAGGAGCGGACCCCCTGCTTCTTTATGAAAATGGACGAGAACAAGGCGTCAGGCGAAGTTACCACGAGGATTACGAGGAGTTGATATGGATGCAATGCAAACAGGGCTAGGATGGCCTCACGGGAAAGCATATGGTTTGAGCGCGCTGCACTGATACCAATTTATTTCCCTACACAACGGGATGACGAGCCTAGCGGTGCTGCAACTACCAAGGCCACTTGATTTCGTGCCCCTGGTAGCTCTATCCCTGCCCATGTGTGCTGAGGGCTAGACACCTACTGAGGTGCTTACCCAGTTGACAATAATGAGCCCCATCAAGCCACCATCAGTCTGCACATTTGAGTGACCCGTCCAAGTGATGCTATCCCGCCCATGCAGCCGGGAGAACAACCCGTGTCCGACGCCTCGAATGGGTACTCCAGCGCCATGCTCCCTGAGTAGGAGTGCCCTTCGAATTCCTGGAGTCCCCTACCGACAGCTGGAGAGGCTGCGCGCCCCTGGCCATTCGTAAGGAAAATCTTAATCCAACGCTGGTGTGGCCAAGTGAGCATTTTTACAAGTACATTCCGAGGTTCGGTGGGATTCTTCGATTTGCCCTTGGCCGTATGACGCATCAGCGGCGGAGATAGAGACTTAGCTGGAGGTGGTTTGCATCATACCCAATTCATGGCCTGGCTGCCCCACTGTGAGCTTCTACATCCCACTTCTGAAGATTACGAGGCATTGATCCTCAAGAATCATTGCCCCTCCCCGTCAAGCCTGCTCTCGCACAGGCACCTCACCTTTCTTCGCCGTCGCGAACATGTCGAGCCGTCAAATACGTAAGCTTATGAAGCAGAAGGAGCTGCAAGAGCTCCAGGCGCCCGCGCCTCATGAGGACAGCTCGGGCAGCGAAGACGAGGCCCCCGCCCCGAAACCGAAGCCGAACCTCTTCTCCGGCTTCGCGGCTCTAGGAGACGCCGACGAGCAGGAAGACGACGAAGATGACGAGGACCACGAGCCAGCGCAGGAAGAAGCCGAGATTGTAGAGACACCCAGGCCGTCTTCCAAGAAGAACAAGAAGAAAAAGAAGAAGAGCAAGAAAGCGGCGGCCGACGCGTCGGGCAAGAATGCCGCACCCAAGGGCACAACCACCGCGCAGGCCGACGACGCCGACGAGATCGACCGGGCCATTCGCGAGCTCAGCCTGGCCACGAAAAACGCACGCCAGGGCCCTGTCGTGGACACGCAAGCGGCAACGACCGGCAGACCCTATGAGCGTATATGTGAGCTTCTGCGCGTCAATTCCCATCATTTGAAGGTCATCAACGAGATGCGCAACCTCTTTGGCCGCGAAGCCATTGCCGCCGCCGAAATGGAGGAACAGGGTGACGAGCAAACCCACGCACGACGACGGGGTCAACTACAACAGAACGTCGACCTCGAGACGTTCCTCAAGGGCATACCGGGCCGCTCACTGCCCGAGGTCACCCTGCGGCGCAACCCGTTCTTGCCCGGCAAGGAGACGTGGCCGAGGGCCTCCACGGACGGGCTCACCATGAAGCAGATCAAGGACAGTGCCATCGCTCGCCACGGCGCTATCGAGTTCAGCTTCTCGCATGACGAGAACTACAACAACCTCGAACGCCAGTTCTTCACACTTGCCCAGATGTACGAGCCCATGCAACTGGTCCACTTCCTCCACCGCCACCCGTACCATGTCTCCTCCCTGATCCAGGTCAGCAAGATTGCCAAGCAAGACCAGAACTCGGCCCTGTCGGCAGACCTCTGCGAACGAGCACTCTTTACCTTTGGCCGCGTATCGCTATCCAGCTTCCGTCAGAAGCTGGAGGAGGGCAAGGTCCGGCTCGATTTCCGGCGGCCCGAGAACAGGCAGTTCTGGCTGGCTGGCTACCATTACCTCAAGAGCCTGGTCATGAAAGGGACCTACAGGACGGGTCTGGAATGGGCCAAGCTTCTCCTCAGCATGGACCTGGCCGATCCCTACGGCATCATACACTTCCTGCACCCGTTGGCTATCCGAGCACACGAGTCCAAATGGTTCATTGACTTCTGTGACTCGGAGGCTCTGGATGAATGCGATACCGCTCAGGACTACATCCGCCAGACGCTCGTGCTCGCACGGCTTCAACAGCAGGACACGGCAGGCGCCAAGGCTCTTCTGGTGGAGGGAATGGAGCGCCTCCCCTGGCTGTACAGTGCGCTCTTCAAAACATTGAACTTGGATGTACCGCGTGCTATCTGGGGTGTGGAAGCGCGAAACGAGCACGAGACTCTCTTCACGGAGCTCTACATCCACCAAACCAAGTCGCTGTGGGATAATCCGCAGGCCATCGGCCTCATGAAGCAGGCGGCGGCGCTGGCACAAAAGACGCCGTCGGACGAGTTGCCTTTGGCACCTGCAGTTGGCCGCAATGCCGGCCGCTTTGTCTACCTCGACAACACGCCAGCTCTGATGGGCCTCGTTCCCGGGGGCATGCTTCACGGATTCCCCAACTGGGATTTCGATCCGCTGCCGCCTCCCAAGGAAGAGAATGTCTTCAGCTACGAGTCGCAGCAGTTCCAGTGGAGTAGAGACAACCCCGTGAGCGAGGGCCTGCGCGGGCCGATCCAGAATATCGGTGGACGCCGCGCCCTGGAGCAGATGCTTCAGCAGGTGATGCGTGAGGGGGCCCCTGATCAGGTCCGCGAAGCCCTGGAGGAGGCGCTGGGACAGGAGGGCGCGGAGGCAGATGGCGAAGGCGAGGGCGGCGAGGCAGGAGCGCAACAAAACGAGGCCGGGCTGTTCCAAGCATTCATGGACATGCTTTGGCCGGTTCGGGTCCTCGACGATAACAACGACGAGGATCAAGGCGGGGAGGAAGACGGAGATGTCGCTCTGCCGGGGGGTTGGGTATCGGACTCGGATGACGAAGGGCCTGTGGTTATCTACGAAGCCGAGAACTACGGACAAGGAGCCGAGGTCGGCCGACGTGCGGATTCCGACTCGGACGATGACACGGCTCGGCCGAACCCGCCACGATGAGGAGGTTGCACCAGCCGGCGCCGTGGCACAGCGTCCGCGCCCACAGGGACGCCCATGGCTGCCGGTAGTTTTCTTGTCCATGAGGGGGCTCTAGGACGTATTTAGCTAGGCTTTGGCAGAGCTCCCTTGGCAAGTGACCGCAAATAGCATGTTTGACGGACCCGCAGATTCCCAATGTGTGTACGGAGCACCACATCACCGTCCTGCTGGGACGAGCCAGTCGGGCCGGGCCGTTGGACACCAGCCGGACGGCGACCGGGTTCGGCAAGCATTCGCCTGCAGCTGCAGCGGAAGCCGGGCTGGGGCACTGCAGATCGCATTCCCGCTGGAACCGCACGCGACCCCTGCCCGCCATGCCCGGGCCGTTTCGCTGGCCCTGAGCCCCGTGCCGTCATCGGGCGGGCGGGCGCTGTCTGGCTGTATGCAGGCACCAAGTGGGCGGCTACCGGCGGTGGGAGGTCCAAATGCCGCAGGTACATTCCCACGGTGGCTCATGAGTGAAACATGCTCAACTCCTGCCCATCAAACCATGGGCGAGCTCAGTCTCGCCGATCCCGCTCCTCGTCCAGCAAGCCGTGGACGGGCTGTCCGGGGAGGTTGGTCGAGTTTCAAACCGAAATGGAACCTGAGCAAGTTTCACATGGAGCGCTCAACGCCCTCGGGCGAGGGCCATCCACCCTTGGCAGCCAAAGGGTCCTTCATCCTCCCGAGCCTCCAGTCCAGCTCCCTAGCGGGTGACCCCACCCACGCTCTCCAGGCCGGGAAGCGGATCCCCCCTGCATCCCCTGTATTCCCGGAGAGAGCTGCAACTGAGCCGAATCGCCAGCATGGGACGGGACAAGACCTTGTGTGCTTACCGACCCAGGGCGGATCCGAATCAAGGCGTGCGATTGCCCGAGCCTCGCTGACGGCCCGTGGTCTAACCGGCACCGCGGGCTCCGCGTGGCACAGGCAGAGCCCGGCCGAAAGGTGAAGGCCGCCCAAGAAAGGGTCGTATGCGGGGCTATGGAGGCGAGGCGCTGTCGGACAGCGCTCCTTCCCCCCTCCCCGCCGTCTCTGTCTCGCCTGCCGGTTGTCAGGGCTCCTCGGTGGTTTGGGAAGGGGCGGGCCCGTCCCCTGGGTCCATGTGGCAGTTACGGAAACTTGCTCACGCAACCAGCGGTACGCCGGTACTTGCCAATTATTAATGCGCCCCGCGGTGGTCGCCGGCGCCGAGCACGCCTTATGGCGAGACCGGGCCGATGCATAAAAGGACAGCTGGTACCTCTTCAGCATCCCACCACGACCCCATCTCCCACCCTCTCGGCCGCAATCCCAGCATCCTCCTCGTCCTCGCAGAAAACACCACCCCGCCTTTGTTCTCCCCGCCCCCCGGAGCCCGAAACCCATTCAGCACAATGGCCGACCAGCACACCTACAAGTTCAACATCAGCATGAGCTGCGGCGGCTGCTCCGGCGCCGTCGACCGCGTGCTCAAGAAGCTCGAGGGTAAGCTGCCTACGCCTATTGACGCACGAACCCGGTCCCCCCTCCGCATCGCCTCTCTCTACGTGCCCTCTGCCGCCCCTCCCCTTTACGTCGCACGGCAGCAACCCGAAGACATTCTGGAACGGCTGACTGACCAACCCCCCCCCCACCCACAGGCGTCAAGTCCTACGAGGTCTCCCTCGAGAAGCAGGAGGCCGTCGTGATCGCCGAGCCGACGCTGCCCTACGAGACGGTCCTCAAGACCATTGCCAAGACGGGCAAGAAGGTCAACAGCGGCGAGGCCGACGGCGAGGCCAAGAGCGTCGAGGTTCCCGCCGAGGCGTAAAACGGAGGAGAGCCTTCCGAGACCAATCCCCCCCTTCCCCTCATTCCCTTTACCCGGGGAGGGAAGGGCGAGTCGATGCACGGCGTGCGAGAATCAATTCAGCCTAGAGAGCAGGCGGGCTTCGAATAACGACGGCGACGAAATCTTTTACTCGGGGTGCTGGTTTTGTTTTTTGCCGCACCCCCACCAAACATTCACGCACGCGCACGCCCTTACATACAAGAACAATCACGTACGCCGGTCCCCACGGAACCCAGAGGCGCGCATACATACGCGGGAGTTTTCCGGACGGGGTATTGATTGCGGCCCGGCCCGGCGACTACCGTAGCCCCTTTGCGGCACAGAAAGATGAACAAAGCAAGAGCGAGCCGAGTCGGCCGTTTCCCTTGTCCAAGCACGTGCCTACTGTCCCGTCTTCCTGCTACGTTGCCCCCCCGACCGTTCGGGTCGCGTGATATGTCAGTCCGGGACCCCGCCCGGATTCCCGCCACAGCCTTGTCGCGCCGATGGGAAATGGCAACGTACTTGGTAAGCGCCCACGAGAGCCGGGCCCGACGATGCCGTTGGGCGCGGCGGCTGGGACGGGAACGGGCTTGCCCCCCCTTCGCCTTCTCCGGGGCCCCGGGGCGGCTGGCGTAGGTGAGTATCTTGCCAGTGTTGCGCTTGTTAGTGGTGCTGCTGGTCGGTGGGCGGCGCGGTGCCTCGTCCGTGGCACGACTATCTCCAGCAGCACCGGTCGCGGGCTTGGCTTAGGATGATAAATCAGGATGTGCTCTATTTAGGAACGAGGCGCGGTACCTCGTCCCGTCGTTTGACCTGGCCGGCCTATCTATCGCCTAGAGAAAGCATATGTGAACTGGGCTGTGCTTCTCATTGGACGTCCCCTGGCATGGGCTCCCTCCCCTATCCTTGGACTGCCCCCTGCTCCTATCTGCTTACACCGCACCGATGCCAGTCTTTCCAGCCGTAGCCACAGCCCGCGCAGTTCGGGGCGGCCATGGCTTCGGGTCGGGAGGAGTGAGGGAGTCCTCCGACGTGCTACCTCGGCGTTCCTGGCTTGACGAGCACAACCCCCGGGGTCTACGTGGCGGATCATGGAAGTTGAAAGCGCCCGGATCGCTGGCATCGGGTCCCAAGAGGGAGCCAAGGGTGCTTAGTGTGTGACTCCCTATGAAGAAGCGAGTTTAGCTCGGGGACAATGTTGCCTCCTGCCCATGCCCATGCCTTGGGGGCCCGATACACCATCCAGGTGCGTGCAACATGGCCACCTCGGCGAAGGCGTTTCGAACCCACGCGTTCCGCTGTGGGGCCCGGGGTCGGGTTCAAGAAACGTCCGCCTCTGCTTGGCCTGCCAACGGGCGATGGCTCCTCTTGCGCGAAGCGGAGGCCGCGGGGCGCAGATCCAGCGGGCCCTCCCGGTTCAAGCGTCCCCGTCATTCCCTTTGGCCATCGGCCACGCCTCTCCGATGCTGGAGTTTCTGACGGGATCCACGAGCGCATGTCCCGGCGCCGCAAAGGGCGGCGGACAAGGACAACCCGAAGGCTCGCTCGGCCCCTGCTCGAAGAGGATAACGGGGGGCGGGGGCGGGGGCGGGCTGGGCTCTTCAGTCCCGCAATGCCTGCTCTCGCATCGCGCGGGAGGATCCGTCATGAACGTGGGTTGGTCGGATGGCTCGTCCCCCCCGCCCGCCGCTCGACCAGGTGCCGAAACGGACCCCGTGGAGGATCCCGAACCCGGAACATGGGCAAGAGGTAGCTTCCTTTCCGGTGAGCGGGGGAGACGGGGAAGCCCGCGACACCACGAGGCCACCCAACTCGTGGGAACAGGGGAGGCATCTCCAAAACAGTCACACCTCGGGGCGCATCACCCCCGCCCCCGCCCCCGACCCTCCTTGTTCTTTTACCAGAATGCCGCTCATCGAGTGGAGGCCGTACTGCTCGGGCGGGACGTTCAGATGGTTGGGGGGGGGGGGGGGAGACAAAAATAGAAATACACCACTGGTCTCTATACATTGCTTGTCACTCCCTCGCCACCCCTTTTCGGGGGTCTTTCCCTTCTCCCGACGTACATGGTGGACGCACATGGTGGACGTACATGGTGGACGTGCTCACCTTCCATGCTCGCATGCATTTACTCCTCAATCCCTCCCTGAAGTTTTGCTGGAAGAGTTGTTGTCCTGGTCCGAAGGGCCGCGGTGGGGGAGGGATCCTGTGGGGGCTGGCAGCGATGGAAAGCATGGGCTGTCGTGTGCTCCCGACTTGGGTCAACCCACGGAGTCGGTTCATAGCCCCGGCTGCCAGCGCCCAGGCTTCGATAGGGGCCGCTGTTGCCAAACGAGAAGTCCCCTTGGCGCGAACTTCCGAACCCGCGCGTCCGCCCATCGTCGTGGGCAACGGGGGCATCGGTGCCCCGAGGCGTGTCGAGGCCCTGACGGTCGTCGCGGTTGGGGACGGCGTCAGCAGCAGCGCGGGCCGTTGGTCCGAAGCGCTCATGTCGTAGCGAGTCCCCCGGAGGGGGGGGGATAGTAGTGTTTTGGATGACGAAAACAATGCGGACATATATTCCCCTTCAAGTGTGTTCAACAGTGCCGTCCTTGAAAGGTTGAGATCAAACGGCCCAGGTCGTCTGGCCTGTATTTAGATAATACCATTCCCGAGGGCACACAGGGACTCGCTTCGAAGCGAGCACGTCAGAGACACACCCGGTCGAATCGTCCTGAACCAAGCGATTGGCGTTGTGCAAACACGTATTGGTTCTTCATGTTCTTTCATCACGGGATGCCTGCCCGCGGGGTTTTCTCATCCTTTTTCTCCGACGACAAATTGCCTGTTTGCGGGCTTGCTGCGTGCTGACTGGAGAAGAGAAGCAACAGTGTATCCGACTTGCCTGATATTGGTGTCTGTCTTGCGAATCTGTTGACCGCCTGCTCGATCTTGGTGTCACCAAGGGCAACACGTGGTACCCATAAACCTTGGAAACCGTTGTTTCCTCCGGTAGGTGTATCTATCACGAGCGGCCACTGTCATACCACTCGACTGCGCGTGCCTGGCGAACCTTCCCCCCCCCCCCAATGCCCACCGTTGGATCCAACCGGAGGCGAAGCTGGGAACGGTTCGGGCATCCATATGAATTCGTCTATTCGAAACATGTGCGGGCTCAGGGCGGTTCCGCTCGGCAGCATGGATGGACGAGAGGTCACGAGTGCAGCTGGAGGTTGTGGGATCCAGGGTGAACCGCAAATAGGCGCTCCATGGCAGTCACATAACAGCACTTGGCCGCTATCACACGCACGCCAAGGCGGACGTTGGAACGGGCAAAACCCATGCGCAGTTAGCTGCCCACTGTGGCTCTCGTACGACACGCCTCGGCTCGGGCAACGGTTCCGGGGCCCAAGAGGGACTACCGCAGGCATGACACGCGGAGAGACGGGTGCGTTCTCCGCCCCCAGCGGTGGCGTGCCGGGCATAGACCAGTCCATACGACGGTGTCCTGCAGGGCACGGTGGTGGTTTGCATCATACCTCTGTTCCCTCCGCTCCGCCCTTTCTTAGACCCGACACGCAAACACGGGCAAGCGATAGAAAGCGCCCAACCTCGATGGACCGACCGCCATGTGGTGGGGGGGGCTACGCGTATTGGCCTCCATCCTCAGGCGGCGATCCTCTGCGTCGGGCCCCCGAACAATACTCGCCCGAGCTGCCATGCTTTCCAGAAGCGCACCAGGCGCGCCAAGTATAGGTGGGATGGAACGGCGATGACATTTCCGTTTACGTCCATGGTTCGGCGCCAGCAGCCGAAAGCTCGATCGTGTCGCACGACGGACACTTTCGTCCATGGACTGGGGCCAGGGCCAGGGGGCCGGCCCAGGAGGGAGGGGGGGGGGGGGGGGGGGGGGGGGGGGGGGGGGGGGGGACCTGGGGGGGGCCTTTGCGAGGGCCTCTGCTTCGTTAATAGGCGGGCATGGCGGGCGGTTTGCTGTCACTGGCTTGGTGGGCGGACGGCAGACCCGAGGCCCACAGAATAGCGACGTCGACCTCGGCACAAGGAGACGCTTACGCTTATGGCAAGTGTGCCGGCCCCTGCTCGCAGCCAATCGACGGTTTTGGTCATATTGCTAATTCCGAACCACCGCGGCCAGGCCCCCAAGGCCGGCAGGAGAAGACCAGGGGGAGGGCATCATGCTTGTTTGCAGGGCCCTCACGGGGGGCCTGGCAGACCGCGACGGCAGTGGCTGCTGGCGGCGGCACTTGGGGCAATGCCTGGCTCCTGGGCCATGAACGGGCTCGAGAGAGGCGCTGGCCCGGGTACAGACACATCCACAGTGGCAGTCGGAGCAGCCGGAACAGGGTGCCCTTTTCGCCTCCGAACACGCGTGGAATACGTAGTGCCTGCGGGCGTAGGATCCATCACGGATGTGGATATCCAGCATGTTCACCCATGCAGTCAGCCCGCGTACACGTAAAGGGGGGGGGGGGGGGGGATGAAGGCCTGCACGGCCGGAGCTTTCGGCCGAGGCATGGACAGGGCGAGAGGCCCAAAGGCCCAGAAAATGGGCAGGCTTTCGTCCCACGGCTATTGGCATCGGCTAGCGAGCTGACTCCGCCGCCACTCGCGCGCCGTCTTCGTTTTGCAGAGGGGCTGGAGGGGGGGTGCAGGTCGGTACCGAGCGAACAGTGCTCAGGGAAGTCTGGTGCATGAGTGGGCTCGGCCGCCGGCCAACGCTGTGCTGCTGCTGTTTCCGTAGGGCGTGGGCACGTTGCATTCGGGTTTCGGTCCACGTGTGGCTCCCACGACCGAGTTCCAAAACACCGGTCCATAGGGGAAGGAGGGCTGCCAAGGCGGAAGCCGGGTGGAGCAGAAGCGAGCGAGCCTGCGGGACAGGAGCGGTGGCGGGCGGTGCATTGGGATCACGAGAAGGCATTTGGGTGGTCCCGTGCCCGGCATGCGTGTCTGTGGCGGGTGTACGGAAGATTGTTGGAATCAGCATGGGAGGGCCCGGCCGCCCTATGGATATGATGGGACAGCAAGCAGATCCATCAGAGGAGCTCCTCCACCCATTCATCATCATCCCAACGGGCCCGGCTTCCACTCCCAGCCCAGCAGCTATGGATGGACCCTTGTCGTCCATGCACTGTTGTGTTTTTTTTTTTCTGAGGTCTCCAGTCGTTTTTCGGGTAGTTGCAGCACCGCGACTCTGGTTTTCCTCCGGCGGCGCAGCAGCCGAACCATCCACTTTGCCCAGCAGGGCCCTACCTTATTAGCAACGCCTCCCGGTCCAATACAGTTAGAGCGTCCACACCCCTACGGATAGATCCCTGGAGAGCTTCGGGTGAGAGCCAAGACGGGCTGTCAGGGCTCCCAGTACACCCACGATAGGCATTCATTCGTCCTCCTTCCCTCCATCCGTCCATCCATTCCATTCGAGGAGGCGCTCTCTCTCCCTCTCGCGCGCGCGCACCCGATTTGGAGCGAGACCGCCCGCACCAGGCAGGGGGGGGGGGGGGGGGGGGACGGGAGGGACGGCAGTGTGGTAATATACTAAACCATTGATGGATACGATCTGTCCATCTCCATACTCCAGTCTGTCCCCCCGTGTCCGTGTGGGATGTACCTGAGCGATGGATGTGCCCTATCGCAGGGCTTACATAGTCGCATTTGGGGGCTTTCCTACTGGTCGCCCGCCCAGAAACTGCAACGCCAGGGTCACATCGGCAAGAGCGCGCTGTTGTTAAGCGTGCGTGTGCGTGTGCGTGCGAAGGCGATGTGGATGCCCGCTGCCGCTCGCAATTGCCATCCCACGCACGATCCCTCCCAGCGTATCTGCCCATCCCGTCCATCCTGGATCCCCGTTTCTGTAAATCCCCATCGGTCGCAGAGGTATGGGTTCCATGCAGTGTCTACCTGCCTCCCAGCGTGACATCCCATGCACTACCGGTCAGAGGTAGGGATGCACCGGGCCTCTTCTCCTTCTCCTCCTCCTCCTCCTCCTCAACTCCTCCTTTCGCCTCCTTACGCCTCCCTTCCCCCCTCTTCTCCTCCTCTGTCCTCCACAGCTGGCCACCCGGGTCGCCCCCCGGGGACGGCAGCCATGGCCTTCCCCCCTTGTTTGCCTGTACCCCATGCCATCATACATTCCCATGTGCCCTATGTTCCATCCCATTCCTCCGGAAATGCCTTGCCCCTTCCTGGCGCTCTCCACCCGCACCCCCTGTTGATCGGCCGCTCTAGTCCGCCGATTCGAGATGAAACCATGGGTTCACCGGTCACGTGGCATGCCTTCTAGCACAAATAGAGCCGAAGGCGACCAGGGCGCCAAGCAGACGTGAGCACGGCACGCACGTCAGCCCCACGGGGCGGCGGACCATTAGGTGAGTTGTTTGATGAGGAAGGAATCGGCCGACCTGCCCAGCCCCATGTGAGCGAATCTCCGACGGGGCCCTTGGTGCTTGGGTTGGGGGCGTTTGGGTACCGCCCGCAGACCGCACGCGCGCCGCTCCACGTACCAGCGTTGCCCGCAAAGCCGGCCGGCCGTAGTCTCGATCTTCAGCAAATCCCGGCCAGCTAGGCAGTTAGGGTACTTCGCCTCAGTTGTACGCGGCACCGTCGCTACGTTCTTTTTTTTCGCCATCCGTCCCCCCTCTCCCTCCTCCCTTCCAAGGTCTGGCCTCGGACCATGTCGACCCCGAGCCCGTCCCCCCGAGTGTGACCGTCACAAGACAAAACTGCATGCCGTACCTGCTTGTCCTTCCCGGCCGACCATTTTAGTGGACCGTTTCCAACTCGGTTGCCCGCGCATCCTGTTGTGTGAGTACGCGTGTGGACGGGAATAGTTGAGCCAGCCAGCGTACGTGTGCCGTGTGTGCGTGGCCGCCGTGTGTGCGAGCGAGCGAGAGCGCGCGCGCGTGTGAGAGAGAAAGAGAGTGTGTGTGTGCGTGCGTGCGTGCGTGCGTGCGTGCGCGCGCGTGAGACAGGCCCGGCCCTCCATGGCCGACCATGGAACGCCATCGTCGACCCACGACACTGGGAGTAGCGCAAACGGCACCGGCACCGGCACCGCTCCGGCGCGAAGTGTGAAGCGGCCTCGGCCCGTGAAATCCTGCATGTAAGTTTGCTTGCCCCCTATTTCCGTCTCATCCCTCCCCTCCGGCGCTCCAGGCCCGGATCCGGTCCGCGACATGTCCTGATAGCCCCCGGCCTCAGCGAATGCCGAAAGCGCAAACTGAAATGCGACCGGCTGCTCCCTTGCTCGCAATGCCAGAAGTCGCAGCGCAGTTGCCGCTACGCTCCCGATGGCGAGGCGGCCAACTTGTCCGACGGCTCGGATATAGAGTCGGCCGAAAGGGCCCCCAAGAAAAGTTGCCTGCCGATTCACTACGATACGCCGTCCAGGGGCCGTGATGCCCGGTCATTGCAGCCCGCCTCCTCCGTGCTTGAGGACTATGGTGCTCGGCTGGAACGCCTCGAGAGAATGGTCCTCGCCAACTCGAAGCCTTCTCCGGACCCAAGTGCCAGTACCGGCCCGCAGCCCTTGGCCGCGTCCATCACCATTCGCGGCCTTACTGCCAAGGGTGGCCTAAGGACCAGGTTTTTCGGCCAGAACAGCACCCGAGTTCTCCTGAACGTGGTGAGTATCTGAGCAGCTTCCCCCTCTTCGCCACGCTCTGCTGACCGTCGCTGCCAGTTTGATGACGCAAAGTCTTTCATGTTCAGGGACGACAAGCCCCGGGAAATCACCGAGGTTTTCGGAAAAATCCAAAAACTCCACCGGGCTCTTCAAGATGAGCAGAGAAAGGCTCTTACCCCCATTACTGTCTACGTTGACAGTATGACGCCGGTCCAGAAGCGCATGTCGGACATTATGCCCAAAAAGTCCGTCTGCGATCAGCTTCTTCACGTTTACCTCACGTCATCCGAGTCTCTCTACCGCGTCGTCCACATCCCTACATTTATGGACGTGTACAACCGATGGTGGGAGGGCAAGCTCCAGTCCGAGTCCTTCCTCCCGCAGCTTCTTTCCATCATATGCATCGGCTACCGCTTTCTTGGAATGGGCCAGGGACTGCTTCCGGACAGGGATGGTGTGCATATACCTACGGCCTGCGCTTTGGTCCGCGCGTGGCTGGACGGGCTCAGGGGAAAGCAGTTGGTGGACTTTGGGACATTGCAGGCCGAGATGCTGCTGCTGATGGCGCAGCGGATCATCAACCCGAAGAATCAGGAGGCATGGACCCACATGGGGTTGATCGTTCGGATGGCCATGACCATGGGTCTGCACCGCGACCCCTCGGAATTTCCCTCCAAGATTTCGCCCTTTTGGGCCGAGCAGCGACGGAAAGTCTGGTACACGATACTGGAAATCGACGTCCAGATGTCAATGCTGGCCAACATGCCTGTCGGCGTTCGGCAGGAGGACTATACATGCCGTCCCCCGCGAAATCTCAACGACGACGAGGTCTACCCCGATATGCAGGAACTGCCGCCATCGAGACCCATCGACCAGGCCACCGATTCGCAGATCCAAGTCTACGCCGCCAGCACTCTACCCTATCGGTTCCAAATCGTCGATCTCATTAACCGAATCGACAGTTTGACAGACTACCAGCAGGTCCTCGAGTGCGGCAGTGCTCTCGAAAGAGCGCTCGACGATATCCGAACTTTCACATCCCGAGCTACACCCACCAGCCCGGCCGAGAGGAACAGGAACTGGATTATCAAGACTGTCCTCGATTTGCACTGCCGCCGCGCCTTGCTCTCCCTATACAGGCCGTTTGCATTGGGCACGCCCGATGTTCCTCGGCAGATTCTGACATCCTACCTGCGGTCCTCCCTTATCTTCATCTCGTACCTCGACGACTTGGACCCGGCCTCGGAGGATTATTCACGCATATGGCATTCGCACAATCTTGTGTTCAAGCAGGACATCATGCAGGCCGCATTTAGTGTGTGCTATTACATCAAACACATCACCAACGCAAAAAGCCAGGCGTCGCCAATCATGTCGTGGGCAGGGTCGGCGGCCAAGCCGGAATCGATTGAGGAGGCGTGTTTGCGTGCGTCTGAGAGCTCTCCCACGCTTCCTCTTCCCCGGCTGGTCCAAGCAGTGGAGAGGGCCTTCGATACCCAAATCAGACGCATCCGAGAAATCGGTACGGATCTGAAGGATCTCTTGTCCTTTGCCGTGGTAATGGGTGTTTCATGTGGAGGCTCGGCCGAGGCCCAGCAGGAGAGAGTCACGATGTGCCTCCAGACCATCGTCGAGGCCGGCCTGCAAGCCACGCATTCCACCCACGACAGCATCGCATCCCTCTCAGTAAGTGCACACACTTTGCCAGGCAGTGACGGAGGTGCCCCCGCCCGCTCATACGATGCACAGATGATGCCACAGACGCCCATGTCCATGGGCAACGCACAAACCCCGACTGGCTTCGTGAATCCGGTGCAGCCTTTCGTGATGACGGACGAACTTCCCAACGTGGTAAGTTTCGCGTCTTTTTGGACGCCGAGCAGCCGCAGCCGCAGCTGGCATGCATGCAATGCTGACGTTGAGGGCAGATACCCGATGATTTTGCAGTGTGGGATATGGAATTCTGGGCCCCTCTCCTTCAGAATAGTCAGGACTGAAAGTAGCGTGGCTGCAGCCCCAGAGTCGCCGTCGCCGGAGAGTGGGCACACTCCCCCTTTTCAGAGCGCAGGTTCAGCAGGGCTGCCTCGGCAATTACGGACAATAGCATGTTTTAATGGACCCGGAAAGCTGGCCCGTTGGTCTTGCAGACCGTCGCCGGGTGAACTAGACACTTGATACCCGACAAGCACTTGAATGCACGTAATGGATAATACACTCGCTTACATACCGCTAGGAAGGACAAGGCATAGTCTGTCAGTGCTGACCCTCTCTATTCTGTGCCTCCCTACACTGATTAACACGAACAGCCCCCTCACCATGCCGTCGCCTACACAAGCCCAATTTGGCCACCGAGAGAAGGGGCGTCGACGCTGGTTGCTGCAGCAGCTGTGACTTAACCGTCGATGGCGGCCATACCGTCGACTTGGTAACCCTTGAACTGACGGGCCGGCACGTTCTTGGAAAAAAGGAGGTCGAGTTCCTCGTAGGTCCTGCCGGCCGTCTGCGGCGAAATGTCAAGTCAGCAGCTCAGCACGTGAACGGCGGGGCGAATGCTCTTCTCAGGGGTTGGAGACATACCTCGGGAACGCGGAAGAAGGCCCAAGTATAGCAGAGGGCCGCGAGGCCGCCGAAGAAAAACCCGAGTTTGCCTTGCATGTTGGCCTAGGGAGCGGAGAAGAGATGTCAGTCGTGCGCCAGGAAGGGGAGAAGAAGCGAGTGGCCCGGACCAACGCACCTCGTCCGGGTTGATCATGTACGGGATGGCTACCGTCATGGCGACACCAATGACGCCCTGGGCGGCCGTGGCGACGGCAATGGTCTTGGAGCGCACGCGCGTGGCGGAGCACTCGCCGATCAGCGTAAAGCAGATGGGGCCGACCGAGATGTCGTAGAAGAAGTTCCACACCAGCATCAGCGACGACTCGGCCCACGCCACGCCCGCCGGCCGCCCCGGGATGCAGTCCAAGATGCCGATGAGCAGCTGCAACACGACGAGCACCGACAGCCCGTACAGGTAGATGGAGCGCCGCCCATACCGCAACATCAGAAACCACGACACAATGGTGCCAACGAAGCCGACGGCTGGGGGGGAGCGGCAGGTCAGCGAGGGTTTCCCGGCCCAGTCAGAGAGTGTACTACTCACCCAAAAAGCCAATGCCCATATCAAAGGCTTTGTCCGAGTCAAGGCCGGCTTGCTGGAAGAAATAGGTGCCGTAGTTGATAAGGTAGATGCCGCTCAGGACCTGTGTACAGTACACGCCAACAGAGATTTCGGTGCGGCGCAGGTTGGAGCCCCTGAGACAGTCCATGTAGGTGCTGCCCGACTCGACCTCTTGTTCGAGACGGTCCGTCTCAGCAATGACCGCCAGCGTGGCCGACACATCGACGCGGCTCGAAGCGAGGCGGCGCAGGGCGTTTTCGGCTTCGGCCATGCGGCCGCCACGTACCAGCCACCAGGGGCTCTCAGGAATGAAGGCCAAGCCCGGTAGGATAACAAGGATCCAGAACCATTGGAGGGCAAAGGGGATGCTATAGGCCCAGTGATTGTCAAGCTTTGACGTTCCGGCTGTCACGCCGTTGGCCAACAACTGGCCCATGACGAAACATAAGTTCGTGTAGCTCGTCAGGTGGCCACGCAACGCCAGCGGGCAGACCTCGGATGCGTACGCTGGAGCGATTACCACGTAGCAGCCCAGCACAAGGCCGCCGAGAAGTTCGCCGACCAGGAGGACTGGCAGCGAACGAGCGAAGAACTGGATGAAGACCAGCCCGGCGGTGAGCATGACGCAGACGCCGAACGTCCACTTGCGTCCGAATTTATCCATAGGATAGGCCGAAACCAAGGCCCCGACAACTTGGCCGACCGGGTTGCCCATGGATAGGCCGGTTTGCCAAGGAGCGCCTATAGCTGGTTAGTGGACGGAGGCGACGCCGCTACTGACTAAGAGGGGCAAAAGATCCGGGGAATATGCCCCTATACTGGCAACGTACTAATAATGTACTATTTTCGCGGTGTCAGTTGACCATGCACTCTTTGGGGTGTACCCGCACTTATAGAAAAATGGCTGTACCTCTCCGTTGAACTCGTATCCAAAGTCTCTCTGGAACTGCGGTGTCGCATACAAGTTGCCTAGCAGCTGGGGGTCGAAGGCCAGCATGATAACTCCAATGGACACAAACACGGACCAACCAACGGCGGCGGGGTACAGCTTGACGGCCTCCCAGAAGGTGAGGTTGTGCTCATTCTGAATGGCCTCGGCAAGGGCCACGTCGGCGGCCACGGCCGTCTTAGTGCCGGACCCCACACCAGCGCCAGGCGCGTCGGCCATGTTGGACAGCAGGGCAATACGCTCGTCGCCACTGTCTTCGCCGTCGTCGGGAGTCGTGGCCCTGGGGGGAAGAAGCGAACGGGCTTCTGTCTCAACGCGGGGGTTCCGGAGCGCGGGGGGGGGGCGAGAGGGAGGAGCACGGCGGAGGAGGGAGACAGGCACCTACGGATCAGCGTCGCGGTACGCGACCACGTCGGACGGGGTACGGCCCTCCATGTCGCATTTAATAGGGATCAGGAGTCGGCGGTTGGCCCGTCGGGCTTATCAAGAGCGGGAGGGCAGGGTCGGCGAGCGTGGCCGGGTTTGGCCGGAGCTCTCGTGAGCAGTCCAGCCTCGTCCCGACTACAACCAGCCACGCCGCCGAGGGAGTTCGCAGAGGTGAGTGGCGATCGTCGGATGTGTCCCTATCACCGGCTGGCAGTCGTTCCATTGGACGGGAAGAGGGAGGAGGCAGGTCGCACTGCGTCTGTAAGGAGTAAAGAGCCGGCGGGCGGGGCGGGGATTCCCTGACGGTCTTGGGATGCAGAGGCGGCCACCCGAGTGGACGGCAGGGGCGACCCCTAACCAATTTAGGTAGGCGTGCCCTTCTTTGCCTGCCTGCTTGTTATGGAAGTCACTGTGCTCAAGTAGGTACCCAAGTACCTACCCCAGACCCACGGTTTGTCCCAATCACGGGCTACCCATCCAAAGAGTCGCGGGGGGAGGGAATGCCTGGCGGGCGATGGCCAATAGTTGCGATCCACCATGGAAGCTCGCTGACTCGAAGCATCTTTTGCTTGTCTGTCCCCCCAACAGCTGCTTGCCAGACGGAAATGAGCGCTGACCGGATGAGGCGGAGTCGGGGGAGACGAGCCCATCTTTCGCGTGCATGGTCGCAGCCGGGCGTGCATCCGATACGAATCGGCGTACAAGGTCGACCCCGGCGCTAGACACTTATGAGGCCTGGTGTGAGGCGGCGTATCGACCAGCACCGCTGCTTTTCGGCCGGAGACGTGCAAACGAACATGCCGGGCGCCGGTCGGCCAACGCTAACGACAACTACTCCCCAGGCCAGATTTCTACCAAGTTGAGGGCCTCGGCCGGGGAAGTCGTCATATAACACTGTTGGATTACATGTATCTCATGAACCTAGACCCCGTCTGGACGACAGAAGACGGCTTCAGCCGAGGGAACACAGGGGGTCTGCCTTGGCACTTTCGTAAGCGACTCTACCCTAGGGTGGATTGCTGGCAGGGTCCATGCAAATGCACCAGAATCGATGCCCAATTCCTCTCTTCTCCAACACCGGCCCGCCCAACATGGGCCAGACCTCGGCCCTGATAGTAATACAAGATGGGTATCGTTTTTTTCCAATCCGCCGGTCGGCCATGGCTCATTGGACGAGTGGAATCTCTAAAGCGGTAAAGTTACACAGACATTAACGAAATAAGGAAAAGAAGTTTACTGGTCCATGGTCCGCCGGCTGCTGGGCCGACTGGGATCCAACCAGTGCTGTTGGTCCTGGCCACGCCGGCTGTTGGGGCGGCTGGTATCGAGGCCGGACTGGGCGGTGCCTGGCCGGCTGCCGGACCTGCTGGCATCGAAGCCGTACTCGGCGTTGGCCGAGTTCTCGCAGGAGACCTGCACGCTCACGGTCTTGATGATGCCGAGCGGCAGGAACTCGCCGCCGGTGGGTGACCGCAGCTGCGCCGCGGCGTTCGGGTCGTAGCTGTCCCGGTTCGGGCCCTGGATTAAGATGGTGGAGCCGGTGCTGTTGCGCCGCGACAGCTTGCTGAGCTTGGACGCGAACGTCATCTTGGAGAACATGGAAGACGCGTCCAGGCTGGCCGCCTCCTCGTCGCGCGCGGCCCGTTTGGCCTCGAAGTATGCGAAGACGGGGACGATGCTGGCCGAGGCAATGCCGAGGTTCTGCTCGAGACTGTTCATGTACGAATCAGTACCTAGGCGGCGGGGGCCCAAGGGCGGCAGGGCCGTGGGCAACTTACACGGCAAAAATGGTACCTGTTATCCGCGCGCTGTATGGCTGCCCTTCGGGATTGAAGAGAGACACCGTGTACGTCCTCACGATGGCAAGAACCCAGATGCTGGAGGCGGTTGTCAGCGAGAGCAGTGAGCGGCAGCATGCAAGATAGAACCCACATTGTGCTGACGAGGGCCAGGGTGTAGAACGCCCATGGCCGGCCTTGTCGTACGCTCTGGACCAACGGGGCGCAAGCGGCGGCAAACGCAATGCACATGGTCGTCAAGATATCGAAAGCTGGAAAGCTATCAATACCCAACTCGAGTTGGAGCCCGGGGCGATTCGTCACTCACCTCCTTGGACGTGTTCGAGGTCATGTTGAGCGTGCGGGCTCAGACAGACACCCTCCACCTCGGGTCGCCACAATTTCTGCATCGGCCGGCATTGCAAGGCGACCACGAAGCAGGCCATGATGCTGAAGATGAAGATAAGAGCCGTTTGGATCATAAACATGACCCGCCAGGCCTTGAGGTCGGCGGCCACCCGGAGAAGCATGATGGTGATGGATGTCTTGGCGGCCGCGGTGCTCATGATGAGCCATGGCTGGGCGAGGTAGTCGACCTGGAGAGTTGCCTGCCGCTTGTCATGATAGAAGCTTTCCACACCGGTGAATATCGTCGAGATGAGCCCCAAGGTCTGTTTGGGGTTTTGGTCAGAAGAGCGAAACAGCGGCTTCGTATGGAGTTGAACCCACCAAGGCCAGTCCCAGGATGCGGTCCTCCCAGTTGAGAACGCCACGGTTGAGCCTCCGGATCGACAGGTAACGCAGCACCGACGCTGCCACGGCCAGAATGAGGGTCGTCAGAGACAGGGCCAAAAGGGCTGGCCCTTGCGCGGCGTCGTGTGCGCCTCTCGCCGGCCTCGGGTCAGACATTGCGTGCTAGTGAGGCGATTTACCCGGACTTGTCGTGATTGGATTATCGAACCGTTGGCCCATCCATTATACCAAGCGCAGAGCTAATGGGATGGCGGGTGCCAGTGCACTGCGAGGAAGGAACCAAGTGGATATAGTAGTTATGGGAAGTAGGGCTCGTGGTACAGCGAGACAGGGACAACAAAAAGAACCGGTGCGTTGGGCGCCGACGACGTCAACGCAGCGAGGATCCGGAGCCTCGGGCGTGCAGCGCGGTCTGACCGATGCACCTGGGCGGGTTGGTACGAGATCAACTTTGCCACAGCCCACACAGCAGGGACCCGGCAAATTTATCGAGGCCCCCGGCAGGACGGGGGTGGTGGCTAAGTGGGAAAGAGGCGTGACGCACGCGCGATAGAACCCGTCCTATAGAGCTGCCCAGCAGTCATGGCAAAGAAAGAGAACGTCCCGGCCGGCTCGGTCGTGGGGGAGCTGAAATGGCTAATCAGGAAAACGTGATGCGTTATGGGAGCTGACAGGAGCAAAAAGCAACGGGTTAACAGGCGCCGCCGCGCCCTTCGCGGACCAAAGAGGCAATAGGGGCGGGGAGTTGGGGCGCGTACGCCGAGCGACTTCATGCGATGGCATACCAAAGAGGAAACCCATAGGACGAACCCCCCCCCACCCCGATCACCACCCTCCCCGGGGGGGGCCTCGGCTGTTCGTCATGCAAGGGCTGACCCGGTCCGACCCTTGCAGAAACAATCGCGACTCGAATTGCTTCTAGCCTGTGCGCCTTTTGCTTTTCCACCCTGGGCCATACGTCGACGATCTGCCTGTTCCCCCCCCGGGTGGTGCCGGAGGGTACAGGCACGACGCGCCGCGATTGGTCTGCTGCTTTGCCGTCGCCCAGGAAGCCCCTGCGCTCGCTGGGGAGGGCCCTCGGTCAGCAAAACCACGGACCGGCCGCAGCCTGTCAAAGCAGCCGGGCGACGACGTCGCATCAGCCCAACAGCCCCGATCAGACGAGACCAAAATGTCCGGCTGGGCGTTCGGAGGGGACGGGTTTCCGCACAAAGGGTGGGCGACGCGCTTGCCCCTGCGCAGCTCAGAGCAGCAGTTGGGCGCAGGCATAACGAATTACAGGACGTCGTGTTTGATCGGCGCCGGGGCTTCGACGACCAAGACGCGGGCTTATCATTTGGCGCTCGTGGGCCGATCAGCCGCTGGGTGGTTGGGTGGCACAACTCCCCCGCGTTTCGAGTGGGCTGATCGCGGGTCGAGGGGTGTTTCGTTGTGGATTGAAATAGAGGCTTAGCCTACCATCCGGCGACCTCGACGGTGCATTTGCGGCTGCCCAACACATGCGACCAGCACACGCATGCGGTTGGTGCGAAGGAGTCGCTCTGCGACCGCTAGCATCCCGCCCAGCCAGGACTGTATGCACGCGCATGAAGGACGGCCGGCAAGAAGGGGGTGAACTTGTGTATTGCCGTTCCATCGAGCGGCCGCGGAGACTACAACCGAGCCACCGGATACAACCGTACCGCTCTCTACTGCTACACGGGGACCAATGCCCAGAGGCACACGCTCTCCTCGGCTGGGGCGGGATACGAGGCGCATGCTGCTGCCCCTTCGTCCGGCTCTGAGGCGTGTGATCTAGAAGCGCGCCTCCACCTTCTGCAGCGTGTCCTGCAGCGCCCAGTCGTTCGACTTGGTCTTGCTCCGCACCGCCCGGGCCTGCTCGGCAGTAAAGCCCTTGGCCTCCACGGCCGGGTTGTAGCCCTGCTTGTTCACTTGGCCGACCTGGGCCGAGTCCAGCACGGGCGCCTCGCCGCGGTCGGGGCGGCAGTAAACCGTCACGACGGCGGCGCCTCCCAGGCCGAGGTTGTGCTGGAGGGCGTACTTGGTGTGCGGGAACGTGCGGTTGTTGGCCCAGCCGCGCAGGTGCCACACGAGCTCGGCGCACTGCGCAATGCCCGTCGCGCCCAGCGGGTGGCCCTTGGAGATCAGCCCGCCCGAGGGGTTGATGACCATCTTGCCGCCGTAGGTGATGTCGCCCTTGCGTACCATCTCGTGGGCCTTGCCCGGCTCCGAGAGGCCCAGGGCGTCGATTGTGATCATTTCGTTGGCCGAGAAGCAGTCGTGCAGCTCGCAGACCTGGAAGTCGTTGGGCGTCACGCCCGCCTCGGCCATGGCCGTCCGGGCCGCCTGCTTGGTCATCTCGTAGCCCATGAGGTCGATGGAGCTGCGCGAGAACAGGCTCGGCGCATCCGTGGCGAGACACTGGCCGGCGATGAGGATGGCCTGGTCCTTGAGGTGCGGTCGCGCATCGAGAAACTCCTGCGACACCAGGACGGCCGCGGCACCGCCGTCGGACGTGGGGCAGCACTGCAGCTTGGTGAGGGGCTCGTGGATCATGGGCGCCTTCATGACCTGCTCGAGCGTGTAGACGTCCTGGAACTGCGAGTAGGGGTTCTTGCCCGAGTGCAGGTGGTTCACCCGCGCGATCTCGGCAAAGTCCTCCAGCGTGGCGCCATACCTGTGGGCGAGGGTCAGTTCCGCATCTCCCCGCACGGGCGGCGCAGCCCGACTTACTTCTCCATGTACTCGCGGCCGGCGTTGCCGAACATTTGCGCGGCGCCAGGGGCGTTGGTGACGCCGCGCGTCTCGGCCATCATCTTGCCCGAGGTGCCCGTGGGGTTTTCGCGGTCGTTGAAGAAGCTCTGCAGGCTGCCGCGCATCATCTTCTCGAAGCCGACGACGAGGATGCAGTCGGCACCGCCGTAGGCGATGGTCGAGCGGGCCATGGCCAGGCCCGTGGAGCCGGTCGAGCAGTTGTTGTTCACATTGACGATGGGGATCTGGGTCATGCCGAACTGGTAGAAAACGCGCTGCCCGCACGTCGAGTCGCCGTAGCAGTAGCAGGCAATGCCCTGCTCCACATCGTCGTAGTTGATCTGGGCGTCGAGCATGGCCTTGACGCCAGCCTCGAAGCCCAGCTCGGTGTAGTCAACCTTGCCGCGGGGCTTGATGAACTTGGTCATGCCCACGCCGAGGACGTAGACGGGCGCCTTCTGCTTGGACGGCATCTTGGCTGACTGCACGGGGGTGCCTGGCTGTTTCTGCGACCGGGCAGTCGAGGATGGGCTCGCGCGATAGGATATAGGACAAGACAACGGCGTAGCCCAAGGTTTGCGATGTTCCTGGTTGAAAAGGGCGCGCGACGTTCCACCACGAACAAATCCGGGGAAACCAGGTCCAGCCAGCAGCAGCCAGCCCCGTTTGGTGTATTAATACCGGCACGGACGGGTAATTGACCGCCCCGTGGCGACGTGTAACCCCCGCGAGACGGGATATCCATGCTGCCCGCCGACGCCCCTTTCCCCATATTCAGATTGCGGGGGAATGGCAGCCATACACCGACGTGCCGAGGCAATGTCCGCTTTTGTGACAGGCGACCCCGGGGATAAGACGGACACGGACCATTCTTGGCACATCTGCTACCGCCGTGCAGCAGCTCATGTGCCTTCTGCGGCGTGGCCCCTCTGCGCGGCCGTGCCGAGGCCCCCTCCCCTCCGCCCGGTGCTGGATCGACGTAGCACATGTGGGCAACAGAGCGTCTGCATACCCTCGACGGGAACAAGGCAAGTCCATCCACGGGGTAAAACTGTCAACTTCCATCGCTGCTAGGCGGGTCGCAATCGTACAGTGCAGCGGAGGAATCCGATGTGGGACCCAGTCAATCCCTTCTATCGGGCCGCTAGAAATAAGTACATGAATTACGGTTGACTGGAGGTAAATAGGTGGGTGAACCTGGAGGGGGGGCAGCCATAGATTACCTATCGCGCAATCGGCGGGCCGAACGCTGGTAGGGACCGACGCTTCTGGGAAGTGTCGAATATAGTTGTGCAGTATCGGGTTTTCTTCTCTTCGGTTTTGCACCGCTGTATACTTTTCTTTGCCACTTCCACCGCCCTCCCCGTAGGCTGGGGAGGATGGCGGCTGTGCGGCCCCCCATGGCCAAACCGTTGAAAATGGCTTACAAATTTGTAGAGGCGCGGATTCCCGCTTATCACGCCTGGTTTTGGCGCTTCGTGCTTTTCAGGTCCTGCGTGCGTGGTGTGCTCTCGGCCGAGAAGCACAGCCGCACCGTGTCGGCCCCGTTCATCGCCGCGGCTTTCGGAGGATGCAAGGCAGGCAGACCTGGGGCGCCTGCAATTGCCTGCTTACTCTCTTGCACCCCCACGGAGCTCGTGAGATCCTCGGATCCGAAAGATGTGGTAGAAATACGCGCGTATAAATGAAACCGTTGTCCCGGTGCTGCTCCCAAGATATTCACAACAGCCCAGCATCACCACCTGCACGTCTCAAGCCGCCCGCTGAAAATACACTGAACTGCGACGCTTGCAAGGATACGCAAGAGCGTTGCCATCTAAACCCACTTACCGTTGATCCCCTGCCCCTCCCGGCATGCATTTCCTGCTCCTCGGCGCCTCGGGACGGACCGGTCGTCTCGTCCTCGATGAGGCTCTTAGCCGGGGCCACCAGGTTACGGCCCTGGTACGCTCGCCGACCGCCCTGCCACTTCGAGAAAACTTGACCATCGTACAAGGCACACCCCTGAGCCTTCCAGACATCACCTCGGCATTCTCACCCACCATCTCGGCCGTGGTAGTGGCGCTCAACGCACGGCGTGTCAGCGACTCGCCCTTTGCCGCGCCGTCGCCGGACACCCCCCCACGGATGATGGCGGATGCGGTGGCCAACGCCATCCAAGCCATGAAGCAGCACCACGTGCGCAAGATCGTCATCATGAGCTCGGTGGGTACGGGCAACAGCTTCGCGAACCTGAACCTCCTGATGCGGCTGGTCTTCACCAAGACGAACATGAGTCTCGGCAGAGAGGACCATAACCTGGTCGACGAGCTGACGCGGGCGGCCGGCGTAGACTTTGTCCTTGTCCGTCCCGTCATGCTAGCGGAGGGCGACGCGGCCGAGATCAAAGTTTTCCCCGATGATGGCCGAGGCGCCGGCTTCATGCCTAAGATCACTAGAGCCAGCGTCGCAAGGTTCATGGTCCAGGCGTTGGAAGGAGATGCGTTTGTTGGTAGGAGTCCTGTCATTACCAACTAGTCGAGCACCCCTCGTCGGTTACTTTTGCGGAGCTGCAGCCGCAGCCGCAGCAAGAAGACACGGACAGGGTTGGGAATAGGGGCCTAAAGCTTGGTGCTATGGGGCCAGCAGAGGGGGGGGGGAGGGGGGGGGGGGGGGGGCGCTGCGAACACCTCGCACGAGCAGGCCAGTCGTCTTCTTGGTAGACGTAGCGAACACATGGCGGGATCCAGGCATTATCAATTCATGTTTCACGACCCAGGGACTCCGTATACCCCCAAACCGCATCATGGCAAAAGCCCCACGGAACGCCGCGCGGCCCGTAGAGTTTCTTACAGCTTCCACCCCGATAACAACGAGAGTTGGTTAGTAAACCCGATTGGGGCACATACATGCCCGGCGGGTGGTAATCCAGGCAGAAAAGCAGTGTGGCCAGATTGAATCCAGGCTGTCGAATGTGAGCCCGGCGCCAAGCCCTGGCCCGACTGAGTTTACGCTTACCTGCCTGCCCCAGACGGTATCGGCCTGTCAACAGCGGCATAGTGGGCTAGGTCGAGACGGAAAAGAGAAACCGGCCCTGGGGCCGTGCGGGAGTGCCGTGCCGGGATCCATGTCATATAGGCAGTGTCTTCGTTGCCGCGGCAAATTGCTGACGGAGCCTGGCCTACATAAGTCCCGCGAGCTGTACCCCTCAGATTTCGTGGCTACGTGTGCTGGCCTCGGCCCAGATCTCTTGCCAAACCTGACGTGGGACCGACGCTCGGGGCTGGCCGAGCAGACGACAATCCTCTTCGCCCAGGGCTGGCAGAAGCGGGAAATCCATCCCACTTCGTTACGGCGGGGGCCCGTCGACAATCAGACGATTACATACATGTTGCACCCCGATCCATTCAGCCTGCCACGGAGCCAGCGCTTATCCAACCAGCAGTTACAGACCGACCGAGGCCCAATGTGACGATGGCCAGTATCTCCCAATCGACACGTCCCTCCCCGGGCGGGATCCCCCCTCCCTCCCCAGAGAGGCCTTTGCTAGGTGGCCCGCCCGGGATGGGAGCGCCGCAGCGCCATCGCGACCCCCTGGACAGTGCATCATCCCGTCCTCGCTAGCGCCCAGGGCAGGGCGTGCGTCTGCCCGAGAGGCACGGGGCATATGGGACTCCAGTCGTCGTCGAGCCACAGCGCGTGCGCGGTGGTCGCGTATCTACCGATGCGTCACGATAATGGCGGCCACGTATCGACATGCAGGAGCCGGGGGAAAGTACGCTGTAATGACGACGGCCCATGCAGGAGGTCGGCCGGACCGGCCGAACACAGGGCCTCGATGCAGTCGAGAGGCTGCGAGGCGCGTCGAGGACTGGCTGCGAGGCGGGCGCAACCTGCGTTTCGCCCACGTACCGCCCACATACCTCCGCTCGGACTCAGCTCCGCTGATCCGACCAATCGCAGCCCACATGCAACCCCGTAGGTTTCCAGGCTACCTCGGATGGAGGCTGAGGCAGTCAGTCCATCGTGGACCGCGTCCTACTCTTCCTCGACTTCAGCCTGCACTTCCCGCCCCGGTGCCTCTCTGTTCCCGGTCGCCTCGTCTCCAACCCGGCACCTTCCCCCCTCTCCCCCAAGCGCCGCAGCCGCCACGCACCGCCGTCCCACACGGCGGCTTTGCCTCCCAGCGCAACCGACTCTCGACTTCGGACTACACTCCGGCGGCTGCCAGTGCGGCCCCGGTGCTGCCCTGAGCCGACCGACCCGGCGCCCTGCCCTGAAGCAAACTGCTCGATGCCCTCCTCTGCGCATATCCCGCCTCCCTGACCCGGGCTCCGAGGAGCGACCACGTGTGTGTGCCCGTGCGCATAGAGCTGCTGGAAAGCCTGCTCCGCGGGGTCCACGCCGAGTATTGCGTGCTCCCTTGGTATTGTGGCGCAGAGAGGATGATGGTTGCCCTTCGAATCGCAGCATGCTCTTGGAAGCCATGTGCCGGTCGGTTGGCTTGAGGGTGCTTGTCCACTGCCGTCTCAACATGCCGCAAATGGCCCCGATGATTCGTTGCAGCCGACGAACTTAACCGAGCCGACGCTGGACGTCTTTCGATAGGCCCGCCTGCTGAATCTTGTGGCCCCGCTTGAGCTTGCCTGGTCACATCGCCCCAGTCCAGGACACGGTCTGGATCGTCATACCTGACCGCGCCAGCCAGTCGCCGCTGCTACGTTGCTACAGCTTGGGAGCGACTCGGAGGCATCGGCCGCAAAAGGCCAGAATCCACGCGGGAGAGAGAGGGGGGGCGGGGTGGAGTACTACTGCAAACCATCTCCGGGTTAGTCCGCAGGCGGATGTGCCTGGCCGTTCCGAGCTTATACGGTGGACATCGTGGGTGTCTTTTCGGCGAAGCAACACGTGTCCGCCGCTGCGTCGAGTCTTGACGCCGCCGCTGGGAACCGGCCGAGTCCAGAGCCGCAAGCGGAGTTGTCGATCCTCCCGCAGGCGTCTCGGCGCATGGTTTCGAAACATCGCACATTTGCTAAGAGACGGCCCCATGCACACCACCGAGGAGGGGCCGTTTGCTTCGCAAAAGGCGTTGGCCGGATTCCAACGGAGTCGACTTCGAAGCACCCGGCGAGAGGCAACGCAGAAGGACGACGGCTAACGATGCCGCGAGATGGCTCTTGTCGAGTCAAGAAAAAACAGGAAGTAGAATGCAGGCGGTGCTTCCCACGGTTGTAGTGTCTGGTGGGCAGTCTGGCTGCATTGCCCGTGACACTGGAGGAGAGCGCAAGTAAGTGACGGCCGTCTGCCGCGGCATCTCGAACCCCAGATTTGACGCTGGCAATTTCCCCTATCGTCCATACGGTACGCGGGAGAGATTGCAGCAGGGCGGCGGGGGATACCGACGACGCTGGGCGATAGCCGTCGTCTCCGTAAGCTAGGCTTGCAGTGCGTGGACACAAGCGTGTGCTAGCCCTATCGACCCAGCGAGCTTCACGGCGAACGAAGCGCGCTGGCCGGTCTCGACCGCCATCCTAACGGCGCCCAGCAAGGCGCCGCTGCGTCTCCGTTCCTCTGGTCCGGGCAGCCGGGGACACCAGAGAAGATTGGGCCTCGGCGCGATGTGGGAGGGCTGAGGGCTGGTGCGGCCGCACTGGCCTGCCCGCCTGCTGGGCTGGGCTGGGCTCGCATGTTGGCGTGTCAGTCGTCATCCGGATGTCGCATGGAGCCGACTTACTTGCTACCAGGTGCTGTGGGCCGGCGACGTATGCGCATCCGCCCCTCCATTCGTCCTAGGCCCTCCCAGCTCTGGAGACGCTGGAGGGGCGTGCGGGTGCATGGAAGCGCTGCGGAATTGGGATTGGCCCGTCCGAGCTGGCCATGTTCATTGGCCTGGCTGCCGGGAAGTCGTTGCCGGACAGCGCGAATCCCATCAACCCGGGCCCAAGCGACCACAACTGGCCTGGTTTGGCGCAGTCGTGCCGGCCGGCCGTTGCTCGCCCTCGACCACGCCCGCCAAAAGGCACGCCGCCAGGCCGGCCAGCCCTCACGGCGCTGAATGGATGACCTAACGCCCCCGTCGTCGCCAGGGGCCGGGCATGGCCGGCAGCACGCCCTGACATGGAACCTCCTCATGCCTGGCCGCCTGGCGGCTACTAACAGCTAGTCCTCCTGGGTCCCACTCCAGGTGAGGGTCGATGGCGCTCTGTTGGGCTGAGCTGATTTCCTAGAGAAGGGTTCCCCAATGCATCACAGCCCCAGGCTGTCGGACCCTCGCCCTCGTCCAACCCTCGCTTTCATTGGGCTGGCTAGTGGCCAGTTACCAGCCCCGAACTTGGTCTTCCTCTCCGCCCACGCCCACGCCCACGCCCGCGCCGCCTGCCTTGACTGCCTGCCAGTCAGCCGCCCTGGCCGAGCTGCCTTTTCTTCCCTGGCTGCGCGACTCTGCCCGTTGGTGTCGAAGCCATACTATGCCCTCCCGGCCTGAAACGACCGGGATCCAGGGGGCCACTCACTCACTGCACACGACATGGTCTCCACAGGTACTTCCCGTGCCACAGCCGCCACCTACCTCAGCCTTGCTGCCTTCTAGCATCCATACCTCGGGAACCACTATCCGCCTCTCCCTCCCCGACTGCGACCTGAGCACTGTCATGGTCCAGTCTGTTGGTACGGACCGTCTGCCCTGACTTTATTCCGTGTTGCTTGAAGCTGGCATCGCGCGCAGCGGGCCCACGGCTACTCGATGGAGGATATGTCACGTTCGCTGCGCCCGTTGTTGCCTGCCAGCGGCGGACAGCAGAATAGCCCAGACTCCTCGCCCAGCCCCCAGGTAACCAAGCGAACCGCAAGCAAGGCAGCCTGCGAGGCTTGTCGCAAACGCAAGTCAAAGGTGGTTCTTTCCATGGGATCCCTTGCTGCTGCTGTCCGCACAACTAATCCCCCGACCAGTGTACCGCAGAGCGACCCCGGTGCGCCATCTGTATAGAGCGTGGCTCGACTTGCGAGTACAAAACACTACCGACGGAGACGCACCTCACCGCGCAGAAGCGACAACTGACTGATCTGCGCGCCAAGTGCGACGTGTACGAGGACCTGATCGGGATTCTCCGGAACCGGGAAGCCCAGGAGGCCGACGCCGTGCTGCAGAAAGTACGCGCGGGGGAGGACGTAGTAGCCATTGTCAAAAGTTTCCGTGACGTGGACCTCCTTCTCCGGCTAAAACAGCAGTCACCAGACCGACCTCGATATGAGTTCCCCTACCGGACAGAGTGGCCGTCTTTCCTGCGCAACGAGGCCGCTTCCGGCTCTTATCTGGACTCGATGCTGAACCGAGCGGTTGTTGCACAGGCGGCGGCGTGGCAGTCCCCATCTGCTGACCCGGAAGCCGCCCAGAGCGAGATGAACCAGATGTATTTGTTCCCGTACCATTCAGCCAAACTGGTCGACCCGAGGCTCGACTCGGCGGATGTGGCCCAATGGACCCAGGTCCTTTCGGACAACACGATGCTTCGGAGACTGTTGAGCATCTACTTCATTCACGAATACCCCTTCCACCCCTTCTTCCACAAGGACCTATTTCTCGACGCTTTATCAGCCGGCAACCAGCGACCGCAGCGATCACAGCGTTTTTGCTCCAGCCTGCTTGTAAATGCAGTTTTGGCGGCGGCATGGGTAGGTCTCGCCCAAGAGTACAGAATGTTTGGCCCGGTGCTGGCCTCGCTAACACAACCAGCATGGCATGACGGACTGCAAGGTGCGATCCGACTACTGGCTCCCCAACAACATGGGCTACCGCTTCCTCGCCGAAGCAAAGCGCCTTCTGGATCACGAGCAGGGGGTATTCCCCCAGATCACTACCGTTCAGGGGACCGCTATTCTAAACCTGACTTGCAACATGAATGGCATTGACGAGTTAAGCTGGCCATTCCTGCACCAATCTCTGGAGGCCGCGCACAAGCTTGGTCTTTTCGTGCCTAGTCCCGAGAGCGATCCACTTTGGCAAAGGGCGGCTGCTATTACGGCCTGGAGTTTGTTTAATTGGCAAGCGTGAGTATATCTACGTCTGCTGCGAACCGGCCCGCTGGGTTTACTAACATGTGGCAGATTAGCGTGCTTTCATAATTTCATGCCCCCTTTATTAGAGCACCCCCCGACTTGTCCATTGCCCGAGCCCGACGCCGAACCCGACCACTACGCCGAGATCTTTGTCACGTACCCAGGCAGTGATGTTCCTATCGAGATTGGCAATGGTCATGTCTTTAGAGCCGTTTCGGAATTTCGCATCATCTTGAATGAGGTAGCCAAGCAAGCCTTCAAACCTCCCCGAAGCCCCAGCTTCCTCTCGCTTAGGGGCGCGCACGATGCCTACCGCAGGCTTCTCGCATGGTAAGAAGCCCTGGTAGTCGCCGGCTTACCTTTCCACGGGGGTACACAGTCTGCGCCGGCGAAGAGCAAATCGTCTGCAGACAAACGGGGTGTTGCCGGACAGGTTGCTGATTCCAAGGTTGTCAGGTACGAGGAGCTTCCAGGAGTGTTGGCGCCTGGTCGTATCGCCTGGCCAAGTCACTTGAAAGTCCAGTATGTATCAGCACCGTCTACGGCGGTTCTTGCCACGGGGCGGAGCAGACCGCTGACGCGATGACAGCATGCATTTTCACGCCGTTGTCGCATTTCTATTCGAAACATTTGAGCATATCGACGCACCCGAAGGTAATGACGACCCGGCGAGGGTGGTAACGCGATCCAAAGCGTGCTTTGAAACCATCTTACGCCTGTACTATCTTCGCCATGGATTCGAACAGTACGACGCCATGCTCCTGCAGTTTCTCTCGACGGCTGCCTTCAGCACCATGCGGAAGCTGAAAGAAGAGCGACCCGACCCCGATATCCGCCAGCAGCTTCTGTCGACCCTCATTCTCTGTGCCAAAGGTCTCTGGGAACAAGGGCGTAACTGCTACGCCTCCGAGGCAAGTTTCCATTACTTGAAGGACTCGCTGACTGCAGAAGATGCTGCTCTCGTCGTGCGCGAAGTACCAGACTTCAGGGAAGACAAAAGCAGAAAAGCAATAATGCTTCGAGAAATCCGGTCACAATGGCCTCTCGGGGTCTCCCACGCGGATATGAAACCGGTCGACCAGTGCTTGTCGGCGTATCTCCGTGGCGAGGCGGCCTGGCGATGAAATGGAACAGCCCTTGGCCTCAGCGACAAGCCAAGCCACCAGCCGGGCTCAGCCAGGCGACCTATGCACGCGCGCAAGCGGGTGAAGAGTGAGCTGTGCTCGATAGGTTAATGTAAAGATGGAAATTCGGTCACAATACGCTCATGCCCGGTTGAGTCGTGGTGAATGCCCTTTGTTACGTAAATGCCATACCGTTGGGCATTTTTCTCTCCCGCATGCGGGCGCATTGGCCTCGGTACGTCGGCCGGCAGACTCGTCGACGTGGGTTGGACTGGGGCAGTTGCGTCGGGAGAGAGAGGCCATCTGCTAAGTCGAGAGGCAACAACTGCCGAAAACTAGCAATCCGCCGAGGCCCCGCTCGTCCCGCTTACTCGTACGACTATGACGAGAGTAGTTCGCTGTTACTTTGCAAAGATATGCCATGACAATCAAGAAAATATGAAATGGCGGCGTGTTTTTCGCTTGGGAGGACAGGGGGGGGGGGGGGGGGGGGGAGGGGGATCCAGCAACACAGATCGAGAACCCATGCACAGGTTTGGCAGGATCGGGACCCCCACGCCCCCCATGGGTGGGTTTTTGGCCACAGGGTGCACGGGGTTGGTGTGCCTCTGCTTCGCCCTTCAGATGATCCGCAGCGTTGCTGAGGGGGTAGCATGGGCAGCAGACGTGCCGACGTCCACTGCTCCTACCGCCAGATCAGGTTACCTATGCATGCCTTGAAAGTTTCGTACGGAGCATATGGGAGGCCCCGGGACGGGCCTGTCACTTGGCTGCTGCGGGTTTGCGTAGCTTGCCCTGCGCGTTCGCCCCAGTCGGCGATTTTATAGGGGCCGTAGGTCTTGGAGAGCAGCTCCACGGACCTGGGTTACTAAGTGATTAGCAACCAGGTGCGGACCCGTCGATGCGTGCCTGACCACCATGAAGGCCCATTCCATGGCGCTTCCCAGCGCAACGAGAGAGGTATACACGGGTGTTTGCCTGGTACGGTAGCTAGGCTCCCTCGCTCCCCGGTAACTGCCAGCCTGGCTCGGACCGCGTGCTGTCGGGCACTGCAGATCGTCCCCGGGCGACAATATTCCCTCCGGACGAGCGGGGCCGAGAACACTCACCATCCCATGATGTAGCGAGTGCTCTTTGACGCGCGCCGATCTTTCTACCCAAACCGGCATCTTGCATCCATCATTGTGACCTCCGGTATCCCTGCCATGAGAGTACCACCGGACCAGTTCATGTGGGTGCGGAAGCCTCACCGGCCGCTTTCTGCTTTGCACAGGGCGTCCGCGGAGGAACACATCGCGGCTGCAGGGACCCGGCTCGGGTTGTCCATCGTATGACCAGACTCCGCCTGGCGAGTCGGCGAGCTCCTTGCAAGGTTCAAGACTCACGTGGGTGGGGTCTTTTGGCCCACCCAAAGAACCCTGAGGGTTACCTCACCGACGATCCAGAGCGAGCGCGACAGCCGAAGCCGAGCCTGAAAGGAGCACAGTCCCTCATAGTAGCCGTGGAAGAGGGGGGGGGGGGGGGGAGGCCGAAGGCGGGCCAGCTGTATGAGGGAAAGCTCAGCCGACAGGGAGGAGCCACGAGAGTGAGCGGTAGGAAATTTCTGCCTGGCGTCAGGGGCGGGCGCCTATCATGCATGCACGGGATGCGCTATTATAGGGAGGATGTGAGCGAAGACTGTGGAAGCGAGAAGGGAGGGGCCGAAAAAGAGGAGGAGGAGGAGGAGGAGGAGGAGGAGGAGCGGACCACGGCTGGGAGAAAACCGCCCATTGTCGGTTGACGGGGCCGTCGCTGCAGCTCTGTTCCCAAGGGTGGCCATGCCAGCCACCCATACGAAAGGCGGTAGTCCGCATAGGGTAGCATTAACAGCTCTGTATAGCCGTAGTAGCAAGCGGCTAGGCCGTCCACTGGGAGGAGGGGTGGCCCTGCCTTTGGGCGCCGACGGTAGCACACAAGTCGTCCGCCAGCACGATGCGGCCCAAACGACGGATGGAGGGGGGGCAGAAGCGGCTTAGTAGCTGCCACACCCCGGAGCTCCTCCGAACGAATCCGTGCCGGCTCCTTGCTTCCGGCCGCTTCAATCCGCACCACAGAGCGGGATCCCTTCCCACAGGACAGACGGGCACGGCGATCAGTCCCGGCATGGCTTGAGGTTGGTTATTAGCCCCAAAGATGCGTAAACGCGCTCATTCTACCTCCCTTCCATGTCCATACGAGGGAGTGCCCTGGCTAACCTCCGCTGCCGCCGTAGACACACATGCAGGGGCTGGAGTATCCTTACCTCGGTACTTAGGTACCTAGGTCCTCTGACCTAAAGTACGTAAGCAAGTACCTGCCTTGCTCCGGCCAAGTACATCGGATGTCCTGGCCACCTACTTGGCGACCCCCCTCCCCAGCTACCTGGGCACGCCGAGCTGGAGGGCTGGAGGGCTGGAGGGCTGGAGGGCTCTCAGGACGCTCTACCCGTCGGGTCTCCTCACATCCGCCCGCCCGGCACGTCCGGAAAGCATCGAGCGTGCGTGGCTGCGTATTACCCACTCCCCATGGGTTGCCGGGCCCATTCTCTCGGCTCAGCTGTGTCGTAGCCAGACGGCCCAGAGGCACGCAGCAGGGCCCGCATATGCATGGAAGGAAGCAGGGCGGGGACCGCAACTAGTACTCGTTCCGTACCGGCTGTCGGTCTGAGAGGTTTCCCGAAAGCACACCCGTACGGATGCATGTCTTGGTGGTTACGCTGGCGCCGGCAGGCAGCTCGTGAGCTCAAGTGCCCACGCTGTGCCGAGTTGGGTGACAGGAGCATGACAGCCCTGGCCGGGCAGCGCCCTCGGGATGGGGGGTGCCCTTGCGCGCGCGCGCGAGAGACGTCGTGGGTCAGATGTTCGTCATTTGCCGGATAGCCTTTTCCCGCTCCCGCTCCCGCCCCCGTGCCCTGCTGGTTTGGGGTTCCCTTCGTTCTTCCATTCTCTCCCTCCCTTCCCGGACGGATACCTCGTTCATTACCAGCGGCGTGGCGAGCAACTGGGAGGCGTCAGATACCTAGAGACTGGAGGTCGGTTCGGACAGACGGGGTCGGGTAAGCGAGCGGGGCTCTGCAAATTTGGGCCCTACAGGTTCCTGGGACTCGGACTTCCGATAGCTCCGGATAAAACTGGCCGAAGTCTCGATGGGCCAACGATGGAGACGGTCCAACAATAGGCAGTCCACTCAACGACTCGTCAGCCGCGGGCATCTCAATGTCTCAAGTTTCGGTCGAACCCGTCCGTTCGGAGCCGTGAACGTGCCGCACGGCAGTTGTCTGCATCCCTACCACCTCTCTTTATAGCGCGCAGGTCCCAGCCGCCCAGACCGCCTTGCCGATCCCTGGCTTTTGCCCCGACCCGAGACGGGAGCCTCGGACGACCACCCACGTAGTTTGCAGCGGCAGCCACTGCCGCCATTCATTTCATCCACTCTACATCATGGTGGTGGAGACGAACACTGCCGCTGCGGCCGCTCACCCGCTCCCCGACGGGCCGGATGATGGCCCCCCTGCGGGCACCGACCACGGGCATGACCATGACCCCGACGACGACGACACCCTCGGCGGTGCCGGCTCGGGCCAGCCCCCCAGGAAGCGCCAGCGGGTCCGGCTCTCGTGTCTAGAGTGCCGCCGCCGGAAGCTGTCTTGCTCCCGCGAGTTGCCGTGTGACCGTTGCATCAAATCCGGTACGCCCGACAAGTGCTCCTAGTAAGAACCCACCCCCCGCCTCTTTTCATATTAGTCATAGCCGCCCGACCCTCTGGCCCCCCCGGCCGCGCGGCATGACTCTGTGCAAACACCGGCGTTCCTCCTTCCGCGCAACCGGCTGACGGTACCACCCAGCGAGCCCCGGCCCGGCGCGTCCATCTCGGAGAGAACCTCGGGCCTGTTGTCGGCAGACCACCATGGCTACCCGCCAAGGGACACGTCGCACCCCTTGCGGGACATAGAGCCCTCGGTCTTCCGAGACGCGGCCAGAGACCATGATCGCATTCGGAGGCTGGAGCTCGAGGTGGCGCAGCTCCGGAAGCAGGTCTCGCTGGACGGCAGTGTGGCTTCGCCGTCCACGCTGAAGGATGTGCCCAAAGACAGCCCTGCTTGTCCGCCCGACCCCTTGCCGTCCAGCGTGGCCGAAAAGCCCGGGGATGGCTTGGAGTACAAGTTCATCAAAGGCAACAACTTCAAGACGCGGTACTTTGGCTCCCACAACGCGTGGTCCTCCTTCAAGCAGCTCCGTAAGCCACCCGTTGCTGCTGGGCATCGCCTGCCACCGAAGACGAGACTGACCTGAGCACGACGCAGATGGTCTGCAACCCTTTATGAAGGAGACGGCCGACGAATGGTTGCGCCCGCTCAACATCCAAAGAAAAGACCGCGAGAAGCGGAAACGTGACCGTGAGAGGCGGTTTGCCGAGCCTGACGAGTCACTGGAGGCCTTGTTGCCCCCCAAGGCCGAGACCGACTTGTTGGTCAACCTCTACCTCGACCAGTTCGAGCAGATTCATCGCATCGTGCACCTACCCTCCTTCAAAAGAGAGTACAGCAGGTTCTGGGACCCGTCCAGGACGAGGAACGCGGCCTTCACGGCTTTGGTTCTCGCCATGCTGGCCATCTCCAACTGCATTGACGGGCAAGAAACCAAGTTTGTTGGGGTAAAGTCCAGCGCCTTCCAGACGGCGGAGAAGTGGGTGAAGGCCTGCGATGAGTGGCTCAACAGGCAGAGCCATAAACATCGTCGACTCGTTCATTACCAGACCATGTGTCTCCTGTACCTGGCCAAGAGGGTCAACGTGATCAAAAAGAAGAGATTCTGGACCTCATCCAACTCTCTCGTCGGGGAAGGGATCATTGTCGGACTTCACCGAGACCCCGAACAGATGTCCACGGCCATCACTCCCTACTACAGCGAAATGCGGCGGCGGCTTTGGGCGACCATTATCGAATTTGACATACAGTCGTCTTACGACCAGGGGCTGCCGACCATGTTGAGCCAACTTCCCATTGAAACCAGAGCGCCCAGGAACATCAACGACGAGGACTTCGACGAGGACTCGGAGGAGCTGCCGCCGTCCAAGGATTTCGACAGATATACGACGGCATCTTATCAGCATGCCAGCCGCCAGAGCCTTCAGTTGCGACTCGAATTAAACCAGATCCTGACCGGGCCCATCGCCACCTTGGACTGGGAGCAAGTCACGAGGTATCGAGACATGATACTTCAAGAGATTGATGCTCTGCCGCACTGGGGTCCCGACGATTTAAACGATGCAGGTGTACTCCGGAAACCCATCCTAGGATACACGCTTCTGCGCCTTCAACTGAAGCAATACCTCGTTCCACTGCACCAGTCGTTCCTCAAGCTAGCGCAGTCCAACTCCAAGTACCAACTGGCCGAGTTTGTCTACTACAACGCCGCGCGTGATGTGGTTCTCATGCATGACAATCTCTTCAAGAAGGGTATACGCGCGCTTTACTTTCTGCGGGAGGACACCATGAACGCTGCCGTCAACCTCTGCCACGTCTCGTTGCTCCAACCAAAAGGTAAGTCCCCTCCCCTCCTCCCCCCCTCCCTTTGCAACCTCCCGGGGGCCAATTCCCGCTGGCGATAGCGACACCGATGCTGACCACTGGAACCAGTTTCCACCAGCTTAATCTCCTCCAATGCTCGAGAGACCCTGCAGCTCATGCAGAGATGTCTCGAAATGAAGACGGACCGCATTCTTCGGTGCGGGAACAACGACCCCTGGGGCTATTCATCGATGCTGGCGGCCATCGGACTGTTGGAAGTCCACTTGGATCTGACACCGCCCGTGAAAGCAAAGGCCCAAGCTGCCGAACGGTTCATCACGTTGCACCATAGGCTTTTGGCTAAACAAGAACTGCCGCTGGGCAACGGGTCGCAAACCGAAGGGAACGAGCTGCAGGGGGGTTCGGACGCGTCCGGCAGACCACAGGTGGGCAGCGCAAGGCTGAGTCAGTCCAGCGTGCAGAGCGGTGCTGACGTGAGCCAGCCAAGCACTCCGTTCCCCCTCGATGCCGCTACGACGATACTGCAACCGCCGCCAGGGCCGACGCCTTTCATGCCATGGACCGACGCAAGCCAGCCCAATGGGTTTAGCTTCGATTACAACTTTGTCGATCAATTCGGAATGGGCCTGGACCAACTTTGGGGCACCGGCGACTGGAACCATGATGCAGGTTTCGATTAGATGGAACACCCGCATAGCCCGGCCTGACCATCCAGCCGTACTGCTAGTGCTAACTGTATAAACCATAATGATAGGAGCACCCGTCTGGTTGAACCAAACCGGCGGTTAAAGGTCAATGCAGAACTCAGCAACTATGGCGAACCTTCGTTGATGTCCTAACCTTCTTTTGTATGGGCCCGGGGGGGGGGGGGGGGGGGGGGGGGCGGTTCGTGGTCGCCATGATGCTTGTCCAGCCGCTGGTGAGTGCCTCCGTTGGCCACCCTTGGCTCCCTAGCGGCCCTGCACTGTTGCAAATCCACCCTAAAGTGCTGATAGAATGTCCTCAGATGCTTTCTCCGCTAGCATCATGGTTGGGCAGACGGGGAAAGCCCCAGGGAGCACGGGAAAGGCACTGGCGTCGACGACACGGAGGTTCTTGACACCACGAACGCGGAACTTGGAGTCCAGAACGGCCATGGCATCGTCGTCACCACCGATGGCGCATGTGCTGGTGGGGTGGTGGGAATGGGCCTGCGACTTGAGAACCTCCTTCTGCGCCTCGTCCGAGCACGTGGAATTGACGCCCGGGTACGGGTGCAGCTCCTCGAATGGATTAGCGCCCTCGCCGGCTGCCCTGAGCGCCCCGCGCAGTATCTTCACGCCGTCCAGCATCTCTTGCAGATCCTCGTCGGCGCGTGTCTCGAAGAAACGCAGGTTGATATCGGGCGTGTCCCGCGGGTTTGCGCTGCGCGGGCGTACATAGCCAGCCTGCGACTTTGGGCTCATGTGCGCAAAGGCACACTCGTACTGCTCGGGCCCGTACTCGTTCGGGTAGCCGGGCCAGTAGCCTTCGTAGCTGAAGGAGGTGCAGAAGGCGTACATGTTGCGGTGCTTGGGCGCCGTGGGCGTCGTGAGCATGACGGAAACGTGTGGTACCTGGGTCAGCGGGCGCGCGGCCAGTGCGAGAACATGGCCTTCATGGTTGTCGGCCAGTCGCTCGCCCACACCCGGCAGGTCTTTGACGACGGGGATGCCGAAACGCTCGAGTTCAGCCGCTGGCCCGATGCCGCTGAGCTTGAGGATCTGGGGCGAGTTGAAGGCGCCGCCAGCAATGATGACCTCCTTAGCCGCTAGCACGCGGCCCTTCTTGCCCTCGAGGGCAGGATCATGGCGCGCATCGGCCGCACACAGCGACCTGCCTTGCAGGTACTCGACGCCGATGGCGGTGGGCTCCTTCGCGTCTTTGCGGAACAGCACCCTGGTCACGAGTGTATTCAGCGGAATCGTGAGGGGGTACTTGGCCGCATGGGCCAGTGTGGCCTTCAGGTACGTGTTCGTCCCCACGCGGCGGCCCTCCTTGTCGGCGTGGCTGACCAAACCGAAAACGCCGGTGGTCTGGTCTCGGTCAAGGGTCCAAGGCATTCATGTCGCGGGCGGCCAGCGCGGGCAGGTCCGAGGCGTTGCCGCCGGTGGCGACGACAAGCGCCTCGGCGATGGCGCGCATGGGAGCATCGGTGGTGGTCCAGCGCGTGTCGCCGATAGTGGTGGTGAGCCAGCCGTCAAAGCCGTGGCCGGGCGTGCCCGCGGGCAGGTAGGCGTTTCTCTCCAGCCTGGCCCAGTACCGGCGCATGTTGGCCGCCGACCAGCTCGCGTCGCCCGTCCTCTCCACGATGGCGTCCCAATCCTTGTCGGATGGGAGGGCACAGACGCCGGCCTGTGTGTCGCCCAGATCAAGTCAGCCACCCAGTCCTTTCCCCGCCGCTGGAACCTTGAGTGCCGAGAGAGAGAGAGAGAGAGAGAGAGAGAGAGAGAGAGAGAGAGAGAGAGAGAGAGAGAGAGAGCCGGCTCACATTGTGCATGGCGCAGCCGCCCAGCGTCCCAGCACGCGGGTACCAAATACCAAGCTGTTCGGCGCCCGCCGGCGGGTCCTTGCGCCACCCGGAGTTAGTAGCTACCAAAGAGGAAAATGTATACGTGGTAGAGAGTCTTCTGCCGCGAGGGGCAGGAAGGAAAATCGAGAGTTGCTTACGAGGCCGACGTAGAAGCTGCCGTCCGTCTTGCGCCACGTCATGTGTTTGTACTGGAGCTCGCGCTCCGTGTCCTCGCTGTGCTTGGTCCCTACGTCGCTCGGGGTCAATATGTTGCTCTCGGGAGGCCCCCGAGAAGAGGGCGATGTGCCACTGTCCCTTCTGGGCAGGGGGGAAGCGTGATGGTGCTTACAAAAGTCCCAGCGCGTCTTCTCATCCTTGGTGGCCGCGTTGGAGTTGAAAATCATGGAGATGTTGGGATAGTTCGCTTGGTCGTCGCCGGCTTCGAGCAGCAGCACCGAGTGTCCAGCCTTCGCCAGGTTGGCCGCCAGGGGCGCTCCGCCGGGTCCGGATCCCACAATCTGCACACCGAGTCTGAGCACATGGCCTCTCATGGATTTGGAAAAGAAAAGAGGCCCATACAATCTAGTCATACTCGCTTGTTTCATTCTGGGCCACCGCGCCCGCCACAGCCAGCACAATGGCTGCGAACGCGCGGAGAAGCATGCCGAGTACCGAATGTATCTGGGGAAACCGGTAGTTGCCGGTACGGCGCATAGCGGCACTGGATGTGGCAGGCAGGGTGGGGGGGGGGGGGGGGGGTTAGTGAAGGGCGAGAAATATATACCTGCACAAACCCCCCTTCCTGCAACACCGGCTTTACCGTGGTCCCATGTCCAACGGCACAGGATGACATGGCCGTCCTCATTCGACCGCGCCGTCCGTCTCCGGCGTCACGATCTGGGGACGGTTGGCGACATGCCCTGCAGGGGCCATGGTATAGCGCCGGCCATTTCTGCAGGACCCGTATATGGGCTGGCGTGCCTATCCGGCGGAGAGGATGGCGGACGCCCCCGGAGGCCGTAGAACCCATGCGCTAAATCCATGGGGGTGGCATCGCACCGGGGAGAAGTCCCGACGAACGGATGGTGCTACGCACTCCCTTTGGTTCCCCTCCCAGCGGGCTTCTTTCTTTTGTCCCTTTTCCCGGTCTTAACTCGGGCAGGGGTGAAGCCTGTACACCGTCGCGTCGCCGCCGGTGTGCAGTAGCCCCGGCCGCCGTAGCCCAGCAGCCCGGCGCCGGCAGCGGACGATGACAGGCAGAGGCCGAAGGGAACCTCAAGGGCTCGGCTGGTACACGAATGAGCGCCGCTGTGGCCTGGTATATCTCATTTCTGTGAAGACCCAGCCGCCCCAATTGCAACAACCGTGCTATGGCCTCATAAAACATGCATGCATTTTGCCAGTTCATATGCGCGGCTCTGCGTGCTTCACTAAACCAGGCCGATGGACACGGTTGAGTTGCCATTGGGCAACCGATATTATTCTATTCACGAGTCTATAGCGTAGCTTCTATGGCTTCTTCCAGTATGTTCAAGCCACTCTCGATCTCCTCGTCCGTGATATTAAGGGGCGGCACAAACCGGAGAGTATTGGTGCCGGCCGTGATGATCAACAGGCCGCGCTCACGGGCAGCCTTGATGACGGGCGTCGGATCCCGCGTCATCTGCAGGCCCAGGATCAATCCCTTGCCACGAGCTTCACTGATGAGGTCCGGGAAGCGCTCTCGCAGCTGGTCAAACCTCTTCGTAAAGATCTTGGACTTCTCCACGACGTCCCGCTGCAGCGTGGCATCGGCCAACCGAGACACCACGTAGTGCGCCAGCCGGCAAGCCATGGGGTTGCCGCCAAACGTGGTGCCGTGGTCACCGACCTTGATCCTCTCGCTGACTGTGTTGTTCACAATGGTGGCGCCGATGGGGAAACCGTTACCCAGAGCCTTGGCCGTCGTGATGACATCGGGGTGAGCCTCCTTAGGCAAGTGGCCATGCGCCCACAACGAGCCGGTACGGGCCATGCCGCACTGAATCTCGTCATAAACGAGCACGGCGCCAACTTCACGGCAGCGCTTGGCCAAGGCAATCAGGAAGTCGTCGGTGGCTACGTGGACGCCGCCCTCGCCCTGGATCGGCTCAATGATGACGCCGCACGTCTTCTCCGTCACCAGCTCCGGGATGGCGGCCACGTCGTTGTATGTCCCGTACTTGAAGCCCGGCAGCATGGGGGCGAAGGGCTCCTGGTACTTGGGGTTCGGGGTCGCCGACAAGCTGCCCATGGTGCGGCCGTGGAAGGAGCCCTGGAAGGAGACAAACTCGTGCTTCTGCCCCGAAGGGTCCAGCACCTTTCCAACCTTGCGAGAGAACTTGATGGCGGCCTCGTTGGCCTCGGAGCCCGAGTTGCACACGAAGACGGTCGAGGCATCGTGCATGCCGCCCGAGGCGAGCGTCTTTTCGACGAGGAGCTGCGACAGGGCGCCGGTCCAGGGGTTGTAGTAGAGGTTCGAGGCGTGCATCAGGGTTTTGGCCTAGTGGCTGTGAGCTTGCTGGGTCCGAGGGAGCGGGCGCCATCCCCGGGGGCCAAACGGACCTGGTCAGCAAGGACCTGCGACGTGCCGGGGTCGCAGTGGCCGAGCGAGTTGACGGCAATGCCGGCAGTGAAGTCAAGGTACCGCCGGTTCTCCAGGTCGTACAGGTAGGAGCCCTCTCCCCGGACGAAGACGGGCGGCGGGCGGGCGTAGGTGGCCAGCATGTACCTGGCGTGCTCGCCGACCATGGCAGCGCTTGCCGAGTCCTCCGCCGGGTCCGGGTTGGGCAGCGCGGCATCGCGAGCGATGGCCTGTTGAGCGGCCTGGGACAGGTTGGAGCCGGCCACGGTGGGCGACGAAGAGAAGCACCGCCGGCTGGCAGCGGCGGCGAGGCTGCGCGCAGGCAATCGGAAGGCCATCTTGGGGTTCTCTCGGCGGCGTTCAACAAAACCAGAGGAAAGGGGATGCCCGGGTGTGTGTCACATCGGAGGCTGCGAAAAAAGAAGCCCAGGGCGCCTGGTTCGGCGGCTTATCGATAATGGCTGTATGTCGACGGCACTTGCTTGCTCACCGAGCTCCCCCGCGGCCTCCGTGATCGGTCGGGCGCAGAGACACGGCAGTCATAATAGCTACCTAGCCACTGGAGAGACGGAGGGATTGCAAGTTGTCGATACCACCGGGCCCACAAAGTTGGATGGGACCCCAGGAAACCGGCCTCACGAGCGCCCGACCGCGGTCGGGGTAAGGAGCTATGTACTTACAAAGCCACCTACGTGCCTTGCGTCAAGTAGGTATAAACGAGGAACGTCGGGAAGCCAAGCCAAAGCGCCCTTGGTTCCGGCTGGGTGGTTTTTCGCTTCAGCTCCATGTGCTCCGGGTTCAGCTCATCGCCAGGGCGCAAGCCCACGCCAGTTGCTAGCTAACGTCGGCTCTACCGGAAAGAACAAGACTTGGGCTGACGCATCGCATCGCGTCGCTCTTGCATGGGAGCAACGGCATTTCCAAACGGAAGCAACGGGGCGAGAACGGCGGCTGGGATTCCGGAAGAGCGATAAGCGATAATCAGAGTGCCTTTCCCTCTCTCCTTCGCTTGCCATCCGTCGACTCTCACCACGATGGAACTAATAATAACAGGGTTGAGCCACATCCATGCCCAACCAACTCTGTACGTCCCGCATGACCCGAGATCCATGGGTGGAAGCAGCTTGCCGTGCCCCGTACACGCTTTCTCGCATGGCGTTGTTTTGCGCGCGCGCGCGCCGACGGTTGACAGATACATGGGCATCCGGCAGCTGGCGTATTGCCGATGAGGCCTCACTGCCAGGCCGTGCCCGGTCGCCCACCGTGCTGCTGTGGGCAGAGCAGAGGGACCACTGGGATGGCTCTCGGGCCCGCGGGCCCGCTAGCAGCATGACTCGGAGCCCCAACACCCGTGACATTCGCAACGGCTCGGCAGACGCACTCGACGCAGCAGCTCTGGGATCTTGCCCGCAGGGCAGTGGAAGAGCCGGGCAGGCAGGACGGAACCCAGAAGCAAGCATGCGACCGACTCGCGTGGCCCCCCGACAGACGCGCCCCCCGTTTGCTTGGCTACTTGGTAGCCGGTATCCCGTCAAGCTTTGCTTGGCTCTGCGCTGGCTTGTCGCACTACGGAGAGGCAGGCCGCACGGCGATAGTCTGCAGCCGACAGATCGCTCTGGTCCCCTCGCGCGCCCCCGGTCTCCGCTGGCCCCTCCTCCAAGCCACGGGGAAGTCATGCGGAGCGTGGGGTGGCCAGTCTGGGGGCGCGCGGTGAGCACAGGATCCATTCCCGACAGCAAGGCCTGGCTCGCCTAGGTTCATCGTGGGCCACTTTCACATGTCAACCGTCAGCTGCAACCGTTAGCCTCAGTCGCTGACCACCGTCCAATCAACCGCCCCCTGCCGCCACTCACGGCATTCCAGCCTCTCGGACCGTCATCTGTCTGCTGCCCATGTGCTTTCAGGCGAGCACCACGATGCGCCTCGAGGCCATCGGACGTCACAACCGACGCCCCTAGTCTGTCCTTTTCCCATCGCGCCCCTGCGCTATTGGGCCGGCTTCTGACTCTTGATATCCTTGCTCTGCCTCCCTCCCTCCCATTCTCGCCCTGGCCTCTTAACCTGGGCGTCCCCGGCCTTCTCTCTGCTGCCTTCGGCGCCTGACGTACTCTCCACGTCTGGCATGGCAATGTGCTTCGCGCTGGTTCCTCGGGCGACTACCTGATTGCTCTTTCAAGCCCACGACCCAGCAGAGCAGCCTTTCCCGCTCCCATCACGGACCGAGCGGTTCGTCCCTTCGTTGCGCCATCTCTACCTCGTTCCGCCCATGCCCTGCATCGCCGCGAGATCCGCGCGTACGCACGCAATATGCTGGACCACTTACTGGGCAGACCGTCCGTAAAGTCGCGGAGGTTCCAAGTGCTCGCCGTCTTCGCCTTCTGGTCCTTTTACATGTTCAGGTAATGCCGACCGTGCTTCTCCCTTCGTAACACACCCGCAGACGGTGGCTAAAAACCCTGCGCAGGGGCCCTCGCCATGGCCCGCCCGGCATCAGCTTCTTCTCGAAGCTGTCCTCCAAGACGTTGACGACGTGGCAGACGGTAGTATTTACTATGATGTACCTGTATGCCGCCAGGAACTTCAGCACCCTCGTCGGCCTCGCCAGCCCCGAGCCCATGGCGAACATGTACGACGCTGCCTACTTCCGAGCAACATGGGTTATGACGGCGTTGGATGCTGGCTTCTGGACTGCCATGAAGATCAAAAGCAAATGGCTGCGCGACCTGACGAGTATCATCTTCTCGATATTTTACATGTTCGCTGCCGAACAAGCCGACGAAAAGGTCCGCAAGGTCCGCGGCATGCTCACCGTCGAGCACCTCCGCATCAGTTGGAATAAGGGCACCTCGCCCTACCTAAGTTTCTTCCAGAACTTGGTCCGCCCTCGTTTCACCCGTTGGCCGCCGAGAGCGATTCGCATACCAAGACCCAGCTCGAGCGATTACAAGGAGCCAGTGGCTGGCTGGCTGTACTACGACGGCCCGCTGGCCGACTTGGAACACATCAACAAGATAATTCTGGATATCCCTGGAGGCGGCTTCGTGGCCATGGACCCGAGGTGTAACGACGATAAGCTGTTCTCCTGGGCAGGGAAGACCGGACTGCCTATCTTGAGCTTAGACTACAAGAAGGCACCGGAGTACCCGTACCCCTACGCGTTGAACGAGTGCTTCGACGTCTACACGACCATTGTGAAGAGCAAGGGGCGGTGCATCGGCATGTCGGGCCACCATGTGCCCAAGATCGTTGTCACGGGCGACAGCGCGGGAGGCAACCTCGCGACGGCCATGACGTTGATGATCATCGAGAGCACCGCCCCGGATCAGCGCCCCGACCTCGCCGTCGACATACCCATCCCTGACGGTCTGGTCTTGATCTACCCCGGACTGGATATGAACATTGGCAACTGGATGTCGGATGAGCAGATGGACCTGGTGAAGGACCGGAGGATGCGGGTGACAAACAAGGACTATCTTCGCCGCAAGAGTACCCAGTACACGGATCTTGTCGGCACGCCACATCACTCGGACGACGAGGACGACGGCCAGCCGCAGAATGGCAGCGCCAAGCAGCTGCAGGAAGGCATGCCCCAGCCCGACGCAGACGGCGCACGCAGCCCGCATCCCGAGTATTCGCACGCCAACCCGCGCCAGTGGTCCAAGCCGACACCGCCATCAGCACTTGAGTCGACCAGAAAAGCCACGAAGCCTTCGTCGGCGGATAAGCCCGGACCGTTGCGCACTCGTCTCGCCATGTCCTCGATGATATCCTACTTCAACGACCGTGTTTTGACTCCCGAGATGATGCGCGCTATGATCATTCTCTATGTTGGTCCGCATAATCGGCCCGATTTCTCGCAGGACTATTTCCTGTCGCCCATTTTGGCACCCGACAGTCTTCTGCAGCGATTCCCCAAGACGCATTTTCTCACGGGTGAGCGGGACCCGCTCGTCGACGACACCGTCATCTTTGCGGGACGCCTTCGCAGAGCGAAACAAGCCTTCCATTCCAAGGCTGCCTCGCAGCGCCTCGGCAGCCTGAATGATGTCTCCGACTTTGATGAGAAGGACGTGGCCGAAGTCGTCCTTATCCCCGGCATCAGCCACGGCTTCACGCAAATCCCAACCCTCTACCCGCCGGCATGGAAACTCATCGATCGGTGTGCTTCGTGGGCCGTCGACCTGCTCAATGCCGCCGAGAAGCGCGAAAAGCAACGCGCACATGCGCAAAGGACGAACAGACACCACTACCGAGTGGAATCGAGCGGGGACGAAGACAAGCCCTTGGAAATCAGCATGACACGGATGCGCAGCCGGACGGCCAACGACGACAACGGCCAGGCAAAGGGGTCCCTGGCGCCTGCCGAGGCCGGTGACCAGCAAGGTGATGCGTCTTCCAAAAAGAAGCGCGGCAAAATGCGATTCGGTCCCAAGAGCAAAAGCATCGTCAAGCTGGACAGCTCCGACGACCTCCTGGGACGCCGGATGCAGGGTCTGGCTGGTCCTCTCACGGGCGCCGGCCACGACGACGATTGAGACGATTATGCTGGCGCCCCTGGGCACGTCTGTACAGTTGATGGGAGCCACAGCGGGTGCGCACACCGGGCAGCTTAGTTCCGTAGCGCATACCATATCCAACACCACTGCCGCCTACCTCGCAGCCCTGCTGCGGGCTTCTGGGTTGGGGTTACGTGATCCATGATGCAAGAGGATGGCTTGGTGTACATGGACGCAGGTCAAGCCGTTCAGACGAGGGCACAGCTCCCTCCCCAGCCTCTCGAAATGGGCGCAACAAGTCCGTTTCTCTCCAATTACCCCGTAAAGTGTGACGAGGGGATCGAAGCCGGATGAGCGACTCGCAAGATACCGCATCGGCCCCCCGCCGATCCCCCGCCGCGGTCAAGAGAGACCTGGCGGAGAGAGGGACACAAAGCCATCACACGCGCGCTCGCCCGCCGGAGCAAGGTAAGCCTGGCGGGATGCCAAAGGGGGGTATACAGAGACGCCATAATGGACCAAGGGGCTTCTGTCCCATGCTGTCGCGAGGATCAATTGGGAGTACTTCCGTCTTCCAGTCTGCCCGCAAGGCCCGACTACGTGGGAAAACACATCCAAACTTGTGTGCGAGAGCCCTGTGCGACGCAGCTCCCGGGATACCGTCACTCCGACTGGTCGTCAAGTGACCAGCCGTGGCCTCGGCGTCCTGCCTAGCCTTCCCACCCCTTCCGATCCAGAATGTAGCCCACTATCCTTCTTGCTCCCTGATATCCACTCTATAGTTCCGTAGCCCTCCATCCATCACTGCTACTCCGCCCACTCGCCTCTCTAGTCGACATTAGAGATAAGGTGTAATTGGTTTGGTCCATCAACCCACCCGTTCTCCCCCATGCGAGACAGGGAAGGGGGAGGCGGGCCTGGCGCTAAGATGAGATTCGCAGCCGATGCGGCGCCCTGTAGAAAACAGGTATATGACCCAGCGAGGCGTGGGGATACGAGGCCCCGAACTCCCGGAACCAGGCACAGGTCCCACGACAGCATCTGGGCCGGCTTGTGTCATTGTCTTGATGCCACATGTGAGGGGGGGGGGACATCGATGATTTGCCGACGCCTGGAGAAGCCAGTACGACGCCCAGAGCCATGAACGAGGTCAATCAGCACTTATATGCGAGACGCCATAGTGTTGAAAAGAACGCATTAATAATACAAGGACGTAAATGCTTTGGGAGGGCCGCCGGTGCGCTTCATTCCTCCGAGAGTAGAAAACCGTGGGGGTATCGTGGCGCCTTGTTCGTTGGTTTATTTCATTAGCTTCGTTGTGTTCTCGAGCAACTCGTCGATGGGGACTGTGTTTGGAAACGCCAGTTGGCATCCTCGCAGGGGATGGCAGCTCTAGTTTGGACTATGCGCGCTGTCTCTCAGATAATGCTGGCAATGCTGATTCTTTCCGTGGTGCGACTCGCGGAGCCGGGCGTCGGGCTCGTCGTCAACGACTCGCGGCCCGGCAGGGCGCTGCTGCGAGGGATACTCGGCGGTCCTTGTTCCATTTTGATGGGAGGCAGGGTCTGCGGGGCATAGGCCGAGACGGCGGGACTCCACGAGCCCGAGGCCAGTCCCCGAAGCTGTCCGTCGATGCGGTCCCAGCCGCCCCAGTCGCGCTGCTCCTCGGGCGTGAGCCCAGTCCGGTTCTCGTTGCGGCCGAGGCCGCCACCTACAGGAGCCAGGGCCGCGACCACGTCGCGCTCGGCCCCGACCCAGACCCAGCCGCTCTCGGCGCTGCCCTGCAGGTCGGCGCTGAGATAGGTCATGAGTTCATCGTCTCGGCAGAGACTCTCTTGTATCGCCGGTCCCGACAGGCGCTGAGCAGGGTAGCCCGGGGCCGGAAGGGCCCGGGGCAGAAACGGAGCCAGCTCGGCCTTCTTGCTTGCCACCGCGGAGACGAACAGCGCCAGAAACCGGCCGCAGGGAATGGCGACATCCCGCCTGGCATCAATGGATTTCAGAGCGCGTATGCATATGCTGGCGGGCTCCAGGTTTTCCGTCATGACCAAGAACAGGGCGCAGCGGAAAATGTGCATTGTCAGCAGCGCCGTGGCCGTGTCGGCCAAGGTCACCGTCGTCCGACTTATGAGTCTGGCCGTTTCTAACGCGGTGAACTTGCACTGCTCAACCGCAGCATACCGAACCTCGGGCGGACAAGCGGGGGCAATATTATACCTGTGTAGCAGCAGCCGCGTACTGAGCAGGTAGGCCATGGGCATCAACATGTGAGGCGGAATGGGGAGCTCTGTTCCGGGGTCGCAGGCGGCCGGAAAAGCTCTTTGGCAACTCACAAAGTGCGCATCGAGGCTCGACAAGCGCGACGGCGGAATGGGCGTCGAGGCCCGAGCCTGCATGACGGCAGGCATTGCCCGCACCACGTTCAGCACGACGTGCAGCGAGTGCGTCAGCGGCTCGGCATTCGGAGGGTGTACGGGGCCTTCGGCATGCAGGTAATGGTCGTCGATGGGCTCCGGGAGAGCGACGTCGCAGTCGGCATCGTTGATCAGAGAGGGCCGTCCGAGTTCCAGCGCCATCGTCCGGTCCAGGATGTACAGCGACCACCACACCCGGCGTCGCATGTCCGCCTCGAGCCTCGAATGCGCCCCAGTCTCGAGGTGCAGACCGAGATCCTGAGCCGCCTTGACCGCCATCCCTAGCCAGGCCCACGCGGCGGACTTGAGGTTCAGCTCGTTCAGGGTCAGCGCCGTAAGGAAAAAAGCCCGGGCGTCGTCCAACACGAAGTCGTTGCACCACGGGTCCCGCAGACTACGCGATGTCTCCAGTAGATCGGCAGCCTGGTAGGTGCGCTCCGGGTGGTGCTCGTTGCTGAACAGACTCCCGGCCGCCAAGATGGCAAAGAACAAGGACAGCCACGATGCCGGCATTCGCTGTAGCGCGGCAGGTTGATAAAGCTCCTCCACCTCTCGCTGCAAAGTCGGCCAATGCAGCAGAGGCATCATGACGTGGACCGCTCCGTAGTACGAATGTAGAAGAGCCTCGGTGGCAGATCGTGAAGGCAGCTGGGGCAGGGGAGGCTCGAAAAGAACCGCCGCGGGCGCCTGGCGGTAAGGGGGGGGAGGCTTGAAGAGGCCTTTCGCAACGTTCCGGACGTTGACCCGGGCCCGCGAAGGATCGTGCAGAGGGGCATTTCGTTTTCGTCGCCTGGGCTCCGACCCGATTTCCGGAATGTGTGTTGATGACGGCTCGGCCACTTCGACGTCGATGTCCATTTGCCCATCCTTGTCCTTCAACAGCCGTTTCAGCGTGCTGTTCTCCCTTCGTATTCTCTCAATCTGCTTCTCGAGATCTTGCACCTGCTTGATCGAAGACATTCTCCGGTTGGTCTCCTTGGTGAACTGGCACTTGACATTCCGGCTCGAGCACTCTGAACAGCTTGTCGTCTCCGTGGCGTCACACTTGACCTTCCTCTCGCGGCACGCATCGCAACTTTATACAGCAAAATAGGTCAGCATCAAGTCGACGTCAAGCAGTGTCTTGCCCCGCAGGATCCGGGCCCCGGCCGCCACGTCCAGCTGGTTGGACTCCAACGCCCAGACCTGTAGGCTAAGCAGTTGTCGCACCCGGCTACCAGGCGTGCGGCCTGACACGCTCAGGGAGGCGGCTCTGGTGGCAGAGATGGGAGAACAACTTTGGCGGGTCCTTACCTCGGATCTTTCCTCCGCTGGCGATAGGCCCGCTTCTGCGCCTGGACATTGGCGGAAAGCTGGGCGTTGGACAGTCCCGGCGTGCTGGCGATGGAGTCGTTGGAGGGGAGAGAATCTCGACCCATCATCGAGGTCGCCGTCACGGGCGTGTACGGCTGAAAGGCCGACTGGCTGACAGGCGGCATGGACGGAATGCCAATAGGCTGGGGCGCGTGGGCGGAGCCTGACCTCGCACCTGTGCTCATCAAGCCGCCCAGGTATTGGGCTGGGGGCTTTGGCGAGGTTGTGGAAGAGACTGAAGACGAATCGTAAGACCTTGTGGATAGGTTCGGCGATCGAGCAAAGGCATTGTGCGACGAAGATGCCATGGTGGACAGACGACCTATAGTTCCTCGGCAGTGCACCGCGCGTAAGTTGACTAACGTTTCCAGAGAGTCCCCGGTGGGTTTTTTTTTTCCGTGCCTGGCCCGACTTGCAACAAGACGCTACGCTGTGTCTACCCGGGGGCGGCGCTCGCTATTTGAAAAGCCAGAGGGTCGGCGGTGGTACCCGCGGTACAGAAAGCCGAGGCCGTCGAAACAATCCCTCCCGTGATTTCGTCGAGGGTTGAACGGCCGGGGGGGGCGACTCGTAGCGTTGCAGCGCTGTGAAACTTGACCACCACTACGGCCTCAGGCCTTCCCGTAAATACCTTAACTGGCCAAGCCAAGCTGATCCGCGGGTTCCAGCGGCCGGTGTGGGCGGCCGATTATAGTAGGGATGCTGGATGGCAGGCGGCGCTCAGCATCACTCGCGGCGGATTGGTGTTAGTTGATGGCCATACAGCGGCACTGCAACCCCAGCAGGTCCGCAAGAGATGGGTTGCCTAATCGGGAAGCCAGCGGACGGCGGGAAGATATGGCCAGGCGCCGTGTAGTTGGCGACGATGGGGAGATGTGCGGCAGACAGCGGCGCGGCTCAGTTGACGTGCATAAAGGCGAGAGAGGCTCTTCGGGAGGACGAGCTACGGGCAGGAGGGGAGAAGGGAGTGGTAATAATAATAATAATGGTGGTGGTGGTGGTGGTGTGGGTAGGAGTGGAAGCAGCAAAGTAGTCTACAGTCAACGGTAGCAAATATGGAGCAGTCCAAGCCGCAGCAGTGACGTGAGGAAAGAAGAGGTGGCATTGGGCAAATTAGTCGGCGGGCGGACGATCGCGGTAGTCGAGCATCCATCTGTATCTGCATAGCTGCCTCCCCGGGACCAGGCCCCGGGGCTCTCCGTGCACCACAGCGAAATTCGGAAATATAATCTGGAGGGGTGGACGACGAATCCTACTACGGCATCCCTGCAGGGCCCAGGGTGAGCCGTCGAGCAGGGCTATGAGTGATGTTCATAGACCAAATACACTAAGGTGTTTCGAGCGGAGGTGGGCCGTCCTGGTTCTAACCTCGGACAAGTCACTAAGGAAACCCTGGACCCTGGCCTGGTAAGCAACAAGGAGGCCGCGCCGACACGGCGAATCGGCTGACCCTCGTAAATAAGGTGATGCGCCGCGAATGACTTGACACCTATCCGTCCCCAGTAGCGCTGCCGGGGTCCTCACTTGAGACCAGCTTTTGGGCGATAACTAGCACTTTGCCCAACCTTGCGTCGTGTGGGGGGGGGAGGAAGTGTGGGAGGGAAGGGAGCAGGAGAATACCACTTGCCATCCGACCCCTCCTGCAGTTCGTCCTGCTTGCACGCTTGTGTATGTGTGTGTGTGTGTGTGTGAGAGAGAGAGAGAGAGAGAGAGAGAGAGAGAGAGAGAGAGAGAGAGAGAGAGAGAGAGAGAGAGAGAAAGTGTGCGTGGTGCTTGGCTTGCTGGTACGCGGATTGATGGATGGAGGGAAACCAGACCGTCTAGTCTAGTTTGAGACGCCAGGAGGTATACATGGTTTCTTTCTCGGGTACTCTCATGCGGCAGACCTGGTGATTCGCATCGCCCTGCAGCAAGAGCAGTGGCAGCAGCTGGAGGGACCAAGAAGCAGCAGGCAGCAGGTATTACTTTTGCCCTCTCTTCCTCTCTTCCTCTCTGGGGATTCTCATACTCACTCATACTCCCATTCACACACATCCCTCCCTGTCTCCCTCTCTCCCCAACCCCCCAATCAGTCACTGGGGGAGGGTAGCAGCCGGTTGGCTTTGGCTTCGGGGAGCCAAGCCCACGACCCCTGGAAGGAGATACCTTCACAACAGGTCTAAGAGCTGTACTGCATCCGCATATTGCCTAGCCTCGGAGAGAGGGGCGTGGTAGGTGTGCCAGGTGCAGGCCGTACGTAGTCGTAGGTCGCGTTGCTACTCGAATCGGCATCGTGCAATGGAAGCCAATCCGGTTCGGGCATATGATGTGCATTCTGGGCCAAACAATCAAATTTTGCGCGCGCTGCCCAAGACAGCAGCAAGGGTCTCGCAAGTGGGAATTCAGAGGCCAGACGTGCACTGCCGGACTCTAGCCCCCTCCCCCCCCCTCAACGGCTCGGCTTGGCGGGCAGAGTGGTGAGCGAGGCTTGTATCCGCGGTAGCAGCACTAGGTACGACGTAATACTGGACGACGACTAAATCGCACCCACACGCGGAATCACTGTGGTAGGCTCATTCTGTTGGTACCTGGGCATGTGTGGATGTGCACCCGTAGGCTAGACAGTCCCGAGAGTCGAGCAGGAGGAGGAAGTATAGGGGGGCGGGGGGGCGGGAGGATAGCCGTCGTGCCCAAGAGACCCAAGTTAGTTTGACTAGCGGGCGAGCCGGGCGGAAGAACGGCCAGGTAAGTAACATGACGATGTACTCCCGAGACGGCAAAAGACAGGCTACGACAGAGAGGAGGTACTCTTGACACCAGGTACTATCTACCCCCCCCCCCCTCCCCAAACCTCCTACCGGCCTTCTCGCCGTCTCGAAGATTGTTGGCTAGCGGCGGGCGGGGCCCTTAGCTAAGCGGTGCACCGCCTGCGACAACCGAGCACGCACGATAGGGCAAACGGGCTTGGCCGCCAGAAACAAACGGCTCCCGCCCATCCCCTCGGTCAGCAAAAGGGAAAGCGAGAGGGGAAGAGAGAGGGAGAGCGAGAGAGAGAGAGAGCGAGAGCGAGAGAGGAGGTTGCTGTCGGGATATTTGCGGGTAGCAAGGGCATGGGCAAGGGCGTGAGCAAGGGCTTGAAAGTGTGCTTTGGCATGGATGGGGTTGGAGGACGGAAGGACGCTGGACCACCACTCAAACTACCTGTACAGCTGGGAAGGGGTGGATTGCGGACGCGGAAGCGAACAGGCATGGCTCAGACCAGCCAGTGCAGTGCCAAGGCCTGCATGTTACGCACCAAGCAATCACAACCAGATCTGGGCCAGTGCTAAGATCAGGCATCGGTCTTATAGAAGGGGGAATGTATCATGGTATCGTCCTTGGTTTGGAGGGGACGAGATGCCGGCCGTGGCTGTCTAGCCTTGGTGGGGGGGGATGAAAACCCCGTGTATGGGCAGGACACCTTGGCGGACTGAGAAGAGACGGATGTCTGTACTGTTCCCGTCGCCGGGGCATTCTGGTGGCATTCGAAGTTTGTGCATCCAACCGTCCCAGCAAGGTTGAGGGTATAGGTGCGGGCAGTCGTACGCGAGCCCACCGCGTAACGACGGGTAGAAGGACGGATCCGGAGATGTCGGCCAAAAGAGTTGAGGTTGGTCCCGTACCACTTCTTTTTTTTTTTCTTGTCTCTATACCAGCCCTATTTCTTCCATCTTTCTCAAGTGTACACTCGGAGGCTTGTACCTCGCCCGAGATACCCGTGCCCGTTCTCTCTGCTTACGTCTTGCCGTCCTCCCTTGGCCCCCAATGTGATTTCCACAATGGCCACTAGACACCTCTCTGCCTGGGTGGGCTGGCGGAGTGCAATGGGGGTGGCCTCGCACGGCGTTCTTCGGCCCCCGTCAATGTGACCCATCTGCCAGTCCCACGCAAGCGGGGGAGGCCAAACTCGAGGGTCAGGGAAGGGTTCCGGCAGCCAAAAAGCACATCTACCCGCTTGTCCTTACCTGGTTCCCCTCCCTGGGCCTTAGTCCGGGCTACGTAATGGGACGGAACGTGACGCATTGCCTGCTCGGGCGTCGGCGGTAGCGCAACCAGCTTCCTCTTCCGCCTTGTCCGTCCGATCCTCGTGGCGGCAGAAGGGGGACGCGACACGTTCGGCCGGGGAAAAAAAATAGCGTGCTGGTCAGGGGACAGACAGCAGGCAAGGATTTCAGGGGAGGGGTGGGCGGCAGGGAACTGGCTGGTACGCAGCTTTGTTCCAAACTTTGGGCGTGGCCCAGTTGGACGGTTGACTACCTTCCATGGCGTCCCCCTTCAATTCCCTCTCCTGCAGCTGTAGGGCGTCTACAGGCAAACCGGCCGTCGTGGCCTGGGCGGCTAGTCATGACCGGCGGCGCGAAGCTTGTTCCCATCCGACGTCTAGCCATGTCTGGGTATATTTCGGCAAATGTTTACGACTAGGACTGCCGTAGTCGTGGGGCCGGTGAGGCGCCATAGCATCCGTCTGGTCCCGTTTCCCTTGGAATCCCATCTGTGCTTCTGGCCCGTACTGACGATGACTTGCTAGTTCCGTGTTCTTGGTCAGCAGCCGCCGCGCATCTGGCGCATTCTAGTGGTAAGCAGTAGGACTAGCTCGCACGGTTGGACCCACCATCTTTAGCGTTCACCTCGTTCGTGGACTGCGGCAAGTGGGAGACCTACCGCAACGCTGAACTGCTGGCCCTCGCCCTTGGGGGATGGGGACCGAACAGGGGTGGGATTTTCCGCCGGGGCCTCAAGCGACCCCACTTGACACTGGCATCCGGATCCAGGCGAGAGTTTTCATTTAGTCGGTGAAGGCCGCGTGCTGTGCAGCCAGCCATCGTCAGCTGGCTAGGTTGCTGGCCCGGATGCGCAAGGCCCGGTTGGTAGCGGCCCTATGGAGGTTGCATGTACCGACGACCAGCGCCTTGGCAAGATGAAGAGAGAGATCCTAGGCCTGTCAGAGTCACATTGCAGGCCGGTGCCGCGAGACCCTCCCTGCCAGCAGCCAGGTACATACATGCCGCATGTACGTCTACGGAGTAGGTAGGGTTTGAAGAATGCAGAAGCCGATGGGCCCTTCGACCCATACGACTACTGGCAACCCACTGTCGCCATCCGACGCATCCTGGACACCAGCTTGGTTTTTCGGCCTTTTCTCCGAAGGGACCAGGGCTTGGAGTTCGTCGGCGACTCGGTAGCATGGGTGGTGAAATCGGCCGAACATTGCGGTGCTTTGGATGAAACGCGATCTCGACCTGCGTCGACCGGGTAGGTGCAGGATGGGACGGGAAAGCGTCGGCGAAATACCATGTAAAACGACGGGGGGGAGGGATCGAGACGCTTGTGCCAAACTCCATCGTGCTGCTGCTGGGAAAAGTGAGGATAGGCACAGCTGTGCCCGCAATATACACTGCTAGCCAGCACCGGCACCCTCTCGAATTCTGCCTGCCGTGCGGCAGAGGGCGATGCAATGGGTGCCTCCACAGCGAGGCCGCCAAAGGGGCGGGGCGGCGCCGCAAAAGGAAGCTCATCGACATATCATCGGAGGCACATCCGTGAGATCTCCGGAACAGTGGCCCAGGCCGAACAGGGCCGGGCTCGTTTTTGCAGCCATCTGGTTGTGTTAAGCCTTGGTTGTTCTAGACCGGCCAGGGCGACCGCCTCCTCTTTGCTCTTCCATCTGCCATACAGTCGCTATGTAGGTACAGCCCAGACAGACTGGATGACAGGCCACCACCCCCCCCCCCCCCTGGGGAGGTGGCCGGCGAGCCGAGGAGGAGGCGTTGTACACTAACTTAACCTCCCAGATGGCGTCGGCATGGACATGGGCGTGGGCGCCAGTGGTGGCCAGCATGGATGCTGGCGAACAAGGCGGGCATTGGGTGCTCCTGACGCAGGCATCCATGCCTTCAACTCAGTGGCAGCTTCCCAGCATGCCCGCACTGCTTACCTTCTCAAGCACGTACCTACGTACTCACATAAGGTACCGTGCAACTACGACTGGATGGTACGGGCAGCAGGGGGTGCAAGGAGCGGGTGGTAGGAGCAACGCCAGGAAAGTTAGATTGGGTTACTCGGCTGTGTTGGCATCGTCTCCCGCCTATCTCGCCATGGTGGGCGATGGCACGTACGTTCATGCGCCATTATGGGTACGCAGGCAGGAAGGCCATCAGCGAGGCCCGTGCTTGGTGCGCACACTCCGCTAACGAGCGACTGCGAGGTCCGAGACGGAAGGCAGTGCATACTATGCCAGTAGCCCGGGCGAGTTTGCTTAAACAGCCAGCTAGCGCTGGTGCGTATGCAGTCCGGCGCCCATCTCGAATCCCCCAACCCAGCCAGATCTTGCCGCGGCTCGACAATAGGGAGACAAGCTAGTGCTGAGCCGGCCAGTTGGGATGACGCCTGACTCAAATTCCTGGTGCCCGGACGCCTCATGAATCGGGAGGCTGTGTCATGTTGTGGGCGCAATTCACCAAGGTCGGCGCCCGGTTTCCTGGCCGTGCGGAGGCTTCTCCTCTTTGGCCCCAGAAGGATCCTAGCCAAGACGGAGCGCGCTCCGACCAATATTGCGCGTTCCCGCGCCTGTCCTGCTCCGTCGATTGCCGAATCAACGCTGGCGTGAAATGACAGTCAAGTCGGCAGGGGCGTCGGAGCAGGGAGGGGATCTGACCAGGGCGGGAAGGGGGGGGGGAAGGGTATTCTTTTGTTGATCTGTCCGTTCACCATGCACCCTGGCTTGACAGCGCACGGAATATGTACTGAGTACCCTCATCCATGCGTGGGTGGGTAGTATCCAAGCGTGATTCTCTCGACCAGCCGAGAGGCCGGCTGGCCTCATCTCGCTCGCGGCTAGCGGGAGGGGATGCGCGGATGACCACCAGGGCGCACGGGGGCGAGGGACCGGACGGACGTGCAGCTGGAGACCCATATGGGATGGGAAAGGAAAGGGCTGGGCGTGCCGGCCACGTTAGTGCCGATGAAGTGATTGAGGTCCCTGCCGGCCGGCTGCCTGCCGGCCAGCCAGCGCAGCGACGCAGCCACCCCCAAATTCGTATGGGCGGACGGCGCGGCCACGAGGAGCACACGTAATGCAAATCCGACCCAGACAGGCCAAGCTCCATATCGAGGCCAGGAGGCCCCAGGAGGCACGGAGCTGGCTCCCGACCCAGGCTTCATGACCGCTGCCGGTGCGTTTCATTCGCACCCAGGCTGGCGGAAGTCGAACCTTAAGGACATTAGGCAAGCAGGGCCAGTACTAGTCCTCCTGTGCAGACGGATGCCAGTAGGATGGATGCGAGGCGTCCGGCCAAACAACCGGGATCCAGGGGGGAAAGGCACCCTCCACGGCACCTGTGTTCTAGGTGGACCCATGGATCGTGAGGTTGCGCTGTATTGTGTCGTGCCGCCGCCGCCACTGCTACTAGTATCACTACTACATTATAGGGTATGCACGTTTCTGTAGTAGGCTGCCGCTGTCGTCCATCAATCACACACCACCTAGCCTAACTTACCTGGGTACCTACCAAGAGCACGACGAGAGCCGGCGACCTGGGGCTGGGCTACAGGGGGGGGGACGGGCTTCGGATTGATCGAGCCGAGCCTGAACCCGCAACAGGAAGGGCGGCGGGTTTCAGCGTCCCGGGCTGGTAGAAGCTCCCCCGTAAGAGCCCCGTCCCAGTGAGCACGCTCTTTCGCTACCATGTAGGTGCTCCTCGCACGGAATCACCACTCCACATCGGTACTCGTCTGGTATCCATCCGTAATTGTGCGGGGCCTATCAATTGCATAGATACCATTCCATGAATCTCCAGGTGCTGCTACGGGCTATCCGTTCCCTGGATGGACGGAACTTCGCATTCGATGCCGCATTCAACATCCTTCGGCCGCACAACGTCACACCCCCCACGTGCCCGTCATCCTCGACCAGGCCAGCGCTCCCCTTTACTTCCGAAACTTTTCTAGAATCGTCCCCTTTCTTGCTTCGCTCCCCAGGGCCTCCGTGTTTCAGACCGCATGGTTGCGTGCAGTTACTGCTGGCCATGCCCCCCTTCCCCCGTTGCAGGCCTGTTTTCTGTTTCTGTTTTGTTTTCCCCCTTCGGTACGGCCAAGGACGGGATATGCGCGCGATACCCTTCTAAGCTGCCGTGACTGGCTGCGATGGAGCACCCCTGAACAGCCGGGCAACCAACGACGTAAGTAGCCCAGTCTAACAGCAATGACATGGGATAGGATAAGCTGCGAGGGCCATGCCCGCGCTTTGGGGGGGGGGGGACGAATAGTGCAACAATCTCGGCTTTGTCCGACTTCAGCCGCCCATTGCCTCGTTTCCAGTCCTTGCCGCCGGGCGGGTGGGTGTGCGCTCCTGTTCTCCCCTTGCCTTGCTTGGCCCCCCCAGCACACCGAACACACACGGTACATGTGTGGGAACTTGGTCACCTCGGTTGCCCTACATGGATAGCATCACTGCTCGCTCACGCCCTTCGGTTCGCTGCCTCCCTAGCAGCTTGGCGCTCTCCGTGGCGAGCCTATGGACCTACTCCTTCCGGCAACGACCTGTACGGCACGTGCAGATGCGGTGGACCAGCCCGCGAGTCGAGGCGAACTAGCGCACAGTGGGAGTGGCAGTACTCGGCCGAAGCCATCTCGAGCCTGCCGCCGGGTCGGCTCAGCGCGAGGGCTAGGGATCGGCGGTCGTATCCAAATAACCAATCTGTCGCTACCTGCCGCAACCAACTGGCTACCCCTACTACTCTGCTTTAGCCTACACCCACCCGTGGCATCGCAAACCATTGGGAGGCCGCGTGGAGGAGCCGTGACTGCCCGTCCGGGGCGTCTGTGGACGGAACCACCCAAGGGCCACCGGCACCCTGGCCGCCGACCAGGGGGCTCGCGACTTTACCCTGCTCAGGCTCCGGCGTCGATCGGGGATGATCAAACTCAAATGGGATACGAGCAGAATTCGAGAAGCCGTTGCTCATGCGGCTTTCCAGCCGGCCCAGTTTGGGCTCCTGCGGTTTGTGCGAGCCAAACCATCGTAGTGGCGGTCGTCTGCATCGGCCGTTCCTCGTACTGACTGGACTGCCTGACCCATGGACCGAAACCAGCGAGGTCGCGTGCGAGGGCCGTTGCATATGCGTATCGTATCGCGTCGCGTCGCGCCGCTTGCAAACTCCCTGGCGCATCCGTTATGCATCCACTGTGAGTGAGCTCATACTGGATGTAAGAGGTAGGTAGGTTGGGTAGGTACTTACGTAACGTCCAAACGGGCCGCCATTCACTTGCTAGGGCCTCTGTCTTCCCAAGAATTCGGCGGCCACAAGCCTTGCAGCCTCGATACCGCAGCGACCCGGCCCCCCGTCTTGGCCACGCGGGCAGAAGCTCCGCACCGCCAGTTCTGGGTTCGGTTCGCAACCTTTGCCATCATGGCCTGAGATGGTGGTGCGCAACGAGATAATCGGCGACTTGTGACAACAACTTCTATACAGCCTGCTTATTATCCATTGTGACTGCCTGGGCAGAGTGGAGCGATGGACACGTTGCCCTGCCCAGTCTGAGCAGCGGAGAGCGCGGCACTGGCTGACGAGCCGTCTCTCAGAGCTCGAGTTACACGCGAGGCCAGCCTTACCTGCCCGGCCACAGCTTGAGGCCTTGGGGAGCAGGACTATGGTCCCAAGCCGCTTCGGGCCACGGCCTGTCGCGAACGGGTCTGCTCGCCTATTAATACCTACGTAAAAGCCACGGCTACACGGTACATCCAGTCCACCCACTGCGTGGCTACTAGTATCTACCGTGCCGGCTATGCGTTATCCCCGGCCAGCACAACGGATAAACGCTCACCCAGTTCCTGCTCGCGGCGGCAAAACGTGCCCACTGCCCCTCCCCCCCCCCCCCCCGAGTTGCCGAGCTTACCAGGACTACCGCCCGTAAGAAACCGCCGACGACACGGCATTCCAAGCCGTTTGTAGCATTCCCATCGGCGAGCCGGCGGTCCAGTCAGGTCATGAAGTCCAAAGGGCTGGCTGGCCGACTGACTGACTGGTTGAAGTAGCAGTGCAAGTACGCACCAATTTGTACTCCGAAATTTGATTGCCGAATCTTGCGCTGCGGGAGGCAAGAGATCGGCCCCGCACATGTCGCCAGGAGGGAGTCGAGACACGGCCGACCCTCCAGAAGCGACCTTTCCTCCGGCCACGAGCATGACATGCACCCCGCGTAGGCTTCCTTGACGGGAATGCTACGCATTCGGCGGGCGCCGTGGCTTACTCTACAACGATGTACACGGAAGGCCGGGTCGAGCTGTCGGCACCTACCTATGTACCTACAGACCTACATGCTTAGGTGTTTGTGTCTGTCTCTGTGCGCCTGACAGCTACCGACTACATGCCAGCAGCCATCATCACGTGGCGTGCAAAAGCAGCCTATGCCGTTGCCACCACCCTTGTTCTCTTGTTTGCCGTCCTTCTTTTTTTCTTCTCTTCCTTCGTCTGCCTGGGTCGCGAAGGGGAGGCATGTGCTACGGCCAGCTCGGGGAGGGGCGGGATGGATCGCTGAGTGCCCACCCAGCGTGGCACCCTCGGCTGTTGTTCAATGATGGAATAACGAGCCTCCACTGATACGTCACATCGCACACATGCTAGTCCGGCTCTCGTAGCGGGGACCGGCATGGTGGTCAACCAATGCCCGTGCCGACACGGCGATCATGGTCCGAGACAGCCACTCCAGATCTTTTGCCGTCGCCGTGGGAGGGAGGCGGCCTGGGGCCATGATGACGTCCCATTGGCAGCAGCACCATGGGAGATGAGCAGCCCGGCTTTCAACGGGGCAGGCAGTCTCGAACGGCTTGGGTAGAGCGAACAGGCGGCCCGGGCCCGGGCTGGACCTTTCGGCAATTGTGCTCCATGGTGTGTGCTTGCACTACCGCATCCACCTTAGCAATGGAATGCAACGGCGAGGTTGCGTCGGGCGCTCGAACGACCGGGGGAGGGGGGGCGGCCTTTTCCTCACATGGGACGCAACCGAGGAGAGCCGTTGTGGCAGCTCGCGTGAAGGCGCCACCGACAGCAGCGCCCGGGGGGGGGGGGGGGGTTGTCGTGTGTGCACCACTCGGCAGGATGTGTAGGGCGAGTAGGGCGAGGCACGACGGAGGTCTCGGAAAGACAAGACGGTGCTCCTTACGAGCCATGCAGTGTAACGGCCGGCCCTGCCTGGCTGTTAAAGACCGATGCAGTCAATCACCAGCCTTGCTTGGGTGGGACAGGGGGCCTTCCGATTTGCGGTTTAGCCACGCTGCAACTAGACCTTCGGGGATTTGGGACCGGGGCAACAGGGGTTGTATTGTCTGTTGCTGCGTGTCGGTGTTTCGAGAGGCGGCGGTCGATGGCAGACTACCCGTGTTTACATTGATGCGAGAGGCAGTTGTGGTGCTTGAGGAAGGAGGGGGGGGGGGAGGGCAGTCGTTGTCGCATTCACTCATTTGCACCATCTCGTTCAACTCCATCCTCGCATCTCCCCCAGGGCGATCCCTCTCTACCCTACAGCCGCGTTTCTCGCCTGTCTGCCGGGACCGAAAACGAGGGAAGGGGGTCCCGCCCTTCCCCATGCATTAACCCCCCCCTCCCCGAATACCCATGCTGCTGCTGCTATGGCTGCTGCCGCCGCTGGTGATGCTGGTGGTGGTGGCAATCGCCGGACGTCGTTATGTGCGCCGTAGACCTGCGGAATACGTGTCGCATCGGGTCATGCAAGCAGTCGTCCTACAGCCGCCTTCCCCTTGTTGGGCGGACGATGTGATGGTGATGGTGCGGACGAGCAGGGTCTCTTGGCAGGCCGAGAAACGCGACTGGCTCGCCAGGTCATCGTGGGTATCGGCACAGGCCCAACGTCTGTTCGCTAGGGGAATCGCTGCGCGTCCCTCCCCGCCCCGTCGGCTCGTCCAAACAGCTCTCTCGGCCAACAGTGGTCTATTTTGGGCCAAGGTTTGCGCCGAACAGGTATCGGCTGCGCCCATCAGACGATGCGGGACCCCCAAGCCCTTCTGTGACGACGCGAGTGGCAGGGGCCCCACGCGCAACTCTCAGTTCAGGCTCTGAAGGGCCAACCCGACCTACCGACTCGGGGCGGGGGGGACTCCACGGGTGCACACGAATAGTGATGAATCCCCTGGAGAGACGAGGGGCAGGTGGTTGTCGGGCATGATTGGGGATGGCAAGCCTGGTCGAGCGGCCCCCCTCCTCCTCCCCCCCCGACGACCGGGTGGGCTGGAGCTGCTGCAATGGAGCCCCTCAGTGAGGGAGCGAGTGGAGAGTGACAAGAAGCAGTGCAGACGACATCACATCCCATCCTCCTCCCCCTGCCAGCAGCCATGGCGGGGCCCTGGACTGAGACCGTCCTCGGAGCATGCCCATGGAAGGCAAGAGCCTAATTGGCCGCCAGATTCATGTCAGGGACGTGGGCCCTGTCAGGGGAGCTTAGGGACCGTTTTCGGGCTTCTAGCCATCCCATGGGATCCCACCAGTCGCGTCCTGCCAGGGCCTTCCCTCCTGAAAAGCAGCCCGCGTCGATGGCCGATTGCTGGCCCACCAAACGGCCTCTTGTTTTTTCTGCCTTTGCGTCGTCCCTCGGTGTCCGGCTCCCCGCGCTGCATGTGCGGGCTCTTCTCTGCCCAGGCTTGCCGCCATCCCAGCCCACCAGAAGTCCCTCGCCGGCCGTTGCGTCTGGAACCCCGAGCCCCCCCCCCCCCCCCCCCCCCCCCCCCCCCGATCGACTTCTCTCTCTCACACACACACTCCTCCCTCCCTCTTGCTTCCCCTTCCCCTCCCCCTCTCCTCGGGAAGATTCCTCTCCCTCTCCCCGCCCATGGCCCGCCTGGCTGGGGTCCATTTTCTGGTAGACGCCGACGTATTGATGTATTTGCATGCTCAGTTGGGCCAAAAGCCAAGTAAGCCAAGTACATAACGTATCCATTGGATCGAAATGGGGGGGGGGGGGGCAAAAAGCACGAGACCAACATCAAGCTGCGAGCATTCAGGGCAAACAAGCCGGAGGCTCCCCGGGGCCTGCCTCGCATCAGCGGCCTGGCTGGTTTCTTCCAGTGGTTTGATTCGCCAGGTCCTCTCTCTCCACCGCTCGGGCTCTGCCCACCACTTCGGATCCGAGCCGAAAGCGCGTCCAAGATCAACGACTGCTCGGTAGTAGCATCCCTACAAGTAATTTCGCCTGCGGATCGCCCGTCGGGTCAGGGTCCCCGGGTCTCCCACGCAATGCGGTTTGCGCGTACCCGAGGCCCCGTGCCCGGGAGGAGCTGTTACTGTCTGCTGTGATTGCCGTCTACTGCTGCGACGGGACTTGGGGGTGTGCCTGCCCCGGGCGGCTGGAGGCCTGCGCCCTATACAAGCATGGCTTAATTAAACCGTCGTACAGGGAGGAAGGCCCTGGGTAGGTACTGCGCGTGTCTGCGCGTGTGCTGTGGACGCATACCTGCCCAGCCCTCAGCCGAGGGGGGCGGTTCCCGGTCAGCCAGCCCGTCGGCCAGGGAGACAGTTTTCATGCCCAGCTGCGGGCGCCGCCGCTGTTGTCCCAGGCTGCGTCCAAGGGCGTCCATGTCGATAGCGCCCACCCCACGGGTAGCCAGCGCTGGTCCGGCGGTCCGGCAGCGACGGTCCTCCCCTACCCACAGGAGCATTGGAGCCCAGGAAGGACCCGTGACCGATCTGGTAGCTCGATTCGGGCGCTCGGGTGTCGCCGAGGCCTTGCGACGGGGGATGGGCGATACGGCGACGGCGCAGCGCGGCTTGGACACTAGAAAAACCTGGAAATGCCCATGTGTACATCATCATCATCACCCGTCCCTCCATGCCCTCGGTTCCCTCCTGCGGACGAACCCCCTAAGGAGCCGGCCCGCTTCGCTGTCCGTCCTGGCCCTGTGGCCCTACCGCCGTGGGTGGTGGCCCCTGCCCTCCCCCCTTCGCAGGACCCCCTGGAGCCAGCAACCCGGCTGCTGGTCCTGGCTTTCCGGTTTGGGCGCCGGCGCTGGCTTCAGGGCTGCTGACACGCGCCCACGGGGGGTCTCCCATGGGCCGCCAAGGCTGTCGGGACACGGCGTGCAGTGACTAACGGAATCCACCGCGCGCCATCGCCCGCGTTGTCTGCCTGTACTCGGGTTGTCCAGGCCCGCCGCTGTTGCGTAGGGGCGCTATCGTGGCATCCATACCGCTCCCGTGCCACCCGAAGGAAAAAAAGAAAGAAAAGGGGGGGGGGGAAAGGATGGGTTTCGTCGTCGGGCGTGGCATCTGCGCTTGTGTAGCCGGCTCTAGTACGAGACCGGGGGGAGAGGAGGGGGGAGAGGAGGGGTCACAGCTCACGGTAGCGCAAAGTGAGGCGTGTACTGTACTATACTATAAACCTCCCTGGGGAGCCCTTGACTGTCTAGTTGACTTGGCTAACTAGGTGACTGCATGCTCTGCAGTCGGAGGGTCCGGGACGGACGAGCGTAAACCACACGGGCTTGGAAGTATAGCCCAGGCCCAACGACGCCCTCGTCTTTCCGCCGGGCCACCTGCGCCATCCACCAAGTTTCTGGCCTAGCAGCGTGCGGAATTCCAGCCGTCCAACCGTGGCCTTGGCCGACCCCCCCCCTAACCGGGGCTCTTGCCGCTCGCGACTCGCGGTACCCGTCTTCTCCATCATGTGCCAAAGAGCCTGCGCGCCACGTCCGGTGCTCCCTGGGCCGGCGACCCTGCCCAAGGTCGATCACCACACGGACGGCTGGACGGCGGGCATGCTGGGGCCCGCGTCGCCTCTGTTCCGCGCTGCCGGCCCAGACCAGGGACGCCCGTCGGGGCCCTGGACGGCCGTCCCTGCGTGCCCCCTGTAATGCGCCCCCCCCCCCCTTCTGCGTGCGCCGGCCTCGGCGATTGGCCTGGTCTACGGCTCTCCGTCCAGCGTCGACGCCGTCGTCTTCGCAGTCTCCCTGCTTCCCCCTGGACCTAACTTCGCGCGCGCCCCCTGGGGTTCTTTCTTCCGACACATGCCCCCCTTTCAGGCGGCACGGGGCACGCGCGCCGACCGCCCTCGACGCCGTCGCGGTGCCACCCAGCGGCTGTGCCGCCGCCGCGTTGGGGGGGGGGGGAGGCGGGACCTCATCCTCCGTCCTCGTCAAACATGCGCATGCGACGGCAATGCCCGCTGGCTGCAGACGCACGCTAGCCTCCCCTCCTCCCCCTTGGGCCAGGGCCACGACACGCGGCTACTTCCGGTCCAGGCGGCGGCGTGCGAGGGCCGAGGAGGAGAAGGAGCCAGCGGTACGTCGGCGTCGGCCGGCGCTCGCGCGGGGCGGCCGTTTCCCCGTCCGCCGGTAGCGAGTGGCCGCTGTCAGCGGGGGCGAGCGCGGCGTCAGGGCGCGCGGCATGCACGCGGGGCGAGGAAAGGGGGGGGCGGTCGGCCGGCACGGGAAGGGAGGATGGGGCTTACGTGGTCCCCCTGCGACGCGTGAGGAGCTGGCCGCGTCGTCGTCGTCGGCGCCGCGGTCCGGGCAGGCCGGGGGTTGCCAGGCCGGCCAGACGCTGCGGACCCGCGATGCTCCCTATCCCCGACGCGTGACGGCTTTCCCCGCGGTGCTGCTCGTGCCTGGGCCCGCGGCGCCGGCCCCTCCTCGCGCTTCAGCGTCCAGGGGGCGATGAGTCGGCTGCCAATCGGCGAGGACGGCGGCCGCCGTGTCCCCGACAGCCCGCTGACGCCCTGCGGTACCACGTCGCCCCCCCCCCCCCCCCCCCCCCCCCCCTTAACGGTCACGCGAGGGGGTCGCTGAGACCGCAACGCGCCCCGGAGGGCGGGGCTGCCTCGCCGAGATTATCAAGGAAGGTTGCCGAGGACGGGAGCCGCCGGCCGGGAGAACCGTGTGTGTAAGAACCCAGCTACCTTTTTGCTAGGGCTCCCCTCCCAGGGCTCCCCCCCCCCCCCCCCTTTTTTTTTTCATTATCGCTCCCCGTGGGCATGAGATGGGCTTATCCTCGTTGGGGTAACGAACTCAAGTGACAAGAGATGGAATACAGCGCGCCGTTCGTGGTAAACTCTATAGCCCATTGCCGCCGCCCTTCCTGTCTGTACATCAAGTTTGGGGAGAGGGGGCGCGATCGAGGTTAGGAATCGGACTCCTGACTCGGTTTTCAAGGGTGCAATGCGCCGTCTCACCACGCCCTCCTTTGCCCCCCTCCCCCCTCCCCACGCCCGCGTTTCCTGCTGTGTGGGAAGGTGTAGCGAGCCCGCAGCCCAACCGCTCTCTCGACCCGGTGCCGAGCCAACCGCACACCGCCGCGTTGTCCCGAGGAGGGGTCGTGGCCCCAGCGGCGGTGGTGCTTCCGCCCGCCGTCTGCCGGCGTCCTCAGTGGTCCGCCAGGAGCAGGGCTACGCCCTTCTCCAAGCTACTCAGTGGGCGCTGCGAAGGGAGGGGAGGGGCCGTAAAGGCGATGCGTTTATCGGGCACCAATGGGGTCACAGAGGAAAAACTGGGCACGGGTCAGCCCGTTTGCCGAGGAATCCGTGGTTCCGAACCTGCCGTTGCTCGAGCCTGAAACGAGGAAAGGGGTACGAGGGGGGGGGGGGGGGGGGGGCGGGCGTACGCAAGCGCAACGCCTTCTCCCCGCCTCTTCAGTTGTCCTGCCTGGCCCGGGGCGAGGCTAGAGGCCCGACGGATGCCGCGGATGGCAAGCGAGGTTGCTGGCAGTAAATGCAGTGTTGGCGTGCGCGCGTGCCACGTATACGACGTCCAGCGCTTGTGTCTTACAAAGGATCCCCCCATCCGCCAGAAAAAGCTTACCGTGTACTTGGCCCCCGGATGTCAAGGAGGCCGCTGCGTGCGAGTGGGCGGAAACCGGCGACTGGAGGGGGGGGGGGGGGGGGGGCAGCATCGGCTGGGGAGACGCTGGCCTTCCGGCCAGAATGCTAATAGTCCCTGCTCGACGCGTCGTCGCCGAAGCCCACCAGCGACATATTCACATAGGACATCATTGACGCGCATGGACTGGGGTGCCGGGCACGGAATGTTGCGATTTTGTCGGGTTCGTATACAACTCATCAAGGTGCGCACAAGTAGGTGGAGTAGATTTTTTTTTTTTTTGCATTTGCATTTGCATCGGGCATTGACTCATACGTAGCATCCGCATATGCAGCAGCAGGGCTCGAGGCAAGGCCAGTCTCGAGCGCCATGTATACCTACCGGGGTCACCAGGCCTAGCCCCAGCCTGATCTTGGCCGTTAGCAGATAGCATGTGTCTTGCCATGCTTGCCCTGGAGGGAATGCTTCTCGTTCTGTAGCAAGGGGCGATGCAGTCAGCTGGTAGCCGCGGGGATTGTCACCATGATCCAAGCAGCTTGGTTCGTCCTTACCTTGTATCTCGGGTGGTTGTGCTTCGACTGCGCGCTGCGCATGGTGTGCGACTTGATGAACTGTTCGTGCTGCTTGATCTGATCACTGTCCATCTCTTGAAGCAACTTCATGCAGAGTTGGATATCGATGATGAGCGCGTCACATCGGTTCTTTGTAAAGTCCTCGCGGACTACGACACGCAGCATCTTGAGGTTATTCGTATGAGGGGCCATGGTATACGCTGGAACGACCCAGCCGCGCGCACGCAGTCTATGAGCCAGGGCGAACTCATCGAAATGCCGATTCGCGTCAGGTGCCAGCCGAAAAGCGACCAGCGGCAAACCCTCACCCGACTTCTTGGACATGATGACAAACCCCAGAAGCGACAACGCTTCCGAGAGGTAGTCGGCAGTGCGCGTGAGGTTGCTCATGATGGCCTGGTACCCCTTCTTCCCGAGGCGGATGAGCTGGTAGTACTGACCAATGACCTGACTGGCCCCCTTGGAGAAGTTGAGCGTGAAAGACGACTGGTCTGCACCGAGGTAGTTGATGTTGAACACAAGCTCCTGGGGGAGGAACTCGGCGGACCGCCAGACCACCCAACCGACGCCGGGGTATACCAGCCCGTACTGTCGTGCTGTCAGCCGTGTTCTCACCCGCTCGGTAATGGACGCGTCCTACCTTGTGGCCAGATACGTTGATGGAGACGACGTTCGAGAGGCGGAAGTCCCATTCCAGATCGGGAACGACGAAAGGCGCGACAAAGCCACCACTGGCGGCATCGACGTGAATGGGCGTGTCCATACCCCTTTCAACGAGGAGGTCGTTGACTGCCTTCACTGGTTCGTACTCTCCCGTCTACCACACCAGAGTCAGCCACACCTAAGGATACCATGATCACCCAAAGGCGGATCCAAGCGGCAAGGGGGGTGTTCCGGATCCCCAAGTCGTCACGTCTCCAGGACTCGGTCACTCACTGGTCCGCAGAAGTTAGCTTGGAAAGTAACTGCGGACCTTTGGGATGGGCTATGATGCGGGGCCTAGCTTGCCAACCCAAGGTCGAAAGATTAGGAGTTTGGCACCAACCATAAGTTGTTCCCAGAATGGCGCAGATGCCGATCGTGTTCTCGTCGACGAGGTTCACCGTCTCCTCGGGGTCAATGACGTAGCGGTCCGGTGTGCAATACACGAGCTTCTCCTCGATTTCGAAGTATCTTGTTGCCTTCTCCCAGCACACCTGGACGGCCGAGGACATCTGTGGTGAACGTAAGGAATCGTCAGCCCTGCCCCGCCCAGAGTTTGTCCCCGTCACAACAGCTTACAATAATGTTAGGGTTCTCGGTGGAAAGACCGGCGGCCTTTCTCTTGTTCTTCCAGCGCTTCTTCATAGCCAAGACACCCAGCATGATGGCTTCGGAGCTGCCGATACAGGAGGTTCCTACAGCGCCAGAATCCTCGCTCTGGTGGGTTGGCACGTTGAACAGACGGCCAATCATGGAAACACAACGGTTCTGGATGTCGGCCGATTGCGGGTACTGGTTGTATGCCGTCAGTGGGGAACTTGGCTCTGGGTCTACTGCCTTTTCTGACCTCCTCATAGTCGATAAAGTTCTTGGAGAAAGACTCGGTCATGAGCTTCTCCGCCTCTTCTTCCATGTAGGTGGTGACGAAGGAGGCCAGGTTGAGCATGGGGTTGCCGTCGAGGCTGAGCTCGTCCTTGATCATGCGATAGGCGACCTCCCTGGGCATCTCGCCCTCGGGCATCTCATGGCGCGGCAGATCCTCGGCGGCAAACTTGGAGCCATAGACGCTGGTGGTGAAGCTGTCCTGGTCGTTGGGGAATTGCAGCGAAATCTTCTGGACAGCCTCGGGCAGCTTGTCGTCGACATCGCGGTCCTTGTGGATGGTGGCGAGATGGACCATTTTGGCGGGGGCCCCGACAGCCCGGCTTGAATTCCAGAGGACTGGATGGGATGGGATGGGATGGGATGGCGAGGGCGCTTGGCGGGATGCGGGGTAACCGGCAAACACGCGAGGTGACGCGATGATGCTCGCTGCGTTGGGCGGCAGGTCTGCAGGCCTAGAGCCGTCCCAAAAGCCGAGAAAGACGAGACGGGACGTACAGGATGGGATGGGACAAGACTTTGAGCACGAGAGTCAAGGACGGACTTGGATTGAGGTGGGCTTGTGACGGCCGTGGAATTTATATCTGCGGGCTCTCCCCAGGACAGGGAAACAGGCCAGGGAGGCCGCAGGCCCGGCATGTCATACACGCCATGCATGACACCGACGCCAGCGCTGGTTTGCCTGGGTAGCAGTGCACGAACGAGGTGGGAAGAAGCGCCCTCTCGCCCCGGTGCTGAGGGGCGCAGCGGGAGGCACCCGTACCAAGTACAAGCCGGCCGGGGAGACAAGCGGCCGTCGAGCCAACGGCCGCGTTGGGAAACCCTGGCAGAGATGGCATTCATCGAAGCATCATATCGCGGCGAGGATGCGTGGGCCGGCGTGATTGGCAAGAAAGCTTGGTACGGCGGTCCGTCCAGGACCGCGCGCTAGCAAGGGCTTTGGGGAGCGCTCAACGTGGGCACATATGCACTGGGATCGCCACCGGTGCACGTCGATCCTGCGTCGCGGCGCGAGGGGTTGGGCAAGGACATTCCGCAAACCCGCATGCGGCACTTGCGTCGCGGATATCGGATTCCCCACGAAGAAACACCACCGTCTCGCTCTCGCACGCCGGCGACACGAGCTGTTTGCGAACGCGCCCGTATGCGTCGTTTGGTGGCCGGCCCCTGCCCTGGTGACATCATGAGGCCACCGTGCTACTGGAAACCAGCCGCCACGCTTGGAAATGCCGATTCGACGGGGTATGGCGAGGCCCGGCAGGTTTCTAGCAGTGACCAGCACAGGTCCGATCTTACGGGGTAAATGGCTTGGCCCGTCGACCGCCCAGCCCCGCCCAGCCCCGCCCAGCCCCGCCCAGCGCTAGGTAGTTCTGGCAAGGTGTTTCCGAGAAAAGCAAAAGGCAAGCCAAAGCCAAAGGCAAGCACAAGCAAGCGCATCGCCCTGATGGATGGCTCCGGGGAACATCACATGCGGAATTCACGAGAGCTCGGTTGCGCGTAGAAAGCTGTCTTGGCCACCTTCCTCTGTCTCAGCTCCCCCTTCCCTTCCTTGCCCTCTTGACCCTGGCCCGAAGGCACCACTTGGCGACCTACGTCAGTCACGTCCTGGTAGTCTCGGCCCCGACACCCGCCAAAGCTCATGTTCGAGGTGTTGGAGAGCAAGGTTGCTCCCAGATTAGTCAGCCTACGCGGAGGCGACATACGCCACACATCAATATTCTTTGCCGCTAATCCACCACTGGACCAATCGGGCAACAAAACACGTACCTACCAGATTGGAAATCTTAGACAACGGTACCTTCTCAAGGCAATTTATGGCTATTATCGCAACAGCATCTGGCATATAACCGCAAGGACCAAATAAGGCCTGTGGGTGGGTTACTGATATATTCTCCGCAAGCTCCACAGACATTGAACAATGAGGGTCGGTTGAACTTTCCCACCCACTTCGAAATGGCGGGGGGGTATAGTAAAAGAATACTCGCCCAATAATAAAACGAACTAGGGCCTTTGTGGTCTCAGTACTCGGATGTTCAAAGCGGAAGAGACCGACGCAACATAAAGAGGAAATTCATGATGGCCGCGGATGTCAAAGATAGCCAAGTATCTATACCGAGCCACCAAGGAAACTGTTATGCTGTGAAATGCCTATCAGGCATAGAGGAGAAACTGAGGAAGCTGGTGCATCCCCTGTCACTGGGGAATCCAACTTTAAATCTCTTTGCAAATATGTATAGATGTGAGTTTGATGACGTCTATAGCAATACGCAGATATATGGGAGTGAATCTTTAATAACCCCATCTAAGCCCTGAGCAAATCAAGTTTCCATTCCCTGAAGCCTTCTTGGGGGGTTTTCGTCCCAGTTAAGCAGGCCTCTAGATAGTTGCTACTGCTTCCGGTGCCGCGGCAGGGCCACTGTGTCATTTCTTGTAGGTAATCTTGGGATGATTCGGCTTGCAAGAACTTCGTTTCCCTTCCAGGCTGAAGCCATTTACTTCTTTTCTCCAAGTGATGTAGGTATCTGCTTGTTAGTAGACAGTGATAGAAACAAGCGGAAACATGAGTTTCTGCTCCCCAGAGGGCTGCTCCACCTCCACGATCTCCCTGTACCAACCAATCCCGATAGGTTAGACCCCGACCCGACTCGCCCATATTTTCATATTGAGAAAACATCCATCTACTTCACTTGAGCAGAACCCTGCCTGATTAATCTGGCGGCTACCTTCAATACAAAGAGGCAAACAGAAGCTCAGGTTCTGCCTGACTCAAGTTTGGTCTGCCACCCTCAAGCCTGGTCTCCCCTCCTCAAGTTTGATGCCCCTATCGCAGGCTTGTCCTCTTCACAATCGTCTCTCAGGATCCAGTTGGAAAGCCCAAAGTACCAACAGAAGCCTGCTGGTTGTTCCTTTTACATCGTCGGGCTTTCTAGCTTTCTACCCTCCACCTATCTCTCGCCTTCATACCCAGCCTTCCTTTCCATCTTCCTTGCCCCTCCACCGCGTCCCACGCGCATGACCTTGCGCAATATCTTCCGCTATGGCCGACGTCAAGCCACCTGCGCCCATTCGCGTGGAATGCAGATACGCTATGTGTACCAGCGGAGAGAAGGCCGAGCTGGAGTGCCTTCAATGCTATCTGGTCGGCTACTGCAGCGAAGAATGCGCCATGAAGGACCGGGGCCAGCACAGCGACTTTTGCAAACGCCACCAAAGCCGAATGGGCGTGGACTATGACCCCAAAAAGGATCTTGACCGTTTCCTGTCCGTCCTGGATGAGAAACCATACCTCCGTCCAGGGGGACGCGCAAGTGCACGGGTTCCGGTATCTCGCGTCGATCATCCAAAACTGATCGCGACAGACACACCCGCCGACTTTTCTCTCAACTCCCTTGACAGAACCCTGGGGACCAGAGTGGACATTTTGGCCGAGGGTAAGTCGAATCAGAAATTTTCGGACGTGATTTGCTGACATTAATAAAGGGGTTGGGGATCTTCACCTCTTCATCGATAGCTTCCTCAAACTGCCACCAGGGAAAGACAGAAAGTTCGTTTTCCATATCAAGGAGGCACATGAAATCACCGTGCTGCGCAACCTGGTCCTTCTTCTCATGGCCTTGAACAGCACCAACTTCATTCGAACCGCTGAAGCCATGGTGCACTACTGTAAGCAAATCTTGGCATTATCCCTTTCTACCTCCTACTCGATGGGATATCTGTAACGCTCGGCCCGGCTGCTCGACAAGCTCCAAACAATGTCCCGTGCCAACCCATGGAGTGTACTCTATTCTCTGGGGAGTGTTCTTGAAAACAAATATTGATTGATGTGTTCTCAGGGTATTCCGCCTATCTCCCGCCTTGGGTGTTTCACTTTCTCCAATGCTCCGTCGCCCATTGCCTTCAGGAAATGAAGCAATCGGTCCATCAGCCCGCTCGAAAGACTGGGCAAGATGACATTGTGGCGGCCTCCTACCATCGTAAGGATATCAACAACATAGTTATAGCGACCTGGCTTCCCAAGCGCGTGTGGACGAACTCGGAACACCTCAAAGTGTTCAGCAGCGCCTTCACTCCTGCAGAGCACGCCAGGGTCCAGATTCAGCGATACCAAAATATCCAGAGCAGACGGCAGGAGATCGAGAGAGAGCTTGCTGATCCGTCAAAGCCACCAGAGTGGCGTACAAGCAGGGTTAATTTCCTGGAGACGGGTTTGCTCCTTCCCATATCAACATCACGAAGCAGTCATACGTGCCCCAACCCATCTTTCTTCATATGGGGGAAGCAGTGCTGCGACCATGGCGACGACCCTCTCCGGACACACGAACAGTTCGAGTTGGCGGGGAGTTTCAACTCGGCCAAGAATGACAGGCATGGCCAACTCTTCTTTCACCTGCGTGAGAGGCTTGTGCGTTTCATCTGCAAGTGGAGGAGCTACCAGGGCAACATCGAGATCCGTATGTTTACTGACAAAGGTGCCAATGAGATTCAAATCGGCGACCCAGATCTGCGTTGGCCCCCGGTCGCGACTCCGTCGCCTATCTCGGTAGCGTCATCGTGGCCGACTGGGACGGGCCAAGGAGAGGAAGAGCAGCTTGTCTTGAACGAGACTGACTCCGACACCAGCTCAGGCCTGTTTGTCAAGGACAATGTCGACTCGGATATGTCCCCTCTGCCAGATGGGAATGAATCGGAGACGGCGCCGTTGGTCGGGACCAAACCCACGAACGCGGAGCCGGGAAAGCAAAAGAGGCGCCCGGCCAAGGCGCAGAAGAAGAAGGCAGCTCTCGCCAGGAGGAAAACCACGAACGCAGACGCAGCTTCCAAAAAAGCAGAGCAGTTGCCCAGCCCTAAGCAGGAGGTGCCCACTCCCAACGTGAATGCTGAGAAGCCGGCTCGGCCCAGCAGTTCTCGGCTAGAAAGCACAGAGACGGAAACAGCGGCAGGGCAGCGACCTCGAGCGGCTCAAAATCCCATCTCAAGCCGGCAGGAAGCCATACGCGGTGCCATCGATGTCAAGGTGGACGACGAGTCCAAGTCCCCGGCCGAGTGCGTACAGCACACGCATCTTGCACGCGCCGGTTCTTGCACCGCGAATTGCTTGCCCCGAAAACCAGCCAACCGACAAGCATGTACATATATATTGACGGGGGCTCACGCTATCATCTTTTTGAATGACAATATTACCCCTCAAGGCATAGGTACCGCTCTCCAGCCTCCCACTTCTTCCGGCATGAGCGATGAACCCCTCAATCTCCCTCCCCTTGAGGATATCCTCTCTTCCTCTGGGGATCTCTTCCCCGTTCGGCATTTCCTCCAATACTTTGATGATTGTGGGAGCGGGCAGCCATCTGAGACCACTGGCGATGTCCCACCACCGAGTACAGAAACACCGGGCAGTGAGCCTGGCACGGAGAAGACGGCACTTCCGGAGAAGCAACCCTGCAGCGACACGCCTCGCAAAAGCTCGGACGCAACTACGGAACCTGAGAAAAGCGCGCGTGGCGAGGGAGAGCACCCTTTGTCTCTTTTCGTGCGACGTACTGGCGAGCCCCGGTGCAGCGGCAAAGCAGACGAAGGGCCTTTGCCACTCGAGGGTATGACTGATGCTGTCGACAGGGCAATCGCTCGATTCGAGAGAATGTGGATGGACTGTGTAAATGCAGGCAGTGCCAATTACCAAACCTGGTTTACTGCAGTCGAAGAATCCAACATGATCATGCGAAACGAACCCGGAACGACAATAGATACGTGGAAGCAGGTGACGGACCCATCCGCCTTTGAAGCATCTATGGCCGAATGCGACGTGCCTATTGACAGTCTCTGGTTATGGTGCAAGCTATTGACGGCATGGAACAACTATGCCACCATAATAATTAATGCGAGGAGGAGTCTCCTGCCGGAGGCCAGGGACAACGACGCTTCTAAGAAATCACCCCAGGCCAGCGGCACCAGCAAGCGAAAACAGAGGGCGAAAAATAAGAGAGGTGGAAAGAGGTCCAGAAAAGGCAAGCAGGCAGCTCATGACAGCAACCCACCAGATCAAGCGAGCCAGGTCAGTGAAACTCTCGCGGGCGTGCCAACGCCCGAGCAAGCGAACCAGGCCAGCGATACATCCGACACTCTGGAGCAAGAGACCGAGGCCAGCGACAGTTTCACGAAAGCCACCAAAGCTGAAGACACTCCTAAGCAAGAGACCCAGCCCGGCGCCAGTTCCCAGCAATCTACCAAGACTGACGATGCTCTCGAGCAAGAAACCCGGGTCCGCGGCACTTGCAATCAAACCACCAAAAAGGAAGACACCGCTAAGCAACATGCCGATAATTACTCCAACCCCAAGAAAACTACCCAGTCCAGTAGACGCGACAAGAAATCTACCAAAGCTTCCCAGGGTGGCAAGGCTTCTGAGAGCATGTCCCAGAAGAGAAAAACTGTCAAGCAACCGACCCATACTAGCAAACCTGTCGAACAAGTGTCCCAGGGCAGCGATGAACGGGGGCAAGAGTCCCGGCAGCCTCGTGTGTTTACGAAATTCAAGGGCAAGGAGGTTGATATCACCGGACGGAACATTGACCCGGCTATATTTGAGGCCCTCCCCGAGAGTTTTCAAGAAGAACTAGTCGCCTCCCTCGGAACCAAGCCCGAAGCTGAACAAGATTGGAAAATGGTCCAGCGGAAAAGGGCCGCCGGAAAGGGCAAGGGGGGGGATATTCCTCGGCAACAAGAAGTGGAAAAGCGCCCGACTCGGGACCAAGAGCCGCTGGTGCAACCGGAAGAGGCAAAGGGTAGGGGCCAAGACAAGAGGCCTAGGAGTGGCACGAGGCACATGGCAACGAAGGAATCGAAACACAACGCCTCTCGGGGTGCTGCATCCGACAATCCCCCGCAGCCCCCGCGGGTCGCTGCCCAGAACAATCCACGAAAGCCTCAGGTGGCTGCCGCCTCGAGCAACGGCCCAGAGCCTCCCCGGGTGGCTAACCTGAGGGCTCCTGCGTGGAAGCAGGTCGCTGCCTGGAACAACCTACGAACAGCCCAGGAGGTTGCCGCCTCCAGCAAAGCCCCCGAGCCTCCCCAGGAGACTGACCCGCCGGCTACTGCGTCGGAGAAGTCCACCAAGCCTCCGCAGGTTGCTTCTTCGGACAAACGTCCAAAGTCTCCGCCGGCTGCTGCCTCTGACGAGCCCCCCGAGCCTCCGCAGATTGCTGCCACGACTAGTCTTCCACCTTTGCATGCTGCTATTTCAGACAAACGTGCAAAGTCTCCGCCGGCTCCTGTCTCGAACAAGCTCCCCGCGCCTCCGCAGGCTGCTGCATCGGAGATACCGACGAAGTCTCCCCAGGCTGCTACCCCGAGCAATCTCCCCGGGCCTCTTCAGACGGTTGCTCCGAATGACACCCCGGCCTGGGGTTCTGAAGGGCACAATTTGGTGGCCAACACGCCCTCCAGCGATTTGCTGACTTTGCACCATGGATCCAAGCAGCCGCAGAACCCGGAACAACCTGAACTAACCGTCATCCTGGAGAATGACGAGTCTGTGGGCTCCCAGGTTGATCCTTTATCTGACAAGTCGATCCTCTCGGCCAGTGAGGCCTTGCTGGCCTTGCAGCAGGGTGTCATGGAGTCAGGGGAGCCGGAAGGGTCCAAGCAACCCCCAGTTCCAAGCAGGGCCGATTCCGTAGGCGTCGAAGGCAATACTCTACCTACCCGAAAGCTCCTCGAAGCTTTTGAGGAATTGCGACTAACGCAACAACGACTCGGAAAGCTACACGGATTGGAGCGGCCTGGGAAAAGTGTAGAGCTAAGAAGCGTCAAGTCTCAAGGTTCCAGTGGTCGTACCCTGCCTTTCAACACGCCATTTATATCCTCCAAGCAAGCCCAGTCCGCGCATCATGGGCCCGAACAGGCGCGTGAGTCCGGAGCAACTTCTCAGTGCCATATTCCGGACCGTTCCCTATCAGAGTTCAGGCACCAGCCCGGAAAACGCCTTTCTTTGATGCACGACCCGCGAAGAGGCCAGGTGGTGTTTGAGGAGTATGCGCCCAATGGAAGAGTGGTCGTTAGAGTCCTTGAGAACACGTCCACACGGGATTCTGCCACTCCAAAGGGCCCTGATGGCATTGCCGAGGCCACGACGCAGACCGATGCCCCGATGCAGACCGATACCCCGACGCAGACGGCGCCTCCGGCGCTGGCGGAAGCCACTATGCGGACGGAGGCCACGACGCAGACCGAGGACTTGACGCAGCCCGATGCCCCAATGCCGGCCGAGGCCACGATTCAGACGGAGTCCGAGATACAGACTGAGTCCACGACGACGGACCTTCAGCTTGCCTGGAATATGGCTCTAGTGCTGTGGCATTTGCAACCAGCTCACTCCGCGGTGGTCCCCAAAAAGTCGTGGGGACACCTGGGAATGACATATGCCCTGGGCACGCACTTGGCTTTCCTGAAAGCATACGACTGGGGCGGCGAAATGACCACGGGCACCAGTGCGCCTATACGCACCGGGGCGGCTATACGACCTTCGTATACCTTTGAGGACGTCCTGGATTACGAAAAATTTCATTTTGTCACTCGAGCCGAGGAATTGGGGCATGGACCGGTCCGGCCTGTTCCGTGGACCTTGGGGGACTGGCAGGAGCACATGGAGCGCATCGTGGAGAACCCTGGAGACCTCCAGGAGAGAGGCCATTTCTGAAGGCCAGGGCTCATTACGCGAGGTGGCAAGGACCGACCTTGATGGTCTCGTTGGTCCCCTTCCCCATGGAGCCAGCAGCGCAATACGACTTGTAGGATACAGAACAGGCTTCCCAAACGCAAAGACTAGAGGAAGAAGAGCGGGCATGGGCTGATATAGGGTAATAGAGACAACAGCGACACTCGACTTCCGATGGGCACTAGTTAGTAGCAGGAAGCCTCGCATGGCAGCCGCAGTGCAGGGCTCTGATCTTCCGAGTCGACCCCGTTGACTTAAGTCAGTCGCCCTTACACAAAGTGGCAAACCCACGACGCACCGCAATACGGGCGCTTGACCTAGGGTTGGGCTCGGCTCTTATTAGGGAAAGCAGGTACAGTTTGGACGAAGGTCAGGTAACGCGCGGGTGGTTACGTACCTTAGCTCTTCTTACTAGGGTTGGTGGGGATCTATTCTCAGGGCACGGTCGTGGTCATTCGAGTCGTGGTCAGCTGGGCTGGGAGAGAGGTACCTGATAAGGCAGTTCCGCTGGGCGGCCCACCGATGTATCCCTGGCCCGGCTAGCTCCTGCTCTCCCTTGTTCGTCTCTCCGTAGATCACGTCAGGCTAGCCGGCATGACATGTCCTAGTTCGGAAGCGCCTCCCTGCCGTCCTTCCTCTTCTGCCGGATCGCACGAGGTACGGTTGGAGTCATCCTCGTGCTCCCATTCACCATCCCCTCCTGCCGTCGTCTCTGTCTTCACCATTTCGCCATCGACAGCGCCGTGCCGCCAGTCGCGGCGCTCTTCAACCCACCGTCTTTCCAAACGCCCGGCGACCCAGCCTCGGCTGCCTACAAACATCACCGAGTCGTGACGTCTTGCTAGACCCGGGCGCCGGAACGAGCGCGGTAGCGACGGGCGACGTCGGCACGCCACCCTGCGACCCTCCATCCCTCTGCCGGCTGTCTTCCCAACCGATCGACCGACCGCGGCCCGGCTGACGCGCGAAGCCACCCCCATTACCATGGCCAACGCCGCGTCTGCCTCGGACCGGGCGCCGTTGTTACTGCGCTCCCCGTCTTCGAGGAGTGTGGCCTCCACCCTAGGTCCCGCCAGCTCGCGCTGCTCGTCGCATCATGGCTCTGCCGGTTCCACAGGACGCCGCAGGACGCAGTTCCTGCGGGCCGTGTCCTTCATCGCCGCCCTCCTCGCCGCCCTGTGCGCTGGGTCCATCACCGTCTTCTCCCTGTACGGGCCCATGTTCCAGTCGCGCCTGCGCTTCACCCAGTTCGAGATCAACGGTGTCGCGAGCGCCATGAGCATATCCCTCTACGTTCCCGTTCCCCTGATAGGATATCTGTGCGACCGCGCCGGCCCGAGCATGATATCGCTGGCCTCGGTCTTCCTGCTGGGCGGTGGCTACGGCCTGGCCGCCGGGCTGTACCGCAAGGGCGACGTGTTGCTGGGGGGAGCCGGCGGCCACAAGGACAACGGCGTCTTCCCCTTCATGGTCCTTGCCTTTGTGCTCGTCGGCATGGGCACGTCCTGCCTTTACGTGGCCTCCATCACGACGTGCGCCAAGAACTTTGGCAAGGGTAAATACCGCGGGTTGATGCTCGTGGCGCCCATAGCGACGCTCGGCTTCAGCGGCGTGCTGATCAGCCAGCTGGCAAGCCGGCTCTTGTTTGAGAGGCTGCCCGACGGCGCGAAGGGCGACTTCGACGTGTTCTACTTCTTCCTGTTGTTGGCCGTCTTCCTGAGTCTTGTAGGCCTCTTCGGCACGTTCGCGCTGCGCATCATCGACGAGGATGAGCTGATTAACGAAGCCGTGGAGGAGTTGGAGAGAAGCGGGCTTCTCGAGGGCAGCCAAATCTTCCGCCGGCTGAGCTCGCGGTCCGGGTACAGCGCCACGGTCGATGTCGAAGACGCCGCGGATGCGGGCATCCTTGACCCGGCAAAGGACGACCAGGATGACGACGAAAATGCCGTCTTCAAGAAGTCTTTGCTGCTGAATGCCGAAACCAGACGCTTCCTCTCGGACCACACCATGTGGTGGTTTGCTCTGGGCTTCTGGCTCATCATCGGGCCGGGCGAGGCCTTCATCAACAACTTTGGAACCGTAATTGGCACGCTGCACTCTCCGGGCTCCAGCGACCTGCCAACCTCGGCGGCGACGCATGTGTCCATAATCGCGGCGACGAATACGGTTGCCCGTCTGGTGGTAGGCTCGCTCAGCGACTTCGTGTCGCCGAAGCCCCACAGCCCACACCCGCAGGCTGGCCTCCTGGCGCCGCCTCCCCCGCCTCACCGATTTGCTATTTCTCGCGTCGTCATGATTGTGTGTGCCGGCCTTGTCATCTCTTTTGGAACGTTGTTCATGGCGACGGGCGCAGCACAAGACCACGCAGACCGTTTCTGGGTCGTGTCGGGCTTCATCGGCGCTGGCTATGGTGGACTGTTCAGCCTCATGCCCATCATCGTCACCATCATCTGGGGCGTGGAGAACTTTGGAACCAATTTCGGTATCGTTGCCCTGTTCCCGGCGATCGGGTCGACCATGTGGGGTTTGATATACTCGGCCGTCTACGAGGCGGGTGCCAGCGACTCCCCGTCGGCATCGGGCGGGTCCGACGAGGACACTCTTTGCTACGGCACCAAGTGCTACGCCGCAGCATTCTGGGCCATGACAGCGTCTATTTGGATCGGCTGCCTAATGATGCTGTGGGCTTGGAAGGGCAAAGACGGCTGGGCGAAGCGCGGAGTTGTGATTTGAATGGCCACGACCGGCCGGCAAGCGCCGCCGGAAACGGAGCAGCATTTAGCACCGGGTATGCGCACATATTGGCCCCGTTACATTATATTAAATGCACACATATAGTAGAGCAATCAAGCTTGGAAGGGGAAGGCACCCGAGCTTGCATCACCATAGAGCAACTCGCCATCTGCGACGGAGACGGCACCGTGATGACGGTGTCTTTCCGCGTAGATGTAACTGATTTTTTCCATGTCTCTTTTTGCCCAGCCTCCTTGTGTGACTCAACCATCCCCTCCGATGTTCCTTGGTTTGTATGCCATCTCATCTCATGCTTGGACTATTCCCCGCCTATCGGCGGCGGTGAAGATGGTGGTGACGGGGCAAGGGAAAGAGGAAGGAAAGAAGAAGACCATTTCGCCATGGTAGCGGGCCAAGTAACCCCTTTAGGACCGGGAAGGTCCTCGAGTCTCTGCTTCTGGCTGGCGTATCCGAACTGAATGCGCTGGTTAAGGTGCCCCCCCCTCCCTTCGTATTGCACGTGTCGGAAGTGCTTGAGCATTGCGCGATATGTTGGTGACGGTGTGGTATGTATGTTCAGCCGCAGTGCCCGTTCCCATTCACACACCACCATCTCCCCCCGTCCCTCTTCTCTTTCCCCGCCTCCTCCACCCTCCCCCCCCCTATCGCTCGTATAGGTGGGGTGGGTACCTACCTGCCTGCATATCTTCTGCGCTTACCCGCTCGGCACATCGAGATCTTGGGTCGACGGACTGATGATGCACATTCGTGCCCGAGGCCGGCATGGGCGGCCGCGGATTGTCACATGCCTGGCTGCCGGGCTCTCTGCCCGGCGGGGGAAGGTGCCGACTATCGACACCACGGCATACGCATCAAGACGATGGGTCAGCGCGCATTGTGCATCGTGAGCGGACGGCCGGGAGGGCGGCGGCGGTGGAAGGTTACTGGTGCATCGGGCAGGTGGGCGCGCGACGCGTTGCACACGCATCTATGTATACATGTACACACCTATACGCGTACGCACCTATACGCAGCACACCCTCGTCTCGACGAGAGGACGCCGCCCGGTTGGATGGCAATCGAGGTGCATACTCGATTGAGTTACGCACCGAACCCGTTGACCGCTCGGGCGAGAGGGGTATATGGTGTGTGCAGGCTCCAGGAACCAGCTGCTTCTAGCCCGGCCTCTAAGCCATGGCTTGCCTACCGCTCCTCAAATGAGTGTGCCTCTGAGCCCCTGCCCCGGCCAATCCCATATGTACCGGGTGCTTGTCTTGGATACAGGACGTTCGAGATTATTCCCTCGGGAGACACCGCCTACACATGGCCGTCAGGGTTTTCTCCCATCTGGAGGACTGGAACTGCTTGCGCCGCATGGCATTGGGGGCGGAGGCGCCCGGCGTGCTGCCGCAATGGAATCTCACTTTCCCCATGGGGGACGGGTAACGGGCATCGGCTTTGGGGTCAATTGGGGGTAAGGCAACAGCGGCCCCGCTCACGATCCATGGCTGCTGGGGTTGGGCTGACTAGCCACGCTGCACCCGGTCAGTGCGGGATCATGCGGACGGTGCGGGCAGGTGCGTTCCTTACACGCGGCTGCACGGGCCTCCCTTTGCCAACCTGAGGTTCTCTTGCCCGCCGTGGCCACGGGCGAAGGAGGGGAGGGTGCCCGTCGATTGATGGGGAAGGTTCAACTGGAGGAGGTCACTCGGTTGGTCATGACCTACCTGAACATGCCAACCGTTTCCACCAGCCCTGGCCAGCCCCTGCCCTCCAGTGCAGGTACATACGAAGGCGTGGTATCCTACAAACTCCTTCCCCGAGGCCCATCATGAATCCGTCCCGCCGAAGCCGTGGATCGGGAAATACGACTCTACTACCCTCCTCTCCTACCGCTACAGTCCCATTGCCAGGGAAAACAAAAACAAAACCCTCCCCCGCGTGGATCACCTGCTAATCAGGGGCCCCTGTAAAGGAGGAGGGATGATGACGTTGCCGTGAATGCAACCCAATCTTCCGTACGGCCTCAGCACGCACTGCGATGAAGGATAGTATGTTCTGTTGCATCGGCGAACCCCCCCCCCCCCAATGGGATCGCCATGTTGGCGTGACAGTCTCGTGGCATATCACGCGTCCGTAAGTCAATGCCGGCAGCAATGGAAGCAATTGCCAACTGCTACTACCGACCACAATCAACAGCTACCTGCATACCTCAACCATCCATGGCCCCGAGATGCGGCGGCGGGCAGAGTGCCGTCGGGGGCATTGGCTAGCCGGACACGCTGGACCCCCGCGCCGCACCATCACCGATGCCCTCCGTTCATTCATGTGTTTCTTTCCCATCTCATGGATCCGCCTCGCTTGGCCGTCCGTGGCATACTTTGGACCAAGGACGCCGGGCCCGCACGGTTACCCGCCTGCGCCTCGATTCCGCCAACCACGCTCTGTCTTCACGCGGAGCGGCTGAGCAAATCACTGCCTGACCCTTCACACCCCCTCCCACCACGCCGTGTGGGCATGGGAATCCATGAGGTCCCTTTCCGGCGCGCTACTGCTCTTGTGCTCACTCGGCAGGCACGCACACATGGTGCCAACCCCAATCCCCCCTCCCTCACACCCGTCGCCGCGTCATTCGCTCGCCCGGCCGTTCCTATGTCGTGCGAGCCTGCCTACCTACCCGCGTACTCGGCTCACGGCCTGGCGGGAGCGGAACATGCAGACCAGGCAGAGCCAGTGCCTCGGCATCCTCCGCACACGCCAGCTTCCCCCCTCTCGGCCTCTTCGATCTGCATGTGCGACATGCCACCCTCCCCTCCGGCGCTGTTGTGGCAGGTCCGAGACGTCCAAGTCACCCGCGGCTGATGTCGAGCGGGGCCTATCTTGCTACCCCCGTCCATCCCGGGCACCCCTCCCCTCCAGCTCGTTCAACCTCCGGCGCTTACTGCCCAGCCGGACCATGGATGGCCACGGGGACAGTCTGGTGGGGACATGGCGGGCAGAATTTTGCGTTCCTGATGAATCTCATCCTGAAAGCCCGGATAGAGGAGGGGGCCAAGCTTGCCCATTGCCGGAAAAGGCCAGGTTGTGCGTGCACAACCTTGTCTCGGAGCCGCTCTGAATCGACACAGGCCCCTCCGGTCTGGGCATGCAGAAAAGGTCAGTTGGCAGTCATGGCCTGTGCGGACCATGGTCACCGCCGCTTCGAATGGCGATGTGACGAGAATAAACCTCCCCGTCCTTGGCTCCATCTCTCCTTGCGGGCTCATGCACGCGATACACATACCCACAGGAGCATCGTGAAAACCGAGATCTCCAGGCCCATAAAAGCCGCCGTGGCGCCCACTTTTCCATCGGGGCGGATTTTGTTTAGAGACACTCTCATTTCTTTCCGGCATTGTGATATCTGGCCTGGGCGGTTCGCCCTGTCGCTGCTTTTCTCGCTCATCACTACTCGTGCCTCAAGAATGAAGTCCTCGCTTCTATCCTGCGTCACGGCCGCCGTGCTGGCGGGCCTGGCTGTTGCCCTGCCTGCCCCGGCCCCCACTCCGGAGCCGGCCCCGACCCTTGAGGATCGGGCCATCTCCAAGACAACCCTGGCGATTCCGGCTGGCACTGTTATTGGTACTACCCTGGGCAAAGTCGACAACTTCGGGGGAATCCCCTTTGCTAAGCCCCCCGTCGGACCCCTGCGGTTGAAACCTCCTGTACGGCTTACAGAGTCCTTCGGCACCTTCGAGGCCACCGGTGCCGGGCCCTCGTGCCCCCAGATGTTCTTCTCCACCGGCGGAAACGAATTCCTGCCCCAGCTCCTGGGAAAACTCATCAACACGCCCTTTTTCCAGACCGTCACGGGTCAGACTGAGGACTGCCTGACCATGCGTGTGCAGCGACCCGCTGGCACCAAGCCTGGAGACAAGCTGCCCGTGTTGTTTTGGATCTTTGGCGGCGGCTTTGAGCTGGGAAGCCCGGCTATGTACGACGCCACCGGCTTGGTTGCAAACGGCGTGGCCCAGAAGAAACCCTTTGTTTTTGTCTCGGTCAACTACCGGGTGGGAGGTTTTGGCTTCATGCCGGGTAAGGAAGTCATGGCTGATGGAGCCGCCAACTTGGGCCTTCTTGACCAACGGTGAGTGAATGGCAGGGTCCTCGTTTCTGTAAAGTTGGCCGTACTAATGGACATCACGCAGGATGGGTCTCGAGTGGGTGGCTGACAACATCGCCGCATTCGGAGGGGACCCGGACAAGGTCACAATTTGGGGCGAGAGCGCCGGAGCCATCAGCGTGTACAACCAGATGGCCCTCTACGAGGGCGACAACTTGTACAAGGGCAAGCCCTTGTTCCGCGGCGGCATCATGAACAGCGGAAGCATCGTCCCGGCTGACTATGTTGACTGTCAGCGCTGCCAAGGCATCTATGATACAGTCGTCGCCGAGGGTGGCTGTGCCAGCGCCCCGGACACGCTCGAGTGCCTGCGGGGACTGGACTACGACACCTTCCTGCACGCTGCCAACAGCGTCCCAGGCATTCTGAGCTACACTTCAGTGGCACTCTCGTACGTGCCGCGGCCCGACCACGTCACACTGACCGAGAGCCCCGAAGTGTTACTCGAGAAGGGCAAGTACGCGGCCGTGCCCATGATTATCGGTGACCAGGAGGACGAGGGCACGCTATTCAGCCTGTTCCAGCCTAACATCACCACGACGGACCGCCTAATCGACTACCTGAACGATATCTTCTTCTTGAACGCCAAGCGTGAGGATATGGCCGCGCTTGTCGACACGTACCCGCGCGACCTCCGGGCCGGCAGCCCCTTTGAGACGGGCATCCTCAACAACATCTACCCCGAGTTCAAGCGACTGGCGGCCATCCTGGGCGACCTCGTCTTCACACTGACGCGCCGTGTCTTCCTCGAGACGGCGCACCGCGTCAACCCGGACGTGCCTTCGTGGTCGTACCTGGCCAGCTACGACCGCGGCACGCCCATCCTCGGCACCTTCCACGCATCCGACCTGCTGCAGGTCTTCTACGGCATTCTGCCCAACTACGCCAGCCGCTCCATCCAGACCTACTACCTCAACTTCCTGTACGATCTGGACCCCAACGGCGATGGCACCAGCGGCTATCCCAAATGGCCTCAATGGAAGGAGGGTAATCAGCTCATGCAGTTCTGGGCCCGAAGCAGCAACCTCCTGCCCGACAACTTCAGGAGCAAGAGCTACGACTGGATCCTGAGCAACGTGAATATTCTGCATATCTAAGGGCAGCTGGGTGTTTTCTGTGAAGGGAGAAGGGGGGTCTTGGCGTTCTGGGGCGGGCGGGCGTATCTTGGTGCATTTGGATGAAATGTGGGTTGTTTTGGTCTTAGGCGAGACTGTCATCCGCGCTCACGCGGAAAGGGCCTGTTGGGACTTGGGGTGACTGGGCCGCGGTCTTGGGAGTGCTCATGATTGGGCGGCGGCGTGGGCATGATTGTAACGACCGGGAAAAGAGACATTTCCTGATGGTTTGGGGGGAGGGCGTGGAAGAGCACTGCGTAATATGTAAGCAGACCTCAGGCCAGGAGGCAATGCAGCAGATGCGAGCCGGCATGGGCCTTGACTGCCTTGGGCATACCAATCTCTGCAAGTGCCGCTCCGTTATCCGTGCCAGCCGGGCAGCCAGCCATGCTGCCATAGTACCGCTTCTGGAAGGACTGGCCGACAGTGGTTACATTGACGCTGTCGAGGTGCTCGAGAAAACCAGCCCTGGAGCGGGTGCAACATGTCGTGAAAGCCACGACGCCAACCCTGCAGACGAGCAACAAGTCGACCCGCACGCGCTTGCATCGGCGTGTGGGGGGCCAAGCCAGATCCGCGGATCTGGCTTGGCCCCCCATCCTCACTCTGCAGGCATGCCCGGGTTCGGTCGAGAGCCCAAGGCCACGACCCGGCCAAGCGATGTGACGAAAGGCCTTGGGGGTTGTGAAGGCCACTCAAGTGCAGCTCGAGGGTGCACGCAGCCGTCTCGGGCCCGCTGGTTGGACTGGGTGCGTGCAATCTCATCTTGAGAGGCCATCGAGTTCGTCCCATGTATCTTCTCGCGGGACGGTCGGATGTTGGGGTCTACCACCAGCCATGCGACTCTGGGGGGGCCTTTGAAGTATCAGATGCGAGGCATGGCGTCCGGACACGCTACCCCTCGGTGGTAACATGCCATGTTCGGGTAATTTGCTGGGCTCGTCGGGCTGGATGGGCTGTGGCGGAAGCTTGGGTCCGCCATGTGAATTTATCCGCAGATTTGCCCCAGGGATCGGGATCTGGGGCTCAAGGACATTTGCTTTGCTGCGCTTTCGTTTCTCGAATTCCCAGCGGAGATATCCAGCCGCCACAATGAACGCAATCATGTCCCCCCCCCCGGACCCTGGGTCTTTACCGCGAGCCATGGATGTGTTTTATAACATGATGCTAGGGGCACTGTCATCGGTTCTACAACGTGATGAGTGGCGTCAGAGTCGTCCTTTGCCACTTCAAGATGTGAAGTATCCCGATTGCCTTTGGCTAACTTGTTGGGTATTGAGACTTGGAAACCCATATCTCCATGGTGAAATTGCGTCCCTTTGCAAGCCAGCACTGGTAGCCACATTCTGTCGCGAGTTGAGTCATCGATATTGTTCTCGCCGAACGTAATGACTCGACTGTACATAGCAGTACCCCGCTGCCATTCACCATTGTCCGAGCAAGTCGAAATTAGAAGTTAGAATCGCCGGCCCTGTTTGATCTGGATGGCTGGCGGTGGCGCTTCAGCGGCAGCCGATGAGTGCCGGCGGTTGACAATGTGCAGCTAGGCCATGCAAACGACGGCACAACCGTCATGCAACCAGATGTGGAGTCATCTGATGTTCCCGCCTCAGCAGTGGCATGTGCCTGGCTCTAGTCACTGAGTATAGTCTGCAGCGTCAGTTCTATCTCGCGTACGTGGTGGTCGATGGCGTGGCTCAGGGGAGTCCCCTCGATTCTGTGGTGCGGCGGTCGTGCCTGAAGCTGCGGCTGTTATATATGTAAAGAATTCATCAGTTATATCACACACATTCCGTCATCTGCGTGCCGCTTGGCACCAAGAGCTGATGCATTGGGATTGCAGCCGAGTGGTCATATGCCCATGCATACGAAGCTTTGCCGAGCAGGCGAGTTTGGGGACAGCCGGTGGCATTGTTTCTCGCGCTTGTTGTGGTCCCGAATTACCCCGTATCAGCATCGACGGAGTCATCTGCAAGGGGAGGATGAGTTTGAGTTGCATTAGCCGTATGCTCTTTTAGGCCGCGTCGCGCATATTCGTGTCACGGCCGCATGCGCCTCGAATCGGGGCCGTGACGCACAGGAGCATTGTTTGGGTGACTGGGCAATGGGGAGAGGTGGGCTTTCGTTGCAACTCCGGTGCAGGCCGGCGTATCTGGAGATTGGAGGTGTACGACAGGAATGTGTACAGACACTTTGCTGGCCTCGGCCTCGGGATGCCGGGCCTCGTGGACCTCGTCTAGCTGGATCCGTAGCTCTCGAGGCGTGGGAAATTGAGTTCCCCACGGAAGGAAAGAAAGCGGCGGGAATTCAGTGTCTCAGACTACTGGGGACGGGCGAGACAGTCGTCCACAGGAGGCTTCGACGGCAGCTGTTGACGGTGGCCCTCGGACACGAAGAAATCGGCCGGGCTAGGATAAAGGCTGTCTGTCGAAGGGGCCAGGCCCAGCAAGAAAGGCGGCGACAGCCTGGAGCTCGGCAAGCCCGTGTTGGCTGGAAAGTTTGCCACGGCTTCTTGCTTCGCGGGCAGAGGCGAGGAGTTGTGGGCGTGGCCAACGAAGTCTCGCGGCGCGAGGTGAGGCGTCGACCGTTGGGTGGCTTGCATATGGGCGTAGTTGGCGGGGTGTTTCTCACTCGGTGGCCTGGCACGAGGTGGCTCGTCGAGGCGACGGCCGGGACCGACGGAACTGGACGCGGAAGGAGAAGCAAATACGTGCTGGCGGTTCGGCACCCGGGCCAGCATGTGCTGTGCTTGTGCTTACATCACTCCCAACGTATGCGCGGCATAATCACCGCACAGACGAGGCCGCTGGCGGCAGCTGCGCTGCACCCTGGCCGCTGGCGGATGCAAGACGCGCCTGCCGTCCACCGGCCCATCACGCACCAAGAGCCCTGTGCGAGGGGGCAGGTGCCGGATTCTCTTCCTGCGTCCGTTCCAACCCCCCCCTCCCCGGCTCATCTCTTCCCAAACCATCGGCGTCCATCGGGGCGTACTAACGGGGACGGAGGCATGGGCGCGGGCACAGGTACAGCCGCCAACCGTCAGCCGCTCACTCAGGCGTCCGGACAGAGTTCAGTCTTCCCTTGAGAGCCTTTTCCCCCGGAAAGCCGGGGGCGCCGGCTCGCTGTAGCGTTGAGCCATTGACCAAAACTCAAAACGTCTGTTGGTATCAGCCTCGCCCGTTTCCTCCAAGACCCTGCCGGGCCTGCGAGTATTAAACAAGATTGCCTTCCGCGAAAGGTGGCCGCCCAGGCGGAGAGGCCGAGCCGGCACCCCCAAGATGACAGCCGGCCTATCGACTTACCGTCGTCGTCGTCGAGACCCGGCACTCTGTCACATGCGTCCTCGCCGCCTGCCGGCCACCCGTTTCTCCTTCTTCGACAACGTCCCGCCACACCCCCGACGCTGCCGCCAATGGGTATGATGGAAAGTGAGGTCTGGAATCAGAGGCTCACCATCGGCGTCGTGACGACGTGTCTGGTGCTGGCCGTCGCTTCTTTCGCCCTGCGGCTCTGGTCCCGCTTCACCTCGCAGACCACGCGGCTGTGGTGGGATGACTACTGGATGATCTGGGTCATGCTGGTATGCATAGGCATGAGCACCAGTGAATACCTGGGTCCGTGGCCCCCCCTGAGCATAGCAGCACATGGGCTGACGAAGTGGCTCGACTTCGTCTTATAGGACTCCTCTATGGCTCCGGGCTCCACCAGAGCTCCGTAGGCAGAGAGACGACGATCAAATTCGATAAGGTACCGCCTCGATGAGAAGCCTTTTGCCACGCATAGCTCAGCTGACGCGTACGCCAAGGGTGTATATGCCTCGATGCTCCTGTGGGCCGCCGGTGCCTGGGGAGTGAAAATCGGCATCCTGCTCTTCTACTGGAGAGTCTTCCAGCAGCCTCTGCCGTTCCGCATGGCCGTCGTTGGCCTGGGCACACTCTTCGCCTGCATGTTTCTGGCCAACATGTTCTCCTTCTTCTTCCAGTGCATCCCGGTGTCAAGCTTCTGGGACCACACTCGGCCGGGCCATTGCTTCGATATCCACGATTTTTTGCTAGCTTCGGGCGTTCTGAACGTCTTTGGTGATGTGGCGGTCCTTTTGTTACCACTTCCTGTCATCTGGTCGTTGCACGCCTCGCGCAACCGCAAGGTCTCACTCAGCATCATCTTCATGCTCGGCACCTTGTAAGTCATGGCCTTTGGGTCTCATGCCCGTGGAATCCTCCCGCCTGCTGACATTCCCACCCGAAGCGCCTGCATAGCAAGTATTTTTCGTATAATTGCCGTTGGGAAGATTGACATTGACGACTTCACATGTGAGCTCCTCTTCCCCCCACCCCCCTTGGAAGGCGCGAGCATCCGGACAAGCAGCAAATGCTGACCCAGAATCCTCCAGACACAAACGTCGGCGGTGGGCTCTGGAGCACCATAGAGGTGCAGACAGGCTTCATATGCTGCAACCTGCCCTTTGCGCGGCCCGTGCTGCAGCGGTGGACAGCCAGGCACGACTGTAGCAGTGCCACGAGCAACAAAACTATGCTGGAGCGGCCGGTTCGAACTCGGCAGCACAGTAATGACACAGCCATGCTGAGTCTAGCCCCACAGCGACCGGCTTCGGCCCGACTTCCGTGGCTTCGGTCGCCCTCGCCCGACGACAGCCTCTTCGGCGAGGGTGGGCTGACAGACCAGAGCGGCGGAATGCCGCTGAGGCCCGCGTCCTTGAAGGAGGAAAACGAGTATCAGAAGCGCTCCCCGGGCGGTTTCTCCTTGCATAGTCGTGCGAGTGTGCGCAGCTCGGGCGGTGACATAATGATTCGGAGGGTGGTTGTGCTCCGGGTGGAGGAGGGCTTGGAAGAAGGCCACCGAGGCCATTCGTTCGAAACCCGGGTGTCGTGTTGTACTGAAAGAGTATGACGACGGTAGTGATGAAGCCTGGCCATAATACCCCCGCAACACTCGGCGGCAGAGTGATAAGGCTGGCCCGCGTACAGTGCATTAATATCCAGCGATGAGTAGGCCCAGCAGGTCCCTCAACCAAATACCATTGTTGATCCAGACCCACGGGGCTGCCGGCTGCAAGTAATGGGGTATGTCATTATTTGTCGTACCGATGCTATCTCTACGCGTGCTCCCAGCCCCATGCCCATCCCCCCCCGGGAGGACATGCTGACAACGGAAATACTGTGTATGTGTGTGCGGGGTATCATCGTGGTAGCGATCCGTCTAGAGAAACACCATCCATCCTGATGGAAATGCAAGTCGTGCGTGCGTGAAGTGGGAGGGGAAGCGAAACCGCCCCTTTCACCCACCCGTATTCCGTTCCTCGTTGTGCTCATCCAAGTCCAAAAGTCGTTTCCTCTTCGGCGGGCATCGGCGTTCGTACCATGTCGCCCCGGTCCTCCTCAAGCTGCTCCAGCTCGGACGCCAGGCCCTCCACGCTGACGCCCGCCTCGCCATCGAGGGAGGCGGACATGGGCGCCGGGCTGGCGACGAGGCTGGGGTCGGCCGACGTGTCGTCCGTCGTCAGCAGGGGTGCCGAAGCAGCCTTTTGGCTGCGGCGGCGCTGGTTTTGCTCCTCGCGCTCCTTGTTCATCTGGTTCTCGGCTTCGATGGCCTTGGCTCGTTTGTCTTCCACCTCCTCCCGCCGGACGACCTTTCTCAGGCCCTCGGACGCGTGGATCAGGCCATCGATGCTGATGGCGTGGTTCGTCATCTGGTGGTTGATGTACGTATAAATGGCTGCGGGTGTGTCGCATTGAAGCAGTTGCTGCTCGTTGAGCTTGAGCAGAGCCAACGCCACCTGGAAAAGGAAGGTGCTCCCGTCGTTCGTGCAGAGGACCACATCCCAAACCCGGAAGAGGGCCTCGGCAGAGAGGCAGTCGGTGAAGACACTGAGGAACCACTGGAACGTCAGGGCCTCGAGCTCGATGCTCAGCTCGTCGAGATGCTGGGAAAGCCTCGGGAGGACGTGCGCAACGTAAAGCCGCAAGACCTGCTGGTCGGCCCGCGAGGCCCGGAGGCTGTGATCGTAGTAGCCGTCGGGGAGAATGTGCTCGATGATGGAGGTCAGCACCCAGAAGACGTCCTCCGTAGAAGGCATGATCAGAAGCAGGTTGGCAGCGATGAGGTTCATCCCCTGGCAGTACCCAACGCTGGGGTTGCGGTGTGCATAGGCAAGCAGAACCTCCCGCAGCTTGGCGACGCCGGGCCCCTTCCGAAAGAAGATGTTGTCCGTGAGCGTTCGGGTTATGTCCATGTCGATTTGGGAAACCACCGAAGGGTCCACGTCCTCGGCTGACTGGGCCACTAGATCCTCATAGTAGCCAGGAACGCGCAACAACATGGCGCCAGAGCCCTCGAGCCAGATCTTGGGTCGGTTGACTACCGGAACGCCGCCGAGTACCAGGCTCTTGAACTCGTTCCATTTGGCGCGGCCAACTTTGCCCTTGATACCGAGATCGGCAACGCCAATAATCTCGCCATCTGTCAATTTGGCTTCTGGAAGCATGACCGGAGCGGTTTGGAAGCGGGCCTCGGCGGCGGCTTTGGCGGCGGCCACGGCAGCCTCGCCCTCCCGACGCCGCTCGGCCCGGACTTTGCGAAGGAACTCATTCCAGCGAACGGTCTTCTCCCGCTGAAGGCTATCGTGGACATCGCTCAGCTGCTGTAGCAGGAGCTTGACTGGCTCCGAATCGTCCTTGGCCATTGTGCCCTCGACCGTCTCCTCATCCGCCTTGCCCGCCACCTCATTGCTGACCACCGAGGTGGTGCTGCTGGTAGGTACAAACCCTCGCTCCTCGGTGGCAATCAGACTAGGAGATGCCGGCGACTCCCCGCTAGCCATGACCTCAATGGTCGACGCCGTAATAGAAGGCGTGTGCGACAGCAGCTCGGTAGGGAAGGTAGCAATCTTCAGATAATCTTGCCAGCGCTTGGGCTTGCCCTGCTCGGCGAGGTCCTCGGCGGAGTTGGTTGACCCAGGGCGGCCATCGCTTCCCGTTTCTTGGGTGGAGCTGCCACTGTCTTCAATCATGCTCGGGGAGATGCTAGACCTCCCGCTGGTGAGCATCTCGGTTCGGCTCCCCCTCTTAGCCTGCCGCGCGACCTGGGCCGCCTCCCGCTGCCTCCTCTTGCGACGCTGGTCATAAATGAAGCCAAAGCGGTCCGTGAGGTACTCAGAGCCCATGTAATTTCGGTTGTATATGTGGGTCAAAGTAGGCGGTTGGCCTTCGGGAGAAAAGATCGTGTCCATCTCCACAGGGCCACTGTTGTCTGGTCGAGAAATGGCGGGGCTGGGCGGGCTCGGGTCCAGCGTGTCCCATCGTTCGTGAGGATGAGATCGTGGCGTGACAGGGCCCGGACCTGGCGTTGACCGGCGCATGGCCATAAGAGCCCTGGGGCCATACTGGTTCGAGGTCCCACGCCCCGAGGCATCCGTTCGGACACTGGTGTTGGAAGAGTCCCTCAACGAGTCGCCCCGGTTTGCCGTGGTGGTCCTTCCCCGGGTGGAATCCCCATCGCGGCCTGCAGCCTTTCCAGCCACGAGCTGCAGGGCCATGCTGGCCAAGGACTGCGACTGCTTTCTTGGCGTCGGGCCCGAGTAGATACTGGAGGCTCTACTAGAACTCCTGACCGATTCCGAGTCGGGGGGGGTAAAGAAATCGTCCTGAATTATAGATCTTCGTTCCCCCGTGATGGAGCCCCTAGGGGCTGCTTGGGCAATGTCCCCATTCATACTGCCTGTTCTACTGTTTTTTCTGCTCGACCCACCGCCGAGTATCCAGTCCTTCCAGCCTTTCGTTGCGCTTTTGCCTTCCTGGTCTTTGGGGTTGAACATACTGTTGGCCTTGATGGTGGCCCCGGGAGTTTCGTTGACAGAGTGGTAATCCCCGTAGGAGACCAAGTCCTGCATGGCATCATTCATCATGCCGGACAGGCCACCGTCGTCTGTCCGCTTCGAGGTTTCCTGTGCACGGAGTTCCGACTCGATGGCGCGCAGCCTAGTCTCGAGATCCAGATTGGACAGGCCGCACTCCCGTATGATCTTGCGCAACGCTCTTTCGCGATCATCCGCACGGCGGCGGAGATGGGCGGCCTGCACATCGCGCTGTGCCAGGTCCTCGGCCATCTGGCGGACCAAGGCGGTGGCGCCATGCTTGGCGATGAGACGCTCGATGTGTTCGTCGTCGCCAAGATGCAGCGCGCCTGGGATCTTACGGGTGGACAGCGGGGTGTCCTCAAAAAGGGCATCACGGTTGGCGTCGGTTTGCGGGGTCTCGAAGGAGGTTAGGCTGTCGACTATGGAGGCGACCGACTGTGGATCGGACGTCTTGCGAGGGGATAGCGGGGCGGCCATGCAGAGCTCGGGGTTGAAGGGCTCGCCATAGCCATCCGATCGCGGGGGCTCGGGCGAGAAGGAGGGGAAGGAGGTCAGCGACTTGTCCGAGGCGGCGATGGAGGAGGCGGCGCTCGACGGCTGCGATGCCAGCTTGGCCCTGGGGCGCGATTTGGCACGCGTGCTGTTGCGGCGGGCGCTCGCACTCCGTGTCGACGCCGAGGTTGTCGACAGTAGTGACGTAGAGCGCCTGAGGTGCGCGGACGGGTCAGACGGCTCCATGGCGGCACATGGCCCAGCGAAGGTCGGGCTCTGTCGCTTCGGCGTCCGGACGGTGGCGTCGTGAGAGCGCGGGGAAGGGGAGTATGGGCTGGGCTTGGCGGATCGTCTCTCAAGACATGACGGTTCACCAGATAGGATAGATCACGGGCATGGGGAACAGAGAGAGAGAGAGAGAGAGATAGATAGAGAGAGAGAGAGAGAGAGAGAGAACAAACACGGCATACATGGCCGGCGGCCTAACGGTAGAATTCCATCATATGGATGGATCTATTGGGTTGGGCTGGCTGTCCGGGTGCATGTAATGCATAAGTTGCCTTGCAGCGCGCACATGGCCAACCGGCCAGCACGGGCACGGCCCAAAGCAGCAGCAGCCTGACCCGGCGCGCCCCAGGGCCTAGACTCATTCAGCAATGAACATCCAGACGGTCGCACGCGCGTTTCCTCTTCGAGGCCGCTATAGACGACGCTTGGCCACGCTTGGCCACGCTGGCTGGCCTGGTTTCGAGGGTCCTGAGGCATCCTTGTGTCACCGCTGCTCTGCTCGCCTCATTGCCCGAAGTCAGACCGTTGCTCGATTTTTTTTCCCTCCCTCCCCTTTCAATAGTCTCGACCCGATACTGACTCGCTCGCGACTTGGGTCTTCTCGGGACCTCATATGACAGCACGGTTTCAGGGCCCCAAATTACCTACTTTCCGTGCCCAAGACCGGGGGTGGCTTGGCAAGGTGTCGTGGTAATTTTGGAATCCCCTCCTCCCTGATCTTCCATGCCAGAATTCCGCCACATTCGGTGTCGTCTCTCTCCTCCCCGCCGCCCCTCCCGTTCCGTGCCAGACGGACAGTCAAGTAACCAGCCGATACCGGGATCCCCCATGCCAGCCAAGTGCTGCACCTGGGCGAAGAAGTACGTCGGCACTTGAGGTGAAGGGTTTACACCACCTCGCCCGCAGGGGCGGTGCGCATGTCGTGACTCGGAGGAGGCATCCCGCCCCGCAGGCTTCTTCCTACAGGTGCGAGCACAGCCGCCTACAACCGCCTTTCCCACCCGATGCGCCGAGGCATAGCGTTGGCCGTATACGGGCGTGCCCGGACATCCATATATAGGTCTCTGTCCAGGGATCCATTTCTGCGAAACCTTCCTTCGTCGATTTGTGTGGTTCTTAGGCTATACTCCTGTATATCCATGTGCAACTATGTACTTCCAGCCTACCTAACCTAAGGCATGTGCAGCTCGTCGGCGGCTTGGTGGGGATGCAGGTACATACTTTCTACTTGCCGTTCGAGATTTGCACGTACTCGATTGACCCCAGTACTTAAGTTCCCTCTTACCTAGGTAGGGGCGAGCTTACTTTCTCGGCTGCTGCACTCATGGCGCCCGCGCATAAGCCGCAATCCCACATGATAATCGTCCGGCATCCATGCGGGCGATCGCCATTTTCGGAACGGAGGAATGCAAACCGCACTCTTCGTTTGCGGGATGCCCGTTGGAAGGTGCCCGACATCGTCACCGTCACCGTACGACCCAGACCCAGTGCATCGGACTTTCACACTGGCCAAGACCACGCGCTGCGTGCAACCAGGGACAGGCAGGAACCACGTACTGCTGTCCCAAGAGCCATCCATGAAAGGATGTGCCCCAGCGGTTCCCGGGGTCCTCCCCGGCTCCCGTTCCGAGCTAAGGGCTGAAATAGAGAGCATGCGGCGCAACGGGCCTGCGGGCGGTGATGCTCCCCGTTCGGTTCGGCTGGTTCTTCCACGAATGCGCTTCCGTGCTTTCGCTACCCGGCTCACCCAGGTCCTTCGTCCCATTCAGCGCGGGATGTGCAGCTTAAGTACAGGATCGTGGCCTTCTTGGACCCGCCCTCCCCCGCGGAGCGCGACGGCATCTCCCCACGCCATCCAGCCTGCCCCATGTCGTAGTCCGCCGCCTGTCGATGGCTCACTCCGGATGGCGTCTTTCTGTAGGGTCCGTCTGGTGGATCAATCTATCTGCTTTCTCCGGCCCCTCAACCCGCGACGTCGAGGGAACGATCGAGAGCCCTCGGACGACTGTCCGCAGTCTGGTTCTTTCCACCAATGGGTGCGCTCGTCAGCCCGGCGGAGCTGTCTGCCTCCGAGTATATACCATGACCTGTAACCGCCCCCCCATGGGCTTTCATTGCAGATGCCAATCAGCCGCCTGTCTGCCTCCAGTCGCCATGTTAAAGTCCATCGTCTCCGTCTCGCTGATCGCAGCCGTGTCTGCCCACCAGAACCTGCACCAGTTCTGGGTCAACGGCAAGACGCCCGGCAGGGGGGTCGGCATACGCATGCCGCCTAGCAATTCGCCTGTGGTATGGGACCCATGTCTTTGCTGGTGCCGACAAACCCCTCTACTTTCCGCTGACATAAGGCACCCAGGTCGACCTGAAAAGCAGTGACATCGTCTGCAATGTAAACGGCGCCAAGGTGCCCTCGGGCGTTGAGACCATCGCAGCCAACGCGGGTGACACCATCAAGGTCCAGTGGGACCAGTCCACCCATCCCGGTCCCATCACGCACATGCTCTACGGGCCAGTCGATGATGCATCCAGGGCTACTGGCATCGGTGCCGGCTGGTTCAAGATCGATGAGCAAAACTTCGTCGACGGCAAGGTAAGCACCTCCCTATGCTTTCCTCCCCGACATAACCCTCTGAAACAAACATGTTCGTGTGCGGAATATGCTGACCCCCAAGTCGTGCAGTGGGCCAACGAGATCATGTCCGCCGATGACATGACGCGGACCTTCAAGCTACCCCGGGTCCTCAGGAGTGGCGAGTACCTTCTTCGATCCGAGATGCTGGCACTCCATGCCAGCCAGACCAAGGACGGGGCTCAGGTATGATGACTCTTCGCGACTTGGCGTAGCACACTGCTGATCCCTTGAAAACAAAAAAAAAAGTTCTATATCGGATGTATTCAGCTCAAGATCACGTCAACCGTCGGAGGCTTTTGCAGCCCCCAGATTACGCTGCCAGGGGCCTACTCGGCCGACGATTCCAACATTTACATACCCAACTTCTACTTCGGCTTTAACCCCGCGACCTACAAAGCCCCGGGGGGCCCGCTTGCCACCTGCGTCCCCGGCGCCGAGCCTGGCCCGATTCCCACCACGACCTCGGCGGCAACGTCGAAGCCCACAACCACCACGCTGCTGACAACCACGTCCAGGGCGGCGACTTCGACAGGCACTCAGCTGCCCGAGCCTACCGTCACCCCTGTTCAGCTTTACGGGCAGTGCGGTGGAACGGGGTATACTGGGTCGACGGTGTGTGTCGCGGGAGCCAAGTGCGTGAAGATGAATGAATTTTACGCGCAATGTGTGCCGAGTTGAGGCAGACATGCCCCGGAAAGAGTGGCTTGCCCCTGGGACATCTTGGGCACGTGGCACTAAAGCTTGGCCAGTGCTCCTCGTCGGCCCTAGCTGTCTCTCGTCCCTTTTCTTCTCTGTTGATATGGCTTTCTGGCACAACAGTCAGCGCCGATATGATTGGGAACAAACATATTCGGTTGAATAGCCCTCATAAACAATTGCAGGACTGGACGTATCCTCAACAATGTTTTCCCTGCTCTGTCGCCAAATGCTGTTTGATACCACTAACCTATCCTATCTATACACTGCTTAAATGCGATGCTTTCTGAATCAAGCCACGCCCGTCGTTTGTGTCATAAGTATTGACGGCAAGCGGCGGAAGCCCGACGGGGATTGATCTGCTTTTACTGCAAAATTGAGCCCTCGTCGTTCAGAACCCCCAGGCCATATAGCCGCATGTATTAGCAACGACAAGGAAGGAATCGTCAGCCCCCACCACTTCTGGCATCCCGCCGTCTAGATCAGCCTCGTACTCTTCCCAGTGTAACTTCCGGGCGTGATTTTCAAGGCTGGATTGATGGACGACGACTAAAGAGGGGTCCTGCCAGTAAACCTTGATAACACAGCCGTTCCAAAAGTACGAGCAAAACTGAGGTTCCGGCGTCTGGAAGTATTGGCGAGAAAATGTTCGATGATGAATGTTGAAGTACGTAGCGCACGTAGTGAGCTTCCCGTCCCGGATTTCTCTTGAGTGGCGACATGCTTCGGCCGGGACCTCTCGAATGTTATAGATCCAGCTTTCGCAAACAGCATATAATCCGTGCGAGTTGGCTTTTTGGAGGTGGACGTTTGACTTTAGTTGGCCATGCATACGGTGCTCATAAGACTTGGTCCATTTTCGATCTGTGAACTCGTGTATGACGATGTGTCGTGGTGTGTCTGTTGTAGCCGCTATAAAGATGGTGTTGCCATTACTGGGGTGGATGATGGCATCACTGAAGATCTGTTGGGAGTTGGGCCTGTGCTGTCGTGGTATGCTCGAAATGGCAAGTTCAAGTAGCGCCCCTGAGTACCGTTTGGGAATTAGCAGTCCTGAACAAGAGAATGTAGCCCCAGTTGCGTGTCTCGTCTTGCAGGCACGGAAATATGCGTTGCAGGCGTACTCACCGCCGTGTCTATATATAAACACTTGCGAGCGCACGGCGAAGACGACTTGGTCCCCTTCGACAGTACACCCGCAGATTAGAACAGGCAGGCTTGCATGTTCACGCTGCCCCGTTTCCAAATCCCAGGTAATAATCATTCTGCCCATAGTGGCCACCACAAGTTTGCCTCCCAGACCCACGAGAGAGATCCCGTCTGCGAGCCCTAGCAGCTTGCCTTCGGGGTATGAAAAGGCTTTACGCTTCAGAGTGACCAGCGAGTCAACGCACACAGTGAAGTCTTCAGGCATCCAGGCGATCCGACCGTGAGAATAGAGAAGTTGTGTGTTCGAGGACAGTGAATCAAGCTGGGCTAGCTGGACTCCTTGGTACACCGCCGGGTCGTCGATGGTGAAGAGGGTCTCGTCCTTCCAGCGAAACGACTTCGCGAGTTTCGATCGAGCCGGCGCTTCGGTTAGTCGTATTGAGTTTCTCAGGGTTTCCCAGAACTGGGTGCCGATACCGTGGCCTTGGGCCCGTTCGCCCGGATTCTCAACAAGCGCTGGGAAATGGATGCCAGCCAAAACAAAGGCGACGGGTTCGGCCATTAATCGGGCACGCCACGGCTGCGACACCGCGTAACAAGTCCAGAGGTCACGGAGGCTCAAGTTCCCGACCACGATGGTGAAAAGCTCCAGCGGGACCCTCGAGATAATGTCGGTTTGGAAAGTAAAATCCCGCAGGAGCTGTTTTAGGAATCGAAGCTCATCGAGGGTGAGAGCGCCGCCCACTACCATCTCTCGCAGTTTGGCCTTTCGTGAGTTAGGATCTTCATCCTCGAGCAGCCTGCTCACAGCAGTATCCATCGTTTCAGCACTCGGTCGACTCGGTCGCTTTGGGGGGGGGGGGGGGGGGGGGGTGCAGAGCGAAGAGTAGAAAGGAAGATGCAATTATTCCCCATTTCCCCACTAGTCCTGGAAGTCCCCGAATAGTGCTGTATAGTTTATCCTACAAAAGATCGCACCGTAAATACCATCGTGTCACGTGTCCTCTGCTGTCGTCCGTATCAGTCGTTTTAGAAGATACTGCGCAAACGTCAATACATGTTTCGGGATGGTACGGAGTGATGGATAATTATGTAAATGGATGGGGGTTGGCGGGAGCGGGAGCGATCGGTCCTATCCAGGTCCGCCAACGGATGGTAACAGGGAATCAGCCTTGACGGTAGGGGGTGTGGGGGTGTCGTTCCCCGTCGGTTGTGGACACTAGCAGGTCTCAAGATTCAGACAACGGAGACACCAAGAGTGATGGTGAATCGGAGCTGGAACGAGAGGGCGGCTGAGAAATTCGCTGATCTGGCGGAATTCCGTGCCCAGGAATCCCGCCCGGAAAACCAACGGTGAACACCCGCCTGGGGACCGTTTCTGTTGCGATAGGAACACCAAGACCGACTATCATTCACACCTTACCCGTACCTACCTAAGTAGCCGTATTGAGAGCTCGCTATTAGCCCGCTTTCCCACTGGGTTGCCTTGGAAATGCATGTCTATCTGCCTGCTACCCTAAATGTTCAGTACAGAGGTAGGTACACCATACCTTCGTAGGCGACAGCATAGGCTCAAGGGGGCCCAGGCGCCGTCCTTAAGTCTACGGGGTATACACAGTAAGTCCGAGGTGTCGAATCTAGCAGGCAAGTCCGTGGTTTGTGCTAGGCGGGACTTTAGCCAACATGCTAGATTTCCAATCCAATGGATCCTGACGTACTGGTTGATGCCCGGATGGGATACTGTGTACATTGGGCAGGTGGGGCGTTTGGGTGCCTGCCGTGCCCGCCCTCCCGATCAAAGTACCCGCAATGCCCCTCCAGGCCGCCGCAGGGGTCCTCCTTATCGCTAATCAACAAGCCGATTTCCCAAAATTTCTGTTTCCACCCCCAGTCCGCGACACCTGGAAAGCGCAGGGCCGGACGCGCTGGTTCACATCTTCGTCGGCCACATCAAAGTCGCACGCCGCGCTCACGATAAAATGGGTAGAACCGCGCTCGAGAAGACCGCGGCCGACTTGGCCAGTCTGCAATACAGAATCCGACGGGATCCCCAGTATGTCTTGTCAACTGCTCCCTGCTGCCGAACAAAGCGACAGTGCTGACAGGCTGCTAGAGCCTACGAGAAGGAGTTCTACGAGCTCTGGAACCAGTATGAATCCGCCCGGGATCAGTTCCTTGCTGCGCCTGTCACGAGCGGCTCGAACGTCCTGATATCCTACCGCGAATTGGTCGACCTCATCGCCCACGTCGCTGATCTGTACCCCGAAATCGCGACGGTTTTCGCCGACGATCTGAAGAACACGTTGACGAGGCACCATGCCGTATTGGAGCCCGAGCTGCGAGAAAAAATTGTCGGCAGCTTGGTTCTCCTCCGAAGGAAGGATGTCATTGATTCCGGCAACCTCCTGACGACTCTCATTCCCATCCTTGTTTCGACGCCATCCAAATCTTTGCGCACGCTCCTTTTCAGCAAGATCGTCAGCGATTTGCGGAATTCCAACACGAAGGCCACCAACCACAAGCTGAACCGCGTCGTTCAGAACTCGTTATTTACCCTGGTTACGAGCGATCGATCGTCCCCCAAAGCGATATGGGCCATCAAGTTGACACGCGAAATGTGGCGGCGCCAGTTGTGGACCGATGCTAAGCCTGTCGCCATCATGAAGGAGGCTTGTCTTGCCGATAATGAAAAGGTCGTCGTGGGTGGTGTCCGTTTCTTTCTTGGAAGCGACCAGGAACGAGAGGAGGATGAGGCCAGTGATGAAGAGGTAAGTGCCCAGGAGAGCAGAGCATCTTTACGATGGAGTATTCCGCGGCTGGTGTTCTCGTTTGACTTGGTGTCCCATGCTCTAACCTTTGCTGTGCCAGACGCCCGACATCAAGAAAGTGAAACACCAGCTTCAAATCAACAAGAAGACCAAAAAACAGAAGAAAGCCCTGGGCAAGGCTGTGGAGAAGATTAAGAGATCGGAGAAGAAGAAGAATGCCCCAAGCCCTCTGAACTTTTCTGTAAGCCACCCTGTATTGCTTGCTTCTAAACGGTATAGCTGCCGTGCAGGCAACGACAAGATACCTAGGGCCATTCGAACAACTCGCTGACTATTGGGTGATACAGGCCCTTCATCTCTTGCACGACCCCCAGGGATTCGCCGAGGTACCTTTCCCAGCTTCCCTGCTCAAAACGCCAACTGACATTTGTTACAGACTCTTTTCCAGAAGCACCTCCAGAACTCCAAGACTAAGCTTGCCCTCGAATCTAAACTTCAAGTGCTGCAACTTGTTACTCGACTGGTTGGCTTGCACAAGCTGACTGTTCTCTCCCTGTATTCTTGGTACGTTGAGTGGCCCACCGCACACTCGAACTACTCGCTGTAGTCGCAGACTAACGAATGCAGGTTCACCAAGTATCTCACCCCGAGGCAAGCGTCAGTCACGTCGATTCTTGCCAGTCTTGCTCAGTCGACTCACGAGCTCGTACCTCGTAGGTGCCAGTCCATGCAACTCGAAGCGTGGCAGAGACTAACACATTCCAGCCGATGTACTAGAGGTTCTGTTGCAGAAAATTGCCAACGAGTTCGTCAGCGAAGCTGCGGCGAGCGAGGTTTGCTCAGCTGGTCTCAACTCGATCCGAGAGATTTGTGCCAGGCAGCCGTTGGCGATGAACGACACTTTGCTGCAAGATCTCGTGCAGTACCGCAAGTCCAAGGACAAGGGTGTTTCAATGGCTGCCAGGGGGTTGCTGTCCCTGTACCGTGAGAAGGGTGCCGAGATGCTGGCTAAGAAAGACCGTGGAAAGGATGCGACCATCAACCTCCGAAGCGGCGAGCAACGACAGAGAAAGTTTGGCGAGGTAGATGCCGGGGGTATCGAGGGACTGGAGCTTCTTGCGAAGTGGAAAGAGGAGGAGCGCAAGCGAAAGCGCGCTGAGAAGGGTCTGCCTGAAGATGCCGAGGGTGGCGACGAGGATGAGGAAGATGCTGAGGATTCCGACGGCTGGGAGGTCGCGTCGAATGAAAGCAGCGATTCCGGCGAGTGGATCCGAGTCAGCGACTCGGAAGACGAAGAAGAACCCGTGGCCAAGAAGCAGAAGCGCGACGGGGAGGATGGCGATGAAGATGAGGACGAAGCGATGGATGCTGCTGCGGAAGCAGAGAGGCTCTCGAAACTCGCCACGACTTCGATCCTGACTCCGGCTGATTTGGCCAAACTGCGGGAACTGCGCATGGAAGCAAGCGTCGACAAGGCCATGGGTAACAGGAAACGCAAGCAGGACGAGGCACGTCATTTCGACGAAGGCCTGACGGCCGAACAGATCGAGGCGCCGGCAAGACTGCGCAAGTCTACCAAGGAGGAGCGCGTGGCCATGGCCAGAGAAGGAAAGCCGGATCGTGTGGAGCACAAGTCGACGCAGGCTATCCGGAAGTCCAAGAAGGAGGCCGAGGGCAAGTCCACAACGAACAAGGAGAAGGCCCGCAAGAAGAACTTCCTGATGACGCTGGGCAAAGCCAAGTCCAAGCAGAAGAGAAGTTTGGTCGATACCAGGACTGCGCTCAAGAACCACATCGCGAGGAACAAGTCGGGAGGACGGAGACGGAACGGTGTTGCCAGATAAACTGCGCGGTGTTCAACCCTGCATACTCGTCGAGCCTAATACCCAGTTTCATTGCCGTTCTGGTAGTGCGTTCCTGCGACTCGACTGTGCCGAGCATGCCTGATGATATGCGAGGTGAATGCTTAATACCCAACCGACTTTGTCAGCTGGGATGTACGAGTAGATAGCTATTTACTCGATGCGTGCCGAATGCCATTCTGATTTCGCTTGGACCCTCGACAGACTCAAACCTGCATAAGGAATAGGATATGGGTTCGAATGGGGGCCGCCAGCCCGCGCTCTCTCGTTGCCACCCTAACTGCCTACGTTTACCTATCGGAAAGATTGCCGAGTCCCCTACTCGCCGGTCTTGCGCCACTGGGACCAAAGAGATGGCAGCTTTTTGATTGCGCCCCCAGCCGGTCGCGGGTTCGGATGATTCCGGCGACCCACAAGACGCCGGGCCTCCTCTCGGCAAGGCAGGCAATACCTATGGACTTTGCGGCCGATATCGACGAACAAAGAGGTCTTGAGCGTTCTTCTGCAACGGACGCAGGTCCTGAATTGGGTGTTCATGGTGAGAGGTATTCCGAGTGGCGAGCTCCCTAATGGCTGTGGCTTGTTTCCGGTAAATATCTACTTTTCCTCGGAGTCTGTGGACCGGTACAGAGGCACAACTTTGAACCGGCGGCCGTGGTATTCTTAAGGATATTCAGAAGGCGGCAGGTCGGTCTATAAATCGTCTGTCAACCCTCAAAGGGTCAGGGCCTTACGGGATTGGCCGAGTGACACCAAAGCGAGCCGCAGATGTCAGTCGACAATGGTTCTTTCATAAGTGAGAGCAATCGATAGAGAAGGGACATGGTTTTTTTTTAAGCTCTATGTGCACGTCGTTCACAAAGAGTTCATCAAGAGTGGTTTATAACAACAGCAGGGTCCGTGATCTTCAGGTTTTCACGTGCCGTACTCTTGCTCTTGAGAAAGTCGCTTCGTTCCCGTTAATCGGCGCCCAGTCGGTTACCCATGCCCAAACCCAAGGAAATCTGCGTAACTTCAATGGCCTTTCTTCAAACCCCCTCCTATCTGGCATCGGTTGTCCACGGGAACTGTCTGGGTACCTGTTTCGCTTATATATACTGCCACACCGCAACAGAAAGATAGTCATAGTGCATGCGTGCGTTTTAAGGCGGCGGCCAACCCCAGCCAAGTATTGCGCTAGGCAGCCAATGTCCATCAAAACCAACATGGGGCCGGGTAGGCCTGGCCTCCAGACCGTGCAAATCAGGGCGAATCCGACAAGACCATCGCCAGTGGCCGATCCTTGATGCTGCGATGCGATGGTGGTTGGCGCCCGCGCCGGGTTTCTGGTATCTAAAGCTGGTATCCCTACGGGGTTGGTCCCCCGATCTGCGCGCGTGAGCAGGTGTGGAAAGTGCGTAAAGTAGGTACCCAAGGAGGTATGTGGTCTTCAGTATCAAGCATTACGTATAGATGGCAGCCCCGATCGGACCCTGGTTGTCGTTCCTGTCCTAGCGCCGGGTGGCACTTGACCCCAACCTCGTCGGCCAGCACGCCTATGCACCAACAACCTCTCCCTGCAGAGGGGACTAGACCGACACCGCGGCGCTCCGGCTCGCACGAGTATGAAGATGCCGGGCGGTTCGTGTCGTCCATGGCCCTATCAGGGGTCGTCGTCGCATCGCACCGTTCGGGCCGCCGAACGAGAAAACGCTAAGCTGGGTTGGCCATGGCCGTCCGGACCAGACGGGCGTTCCGAGTTCGGCCGCGGCAAGTAAGGCCGTGTTCTATGGCAGCTTCCAGCGTCAGCTTTTCTCCACCTATTCGATATAGGCATGTAAGCCAGGATTCCAGCCAGACCCGTTCGATAGCAGCTTCCAGCGCCCTAGCTGATAATTTTGGCTTGGGACTAACTTATAGGGACCGGCCGGCTAATCCAATAGGAAATAGAGCCTCAGCGTTTCCATCAGAAGCGTCTTTTTCAAGAGCGTTCTGGCGGTGGATTAGCTGCTTACGAGTAGCCTCTACGCTACGCCGCGCTATATATAGTGTGGCACGCCGGCTGACTCATACGGCTTACCGCATGAGGTTATCGCGAGCCTCGCTGGCGCCGGAGGGGATGGCGGCGGCTAAGAGATGAGGCTATCGCGAGCCTCGCCGGCGGTCTAATAATTAAGTTCGCGCGAGACATCACGTTAAACGTGATTCGACGTTACGATTCACGATATTTAAGCTGGCGACCGAACACGCCTAGCTTTAATTCTTAGCTACTAGTACGTACCCCTAAAAAGCGTGGCGAAAAGCGGCCACCGAACACGGCCTAACCCAGCGAAACATAAGTGGCGGGCGGCCTCATGTACAGCCCTCGGCATCTGGTGGCAGCCGTCGTGCCGTGCCGTGCAGTGCGGTGCTGCTGCCCTGCGCCCCTACTGCCGACCACTATTCCCGAGATCACCAACGACTCACTAGCAGGGAGGGGCACGGCCGGCGTGTGCCCGAAACGCGAGGTCACCGACGCGGGGACAAGCCGCGAGTCGCGATGCCAGCACCGCCCACCCTCCCCCCAGTTACCCCGGTTTGGGGCGGCCTGGCTGGCGGGGCTTGCCCTGTGCAGTCATCCCCTCTTCTGCGGGGAAAGACCCGAGACTACCGGAAGCCTGGCCTGCGAACCCAGTGACGCTGTGTTGGACAAGAAGTGGATATGTCGAGGGGGCTCTCGCGCCCAGGGCGAGGCCGCGAGTCCCGAGACGGTCCCGGCGTCGACAAACCTCAGTGTCTCGCCTGTATATCTATGGCCTTCGGGGCCCGTACCTCTGCTCAGCCACCACCGACGACATATACAAGGGCATCGCATCGACACCCGCGATGGCGTTGCTCCACCTTCTGCTCACGCCTTGGGCCTTGGTCGTGGCGGTCGCTTCGTTGGCCGCCTTCTACCTTGTTCCCTATTTCTGGACCTTCCGCCATTTGCGTGGCTTGCCTTCGCCCTTTGGCGCCTCGTTGAGCAACCTCTGGCTTCTCTACACCTGCCGCAGGGGCAAGCGGTACGAGTATGTCCACGAGGCGCACAAGAAGCTGGGCCCCGTGGTGCGTATCCAGCCAAACCATGTCAGCATTGCCGACGACGCCGCCATCCAGACCATCTATGGCCATGGGAATGGCTTCCTAAAATCGTGAGACCCCAAAGCCTCCCCCCCCCCCCCCCCTCCCCCTCGGGACTCGTACTGAGAGGGTTGCTTTAGTTCCTTCTACGACGCCTTTGTCTCCATCCGCCGCGGTCTCTTCAACACGAGAGACCGGCACGAACACACGCGCAAGAGGAAGCTCGTTTCGCACACCTTTGCCCCCAAATCGGTGGGCCAGTTTGAGCCCTACATCCACGAGAACCTGGAGAACTTTGTCAAGCAGTGGGACGAGCTCGTCAAGAAGACGCGCCAGCCCGACGGCTATGCGCAACTCGACTGCCTTGACTGGTTCAAGTAAGTCTTTGCGCGGCACCCCAACATACGACTCCAGGGCCTCGGACACTGACTCCTCCCAGCTTTGTCGCTTTCGATACCATCGGCGACTTGGCTTTCGGCGCCCCGTTCGGCATGTTGCAGGCGGGTGCCGACCTCGCCGAGGTCCGCATGAGCCGCGACGCCGCGCCCATCTACGCCCCCGCCGTCCAGATTCTCAACCGCAGAGGCGAGGTCTCGGCCGCTTTGGGCACGCTGCCCGAGCTGAAGCCGTATGCCACGTGGCTGCCGGACAAGTTCTTCACCCAAGGGCTTGCCGCTGTGGAGAACCTGGCGGGCATCGCTATCGCCCGGGTCAAGCAGCGGCTGGAGAACCCCCCGGACATTGACCGCAAAGACCTCCTCTCGCGCCTCCAGGAGGGACGGGACGAAAAGGGCGAGCCTCTGGGCTTCGAGGAACTCACGGCCGAGGCCCTGACCCAGCTGATTGCCGGAAGCGACACGACGAGCAACTCGTCGTGCGCCCTGCTGTACCACGTCGTGCGGACGCCGGGGGTCTTGGAGAAGCTGCAGGCGGAGCTGGACCAGGCCATCCCGGACGGGGTCCGCGTGCCGTCATTCGACATGGTCCGCAGCCTGCCATACCTCGAGGCCGTCATCAACGAGACGCTGCGCATCCACTGCACGTCGGGCATCGGGCTGCCGCGCGAGGTGCCGCCCCACTCGCCCGGCGTGCACATCCGCGGCCACTACTTCCCGCCGGGCACCGTGCTGAGCGTGCCGACGTACTCGATGCACCATTCGGTCGACATCTGGGGCCCCGACGCCGACGAGTTCCGCCCCGAGCGCTGGGCCTACGCCACGGACCGCCAGAAGAACGCCTTCATCCCCTTCAGCTACGGGCCCCGCGCCTGCGTCGGCCGCAACGTGGCCGAGATGGAGATGAAGATGATCGCCGCCACCTGGGCCCGCCGCTACCGCGTTGAGCTACGCCAGGACGTCATGGAAACCCGCGAGGGCTTCCTGCGGAAACCCCTGGGCCTCGACATTGGCCTGCAGAGGCGCACCTGAGTGCTGGGACGTGGCACCTTGGGGGGGAGGGGGGCGCGGGAACTTCCGGGGCATCGCGGAGAGAGGGGGTTGGATGTAGCCTATGAGAGCCTGGAGGGAAAGGCTGAGTGGCCACTTGCCTATTCAAACGATACTGGGTGTCTGCCATTGGTCCGTATGATGCTGACGGTACACGCTCTGCTCTGGCCGTGCGTACCGACATGGCCCCTCTCGGGAAGCCGACAAGGGGGGGGAGCAACGCCTATTTGCTTGCTCCACTACCTCGGAAACGCTTGTTTCGCAGTGCGAACCGCTTAGCGCTGACGAATTCAGAATCTTTTATCCTCTGGGAATCACGCGGGCAATGGTGGAACTACACACATGTCACCTGGGTTTTCTACGTCCGAAAGAAAGATGGTGAGGCTCGTACCAGGGTTTCGTCTGCATTTATGCGAGGGTATGGAACGCATGCAAGTGCGCGTCTGCGCCGGGGCCGCCCAACATGCGACCTGGCCTGCATAAATCCATGGGCCGGTATGGGCAGCCAACAGCGTCTGCTTTCCGAGCCCGGCCCAGACGCCTTCTGACTACTCGTCCACATGTCCGTTTGCAGTGCCCGCAAAGCGTACGCGCAGCTTCTCCCCCCCCCCCACGCCCCATATCTCGCCATCCTCCTCCGCCCGGCCCGCCTTCTCCGCACGAGGCCCTACACGGTGTAGCGGAAGAAGGAGGCGCTGTCGCCCTTGTGGCGCTCCGTCAGGCGCTCCTCCTCCGTGTACTCGGAGGGCGGCTTGTGCTCGCGGTCGCGGCGGGCGTTCTCGCGGCGCAGGTAGGTGGTCATGAAGATGCAGAGGAGGAGCGACATGGTCTCGGTGGCGATGAGCGTGCCGTGGCCCGGGTAATACATGGGCTTGTCCTTTTGGATGTACAGGAAGCCCGAGATGGCGCCGCCGAGGTTGCCGAACCCCACGTGCATGGCTGGAGGGAAAGCGCGTCAGCGAGATGCCCGACCCCGGGCGGGAGATCCGGGAGGAAGGGCCGGGAGGGCGAAGGAGGAGGGGAGGGGCGGGTAGAAGGAGCGTCTCTTACCAATGCCAACGCCGCGCTTGGTCGAACCACCAATGTTGTTGCCGTTCCAGGCGACGCCCTGGGGCACGTTGGGGTAGATGCCCATGGCGGCGAAGAAAGTGCCGGCGTACTTGACGGACGTGTTGCTGGAGCAGATCTGCAGCACGAAGCCCAGGATGGCCACGCAGTTGAAGAAGATCATGTAGACGCCGCGCCTGCCCTGGCGGTCGGCCAGCCAGCCCGCGGTAATGCAGGCAATGCAGGCGGCAATGTAGGGCGGCACCGTCATGAGCTGCGACGTCTTGTCGTCAAAGGTGCCCAGGCTCTTGATGATGGTGGGCAGGAACAGCGAGAAGGAGTATCTGGGAAGCCGGCGGTTAGTTCGTCCGGGGCGAGAGAGGCAGGGAGGGCCCCCCCTCTCGGGTCGGGAACTACATGTCTTACAGAGGAGTGTAGATGCCGATGGTGATGAACATGTGCACCCAGATCTTCCAGTCCTTCAGGGCGTCCCAGAAGTACTTCAAGTCGAACTCGTCCGCCAGGGAAGAGCGGTCCTCCTTCAGGCGGCGCATGACCTCCTGCTTCTCCGAAGCGGACAGGAACTTGGCCGTGTCGGGGTAGTCCTGCATGATGAAGAAGGCGACAATCGCTAATGGTATTCCGTGAGCCCCTCTCGTCTCGGGGGACCGTGAGAAGGGTAAGGGCGGCACATTGCCCACTCACCAACTACAAACGTCATGATGCCCTCAATGACGAAGATCCAGGCCCATCCGCCGAGACCGGCCTTCTGGTTCAGCTCGACGATGCCGCGCGCGAGCAGACCGCCAAAGGCGCCGGCGGCCGTGGCGGCCGAGAAGAAAATGGCCATGCGGAAACCGCACTCGTTGCGCTTGTACCAAAGCGTGATGCTACACGGCCGGCGGCCCGGTTAGAAGGAGAAGGGAGGGGGGGGAGGGGGAATAGCCTTGACAGCCCGTGGGGAGGACCAGGGAGCTTACTAGTAGGTGATGCCGGGGAAGAGACCGCCCTCGGCCAGGCCCAGGGCCATGCGCACGACGAGAAGGCCGGCGTAGTTGTGGACGATGCCCATGAGGGTGCAGCAAACGGCCCAGGCGATCATGATGGAGGGGATCCAGACCGAGGGGCGGAAGCGCTTCATGGCCAGGTTGCTGGGGATCTCGGCCGCGACGTACCAGGGGAAGAAGACGCTGAGGGCGACGTTGTACTGGAGCGACGCGGGGTCCATGCCGAGGGACGCCTCCAGGCCCGCCAGACGCGCATTGCCGATGTCTATGCGATGTTGCGGGTCAGCATTGCCCTCTCCGTCGAGGCGCCATCCGCGGGGGGGGGGGGGGGGGGGGGGGAGAACGAGGGCGCCTTACTGGTGCGGTCGAGGAAGCTCAGCAAGTAGAGGAGGGCGAGGAAGGGAATGAGAACCCAATCGATCTTGCGGACCAGCTTCTTGGTCTGCAAAGCGTCGTAGCCGCCCTGGTGCTCGAGGCCACCGTTCTCGGCCTCGACGACCTCGCCTTGCTTGGTGACGTGGATCCTGGTGGGCGTGGACTCGCCCGATATCTGGGCCGTCTCGGGGACACCCATGCTGGCTGGTGGTCGGGAGGATCAAGCCCGGCGCTCCGGACGACGCCTCGGCAGAGGGGGGAAGCCGGCCCCGGGAATGAACGACCGGTGGAGAGGAAAGGGACGGCTGCGGATCTGGCGCTGCGAAAAGAAGAAGCGAAGTGCGCGCTGCCGGGGCTGGGTCTGGGGCCGACGCGTGGTGGCTTTAGGAAGGAAGGCAGCGGAGGATGCGACGTGACTGATAAGAGTGCGCAAACTCGACGGCAATCATCAAGCAGCCCCGCGCCAGGCTTGTTCTTCTTTTCTTTTGTAAGTCTGTCCGACCCGTCCGTACTTCAAGGAGTCCCCTTGGTGACGAGCGGGGGATGGGATGATGACGGGCTTTTTGTAGGGCGCCGCCCTCGTCTCCTTCGACCCAAGAGATGCCACTGCAGAACCCCCGGCTCCCCAGGCCATATAAGCCCCGGCCAAGCGAGGGCGATGGAGGGAAGGGCGGTACTTGGACGATGAGAAGGAGGGTGGGGGGGGGGGGGGGGGGGGGCAGTACGTACTTCGCTCTTCCGCCCACCCCTAGTCATCACGAAGCCGAGCTGGAGATGTCAATACGCCCGACTGCATCTGTCGTGCTGCCTCGGGGGCCTTGCGGAATCGGTGGTACCGCCGGGCGGCCAATCTTCTCCTGCGGGGCGTCTATTCCTGGCAGCTCCCCCTTCCCATGCATCGAAGCTTGGAGCGATGGTGTCTTCCCATAGGATGCGTCCAGTGCGCACAAGAGAGCTGGGGCGCGCCGGGCTTTTCGCCTTCCTCCTTTCTTCTTCTCCCTTGCTTTCGGGCCCTGCCGTGCCCGCTGTTGAGGGTTGCGTGTTCCCTCGCCTCCCCCCCCCTCCCCCCGTGGCTTCTACGGAGGCTTGACCGCCCAGCTCCTCCTCCTCCTCCTCCTCCTCCTCCTCTGCGGCCTCGCGCCCACGGCCCGGGCCAACAAACGACTCTGCCTCGACGCCTCCCAACGCCCGGGGGGTCCGAAGGGTTCCTCCCCTCCGCTGCCCAGAATCCGGGGAAAGGCCCCCCACCGTGTGGGAACCCAGCCGCTGGCCCGCCAAGAGGCGCTGCCCCGGCCCAGCGCCCGAATGCAGTATAGCCGCCAGGCGGTTGTGTAATTGGCCAGCCCCGTCGACGGCGTGCCAAGCGGCTGGGATACCCCAACGCGGCCCCTCGGGACTGGCGCCAAGCGGCTGCGTCCTCGTTAGCTGAATTCAGACCCCTCGCCTGCGCCGTGTCGTCCAGGGATCGTGCTGGGTGCATTGGACGATCCCAAGCCCTCACCGACCCGCCGGGCGATAGCCTTTGCCCTACAACGTCGCCTCCATCCGACTGCACATTGCCCCGTGGCGAGAAGCTCCCGGGCGCCTCCTCGGCGGCGCGAGGCCGTCGTTTCTGTCGGCTCGAAGGGGATTCCCCAGGGGTCGGCCCCTTCTCCCCGTCATGCAAGACACACCGGCCCCAGATCGCGGGCGGCCTCCTCACTAGGACGCACCGTCCTGCCTAAGCACCAAGACCAAAGGCTTCGCTTTCCGGCCATCTCGATACAGCATACACGTGGCAGCGCGCCGGTTGACGCAAGCCCATCTTCGGTTCAAAGGAGCCATGGCCCGAAAACCCCGTCAGCCGGGCATGACAGCCCATGGCAGCCAAGGTCTGCCCGTCCAGTCTTGTTTCCAGAAACGACGTCCTCGTGGCTTGCCAAGGGCCGCCAAGGTGACCCGAGGGGCGCCACCACTTTGCATTGCCAACCCCCCGGCCTCTGCCGCTCTGGAGAGCTTGCTCCCCGAGAACGGGGAAGAGGGGGACGAGCCAGCCCCCGTGTCACCTAAGCATTTGGCGGTCCCTCCTGGCACCGCGCTGGGCGCCCTTGGCGCTGGTATCTTGACTCGCTTGAGACATTGTCGCGGCCGTTGCCCGCAAGCCATGGGGGGCGCCGGGCATACGGATCAGGATGTCTGTGACGGCGCCATGAAACTCTCTTCCGTCCAGACGGGGCTGGGCTTGGTCACCCGAGCAAACATGGCAGATCGGGTTCCAAGGGGCCGCCTGGCAGCTCCATGGACCCCTGGTGACGAGCCGAGAGGGGGCCCAGGATCCGCGCCCTGCTACCCCTTGGGGGTGGGGAGGGGCGTCTGCCGGATATTAGGCAAGCGTCGCAAGCGCCACCGTCTACGACGGTCAGATTACCCGTTGGGTCGTCGTGATTTGCGATGGCGCCCGCGGGCAGCTGCTGGCATTGCCATGGATACTCGAGGGTGGAGTGGAAGACCAGAAGACCAGGCCTAGACTGTTCAACCGGTTCTCGACATACCCCGGGGCTAATGCGGCTGGCGTATAGATAACATTTCGCTTCGCGGCTGCCAACCGTTTTGCCCCCGTGTGGCACGGGAGCGCCTCCGCTAACCGGGGGGGGGGGGGGGGAATGCCCTTCGGGTTAGGTAGCTAAGGTCCATGGACTTATCTGATGGCGTTGGCAACCTGATATCTAGATAGCGGCACGCAAAGATGTCCCCTCCTGGTCAGCGTGTAAGCGAGCGGTGCAAGGCTTGGCCACCCACCGAGATAGCCAATAGGGGTACACACTCGACATTGGACAAGTACGCATAGCCCCGTGCTGTCAGGGGTGGGCATCCTTGCTCGGTTGTATGCAATTATCATATCCAGGAATCCGGCTGCGAGACGGCTAGGTGGAAGATAGTCCTCCCCACTCTTCATTGTTGTTATGTACAGCGTGATCTTTCGTGTTCCCGGCCATCTGCAACTAACTATCTGGAACACCTAATTATAAACTATTAGGCGTCGAGCGAGTGCTATCACCACGCCGGTCACATAATCGAGACCTGGTAGAACCTCGGTTCTATAAGCCATTATTTTCCGACTTGCAAACTGCCAATCCGGCCGTCCTTTACCAATCGTCCGATATTATAATTTAATGCGTCCCTTATATGCGGCCTGGACCGGAGCTTATGGTGGAAAATCCCCCCCTCCCCCAGGCTTTGTATCATCTCAACCCTTTGGCGCAGGAAGGGGAGGGGACCCGGTGTTTCCGGTTCCTGCTTTCCAGAGCCTGCATAGGCCCACGATATCCCGGTTACCAGGCTATAGCTCCGACCTCTCCCGAAGTCCGGTGTAGGCCGTGAACAAGGCTCAGCTACCTAAATTCTGTAGGGGAACAGCAGTCCTGGACACATCAACCGGAACAATCTACACATGTATAAGCCATACGACTTCATAAAACTTTCCGTTAATTAAGAGTACGTTAGTAAGATAAGTCCATAAATCCGGTTATTTATTTTAACCCCCCCCCCCCCCCCCCTCTTCTTTTCAATGCCAAATCCAGTTATTTGTGACAGGGGATAATATCACGTGGAATCACCGGAATGTCGACCCAAGCCAGACCGCTAGTTCACGACATTCATGTTGTATATATCATGGAAGTTGGTGTCTCCTGAGCTGGGGTTGCACTACATGCTCAATGCCAACCCGTGTCTTCAAGCCCAAGGTGGACGTCGATAGAGTCCAGAGCACGTGTGTTCGTTGAGAACTCACGAGGAAATATATTCACTAAGACGACCATGGTCACCTAATGTGTAGGGCTCTGGTGGGTTGATAATATCGTTGGCTATCTACTCGTGCTCATGACTCAGACTGGCATTAGTGACCACTGCTCCTGAAGACGGAATGGTCATCATCGTATTTCATTAGTCTTAACATATCCACCCGTCCCACCTGTTACTTATATCTAAGGCTTTGAACTCTCTTTTTCTAACGGTAGCTCTCATAGTTCATCTTCATCTTTCAGGTCAACAACCTCAGGTCGCTTGACAGACCACATAGATTTGAAGATCTCGGCAATTCCCACGGGATCAGACAAGTCGGTCTGGGCAGGTTGCGTCTCTGTGACCACCAATGTTTCTGTCGAAGTTGCCGTCGCCGTCACTTTGATTCTGTACGTCTCGAATTCGGTTTGCGTTTCCACAACCGTCTCCACGACTCGAACGACACTCTTCTCAATCAATGTTTCCGTCACCTGGGGCAGGGAGGGAGAAGACGAAGACCCGCCCATCCGCAGAGCCGGAGAAGTCGGCTCAGCGAACACCAACATGTGAGCCGGAGAAGTGCCAGTCATCTCCAGAACAGAGGGAGGGTCCGGATCGGAAATTGCATCCGAGGCACTGCCGGCGGCCTCATCGGGAACAGCTTCGGAACTTGCTTCGAGGAGAGTCTCGGGTAGAGCTTCATCCGAGTCCGCGGATGGTTCCGGAAGGGGACCGAGGCTGTCCGATGGCTGAGACTCCTGGGAGATGCATCCCCCCTGGGCGACGACACTCGGCTCCACTGTGACCACAGATTCCACGAGCGTGGGTGGCGCTGTCGCTTCCTGGCTGTGCACCACGGCATCGTGGGTTTCCACACCGGGCACGTGTTGTATCTCTGGAATACTTTCAAGGTCGTAAAAACCATGATCGAACGGCAATTTCGGGGGGGCATTCCTCAGCGCCAGCACGAGAGCCACGGCTGCGAGGGTAATGATTGCGATATTCTTGGCGTCCTGCAGAAATACCAGAACGGATCGGAAGACCGACTCCAGCATCGAGGCGGACGGATGCCAGCGAGAAGCCGAGGCTGAAGATGCCGAGTGCGGGACGTGGGCGTGGTTGGGGGACGGCCGGGCGAACGACTCGGTACGCGGAGCGGGACCCGACGCGGAGCCATAGGCATCGCGGGTGCGTGCGTCATCGCGGCCCCGGCGATCCTCGCCCATGGTTGAGTGGGACACGGGTCGAGTGGAGGTTGTGTCAGCATGGGGGCGCGCACCCTCGGCTTTTCGCTGCGCCTCCAGAACGGCAGCCAGGCGAATGAGCTCTTCGTGAACGGACGGCTCAACTATCGGTTCGAGTTCGACGTCAATCCGCTCCATCTCCTTCCAGCACGCAGCCCAGGCGCCTGCCTTCATGAGCCCGTTGCTGGCATAAACCTTGACGCGGAAGGCCTTTCCGGACCCGAGGGCATCGTATCGGATCTCATGCTTGCAGGCGTTGCACCAGTGCTTCTGAGGGGCCTGGGTCGCAGCGTCTTCCTCGTCGCTGTCTTCGTCGTCCCTCGGCGTGGCCACATTGGCGGGGCCGAGATAGTGGCCGCATTCCAAAATCCGGGCCCGACGGCGCAAGGGTAGTTCAAGTGCCTCGAGAAGGCTCTCCTCAAGAACCTCATAGTCGTTCTGAGGGTGGCCTAGTAGGATGCCCCTTTCGCATACCGTATCGCCAACACGGTCTTGGAGCATACGCCACGAGTCGCGGAGTCCCTTGACGTCGGGGCTCAGTTCGGAGCTGTCCAGGTTGTTCATGACATCCGCCCACATCCATCGCGGCGACAACAGAGTGACGTGAAGAAGAACGAGCGGGGCCTCGGGCTTGACTTGGAAGCGGGATGGCGTGCGATTCCTGGGCGATTGGTTTGTCGACCCAGAGGGGCTTCCGAGGCGCGAGACGGTTGGGAAGGGGGCGCGTTTGGCGGAGCGGGGGGCGCTGACGCCTGCGGCGCCGTAGACAGACGGGGCGGGAGAAGCCATCTGCAAGGCGTGTATATCCGAAGCGGTACGAAGGGGCCCGTGAGATTTGCCCCGTATGGTTGGGACGAACTCTCCTGTGTCGTAGGTGTAGTCGGCGCCCTTGGCGGATTCGGAGCCCCCGTCGTAGGAGCCCAGCGAGCTTCGCACGCTGCCCTTTTGGCTGAAGAGGTCTTCGTCCGTCACCTCGGGCTGGGAGCTGCTATCGCCAACGTCGTCGTAGGCGCGGTCATGCGAGGGCTCGGTGTGGAGAACCGAATCATCACCGTACTCCTCGGTGTCGTCGTGGTGTTCGTCCGCCATTTGCGCGACGAAGTTGGACGAGCTTCTAGATAGGGTTCGCGGGGGCCAGGTATCCTCGTCGAGATATGGCTCGTCGCCGAACTCGACGCTGGGCAGAACGGTAGGCAGACCCGCGGCGTCAAACTCTGACCAGGGCGCCTCGCCTGCGAGCACGGTCGAGCCGGAATCGGATTCGTGGGTGCTGGTGGAGTTGGGCCCAGGTTCCTCGTCGGCAGGTGTCACCTCAGCATGGGCCGGCGCCAAATGTGCACCTTTGGTTTTCCAGTTTGGCCGGACGGGGGTGGGTTTGGGATCCTCTTCCACGAATTCGGCCAGGCACGAGGGGTCGACGTGATGATCGAAATTGTAATTGGATTTGCGTCGGGGCATGGAGGCTACCTCATGGAGGACCAACTTTATTCCCGATGGCTGGGAGGGGATTCTGGATGGAGGCAGGACAAGCTCGGTTGGGTGTCGGGCGGGCCAGTCTGGCTCCAGCAGGCGGGCGGATTGGCAGAGGCCGGTATGGATGCGGGCGCGAGGGAGTGGGTGCGCAAAGTGGTGCCAGTCGAGCCAGCCAGTCGAGCCAGTGCCGGCGCTCGGGTGCAGAAGCTAGTTGCCCGTCATGGGTATAATTCAGAGGCTGGGACGGCCAGAGTAGGGATGGATCAGGGCCATCAGGGGCATCCGGGTGGCTCCAGGAGAGTGCCGGCACCTCGGGAGGCCGTGTGCTGGCGCGCTGTGATTGACCGGCCGTGTCCCTGCCTGCCTGTCACGCAGCGTCTCGTTGGCTGGGCGGGCCGCGCGACTCGATCGTCTGTTTGCCCTCGTTGGCCGGCCAACGGCGCCTGCGACGACGCCGTCGACGCCGAGGCCCGCTCTCGAGTGGAGGCCCTCCAGAAAAGAGGTCGGTCAAGAAGAGGCTGGGGGCTGGCCGCGGCGAGCGAACCTTGGATGCGGTTGGTCTTCACGATGGACAAGCGCGCCCATCCTTTGCCCCGTTCCCAACCTGCCTCTAGGCCCATGCGCGTCATGAGGTGGCCGTGTGTTCTGCTGCTCGTGCCATCCATCCCATGCCCGCCCGCGCGTGCTTGGCTGGGGGTGCGGCCGGGCGAGCCCCGGAAAGCGTTGACGTCACCCGAGGCGAGAGAGGACTCGCCTCGGCGACCCGGATGGTGCATGTGTCGAGCTGGCGAGGAGGCTGTATCAGAACAGGGCAGCACCGGCACTGCGCGCATGAGAGGATGTGCTTTTCCAGCAGGCTTTCTCACGGCCGGTCGCTTGTCGGGGGCAGGCTGGCTTCCAGTCGGCATCTCCCGGCTGCGCGCCTAGGTTTTCCCCCTCCCGTGGAGAGCTCCGTATGGGCGAAGTGCCATCCCTCCATCCACGTGCACGGATGGAGATGGAGCCCAAGTGCCATCCCATGCTGGAACCCGTACCCGAGTCGAGCTGCCCTAATCACTTCCCATAGTATGAAGTACATAGGTATCCATGGACCGGCGAATCTGCTAGCGACGGGTCCGTAGCTCGTGGGGATGGGGGGGGGGGGGGGGGGGGGGGGGGGGGGGGGGGGGGGGGGGGGGGGGGGGGGGGGGGGGGGGGGGGGGGGGGGGGGGGGGGGGGACCTAAGCACCCTAGCTAAAGCTGGAGAGCTATCCGTCAGGAACGACTGCGTAGGTCACGCACGAAGTAGGTGCTCGTTAGACACCAAACCACCTGCAGCCAGCATGAAGCCACCCCCATCCCATCCTCTCTTCGATGCTACCAGTTGAAGGGGACGGATAGGTATACCGCATGCCTTGCGGATGACGTCAGCGCTGGGTGGCCCGGCTGCATGTTCTCCAGGCCACATTTCCACGTCGCGCCTCGAAAGGTTCCGGCGGTTAAAACGCTCAGCTGGAATTTCAGCTCGCCCGCGCGGCCCCGGGGGTCTAGAACCCATCAGACGCAGCTTCGCTCGAGAAAGCCTCGGCAGTTCGAGCCTCTTTCCCCCGATCCTCCATGTTGCATTTGATCCGGGCAACAGCGCCTTGCCCGCCCCTGCGTCGCGACGTCTCATCCAGTGGGTATCGGCGGCCCTTGGGTTTTGGCGGGAGTTCTTCCAAGGCCCTCCCAGAGACAGCTATCCGGCGACAGGTCGCGTGCTTCCCGCATAAGCCTGTTTGTTCGTCCTGGCCTCGCACCGTATCAGGTAAGCTCTACCCGCGATGGCGCGGCCTCCCCGGATGTGCGGACGGCTTGCGAGGCTCGCGGTTTCCCCTGTAGATAAGAGGACAAAAGCATATAAGGTCGAGGCTTTCCTGCTACCCGTGATCTGGTGATGGATCAGGTCGCCTTGGTTCGCTTCCCTCCTCCCGTAAGACGCATCCGCCCTGCCAAGCAGTCTTTGCCCTCGCACCAGCCGGCCGTTTTCATAGTATTCGTCGAGGTCCCCGACGCCGGCACCGATTCAAGATGGCTGAGGAACAACCCCCCACGGCGGAGAACATGACGATGCTACAAGGCTTCGAATGGTATGTGCCCGCCGACCAGAAACACTGGGCCCGCCTCGACAAGCACGTCCCAGAACTGAAGAAATGGGGCATTGACAACATCTGGATTCCGCCCGCGTAAGAGGCCCGGCCTGCTCGCGTGCGAGGCCACAGGAGCCCCCTTCTAATCATACTCGCCGCAGATGCAAGGGTTCCTCATCAAAGGGCAATGGTTACGATATCTACGACTTGTACGACCTGGGTGAATTTGACCAGAAGGGCAGCGTCAGTACCAAATGGGGAACCAAAGACGACCTGATGAAGCTGTGCGCCACGGCCAAGGACCATGGCGTGGGCCTGTACTTCGATGCTGTCCTCAACCACAGGTTTGCCGCTGATCATAAGGAGAAGTGCCAGGCCATCGAGGTCGACCTCGAGGACCGGACCAAGGAGATCAGCGATAAATACGAGATCCAGGCCTGGGTCGGCTTCGACTTCCCGGGCAGAGGCGACAAGTACAGCAAGATGAAATACCATTGGTACCATTTCTCCGGAGTGGACTACAACGCCGCTAATAACAAGACGGGCATCTTCAAAATCATAGGAGATCAATCCCAGGGCTGGGCCAAGGACGGCGACGTGGACGACGAGAAAGGAAACTAGTATGGCACCCCCAGCCCTCAACCCCCGTGATTATGGGGGCACTGTGTCACTGACCAGGCCATCAGTGACTTTCTCATGGGCGCCGACGTCAACTATTCCCATCCTGAGGTCGAAGAAGATGTCTTGAACTGGGGGACGTGGCTGGCCGAGACGGTACCCCTGAAAGGAATCCGCTTTGATGCTATCAAACATTACAGCGAGGACTTTCTTCGCAAGTTCATTACGAGGCTGGATGAGACGTATGGCCAAGGCTGGTAAGCACGCCTCCCTCGACGCTTTCGCGTAACAAAAAGATTCGGCACTCGAGCGGTCTGGCTACTGGCATGACTAGAAACTAAGGACTCCTCACCCAGGTTCTTCGTCGGAGAGTTCTGGAAGGACTCGCTGGATGACATGACGCGCTATCTCGACCGCATGGGCAGAAAGTTTTCGCTGTTTGACGCGCCGCTTGTCTACAATTTTAGCCAGATCAGCACGGCACAGGCGGCCGACCTCCGCAAGGTCTTTGACGACACCTTGGTTGCGACCATGCCCGTGAATGCTGTCACGCTGGTCATGAACCACGACACTCAGCCGTACCAGGCTCTCGAAGCCCCCATCGAGGGCTGGTTCAAGCCACTAGCCTATTGCCTGATCCTCCTCCGGGAAGCAGGCTACCCTTGCGTTTGGTACGGCGATCTCTACGGTATCGACCCCAAGGGCGAGGAGCACCCCTTCCCGCCCTCGTGCGGCGGTGCTCTCCCCAAGATGGCCCTGGCCCGGAAGTTATACGCGTATGGCAAGCAGGCTGACTACTTTGACTACGCCACCTGCCTCGGCTGGGTCCGGTATGGCACCTGGGACCGCAAGTTCGGGTGCGCCGTCGTCATGAGCAACGCCGGGCCGGGCGAGAAGCGGATGCACGTGGGTGAACAGCACGCGGGCGAGGTGTGGACCGATGTCCTCGGCTGGTCGGACCGCGAGGTCACCATTGGCGACGACGGCTTCGGAGATTTTGTTTGTAGCGGTACAAGCGTCAGCATCTTCGTGAACCGCGAGGCCGAAGGGCGCGACAAATTCTCGGACGCCTTGTGAGTCTGGCCTTCCTATACGGGCGCCGTTACATGCTGACAAAAGTGACAGCAACGACAAGATCTATGATGAGTAAAGGTGTCACCACATATGCTACCGAGGTCGCCCTCTGTTTGTTCCACAATATTGACCACCGGCGTTCTCGACGGCGGGAGATGCCCAGCGTGGGACTGCCAACTGTTTGTACGTCGCCGTCTGCTCGCCGGTTCGCCGCCCACAACCGTTTGATCGCGGGATTCTCGTACTGCATGACTACCTAGCATCCGTAGAGCTAATAGACTTTTTTTTTTCTGGCGGCCTCCTGGGTTCAGACCATGATCTCACCAGACACCGACTTCGGAGGGGGAGATTGGGTTGTGGTGGCCAGGTGAGATGTGATGTCAGGGAGCTGCTGGCCCTGTCCCTCATTTAGAACTCGATGTATTGTCAGCAAGACAATTGGACGACACAATACCATGATGCAACATAGCGATGCGCCGTCTGCAAGCGCGTGTGGGAAAAAGCCACAGTTTCAGAAGCTGCAGTAAGCAAGCAGGAAGTTGTCGCTGGCGGGCTGATGATACAGTCAGACAACGTCCGATCTAGGTGGATTGCAGATGATCCCCAGATCCTACGGACGTTGATACTCCGCAGGCTAGTCTCCGTGAGCTGGGCCAGCCCGCCGGACATGGAAAAGATTCGACCGTCCCCGTAGGTTCAGGACGGCTTCGGAGCCCCACCCCGCAGGGTTTTCCACGCCCACGAATGTGCATTTCCCGCGGACGCCGGATGGGGTGGACTTTGTTGTCTGGGAACATGAAGTTTGTGACTACTCGAGGGCCAAGACTGATTCTCTCTCTCTCTCTCTCTCTCTCTCGTCCATTGCCTCTCCTTGCCCAGGCCCGTGGGCAGGGCAGGGGTTGGAAGAAGATGCCGGATCGGCGTGGCTGCCGCCCGAGCCCATGCTGAACTCTCTCTCTCTCTCTCTCTCTCTCTCTCTCTTGCGTTCACGAATGCTGCCGGGGCGGTGGGGAGAGGGTCGCGGTCCCCCTTCCTCGCCAGGGCCGGCGAACCAACAGGAGAGATTCCCGTGGTCCAATGGCTGCTGCATCACCAGCCAATGTGCTGGGATATCTGGCATGGGCTGCAGAAAACTTGGTTTAGGCCGACGGCGGAGAACAGCGTGCCTGCGATACAGCGAGGGCCCCATGCATGGCGGGCTCGGTGGTGACTTCGGCGAATTTTACTGGAACAAGCCCGCGCACTCGCCACCATGCGCGCACCAGAAACAGCGCCGAGGGGCCATTCAGGGGCCACGCTGGACCGCCATGATCATCACCCATCGTCATGACCGGGCTTCGGGCCAAGGCCAAGTTGGTAGAGGCCCCTGACGATCACTTGTTGCCTTTGCCACAGTCGCACCGCCACAGGGTGCCTGGGTGTTGGTGCGATGGTGTTGGTGCTGTAGGAAGCCCCCCAGGTCCCGAGGATTTTGGCTGGCCGGAGAGACGGGGCTGACCTGACGGGCGGGCGGACAGTCCGGGGTCCCGGCCAAGTCGAGGGCTGAAGCTCAGGGTTCTGGCTATTTCTGTAAGGCAACTAAGGGTCCCTTTGCCTGGGGGTCTGTCATGCCCATGCTGGCGGTTGCGCCTCATCCCGCGAGCTGGAAACGAGGGCTCGACTCATGGCCCAAGCCACGCTGGCCATGATCGAGGCAGGAAAATTAGGCGGCGATATTGTGTGGCCCCCACCCTCCAAAGGCACATCCCGCCCAGCACCCCTGTCCAGCTGAAGAAACATCACAGCCTCCCAGCCACGCGAGGTCTGGCCCCCCGTACCAGGAGCCTGCGGCTGCCCGCCTTTCCGTTCGATCCGCCGCCCTACGAGGGGTCTGGCGACGAGAGCCGGGCTGCATAAACAACGCGAGGTGGCAGGGGGCGGATAGGTTGCCGTCCAGATCACGCGCCGTGTCGACGCACCGCCGCACGCACCTTGCCCTCCCTCGCCCTGGACCCTGGCTGGGGTTGCCCAAGGGGAAAGGGTAAAAGGAAGCGACTGCTGGCGCGGGCTAGCAGCCCTATTCCCGCGACTATGAAGGGCTCTGGAGGGCGGTTGACTATAGGCGAAACAGTGACGGCTGACTAGAGGTACCACGGGCCAATCAATAGACGCCAGCGGTGCATGGCCCAGGGGCGGCCGGGTGTTCTTGAGGGAAGCCGGTTGGGAGACAGTGGATCGGTCGCATGAATTTGGGAGGGGCCGCTTTTCCAGGGTGGCACGCGATTGAAACCTGATGGGGGAGCGAGAGCCATGGACGGGGGACCCATCTGGTGCGGATTAATTTTTGAAAATTTCCCTCGTTCCCCCTTCTGGACTTCCGTCGGATGATGTCACGCGCAGGGAAACACGAAAACCGCCGTGCCGAGTACCATGAGGTGAAATGCAAACTCGTGGTGGCTCGCGACCAAGCTCGTATTACAGACTGACGGCCGGCGTGGTGTCATGGTGCCGTGATCCTCTGACCCTGTCGTGGTGACCACAAAAAGGCCCTTCCCGCCCAGATCCCTTGTGCGCACATCGGTTTGCTCCAAGTGCCGTGGAAATCGGGGATAAGTGGGCACGTGAAACACAGGCCGTTCCGTCTGTATGATCGTCCGCCACCAAGGGCACCGGGAAATACGGTCACGTCACCGCACCCACCGTTATTCATGTACCGGCGGCTTGGGGGTGATGCTGGCCCGCTGGACTGTATCGCAAGGCAGTGGGGGGCAGAGTCATGGATTCGGGTCTCGGAGGGGGGGAGGGGGGGGGGGGTCATCTTGGGCCCGGGCGGGCGTCTTTGCGCCCTTGCCAACGGTTCGCCGGCGCTGGCGGTCACGGCGGCGAGTCGGCCGTCGCAAAGCTGTCCGTCCGTGGCTGGCTGGCTGGCGCCCCGTTTGGGACGGACCCAAGGCTGGCTTGCTCGCTAAGAATAGCACCCGGAACTTCCGGGGCGATCTGAGCTGGGATGGTCGGTGGAACGGCGTTTCAGTGGCCGACTCGCCGATGTGTGAAAAAGTGTCGCATTGGTCGAGGACAAGCGTACGGGAGAGCCTATGAGAGCCTGCGGGAGCCTGTGTGTGAACCTATGGGAGAGGCGCGCCGCCGGCCGCACTGCTGATCAGGGCCTGGCATGTGGCATGCAGGCATCGGGAGGGATGACGGTGGGGACCATAGGCGGTCGCCTGGCCTGGCACTCTGGGTACGTGGTGGGTAGACGTTCCAATGGCCGTCGACGCCTGGCTCCCACCCTCTCTGGATAGGGGGCGCTGGCAGGGAGAGGGGCCGTGTCAGGCCCGGCCTCTCGCCAGCGGCGCCGCGGAATGGATCAGCTACGGAGTCACGGAGTAGTGACGGATGCCTTTGGCCCGACGTCCCTCGTGCCCCCCCAGCTGGTGATGGCCAGGCGGCCGCGCCGCATTATGCTTCGTCGAGAAAGCTCAAATTTGGCTTCTGTGCTTAACCGGCTCACGGGCGCTCAGAGGGCCGGGCAGTAATACGATCGGCGGGGACCTTGACAAACTGAGTTTACCGGATGGCCTGCTCAGCCATCGGTCCAAGTGGGGACTCAGGAGAAGCGAGAGGGCTGTTCGGGGATTTGACAGATCGTGGTGGTGGCAGTGCAGCGTGCCACCGTCCACTTGAGGGGACCCTACAGAGGTGTGCCATCGCAGGCAGACACATTTCCAGAAAAACGCACAGCCTGTCCGTTCGCCGCTTGACGCGGTTGGCGGGTGGTTGCCTGATGACAAGCACAGGAGATTTGTTTGTCGCCAGAAGGCGAGCCGAGAGGGGGCGCGGGCGCGGGCGAGGACGAGGACGACGAGGCGAGGGAATCATGCCCCGTAGAGTGGACAAGGTTGGCTGGCTTGCCGCACCGTACACCGTAGATAGTGTAGGCCAGCAGGCAGCAGGCGGCACACATGTAGGTGGCTCGCCGCCGGCCGCACGCCCACGGATGAGGGGGAGGGAGGGAGGGAGCCAATGCCTACCGGCTGCGGAATGGACCCCCTCGCGAGGGTGGAAGGGGGCCAAGAAAAGAGATAAGCACCGGCAGCAGAGGCGGGGCAACTGCCTCGCCCGACTGGCCTCGCGCTGCCTCTGCTGCGTCGTGCTGCCGGCGACGATGCCGTCGGTCCTGCGGCCGGGGCGGCCCTCACGCACCAAGCCTCCCCTCTCACGACACGGCGACGAGGCGTCGCGAGCACGTCGTCGACTGCAAGAGGCGGCAGCGCGGGGAGGAGCGTACGTGGGCGCGTCGTCCTCGGGCAGCGTCATCCCCTGCACACCGCCCAGCGACGGCGCAGTGGTTCATGACGCCTCGAGGGACAGCATCGCCATCCCCTCCATCTACTCGGGTTCGTGATGCAGCCCTAATTGGCAGCGGGGACAGGGCGGCGTCGTCATCTCGGGCGGCAGAGGGGTTGAGGGCATACATGCCTACATACGGGGCAGGCATACGGAGGAGCGGGTGCATTCCTACATCCTAGGTCGCATGTAAGCGCTTGGGCCGAACGGGCGGCGGCTGGCGGTTTCTTTCTCGGGCAGGTCCCCATGGGAGGATGGATGGATCTACTGTGCAGGTATGGATTGGTGGGGGGGGGCCTTCCGAGATACTTCCATTTTCATGTATGATGGCACTGTTGATCGTGTAGACACCGGATCGCATGCACTCCCCCCTCGTGCTGGGCCGCCGTGCTGTTCTGCCGACCTATGCTCCAGGCGGGCAGTCCTCTCGTTCTCCTTCTCGCCGAGCCAAGGACTCGGACCGCAACTACGTCTGATTACTCTCGCCCGTTGCACGACCACCACCCTTTCCTCCCTGGCCGACCCTCCCCGTCGCTCTCGGCTGCACCAGGGCCGACGCTCATTGGCCGGGCGCACATCAGGAGCTTACGCGTCCTTCTCTCCCGGGCCAACTGTCACATCCCTGTCAAGCTGCCGGACGGGGGCCAAGGGCTTGCCAAGCCCCTCTGCAAGTCCACCAGGCGTCCACACCCTCCATCCACCCTCCCAAGCACCTCCGTCCACTCTCGCAACGGCCTGGCCATTTCCCCAGCATCCATCCATAATCTCCAAGTCCCCATCCATCCCGCCCGTCGCTGTGCCCAGTTTCTGCCCTTGAACCATACCATTCATCAATCGCTCATTCTCCCAACGCCCGCCCGACCAACTACCACATCATTGTTTCCATCAACAACACCCAGCCCTTCCTACCGCCCAACAACACCACCACCACCAACTCTGGTATCCGCTCGCTACAGACGACACGACGAATACATACAACTCAACATCCACCACCCGCGCCCTTGGCGTCACGCCCTGCCTTGCCCACCTCTTGCACACCCACTCCCACATTTCCTATCATGTCGGCCGCGAGCCAACAACAAACCTCGACCAGCCAGGCGAGCAATCAGACAGGATGCGTCGTTGACCCCCTCGACCTCCTCGACTTCACCGACTACGATAGCATGCCCGACGGCCTGCCCGCCTACGAGTCGCCCTCTTTGTCCCCTTCTTCTTCCAAGGCGCAGTTCACCGCCCGCCCGCCCGCCACCGTGGCGCCGCCGACCACGCTGCCGCCCTCGACCATGGCGGGCCCCAGCCACCAGTACGACCAGTACAAGCAGCAGACCCCCTTCGTCCCGGGTGCATTGGCGAGCACCATGGCGGTGAACCAGAACAACATCGCTGGCTACGATGTTAACTACATGCCTCCCGAGATGACCTCGCCCGAGGACCTCTTTGATTTTAATACCGCTGGGCCTGCCCAGAACGCGATGAGCAGCCCCGAGATGGACATGGACTTTGAGCCTTCGGGCGACGCCGGTTTCTTCTTCGAGTCCACTGTGAACCCCACTGCCATCGGAAGCCGGGAGGCGCAGACCCCCGTCGCCACGAGCAACGTCGGTCGCATGTATCCCGGTATGCACCAGCAGGCTGCTTTGGCCAAGGCCCGGGCGGCCCAGCAACAGCAGCAGCAGCAGATCATCCAGCAACAGCAGCGACAGCAGCAGCAGCAGCAGCAGCAGCAGGGTGTGAAGCACCAGCGCACCAAGAGCAGCCAGCCCTCGGACCCCATCGTCGAGCAGAAGATTACCCAGCTGTTGAACTCGATGCGGGCGCAATCTGCCGGCTCCGATGGCTCCGGCAACTCGCCTCTCCACAACCTTCCCCGCACCAAGAAGGACGAGGAGGACATGGATGACGACGAGAGACTGCTCAACAGCGAGGAAGGCAAGAAGCTCAGCAGCAAGGAGAGACGCCAACTCCGCAATAAGGTATCCGCCCGCGCGTTCCGCTCTCGGCGAAAGGGTCAGTACAACCACTTGCACATACCATGTTTCTTGACTAACCTCGACGCAGAATACATCTCTCAGCTTGAGAGCGAGATTGCCAGCAAGGTGTCGGAGAATGGCGACCTGCGCTCGCAGAACCGGGCCCTCATGGACGAGAACCGTCGCCTGTCTGACCTGACCCGCATGCTGCTGTCTTCTTCCTCCTTCTCCAACTTCCTGGAGCACCTCAGCACCAACCCCGCCGCCCCCCCTCCGGCCCAGTCTGCCCAGCGGGCCGAGCAGAGACGCGAGGAGCCGCGCCAGGCCCCGAAGGATGTGAACCCCTACGCCGCCGCTCAGCCGACGCAGCCTCCGACCAACATGGTCATGGTTCCGGAGCAGACCATGGAGTTCTCCATGCTGAACATCAACAACTCGAACGAGGCAGCTTTCAACTACCAGCCCCAGGTCTTCTCCGTCGTCGAGACGCCTGAGCTGCCCGAAATTGACATCGCCGCCCTGTCCGGCAAGGGTTCCGACAGCCTGTCGTTCGAATCTGAGCAGGGCAAGGTTGAGATTCCCGTCTCCGAGGCCCCAGTTCTTTTGGAGTCGGCCAAGCCCGAGATGCCCGAGACCCCCGCCCCCGCTCCCAGTTCCGAGACTACGGTGGCTGATCTCGATGCGGACATCTTCGACGACGAGACTGTCACCCCCACCAAGCCCGAGAACCTGGAGTCTGCTGATCTCTTCGCTGGTGCCCAGCCGGAGAAAGCTTTTTCGCGCTACGTTCTGGTCGACGCTTCCGCCGAGGAAGCCGTGTCCAACAACGCAATGATGCGGGTGCAGCGCATCACTGCTAGCATCGACGCCACCATGAACAGGTTGGAACGCCTGACAGCTGGCCTCTAATTCTGCGTCTCCCCCCTGCTTCGAATATGCTTCAATCATGGTTCTGGGTTCTGGGCGAGGCGTTCCGGGCTACTGCATACCAAGAGAAGGTCTAGGGATTGGTCACATGTGTAGCATCTTTTTTTTTATTTCTTTTCTTCTTCCTTTGTCAAGGGCTCATCACGGTTGTGTATTAGACATTCACCGCCAATGTGCGAAAGTGAAGCTTGGTTTCCAGGGCACACTGGATGGCGTATCGGCCAGGACTTGGGATAGGGACTGGGAAGGGAAGTGGCCCCCCCCGCCCCTCGGTTTTAGAATAGCACCAGTGGCTACGCGCCGCACATGGAAATGAAACGAAACAATCATCACACACGAGATGCAATGCTGTCCTTGATCCGCCCGCCCTGTTTGACCGCCAGAGTGGTGTCTGCCGGATAGGGATTGCCGCCGATCCATCGGGGTGTTCTGAGAAGCCGGGCACTTGTTTCTTGTCGAGGCTGGCTGGTAATGACAGCTCCGCGGCCAAGTCACTCCCAGGTCTTGCCCCTCGATCACTCACTCGCCCGCCAGCTGGCGATCGCGGTGCCGGGCGACGTGATACAACTCAAGCTCGGGCAAGGCTTTGGCACGGTCCGAAATCGGGTGGTGTGGACCGGATGGCCCAACCGTCCTCGATGGTACGATGCAGCGCGCCACAAGTCTCGCATTGGACTTTTTGTCCGCCCACCCACCCGACGGACCCATGGCTCGAAGGCCCCGAGGACGAGAACCGACGGTCCAAATAAGGTAGGCGCGGCGAGCCACTCTTTTTTTTTTTTTTTTTTTTTTTTTTTTTTTTTTTTTAATTATATTTGAGTTTCGCAGGACATCCCCGCAGCCGGGCTGCATAGAATTCCTGCGCCTAGTCCATAGCAATGCGCATCCGCCTTCCGCCTTCATTTTTGTTGGGTGTCGATATGAGAAACACCAGCCTCGGGGAAAAGGGGGGGCGGCTGAGGACTGGAGAGATTTGTTCGTCTGGTCGAGATTCCTTCGAGACAACGGCCAGTAAGAACAATCCCATTGAGGTTTTTCCCCCCCCCTCCCTAGTCCCGCTCGCTACGTCGTTACCCGCCCTGCCATGCCGGGCAGAGAGTGCCGACTAGTCTGGAACTGAGAAAAGGCCGAATTGGGGTGGAGGGAGCCCCATCTCTGTCATCATCGGGGTTGGGAAAAACCACGAAAAAGCGCGGTTTTCCCTGGCCGAGATGTTGGGGGCCCATGCCAGCCATGCTCCCCATGCTCGATCCGCTGCTCACTCTGGGCTAGCGTCCCCTGCTCTTTTTTTTTTTCCCCTCCTGCCTGGATCTTTCCCACCACCCACCCTTCTCCCTTGCGCTCTGCCGCAATCCCGCGCGGGGCGGACATGGGGGTGAGAAGGGGAGGGGGGGTGGAACCTGGCCTTCATGCACCTACGTAGTTGGAGGGGTCACGGGTTGTGATGGGATGCGAGGGAGCAAACGGCGAGAGTCGTGGTGCTCGGATGCGCGGCTCTCCTGTCATGGAGCGGGCGTCCGCAGACACACGGGAGAACGGGGCGGCTCGGTTCTTGCCTTTGCGCCTGCGTGTGCACGAACCTGGGGCGAAGTGACGGAAGGCTTCACCAACCTCCAAGTTTGGTTTGGCCAACGTGTATATGTGTGCGGACCTCCCCCGAACCTGCGCATCCCGAGCTTGTCTGTCTATTATCCACCTCTAGGCATCTGCCGTAGGGTGGCATGAATGGCATAGAAGGCCTGGCTGCCATGGGCCGAATCCCGCCCTCTGTTCGGCCTGGCCTGGCCGTATATACCGGGGGGGGGGGGGACGAAAGAGTATCGCCGAGTCGGTGTCTCGAGCGTGGCATGGGCAGTGAAGCTATGGAGCCAGCGTTCACGGGCCCGCGGAGCAAATGGAGGTGGAGAGAAGGAGAAAGGTAGGGAGAGCGAAAGAGCACGCCTGAGAGGCGCGTCCCGAGCCGACCCCACCGCCGCATCCGGGAAGGGAAGGTAAGACGATGCAAAACCGTACAGATGACATCAGCATTCCAACTCTCGAGGCACCTCTCGCATCCGCGCGCCCGCCCGCTTCGATGCGGGCGCTGCGCTTCTTGCGTTCCCGCGAAGGGCCAGCAGCCAGGCGCGTCCCGCTCCAAAGACTGTTTCGGGACGTGATGGCAAGACTCAAACCTTGGACCATGTCGTGGAAGACGGTACGGCTAGTGGGATGCCATTTCACTTTCCCACCCCCTGCCGACTTTCGGCAGCGGGGAGGCGCCATCGCCACACTGTCGCAATGTACGAGCAATACATCGAGGGCCCGGTCGGGCCCCCGCCATTGCAAATGAGCGTCTGCGGCCTGGGACGGTTCCTATGAGCTGTCTCGCCGGTCTGGCTGCTCATATATGGCATGCGTGCCCACCGTGCTCGAGGTCCACCGAGCGCGTTCTGTCTTAGTCAACCGCCTGGCCTCGACATGTCGCCGTCACTACTGTCTGCCAGTGACATTCACGATCCCCTCATCACGGGTGTTGCAGCTCCTCCTGTCGCCGCCTCTTTTGGCCGACCCGGTGCCTCGTCACCCAGGACGCTGCATCCCAGCATGGGCTTGCCTGCCGACAGGAGGACCCAGTCCGGCTCCACCGTCTCCGACGAGAAGTTGACGATGCCGGTGGACCCGGAGCACGGCTTCAACGCCGCCTCTCAGGACCAGGGCCGTGCCGTTGGCTTCTGGGACCACAGCATGTACAGAGTCCGGGGCCACGTCTTTCGCCTTTGGGCCCGAACAGGTACGTCGGCTTCGTTGCACCGAGTGGCAAACCCGTATGCCTCGCGTGGGTGTGCTTGTGCGGGCGAGTGGGCAACCGTGCGACTGGCGGTGATGACGCCGCTGACCCTTGCTTCCCAGTACTCATCATCTTCGTCTTCATCCTGTGCATCTTGTCCATGTATTGGGCCGTCCTCTTCCGTCTTGACCACAACCTCCGGGGGCTCAAAGTGGCTGTCGTCGACTTCGACGGCCAGGTGGCCCCGTACAACAAGGGCGGCGTGCAACCGTTCGTGGGCCCCATGGTGACTCAGGTGGCCAAGAAGCAGTACAATGCCGTAAAGCAAACATCCGTGGGGTACACGGTCGTACCGCCGGCCCAGTACCACAACGACCCGCTCGAGGTGCGCCGGTCCGTCTATGAGTTTGACGCCTGGGCCGCCATCATCGTCAACGCCAACGCCTCGGCTCTCCTGCAGGGGGCCATCGACTCGGGCAACTCGTCGTACGACCCCATGGGCGCCATCCAGGTCGTCGTGCTGACGGCCAAGGACGAGACGACGTACTACAGCCACATCATCCCGCAACTGGAGGCCTTCCAACGCCAGTTCATGACCGAGTTCAGCCAGGCCTGGATGGAGCGTCTCGCATCCAACTACACCCTGACCCCAGCAACCTTGGCCAGAGCTCCGGCGGCGGTCAATCCGGGTATCGGCTTTTTGCAAGTCGACCTGCGCCCGTTCCAGCCGGCTACGGCCACTCCCGCCATGTCGGTCGGCCTCATCTACCTGATCATTGTCGCCTTCTTCTCCTTTTCCTTCTTTCTCCCCATTCACGAGGTAGGGATCATCCACGCCGGCTGACCACGTGCGTGCTCGTCGCTGATTTGTCCAGAAATATATTACGCCGCAGGGCCACCCGCCGCTGCATTTCTGGCAGTTCATCATCTGGCGGCTGGTGGCTTCCGTCGGCTCCTACTTCTTCGTGTCGCTGGCTTACTCCCTGGTCTCGCTTGCCTTCCTCTTCCCGTTCTGGCGGGACCCAGGCTCGGCCGTCGAGGTGGCGATCGGCGCGACGGCGTATGGGCACGGCTCCTTCGTCGTGTACTGGATGCTCAACTTCATTGGCATGATCGCGCTCGGCATCGCCTGCGAGAACGTGGCCATGGTGATCGGACAGCCCTGGACGGCGCTCTGGCTCATCTTCTGGGTCATCACCAATGTGGCGACCGCGTTTTACAGCATTGAGCTGGCGCCGGCCTTCTTCCGTTGGGGATACGCTTGGCCGCTCCACAACATTGTCGAGGCGAGCCGACACATCCTCTTTGATCTGCACTCGCGCCTCGGTCTGAACTTTGGCGTCCTGATCGTGTGGTGCGTGGTCAACGCCACGCTCTTTCCCTTCTGCTGCTACTTCATGAGGTGGAAGACGGAGCGCGAGAAGCGGCTGGCCGAGAAGAACAAGGACCGTTATGCCGTCATCACGGACGGAAAGAAAAGGGTGCTCCCGAAAAAGGAGGGCGACCAGCCGCCCATCCGGAAGCGAGGCTTCCTGCGAGGCATGTAGATAGGGCTTTGGCGGCCCCTGGACGTCGGTCGTGGACACGGTGCCGGAGTCTGTCCCCCCTGAACAGTAATATAATGTTAATGTCACCGGTTTGTGCATCTTTGACACTCCCTCGCGAGCGATTTTCATAGGTCGCAGGTGGGACTACGAAGTGCCCGCTCGGCGTGGGAATCTTGCACCGCCGGGGCCGGATAGGCTTTCCCGGGACCGCCAGCCGAAGACTCTGGCTGGGCGCGCGGTTCGGTGCCTCTGCCGGCATGCTCGCGGGTGCCGCCCAGACGAAGGGCGTGGTGGCATGCTGTCTTGGCGCGCCCGGCATGCACGCACACGACGTCACGCGCGGCAGGCGGGCTTTCCACGGGCGACCGCTGCTGACGCACACGATTGGCAGTGCCCATTGGCGATAGGTGGAAGATTGGTCGTCCAGGGAGGGAAGCGCGGTGCACCCTCCGACGACTCCCGAAGCGGAAACCGACTTGTTGGTCCAGTAGCGAGCAAGGGCACGAGATCTCGCGATGGCATCGCGCCCCCCCCCCCCCCCCCAAATTAGCGCCGCCAACTGCCGATCGTTGCCGCTAGGGGGTTCGGGCGGTGTGGTGGCGCTGCGATCCGAATAGATTGAGCCGCACAGAAATGCCCAGCCGGGATCGCCATGATATCTTTCCCAGTTGAACATGGCGCCAGGGACATTCGGCGCGCGCGCCGCTACGGAGGCGTGGCCAACAGGGGAAAGCCACGTCTGGACGGCCAAAGACCAGATGATGATTGTCCGAAAGGGGAGAAGCGACCCATGCCTCCCTGCAACACATCCACATGGGCTGCTTCGAATAGACAATGCTGCCCCATGGAAGCCGCCCGTCTTGGCGGCGACGACGGACGATGGTGGGGCGGGGCGAGTTGCAACGGTACGGCACAATGCCAGCGGGGAACCATCAACATGGGACGTTTCCGCGGGGGATCTGTTGGGTGTCGAGGATTTGCTCAATCTCCGGCACTGGCGGGGATTGCCGAGACGGCCTCGTTTCCATCCAACTTGCACCGGCATGGGACGGGAGGAGGCAAGAGGTGTGGGAGGCGGAGATGGTGCAGCCGTTGGACGAGAGCGCTCGGGTCCCGTTGGCGCCCCACCCGCTGGCGGCATTGCGGAACTAGAGCCCGGGGCATCGTCGCCGAGCGATGGCGCGCCTGGTTGAGCCTCGCGGGCCAAGGACGCCTGCTTGGCGGGTGCGTTTTCCCGCCTTGCCGTCCTGCGGCCTGTCCGTGGATGCCGAGGCCCCGGAGGCCCCCATCCCTGCGCTGGCCCATGCCAGGCACTGAAACGTGGGCGGCGAAATGAGCCTCCATCGCCAGGTGCGTGCCAGAGGAGCCGCACCGCCGAATGTTCCAAGACTCGCCCACTGCCGAATCTGGAAACCCCGGAGCCTTTAATCAACCCCAATCAAGCTAACGTGAAAATGCCCCCGTGACTGGCGCCTTGCGGCTCGCGGCGGGGGTACGCGCCGGGCCACGATCGAAGCGGGAAGAAGGAAGACCGCACCGCCGAGGGCAGTGGGCATACTTGGCAACGGGCCATGGCGACGGTATGGCAGTATAAAGAACCTGATGCCTCGCCCTCGAGTTCGTCCGAAGCCCTCTTCTAGCCAAGCCGCTTCTCAGTCCCGCCTCCGAGTCGCCCGTCCTTCTCTGATCCACACAGTTCACGCTTTACGCCGCTGGACAACATACCCTTCACCATGAAGTCTGTCGCTGCTCTCGCCCTTCTGGCCTCGGCCGCCTCGGCCCACTGTACGTCTTCTTTCTTTGCCTCCTCCCCGGGGGCTTCCACCCCCCCAATAAAGGGGGGGGGGAAACCGGGCTTGGACTAACACGCCCTTTCCCCCACAGACACCTTCCCGGCTCTGATCGCCGGCGGTGTGACGACCAACGACTGGGAGTACGTCCGCAAGACGACCAACTTCCAGTCCAACGGCCCCGTCGAGAACGTGTCCTCGGACCAGATCCGCTGCTACCAGCTCGCCCCCGGCAACGAGGGCGCCAAGACCATGGCCGTCAAGGCCGGCGACAAGGTCGGCTTCAAGACCAACATCGGCCACCCCGGCCCTCTGGCCTTCTACATGGCCAAGGCCCCCGGCAAGGCTGCCGACTTTGACGGCGCTGGCAACGTGTGGTTCAAGATCTACGAGGACCAGCCCAACTTCTCCCCGAGCGGCCTGACCTGGCCCACCGACGGCGCCAGCAAGGTCGAGGTCACCATCCCCAGCTGCATCGCCGACGGCGAGTACCTCCTGCGCGTGGAGCACATCGGCCTCCACAGCGCTCAGCAGGCGGGTGGCGCTCAGTTCTACCTCTCGTAAGCCCCCCCCCCACATCTCGCAAGAGAAGAAGCACCTGGCTAACCTTGATACTCTCCAGTTGCGCCCAGATTGCCGTCTCGGGTGGCGGCTCCGCCAACCCGGCCGGTGTCTCGTTCCCCGGTGCCTACAAGGCGTACGTCAAGAACCGTCCTCCCTCTCACCCCCCTGCCTAGGTCTCCAAGCTAACTCGAGGCGTTCCAACAGCACCGACCCCGGCATCTTGTTCAACCTCTACTACCCCGTGCCCACCAGCTACAAGAACCCCGGCCCCAGCGTCTTCAAGTGCTAAGCGCCTTGTCCGTCCCCCATCCATCCGCGAGGAGACGAACGAGGGGGTACCGCAGGACCCTCGCTCACTCATCCATCATCGCCTTTACGAACGTGACGGAGAACCATCACATGCAAGCAAGTGTATGAAACATGATACCACCTGTATATACCCATTACGCACTTCGCACCTTTCATCTCCATACATATTTGAATTAAGATGCATTCAACTCCCACATGCGGCTACCCTGCCAAGGGGCACCCACTGTCTAAGTCTCGGGCATACTGGTGCCACGTCTGTGTCCGTTGAGCCGTCCTCGACGCCGTCCCTACCCGGCAAGGGACTGTTTAATGTCGCCATGCCGATTGAGGCTTGTCTCTTGGTCTCTGCTGTACCCACGGACGCTCTTGGAAGCCCGTCGCCTCGGCGTGGCTTCCATTCCGCCTGGCACAGCACCGGGGGGTTAGATGCGTTGCTTGGAACTTGCTTGGGCCACGTGGCAGCCAACCTCTTACCGCGCTGCCTCATCCCAACCGGCCAATGCGTGGCCACGCCACCGGGCCTTCAACGCTCGCTCGTTTCCCTGCCCCTCGCAAAGGTCTCTGAATGCGCCTGGTTGTTGGGTCATCCCCCCCCCCCCGGACGTCCTTCAGCAGTGCACGCTGCGGGTCGTGGCTGATAGGCACGGTCCTATGGCGGCAAAGGCGTATTGTGTTGGACCACCCTAGCCAGCTTGCTTCCCTCTCCAGCTCGCAGAAAACCCCTTCCCAACCTTTCCACCATGTCGACGAGACGCCGTGGTATGTGTAGTGGAGCCCTACCTAGGTCGGTGGCACCGTCTTCTCGCGCTGTAGTCGGAGCCCCTTGGCTGGGGTAGGCGGCTTGGATCCCTTCATAGACCTCGAAAGCCAATCAAGTGCGACACGTACTTGTTTTCTCGGAGAGACGCTTGTGCAAAAACCCCTCACTCTGCCCTCCCGGGCTGCCGCGCCAGCGAGAAAGGAGGTGCCCCCGCCCCGTGTTGGGCATTGTTGAGCTTGTAGCCGGCGTACCACTACACTATGGCCCTCAGATGCAGTAGGTTCGTAGTGTGGATGGGGCTCGGAGCATTCTTCAGTGATTGGGATCTAGCCAAGTGAGTAATGTAACAGGGCGACCGGGTTTTGGTGGATATAACTTTACTCGTGAGCCTATGATTATCAAAGATGTACGGATTGTGAATGGCCCCAACGGACCGCGCACGCGCATCACGGCCGTGGCGAGATGTTCCCTCGCCTTGTGCGCAAACAGATGCGGCGTGGCCGTGAAAAGGAAAGCATGGTGAGTGCCTGAAATCATAAGTCGCTTATTTGTTCCCTGACTCCGTCCAATGCTGGTATATGTCTATGCATGAAGCACCCTATGCATGTAAAGAAGACCGCCAAACTCCCTCATCAATGTCGTTCATCGGGGGGTTGTTTTTCACTTCAGGCCGTCACAGAATAGTCCCCCATGGCCACGTACGGGGCCATGTCACCGGCGCAGCCGGGACAGACACGGTTGGACGTGCAGCGTCCGTGCTGCTCGCAATGCCATTCACTGCTGGGAGCACACGAGCGACACTCGCGGCAATGCTCCCAGAGGTCCATGGGCACCCATTGCCCGCGGCAGAAACTGTAGTTGAAGCCGTGGAAGTCGTCGGCGTTGCAATTGCCCAGCGCCCCCCGGAGGAGTTCGAACTCCAGCCGTTCCCTTGTCTCCTTGAGCTTCTTTGATTTCGAGTTCTTGGCCTTGATCCACCGGTCCTCCCAATCTTTGAAGGTCTTAGTATTGGCCTTGATGGTGGCCCAGGAATTGTCGTCGTACAACAACATGTCGACCATCAGGTCGACGTCCAGCTCTTCAATGTTGGGCTGGTTGGAAAGCCAGGTAGCGAAGCAGGCGTTGGCATCACAGGGCTTCGGGAACTTGAGGGAGGGCCCGAAAAAGGCCGTCAGATCCTGGAAGGGATTGGCACACGCAACGCCGCACGAGCAATGCTTGCCGCACCTCCGGCCGTATTTGCTGCAGGCGCAGGACGTGCATGCTTTCTTCTTGCCGCGGCCTTTTTTGCAGGCACACTTGGATTCGGGTGCTCTCGGAGCCTCGTCATCGGCGTGGGAAGTGGTGTGGCCGTCTTCCGGCTGTGCGGACATGTAGCTGGGGTCATAGCCGAGGGAGGGCCCGGGCGGGGAGGGGTTGCCCTCCACCGCCTCGTCCGCCACCACCGCCCGTGCGTCCTCGGCCCCGTTGTGTTCGCGGGGAGGGCTCTCGGATACATGCTGTCCTGCCGGGTCCGTTGTCCGGATCGGCAGGGCGGCGGCGGGACTGTACGGGGGGTTCACGGTGGGTTCGGGGTAGGACACAGCGTTGGCTTGGTACATGGCCGCGTGGGCGGCGGGCTGGGAGGTGTAAGTCTCCCCGTACTGAGCGGGCAGGCCATGGTGCTGGAGAACTGGGGTGGCTGGGAGGGTCTGGGGCGAGGAGAAGGCCACAGGGTCGGGCGCGTCGGACGGCTGGCCGGGCCCTAGATGAAGATAGGACGGGGCGTGGGCGCCATTGGCGGGGGATTGAGTGTAGCCGTTCGGGACGTGGGCTGGGCTGTAGGTAGCCGTCGTGTATGCGGGTTGGGCGCGGGGGTCGAAGGCCTCGATGTAGGCGGGAGGAGGGGTAGCGGCGAACGAGGCCTGGGCAAAGCCATTGGCCGCGGGGTCCAAGGCCTGGTAGGCGGCGTAGTCGGCGGCGGTGGGCGGGCGGGCGGTGGTGAAGGCAGCGGCAAAGGCGCCGTGCTGGTGTTGCGGGTGCGGGTGCGGGTGCTGGTGCAGTGATTGCTGGAAGACGGCGGGGGTATGGGCGTGGGCGTGGGCGTGGGCGTGGGCGGCGGTGGTGGTGTAGAGGCTGGCGTCGAGGCTCGAATGGGCGTGTCGAAGGGCAGGAGCTGTCGTTTGCGGGGTTGTCGAATTGATGAACTCGTTGGACGTGTTGGAGCGGTTGCGCTTCGCCGTTTGCTGCTGGTGCTGCTGGTGCTGCTGTTGCGGCGGTTGCTGCTGCTGCTGCTGCTGCGGCGGCGGCGGCGGCGCCATCCCCATTGGAGGCACAAGAGACGACGGGCTGCCAGAGAGCAGTCCGTCGCTACGGGCTTCCGGGTCGACTCATGGCGTTCCTTTCCGCAGGGCAGTGAGTAAATGGTTGGCACTTCACCTGTTTTTGCTCCCAGAACTGAAAATATCACAATTTGACCGATCGGCCAGGCCAATGGGAAATATGTGGTCGCCGTCCCATGCAGGGATGGGAGTTGCAGATTTGGCAGATCAGCGGCGGCGCCTATCGGCTCAGAGCCCCGCCAGAGAAATAAGGGGGGCTTTGCTTGCTTGCTTTCCAGGTCGCGAGCTCTGCTCTGCGCTGCTCTGCGCTGCTCTGCGCTGCTCTGCGCTGCTCTGCTCGAGCTCTCGCGAAACCGGCAATGCCTTTGGGGGGATCTTGACTGGCTTCGTTCCGACCTTTTTCTTGCCTGCCGCTCCCGTGGGACGGAATCACCGCCAGGGTCTCGAGTGCGCCTTGGTCGGCGTCGCCCAGCTTTCTTTTAGGCCAAGTGCATGAGCGAAATCGCTGCTTGGATCCTCCCTCCAGATCCACCGCCGCTCCCCCGTGGGCAGCTATCCATGTTTCAGCGACCATATCCGCGTTTCAATTGCCAGTCTTTTGCCCGCCAGCTTCGAGCAGCCGCCTCGAATCTGAGGCGGAGGGGGTTTTGCCACTCAGCGCGAGAGTGCTGCTGTAATCGCGCCTCGCAAGACCAGATATGAGTCGTCAAGTCCCCCCCATTCTCAACCATGCAACCGACGACTTCTCAAACCCGCCCTGCCATCCGTGATTCGGGCACGGCACTGGCAAGATGCCCACCGCCCGTGGTGCCTCTGTGTTTCCTGGCTCGCCTGGGTACAATCCACACCGGCCGAAGTGCATGCTCCATAGGCCAGGGAGCTGGTCGCTCCACCCAGGACCGGTGCCATCAAACTAGACTACTTCACTTCGCCACGCGGGTGCGAAGATTGCGCCATGACCACATTTTGCTTTGAACGCCCGAACTCCCGGATAGAGTTCACGTAGGTAGGTAGGTAGGTAGGTAGGTAGGTAGGTAGGTAGGTAGGCAGGTAGGTAGGTAGGCAGGTAGGTAGGTAGGTAGATATGTTTAACACGTGCTGATAACCAACCGCCCGATGGCTGGGGTGCTGGAATCTCACACAGCGTCGAGAACCGGTATGCACTTTTGAAAGATACCTGGCCATACACACTGTGCAAACACGTCCATATTTATACGTACAGCCAATATTGTCAAAAAGTGCGACGTTTGGACGCTTCTCCAGGCCGTCGAGCATAACCAACGATGTACCCTTTGCGCTCGGAGGCGGTTTTGATGGCGGTTGTTCATTGGAATCATACTTCTTCGAGATGGGATCGACAACACGAGACAAGCTTTGGAGTCGGCACTGCGAATCAATTGCAGCAACCTCCGATTTTCGAATCGCGCGAGCTGACACTGCGGACGTTCAATCTCGGTTGACATTGTGGCAATAGAACAGAAGCACTAGATACGTGAGCCGGGTGTTTGGCTAACATGAGAATACCTCAAGGGCCGGTTCACTCTTCCCAAAATGGCTGGTCATCAACGAGTGCCAGGAAGACGATTTCTAATAAGGAGAATAGATTTCAGTAATCCTCAACTTGGAGCTTCAATCAGCCTCCAAGCCATAACACTGCCAAGGGATTAGACCGCCTTTTGAACATTTTCGCTATTTTTCCCACACAAGAGTGTATCAGCATATTCCTGTCTCACACCAGCACGCTGGTTGATTGGCCACCTGCCATTATGTATACATACATACATATATATATACTTGGGCGAAGCAGAGGGGAGGGTTGTCCCCGAACAGTCAAGAGTGGGTTTACGGGTGGTTATACGTATGGCAATGGGATATTGTAGTTAATTAAGTGCAACAACGGAAGTCTTGAAGTGGCCATTGAGGAACTCTCGAAACGCACCCAGGAAGGCTATCACAAGATATCATCATGGTAATATAGGTCAGTAGGGACGAGATGCGGTATTGCAGTGTAGGATCTTCTCGAGGTAATTTGTGGATATGTATCTGGGATACTTGAGCAATTCGAGGGCACAGTTGATTTACGCTACATGTTCGAGTCGTTACGTTCTGACTTCAAGAAAGCAAGAGTCAATGCCGGCATTATGACAGCCGGCCGCCGACGTCTGGCTGATGTTCATCAAGCTTCATGACATCAGTGGCCGAGGGGGTGTATGTGGAGTGTCCAATTCTGAGTAGGCTCGTTCCCAAGGAAGGCGCAGAACTGCAAGATGTACCCAACTTGGATTCCCGAAAGACGGCGGTGCTCTTCAACAGGGTGGGCCGGTGAATGAACTGGCACGATGTGGAATGCAGCCACTCACAGCCACTCACAGCCACCAGGACTGCTGCTCGGCTGCCCAAGACGCTCGGGCAATGCGAATTCCCGGGCGGACAACACGAGCCACGTGCGCGGTTGAATGATGCCTCTGGGAATTCATACAGGTGAACGTGTCGGACCCTCAGCGTCAACGAGGGGGGGGCCGTGATTGTTGGTCAGGTATGTATTACCTGCGGATGGTTCGGCAATACGTCGCAAAGTCAAAGCCGTGGAGGGATCTAGGAACGGTATCGGGCCTCGCCCTCTGAATCGTAACGCTGAATTATTTGCCGGGTGGTCAATTGCATCGTCTAGAAGGTCAGGCAGGGGCGTTGTCAAAATCACAAGGGAAATTACACACATGCATGACCACGACCCGGATCTGGTAGCCCTGCCACCTAGTCCAGGCAGGGACGTCAGCAATAGGATACCTAGGCCAGGTCGAACGATGGGAGTGAGTAGTTCCATCCGCGGCCCTCGCCGGCCCATCTGCACACCAAACGAGTCCTGATCCAGTGGAACTAGCCAGGCGAGCTGGTGGGGTGTCCGAGACGGAGGGAAGCCGTTTGTCTGGCGCTGTCGGTCGATCAGGGGGTCAATATGGGTAGTACAGACAGATCAGTCGGTGGGTGGCAAGGAAACGATCCATTGCAAAGAGTCATGCCTAAACGACTTCGGTGGCGTGAACACACTTGCTGATGGAGCTGCTGCTCGTGAAGCTGCATTGGCAGGCGGGCGGAAAGACCAGAAGAGGTCGAACCCGGGCGCTGCCCTCCATACCATGTAGGGCAGAAACTCCGCAAGAAGGTGGGGGAGAATCGGCATGGGAAGAAGACGCGTGGCTGGCACGTAGCGGACAGTGAATGGGTGGTTGTCGGTGAGGGGAAGCATGCGCATCTGTGCACAGAAGGACAACTCCGCCTAGGGTATTTTGCCCGCGTACCAAGGTCTGGTTGCCGATGAAGGTGATGACGGTACAACACGAATAACTACGAGCGGAGACCGAGGCCGCAACGGTGATTTGAAGGTTTTACTGTATTTCGCTTCGAAGCTGTAAAACTCCGCCAAGTAGACTGGTGACAACCCAGAGGAACCAGTGTGCTCGTCCGCCATCTCTAAATATGGTATGCCAGTGATGGATAATGCCTTCCACCCCCAGCCCTCCGAGCGCCAGATACATGATGAAGAGGATACGTGGATGGCTTCTCTAGTGCTTGGGCTGGAAACGATCCATGTTGTGCTTGATCCGCCTGTCGACGTTCATGGCCACCTTCTCGAGGGGAAGTCGGTTGTCAATTCGCCGGACCGTTTTCTCGACACGGGGCTCGACGCGCTGGGCGACGGAGCGGGCAGGGGGGGCAAAGTAGGAGATGTTCTTCTCCCAGCGAGGAGCCCACTTCTGAGTCTGGTTGGCCATGCGGGCCTCGGCGCCGGGCAGCATCATGTACAGTGGTGCGAAGCCCGCAACACCGGCGATTCCAAAGGCGAGACCCTCCGAGCGTCGCGCGGCGGGAATTCGGACGGGCATTGTGTAGAGGAAGAAGAGGTGGGTATAGGGAGAGTGTGACGTTGATGGCAAGGTGCCAACAGGTGTTCTGTAGATGGGTGTTGAACTTGGTGACTTATTGGGACCTATTCTGGAGGAGACGTTCTGGATAGGAAGTATGAATCAATGAGATGAGAAGAGTGGTGTGACAAACCCCAGTGTCCCGATCCAGGGGGAAGGGGGTCAGACGGCCTTAATAAGGAGGTATCTCGAAGGAGACGTCCCCCTGTGGGAGGGCAGCCGAAGTTGCCAGCACCGCCCAAAAGCAACAAGAGCAGATACGTACGTAGGTGGTACGTACGAGCATCGAACGAGTGCGCATATGTTTGGGCCGCCTGAGGAAGCGGGGTAGGCGGTTCACGTCGCAGGCCGCCCCCCAAGCACCAATCATCTGATGGGCTTCGCCGGACATGGCAGGCTATGCTGCGCCTAAGAAGCACGCGACCATCCACCAATGCCTCGATCGACAGGATTGCCATGCAATGAAAGACGGCCGGGAGGCCAGACGAGCCGTTGGCCGGCGGCTGGCTGCTTCCCTGGCGCCGACAGCTGACTCGAGCCACTCGACGCCAACATGGTTCAGTCGACGCGGAGCGTATTGGACGCGCCGGCATGGCAGCATGGGTCCGGCACACCATCCAAAGTGACGGTCTGCAAGGCCCTGGGGGCCCCTGGGAGGCAGCACCGACCCGAGCAAATCGCCGTGGTCTAGCACGCTGAAAGTCGGCGCTGGCTCTTCGCGGCTCTGCGGGATGCCGTAACACGACGTCGAGGCGGCCATTCTGATAATCCCCCCCTCGCCCGAGATGTTGGTCGAGGCACACACGACCTCAGACGCGTGAAGTCCCGTCCGTTCCACACCAAGTTGTGCTGTCTTGAATTAGGTAGCCCCAGGGTCAGTGCTAACCCCGCTTCCCCGGACCCTCAGTGGGTCTTCTGATCAACTCCAGTCTCCAGGGGGGCCAGGGCTCAAGCAGCCCGGTACTGGCAGACTGGGGGCGGCATGGCGGGAATGGAGGGCATTTTGCCACCGCAGCACCACCCAAGCGACCACGCTCTGAACCTCCACCTCCTAACCCTCGTCTCCACCGCAACCACCCATAGGAGTCTCCTGCAATCCCGCCCCGATAGCTCTGCGCTCCGGTGCTGCCGCGAGAAGAGAGGGAAAAGAATAACTAATGGCGCGCGGCAAGTCTCTACGAGGCCTTGCAAGCGAGAGCGTTCCTGTTTTCGGGTCCCACCCATGGGTCGAGCAGTGGTTCGAGCGGGGGTGTCCAGCCGTCAGCACAAGGTCCCCTTGCTCTCAATCTCCTTGCGTAGCTGCAAAGGAGGCCCTACACACAGCGTCCCGTCGTCAATCTGCACGCCGGCTGGGGAACAGGCGAGGTGGGTGAAAACGCCACGGCGGCCGCGACTGGCACAGATGCACGGGGGATACACAAGAATGTACGGTTGTACCTGTACCGGTTGGGGGCCTGGATCTTAGCGGGTGAGTGGGCGGGCGGGTCTGGTCTGGGACTACCCGCGGACCTCCGCGATCTGCTGGCCAAACTCCACACCAAAATCACCAGATTCGTGCGAGAAACGACTTTGGAAATCCAGCCTCCCAAGTCATGGCCACGAGACCGTTCCGGTGCACCCTCACCGTGGTTGGTAGCCTGGCCGCCATGCCATCCCCCCAACTGCTCACTGACTGCTTAATATTTCTCAATCCGACGTCTTCCAACCCCCTGTGGTCGCGCGCAAATGCCGATCCCCCAGCCCAGACGGAGCTGGGCTGTGCCGCTGTTCCGCTACACCCCCCCCCCCCCCCCCCCCCCCCCCCCCCCCCCCCCCCCCCCCCCCCCCCCCCCACCACTGCAGACAGGAGTGCGTCATGGTCAGGCAACCGCATAGATTGAACACGTTGAAGCAATTGACCAGCTGCTGCGGCAATAGGGCAATAAGGCCATCTCAAGCCATTCATTGCGCAGGGACCGGGGCTCCTTGAATTTTATTACCTATTTCTTCCAGCCAACAAACTCGACCTCTCTACCTAATAAGAAATCAACAGCACATGACCCCCCACCGCTCCGTCGTCATACAATTTTCATACCTCCACTATCCCCGGCATCGCCTCGAATCATATGCCATCAGGGCTCGCGCCACAGTGACGCCCTCGTGGTCCTGGGCCTCGTTGTAAGGACGCAAGCCGTAAGCCACCAACAGATCCCCCGAATGACGAAAATGCTCTGGAATCCACGCGGGCCGATTGTTCGCAAAGAAACTGTCGGCCGCATGTGCCAGCTCCCCTCCAAGTTCGCGCATGAAGCTGTTTAATCTCATCCCCTTTTTTGCCTTCAGGAGCAGCCGGCTTGACTTCATCTTCTTGCTGCCCTGCCGGCCCGATGATTCCGTCGGAAAGGCTCGCATGCTCATCAACACCTCTTCTACCTGATACTTGGGTTGATTCATCTTCGTCTGCTCTTTGTCTCGAGGGGTGTAGAATGAGGCGATATGGATGATGCTGCTAAGGACGACCGATGTTGGGTTGTTCGCTGCTCGGTTACCTCGCGAATTACCAGCTCCTTTTTTGTCGACCTGGGTGTCTGCCATCTGTTGCGCTCTGTCTCTGGCCAAGTGACCAAGATCTCGGATGCCAAGCCAAGGCACCAGTCCCGACGAGCGTCCCCTTTTGTGTGGTCCATTGGCAGGAGTTTCTGGCAGTCATCACCGAAGTCGCTTATAGACCCCGCTATGCCACCTGTCTCCCAGTGAAGGAGTCGGACACTACTGGCAGGGCCGCTGTCTTTTGTAATGCTGTAATCTTCGAGAATCCCGGGGCCGACGACATTAAAGCGAGCTTTGGGGCAATGCAGCGTGTTCTGGAAGACGTTGGTAGCCCTGCGGCTCGAGCCAGACCTAGACCCAGACCCAGACCGGCGAGAGTATATTGCGAACTTCAAGCACCACCTGCCCTATGCATTTGACTACACATCGGGGCCATTCAAGTCGCTTACAGGTGGTGTTGCAGGGCGTAGAAGTCCGAACCTAATCACGGTGGTTAGTAATGGACATACCTCTAGGACTAGCAACACTGAGTACCTAAGTAGTGCAGACTGCGTGGTGTTATTGCCCTGGGCGACATGGCGGTATTCAGTGTGAACATATTCGCCCCTTCCTTGGGCGACAGCTAGGGTTCAAAACCCATCATACCCGCATGAGATGGGCGGTTTTGACGCCAGGCGATGAAATAATCTCAATGAAAATCTACAAAGTCGCTCTACCCATATCGAGCCATCGAGCGATGAGCAAACGACGGGGCACTGAACACAACCCGCCCCGCTGAACAAAATCCACACGCCGCCTGCCCCCATACCAAAACCGACTGTATACAGCATAGATGAGATCGGCCCCCTCGAAAATCGGTCTCGCCTAGAAAACTGCCAACCCAGAAATCGGCAGGCAGCAAGAGTCCACCCTCTACAGGGGACAGCAGAAAGTCCGCCTCTACCCTCAGAACATTAGTATCAACGTGCAACTGAAAGTCACGGTGAAGCTGGCATTCTCTGTATAGCTTGCAGGTGCTAGGTCACGCCAACCGTATTGGGTATCTGTGGCTTGGTGCTGGGTGTTGCGCGTGACATTGGTGACGGATTCATGACTCCCTCCATTCGGTCTTCGAAGAAGTCCCAGGGCAGAGGGTCGCGCGTGGGGCAGTACGAAAAGTCCCTGCCAGTCAGCAGCTTCATCATCGCCTCTGAAAGTCGTACTAAGGCCCTCGTCGCGCGAAGATGTCTAAGTTGGCCATCTTGCTCTACTTTGACTATGAAGGTCGGCCTCACGTGCCTCCCGAGATAAGGGTGGCTAGGGCTTCGGGTAACCAGTCGAGACCTCGAAGAATAGGTAGCTAGGCTTCCCAAGTACTTCTTTGAGTCAACAGTCGTTGAAGTATACTGCAGTTAGAAGTACCAGATTGATAGCTTATGACGTGCACCGCCTCCTAGTGGACGCCATTGGTCAATTTAGAGCACAACGGTCAATTTAGAGCACTATGGTCAATTTATTCATTCGTGACCTACACGCTGCTAGTCGGGTGATGTGACTTGGTCGAAGCGCACGTGACGTGCAGCTACAAAATGAAAATTTCAGAAGCCGAAATTTCAACACAAGCCCTCTTCTCCTTCACTATCATCGACTCGACTGTGACGGACGAGCAAGATGCTGCAACACCATGCACCTTCTTCTCGTGCGACATGCCGAGTCGGTTGACAATGTGGCGGGCCTATAGTAAGTTGCACGCTCTTGCCGCAACCACAAATACCCTTTCGTACTAACGAGCATCCAGCGCAGGCTCTCGCGACTCCCCCCTGACCAATCATGGTGTGCTCCAAGCCAGGCGCCTGGGCGACCACCTCGTAGCTCGTCGCGGCGCCATTGGGCCTATCGTTCACATCTTTGCATCCGATCTCCAGCGAGCCTACCGGACAGCCGAGGCCGTGGCTGATGCTCAGCGGTCCTTGGTTACCTCCAGTATCGAGCAGTCTGGCGCGCCGCCTTCGGTCATCCAGGTGCCGGAACTCCGGGAAAAGGACTTTGGGTCATCCGAAGGCAAGAGGTTTGGGTCAAGATCGAGTGAGAAGGCGAGCACAACCACTCGCTCGGATGCCGAGACGCGTGACGCTATGACGATCCGAGTGGACCGTTTCATCGACGCTTACCTTGCACCCTTGCTTGAACAAGACGCAGCAGACACGTCTTCGGTTCTTATCGTTTCTCACGGGATCATTCTCAATGTTTTTTTGGGTCGGGTTCTTTCACGGTTCCCTGCCCATGCCAACTCGACAGGACTGCCGGGCTCTACCAGTTCTGCCAGCGAGCCCATTGCCACTTGGAGTAATACTGGGTGTCTCCAGGCACTGGTGGACGTCTCAAAAGCACCTGCACTGTCGCCAAGGAACTTTGGCATTCTGGTACAGTTTACGAACAATGTAGATCACCTGAACGGTTTGAAGAAGACTCGAGGCGGTATCGGAAGCGCCAAGTTCGACGCCCGACAGCGCACCATGGACTCGTTCTTGACAACGACAGCGAACAAACGCAAAGCCGAGGAGCAGGGTCCTGACAGCAACTCGTCTCGGCCCAAACGATGAATACAGTGTCGCCTGCTCCTCGACTCAAGCTGGTAAGCCGTTTTTTCTTCTTCTCACAGCCTCCTTACATGATGAAAGCAATGTTCACAGACCTGTACCGAAATACTTACATGTGGATTCGAAACAACCGCTATCTGATATGGCTTCACTTTGTCTTCGTTTTTTGATGATTTTGAAGAGCTTCTCACTAACAACCCGAAGTTTTATTTTTTAGTACATCGTTCTGCTATGAAGGATGGTTCTGGCGGGGTTTTAATACGGATTAGGCTCGTAGTTTGGCAATAAAATGGTTTCAAACATTTTTCCTGTTCACCTTGCCTTGCAAAGAGTGGTATTCACCCGTGGCCCAACTACGTTCCACGTGTAACTCGACGAGTGAACTGTCAAGGTCTCGCATTGAATGGGAGGCCCTGTCGAGGCTCTTGGGATGTACTACCTTGTCCCGCCCGACAAGTCAAGTACAGAATAGTCCCTTCCTGTCTAGAGTCGAGGGGGGCAGGACAAGAGCAAGACAGACGTTTGCTTCGCTTTCCACGGCGGTAGAATGGTGTGTGGATCTAGGGCGCGCCGACCTCTTCGTCTTCCTCGTCCCCATCGTCCTCGTTGCTGCCGAATGCTCCAGAGGGCAGCGAGCGCGGGAACCAACCGAATTCGGCAAGGTCCACCATCAGCTCGCCCAGGGCGCCAGTCACGACGTCAACACCTTCGGCCTCGAGGGCGGCGGCCTGGCTTCTCGCGCCCGACGGCTGTGACCTGGGAGCCTCGGGTTAGCATGGCACACTTCCCCTCTCGTCTCCACGCCGGGGGGATTTGGGCTACAGCTCCGGCGTGCCCACCTCGGCGAGATGATGCCCTTGGCGTTGATGATTCTCTGCCACGGCACGTTGTCGTGGTTGAAGCGGGACCCTGGGTCCTGCGAGAGGTGCTTCAGGCAGACGCCCACTTGGCGCGGCCGTTGGGCTGGGAGGCTCGTCAGCCCGGGGATGCGGAAGGGAGGGACCAGGAACGACCCTGGATGTTTACGTACGGGTTCCTATAAGCTTGGCGATGTGTCCATAGCTGGTGACTCGGCCGGGGGGGACTTCTTGGACGGCCAGGTACACAGCCGAAAAGAAGGCCGCCGCCTCGTCGGAGCGCGGCATGGGAGCGCCGGGAGGAGAGGTTGCCGACGCCGCTCGCGAGGGTGACGCAGGGGTTGGTGAACCGTGTTTTCCCCTCGTCCCCGGTATGCCCAGGACTGTGTCAAGCGAAGTCGGAAGGTGGCCCGGGTCAAGTCGGGCGTGGCTGGGCGTGGTCTGTTTGTCCGTGGAGGAACGTGGGAGGTTGAGCAGCGGGCGAGGCGGACGTGGGTAGCCAGCCTATCAGGCCCTGCTTCGGAGCAGGGGATGCGTCCGGACATCGCTAACTAACTGCTTGCCATGCCTCCATGGACCCAACCAGTCCCACAGCTCCCTCCATCACTGATCCGTCCACGAATGCCCTCCACGGGATTCAATTTCCCCTCTCCGGGGGTATCCGAGGCCCCGCGCCGTTGGGGCCCTCTCTTGCTCTCGCCCAGCCACTTTGGCTTTGGTAATCAACCTACTTCTCGGGCTTGACCAATTGGTCTAACTAATTGGCCAGCCTCGGCGCGGGCGACGACCCCATGTGCCCCCGCCTGTGCACGATAGCAACGCCGATGGCAGGCGCGCCAGCCATCCATGACGACAGAAGGCAACTCAACTCGCAGCTCTAGCGCTCTACCCCTCTTCTGTCCGGCCTATATGAAGGGGGACACGGGCAGGGGCTTCGCCAACGCGTTCGTTCCCCCCGACCCTTCTCGCTCACCCTTATCTTTTTTTATCTGCTACTACTGCCGGCCTATCGTCGAGCTACCAGAGATTCTATAAACCGTACGCACCGTGGCCTGCCACGGATCTCACCTCCCTCCCTTCCCTCTTCTGCCCCCTACTAACACCCGACCCAGACACGACGGTACGGGTCGCCATGACGCCGGTGGCGATGGACAGCATGGCCTGGCATGGGGTTATCCAGTGAAGTTGAAGGCGGCGATGCGTGGTCAACCCACCTCGTCTGCAGCAGGTAATGCCTTTCAAGGCGAGCTGAAGCCGGTGTTCGAGTCTCTGCGCCCCGTCTCTCCGTCCCATCCACCCATGGCCGCGCGCAGTGGAGATGGGACAGCCGACGGGGCGACAAGCAGAGCTCGTTCTGAGATTATACGGCCTAAACTTGATCTGGATAATACCAGCGAAAGGATTCAATGCTCTCTCGTCCCCTTGTTGCCCCGCCGCGAGGGTCACTAACACCCCCGCAGATCACGTCCAATAACACTACCTAACAACACAATGGCACCCAGCGCCGTTCAAGTCGTCGAGCCCGTGGCCCTGCCTCACAAGGGTGGCGTCCCCGTCGGTCACGTCAAGGTGAACGGGAACGATGACGCGGCACTCGACGCCTTCGGGGGCAAGTGGAACGAGTTCGCCTTCGAGCCCATCCGGGAGTCGCAGGTTGCCCGCGCCATGGCCCGCCGCTACTTCAATGACCTCGACAGGTACGCCGAGTCGGACATTGTCATTGTCGGCGCCGGCTCCTGCGGCCTCTCGACGGCCTACACCCTCGCCAAGGCCCGGCCCGACCTCAAGATCGCCATTGTCGAGGCCAGCGTATCGCCCGGTATGGTCCCCCGTTGCCATTTAACATTGGTGTCATTGGGCTAACCCGCCCGACTCCAGGCGGCGGTGCTTGGCTCGGCGGTCAGCTCTTCAGCGCCATGGTGATGCGCAAGCCGGCGGATCGCTTCCTGACGGAGCTCGGGGTGCCGTTCGAGGACGAGGGCGCGTACGTGGTGGTCAAGCACGCGGCGCTCTTCACCTCGACGCTCCTGTCCAAGGTGCTGGCGTTCCCCAACGTCAAGCTGTTCAATGCGACGACGGTCGAGGACCTCATTACGCGGCGGGACGACAACGAGGAGACGGGTGGCCTGCGTGTGGCTGGTGTCGTGACCAACTGGACCATGGTGGCGCTGCACCACGACGACCAGTCGTGCATGGACCCAAGCACTATCAACGCGCCTGTCATCATCAGTACGACAGGCCACGACGGGCCCTTCGGCGCCTTCAGCGCCAAGCGCCTCGTCAGCATGCAGGCCCTCGCCCGCCTCGGCGGCATGCGCGGTCTCGACATGAACGCCGCCGAGGACGCCATAGTCAAGCGCACCCGCGAGGTTGTCCCCGGCCTCATTGTCGGCGGTATGGAGCTCAGCGAGGTCGACGGCGCCAACCGCATGGGCCCGACCTTTGGCGCCATGGCCCTTTCGGGCGTCAAGGCTGCCGAGGAAGCTCTCGCCGTCTTTGACCTCCGCAAAAAGCAGAACGCTTTTTAAAGCGTACCCGGTTGTTTTGGTTTTTTTTTTCCTGGTGAAAAGGGGGAACCCCCCCCCCCCCCCCCCTAGATCGTGGACCACCGGGCCCATTTTCTTATCATCACTCATTAAGTACGCCGTAGCGGACTCGCGCGGGATGTTCAGTGGGACGCCGGGCAATCCGGCTCCCTTGGGCTGGGGCATCGAATGAAGACTACACTCTTTTCCCCGTGCATTACTGGGTAAATGTGAAGCGTGACCCGCCGATGCGTGATAGACGATGCAAACATGGGGAATTGCTAGAACACCCGGATTCCCATCGCCCATGCTTGTAGCCGTCCACCCTCACATTCCCTCGAGGGCTCGCCCGCGGCTTTTCAGGATCTCACCACGGGGTTATAGTACGACGGTTCTTTTTAGTGGCCCAAAGCCCCCTACCGCCACGGTAGTATACCTAGCCCCTTGTGCATAGCAGACCTGCGGGCCTTTCGGAAGCACGGGGAAAGGATCAATGCCTCTCTCCCGATTCATTACGGCGGCACGGCAGGCGGCGAGGGGCAAAAGGCAAAGAGGCACACGGCATTTCCCTCCTTTACCAAGGTGCATCTGCGTCGCTTCCGTCGACAGGCATGGTTGTATATCATTTCGTCCCCGTCCCCTCAAGCCCCAGAGTGTCTGATGAGGAGAGTATTAGGAGAGCCAGTTTATGTTCAAATGTACAAAGAGAAGCAACTCATCATCCACCATGGCCGACGCCCGCAAGCACCGAAGAATTGAAAACAACGAGAAGAACACAACATAAATCCATTGGTGCAAAGTGGTATCTCAGCATGAATAATTTTGGCTTGGGCCAACCTGCAGCTTCGCATGCGTCCTGTTCTTCCCCCTCGTCATCCCCAGGGAGGGGGCGCCCGCGTGAGGCAAACAATGCGGCAAAGATATTATAGAAGCAGAGTGTGCCCTGGGAAGCTCGCCCGCGCGGAGCGGCAACGCGACTCCATAGGGTACACTCGTCTCCTCTTCCAAATCTCGTTCCCCGTCAAAAAAGGCTCGTCGTAACTTTTCATGTTGCGGACTGCGTACCGGCCGGGCAGATATGTCGAAGGAGGAAGAGAAAATCGTCCATCATGAACAAAGAAAGTATCATGTCTAGAAACAGAGGCGGAAGAAAATAAAGAATCCCCTCTCACCCGCCCGTGCCCCTACGCGTGCCTGCGCAGGGGCTGGTCGTCATCGGTAATGGGGGTGAATCAACTGTGGTATCCCTAAACGCCGTGCCAAACATGACGCAATGTAGCCAGCGACGGCAGCGCAAGGTGGGCCTGAAGCTTCACAGTAATGTGAGAACCGTCCAGGTGAAAAATGTAAATAGCCCAGAGAGCCAGGAGCAGCGCCAAGCAGACGGAGAAAGTCGCCCAAAATGCCAACGCCTAGAAGCAGTTAAGGCTGCCCTTCTTCTTCTTCTTGTTTTGGTTGATGGCGTTCATCCGCTCTTCCAGGCGGGCGTGCGCTCTCTCGGCATCTTGACGTTTCTTCCGCTCCTCTTCAACCTGGTGCAGGCTCCACCGGTTGTCTGGCGCCGGCTTCTCCTTCAGCTGCTTCACTTCGCCCTCAAGCTCCATGGCGCGTTTGCGCCAGGCGTCGCAGTCGGCCTTGACCTTGTTGGACTGCTTCTCCAGGTCCGTAAGAGCCTCCTCCAGGGTCGACGTCAGCTGCTTCTCGGCATTCAGGTGTCTCTCGATGGACCGGATCCGGGCTTCCTGGTCTTCGCGAATCTGAGCCATGGCCAGCTCGTTGCCGTTGCTCTGAGGCCGCCCGCCCGTAGGCGTGGGCGGCACCGCCTGCGTAGGAGACGTTGCGCCGTTGACACCCGGAAGAGGGGGCAGCGGAATGGCCGGCGGTGGTGACGGCAGCGACGTGTGCGAACCCTGTTTGCGAACCTGCGTCTGTTGCTGCGAGTTCAGCGAGCTGGACCTCTTCGGAGACGCCAGGGCCTCCTCGTATCGAGACTGCACAAGGGTTAGTGACATGCCTCCAGGGCCAGTGCCGGCCATTGGACTCACCTGAAGGGCGGCGTATTCCTCGCGGATGGACTCGAGTTCCGACTGTGCCTTGATCCTGGCCACTGTGGCCTCCTCTATCGCACTCTGGCGTTCCGACTGCAATGTCGAGAGACGGTTGTTTGTGATCTGGGCCTGGTCGTAGTTGGTCTGCAGCTGGTCTTCGAGCTCCTCCACCAAGCGCGAGTGCTTTTTGTTCCGGTTCTCCAGGTCGTGCATGCGCTTCTTGACGGCCGCGAGTTGCTCCGTCATGGAAGGGTAGGGACTCTTGATCTTTTCACCCTCCACAGCCAGCATGTCGTTGAGGGACGCCTTCACGCCTTCGAGGTCACGCATGATGGTGTTGTTGATGGCCGAGAGCTCGTTCACGTGTGCCTCGAGTTCCATGCTCTTTTGCTGCTCGGCACCCAGGGATTTCTGGTCCTCCAGTAGAAGCTCCACGTGCTCCGAGAGCTTGTCGACGCTGACTTCGGTACCAAGCGCGTGTGCCACCTGCGTGGCAACCTTCAGAAGCTGGTCGCGAGCGTCAGCCAGCTCGCTCTCCAAGACTCTGATGCCCTCGTCATGTTCCGAAACGAGTAGCTCAAGTTGGTTCTTGTAGTCCACGTCAGACTTCGCCCGGATCGCCCCGATGTCCCTGGCGTGGTTTGCGCGCAGCTCGTCCATGCTGGACTGGTGGTTCTGGATGGCAGCTCCGTGCTGGGTAATCTGCTCCTCAAGTTTGCTCACGAGCTCCTTGTGCTTTTCGGACTCGGCAGCAGCAGCCTGGGTGGCTTGTTCAAGCTGGCTCTTGGCCTTCTGGTGAGCTTCCTCGAGGCGCGCGACCTTGGCCGCGTTGCTCTCGATTGTAGCCTTGTACTCGTCGATCTCGTTGCGGAGGAAGGCAATCATGTCCTGGTGCTTGGCCTCGTCGTCGGCTTGCGGTTTCGCGTTTAGCGGGGCTTGGCGGGCTTCCGTAAATCTGGCATTTACTTCGGTGACTTGAGTCTCGAGTTCCTCAATAGTCTGTCTCATGGTCCGCTCCGTGGTTTGCATGTTCTCGAGAGCAGTCTGGTGTTTGCCCTCCCAATCTTCTAGCTCGGCCTTGAGTTGGTCGATCTTCTTCTGGTGAGCCGCCTCGATTTCGCCGTGCGCCTCTCTGACGGCCTCGCTGGATCGGGCTTGTCCTTCCGGCTGTTCCTTGAGCGAGGCGCGCAGGGTCTCAATCTCAGCAAGGAGCTCCTCCTCGCGGTGAGCATGGGATTGCTGCATCTCCCCAAGCCTCCTCTCGTTTTGCTCCAGCTCGTCTCTCATCTTGGCTACCATGGAGATGTCCATCGGACTTGACTTCAGACTGGAGCGCTCGCGGGTAAGGCCACTGATGATGGTCATCTTCGTCTCCATCTCCTTCTTGGCGTTGGCCACGTCGGCTTCGAGTTCCTGGATACGCTGGGAGCGGGCATGCAGTTCATGCATGGCGGCGTTCAGGTTCAGCTCGAAGTTTTGCATCACATCGGGCTGCTCCTCGAAGTTCTCGGCGGCGATGTTACGGAGCGAGGCAAACGATCGGTGCGCGCGGTCGATGATCATAACATTTTGGCTCGACTTGCGTCGGATCACAGGGGTAGCACTCCGAGGCGACGGAGGCTCCCAGTATTTGGCCCTGACGACCTCGGTCTTCAGCTCCTCGACCATGTCCAAGGCCTCTTGGTGCTGCTCTTCGAGTTGAGTGTATCGCAGAACGAGTTCCTTCTCTGCGGCCTCTTTCTCGAGAGCCAGTTGCTTCAACTGCTCGAGTTCCAACGCAAGCTTCTCGTCGTTCGGTCTGTCGGCGACGAGCGTCTCTTTGGACTCGGAGGGCTTGGGCGTCTCCGCGTCCAGCGCATCAGTGGTGGTATCCATAGTAGCGGGGGATTCCATAGCTGAGGACAATTCCGAGGACAGCGATCGCGAAGATGATCGCATCCCATCCTTGACGTCGCTGGACCTGGCGTCGGATAAAAAAGACGACGGTCGGGTGTGCTCGTGGGAAGTGACGGACAGTAGCGAGTCCCGCACTCGGCTGGGGTGTCTAGCCTCATCGACGGCGTCCTGGAGCTCGCGCAATGTCCGCAGCGCCTCATCGTACTTGGAGTGCAGCGCATCGAACTCGTTCAGGGTGCTCTCATGCTCAACACGGAGGTGGATCAGCTCTTCGGTGACCGATTCCAGCTTGTCGGCAACGAACTTGGACTGGGCCGGGCTTTGCGGGGGGTGTTCCGCATCATCGACGCTTTGCCTACCCTCATCGCCCGAGCCATGCCCGTCCTTGGCCAGCCGCTTCTGGGGCGCGTTCTCGGCATCCTCTTCGGCCTCTTCCTCGCCCACCTCGGGGAGGGCCCCACGGCGGCCCTGGACGGTCGGCGGCCGGCTCATGTGACTCCTTGCTGAACGTTCCGAGAATGTACGATGGAGGCCAAAGCCGTTGGTGCCGTCCGGTTGGACGGCAGGGTGTTTGCCGTCATTGACGTGGTCAAGCTCGTACAGCAGGTTGTCGAGTTTACCAAGACTGCGCTGGCGCTCGATAACTTGCTCTAGACGATCAATCTCGCGCTGCATCAGCTCTGTGTCTTGGTCGGCCTCGGCCAACCTTTCCTCCAGGGTAGAGATGTATTCTTCGGCAGCGGTCTCGTTCTCGCGGATGCGGGAGATCTCTTTTCGTAGCTCGGCGACGATGGTCGCGTTCTTTTCCTCGCCCGACGTGTGGCCATCCAACTTCGTTTCGAGATCGTGCAGGTAGTTCTCGGTATTGGCCTCGCGGTCCATAAGCTTCTGCAGGCGGGCATGTAGCTGGGTGTTGAGGGTCTCAACATAGGCGCATTTGGTTTCCTTCTCGAGGAGGCTGGTCTCGGTGTTCGACAACGTCGTGCGCGTGCTTGAGAGCGACTGCTCGAGGCTCTGAATGGTCTTTTCGTACTCGAGAACGACCTGCTCCACGGCCTGGGCAAAGGAGTTGGAGCGGTTCAGCCGTTCCGTGGCCATGTCGCCCATGGGTTCGCCGTAGCGCTGGTTCTCGGCCTGCTCATTGTCCCGGGCCTTGGCCATCTCGGCGATGAGCTTAGCATGGCGCTGACTGAGGGCCGTGTAGTTCTCCTGGGCGTCGAGTAGGTGATTTTGGAGTTCTGTCTCACGTTCGTTGGGTCGCTCGGGCCGCTCGCTGGCCACTTGGCTGCGCCTCTCTCCACCGCCATGTTCATTACTGCGGATCTGTTCGCGGAGGAAGGCTACCTCGGCCTTAAGCCGCTCGATAATGGCCTGTTTATCGCCCTCCTCCACCGACTGTATCCGCGGCTTACTTTGAATGGCACGGGCCCTCTGCGCGTACTGCACCGTGTTCAGCGTCTCACTCAAATGAAATTCCGCCGGTGTTACACAGGCAATCATGTAAGTAATGGCGTTGCCGCCGAGCGAGTCCTGCAGCAGTCGAGTAAGCCGCGAGTCGCGGTACGAGACGTGGGCGCCCTGTTGGCGCGACGAAAGCTGCGAGATGACTTTGCCGAGCGCAGCCAAGCCCGCGTTGATGGAAATACCCTCGCGCGCCCGCTCACCCTGGGCTCCGGTGTTTTTGAGCCGTTCGCTTCCGGCCAGATCCACGAAATGCAGTTTACTGTCCGTCGTGACCCACGTCTCGGATCCCGTCATGGCCTCGATTGGTACCGAAAACCGCTTGGTGACACCTTCTGCTGCCGCCGACTGGGCCTTTCGCTGAACCAGGTTCAAACTAAAGACGGCGTGGGAACGCGACGACTTGGCGTTGATAGCGGTTGCATCCGTCTGCCGGATGGCCGAGCCGAAGTTCAGGGCCTTCATCAGGTCGTCTACCGAGTGGATGTCCATCTGGCGCAGGCCGGTAAGGATGATGTTGCCCTTGGTGTCCTCGCGGATGGTCACATTGCTGCGCTCGTGGCTCGGCGTGTTGTCGGGTACCAACAAGTCGCGGAGCTGCTCGTTGTAGATCTCCACGTAGGTCGCCTTGAGCTGCCAATTCTTCTCGGCCTTGGGGGCGCCGGGCGGCGGTGTCGCGGCGGAGTAGCGGTGGGGAGTACGGAGCTGCGACATGGAGCTGCGGCTGAGGCTCTGTGACGACGTGCCATCCAACATCTCGAACAAGGCAGTGGCCGCGCGTGGGATCACACCCATTTTGTCCATGTTTTCCTGCTCGACGGGGCCCGAAGTACCCATGGTGAAGGACTTGCCGGCGCCAGACTGGCCGTATGCGAGGAGGGACACATTGTAGCCGGACATGAAAGCATCGATGCTGTCTTTCAAGTACTCCCAGATGCCCTCCTGGCCCGTGTCGGGGGAAAATACGCGGTCAAACACGAAGAGCTTCTTGCCCTGTGGCGCATCTATCGAGAGACTAGTCTGAGACGTTGCCTGCACCATGGGGCGTTGGAATCGCTGGGGGATTAGGTCATAGCCCGGGTCGTCAGGGTTCAACGGAGGGCGCACGCGAATAGCTGCGGGAGAGGGCGCGGATGTTAGCGCATGATGACCTCACATACAGGCGTAGTGGCCGGCTGCGCTTCCCAACTTGCTACTTACCGACTTTGACGGCAGTCCGGTTATCATCATCAGACGCTCTGCTTCCACCTCCCGTCTTGCTTCCCACACTCAGACGACTGCTGCTGCGCTGTGCCGGTCTCATCATGGCGCTCACGGGTCGGGCCGCCATGGAGGGCGACCCCGGAGGCGACGATGCCATGGTGGTGGCGTGGGCCGCCTGAAGGACAGCCGGCGATGGGGGCCAGGACTGTCCGGAATCGGGGGTGATGGGTATTTGGGATCAGTAGGAGCCGGCGATGGCCGAGAACCGAGTTTCGGCGATGGCGCGCGGCGGGGGAAGGCGACGAAGTCGGCGAAACAAGGCGCGGGTGAGGTTGTTGTTTGCAATTTGCTGTCTGGAACCCGCGCGGGTGAAGGGCCGTTGCAATGGCCCAAAGCGAAAGAAGAAAAAAAAAACCAGGCAAACAGGCGAAACGCTGAAGCGGGCAAGGAATGCAGACGGCGCAAGCCCGGGCAGGGCGCCTTCTCGCTTAATGCCTCGTCAGCAAAGCCTCTTCTGGGCCAGTAAGGCTGTTTGCTACTGCGACCGCGGCTGCGGGTGTTGCTGCTGCGTCGTCGTCGTCGTCGGCCGCTGTCACCGTCATGTGTCGCAGGCGCGGGTTTGGCCGACGGGATGGCTGGCGAAAAGAGAGACAAGATACCTTAGTCGGTGGGCAGACGGATGGAACAGGGTCGGAGAGTCGCAATACCAAGGGCCCAAACCACGGGCGCGGTACGACCTGACTACAACGCTACTTTAGCAGTGGGCGCGCCAGGCGGCACTAAGTACTTGCTTGGCCTCTGCTAAGAACAGGGAAGTTCTAGACGGACGGGATGGGGAACGGAGACGGGGAGGGAGATGGTGATGAAGGACAGGGTAGGGGTGGCCACGGCTGCGCGTCGCATGGATAGCCACCTACGGTCGTTGGGATCGCGTCGCGCGCGCTCGCACCCGCACACAGACACAGACACAAGCACACGCGAGCGCGCACGCCGAGTGATGTGTGCTGTGAAGACGACCCGTCGACTGGATGGAGGTCAGGTACTCTTTGGGTATCTACGTAGCAGCGCCGAGGGTATATGCCGGCATAGGCGAGTGTAGCAGTGGATGAGGCGGGCGGGTAGACGAGCGAATGGTTGGACGGACAGACTGTTCCGTATCTCCCTCTCTCACCCGCTCGATTTCTCCGTCGTTCTCGGTCTCTCTGTCTCTCGGGACAAGCCGTCTACCCAGTCAACCAACGGCAGGAAAAGGAATCTCCAGAAACGCGTTGGAGGATGGGACGGCTCATGAGCCCGAGGATTGACGATAAAATCGGGGGAGGGGTTAATTGCTGAAACTTTCGGGGTACGGCAAGCTTGTTTATTTGCAGTGCAAGGTTCTGACTCGCCGCGGCACAGCCCAAAATGACATCGGTTGATGGAAAAGGCATCGCCTTCGGATGTGGTTTGCTGCTTCAGTCTCCGACCGTCGAAATGGGCCCAGCTTCTTTCCCAATCTGGCCTGGACATTTATCCCTAGCGGGAGGTACCTCTCGTAAACGTACCGGACCGGTCGTACCCTGCAAGTACCGGCTGCAGGTGCAGGTGGTGATGGAGCGTCCATCCGGCCTGTTGTAGGGCACGGATCGATGAGATGGGGCTGACAGCGTGCCACTCGCCCCTGGCCTGCTGCAACTTGGGGTACTTAATGTCATGACATGCACTAAAGCATACCCACCGATTGGCCTCCTCCAACCTCTAACCTCTTGGCCGGCTCGCCTCTCTGCCCTGGGGTCCCTACCCGTGGTAAGAAACGATCACTGTTCTCCGTTCCTCCTACCTACATACTCCCCATTCACCAACAGACCCGGCCGATACGAATGAGGTAGCTCGGGGGCTTGTCACAATGTACGGCATCGCACACAATCGGGCGAGTCAGGAGTCGGATGCAAACCCTGCCTGTCAGTCACGAGAGGATGATACTCGGCTGTCTTTATGCAAGGCCATTGTCTATGCTCCAGCGACACCTGTCGTGTCCATGCGTCGTACGCCTGTCTCGCTACACCGGGTGCCCGGAAGCCCCCCCCCCGTCCTGGCCTCTTGTAGATCCATGGCCTCGCCCTCTATCTAGGTCTGCTCTACGTAGACTTTGTGTGTGTGCTGTGTACCTGAGGTGGCTATGCCGACTACAATACCGTAGAAAGACCGCTCGGCTTCTATTGAGAGGCACGTACTGACTGCCCTCGAAAGAGATGAATTGATTCCACTTACTTACCTCTTTATGCCCGCGGTACATTAGATAGCACGCAGTACTCGATTGCTAGTCGATCTAATACGAATGGGGCAACATTGCGGTCGGGAAAGAAGTTCCAGTCGCCGGGCCGCGTCGAAACAGAGGGCCCTGGTTGCTACGAAAACGGGCGTCTCAGGCGAGTGCGCGGGGGGATAGTTTGTGCGCCCCCCCCCTCCCTTGCCGGGTCTGTCGCCTAGCCCTGGCAGCAAAACGGTGGCATCTACCTAGGTACGTGCCTACATAAGAGCAGTTTGCCGTTTGCACACCTCGCGTTCCCATTTCGTGCTGCTGCAGGCACCGCTGACCAACTGGGCCCTAGTGGAGTCCGCTAGCGTCCATGTCAGGTACCCAAACCCAGCTCTCCTCTTAGATCCCCGCCGTCAGGAACCGGGGACCAGGAACACGCGCGCTGCCAGTTGCTTCCTTCTCAGCACCACCCCGGCCGGTATGGAGCCCGCTCTCGTGCTTGGGTCATGGGTGTCATTTGCTGCTCTGCCGGGGCTCCAGTATGGTGTTATTTGGATGGTACGCATAGGTACGAGGCCCGTACTCCGTACTGCGTGCCAACTACTAGAAATAGCTCCATAGGAGCGGGCTCGGGGGCGATGGAGGGTCCGTCCGGTCAGCACCGTCCATCCGACCTACATACGCCGCGTCGCTCTTCATCCTGCGAGAGGTTCAAATCTCACTTCGCCGTTGCTTGTGTTCCTCCCTGTCAGGCCCGTGACCGGGGGGGGGGGGGGGGGGGGCGTACGCTCGCAACAACAACAACAACCCCCCCCCCCCGGTGGTCCCCGGCTGACCTGGCGCCTTGCGGTGCAGGCGAAAGCAGCATGCCCGCTTTCCCCATCGGCACATAATTTCCGGACTCGGCATTATCTCGTGATTTGCGCAGATGGCGCCGAATGTTTCGACCCCCGTGCAAAAAGCTGGGTGCGGCGAGCTGCAGCGCGCGTGCAGGAGCGGCAAACCTTGAGCGTGCTGTGACTGGCCGGCACCCGGCGAAAGCACGCATGGCCAGGGTCCCTATCGGGGAGAGAAAGGAGTAAAGGAGGAGTGCGGCAGCGGCAGCAGCGGCAGCGCGTGGCTTAGGCAATCTAGGAAACGACCGATCCCAGGTCCGTCTCACCCTAACATTGAGGGCTCCTCCGGCTACGCAGCCGGCTGGTGAAGCCACCCCGTGGTCGTGCGTCCAGTCGGATCGTCGGTTGGCTCATTGGCGCCTGATGACTACCGTGGTCGACCAGTCGAGCTCTTGAGCTGGAAAGGGGCGTGCGCCATGACCCTCTCTCCGATGTGCGTGGTTGGCGCATGGCCGATGCATCTCTTCCGCGCCGCCGTACTAGTCAGGACGTGTGGACGCGCCCGCACCCGCTCACCAGCACAATGCCGTCACGTCGCGTCTCCCGGCTCGCGTCGTCGTGGGCGGCCGGCGTGGTTTGGTCCAGTCCACCCTGAAGTGGCTAGGGATACACCATGAACGCGGATGCGGGCGAAACTTTGGTGGCAATGGCCCGCCACACGACTCCGGGCCAGGCTCAGCTGCTCGCCTTGGATCTGCTCCGAGAAAATATTGAGCTATCATTCGCCGAGGCGCAACAAAGGGGGCTGCGCCGCCTGTCAGTCTATGCAGGAGCACAGATCGCCTCGGTAGGAGATGGCCCTGGCGCGTTTGGTCCCGAGTCGTCCGCGCTGCTGCAAAGCAACGCTTGCTTGCTTGCGCTCTGCCACGGGCATCAACGATGGGCACGGCGAGATGCTAAGTTCAGGATTCGAGGCATCCATGCCAGGACAGCCGCCAATGTTCGAACGTTCATTAGCTTGGCTCTGGTGGTGATGCTGGTCTGCTGGCACCAACCAGGCGCTCCTCCGCTATCTGTTGGTGCGCATTGGCGTTCGGGAGGGGCTCCTCAATTTCCCAGCAATGGAGCGGGGGTTCACAACGGAGCTCATCCGCTCTCCGTTGCAACCGAGGGCGAGGCGTGCTCAAACAGAAGACTACGAGGCCAAGATCGCCTCGAGGTTACATAGTGCCGTTGCCTCCTACGTCGCTTACCTCGGCATGGCGAGCACTTCGAGGAGCCAACGCGGAGGCTGCAATCCTCCCCTTTGCGGGGCAGCTTGCTTATCGCGGTCGACGGGGCACCCTTGGGCAGACTTCGTTCAGCTCGACAAATGCCACGGCTGGACGAAGCGGAAAGCTTGACGAACAGCCCTCTATGCAACCCCCCCCCCCCCCCCCCCCCCCCCCCCCCCCCCCCCGAACGCAGGCTTGTCCGCGCGCGTCCGAATAGGGGGGGTTGCATAGAGGCTTGAAGAGGTACGTAGATATCTAGGCTGGAGATGGGACGCACAAGCCGCCTTGCAGAACGGAGCGCCGCGGTGGCTATATTGGGACTGGCTGGCAGGTTGGCTGGCTGGCTACCTGCCTGCCAGGCTCTGCACCCCGCATTCCAAGGCGCTTCGCGGAGCCGTGGTCGCGTTGGATATTTTCCGTTTCACCACGCTGGCTCCAACCACGGAACGGCGCAGCTGATCCAGAACCCCCCCGCCTGTCTCGGATGATGCGCGGTGGGGGCTGGCTTGGATGGACATCCGCGGTCCATGGTCGAACTGCCGCATTGCCATTGCCGTGGCTCACAGCCTGCTGGAGCAGAAAACAGTAGGCCGCCCAGAAGCATCGTAGGCACACCAGGCGGTTGCTCCCCCCCCCCCCCGTGGGTAGGTAGTACGGGGCTGTGGGCACCGGCACCAAGAGCGATTGGCATCCATCGCCTCCCCTCGGGCCGGCGGGGCTCTGTCAAAGAGGGAGGAGGTGGGCGCGCGGATGGACATGCCCGGACAGACGATGCTCCCCGGCTCGGCGTCGCCTTGTTGACAAATCGCCCGGCCGTGCGTCGGCCCGTTGTTGGTTGCCCTATGTTATGCCTTGGATGCCAAGGCATAATCCGACCCAACAACCACCATCCTCTGGCCTCGGGATGAGACACGCCCGGGTATGATGCGTCGCACACCCGGCCCTCCATACTCGCCTCCCTGGTCGGATATGCTTCCCAGAGACTATGAGCCACCGGGACCGACGGCCGTCTCGGCCACACCGGCCACCGCCGGCCTGGCTTGCCTTGAACGCATCCATCGCGGCCGTCGATGGAACACCTGGAGTACGCACGGCCTCGCCCCCAATGCTACACTATGTACCATAACGACCTCTTGTTCGCCGTGTGGGCTGCCGGCGCCTGTGCCGGCCAACACCATTCACGGATCGATGCGGCTAGCCACTTGCTCACCTCCCCGGGGGGCGTGGCAGCGCACGTTCCTGAGCCCTCACCACGTATCGTCGCCGGCGGCGCCGTGCATAGGATCAAGGTTGGGCAACCCTATACCGCCGCATGAAACCCTCAGCAGTACGACGGCGAAGCGAACTGACTAACAAGAGGCGATGGCACAGAGACACGCCCCCCCCTCCCCCCCACAAGTCGACAGCCTTTCCCGAACCTCGATACAAAAACATCACTCCCTTCAACCCCACCAATCCACGTGTTCGTCCTATTTTCCGACCAGCAGGGGATGGCTCCATCCTGGGCAACGGGAGCCTGCCTATGCCCGCTTTTCACTAGATCAACTATGGTGGACGGGTCCTCCAGCACACTGCTGACACCATCTCGTGAGCTTCATAATGCGAAGCAATCAGAGACCAGCAGGCGGGTTCCGTTAATTGGCCTGGGGTGCCCGGTACCCCGGCTGCCGCTGTTTGTCCCCGAGCCTGGTAAAAAGCAATCTTGTAATCTCCGTCCAGACCCAGTATATCGACCGAGACTCGGTTCATCTACAGGGTCCAGTTTTGATCGTACAAATCAGCTTCGCGGCCGTGGGGGCTGCTTGCCTGGGTCGTGGTCCGCCGGGAAGCACAGGAGTAGGAGATCCCCGCCGCATCTGGTCGACGCGTGAAGGCCATCAGCCACTCTGTACCGGTCCACCGAGCCGTTGTTCTGCCCCGAAGAGCAGATAAGTCCGCCAAGCCTATCACTAGGAGGTGACAGACGCTGCCATAACATGCACCGGAATTGTGTTCCGGGTGCGGGCGGCATATTCTGCTTCTCCGGTCCCGGACGGGGGCATTCGTTGGCCGTGTGCGCATGAGCGGGAAACGACTCCTTGACTTGTTTACTCGTGCGACATCGTATCTTGCCTAGTCCCCGCATCTCCAGGTTATATCTCCGCTTCGCGGGCCACGAGATCACGACAGTCTGAGCACGTCTGGCGGGCAGAACATGAGCGATGTCACTGAGGTAGACAGTACGGAGGGCACCTCGAAGGTGCCGACTTCAAGCTACTTCTTTACAAGTACCTAAAGCCAATGTACTTCGTTACATGCCATCAAGAATCTCCGACCTCGACGGCGAGGATCAAGCAACCTAGTACACGAATTGAAGTATTCCGCCAGGAGTGATATGGAGGTAAGACCATCGCCTTTGGTAAGCAGGCGGGGTATATATTGTAATTGGCCGAGCATGAGGCCATGTCTGATGTCGTCGTCATTAGATCCGTACCTATCTACTGACGCTGTCATGTTTGTTATGCGAGGGTGCCAAAGCGAGCCAGATGTTGGTAAGGCCATATTCCATCAGCGCAAGCGTCGCCTTTCGGTATGTGGCTTGCGCCGTGTGGTCATATTCCGGGGCGATGAGGATACGCTCTTATGGTTCTGTGAAGCTAAGGAGCCCAAATATCATATCCCTGGAGTCCGAAGCTTGCAGTGCTGCCGCGAGGTTGGACCGGATACATCCGCGCTGGTCGTTGAGGACAATCTTTTTCTCCATAGTGGCGTCTCCCATATATAGTAAAGGGCTGTACACGGCGGGTGGGAACCAAATTTGGAACTGACCATCGCCGAATCGAGAACTTCACAGGATCCCCCAACGGATGACGGAGATATCTTTATAAGCTTGAGGAAAGCCGGAGCTGATTGACGATTCTTGACCACCCCCACGATGTTTCTGTTTCCGAACTTTAGACGATAAACCTGAGGCCCTTTCCCAGGAAGCCTTTGTGGGGCTGCATGCCCATCGAACGATACACTGTTGAAGTACCTTGCCTGTTGCAGGGAGACACCGCTACTTGGTGCTGCTCGAGCAGGGAATAAGGAATCGACCCAAAAATACCCGAGAATGTCCCCGGCCGTGGGTGGTAGGGAAAGCGAGCCAGGCTCCAGATGCTCGCGCTCTAGACAGGACACGTCGTGGGGTGGTCTAGATTGGCGAGCAAGAATATCAGACGGCAGTCGGCACACGCCTACAGTTCATCATGACTGCCCTCCAGTCCATCATGACTGCCCTCCAGTCCATCATGACTGCCCTCCAGTCCATCATGACTGCCCTCCAGTCCCACCGAAACACCAACTCTGTATACTTGTTCGTACATGAGGTCCGAGCCAAGCTCCCCGAGTCTACCCAAATCACTGTTAGACGTTGCCCGTCGCTACAGCTGTGAACGGGGCGGGGCATGGAAGAAGTACGTACGCGTGGCTCAAAATCTCTTTCTGTTTGTAGAAGTCTTGCGCCTGTGTTGCGCTGCCAGCTCGGCTCAGCCAGTCTCGCGCATCTTGGGCGAATCTGTAGGCGAGGTCAGCAACGGATACGGGCACCCTGGTTACAGCGCCAGCCACTGCCGCTTCGACAGGTGCTTACCTTGCAGGTACGCCACTGCTGTTCGCGATCCCTTCTGCCCCTTCTGCCCCTTCTGCCCGCTCTTCTCCCAGTTTCTTCACCGCCAGGATGTAGCTATCCAAGTCGCGTCGCGCGTTCAGTGGTTCGGCCTTGGCGCGGTCGACTTCCCTGAGGGACCTGTACTCGTACATTAGCAAGACCAACTTCGTCCTGGCCACGGGATGCGGTGGTTGTACTCGGCTTCCATGACAGCCCTTTCGATCAAGTCTTGGTCGTACTCGGTTGTATGGTTCAGCTTGGTGGAGGTCAAGTCAGCACGGTAGAACATGAGCCGGGAAAAGTTGTGTTTGCTCACGTTGCTCAGTAACACGGCTCTCCCTAGGCGAGTGCCAGTCCATGTCAGTTCTCGCACCCCAAATATGTAAGCTATCATTAGAGGAGAGTATTATACCGCCTGGGATCGCTGCTGTGGCATGCAGTGTAAAATTGGCCTGTGGTTGAAGTTGTCAGACTCACAGGGTGTGTCGATGGGGGCCGGCTAGGGAGCATTAAAAAGACATACGTCCACTTCGAAGACCACCTCGACCGAAACGCCGGAGGGAGCCTCTTCGACTCTTAGCTCCCCGAGGAACCTGTTGTCGCGAGCGAATACTCTCTCCCCCTCGTAAATCCTGATAGTCACGGTGGAGACTTCATCCGACGTCGTCAGGAACGAACGAGACCTCTTCAGTGGTGTCATCGAGTTGCGAGGGATGAGGACCTGTGCAAGGCCGTCGTGGGTTTCCTGTGACCACATGTCAGCGCAGATCCCATGCTTAGTTGCCAGGCTTCGGGACTTTGTATGGACTAACAATTGAGAGACTCAAATGGTTAAGTCGCCAGTCCCCACAGCCGCAGCATGACGAACCATATCCAGCGAAATTAGCGGCGTATCTGGCGATTCCCGCAACCGGCGCCTCCTCCCCCATGTCTGTGGCAGGTTCTCGGCCATTGAAGAAGTCCCTTATGGCAAAGCGCAACTATCGTGACTCTTAGCCGCATGGACGAGGTGTGGGAGCAGGTGTTGTTGAGTACCTTTGCATTGTGACTTGAGCTGCCAGTGAGTATGATGTTGTTGATGTCGCTCGCCGTGAGATCTGCTTTCTCTGGTTTGCCAAATGAGGGAGAGGCCGCGGTGAAGGGTTGAGTTGTTCGCACCTAGTGCTTCTTTCAGAGGCCTCATGGCATACTCAAGGGGTAGATCTGCATTGAGTTGCACCGCAGCCCGCTCGTAGTGTTTTACCGAGCTTGTGTGAAGTATTTCAAAGACACCGGCTTCTACCTCCAACACGGTAACCCGGAGATTGTCGCCGCCCGTATCGTACACAACGACCTTCCTTTCATCGCTGTCGACATCCAGGCCGTATCCGATGGTTGCCGCAGTATAGGAATTGACGACGCGCAGCACCGTGAGCCCCCCACGAGCCCCTGCATCCTTAATTGCTTGGCCCTGGTCCTCAACAAGGTGTGGTACACTGACGGCGGCATGGGTGATACTCTGGCCGAGGCGGGCCTCAGCCAGCTCTCGTAACTTGGAGAACAACATGCCGGTCAGTTCTTCGGGCGAGTAGGCCTTATCCTTCCCTCCAATGTTCACGGTGACGATAGGCTTGGCATGCGGACCCTCCGTCACTCGATATGGTAGGGTCTCCACGAAGGGTTGAACCAGTGGCATTGTCCTGCCCGCCAGATTTTGGACGCCGCATATTGTTCCTTGGGGGTCAATCTCGGCCTGTCGCAGTGCTTCTGCGCGCCACCATTAGCAAGCCGGTCCATTGGTGTTGGCAAGAGAGAGAAGCTACAGACCGTGTCCCACGAGCACACCGCCTTTGTGTGTGAACGCGACGCAGGGCGGGACACACGAAGTGCCGTTTTCGTCCTCGACGATGTTGGCAGAGTCACCGGTGCTGTCTTCATAATAGGCCACCCGTGCGCAGTCCTGAGCCGCATAGAGTCAATACACAGCGTGTCCGCTTCGGCTGAGGCAACTACTGACGTCTCCAAGGTCCTGAGTCCCTCAAGTCAGCTGGCTAATGCGCCGTGTTGGGCCCCTCCGCAGACGCGGAAACGTACGATGCCGATAATGATACCATACTCTTCGTTTTCGGGCGAGAATGAGTTGACCCAGATGCGTAGTAGTAAAACCACCAGAACGCAAAACACCATAAAGAAGGCGGCCCGGCGCCTCTCGGGGTTGCAAAGCAACATGGTGTGATTAAAGTGCCACACGTCGTGCGCCAGCCAAGGGTTCAGCCAGATTGTGTTTCGCGGTAGAGGTTGCCTCAAGAAACTAGCCTCAGCATTCCGACACGGCTGCTAGAATGGGGAGCCGCATGAGTAAGTACACGTTGAAGGAAACCCCAAGCGGGTTTGGCGTTTACAAGTCGTAAGTTCGTAGCCCATCTGGCCCAAATGATCGCCATTGGCGGGGTGGATCCAGCGCCCCGTATTGACTGGCGCCTAGGAATCCGTGATGAATGGGGGATCGGAACAATATTGGCCTCCATCAAAGGTTGCCCCATCGGAGAAAGCAAGAATTAACCACCTACAGAAAGATAGGGGTTCAAGCATGCCCGAGTTTTCACTCGTGAACTCGAGTACCATGGCGACACCGCGTATGACGGGGCTGGTCGCAGGGCAAGCACTCCTGTAGCTTGCCAACTTCACATACACGATGTATCCGGGGTCGCCACCCCAAGCAATCGAACAAACAATCACGATCCTGGCTGGTCGAGACTCGAGAAACGACGGTGCAGGACGTCGTCCGGTGAGATAGCCGGACGCTGCCCCTACGCCCATACTAAAGGCCCTGTCTGGCTGACATGCCTTGGCGCTCTTCCAGGTCCGAGAGGGCCCGGAGACCAAAATCGAATCCTCCGCACCCTCTCGGAGTTGCGGCGCAACCCTGTTCAGCTCCCTTTCTCACGTCGGCTCAGGGGAATGAAGCCAATATAAATAGTCCGGTTGGGTTTGCTCGTTTACTTGCTTCCTCTGTACACTGAACCTTCATCCCAGACAGCATCAACCGCCCTCTTCAAGCCCATACTTCACTTACAGGCCCGACCGACCCCCAAAAGACCGTGATGGAGACCCTCACCACAGCCGCGACCGCTACGGCATCTCTTGCCCTCGTTCTCGTCCCCGCCGCCAAGCTGTTCGCTATCGCGGCTTCGCTCTTCCTTTCCGGTATCAACTTCGCGACGTCGCACGTACAGCGGCCCATTCTCTCCACTCTCGACCCGCAGCACGTCTCGTCATCCGACTTTGCAGAGCTCTACCACCGCGGCGCCAAGGCCGTTGTGCCTTTCTCTACCGTCTCGGGGCTCTCTTCCGCTCTGGTTGCCATTTTGAGCCACGGTCAAGCCGAGAGAGCCCCGTGGATAGTAGCATCCATCTGCATTCTCGCCTCTCTGCCATTCACGCGCGTCGTCGCGAGGGAGACTGCCGGGATCTTGCAGAGCACGACAGGCGAAAGCGGCAAGGCGCCCTTGATCGACGACAGCATTAGCGACGGCGCGGATATCAGTGGGCAGCTCAAGCGGTGGAGGCGAATGAGTTTGTTCAGGAGCGCTCTTGCTGTGGTTGGTGGTATATTGCCGTTGTTTACGGTGGTATCGCGCGATTGAGAGTGCCTAGCGCACTATCGTTCAATGAGGCCGTGGATGAGAAAGAATATGGGACGATAGCAGTGATGTAGATCGGATGTGACTACTGCACCGTAACAAAGCTATTGTTGCGATATTTCCACCGGCACTCAGCTTTTCCAATTATGTAAGTAGCACTTGTCATAGGCACTTAGGTTATAATCCTCGATGCTCCACGACAACGCCTCAGCACGTGAGTTATTCTTTAATATCGTTGCTGCCATATGCTGTGCCTCCTATTACGGTCAGGGGCGGTTTATCCTACAACCCACCTAGTCGTACGCCATCCAGCACGTGCAGCCACACAGCCGTATTATTTGTTAACGAGGAGGAAAATGAAATGGAAAACATATTTTTCTACTTTAAACGAAGCAACGGTCATTCCCAATGCCTAGGCCCTGTTGAACCTTTAGGTATAGAATTTTATGCCTTCTTGGCGGTCACAGGAAGGTGCCTAGGACCCATGAGAATGGACCTTTGGCTGCACTCACGGCTGCTAGGTACTTTGGGCATTTGTTGCTAAAGTGTGACGGGAATAAGATGCCCTGGCTCGTGGGTGCGGCCCAAGGGGATAGAGTTCGCTATGATGAGACGCTCTTCCCTAGTTTGAACCCCTATCGACGGCTTACCTTCCATTAAAAGCATATTCTCCCATGCACTCTGGAGGCTGGAGGCGTCTCCCTATGCCGGGCATTTTTGTGCGGCCTCGTGGTGCACCGAGACGGATGTAAACAGCTGTATTGATAGCGTTTCCTTTGGTCTTGAGGCCTGTTCCCCCTGGATTTGATTTGTACAGTGTGATTAGCTTATCCTTGAGGAAACGTGAGCTTTGGAGAGTGTCAGACCTCTGGTACGGGTTTCTCTGTGTATAGGCCTATGGCATGGTGCACGATGGTTCCATATGGGATGAACTCTCGCGTAATTATACCGATGCAAGATATTTAGGACAAAACTCTTTCGGGTTGCATTTTCGTTGTACTCAATGTTAGATGAAAGTCCCAATACAGTCGTAACATAGGCTTCTTTCAGAAAAACGAAACTAATCAGGCCATACCTCGTTCCTAACTTGGCCAGCTGCCAGACTGGACTTTTAATATAGGTTGGATTAGCTTTATTAGCATGACAGAGCGACGCAAAACGGGACAAAAAAAGCCCATGGCCCACGGCGGGGATTTATAAGTTGCAGTATGGCACAATACACATAAGCAGCCTTCCAGGACTGTATCCGGCTCTTACTAGTCATATTAAGCAAACCCAAACTCTCTCACTCGCTCACTACCATTCTATACTGCGCTGACTTTAGTTACCGTGACTCCCATCAGTTTCAATATCAAAGAGCCGTTTAGGCTGAGGGATTCTATATCTCCTCATATTAATAAAAAGAAAAAAAAACCCTCTGTTCATTGGGCAGTATGAAGCGAATCGCCTCGCGGTCTTCTATTCTTGACTGGGAAATGGAAGAGTTCTTGGTGGTTTTTAATATATTCAAAGTTCCCCTTACTAATACATGTCTATTGTACGCTTGGAACGCTACGTCTATGCCGAGGTCTCGACCGGGAGCTCCTTCTTCGGCATCGTCAGGTTCGCAATCTGCTGCCCGATGTTTGCGATTTTCTGTCCGATGCTGATGCTGGCCGGCACCCGGTCCAGCGAATATTCGGCCACCAACTTCTCCGCGCACACCATGCCCGTCGCGTAGGCAATGGTTTGTATGTGGCAGTTGCCGAGGATCGGCGTCGCGCTGGTGTCGGCGACGCGAAGGCCCTCGATGCCCCTGAGCCGGAAACTGCTATCCAGCACGGCGCTCGGGTCGTCGGCCTTGCCCATTTTGACGGTGCCCGTCATGTGCCAGCTGGAGGCAATCTTTTCCCTGGACCATGTTGTCAGTAGGAGAAGCCGTCAAGGGAGAAGGAGGCCGGGGGCGTACTGCCAGTAATCCAGAATATCCTCTTCCGATTCGGACTTGGGCCCGGCCAACGTCTCCAGCGTGTGCTTCTGGAAGGACTCGTGCTTGACGACGCGCATGGCGTCCCGCAGCGCGTCGACGGCTACGCGGCGGTCAAAGGGGGTCGAGAGGAACTTGGGGTCGAACTTCAGGGGCACGTCGGGGTCGGCCGACTGCAGGAAGACCTCGCCGCGCGCCGACGAGTTGTAGATGAAGACGAGGAGGCAGGTGTAGTTCATGGCCGCCTCGGGGAAGTCAGGGATGAACCAGTGCACGGGGAACATGGAGAAGACCTCGTAGTGCGGCACCGTCTCCCGCAGCAGGTACTCCTGCTCCTCCTGGGGCAGCTCCTGGAACTCCGTGGTCGAGGCCAGCTCCTTGAGCTTGAAGAACCCGATGCCCATCTCCGTCGAGTACTTGGCCCACGGACCCGTGCCGTCCTTCCGCCACTGTTCGAGCGCGTCGTCCATGGCCTTCTGGTCGCTGTAGAAGATGGCCCTCTCCGTCTTGTCCCCTGAACGAGTCGTCACGAGGGGGACAAACTCGTGGTCCCGGAGACCCTGGCCGACCGCCGGCCTGTCCAGCACGACGGGGAGGCCGAACTTCTTCAGCTGGTCAGAGGGGCCGATGCCCGAGTGCATAAGAATACGCGGGGTATCCAAAGAGCCCGAAGACAGGATAACCTCCTTGGAGGCCAAATCTGGAGAGGTCAGTCAGAATCTCCCTCGTTCCATACCCGCCGCAAGCCCGAGCTGGGGGGTTGAGGCGTGGATACATACATTTCCTGCTGTCCGTCTCGACTCCCACCGCCTTGGTGCCCTCCAGTATCACTCGCCGCACAGGGGAGTGGGTGAGGATGGTCAGATTCTGGGGCCGGGGGGTCAAGAGGTCCTGGGCCGTGGAACGCACACCGTTGGCGGACGAGCTGATCAGGGCGGACATGCCGAGGGGGTTGCCCGAGTTGACGTCGGGGTTGAGGGGGAAGCCGGCCTGCTCGTAGGCGTCCATCAAGCCGGGCAGCTCCGTCTCCCACTCCTTGGTGTAGCCGACGCGAAGGGGGCCCGACGTGCCGTGGTTCGCCATGTCGGGCGCGGCATACTTCTCCATGCCGGGCGGGGGCGTGCCATGGAAGTTCTCGAGCTGCTTATACCGGGCTTGCATGCGCGCCCAGGAGAAGGCGTCGTCGTCGACCCGCCTCGCCCACTCGTCGTAGTCGTCCCGCGCGCCGATGGTGTATACGCCAAAGTTGATGGCGCTGGAGCCGCCCAGGCCCTTGCCGCGCGAGTAGTCGACCTCGCGGTTCTTGGCGTGCTCCTGGGGCGTGGTCTTGTAGCCAAAGTTCATCTCCTGCTTCATGAACGTCAACCACCGCTGGCCGTCGACGCGCAGGTCGAGGTCCTCGTTGGCGCCTCCAGCCTCCAGCAGCAGTACGGATGGTTTTGCCGCTGCCTTGGCCAGGTTGGCCGCCAGGGCGCTGCCCGATGGGCCGCCTGGGGAATGCGGTGTCAGTGGGGGCCCGTGCCGGGTCATGGTCATCCAACTTACTGCCGACCACGATAAAATCAAACTGGGATTCCATGGTTGTGTGCAGTATCTCGCTGGAGGGGTGTCGTTGAGCTTGCTTGGCACGGCATGAGGCCCGCGGGAACACGCGGGTTTCCAGCAGCTATTATAAGGGCCAGACGGCTACAGACGGCTGGCGAGAAGCGAAAAGGGGGGGGGGGGGTCGATTGGGCCACCCTGGAGCAGGCGCACCACCCCCGGGTCTCTTACGCGTATGCAACCGAACCTACAGATCATCCGAGGCCAAGGCCCCCGATGTGATGCGCGTGGACCGTCAAGCAATGGCCCCCGCTTGCAATGGGAACTAGAACGCGCGAAGGGGCTCCTCTTTTCACGCCGGGGAAATGGCGCCTCCCGGAGCCCTGGCACCAATGAAAGCCCGGCCGGCAGCCCTACCCGACCCTCACGGAGGTTGGTTGGGCCTCTGGGGAGGGGTGCGCGGGGGCAAACACAAGTCCCGGTAGCCGCTTGGGATGAGCCCGGAGGTGGTGCTGCGACGAGGAGTAGGGATATCACACGAGCACCCGCAGCCGTGCAGAGTCGCGATGGCCGACCGCCCCTGTCGGCCAACTAACAAGTGCCGGCCGACGGTCGCTGAGAGAGCGGCGACGCGCACTCCCGCCCGGGAAAAAGCAATGCGAGGCCCGAGACGATCCCACAAGGGCACGTTCGGCGAGCCACTGACGAGCTCGCAACTGCGGGCCCTCCGGGACCTACGTGCAGTAATGCGTAATCTGTACAACCTGGCCACGACCCCCCCTGGCCACGACCCCCCTCCTCCGAGGCAAGATTGTCGCCGGGGCGCCTGCAAGCCCCTCACATGCTGGCGGCGCGTCCTGCACCCGGTCAGCCGGTTGCCGGCCAAAGGGGCAGGCAGGCCATGCCGCTGGCGTTTCTATCCGCGTTGCCAAGCAACGCAGCCCGCCTTAGCGTATAGACGGCGCAAAGGCCGTGGGTTCAGCTGTCCGGGCCTAGTGCTCGGCGTATCCACCTTCTCGGTAGGCTGAGGCTGGGATGGAGGTCCTCTGTGCTTACTGTTGACCTGGAGGAGCCGTACGAGCTAGTCGCCGGCTGGCTATAGACTGGCGCTGAGCACCAAACTTTCGGCCAGAAGGGGCGGTCCCCAGCAAACCGACCAGTTGTAATGAATATAACATGCACCCCACGTTGACTTCCAGCTAACACACCCAGCCCGAAAAGTGGATAGAGCAAATGGGCTACACGACGCTGCAGTGGCACGCTATCGGCAGTGAAGGACATATGCACCAGGGGCCCGTCATCCACCGGCCACCTGGCTCCTCCTTTCAACGGGGACCTTTAATATGCCCTAGCCGTTGCATGTGTTCATCGCCAGCACCGCCCCCTCCTGGTGGCCGTCTTCCGGTGGTCACATGGCTGTCTGTTTCGTAGTGTCCGATAGGAGGGTAGGATCGACAAAGACCCCTGGGCATCATCGGCACTACAGCTTCGTTGGAAGAAATTACGCATCTGCTTTGCCTTATGCCGAATCGCCACCCAACAAGACAGACCGTGTAGCTTCCGACGCAGCGAGCACTACGGACCCCTGTTCCGAGCGGTGCCGTGCCCGTAGGTTTTGGCACTACGGGGCACATTCTAGGAACGGTTCGTTTCGTCCAACCTCCCATGAGAATTCGGACCGGTACGCATCGTTGGAAACGGATCGGCAAGGGCCTGTTGGCCTTCGAAAATGCCCCTGAAGACCCTACAGGGCACGCAAGCCCTCCCCAGATCCCAGCAAGTCCATCGCGTGGTCCTTCGCCGCCGCCAAGTTGCCCTGAGCCCTACCTCATCGTGCGTCTCGGGCCCGGCAGATGATAATGAATGTATAATTCCTGAGCACTCTTCCATATGCTTGTTTGAACAGCCATAATCACGCAGGGGCTCCTAACGATAAGTTTGAAGATATCCCACAAGTTGAAATATTCTTGTTTGTAGATTCCAAACCATCGCAATGGCAAGTTGTATTTAAGCAACTTTAGGGGGGGGGGGGGGGGGGGGGGGGGGGGGGGGATGGTCCGCGTGCTGGCTTGCCTGGGACCATGGCTTTAGTACTCTTTTGTAATTCTACCTGCGTGTTCTAGGCGGGAAAAATAGAAGCTCTTATCAGGCAGTGATGATTACACAAATCATGACTTCTTAAAATTTCTTACGACAAGGAGCTAAAAACCCGTCATTTGCCCAGGCAATGGGTGTTCAAATCCATAGACACAGATCTCCTTTTTTACTTCCCAGAAATAGATACCGGGATTCTTACTTAGCTAGCCGTCAGATCGATAAAACTGATCTCACAGTCTGAGTCTGTTCTCGCAAGCTTCGACGGCTACTCATACGAAGAGTCATGTGTAAGGCCGTAGAATGGTCTGAAATCGCGCTTGGTAGAACTATTGGCTTTCTTAGGCTTGGTATAGAAGTAGAAAATATGGTTAAACAAGGAACAGAACATGGGCAATGGGGGAACGTACGTCAAGAGTGGGCGGTAGAGCGGGAGGAGACTGGGGGATAATGAGTTCGTTCTTGAGGGCTTTTGAGCACCAGTCAAGTCCAGCCACGCGGAAAGTTGCTGTGGTGATTACCCTTTGATTTGTAAAAGAGTCGAAAGATCTGGATGGCGCCTGGTGTTTTCTTTTTCTTTTCTTGAGCCTCGAGTATTTGCATATCTTGGGCGTGGGGATGGTTCTGGCCTCGCCATATCTGTGAGGGCCAGCCTCATTCACCTTCGTTCCTTGGTCGCTGGGTAATATTAGGACTCACGTGGTCCCATAGGAGGTCCCCTTTCCCTACAAGGGCTTCTCGGCAAGTACCATGTCCATGGATTTGATGACATGACCGCGTTCTGGTGCTGATACTCGGCCCATACAACCGTGAGGAAAGAGAGTAGACAGGGAAACAGGTGTACCGGTTGTTATCAGCGTGAATTGAAACGTTCTCTCGACCCGTATACCGTCTGACTCACGGATTTCGGCGCCTATCACAAGGGTTACCAGGTAGTCGTGAGTGAAGCGGGACAAGTTAAGCGGATGGACGGGCAGACAAATAAATACATGAGGGGAGTGGATACCAGGGAACCCTCGGACGACTGTGTGGAAAAGTCTCGGTGACGAGGTATATTTCCGAGAAAGCACGTCAATTATGCCCGCCCCTTTTGCTTTGCGGCCAGGATGGGGGGGGGGGGGGGGGGGAATCGTGCATGCCGTTGTCCTGAGGCAGGCGCGGTCTGGTTCGGATAGATTCGTCTTACCTATGCCCAAGTACTTCGGCTTGGGAACCTGGATGAAGCTTATAGCGATGCGTGCCTTGGCACGACTGCACGCTTGTCGAATAGTTCCTTGGTTCCTAAGATCGGGTATGTTTTAATCAGGAAATGGGTAGATGGCCTTTCCACTTGGTGAACATAAATTGACAGAGGTCTTGCTTCGGAGCGTAGCCCTGGTACGCAGGGTTACCCGGTTGACATTGGAACGGGACAATAGCGGTGATGTCTTTGCCAGGAAACACTCGATTAGCCCTGCGTGAACCGTGATTGGCCGAACCTGCGTAGGGATGCTGTTCTCCAAGGCGGTTCCGTTAGCACTGTTCCTGGATCGGCAACCTGGATCCCATGAGGACACGAGTGAACATGGCATTGAGGCCTGTCCCATATAGACAGGAGCAGTAGCAGTAGCAGTAGCAGTAGCAGTAGCAGCAGTCCCCGCTGACGAGTGAGCATCAGCCGGAACGACAGCAGACGCTGCAGCTGCAGCAATAGCAGTCGCGACAGCAACAGTACCAACACCGGCACCGGCGAGACCGACAAAGGGGGCGGGGTCCAGATTGCGCGCCAGCAGGCCCCCGGGTTGGTATACGTTGGAGGTACTTCGTATAAAAGAAGTTAATAGCTTCAAGTGTACGTGTACATGTGAATTTGTTCCAAAAGCCCGGCTCTATTGGCGCTTTCGCACCCCTCTTCGAGCTCAAAGTTTGCTTGGGCACGTGCTGGGCTTGCCGATCCATCCTGCTGGTTCTTTACTCTGCCCCCCGAGCTCGCGGCAAGGTTGGCCGCAGAATAAGAACGAGGGGGGGCAGGGACCGAGGTGGTTCGCCCTGGCCGTTGTGCTCGGGCGAGACTCGGTAAGATCCTCCAAATATCCTGAACGCCGTGGCGCACGAAGCCTGGGTATCCTCCTTCGTCATGGCCAGCCTGTACAAAATTGCAAAACCTCGCGACGCCGTAACAAAGCAACCGTCCCGTCATCGATCCGTGATGTTCCTCAAGTCGAGACGCCTTATCCGTCGCTCGGTCATGATTCCATATGCTCATGCTCAAATGGATCCATCCGTCCATCGAATGTTCGCAAAACCTGTATTATTAATAGCTTTATAGCGTGCCCCGACTTGTGAATGTGGCACATCTTGACCACGCGGGCCCCTCCACCGCTGAATCCCCAGCTTCTGTCGTTGACATAGGCTAAGGGAGGATTCGAGTACTCGCCTCCCATTGCCGACATCCTGCTGGACTCATCCCAGCGCCAAGTCGAGAGGCTGCTTTTTCGCCTCCTGGGCGCATGAGCCACGGACCAAGTGTGGCAAGAGACAGCCACGGCGGCGGTGGCCACAAGAGCGGCCCCGGCCGGCCTAGACTAGCGACCTGGCGACGCCGGTTCCCGGCCAGCCGCGTTCCAATTCATGCAAAACCATTCTGCCCGATGCTTGGTGAGGCGGGATGGCGTATTAGTGTTTCGATGGTTTGCTGGGTCTGAAAGCCGGATGCGGCTGCTGCCGAGGAGTTGGCGGACTCCGGTCTGGATGCCGTGGATCAGTCAATCAGCGGCTTCTTCTGGCCTCCGACCATGCATAAGCCCAAGGTCCTCAAGGCGTTATGGTCGCTGGCAAAGATGATGGTGGGTGCGGGCAGCATAGGGTTGTTCTGGTCGACAAACGATGCTTCCTTGGCCGACTGCTCAATCGCATCCATCTCCTCTTTGCATGCCTGGTGGTCCAGAGGGCATATGACAATGGGTTGCCGCAGGGTTATATCCCTCGCCGAGGTAAGACTGGCCTGGGTTGTCTGTCAGTAACCTATGGAACCAACGCTCCCGGGAGCCAGGCCACGCACCTTGATGGAGAGGAAGAACTCGATCTTGTACAGCGTAGATGTCGTGGTGAAGGACGGCACCTCATAGCTGGGAAAGGCAGGCTGTCCTCTGCGAATGATTCCCTGCGCATCCCTGAGGTCCTTGTGTGGGAATATGAGACCCATATTGGTGACGTAACCCGCCTCGGGCAGTCTGGTGTTGACGGTCTGCACATGCTTTTGTAGCTTGTTGATCTTCTTGGTGGGCTCGTCGCCCTCGGGATTAAACGTGATCTCCTCCTCAATGGCCAGCGTCAGGCTCTTGATGGTCACCTTCCGCGCTTTGGCCATCCAATCCAGGTTCGGCGCCAGTTTGATGTAGACGGTGATGGGATCCATGGGCCCGTAGCTCCACCGGGGTAAAGAAATGCCCAATGTCACGACGTTATCGGCCGTCGCAATCTTGGTTTCGGGCCGGTTGTACATTCCAAACGTTGACAGGGTGTCGTAGCGTTGTAGGGGTATGGGGAATGCGTATTTGTTCTGCGTGCTCTGGCCCTGCTGCACCGTGACGACCAGCTCGTAGTACGTCTCTAGGACGCGATTCGGTAGCTGCAACGAAGCCGGTGGTATCCTCCTGTTGGTTTCCTCGCCTCCGCGCCCGAACGGGATGAACAGCACAAAGGGCAGGTCCATGGCGATAACATTCTCAGCCTCCCGGCCCGAGGCGCATCGGAACAGAAGAAGTTCCTTGCCCACAACATCAGTCGTGTCGCGGCGCGGGGTGCCCAGATGGCGCTTGGCGACGTTTTCGGCGGCCGGGTGTATCGTCTCCCTTCGTTGAAGACATATTCGGACGAGCGATATAGCGACGGGTGCTGAGTAGCCCGCTGCAGGCCGGATCTCGACCTTTCCCTCGATGCGCGGCTGCGGACGATGTTAGCAAGGGCACTGCGGCGGACGAACATCTTGCCGTGCACGTTGAGGGAGTGCGCGGAGCTTCTCTGGGCACGGTAGGATCAAGAGCCCGTGTGGGGAGCCTGTGGGCATCGCGTCATCGACAGCAGTGCCGAGAACCGCATTTCGGACAGAGCGTGTGCCACTTGCGCCATACGTCTGGGCGGCTCCAAAGACGCGCGACGGGACTTACCAAGGTCGCAGAAATGCCGGGATAGCCCACGAGGAAATTGCTATTCGGCGGGCCAGAGACCCGGACGAAGGCCGCTATCCGGTCCGTCATAGTCGGCTTGTCGTCTCAAGGCCGAGGGCGGAAAACAATGGTAAGGACGGGGGCCCAGCGACAAATGCAGCGACCGCAGGCGAGTCGGGCACAGGGTGGGAGCGGTGGTCAAGGTGGTGGCATGTATTCCCTCTTGGTCCCCCGCCTGGGTCTTACAGGCGTCGTCCAAACCTTCACTGCCCCGAGGATGGGTGTCGCGGAGATCGGCCGTGGCTAGGATCGGATGGGTTGGGCTGTGGCGATGAGGGCGTGGAGGGGCTCGCCGGCAGCATGGATGGTCGGACCTCCTCAGCCCAGGGAGCTAACTTGTAGCAGGTACGGCACTGTTGCTGACAGGTGCTTGGGCGTTGGGCGCGCAAGACAGGGAGAGGGGGGGGGCAGAGCTGACAGTTGCGGGGGAGGGCGCCTGTGCTTTGTCGTCGTCGTGGTCGTGGTCGTGGTCGTGGTCGTCGTCGTGGTCGTCGTCGTGGTCGTGAGCAGCGTGTCGATGTCAGCAGCAGCTTGCTGGCTTGCGGAGGTCGGGATGGATGGGGGCCAGGACAAGAGCAGCAGCCCGGAGGCTGGCGGCAGGCAGGCAGCGTAAAGTGTGTATGCAGGTCGGCCGGTCGGTCGGTCGTATAGCGATTTTGAATTGGCCTGGCCGTGTGGTTGGCGGGCCGCGGATTGGGCGCTCCCTTGCCTACCCAGAGATGCGACGATCGCTGGGCCCAGTGGAGGGCGCTGGCGTACGAGCAGGGGTCAGACACGGCCGCAGACAAGCTGGTTCCCGTCGATACTTGTCGGCAAATAGCGAGGCTCGCGTTTTTGCTGGAGATACAGGACAGGCTATCTCACCGAGCCTCCACCCAGGAGAAGCTTGGTACCCAGCTAGCCAAGCAGCGCGAACGGCCGGTTGCAAGCTCTGTCGCTGCTGCTGCTGCTGCTGCTGCTGCTGCTATGTACTGCCGTGTTCGCATCTGCGCCTAATAAATAATCCTCAAGCGGCCACTCGACGTGATTGCTTGCAGGCTTCCCTGCTCTATGGAGCGAAACGTTGGCCGCATGGGTTGCGAGGGTGCGAGGTTGGACTTTATCTTGCTGGTCCTTGACAACCTACCTCTCTAATCATACGCGCGCCAGGACGACCCCGGCTCGGTGCTACTTCGTCTTGGTCTGGCGAGAGGCCCTTCGCGCGTCTCCGGAGGCATCAGTACCGTGCCTCTCCCTAATGCCGGCTGCCTCTTACTAATCCAAGTCGACTCTAGTGCTCGGTCTGACAACACAGCCCGTGTCTGGATATAGGAGGAGCAGGCTGCGAGGATCCAAACTGGGTGTTTCCCTCTGGTCGACTGACTGGATGTTTCCCTCGGGTCAACTGACTGGATAGTTCACATCTTGAGGCCTTCGGGCACGAGCCGAACATCAGGCTGAAGGGCCCTCCCCTTGGCATTCACGGACAAAGGCTGCATCCAAGGGTAAAGGTCCGTCCGACAAACAAGGGCCATGGCGCACAGAAACCAAGGTTAAGTGCCGCCTACGGTGACGACGATGGACCTGGCCAGCGTACGCATAGACAGCGCCGGCTGTCAACCAAGGACCTCATCCGAATCTGCCAACATCCAGCCTACCCCGTATGTACCCGCGCGACCTGCTGCCCAATGCAGCTTTCTCCCTTATACACATGTAGGTGCCTACTGATTAAGGCGGGACCGACGCAGCCGGGCAGGGTTGGATCAGACCCGTTCGCAGTACCTCTGCCGAGTTCGACACCTAAGGGCCGCCATGAGACACCGAGCGGCCGCTACCGGCAAAACCTAGACAATTGGATGTTTTGTGGGGGGGGGGGGAGCCCCCTATAGCAGGTACCGCATGTTGCGTGCGTGTTTGTATGGATGTCTCTGCCTCTCAATCTCCCCGTCCCTTCCAACCGCCTCATGCTCGCTCTTCCAATGGATGCCTCCAGTTCACCTGATATCCCACCTTGGCGTTAGCAGCTAGGAGGGGAACATGGGATGTAGGACTTTGGGGCCAAAGGCCGGGAGACAAGTCCTGGGCGCGTGTGGGGCCATGCAATTGATGGCCCACCACAATTGCCAATGCGCCTCCACTTCCATCCATTTCATCCTGGATTCCATCCAGCCATCATCCACCCAGGACCGCTCGTGCATGTACCTCCTCCTTTGCTGCTCGCTTGGGGTGTCCACTGACCAGCCAGCCAAGCAGCTGCACCCGGCCGCTTGGATGGCGAGGCTTGCTGACGACGGCGAGCCGTGGCCGGATTCATGGCCGGATGTATGTACACGGTTTGGGTGTGCCTGCTTGCTCGAGGCTGGAGCGGGCCAAGCAGGGCTGTTTGTTGAATATGGGGAAGAGGCAGGTATGCTCACATGAACGCATGCATGCAGGTAGGTCGGTAGGTATGCAATGCATACACCATAGCCTATACACACGCACATACGTGCGCACACACATAGCCTGAAGCCATACGGGTGCGAGCCCCCGCCGGGTGCTGCTGCAAGGGCTGGTCCGGCCCAGGTCGCATCTTTGGAAACAAATCAGAACCTAACCCAGCAGCGCCCTTGAAGAGGACGGACTACCCTGCTGCTTCACATGGGAATTGTATGGGCATCAATGGCGCTTTCAAGCTCCCGGGCCCCGTCTCCATGCACCGGCTGCAGCCCTGCGGATCGCAGCAAACTTTGAGCAGGCCCAACCTCCTGGGAAACGGATGAGCCGAGTTGTGCCCGCGAGCCCCAGCGCTCGTGCGATCTGCCTTCGCGGCGTGGGAATGGGACACTGCCTGGAGCCAGGGCCCGGTAGATATAGGTGTCTGGGAATACCAGGTGGGCTAGTAGGGGCCTGCTTTGGGGAGCCGGATCGTTGGTTCAACTCGCCCGGGGCTGGCATTGCGGGTGCGGTGGCCTCGCGGGGTCCCTGAATGGCCAAGACGGTGAAGCTTACAATATGAGGCCGGCAAGCAGGCTCAATTCCTGCGGCAGCTTTGCAAGCAGCGGCATTGCCCGAGGCCTCGGCTGATTGGCCGGCTTTCTCTTTTCCTCCCCTCCAGCCTCATACACAACCGCCCCGTTCCCTCGAGGCAAAGCCCAACCCAGTCGGCCGCTCACCACACTGCAGCCCCCAAGCACCGCCGCGCAACCTTTCGGTGCTCCTCGCCATGTCGGTCACGTTGCATACAAACTTTGGAGACCTCAAGATTGAGGTTTTCTGTGAAAGTGTTCCCAAAACGGCCGAGGTAGGTGGCGCGGAATCTTAAGTGGCGCGTTCCTCATGCGTGTCGTCACTAACTCGGTGCTGTAGAATTTCCTGGCTCTCTGCGCATCCGGGTATTATGACCACTCGCCCTTCCACCGCCTCATCCCCAATTTCATGATCCAGACAGGCGGGCCGGCCAACCCGACGCCCGAGAACCCCAAGGGCGGTCAGAGCATCTGGGGCGGCCCCTTCGAGGATGAGATACGTCCTACTCTGAAGCACAACGCCCGCGGCATCATCTCCATGGCCAACAAAGGCCCCGCGACAAACGGGTCCCAGTTCTTTGTCCTTTTCGATAAAGCGGCGCACCTCGACGGCCTCAACACCGTCTTCGGCAAGCTCATCGGCGACGACAGCCTGGTCACCCTGTCCAAACTGGAAGCCCTCGAGGTCGACAAGAAGAACCGGCCGAAGGAAAAGGCTTTCGTGGAAAACGTCACCGTCCACGCCAATCCTCTGGCTTGAAAGGAGCCCCAGAACTTGTTAGCACCAGTCAGCTGTCCCACTACCGCCAGTGAGCCTGTCACTTCTCGTGGGTCTTTTGCGCACACGATCAAGGACGCGATAGCGCCACGCCGGCCATTGCCTGAGGGGTGCATGTTGATCTTGGTAGATACCAAACCATTGGTCCCTTCCAGGTACATTAAATGCGAGAAGCCCGCCGGCGGTTGCATGAGATGTCCTACACGGCCTCATGCTGTAATCTTTGGACCCACCTGCCCTCGGTTGCCTCGTCTGACCAAAAGTGGTTGCGTATGAACAGCACATTCCCTCTTCCGCCATCCCCCCGGTGGGGTTGGGGCGGCATGGGCCGGGAGCTCCAGACCATGATATCTCATGTTGTCCGACCTGGATGTTCCCGAGACTAGCCGATGGAGGTCCGTCTAGCGGGATGAAACCATGGAAATGTATCTACGGTATGGAATGATGATGTCTTTCGCTTTTGCAGTGGTGTGGTCTGGTGAGAGGCTCGGAAAGGAACCGATTCAATTCTGTTGACTTGTACTAGTCCTGTCGCTACTGCTTCTGCTGCAGCTGTTGGTGCTACTGTTCCTGCTGCCGCTGTTAACGCCGCCGCCGCGACGGGTCCTACGGCGCGGGCAGTTACAAGCCTTATAGCCCGGCCTGCGGCAGTTGTAGCATACCGCGGGGGCGCGGCCGGTGGTGCCATTGGTGGCACCGTTGCTGCTGCTGTTGGCACCCTGTGGCACTATCCTACCTTCTCATCGCGCAAGACGGAATGGGGACATGTGCTCGACGCAACGAACCCTGGCCTCTGACTACAAGTGGGAAAGATTGGGATGCCGAGGAACGTCCAGGTACAGGACATGGCTGGAGCAGCATGAAGCGGGCGAGATGTCTCGCGACAACCGAAGTTCTTGGATAGCCAGTCATGCCATCTTATACCCTGGAGAGTGCAGCAATAGGTTGCGATCCAAGGGCGACGGAGGCCCCCCTCGAGACGACCCAGACCCTTATGCTAATGCCCCGCGTCCGGCGGTGAAGCTCGATGGCCTGTCCACTGAAGAGGATAAGAACGCCGCTCGGACGGGAGCTCGTCTATAAGACTACCGATGCGGAGAAAGCCCGTTCGGGACCTTGTCGAGGTTGAATAGACACATTGTGTGTACTGGGGAATAGACCCGCGCTTATGCTACTAGAAGCATTCAGAGCTGTTCAGCGCCTCGTCTTAAACGAAAGCAAACTCGGAAGTTGTCTATGTGACGCTAGCATTGCTCTGCGATGCCGGCGGCTTCCTTGAGTTAGATTTTACACTGGCTTTGCTAGTGACACACTGTGAGAGACAGGACCATAGATAATATAATAGATTGCCTGGTTTTGAGTATTTGATACCTTTTGATCCGTGCCAGGCGCGGGCTTAGCAGTTCATCAGCTGACGCGTCGCTCGTTGAACAAGTGAAAAGAGCTGGGAGCGCTTTGCTACCTGTAGCACCAGGTCTCACGAGGATCTTGAATACACGCTCGCCATGAGACGTGCTGGTGACCACCCGCATCACTTAGTACCACCACAATCATTCATTATGTAGATTTGGCCCCCAAACCTTGGTGTGTGCAAGCGGGTTGAAGCCGGGCCGGGGAAGTTCAGCCTATGAATTCGCCGGACCATAGCAGGCAACAGACAGCATTCTACTTATCGGCTCAAGCAACGATTCTGAACCGAATGCGACAGAAGAAAGCCACACCTGTTGTCACAATCAATTCAAATCAATTGACCTCCATGGAGGATTGCATCCCTCACGCAATGGCCGGCGCGGCGCTATTGCTTCCTTGATTGTGTGCGTAAAGGACTCACGAGAAGTGGTAGGCTTACTGGCAGTAATAGGACAGCTGACTGGTGCTAACAAGTTCTGGGGCTCCTTTCAGGCTCTCCTTCCAGGCTAGAGGATTGGCGTGAACGGTGACGCTTTCCACGAAGGCCTTTTCCTTTGGCCGGTTCTTCGTATCGACCTCGAGGGTGGTGGGCGGTTAAGTACCTGAATGTCCAGTACCTCATCATCAATATCAAGGCTTTCTTGTCGAATGGCCAAACACTCCACAATCAAGGGCTTCTAGTTTAAATAAGGTGATTAAGCGGTTTTCGCCGATAAGCTTATTAAAGACGATGTTGAGGCCATCAAGGTGCGCTGGTTTATCGAAAAGGACGAGGAGTTAGGACTAGGGACCAGACCAGTAACTGGGCCAGCGACTGCAACTGCAACTGGACCTATAGCTGTAGCTATAATAGTTGAGCTAATAGGGATGTAGAATTCAAGCCACGACACCCTTTGCAATATAACATGTTCTGTTACTATTTTCCATGGGATTTAGATAATTCTTCATCTTAACCTTTATCCCTGGTGCTTGTAGGCTTTGTTTGCGTACATCTCATTGGAACAGCCGGCTTTCTTTCCATTCAAACGAGGCTATCGCAAAGATTGTAGAGACCGTGAACATCAAGAAATATCCCCTCGAAGGCGGCGGGCTAACTGCATATCTTTCTGTAATCGTGATCAGCTGGGCCCTCCATCACGCATACTGATTGTGTTTGTACAGCTTGGATCGTGACACGCTTCGCGTGGGTCGCGCATAGATATGTGTCCCCGAACAAGCCAATAAGGTAGCTCTCAGCTGCCTCTTGCAATGCCGCAAGTGCTGTTGACTGGAACCTTAGAAGGGTCTTAAAACCATCAGCTACTTCTCGGACCTATTAGCCACGTTAGTCTCTGGTATGTACATAAGGAACGTACGCTGGCTCTTACAAGCCGCCGGAAGGGAAGTTTTCGAATCAAGAGGCCAGTCGACTTCTGCTAGCGGCGAATCTCCCTAAGGGCTACAGTGCCTGGCTTGTAACGTCTAGTTTTCTTCGGGCCATCTTCAACACGGTTGCCGCGCTTTGCGACCGGTGCTATCTTTTTACGCGGCGCCTTGCCACGCCATGTCTGCGGTCCTATGAGCCCGCTGTCAAGCTTTGCGACGGATATCGCTATCAGCGAAGAAGTAGGGCTCATCTCATGGGAGGCATGAAGGCCTCCACTGTAGCCGTCTCGAAAACAAAACCACCGCGCTCCAGTTGCCTAGAGAGGAGATGGATGACGTAGGCAGTCGTCGCCAGAAGTAAAGGACACAGGACACATCGGACCATGTTAGCTACGAGTATGCCATAAGGCCGATTAGGCTATATTAGAATCACTAATGAAACACGAAATGTTTATTATAAGTCGGTACTGTACATACTGTATAGTACAACACACTTTAGTATAGTGCAGCGTTATATTGTACATACGCTCCCAGTTAACCTAATTTAAGGAATCAAGCTGTTCTATATGTACTGCAAGTATAAAGCGATGTTGGCAAGCAGATAGAACAGACTCATGCACCACATAGAGCTACTGCATAAAAACCACAACCTCACTCTACCGAGAACCAAAGTTTACCGTGTTCGTCAAATAAGGTAAAGAAACACCTCGAGCGTGTATTCTTCTTCGATGAACCAACTGCGGATTTTCCCCCTTTGTCTTGACCATACGAGATATTTATAGGCCCAAGGCGCCTGCAGCAGACATAGGTATAGGAGGATGGTTGTTCCTGGATCAAGGTCGCCATGGAAGGAACATGTTGACCAAGGTAAACACTCTCCAAGTCGCCCACATCAAAAACAAAAGCGTCGTGTTCGCAGTGCAGTGAGCAGACCATAACTACCACTACCTGGTCGTAGAGGAAGAAATACAAAAGGGCGCAGCCACACAACTCTTCACGTACTGGGCGGGCCAAGCAGGGCGAGATGGAGTCGTTTTTCGTAGCACAGATCCAGCGTCGCGAAGACACCGCGTATTCAGGATTCTTGGCCACAAGAAGAAGCAGTCTCGATTCTGGCTTAAGGTGCAGTGGGTGGGGTATCCCTTGACCCCTAAATACACGACTTTCGAGTCGGAGTGTAAGCTCGAAAGAATATGCCCAGAGGACCTGAGTAACTACGGACGACATTGCGGCGGCCGAAGTTTGTATCTATATCCGCCAGGGCGGTCTCCCGGACGGGTCCTTGGATTCCGGGTGGCGCCTGACGGGAAACGCACGGCAGGCCAAAGGACACGGACCGAGGCAGCTCCTTGTACCAAGCTCTTCTCGGCGACCAAGAGCACGAATTGTGGCAAGACCACACACTCGGGAATGGGGCCCCCGAGGAATCCCAACACGGGATGAATGTGAACAGTCAGGCGTGTGCTTGGAAGGCTGAGGCTTGATTGGCGGGTTTTGGAGGACTCGCCCAAAACAGGCAACCAGCTGTCACGACCTCCGTGATGGGCTGGCCCGCGCTAGAGGGATGGAGAGAAATTCCGCGAATCCCTACAGCACCCCGAGAACTAGCACGACCATAAGTGGCTGCCAAGGCGCATCGAGGACCGCCGAGATCTCGCGTGGTCCCGGCCGGCGCGGCGCCCTTGGCTCGGGGGGAGTCAGTCGTCCACCCCAAAGCCAGCGTCGGAGGTCTTCTATATAAAGCGGTATTGATCCTGTCGTCCTCGTGCAGACGAGGCCAGAACCACAAGCCGATCGAGATAGCCTCAAATCGCCATCATGAAGGCCTCCGCTCTTGTGTCCATTTCGGTTTTGCTCGCCGGCGTCCAGGCCCAGGTCCCCTTGTACGGCCAGTGCGGAGGGTTAGGCGAGCCCGCCGACGCAGTGGGCATACAGAACGTTGATTGTGGTCTAGGGTCCCCCCTATTCGGTCCTAACAAAAGCAGTACAGCCAATGCCTCCCATGCTCTGGCAACGACGGCGGCTCGCCTCCCCCGACAACCACCCAGAACGGCGGCGGAGGTGGCTCGACCCCGACCGGCCTGACAACAACCCTGCCGCCGTCGGCCGGGGCCACGTCGACAAACGCCGCCATCGTTGTGAGCGGGAGTTACAACGGTGGCATGAAGCGGTCCGAACGATCCCGTGAGCACGAAGAGACAGCCCGCCGTCCCTAGGATACCTGCTGACCCGAACCCGGCAGCGGCCGTTTGCCAGGGACAGACGGAGACAGGCGAGCAGGACGCCATGTTCATCCTCAATGACGGCGCAACTCTGTCGAATGTCATCATCGGGGCCTCCCAGGCTGAAGGGGTTGACTGCAAGGGAACCTGGTGAGCAACCCAACCCTTCCTCCCCTTTCACCTCCCACCCTACATGGTCGAGGGCGGACCGCTGACGGTGGGTGGCCAACCCCCCCCTCCCCAGCACCCTGAATAACGTCTGGTGGGCCGACGTGTGCGAGGACGCCGTGACGTTCAAGCAGAGCGGCGGGACGTCGTACATCAACGGAGGCGGGGCCTTCCACGCGGCGGACAAGATCATCCAGTTCAACGGCCGGGGCACGGTGGCGGTCAAGAACTTCTTCGCCTCCGGCTACGGCAAGGTGGCGTGGCGGTCAAGAACTTCTTCGCCTCCGGCTACGGCAAGGTGGCGCGCTCGTGCGGCCACTGCCGCGACAACGGCGGGCCGCGCAACTTCGTCCTCGACAACGTCCGCGCCGTCAACGGCGGCGTGCTGTGCGGCATCAACACCAACTACGGCGACACGTGCCGCGTCGCCAACTCGTGCCAGAACGCCACCAAGTACTGCGACCGCTACCAGGGCAACTCCAACGGCGCCGAACCCAGCAAGACCGGCAGCGGGCCCGACGGCAGCTTCTGCACCACCAGCGACGTCTCCAGGAACTGCTGAGCCCGGGGGGGACGGCAAGGTCGCAGACGGGACGAGATAAAGGGACCGGCAGGACGGGGCCGCGGCCAGTTGGCAGGAGACAAGGGGGCGCACTTGATTGGAAAGGAGAAGTCTATTGTTCAAAGGGGCTCTCGGGGGCCGAAACGGGAGCCAAGGATGCCGGGGATTTCCCATGTAACCGGTTTCCCATGCGCGCCGTGCTTATATCGAAGCGCCGCTTCGTTGTAATCCCAGAGGGAAGGGCCAGAGAAACCCGCGTGCTGCCGGCAAAGCAACTCGGTGCCAGAAGTTTCCCGTTTCTTCCTGGAGACTTGAAGCCCCTCCCCCTTTTCTGTCGACCCGCCCCTTGTACGTCGTCCCAAGGCTACGGTCCCGGGGCGCCAAGACTGTCCCGTCGGACCCTGGGCAGTAAAGCGGCAACTCGCATCGGGAAGAAGAGCCGAAGGAGCCATGCCTCTGTAAAGGGCAGTGCCTAACCCCGAGAGGGGGTGAGGGCGGTTGAAAGAAAGCGAAGCGGGCGCTTGGCTAGCTCCGGCGAAAACTCCGGAGACCAAGGAAGAGGGGGGGCGCGGAGGAGGCATCCTGGAATCTTTCTGGGAATGTCAGATTACGGATCCCTCCCCCCACGGAGATGCCATGGACTCGCTTGGTGAGACTCTTGGCCGAGGCCGGCCAATTGGCATACAGGCCGCAGAGAGAGAGACACACACACACACCCACACCCACACACATACACACCATCTGCCACATTTGCTTTTGCTTTCCGTTTGGGGAGGGCATCCGGCTTTATGGGTTACCCAATTCGGTTCGACGAGACGTGCCGTACATGTGGGATGAGGCGTTCTCATACCATGGCAAAGGTGCCTGCCCGAGTATACGGGGTTGTGGCGGTTGGACTGCCCCCGGGATGTCGCTTTGCCGTGTTTCCTGGGTCGTCCGTGAAGCTCTGCTGATCGCTTGCGTGCTCGACCTGCCCAGGCATCCGTCAGACCTTGTACCGTGCCGCGCGACGAGGACGGCGTGCACATGCTGCTTTTCGCTTCGTCCCACTACCCGCCCGGTCCGGGTGGCGCGGACGGCCAGCAGGGGAAGTGGCGCCTACGTCGGCTGGGACGGCGAGGACAGGACCAACCGGCAGGTCTACGATGGCTTCAAAGAGACGCCCAAGATTGACATCAAACAGAAGATGTGTGCCACCACGCCGCCAAGGTCTGTGAAGTCATCATCAGGGCCGGTGATGTCTTCGAGGAGTGAGCCGGCTAGCGTCCACCGCCCATCCCGCCCCATGCTGTGCATTGTTTGGATGCGGGTAGACAGCACTGCAGAATCAGTATTGCATGAGCGTGATCGCGATAGGTGTTGGCACTTTAACACCACATCAACAAAGGGGGCACCGCCGATTTCGGCTGGGCTCCGCGTCCCGTGTTGGTTACAAATGCATTAATGTGTACCAGCTCAACCTGACCGGGATACCCGGTCGTCTCTCATACAGTATCGTCCTCTGAAAGCCTCGCCATCCCTCGCTGCAAATCCTTCAGCAACCTGGGCTTATCTTGGTCGTGCGCTTTCAGGGCACCGTCCGCCAGCCGGTCGAGATCAAAGAGGTGGTGGCGGAGCCAGGTAGTCAGGCTGGTGATATAGCCCAGGCTGGCCTCATCCAACATGAACAAGTCGGGAGAGTTTTCGGGTCGCCCAGCGTAGAGTCGGGCGTAGGCCAGCATGCTCTCAAATTGCTCAAGTTTGCATGCGGCATTGCTGATCTTCATCTTGATCGACTCGAGCTGATGGCAGCTGGCACGCTCTCGGGCCGTGCCGCTGCTCAGAAGGCCATGGACCTTGTGAGAGAAGCGGGCGTGCTGGTCCGTGAGGCTTACCAGCTTGGCGCGTTCCAGGGCGACTGCACGCTCGTGTTCCTCGCAACGCTCGAGGATGCTGTCTCTCTCCGACTCGAAGACGGCGTCATAAACGCTCGGCGGCGGGTAGTAGGGTTCAGGCGCAGGCGCCCGCGGACGTTCCTTGGGACGGCTGCCCTTGTCGCACTGCTCCCGGACATGGGAGACGAGCACCTCATACGCCTCTTGAATGTCGCGAAATCTGGCTGCGTGGCGCTCCCGGTCTCCCGACCGTGCTTTGTCAGGATGGTACCGGAGAGCCAGCCGGCGATGGGCCTTCTTGATAGTGTGGAGATCTGACGGAGACTGAACCTCCAGGACGGTATAGCATCTCGCTATCACGGAGTGGGGGCGCTCCATGCCGGCGCGTCGCAGATGCGGACAGAAAAGTCGTGTGGGAAGGGCAGACGATGGGGGGGCCGGGGCAGTCAGGTTTGAGACATGGCTTGGCTGACTTTAAGCGGGTGCGCCACCCAAGGCGAGACGGACCAGAATAGTCTCGGATGCTCTCTGTATACTGGCACGCGGGGGAGATATCGGCATGACGGTGCCTTTAAACAAAGAGGAGGGGGGGGGGGGACCCAGTCGGCCAACAGGGCCCCATTGGCATTCCTCGGGAGCTCTGGAATCGCGCTGCCCTGCATTTACGGCAGAGAATAGTGCCGGTGGGACGCACTGGGCATGTGGTACCGTCTTCAGGCCATGTGTGTGGCCCAGGCACGACGATACATGGCGGGCACGCGTTGGGTGCGTTGGCGATGGCTGGGGATGATGGGTTCCGGAAACAGCCCTTGCACATAGCGCGTCCCGACCGCCCCCCCCCCGGCAGGGCCACCCACCCGCCAATCTGGCATCTGGTTGGGCGGCCGATTTCAACAACAAGGAATGCCCACGATGTCGTGGCACCCTCGGCCCTAGTCCCCGACCCCAACGCCGTGCATGCGACGAAAACGGAGGCTGGGTATCGCATCTCGCTTTCAGTCATCGTCGTCCGACTCGTAAACCTTGCGCGGCCATTCTGCCGCAATGTCGATGCTGTCCCGCGGCCACCACCACTCGCAGAACAGGAAGAGCAGGTAATCAATGACAACGCAGAGGCAGAAGAGCTTCCCCGCCCAAATGCCGCAGCCGTAGTAGCGCTTCAGGCGGTCGATCAGCGCGAAACTGCGAGCCCCAGACCGATTCGCGCCGCTCCAAGCTGCCGTGTTCCCCACATCGTAGCCATAGAATTCCGACTCGCTTATGTCGCCCAGGATTCCTGCATAGACACGTTCCGTGCGCTTGGCAATGTTGTCCCAGGAGTACATGGCCTTGACTTGGTCGTGGAATTTATCGGTGCGGACCTTGTTGGCCCGCAGCGCCGAGATGGCCCTGCCCGTGGCCGCTACGATATCGTCCTCCTCGGGCCGCGCGAAGACCGTCATGTGGCTTGGCAACACCTCGGGAATGCCACCCACGGCAGTGCAGACAACGTAGAGGCCACAGCTGGCCGCTTCGACAATGACGGTGCCAAATGCTTCCGTCAAACTGGGATGGAGGTAGATGTGGCCGCGCGTCATGACGTTGCGGACTTCTTCGTGGCGGACAGCACCGAGCATCTCGACCTTGTCTTGCAGAACATTCTGCTCAATCATCTGTTCCAGGTCGATGCCCTTCGGACCGGAGCCGGCAATGATGAACCGTGTATTCGGGTGGTTCTCGAGGATCCTCGGGATGGACGCTGTGAGCAGGTCTGTGCCCTTATTGTAGAACAGGCGCGAGAGCACCACTATCACGACCGGATCATCGGGCCCCAGCTGGTGAACAGCAGCCGGGCTTTGTCCATTGCCTGTCGGTTCCGGGTTGTAGTTCAGCGGGCGAAAGTTTTCAGACACGACGGCATTCGGGATGACCGAGACCATCAGAGGATCGAGTGCTGCTCGCAAGACCGTGTTCTCCTTGCACGTGTGGCTGACGCATATGATGTGGTCCACGTCGCTCATGGTAAACTTCATCAGCTTGTTGGTCAGGATGCTGCCGGCATCGGCAAAGCCGAAGAGCGAGTGGTCGGTGAAGACGGTCCGCAGACCCATGGCCCGTCCATGGAGGAGGGCCTCGTGGCAGAGACTGCTCAGGCTCGCGTGGCCGTGGACTATATCGATCTGTTCCCGGATCACAATGTTGCGAAACAGCGGGAAGAAGGAGAAGACGGTCGGGAAGGTCGCGGATCGGTAGATGACGGCGAACGGGCAGTAGTAGACCTTGATGCCGTTGGTCAGGTAGCGAACACCTTGCCTGTCCTTGTAGGCATGCGTGATGACAATGACCTTGTGGCCGCGATCGACTAGTTTCGAGGCGAGCTGGTATATGTGGCTTTCGATTCCTCCGGGCTGGGGAAAGAAGAAATCGCTAACCATGGCGATGTTGTACGTGCGACGCGGCATGATGGCGGGGGCGAGACGAGTAGTCGGCTGATCGTGCAGGGCGTGGCGAACGCTCCTTTGGGGCGGGGGGGTGGTACGAGAGTGTGGTCGTGCTGAGCGTGTGCGCATACCGTGGTAGCATCTGCGACAGAGGGAGGGAAGAGGAGGCCTCTCGTGCGAGGGGCCAGAAACTGGCCTCTCAGTGCAGGACGGGCAGAGGCTGGAGAACAGATTCAAATGCGCGCAAAGAGGAAGCAGGAGGAGAAGCACCCATGGTTAAGGGCCAAATAGCTGTCACCGAGCGAAGAGCTGCCAGAAGTTATAGAGAGGCATGGTGAGGAGCGCGCGCGACCTTGCCTCCATCGTGAGGACGCGAAACCCTGGCCAACTTTATGCACGGCGATCCAGGCCAGGATGCGACGGGCGAGACCTCAGTCAATTACATAACATAGCCATCCATGCGTCACTCGAGGCCCGCTTATGGCGACGTGCTCGTTTAGCGTTCAGCGGGGCTTTTTCGACCCTGACGCCCCAGCTTCAGGGAGCTTTGTCGTGGTCCGGTAGAACATGTACCCACGGTTTCGCTCTCGTCATCACGACGCAAGAAAACAAAGTGCTCGTCCTAGCAAGTCTCCATGGAAGGAAAGGAATAGAACACAGCCCCCGCGTGTCGCTGACTGGGAGGCAGGGGGCTTGATTCGCAGGACCGTCGGAATAGGCGCCAATGGAGCTAGTAATGCCTAGGTACTGGCTCAGGTCCCGCGTCTTGCGGCGCGCGCCGATAAGAACTAGGGCGATAAGGGAAACTTTTTGATGGGCCAGAGCCCGTATCGAGCTGGAATTTTGGACGGCCTGGAGTCGGTCGCAAACCGAGCCTGCAGCAGAATTGTTGGACAATTGCGCCTTGGTCCGCAACTCCTGTTAGGTGTTCTTCGCCGACCCGTCGCTATGTATTCACGGTACGTGCCACCGAGCGGGCCGAAGGCCAGCCCCAGGACCGCGAATGCGCCGGCGCCCGCTGCACCTGTCTCGGCGCCTCCTCCGGATATCACGATACCGCCCCCGGTGACCGCCGGTGCCTACGGCCGATATGTGCCGCCTCCGAAATGGCAACCGGCCACGACCCATATGCGTTTCGACGACGAGCCAATGGAGCCGCCCGTCAAGAAAACCAAAGTGGCCGACACCGAGGGCAGCGCTGCGGACTCTTCGGAGAATGTGAAGGAGGATACCCCCGAAGTCCCAGAAAAGAGCGAAGAGAAGAGGAGGGAGAAAAAGCCGAAGAAGGAGAAGAAAGAAAAGTCGGAAAAGAAGGAGAAAAAGAAGAAGTCCAAGGAGTCCAAAGAGGACGGGCGGGAGGACGGGCAAGAGGCCGACCACGAGGAGGCTAGGCAAGAGGAAGACCCCGTGGGTGATAGAGAAGAGGCATCCCCCGAGGTCCATGACGAACAAATGGACGATGCCCCAGCGGCAGTCGAGCAGACCACCAGCCCTCCCCCTGAAGCCAAGCAGCAAGGGAAGGAGAAGAAGAGAGACAAGAAAAAGAAGGAGCGGCCGGCAGCTGATGATGACGACGATACACGAAAGAGGCACAAGAGTGTGTTTGAAAAGCTGGAGAAGGCCATAAAGCTGGTACCTGAACTGGCTCCTGCGCCCGCGGAGGACGAAGACGTGCAAATGGAGGATGCTGCTGAGCCGGAAGAGGTCCACGGTCTCGAGCCCCTGCCCCAGCCTGCGCCCGTCGTCGCCGGACCCTTCAAGCCAGACTACGATACGCTCCCCCCCTGGCTATCGGAGCCGATCAGAGTATCCCGAGACACGGCAGCGCCCTTTACCAGTTTTGGCCTGGGGCTGGGTCTTGGCATATCTGCCGACGAAGCGAGCAGGTTGGCCGCCAAAGGCTACAAAGAAGCTTTCGCTGTACAAACGGCCGTCATCCCCCAGCTGCTTCCACACCATTGCCGGTCTATGCACAGCGACATCTTGGTCTCCGCTGCCACCGGATCGGGAAAGACCTTGGCCTATGCCCTGCCCATGATCCGGGACTTGAGCCATGGCAACCCCCATGCGAGAAAGCTCCGGGCCCTGGTGGTACTTCCCACCCGAGAGTTGGTGAGGCAGGCGCAGCAGGTTCTGGAGGAGTGCGCCGGTGTCTTTGGGTCCGGCGGAAGGCGAAGACGCGTGCAAATTGGCATCGCCATGGGCAGTCAAACGGTACAAAAGGACCAGGCAAATTTGGTGGAAAGAGAGGAGGTTTACGACCCGGAGGGCTATCAACGACGCCTGAAAAGGGTGAACGCTTCGAAATGGAATGCCCATAATGACGAGGATGATGACGAAGAGGAAGCGTATGAAAGCGACGACGAGGAGAAAAAGGAGGTCTGGCGACGTGAGGACCGTCTCCCCACCCTCCCTGATCACGTCATCTCCTACAAGTCCAAGGTCGACGTTCTCGTCTGCACGCCTGGAAGATTGGTCGAACTTATCAATCTCACGCCCGGGTTTTCTCTCGACCACGTCCGGTGGCTTGTGGTCGATGAAGCCGACAAGCTTCTGGGACAGGCATTCCAACAGTGGTTGGATGTGGTGATACCACGGCTGCAAAGTAACGACAGAACGTTCGCCCGGGATCACTGCCAGTCCAATTTGTCGGGCGTGCGGAAAGTGATTCTCAGCGCGACCATGACGAGGGACTTGGATCTTCTCAGCGGCCTGAAGCTCAGGCGTCCCAAGCTGGTTGTGCTTGAAGGCGGTGAACAACACTTGGCCGGTGCCAAGGCTCAACATGTGCTGCCCGAGTTCCTGTACGAGTCGGCGCTCAAGGCCGATGCCCAGCTCAAGCCCCTGTTCCTTCTCGATCTTCTCCAGAGCCCGCACATCCTCGACAGTCAAGACGCGGCTCCTGCTCTGGACGACGACGACGAGACGTCATCGTCCGGATCCGACTCGTCCGACTCGGATTCGTCCGATTCGGACAGCTCCGACTCCGATTCGAGCTCCGACTCGGATTCAGACACGAGCTCGCAATCCGAGGCCGAGGAACGACCCGCGCGGAAGGCCGCCAAGGCCCCTGGCGGCGGCAGCAGCACCACCAAGACGCCTGGTACCAACGTGCTCATTTTCACCAAGTCCAACGAGGCGGCGATCCGGCTGGGTCGCCTCCTCTGCCTCATGGCGCCGGGGCTGGCGTCGACGATTGGCACGCTGACGTCGACGTCGGCCTACGGCGCGCGGAAGCAGACACTGCGGGCGTTCGCGACGGGCAAGCTGCGTGTTATCGTGGCTTCGGACCTCATCGCGCGCGGCATCGACCTGCCGGCGCTGGACCACGTTGTCAACTACGACATGCCCACGAGCGTGGCCTCGTACGTCCACCGCGTCGGCCGCACCGCCCGCGCCGGCCGCAGCGGCCACGCCTGGACCCTCTTCACCGACCCCGAGGCCCGCTGGTTCTGGACCGCCGTCGCGGGCGAGGACGTGCGCCGGGGCCGCAAGGTCGAGCGCATCCGCGTGACCGAGGAGAAGGAGGACGCCTTCGAGACCAAGAAGGACAAGTACGAGGCCGCCCTCGAGCTGCTCGCCCGAGAGGCAACGGAGCCGAGGAGACGCGCGTGATGGTTCGTTCCCACAAGCTAGAATGTAGAATGAACGGTAATGAAGCCAGAGGCGTTACCACAGCCGACGGAAAAGTAGGGTAACTCGCTAGAAACGAAATAGTGATGACCAGGTCAATGCTAGTCACGACCCACCGCGGCTCCTTCGCGCCGTCTTCTATCCTCTGAGGGATTCCCATCATCCCGCCGCCTCTCACCATCCCGGGTGCCCTCGTCGTATCTGCTCCGAGACCTGTGGCGACGGCGGCTGCTGCTATCCCTGCTCTCCCCATATTTGCGCGTAGGGGAGTGGTGACGGCGGTGGCCCCGCTCGCCGCCGTCGTCGTCGTGAGAGCGGCGTCCGTGTCGTCTTGCGCCGTCTCTTTCGCCTCGGGCCTCGTCCTCGGCGCGTCGCCGCTCCCTGGCGCGCCGACGCTCCTCATGGCGCAGCTGGCGCAGCGCCCGCTCGCGCTCCTCGTGCTCGGCCCGCCGCTCCCGCTCCACCTCGCGCACCTGGGCGGCCCCCCGTTTCATCATGGCCAGCGGGTCGCTCGCGACGACGCGGGCGGCCTCGCGCTCCCGGCGGCGCGGGTCCTCGTTGCCCCAGACGTCCTTGCCGGGGGCCGCGCGCTCGGGCTCGGGGCCGCCGCCGGCCGGCGGCTTCGCCGCGTACCAGGGCCCCGCCGACGTCTTGGACAGGTGCGTGCGGAAGCCGGCCGCGTTGGCGAAGCGCATCGTGTACTGGTCCTCCAGCTCGCGCCGCTTGCGCGCCGCCTCGGCCTCGGCCTCGGGGTTCTTCTCGGCGCGCCGCGGGCGGGCGGGCGCGGCGGCGGCCGGGTCCGCCGCGAACAGGTCGATGTGGCCGGCGGCGTCGACGAGCGGCGCGCTGCTGCTCTGGTGCTTGACGACCGCCCCCTCGCCGGCGCTGTCCTCGTCGCCGGCGCGGGCGGCGCCGCGGCCGGGGCCGTCGATCCGCGAGCGCGCCACGCGCATCTCAAAGTCGGTGTCGTTCTCGCCGGCGCGCTTCCTCTTGCTGCGTCTCTCCCCGCGCCCGGCGACCACCCCGTCGGAGTCGCGCCCCCCGTCATGGCGCCCCCCGCGCGGGGGCGGGGCCAGGGGAAGGGGCTCCTCGCCGCGCAGGATGGCGAGGCGCCGCTCAGCGTCGACCGCCTGCTGGCGTTCCTCCTCCGCCTGCTCTCGCACCCGGGCCGCTTCCTCGTCGGCGCGCACCCGAGCGATATTGGAGGAGTTGTAAACGTTCCATGACTTCTTGCCCAGCAGGTGTCTTGGGAGGTCAGCCTCGCTCGCGAGAAGCCATGCTGGGGTTTGGACTTACAGAGGCATCGTGATGTCGGCGCAGTGCTGGAGATGAAGCCAGTGGCGTTCCGGAGGGGCAGAGATGTATGAGCCTTGGACGTAGCGCGAGTACTGGGGTACTTGGGGCCTAGCACCCTGCGGCAAGTGGGAGCTAAGCATGGATCTATCGCCCTACAGGGAGGTAGTTAAGGCGACGGATTGGTGCTCCACCGAAGTTGGCTCGCAACTGCGCAAGGCAGCAGCTGCATTTAAGCATCTACCTCTTACTTGATGCCGACATGCTTCTAGCCAGAATCCATGCGACAACCTGCGGCATAGGCTCTTCCCACTCGACCGCTGTTGGACGCGCCGTGCCAGGGCGCGACATCTGTCGTTGATGAGAGGGATGGAAGCGCACCGATAAAGATGTATGTGCTCTGATCAGCGCAAGAGGATAGGAGCCCGAGCAAGTCCAAGGCCAGGGGAAATACTCGATAGATCTACATCTAACTAATCATGCATACTCCGTATCCACGTCCTGCGCCTCCCAATCGATATTAAAATTGACGGGTTCGCCATCCAACAACGCCATTCTTGTGGTATGTAGATGGAGTTTGGTGGGACATGCCGACCGCAGACGGCCGTCCTCGCTATTTGCCGCTCTTCCACGGCAGCTTGATTTCGACCTCCTTCATGTCCTTCTCGACGGACTGGACGACGGCGGGGGCGTCCTGGAGGCTCCGGAGGGCCGCCATGATGGCCTCCTGGGTGGGTTTGGTCAGGCCCTCGGGCCGGTCCGAGTAGACGTCGACGCCCTCGGGCGTGAAGAGGGTTTTGGCGAACCACGTCACGGCCCACCGCTCTACGCCGGCACCATCGGCGAGCGGGCGCTCGCCCCAGCCCAGCACCTCCCAGTGGCTGCTCGCGATCCGGAGCCAGCCCCGGCCGCGCCAGTTCCAGGCGCCGGGCGTCGTCGGGTCCGGCTTGTCGATGCCCCGCACCTCCCTGTAGGCGCCGCTGGACGCCTTCTCGTACTGCACGTGGTCATCGATCTGAGCCGCGGCCGGCGCCGGGGAGCCGGCGCCGTCCAGCGGTTGGTACGTGATGCGGACGTTGCGGGCGGAGCGCCACATGGGCAGCGTCGAATGAGTTACGCTCCATGTGCGGTACAGCCAGTCCAGCGGTGGAGACACGAAGACGGAGTCGTCTGTCGTGGTAGGTTTCGCCTTGTCGCTCAGATAGTGAGAAGGAGCCCGAAGGCTGATGCTGGTGGGAGGCGGAGTGGCGGCGTCTGGGGCCGTCGCCGGGGAGGCCATGACGGGTGCTGGGCGTGGGTGTCCGGTTATAGCGACGCGACCATGGCAGTCGCAACGGCACTGTCCGGCGCTGGGGTTGTAGGCTTCAGGTAGGGCCTGGCGAGTCTCGACTGCGCGCACAATGGACAATGCCCGCGGGAGGTTGGCCGAGGAAATATGGCCCGTAGTACTATGAAAGGGAGGAAACGCGCCGGGTCGGGATCAGCGTTGGGGAGCAAAGATGCGCGCGTCGTCGGTTCGGAAACGCCATGCGATATGAAGTACCATGGGCAATTTCCACCCGCTGCCGGGACCTGCAGCTTCCGGCACTTACCCTCTGTGGTCGAGAAGCCAAGCCCAATGCAGGCAAGAGAGCGAGCCCCGGTCGGTCCACATGGCGCTCTGATCCTGGTCGGAGGCCCGTCGTTCGGGCGAGCAGGCGCTGAGCTGAAGCGCGTGCCAAACGACGTGCACACGTGGTTACCACGGGGCCTCACTGCGTGACTGCGGTTCGGTCGCCCGTCGAGACATGGGGAGTGCCGCGGGCGTCCACAGCTGCGGAGGGGCCGGCGACGCGGCGGGGCTCGCGACTGGGGATCGACCGCTACGGATGGCCAGGGGGCTGGGGACGGAGCTGTGCGCCGTGCCGTGGCGGCTGGGCCGGCACGCAAGACAGGGACCAGAGGCTCGCGGGAGGGCTGCCGACGCTGCGCGCCCTGGCCCCTGCGCAGTCGGGCGGCCAGGTGGTTTCCGCCATCGCGGGCGGGTGCATCTCCTTGGCAGGCTGGCCGCGCACGGCAGCGCACGCGCAAGGCTGAAGGATGGGCGCTAAAAAGCAGTGGCCAGGAGGGAAAGCTTGCTCGGAACCAGGCCCGTCTGGCAGCCCTTTCCGCCGTGTTCCATCCAGCCGGCGGCTGCCAACCTCGGCCTCCGCGCAACCCTCCATCCTGCCGCACGCAGCGCCTGGGCCGGCCCTTTGTCCCTTCCGGGCCAAGCTTCCAGCCGCCAGCGCCCGCCCCCACAAAAAGAAAACCCTCCCCCGATCCAACCCCCGGAGGCGCCCAACTTCACGTCCGTCTCTCCTGCTCCGAAGCGCCGAACGCTCGTCCGGTGGCCCCTCCCCCCTCCGCACCGACCGACCCTGCGCCCGTCTCCCCACCCCCGCCCCCCCCGACGCTCGCCATGGACATGGACCTGGACGACGAGGCCGCCGTCGCCATGGCCGCCGCCATGGGCTTCTCCAGCTTCGGCGCGCAGAACCCCAGCAAGCGCCGCAAGTACAACCCGCGCGCCGATGCCGCCGTGGTCGCCGGCACCGGCTCCAACACCACCCCGCTGGGCGCGCGGGGCCCCAACGCCGATGAGATCGATCTCGACGACGCGGGAGACGACGAGGGCGGCGCGCCCGTGGCCGGGCCCGCGTTGGCGAACCCGGCGCCCGCGCCCATCCACACCCCGCTGCCGCCGCCGGTCGGCAACATCGTCGGCTCCTCGACCCTGCCGCCCCGACCCCGGGGCCATGCGCCCGCCCCGTCCTCCCGAGGTGGCCGCGGCGGACGCGAGCCGCACGGGCCGCGGGATCGCGGAGGCAAGCCGTGGTGGGATGACTACTACGACCCGGCCTGCAACGTCAACCCCTGGGAGCATGTCGAAAAGCTACACGGGCTGGAGCCCCGGGGCCAGTGGCTGTCGTACCAGGAGTCCAAATCCAAGTGGGAGGAGTTGAAACCCCACTGGGACGAGAGCAAGCCCCAGGACGGCAATCACCCTGAAGGGGAACCGATTGCGGCCCAACCCGCCGGCCCCGCCACCCTTTGAGTGGGAATACGAGGTTTCAAACGCCCGATGATACATCGTTCTGGGTGGAGACGGACGGTGACGGTCGAAGATTTGGAAGGGAAAGCTGGGCAAGTTGGCAGGAAATCCGAGTGGCTACGACGTCGTCGTCCGTTTGTGCGTGCCCACATGGCATCCCTTCGCCATGCAGGCCTTCACGGCGCCCTCACATATCCTCCTACGCGTCCCGACACGTCACGTGATGTCAACAAATCCTGAGCACGGTGTTTGGCTCGACCGGCCCGGGCCAGAGACGCTACTTGGCCGACGCGGATGGGGGCACCCCGGTCCTCACGGGTCATGCTCCGTCCCGCTGCCAGCCCAGAGGGTCTAAAGATGGATGGACACAGTACCCACAGGACAGTCGAGGGGCTTATGGCACACTGTCACCAGCAGGAAAAGCAATGTATTGAAGTACATAAGGAAAGGTATCCTCGGCCACGCGTGACGCCTATGGGAAGACGCTAGGAGACCCTCCCCCAAGCCAGGACAGCACATCCCGACCCAAACAACCATGACATGCTGACCTTCCTCTATCACGAATTAGGCAATATCCACACGTCTCCTCCCCCCTCCCCCAAAATGGCAAGGTGCTTTTCGTCACCGGTGTGTGATCTATGTACGCCTCTGTCCACCGCCCCGAGTGTGTCCCCAGGGCCGTGCCCTCGTTTGCCCGTGGCGTCACACGCCGCTGCGGGCTGGGGTACCAATCGCACCCCCCCCCTCCCCCCCTACCCCCAAAGAGAGTGCCTGCCGTGCTGGGGTTTGCTTTGGCTCGACGTCTCTGGATGGGGGGCTCCCGGACCGGGAGCCGCGGATACACGACCTGCTGCATAAATGCAGCCCTGGCATCTGGCAGCACGCCAGTCACAGGTTGTTGCTGGTCGCGCGTCGTCGCCCCCCTCCCCGCTCGGCCGCAGGCCCGAAAGGGGGTGTGCTTTTAGAGAAAACGCCGTTCTCGTCCAATCATAAATCATAATGTCGTGGAATCCCTTCTCCCAGCAAGCAAGCCTGCCAGGGGATCCTCCCTTTTCCCCCGGGCCCCCGGCTGCACGTCAGCGGCCGGCCGGCGCGCGCGTGGGGAACCCAGACGACGCTTGATGCAGGAACATCCGCCTTTGCCCTGCCCACACCCACGGGGCATCCACACCACACCCACACGCGCCGACACCCGCCGGTAAAGCAGCGAGAGGACGGCGGCTGGTAGACGCCTTTTGCCGCGCGCCTCGCCCCCATCTCCACCAGCGGCGTCCGCTTGCATGCAGCGTGTCAAACCTGCAGGCCTGCAAACCCAAAAACGGCAAGGGTCTGTGCATAGGTGAAAAAGCAGGATGGAGAGTCCCATCCCATCCGCCGGGAACGCCCCCCCCCCCCCCCCCCCCTCCCCAAACGCCAGCATCGCGCTAAACAAACGAACAAGGGTATGAAGAAAATGGGTAAGGTGACTTCGGTAGCACCTCAGACGTCGGCCCGCGTGGGGCTCAACCTCTAGTACTCCGGGGACGGGTATCTCTCGCGGGCCTTCTTGTACTCCTTGGGGTGCTTTTTTGAGGCCTTGGACTTCATCGATCTACAGGGGGTGCGCGCATCGTTAGCCTGGGGTCCCCTCCCCCCTCCATAAATAAAAGTGCCGGCCGAGCAGACATATCGCCTGCAGGTGCAGCGCCCTGCAGACGGATGCGCGCAATCGGACCATGCGGCTCTGTGCGACTTACGAAACTTTCTTTGACGTCCACTCGAGGTTTGCGCGGACTTCCTGTGCGTCTTGCACGCCCTCGCTGAAGCGGGCCCGCGACCGGGCCAGGCGAGCCTGGGCTTTCGCCTGCAGGTCCATGAGCTCGCGGTGCTTAGCGTTGAGCTGGCCCGATCTGTAGTCGCCCCGTGTTAGTCTCCGCAATGGTGCTATAGTCGTGGTGGAGTGGGGGAGGGGGAAGGGTTCAAGCTCACGTCTGCGCCTGGGTTGCCAGACTGCGGTCCAGGGGGATGGGGTCAAACGTCTCGGCAAAGCGATCGTGGATGTACTCGTTAAAGTCCACCCCGCTGGCGGAGCCGGCGCTGTCCCAGTCGCTGCTGGAGCTGCCGTCGTAGCTGGTCGTCATGTGCGAGTAGCTGCTGTTTCCGTACGAGGGGACGCCCGACGTGACCGAGGCGTCGTGCTCGTCCGGGGGCGAGGCCGAGTAGTTGCTCTCGCCGCTGTTGTAGTAGCTGGAGTAGTACTGCTGGTCCTTGGTGGGGATGGACATGGCGTTGGAATAGTACTGGGCCGAGTAGTCCGACATGTTGATGGGTCGTCAAGGGGGGGGGGGGGGGGGGGGGGGGGTGGGGTGATGTGTGTGTGTGTCTTTCAAGGATGAGGCGGTAGGGTATGTGCTTGAATGGGGCAAGACCTTGCAGTGAAGAGGGTCCAGTTGGTGAAGGGGGCCGGGTGGTGGTGTACGGTGTAAGGGTGTGCTGGTGTCGGATGGGGGGACGTGCAAGAGGATGGTACCAGAACAGTGCAGGAGGCGGAGTGGTGATGAGCCTGGAAGTGATGATAGGGAGGAAAGAAAGAATCAGTTCAAGCCCGTCAACAACACCCCTATTTATACCCCTTCCGGAGCATCCCCCGGTCCACAGAGACGACGCCATCGTCCCCTCGAGGATAGGTCGTCATGAACCATTCGTCCGGCCAGGCCGACCCCGCTCGATGGCGATGTTGTGGGCAGAGGCAAGGAGGTATCGACAACGGGGGACGGCGAGTGACGATAGTCGGAGCCGGCTCTAGCTCTGCTACAAGAGTGTACCTAGCATGCTACTTGGGCCGCCGCCCCTGTCCTGCGGGCGAGATGCAAGGAGACAGGCATGGCGGGATAGCTGGACCCGTGGTCTGATCGTTGGACACATATTGGCCCGCAGGAGCCCATGATGGTGGGAGTCTATGGCGTGCTTTAGTCTGTTCGGACAAAGAGATATCAACCTGTCCATGCATATGCCGAGAGGCAATTTTCCCTCCTGCCAGGATGGCAGGTGGGGGCCGAGGGCCGGGGGAGGGGGCGTGCAGGCAGAATGAAAGACGAGACTATCCGTGTATGTCTAGAGTTACGTAGCCTAACGGTAGGGCGGATCGTCTAGGGGTGCGCGCGTATGCCTGTGCGTTGTGCGTACGTGTGTGGGTGTGGGTGTGTGCATGTGTCTCCAGCCAGCCAGTGTGTATGTGAGTGTGTGTGTGTGTGTGTGTGTGTGCGCGCGCGAGAGAGAGAGCCGATGTACATGGACACAGCTGTAGAGAGACGGTCTTGGACTGGGTAATTTGCTGTATTCACGACGAACGCGGAGTGGATACCGGAGCTGGGCAGGCTCGGGCCCAGAACGAAAAGTCGGTTTGAGGTAACGACCGGCCCTAGCCAGGGATGCAAGGTCGAGAGTCCACGCGGAGGATGGGTCTACGAGATATGCAGGTGGGCAAACAGACGTACCGCGGCGTCCAAGCGGTGCGCCAGGGGCCAGAAGGGAGGGGGCGTGTATGGAGATAGGACAGGCAGACGGGGGGGGGCATGGGCAGGAGACCACGGGCATCGTCTGCGATGCTGGCTTGACGGAGCATAGGTCATATCGAAGCGTGCCACAGATCTTGCCCAGATGCATCTGCTGGTGCTAGCCCCCCCCGGCCGCGAGCCGATATGGACCTGGCAGGTAGAAAGGCAGACAAGCGCGCCGGCGCTAGGGGCGAGGCAAAAGCAGCGATGGGTTTCCGCTCTATCCACACGCTGCGCGGTGTATCGGCAGAGGAATCCAATCCGCAGCTGCAGCAGAGGCTGGCAACTGGGTCAAGGGTGACGGGGGATGGACCCAAAAGAGTGGGCGAAATGGAGGGGTGGGAAACGGCGAGCCCCCAAAAAGCGCCATCCCGATGTCGAGCATGTCAAGATCAGTCCGTCAGGCCGGTCGGGCATGTCAGGCAGAGCTGCAGCAAGTCGGGCATTTTTGTGTGATGATGAGTTGTCAGTCTCCCGGGGGGTCGCAGCGAATGGTTGGATTTCTACAATTTCGAGAACGTCCACGTTCGTTCGGGAAAGGCACCCCGCGCGCCGGCGCGCCTTTTTCTCGGGGTTCGGTACCAATGGACGGACGTCGTTCGCCTGCAGGACACGGCGTAGGTACTCGAGGAGGAATTGGGATGGCATGGCATGGATGGATGGGATGGGAGGGTGGATGGGTCGAGGTCCATGTCCATGCATCTTGGTTTCTTCAGCCCGCTCGTCCACTCGCCGGCGACTGGAATTATTGCCTAGGCATTTCGTCCCAATCCACCTCCCTCCAGTGCAATTGCCTGACTGGGTATCGTTTCCATGCCCGTACCGTGGAAACGCGCGAGAGTGCGGGCGCCATTGGCCTGTAATGGACCTAGGGGAAAATGTCGACTTCTCTGAATTTCCATTGGCCGGGCTTTTCCCAAGACCGGCATCCGTGGGGTAGAACGCCCGTGCTGGGGGTCGAACGAAAAAAGAAAACGGGCACAACCTCGCTGGAGGATGGGCGACAGGGGGTCCTGGAGGGGGTCATACAAGGATGGGTGGAATCCCATGGCATCGAGTGGGATGGGATCAACCTGTTAACGGGCCTGTATTCCCCCCTTCCCTCGGGGAGGGAAAAAAACGTAAGTCGGCGACTGGTTTTCTTGAGGTGCCCCGCCATCAGCCGTGGGCTCTCTCTTCAACACCACTTACCCGGGCAGTTACCAGCCCAGCCCCGGTAGAAAACAGCGGACGGGGGTGAAGCAGAAAAACTTACACGACACGGAAGTGGAAAACCAAGCCGAGGAGGGGTGTGGGCGAGGCAGCGCCTACGGGCTTGCATGCCGTGTAGACAGGCCGTACAAGTACGCCCGGCCGGCTCATTAGGCACGAGCACGGGGGGTGGGCTCCAGCGTCAGCATCTCTGCAGGTGATTTAGATGCGTCCGAGGCACATGCCGTCTGCATTACAGCATGCGCTGGCTGCCTCCCATTGCCCAGCGCACATTGGCCTCCCCTTCCCTCCTAGTTACGTTACGCTGATCTTCCGCTTTGTCAGATACAGACCACACAGCCGGCCGTTATCGCCAGCGCGCGCATGCGCAGGCCCTTCGTCGTCGCGGGCAGGAGAGGACGCAGCAGCATCTCCTGTCGCCCGCGGCACAGCTCCATGGGCCGTGGAAAGCTCATCCCCCCCCCCCCCCCCCGGGCCATACCTGTGAAAGCCGGCGGTCAAGCGAACCCGGGAGGCGGGGCCGTGCCATGCCACTCTGGGACTGAGTCGAATTCCCAGTGCACTCAGCAATCCGTCTGCCTCGCGGGCGTGGCACAAGGCCTGCAGGTGCCCGCCAATCTATACCATACCGGACGGGGCACGGTGGGACGTCACTCGGTGAGAGACGAGGGGGGTCTAGACGCCAGAAAGGCAGGCCGTTCCCTCGCCGCACGCTTGCTGGGCCGGGGCCGCGTCCGTACCGGTACTGCCCTCGACATCCATTCGCGGGGCCCTGGTCTCATATGGCAGCCCGGCTTCTCCTCTGTCTCTTCGTCTTGGACCACCAAGACGCTTTGGGAACCCAGCCTATCCGGCTGCGGCCAAGTCGGTGGAGCCGGAGGAGGCGACTTGGGACGCCCGGCGCTGGTACAATCGCCTACGACGATCCAGGCAGGCGACGGCGGGGTTTCCTTTGCGCCGGGCCATCACGAGGCATGGGCATGACCGTAACAGCATGGTTGCAACCCCCGACCGGGATGTTGCCTGCTGGCCCTGGGACGAAGTCGGTATACGTTCGCGGAGCCAGGCGTGGTAAGACGTGGGCTCTCTAGCACGCGGGCCGGAGTCAGAACCCCCTTCGGCTCTTCTGCCCCGTTCAACATGGCCCTATGCGGAACTGACGAAGGACGGGCCGTTCACGGCCAGCCAAGTACAGTTTGCAGTACCTCTCTGCGTGTTCGCCCCAGGTCACCGGTGCGCACTGTGCATTCAAACCGCGCGGGATCGCAAACCGCAGGTAGGCACCACCTTCACAGGCCTTGCCGTCAACTCACCACTGGCCCGCGCCGCATACACAGCCAACGAACAGTTCAATGGCCGGGGCGAGACGCCTGGCGGATGGCCTGAAAGTTTCCCATGTCACCGAGACCATCCAGAAGCCAAGCCAGGGCGCGCAGGGGCGTGTCAGGGTGGGTACGCGATGGGTGACCGCTGAGAAATTGCAGGGCTTGAATGGATTATATGCAGTCAAACAAGAACTGATGATGGGGCATGCTCTCATAGGCCCAGCGCCCTCGAATCGCGTGCCATGCATCCAATCAAGGCCGTCAATTCCCCCTCTGAGGTGGCGGAGTGAGGGCGAAGTGCTCCTCCGGCCTGCTCCTCATCCTGGAAGCGGCATCGCCCGGCCGATGTGATGTAAGTTGTATACCGGCCACCAGGCAGGCTGTGGCTGGCAGCACATCGAACACCCTTCGACTCATATCCGTAATCCCCTTCCAAACTCCAACCTGAGGATCGTCTGCTGAGGAGGAGAGACGTAGCCTTCCACCAGTTTAGCCGGGGATATCCGTCACACACACACACACACACACACACACACACCCCATTCCCCGGGGCGCGTTTCGTCGCCGTCATTTCTCCCACCCACGATCCCAGGGGACGCAAATGCACCAGGTCCCGCCACACGGCCCAGATCTAGGCGAGCCCACCGACGAGCTGCGCGGCGACGCTGCTTGCGAAACAGCACTGTCCGGCTATTTTTCTGGCCAATCAACCCAAGCCGTCTCATCTGCCCACTTTGCACGATGCGGGAGCCGACGTAGCCTGGGCAATAGCATAGCAACGCCGCCGATGGCGGATGGACGCAATACCGCCACAAGCACACGACCGCCCACTTGTCGGTTCAATCAGGACGGGGTGCAGATCTTGGCGAGTTCACGAGTAACATGGCCCGCCGGAGCCCACGTCTATTGAGGTTGGCGAGGGCTTATCTGGCCCACCCGTCCGAGGCGTCTAAGTCCACCGTGTCCCTCCGAGCGCCATATGTGCAGCCAGTCTATGCCGAATTCTTTCCACCTCCAGTACTGTACAGATACCAGTTCCCTGTGCCTGTCTCTAGCCAAACACCTTGAGGAAACCCCACATGCCGATCCCGCTGAGCACGGGGATAGTGAGGTTGTCATCCCACCCAAAGAGGTCGATGACCTCGCTGCCGGCAGCAGCAAGCCCCGACCAGAGGCTCATGACGCCAAGAGCGACGTCGCCACTCACAGCGGCCTGCGAGCTGTCGAGACCGAGCGCATCTGCAATGAGCTTGGGGAGTCGCAGAGTGCCGGTGAACATGAATGGATATTGGTCGTCGCCGGGGAATGGCCCGGTCTTAGGGGCTAGCCAGCCCCAGAACCAGCCGGCAGTCACAACGCCCACCAGGAAGGCCGCGGTAGATCCGGCAAGGGACTTACCACGGCGCAGACGGGGCGTGTACCGCCCGTACAGCCTCCCAAACGTGCTGGCGGCTGTGTCGCACCAACTAAGCAGCATCACGGCCACAACAGCGACGTCCTTGGGGAGGAAATAGAGGACGATCCACGCGCCCAGGAGATAGTAGATGACGCCGTTGTAGCCGGCGTATTCACTCTCGCGCATGAAGGCACCGAGACACCTGACGTACAAGCGATTCAGCGAGGGGTAGGTCAGGCGCAGGTAGTCGGTAGTCGCTATCGGTACCAGGGCACCCATCAGCCAGGGGGTGACGGCCGACGTCTGCGAGCCGGAAACGTACAGCCAGTAGACAAAGAAGCCTATGGATACGTGCAAGACCTTCCGGGGCACCTCGTGCTTGTGGATCAACGTCTGGAAATGGCGATGTATCGGAATGAGACCGAGGGGACTGGGGCTACGGCTGAAATCGCGCCAATCGCGCCAACTCCAGCCCGCTAGGCCTGCCGAGGTTGGGGGCGCCAGGTGGCCGTTCGGCGACACTGGCGTTTCAGTGGTGTGGTCTTTGCCTTCGGCAGCATCTGCCGTCTTGGCCTTTGGCTTCTTCTGGCTGGCGGCGGCGGACGTCAGTCCGTTGACCTTGCGGGCCTTGATGGGGCTCCGTGAGCGCGTCCTCGCCCGGCGCAGCTCGGGGTCCGATTCCTCGTCAATGGCCTCGTGGAGCGGCAGCGAAGTGGCAGGCCCGGCGAGCCGCCGTTTCCGCGCGGCGGACCGGGTCATGGGCCCATCGTACGAGTCGAGCGAGGCGGCGTCCGGGGTCTCGGACGGGGTGGGACTGGGCGATATGACCCGCGGCGTGGACGGGATGGGGGGCTTGCTTCGGAGCGACATGTCGTAGGGGAAGGGGGGCAGACTCGGGCAGCGGACGGTGCCAACGAACGTCTTGCGTAAATCGTAAAATCGTAAGGGCCAGAAGGCGCAGTGGACGTGCTTGTCTCTTCTCGACTTGCGCGTGTGGAACAGAGGGAGGGAGGAGTGGTGGCTGAGGGTGCTGCTGACGAGAGAGGCTATCGAATCCACGGTGAAGACGGGCGTTGCGGCAGAGACAAACTCCGCTGCATGGCGCTGAAGGCTGGATGGGGCGACGAAGGCGCCAGGCTCTTGCTTGGCCGCCGGTCGCGTACTCGTGCAAGCCCAAAACCGAAAAAAATATCAAGTTATCGGGGGGGTGTCACGCGCAGGACGGGTTGGGTGGCCGACCAGCAGGATTCCAGATTGGTTTTGCCCTACGGATACGGGCGTTTGGCGGGCAGCGTAGCGCGGGAAGCTGTAAAGGTGGGAGAGACTGGCGGAGGCGGAGGTATCTATTCCCCCGAGCACCTCGGCAAAGTACTTATGCTGAGGACCCAAAGGCGCCGGTCAGGGCACATTCATCCAGGACACGGGATGGGACTGGGCAAGGGAACGGATGGGTAATGCAAATTCTCGGGCTCGTGAGACGTCCGCCCTCCCGCCTTTTTGCGCTGCGCTACGCCCGCTACGATGGATTCTGTGGAATCCCAAATTGGCAGGGATTCATTGCCAAGTCGCCGAGATTGCCTGTGCTGCGTGTGAGGGGAGGTCTGCGCTGTGCGAACCGCCCAGGCGATCACCGGCTCCCGTCCATACTGGAGTACCTCTCTCGCTCGGCACGTGGATCCAATGCCCGACAGACGTCATCGCGACCCAGCAGGGGCAACCCCTTCACTCGCCAGCCCATCGCGTCATCGCGTCGCAACACATCAAGGTCGGTGAAAGATTCGTCGAGATGGCGTCGGTTCATCCTGTCTCCCTCCTGGCCATCCTGTCCGAATATGCAGGACTTCCCCGGGCTCGTCTAGCCGGCCTCTGCTCGGAGACCTCCCACTCTGCCGCAGTCCTAAGTTGCGCCGTTAAAGGCCAAGAGGTTGTTCTTGGACAAGGCAAAGCCCACGACGTCCCTGGTCGCCAGGTTCTGGATTCTTTGGCACAGCACCAACGGGTCGCGGGGCCCCTCGAGTGCCAGCAGGTAAGCCCCGAGCCCCGCGACGTGTGGAGAAGCCATCGACGTGCCCGAGATCGTGTTAGTGGAATCATTGATCCACGTCGAAGTGATGTTCACACCGGGCGCAAACACGTCGACGGCAGATCCCCAGTTGGAGAAGGACGCTCGTTGATCGTCCGATTGCGTCGCCGCGACTGTACAGACCGACGGCTCGGAGGCCGGCGAAGAGAGACTCGCCAGGCCGCCATCGTTTCCAGCCGCCACCGCCATGAACAAGCCCTCTTTCACTGCCGCCGCCGCTGCCGCGTTCACGCTTTGGGCCAACAGGCGGAAAGACCCCAGAGACATGTTCGCCACGGCTTTACCAATACCTGCCACAACCGCCCAGTCAGGCCTGGCCAATGTTTCGAGCATAGAATCTGAGTAACTTACGGTCTTTGCTTCGGGCGTCATCGACTGCCCACTGGATGCCCGCGATAACTTGGCTGAGTTGGCCCGATCCCTCGGCGTCCAGCACTTTGACGGCGATAAGGTTCGTCTTCTTGGCAACACCGTAGGTGACGGAGCCCGTCGTTCCAGCCACGTGCGTGCCATGACCATCTGCCATCCCAATTAGCAAATCGCCAAAGATCAATCAGGAGAAAAGCCAGGAGTACGTCCAGCTCGGCGGGGGTTGATACTTACTTTTGTCCGTGTCGGCCTCGTTGCTCACAAAGCTGGCTCCAAACGTAGCCCGGCCTTCAAAATCGGGGTGGTCGATGTCTATGCCTGTGTCGATGATGTACGCGTAGGTCCCCTCGCCTGCTGACTCATCGTACACATAATCCATGCTCTGGGGTTTCGAGTGCGATAGTCTAGCGAGGCCCCAGGGCGCGTCGGTCTGCGTCGTGAGAGCATTAATGCTGACTTTAGCGTCAGGTTCGATGTAAGCAATCTGCCTCAATGTTAGCTTGTCTCCTTAAGCCTAGACTCCGGCTCTAGGAACGGTCAGTACTGACATCGGCGAGATTGGAGATTTTCTCGATCAAGCTATCCGACGCCGACACATGGAAGCCTTTGAAATCTCCGAGTTCAAAAGACCGCCTGGGCTTGGTTGTTCCGCCCAGGATTTCGGCGGCCGTTCGCATGTTGGTCCGCAGGGTGTCCACTGTGCTCCCAGGCTTCATGACCACGATAAACTCTCCAGGTATCGTTGTGTCTCTTGCGTCTAATATGGGGGCCGCGAGGACCAGTGGGAGGGCTGATAGCAACGCGAGAAGCTTCATCTTGGCGGATTCCCTTGAACAGAAAGGCCGTGGGCGTGCGTATGGATGAGACTGGCAGCCAAGGGTGGCCTTACTCGGGCTTTATATGCAACAAGGGCGTCGCAGTCAGAGGAATGTCCACCACCCATGCCATCAACCACACCTGGATCGCCTTATCTAGCAACGGGGATGGATGGACCGGCCACAGCCGTACAGAGGCGTGCGGGTATGTCGATAGAGGGGTTCGCGGGATGCCAAGGTGATGGGCATCCGAGAACATGGTATGCTGCTGTTGATCCGCGCAGCAAAACGCCGCGTCGGGGAAGCGCCTCGTGGGAGGCTGGCAAAATCAAACATGATCCCCTCTCCTTACCACATTACACCGACAGTGGACAGTCGGGGCCAAGTCTATAGTTTGCGGGGCCAGCAGATCTGCTGCCCACCCAGTTCCGTTATCGTCCCCCTTGCTCGCTGGGCTCGGTAGTCGGCAGCCATTTCCATGTGACGTGACTTACAAGGACGGCCGGTGGCCTTGTGCGGATTCTTTGGGCGACAGAAGTCGGGTGAATACTGGTGGAAAAGACTCCGAGCCACAGCGTTCACTGGGCTGACGCTCTTGCCCACGACGACTTGAGCCGAGCAAGACGGAGCTGACAGGATACCTGAAATTATTACGCCATAGAGAGCTGGCCATGTATTGCCCGGTGGATCGTGCCATGGCCCCAAACCGTAACGGCAATGACAACAAAGGGCTCCATACCATGAGCCGTCGCGGCGGAGGCATGCCGAAATGTCGGGATCGTCGCGCGACAAGCAAGCCCTGAATGCAGTCACGCATCCTTCATGGTATGTGCGATGCACCACCGTATGCCAATACTCCACCGAGCCAAGGACAACCTGGAGGTGATCTGCTCCCAGCAGCGCGTGCCATAAATCCGGGCCAACCCCGCAGCGCTATGAGTGGTATGGGGCAGGAGGAAGAGGACGGAGCCGTGCCACCGGCCAAGACCGGTGCTTGTATGCCCTGAACGGGTTGTCAACTTGGTTATAGGGTCAGTTCCTCATCGTGAGTCGACCTGCCTCGTTGCGAGTTTTTGAGTGGAACGGTATCGATCGCTACGCTCAGGCACACCTAGCGGTTCAACCTCTTCAAGGAAACCACTTCTCTGCTTAGGTATGCAGAACAGACGACGCGGCCTCGGGCCCGCTAGCATTCTACCCTTCTCGTTCCCCGACGGTGTGGTTCTCTTGGCAAATGCCGACTGCCTAGGTCCTGAAGGTGAAGGAACTGCCGGGTACCTGTCCCAACCACATGTGCCCCGAGGCAACCGAGCCACCGCTCCGGAAGCGGTGGCGACAACATAGGGGCCTCCATAGTCTCTCCTTCTATTTCTAGCCGCAATCAGTTGCTGAATACTGCGCAGCGAGCCCGACCGGAGGAGGCGATACGTCCTTCCTTGACTCCCGATGTGCCGGCTTAGTGTATTCGAATGAAGTGGCCGAGCGGCTGGGTATTATGTACGGTGCTCAAGATGGGGGTTCCTGTGATGAATCAGACCACTGAGGACCCAGGTGCTCATTAGGCATCCAAGATCGACGCCACGGTAAGCCCCCTCTCGTGGCGGACGCAGTGGATGTAGTTGACAGGGAGGAGATGTCACAAGAAATCACCCTGGGCCCGATAAGCTCGCAGCATGTGATCATAAACGGCGTGAGAAAGAAACGGGGGCTTTCTTGCTGCCTTTCCTCCGACTTCACTGTCGCTCTATACCAAGCTGTCGGGGTCCGGTTTGGACATGAACCGTTTCCGATGACCCGATCAGGTCTGGAAGCTGTTTTCTCAAGCTTTCCGCGGTACCGGAGTAGGGGCAGCCTTCCCTCATGCAGGCCTTCACTTTAATGCCCTGGAACCTTGCTCTTACGTATGATGCAAGAAATAGCCAAGCAGCAGTAAATGCTCGGGTCATTGATGTTCTCACAGAGTGGGCAATTAGGCTGCTGCAGGTCGGTGGGCTTAAAGCACAGCCATGGATGAGTAGCGCGTGCGATCCCGGGGTGCACTTGTATCTTTTAGTCCAAACAGAACGGCACAGCTCAACGGCCCCCAAGCGACTGTACAAGCCGCCCATGAGTGCACATTTCGGGAGCGACTTCTCTCTCTCTTTTTTTTTTCTTCTTCTTCTTCTTCTTCTTCTTCTTCTTCTTCTTCTTCTTATTCTTTCGATTGCCACCTGCGCTGCTAGATGTGATTGATATTCTGACAAGCTCTGTGGAGGGGACATTCAACCACGGACCCATTCACTGTTCGGGCTTATCAATAGGGGGAGAGGGGCATTTGGGCAGGCGACCTGTGGACAAGAACTTGCGCGGCTCTTTGGCCCCAACCAAGTCGTGCACACTCGGATAGACCACGCCCAGTGACGCTGGCTCCAACGACCATAGGGCCAAGGTATAACGCGCTACCTACCCTCCACGGTAACCTCCCGAGGTATAGAAGTTCGAAGGAGACGCCTGCCCCGGCACTTGCTCGTAATGCTCCGTTGCCTCCCATGGCTGCGCGGCGAGGATGCGCGAATCATTCTGGTGGGTAGCCGTCTCTGTCCAGCGGGTACCGGGAGAGTCGGGCTCATTCTTCAGGGCCAACTGTTACACGTCGCCCCCTTCCAGCGGGAAGCCACATCGCCCCAAACGCCCCCACCCGATGGCGAGGCCTGACCACTGGATCCCACCTCGCAGCCTCACTCATCCTGAAACCCAAACACATCATCCACCTGTCATTCTGCCAACTACACACCTCCCAACTCACCACCCCCCTTTTCAGCAAACAGCCATCCTCCTCCATGGACTTGAGAAACAACCTTTTCGGAGGGCGCCAAAATGTCGGGCTGCCTGGCCGTCAGGTCGGAGGAGGCTCCGGTCAGCCCCCTCCCCCGGCTCCTGGCCAACCCGGCGACTACGGCGGCGGCGCCCCATCTCCAGGCAGGAGCCGTCAGGCCCCGCCACAACCCCAGGGCGGCGGCTACGGAGCACCGGCATCGCGCCCCGTTCCGCTGCGCATCGAGAAGCTCCCCAAGGGCAGCCTGGCCGACCAGTACATCTTCGGCAACCTGTCCGCCGTCTCCCAGCGCGACTTCCAAAGCCGCGACGGCGGCGATGTCTACGTGCTCTTGAAGGGCCCCCAAATGCGGGGCGAGTTCGTTGTCACAGCCCGGCCCACGCCCGGCTTTCCCGACGGCTGCATCAGCTTGTCGGATCCCCAGCGGCAATGGTGTGGCCTCGGAATCACCGACACCTTCACCGGCGAGCAGTACGACCCCTTCATGCAAGGGCCCAAGGTCTATCTGGGCGCCGTCGATCTCGAGATCGCCTTTGCCTCGCCGAGAAAGGTGCACGACACCCCGTACGACCAGGACGAGCTGGCAGATGTCGTCATCAGGCAGTACCAAAACCAGCTCTTTGCGCCTGGCCAGCGCATCCTTATGGACCATCGCGGCGTCCCTCTGTCTCTGGTGGTGAAGACCATCCAGCTCGTCGACCTCGGCGAAAAGGGGGCGGGTGCCGATGCGCCTACCATCACGCACCCTGGCGCTAGGGGAATCGTTTTCAATGCGACCACTGTCAACTTTTTCAAGGATGCCAAATCCCCCATCAAGCTGAAGGGGTCTGCCAGGCGGCCTGCCGCCAACGCCATCATCCGGCCCGACTTCAAATTCGCAGACATGGGAATTGGTGGCCTGGATGAGGAGTTTGCGACCATTTTCCGTCGAGCCTTCCAGTCTCGCGTTTTGCCGCCCGGTCTTGTGGAGCAGATGGGCTTGCCTCACGTGAAAGGCTTGCTCCTGTACGGACCGCCAGGAACCGGCAAGACGCTCATTGCGAGACAGATCGGCAAAATGCTGAATGCGCGCGAGCCCAAGATCATCAACGGACCGGAAATCCTGAATAAATTCGTTGGTCAGTCGGAAGAAAACGTCCGCAAGATGTTTGCGGACGCCGAAAAGGAGTACAAGGAGAAAGGCGACGAGTCCGGGCTGCACATCATCATTTTCGACGAGCTAGACGCAGTATGCAAGCAGCGTGGCTCGGGCGGCGGCGGCGGTACCGGTGTCGGCGACAGTGTGGTCAACCAGCTTCTGACCAAGCTGGACGGTGTGGAACAGCTCAACAACATTCTCTTGATCGGTATGACCAACCGAAAGGATATGATTGATGAGGCGTTGCTTCGTCCGGGGCGATTGGAAGTCCACCTGGAGATTTCCCTCCCCGATGAGGCCGGCCGCCAGGCCATTCTACAGATCCACACGAAGAAGATGCGGGAGAACAACCGTCTTGATGCGGACGTCAACCTCCCCGAGCTTGCCGCCCTCACCAAGAACTTCTCGGGTGCCGAGCTTATCGGTCTTACCAAAGCCGCCGCCAGTTATGCCTTCCAGCGCAAGATGAAAGTGGGGGCGATGACGGTACAGGCGGACGATGTACAGAACATCCGTGTCCAGCATGAAGATTTCCTACGAGCCCTGGAGGATGTCAAGCCGGCCTTCGGTGTGGCGGAGGAAGAGCTTGAACGAGCCATCCGGCATGGCATCATTCCGTTCAGCCCCCACATTGAGCGCATCCGAGACGACGGCCGTTTCTTCGCCAAGCAGATTGCGAGCGGGAAGCAGGAGCTCTTCTCGGTGCTTCTGTACGGGCCCAACAGCGCCGGAAAGACGGCGCTGGCGGCAGACATTGCGTTAAACTCGCAGTTCCCCTTCATCAAGATGGTTACGGCCAAGAACATGATTGGGATGGGCGAGCAGAGCAAGATCGACTACATCCGGCGGGCCTTCAACGATGCCTGGAAGTCCCGGCAGAGCATCATTATCATGGACGAGATCGAGACGATGATCGAGTACACGCCAGTCGGACCACGGTTCCAGAGTGGTGTGCTGTCAGCCATTGGTCTCCTCATGCGAACGGTTCCGCCCAAGGTAGGCCCACGTCACACGCTGATCCACCCACATCCCAAGGCGCCACGGCATACTGACTCGATTGCAGGGTCGACGATTGCTCGTTCTCGGGACCACTTCGGAACGCGGCGTCCTTCAGCAGTTGAACCTGCGCGGTTTCAGCAGAGAGCTGGCTGTGCCCGCCGTGTCCGATCACAACGAGCTCCAGCGGTTGCTCTCGTCTACGGGGGCTTTTGCGGACCCTGCCGACATCACCGAGGCCATGTATGAGCTCCAGAACGCGACGGGTTCGCAGAGGGTCAACCTGGGCGTCGCTGAGGTTCTGTCGACCTTGAACACGGCCCAGGTGAAGGCGGAAGAGGATAGCTCGAGGTCACTCGGAACCATCCTCGCGGCGGAATTGTCCGACGTCATCAACACCAACAACCCAATGTAGAGTAGACTGGTCTACCCAGTTAGACAGAGCCCTTAGAGGTAAGAAAGAGCGTTAGATACGGCAAGACCAAATGGTTGCTTCTGTCCATTTCAACGTCACCGTCGGTCGCGGTACGGCGATTGTCTGGTAGCCTCCTTTGGGGCTGTGTCATGGCTTTCGTACTATAGTGCATAATGGTGCGGTGCGTCACTTGTTGTCCCTCCCTCCTGTGCGGCGGGGGAGGCAGATTTGGGCTCTAGAGGGGAGGGACACACGTCGATGATTCGGTCGGTAACGTTACAGCCACGAGGTCCAAGGCCAAGGCGCCTCTGGGGATGGCGGAGGAGCTTTCTTGGGCCAGGCTCGCGACCAGTAGAGCCCCTCCCCACTGATCAGCATTTGCGGAAGCCGCTGGGTGATGATCCAGGTCTTTTTTCCTTGGTCATCGATCTACGTAGTGGTCAGATTGCTCATCAGAGCGGACCGCTACCCTGGACCCACGCCCGCGGTGGGTATACTCTACCCAAGCGCCAATGACTCGAGCTTCGCAGAATCCGTCCACGTTGTGGAGGATGCAACATAGAGCGGGGAGAACGCAGCCGCAGAGTAGAGAAGATGCCGGCCGACCCGATGACCTGACCGATGTCCGTCCTGCGTCGTCGGTCTGTAAGAGGCGAGACGGACGATGACCGCAGAGGAAGGAGATGGGAGATGCCGGACCCGGTGCCGCCACACCTGGGCTGCAAGTCAGCCCGCGCACGACCCTTGGTAGCCACGTTGGCACGCCCAAGCGGGGGGGGGGGGGGGGGGGGGGGGGGGGGGGGGGTTGGTGGGGAGAAGAGGCGGGCAACCCAGGCGTATAGCACGGCGGTTGGTGACTGGCTGCCCGTATAGGTTGTGTGTAGGTGTGGCCGCCATGGCTGCAAGCGGAGACGAGCACCGGCACTGGCCAGGAACGAGAAGCGGTGACAAGCCACCTCGGTCATAGCCTTCTTACTGACATCATGGGCTTGTGGTTTCGGTCGCGGCTCACGATGCTTATGGCTTGGCGAGAGCATTCTTTGCGGTAACGCGAAACGGCCATTGGGTGCGCAAGGCCGCTGGGATGGACTGCTGGGGCTGCCATGCGGTGGAGTGCCGACAAGCTACAAGGCGTCTGTGGATAGAGCGTGTGATGGCATGTCGACCAGGGCTGTCTCGCGCAGGGCCTCAGGACCGGAACGAGGTACCTACAGCGCGGGGCAATTGACCATGGCACCATCGGTGTTTCGTTTCGTTTCTGCTGTCAGGCGCGAGGGGGCTCTCCCTGCCCGGGCCGCCGAGGCTGGTTATCACGAGCCTGGAGGCCCGCAAGGGATGCGATCTCGGATGGCAGGGCAGCATGAGATGGGTGTCAGGCAGGCCCCTGTTGCAGCGCAGGGTGGCAGCCTGGGCAAGGCGGGCGCGTTGGGGGCCGATGCCTGCCTACGGTACATCGGCGGTAGCCAACTAGGGGTGGGGAGGCCAGGATGGTGACCCGCGTTTGGCCGGCGGCGGGGATGGTAGGGGGCGCTGGGCGACAGCACCTCGCGCTACACGACGCCCGCCTACGCCGAAGGGCACAGCGGCGAGAAACCGGTTTGCATGGGGCGATCCGCGACCGCGGGGAGGGGAGGAGGAGGAGGAGGAGGAGGAGAAGGAGAAGGAGGAGAAGGAGGAGAAGGAACCGCGGCGACCGGCCAGCGCAGCACCGCGACTCCTCCTCTCCCGTTGCCGGCCCGGCGGCTACAGGCAAAGGGCTACCTGCAGTGGAGAGGTAGGCGGGTACATGGCGACCTTGCCCGGCGCGTCCACTCCATACTGACCGCCCTTGTGACCTGCCCCGGCCTACGCCCCATGCGTCCAGACGCAGCCCGCCCACTACCCCGGATCATCGCGGGGGTGGCCGTCGTCGGTTTTCGACTGTCTGCCCAGCGTCTCGACCTGACGGCGCGGTGCGTCGGCGGCCGTGTCGGGCTCGGGATGGCGCGCATACCGCTAGGGCTCGCGAGCCTGCCCATGCGCCAACCAACAACAGCGAAGCATGGCCTGCCATGCCCGCCCGCCCATGCCGTGCCACGCCGTGCCACGCCGTGCCACACCCGCCAGGCCAGGCCCCAGGACAGGTCGACACGGGTGGGCAGGGCAATGACGGCAGCCCGATCAGGCGATGAATACCGCGAACAGCCAGCCGCCCAGTGAGCGTTGGGCACGAGACCGGCCAGGGCGTGCGGGTGTGTCCCTTCGCGGGTCATACGCAGCGCGAAAACACATTCCGGGCCTAAGTGATCGGCATCAGCCTGGGCAGCGTGAGTCCGTCTGACACATCGCCTCTGGGCAGGGAGGCTCAACCTCCACTTCCTTCCCCGGGACAGCATTCCTTGCCAGGCCCCGGCTATGATGTCGACGCCCAGGCGCAGGCCGACTGGTCACACTGTGCTGGCCGTGACGATCAGCCGAGGCCCTGGGGGCATAATGGGCTGCTTTCTTCTTCTTCTTCTTCCTTTCTAGCGTCCCGCCGTCTGTGCCTCGGCCCCGGGGGCGCGGATCCTGGCTTGACGATGCCCAGCCGGCCCGGCGTGGCGATTCTCATCCCCCAGCGATGCCCCCCCTCGAGTCTCTCCTTGCTCGGGTGAAATGTCGTGGAACGGAGAGCTCACAGCCCCGCCCACGGAAACCCCGTATGGACTCCTCCTCGTCCTGGTCTTCCTCCCGAAAGCTAATCTGTCGTGCGAGATGGCGGCGTGCCGTGGCGGGCGGCGGACCAGAACGGCGCCCACCGGACATGTGGTACCCCTAGTTTGGACCCCTGGGCCCGCCCACCGCCAATCACACAACACGCCGGCCTCAGGGGTCTTCCGGATCCATCCAACCCCCCAAACACCTTCTTCTTGTTCCTCGTGCCCATCTGTCACTTTGTTCCTTGGCCTAGCCTGCTGGGGTCCGTGGTGGCGGCGAAATGTGGGATGCCAGGATTGGCCGGGCTAACTCTGCATCCCTTCGCTGACGGGGCCCTCTCCCCAGTATGGGCCTGCAGTATAGGCGGAACCTCATGCTCACGCACACCATCGATCGTCGCTAGCCAATGGATCGGCAATGTCGCGGCTGACCCCGACAGAGCGCAGGGGCTCCGGGTCCTGCATCATGGAAACCTGGTCGGCAGTCAGAACGTCATGAGGACTCACTGTCCTGGCTCCGAGTATATAGAGAGGCCTGGAAACCCTCCCGGAGGACAGTGTTTGCATCAGGCCACCGCCGCAAGCCTGCAACACCCGGAACCGCCATAATGAAGAGCTTTTATCTCCCCCTGAGCGCAGGCCTTGTTGCCGCCCTTCCTACCAAGGAAATCCCCCAGCCGAGGTCTGCCTCCCCCACCATCGAACTCGCCAACATCACGAGGGCGCATGATGGCCTTCAGGGCCGTGCCGCGGCGGGTCCCTTCATCGGGGACTTTCCCGACCCTTGTATAATCGGAGATGGGCGAGGGCTGTGGTATGCCTACGCAACCAGCTCCGACGGGAAGAACGTTCCTGTTGCGGTGTCCAACGATGTGCGCGGGTGGTCGGTTGCCGCCGACGCCCTCCCTACCTATGGCGCGTGGGTGGACACCAACGTCCCGCCGCCACTGATTTGGGCGCCGGATGTTGTACGGGCTGTAAGTCATTTCCTAACCTCACGATCAGGCCCGGTCCCTGACACGGTGCAGGACAACGGTGGCTGGATCATGTACTATACGGCCCCCCGCAAGGGCGGCCGGCACTGCATTGGTGTTGCCACCAGCTCGAGCCCAACGGGGCCTTTTGTGCCGCACAACGACCCCCTCGCCTGCAACGACGCTGGGGGCGGCATCATCGACGCCGCGGCTTACGATGATGGCACCAACCGCTGGATCACCTGGAAGGTGGACGGGAGTGCCCTCGGCGGCGCCACCAACTGCATTGGCGGCGGCACCTCGGATGTGTACATCCCCACGCCCATTGAGATCCAGCGCATGGACCGAGATGGCCTGACGCTGCTCGGCGCCCCCAAGGTTATCTTCGATAACAACGGCGCGCCGGACGACGGCATTGTGGAGGCGCCTTCTCTGTACAAGGCCCCCGACGGCTTCGTCTTGTTCTACAGCACGCAGTGCTATGCCAGTGACAACTGTAAGCGGAGTCCCCATGCTACGCAGAACGAACGGGGTGGGGAGAACGGTGCTGACCCGGGCCAGACGATATCAAGTACGCATGGTCGAGCACCATCGATGGCACCTACGAGCGAAAGGGCACCTTGCTCAACTCGGCCGGCGCCCCCGGGGTTTACGGCCCCGGCGGCCTGGACATCGACATCTTTGGCCGCGTGGCCGTCTTCCACGGCCGCATCGCCCCCAGGGAAGGATCGACTGGCGCTCGTCACCTGTTCAGCGCCGAGCTGAACTACAACGGTCGGGATGTGGCGGTGGCGTAGTTGGCAGCCGTGCCGCAGCAGGTCTGTCGATAGTGGCGGGCACTTATACTCTTTCGCAGGATAGGGCTTCAGCGCTTGCACCGTCGTTTGGTACTGGAGTACTACAGCGAGGAACTTGAAAATGAGGGCGCTTTCGGCAACCTCGGTCGGACGGAGATTATTATACCCCCAGCTAGCGTAGCGTTCCGCAATATGAGATACGACTCTTACGAAGCCTGCCATGACTCCCCATCGCACCTATGCCACGGTAGATGGAACGACGGTGCAATTTCGGCCCGCGACCAGCTTGTCGGGTCCTCGAATGCGCGCCCCAAGCGGCCTGGCGGCTTCAGGCTTGCTCTGGCGAGATGCTCAAGGCTAGACGTTGGCGTGGGTAGATCATGCCAGCAGCCAGGCTTCCGGAATTCTTCCAGGAACACTTTTCTTTTTTTTTGGTTCCCTTCCCCTCGCATACCACTTAGCCTGCACGATGCAAGCGCCCCCGGGCCATAGAAACACGGGCCTAGTCAAGGTTCCGCGCCTTCTGGGGCGCAAGGCGCATCGCCCAATCCCGGCTTGCAGCACACGTACAGTTCACCCGCGGCCAATGATGGGCCCTCTGCCCGTCCGTGTCTCACGCGTGCCTGCGTGTTGCTTGCAGGCGGGCCCCCGCCCGGCCGGCGCGAGGAAAACCACCCGTCTTGGCGCCCCCCCGCTCGCCCGGGGACGGCCGGCGTGGCCGGCGTGGGGACGGGGGCGGATCCTCGGCGCCCGGGCGTCCCGGCCCGGCGAGATGGGCGGGGCGCCAGGTCCTGCCGGGAAGGCCAGACCCGAGGATACCACGGAAATGCATGCTTTCTATTTTCGCTGCCGTGCTGTGCGATACATCGATGACCAACCGGGCACTGCGAACATGGCTCTAGCTTTGGTATATGGCCTGGAGGTATCCGGGTGCCTTCGGGTTCCCCGGCCACGACGTATACGCGTGCCGTGATGTCGAGAGCAGATTGGGCGAGAAGGCGGACGGCCCGGGGGGCTGACGCCGAGGATTCGAGCGGAAACCAGCTCCCCTCGGGGCACATTGTCATCTTCGCCGTTATTCTTGGGACAGGTAAGCGGCCGGCTTACGTGGAACAGCAGCACAAGACGCCCCCATTCCGTGCCGATATACTTGGTATCTTATTTGATGAACGCGGAAGCTGGAGAGCGGCTTCCTGGTTCTGTAAACTGACGACAGGAGCAACCGGAGCTGCGTACGCGCCAGGGCTGTGCGCACGCACATGAATCGAGGCCATTGCCAGCCCGAGGGCTCGGCATTCCGGCGTTCGTAGCAGGTAAGGCGGCCGGCGCAACTCGACATGCCTAGGGCTAGAGGGGGGACACGTGCCTGCTCGCAAGCACGACGGGATTGACCCTCTCCCCCCCCCCCCCCCCCCCCCCCCCCCCCCCGCTTCCGCTTCTTGTCTTGCCTCGGTACCCGGACAAGAAACGGCGAGGCGATGCGGAGCGCTTGTATGCCGGTCGGCACAGACGCTGTTGATGCAGCCGGCCGATCGGCCCAAGACGGTCGAGCAGCGTGATGCCTAGACCGACCCATGTAGAAGCGTCGAGGAATTATGGCATATGCATCGGTTACCCTCTCTTGCCGTTCTAGCCCTGCCATAGCGTTCGTCCTCGCCCGTTGGGGCGTGGTTGCCCGTGGGGGGATAACGGTGGTAACGATCCCGATGCGCAACGAACCATTGCCGCGAGCCTCTCGCTGTTGTCACCCCGACTATTCCAACTCAGCTTTCTATGCTGGCGGTAACTGCCGGCAAGCGCCAGATGGGGTATTTGCGAAGTTCGGGGAAATCGCTGGCGAGAGTCTCGTGTCATGTTGAATTCTTCCTTGGTTTCTTTTTCATAGGTTCCATGGTTGGCGATAGGATATGGCATTTGATCGGCTGGCCTCGTGACCCCGGTTCGTACATTGACGCATCAACACCGCCCTGGCATCCTGCTGCTGTGTATCGTTTCCCTATCTGCCCCGTCCGGATTGTTGGCTCTTTTATGGCAAGAAGCGGGAGCAGATGGTATTCATCCCCACTGTCAGCGGCGCGAGAACCCATGCATGAGTGGGAAGTATTGCCAGCTTCTGGGCGGGTGGAAGTTACTACCTGGGAGATTAATGCAGGACCGGAGCCTCTTGGGGTCTCGGCGGATCTTGCGAGAAGGCCCCCCTTCGAGCCAGGCCAGGCAGGAAATTGGAGATGTTCCAGACTTTGGGACTGCGCTGTAGTCGAACCAGGATAGGTTGTGGCCAGGGGCTCTGCATCGGCAGACAGGGAATGTCACATTCTTATGTACTAGGACTCTGGCAACATACACAGTCCCGGCTCCGACCGCTCCTTGCGAGATGGCACCATCGGCGGACAACCCACGGAGCTGATGGGATGGGTGACAGGAACCGCGCGGCCGTGTCACCACGGCCACCCGACACACGATTCAGACCCTATCGCACAGGCTCGAGCGGCTTGGACGAGAACCTAACCTCCTAACGGCACCGTGCTTGATTAGCTGCTTCGGATGACGGCGATCCCGCCGGTTGCACAAGTCATAGGGTCATGTACAGAATAGCCCAGCTAATGCCGTGAGGACGGAAGCTTTCGAGCCTCCTGAGCGCACAGACAACAAGACGATCGCGCTGTCTACTAACGCACTTGCATGAAAGATAGCGAACCGGGATGAAGAAAGAAGGATTGGCTGACCCGGGGACGCCAAACCCCCGTCACCTATCACCACCCCCTCTTGCCTAGAAACCCAGTCCTGGGCGAAGTATTCAGCGATCTATTTATACGGGCTGCATGGAGCTCTCCCGGGTCACATCTAAAGCACCGGAGTCTTCCACTGCCCGGTTCCTATTCGTCAAGCGGGAGCCCTTAGCTATCTAAGCTCAACCCTTTCTAGCTAGGCTCATACGTCGCCTAAAACTTTAATGCGCAGCCGCCCTACGAGACGTTCCAGCGGTGTAAAGCTTTCTAGTAGGTGGAGAATGGGGGAGGTACTTCGTACTAGTACGTATAGACTTGCAGCATCGCAGGACCATAATGTCCTCTCGGCCCCGCCAGACAGAGGGGGGCTTGCGAGGTAGTCCTGAAGTGGGAAACTGGCAGCCGAGGGGGGGCAGAAGAAATGTCCTAGTAGCTCTAAATGTCCTAGTAGCTCTAAATGTCCTAGTAGCTCTAAATGTCCTGGGCTATCTGGGGCATTCTTGGTGTTATCCCCTCGGCAGCCCTCGGCAGCCATCGGCAGCCTAACTCCCGCGGTCCTGATTCAAGACCTAACGTGCCCAGGGCATGTCAGAGCCGCTTGCCCTCCTCGCCCCCCGCCCCCCAAAAAAGAACAGGGAAGCAGGGAATATGGGGACGGGAGATGTATCACAACTGCAAGATGGACGATCTACGTTTGTTCACATTGACCTGAATCTCTTTCACACTCGGTTGCCCCTGTTACTCTCCCTGTCGACTGGGAACCGATCGATGTTAGCCAACCTCGGACCGTCATCTTCCTGTATGGGCGGCGATGCGAACCTCCCGCCATGAGCAGCACGCCCACGCCATCTCCGACATACAATGGTGCCTTTCCACCGCCCCCAGGCTACACAGCCAACCCCGAGAACCCCAGCCCGCACCTGCACACCGTCAATATTGCGGGGATGGCCGTCTGCAACCTCATCTTCGTCGTATTCTACACGCTACGCTGTCTGGGGAAACGGGTGACCAGGTCACCATGGACTGTTGAGGACTGTAAGTCAACGCGCTCTCCACCCCCCCAATGTTCTGGCTGAACCTACCAGCCAGACTTGGGGAGGCTGAGAGGTTGTCGGCACCCGCCCTGAGCCCCTAATATAACATCTTCCCGAGTTGGCGCCCGGCGCTCACACCTTCTACGCAGGGACGTGTTTAATAGGCTGGGTGAGTTCCTTCTCGTCATGGCGTCGGGACCCGCGTGGCTGGGACTGATGAACGTGGACCCCCCGCAGACGCTTGCGCTTCTATACGTAGCCTCGTGCTATATGAGTGAGTTGAGGCCTTTTTATGACTGCGTCGCCGCTGGCAGATAGTGCTAAGAAGCAGTGGGCTATTACGGCGAGGGCTACCACGCCTGGGACGTGACCCCCGAAAACTACAAGCAGGTCATGAAGGTCCGCCGCCTTCCACGACTTCCATCGTTATGACTGACTGACAAGCGCGTGCGGTCCAGTGGCTTTATATCAGCTCGGTATTCTGGATCCCGGCCGCGTTCTTCGCGAAAACCACGCTGCTCCTATTGACGGCCCGCGTGTTTGCCGTCTACGAGAAGGTGGCCCTGAGCATTCACATCTACATCTGGGTCCTCCTCATCGCCTACACACCGGTACAGATTCTCAAAATCTTCATCTGCTGGCCCATCGCCTCGTACTGGGATCGCTCGGTACAGGGCCGCTGCCTCGACCAACCAAAGATCTTCCTCACCGACACCGCCTTCGCCGTGGTGACGGACTTGATCATCCTGATAATTCCCGTCCCCATACTCTGGAACATCCGCATGCCTCTCAGAAAAAAGCTCAAGATCTTAATCATGCTGGGCGCGGGCGGTGGAGCTGTGGGAGTTGCATGTTACCGCGAGTACAGAATCTACATCTTCCAGCGCTCCATAGACGTCACCGGCGACTTTGTTATGATGAACCTTTTGGGGTATGCCGCTTCACGCCCCAGTATGGCTTACCTCTTTTCTGACCTCCCAACGCACCACCAGGACCATCGAAATTACCATTGGCATAGTGTGCGCCTGTTTACCGGCCATCAACCTTATGCTTGAGAAGCAGAATGCCGCGAGAGTGGCGCGGGACCGGCACCGCACTCGCTTTCGTTCCACCATTGTAACAAGGCAAAAAAACTTTGGCAATTCGATTTTGAGAAGCATGCATGCCACGCACATCAATCCCAAGGACACGGACACCATGGGGGCCGGCCAGTCATCACGGTATGTGGACGAAGAAATTGGCCTGCACGAGAGTCGTACCGGCGAAAGACGGCCTGCCACGGGTAAAGGCGACGACATCGAAGTCAATCGGCTGATCGCCGGGCGTTGCATCCGTCTCGACTCCAAGGACGGCCGAGCGGAGGGGTGGCTCAGGGCGAGGGACAGCGAGCCTGGCGACACCGGGACCCAGACGGTGGCGGGTACGGGCGATCCGATAGCATCCACAAGAGGGGTGACTCTGCAACAACTGCGTCAGGATCCGCGCGAGATCCTGGTCCCAGACCGGATTTGGGATGGGAAACGGCGAAGCCACGAAAGCCCGGGTCCCAGCGACACGCCCCGTTCCTCGAGACCCAGGCTGCCACCAAGGTCTATCTCAACCCCATTCTCATCAGAAGGGTCGTCCAACACCTTTGGGAACGTCGTTTCTTCTTGCGCTGCTGGCCCATCGACATGAGTGAGCGCTGTTCTACATTTGGATGCGCTTACGAATCTTGGGGTCTAGGGGCCGACTCGCCGACAGCAACGGCGACTCGTGTGAAATGGTGAATTTAGGAGGATACTTAGTGGCCAGAAACGTCCGGATCATGTCCAATCCGGTCGGCAACGAGACATGTCGCCGAGAACGGCCTCTACGCGGTATTAGCAGAGCTACTCTGCGCGCCAGTCACACGAATGGTTTGAACAGCCTGGGATGCCCACACGCTTTAGATCAACAACAATAGAACCGCAGTCATGAATTCCACAATCCATATGGACATTGGCACCCCATGCGAAAAGGTCGAGATGGCCGCGTGGAAAGTTGCCTGTGCCGCCGGTCGTGTCATGAGGGGTTCCCGGCTGGCACATAGCTTTGATCAGTCGGCCGGTTCCCCTACTCCTCCAATCCCGAGCTGCGCCGTGCCGCGTGGCCGGCGTAGCAAGAGCATACTAATGTATACTAATGTACAGAGTTGTGCCCTCGCCTCGAGCTAGCTGGTGACATGACCCCAATAGCGTCAAGAAGGCCAACCAAGGTTTCGTTCGCGTCACTATCTCCTCCGGTGTCGAGATGGGCCATCTTCCGGGCTTCTCACCATGACGATCTCTCGCTTGTCTCTCCGGCTCCCGGGTGGTCTCTCTGGTTCCGTTTCGCCAAGCATGGCTGTGCGAGGCTTTACTGGCACGGAAAGAAAGGACCACGGGGCTCTCCGAGTGCGTCGCCAGCCTACGCAAAGTGGTGTAGCATTAAGATAGTCTGGATGATGTGCATCCCGGAGACCACCCCGTCATGGGGTTGCCAAGAAGGATATAGTGTACCTGTTCATGCCTCTGGCGCTTACTGCCGCCATTGACGAGCCATGCCGAAAACATGAGAACTGTGCTTCCTAAGCTGCCACCCCGCGATCTTCGACCCACAGCCCATGTTCTGTTGGCGAGTGCGGCGGAAGTCTACACAGGAACAGCCAGCCCGTCGGAGTCCGGTTGTCGGCCCTGGGCCCCTACGTGTAGGTATAGATCTACATGTCGTATGGGAGGGCAGCCAGCGGGGCAGCCAGCGAAGGGCCCGCTTAAGTGAAAGTACATACAGTACATGGATGCTTTGCCAGGGCTCCCCGGAGCCATTCATTCGTGGGTCATCGGTACTTGCAGTTGTACACGGCCGTCGCGATAAGCCGCTTATCGGGTCAGAAAAAGTTCCAATTCAATCATCCGTCGCATGGGATCGCATGGGATCGCATCGCATCGCGACGCCTCATGATCTCTGTCCGCGGAGTTGCACTTCGCCGCCAATCCACACGATGCCGCCCGTCAAACCCACCAAGAAGGACGCCCGCGCGTGGGACGCCCTGACCCCTCCGCTCGCGGAATGGATTCTCTCGTACCTGCAGTCCAACCTGTTCGCGCGCATGACGCCGGTGCAGGCGGCCGTCCTGCCCGTCTTCATGACGAACAAGGACGTGGTGGTCGAGGCCGTGACAGGCTCGGGAAAGACCCTCAGCTTCCTGCTGCCCGTGGTCTCGAGGATCCTGCGCAACGAGGAGCCGACCAAGAAGCACCACATCGCCGCCATCGTCGTGTCGCCGACCCGCGAGCTCGCCACCCAGATCCACAACGTCCTCCTCGACCTCATCGCCTTCCACGCCCCCTCGGCCGAGCTGCTGCCCCATCTCGCCGACGAGATCGAGAAGCGGCCCACGGCCACGGCGCCCTTCATCCTGCCCCAGCTCGTCGTCGGCGGCACCACGACGCCCGCCCAGGACCTGTCCTTTTTCCTCCGACACTCGCCCAATGTCCTCGTCGCCACCCCCGGCCGCCTCGTCGAGCTCCTATCCAGCCCTCATGTCCACTGCCGCGATACTTCGTTTGAGTGCCTTGTCCTTGACGAGGGAGACCGGCTCCTCGATCTCGGCTTCAAGCCCGACCTGCAGAAGATCCTGGCGAGGGTACCAAAACAAAGGAGGACGGGCCTGTTCAGCGCCAGTATGACGGACGCCGTCGCTGAAGTCATTCGCGTCGGTCTTAGAAACCCAGTCAGGGTGACATGCGTAAGTCGCCGGAGGCAGAGCGTAGCCGGCACCGATGCTAACGGCCACGGGGCAGACAGTCAAGAGTTTGAAGACGGGAAACGTGATCGAGGACCGGAGGACGCCGGCATCTCTGCAGATGTCTTACCTGACTACGCCCGCGAGCCACAAGTTCGTGGCGCTGGGCAAAGTCCTGGAGAAGCTGGACCCCCGGCCCATGAAAAGCATCGTGTTCCTGTCAACATGTGCCTCGGTCGACTACTTCCAACACATCCTGCCTGCCATACTACCCCAGGACTACATTATGATTCCGCTCCACGGGAAGCACCAGCCGCAGGTCCGGCAAAAGAACTGGGCTCGCTTCCTGACCTCGTCCCAACCCGCCATCCTCCTCACGACCGATGTCGCGGCGCGGGGTCTCGATGCGCAGGTGGATCTCTCGGTCCAGCTCGAACCTCCGACCGACGTTCGGGTTTTCATGCACCGCTGCGGACGCACCGGGCGCGCAGGGAAACGCGGCCTGGCTTTGGTGTTCCTCCAGCCCGGGAAGGAGGAAGATTACGTGCAATATTTGGACATTCGGAAAACCCCCGTCGCGCCCCTCGCGTACCCGGAGATCTCGGTGACGGACGCCGAGGCCGCGGCGGCGACTGAGAAGATCCGGGCCATGGTCAAGGAGGACCGGGGCCTCCACGAGAAGGCCCAGCGCGCCTTCCCGTCCTTTGTCCGCAGCTACGGCAAGCACCAGGCGAGCTCCATCTTCCAGGTCAAGGACCTGGACTGGGAGGACCTGGGCCGCGGCTGGGGCCTGCTCAAGCTGCCCAAGATGCCCGAGCTCAAGGCCTTCGCGGGCGACAAGAAGCTCGGCGTCGAGATGGACTGGGACGCCTACGCGTACAAGGACAAGGCGCGCGAGAAGGCGCGCCGGGCCGCCCTCGAGGCCGACGCGCCGCCCGAGCGCGCCGAGCAGGCCGACGCCCTGCGCCAGAAGCGCAAGCGCAACGCCGAGGCCTGGAGCGCCAAGCACGAGGCCGAGGGCCTGCGCGGCGTCCGGCGCGAGAAGCGGCAGAAGAAGAAGGAGGCCGAGCGGAACCACAACATGACCGAGGAGGAGAAGCTGAAGGCGCGCGAGCTCGAGGACTTGCTCGCCGAGGTCCGGAGGCAGAACAAGGCCAAACTTGCGAAGGAAAAGGCTACGCCGGCAGGCCAGGGCGACGACGAATTCGCCGGCTTCGACTAGCCAAAGCCCGCCGTAGCGGGGCCACGGTATCACGGAATGGAGAGAACTTTACATGCACATTTTGCGAGAATTGTGGTGATGGAGCGTAAAATCGTATCAAGCAACTTATGCCCTACGAACCGTGCCCGCAGCGATACCGCGGCAGGGCCACAGCAGGTTACAGGCGTTGAGAAACAGCTAAGCGAACGGTTGGGGTATACAGAATAATGGGTATCCGGTGAAAAGCAGTCGCAAACTCCCTCCTCCCTCCGCCAAAGCATCGTCCAGGCCGTCCAATCTCCTCGGCGTGGGGAAGTAGTCGTCAGCGTGATTATGGTCATTCCTCCTTGGATGGCGGCCGCCATCCTTCATAGTGTACAGTTGGTGCGTCCTCGCCCCTCGGGGGCCCTCGACACCAGTGGCCGACGGGCGCGTATCAGATGTTCTCGATGACACGAGCGTTCATGGCGCCCTGGAAGCTCTTGTCGCCCTGGGCGAATTGGTTGAAGTGGTTATCGTCGCTCGCGTCGCTGGGCTCATAGGCAGCCTTGTCGGCCATGGCAGCGTCGAGGGCGCCGGCGGGCATGCCTTGGCTGGCGCCGGGCAGGAAGATGACCTTGGAGTTGGCGCTCTTGGCCATGGCCTGCATGGCCTCGAGGTAGCGAATCTGCATGGCGGGGGCCGAGGACAGGATGTCGGCGGCCTGGCGCATGAGCTTGGCCGACTCGACCTCGGCCTTGGCGGCGATGATCTTGGACTCGCCGATGCGCTTGCTCTGGGCGGCCATGGAGAGCGACTCCTGCAGCTCTTGGCTGAAGATGATGTCCTTGATCAGCATGCTCTCGACCTGGACGCCCCAGCCGGTAGCCACATCCTCGATGATCTCGCTGATGCTCTGGGCGATCTCCTCGCGGCGCTCAATCACGTCCTGGAGGATGCGGGCGCCCACGACGTGGCGCAGGGTGGTCTGGGTGCGCTCAATCAGAGCCTGCCGCACGTTGGCGATACCGAAGGCGGCCTTGTGGGGGCTGATGATGTGGTAGTAGATGACGGACGTCAGGTGCACCGTCACGTTGTCCTTGGTCATGCACGTCTGGCGCGGCACCTCGACGATCTGGATCTTGACGTCGACCTGGATAAGGCGCTCCGACAAGGGGTTGATCTTAACCAGGCCCGGGTCGACGGCCTTGTAGAACTTGCCGAACTTGGTCACCAGGCCCACGTTGCCCTGGTGTACCTGCTTGTAGGGGTTGGGGCAGCAGATGCAGCACGGCACGGCTCCCAGCGTTCCGGCCATGGCGCCGAAGGCGTTGATCATGGAGCCGTACCAGCCCTTGGCGTCGGCGTCGGTGCCGACGATGGATGCGTAGCTTTGCTGGAGGTCCTCCTGGCGCGGCGGCTCGACGACCATGGGGGCCTCGGAGCGGAAGCCCGACTGGCCCGACTGGCCGGTGGGGGCGGCACTGCTCCGGCCGGCACCGGCACCAGCGCCGTTGCTGGCGGCCGGGTTCTTGTTGACTTGGTCCATGTTGTTGGCGGGCGTGGTCATGGCTGCGGTCGCAGCGCGTGATGTTCGGGGTGGGGGGTGTTCGTGAGTACGGAGGTGTCCTTCCAAGGGGCTGGGGATGAGGGGGAGGAGGTATAGCCGGGAAGACGAGTAGGGGTCGCAAGGTGCTTAAGTAGCGGAAGGTTCTCTTGGAGGTCATGAGGGTGGCCCGGGTTCCAGTCTCCATGGAGCAGCGGTGGGACAACGGAGCTGCATCGATGATGCGGGGGGGACAGGGGGGGCTGTGTCTCGGGCGAGTGGCCTGAATGCGACAACCCCTGCACCGGCGACCAGGGCTAGAAGAACGGCCTAAAACGCCCAGCACGCCGTCACGCCGTCACGCCGTCACTCTGGCACGGGACGTACCCGTGTCTCGATGACGCCCCAGGGGGGGCGAGCGACCATCGTCATGTTTGTGCCTGCAAAGACCGCCGCTTCCGTGTTAGGAAGAGCATGAAGACCTAACCAGAAAGCTCGTCGGTTGCTTCCGGCAATTCGGGAAGCTGCAGGTCAGGTATGGGGCCCGTGATCGTCGCTTGTCCCCTAGACGGAGTATTACCATCTTGGTAGCCTGCCCGGGGGGTGCCGCCCCTTCGCTGGTGGCTGATCCCGCCCTACCATTCCGTGGAAACAGGGCCGTCGGATGGACAGCATCCAGGGGGCCGAAAGCAAGGCGTTGTTGCGCCCACAGCCCAAAGGACAAGACGCCAAAGAAACGCCTCACGGCGTAGGGTTGATCAGACGCATGGTCCGACTACACAGCTGCCTAAGCGGAGGCGGGTACAGGATAGACTGGCCCAGGACCGGGGCTGCCACGACGGAAAGGCCGGCACGTACCCGAGCACTAGCGGCCCCTCGTCGGTCCTCTTGGCGAAACGCTCTCGCGTTTCTTTGTGCGACCTTGCGCCCGCTTGCCTACCTCGCTTCGCTCTGGCGGCCTGCGTCCCTGGAGCTGCCTTTCCCTTCCCGTCAGCATCACGTTAAATGATTCATTACGCTGCTGACGAACCCGAAAGTGGCCGTTCCGCTTACAACCTCCCATCCCTCCCCCCTTCTATGGATCCATGTAGCATCCTAACGGCCCCCCTCTCACGATATATCCGTTTTTACCCAATGAAGGAAGCGGCTCATTTGCACAGCCGCAGACGGGACACTCGGCGGTCACCCGACTTCGGCGTCGGACTGGCGCCTCTCCGGTCACCGCGTATCTCGTATAGACAAGTAGGTAAGCTACTTGCCAGTTGCGCACGAGTTTTGGTACCGGCCCCATCGATGTATCGCCCGGCCGATTAGCCAGACCAATCGGCACTCTCCACGACCGGCGTACCGACCCAAAACCGGCTGCCCGGGGGGTCCATCGCAGCCCGACCGCGTGATGTACGGAGCGTCGCCGCCCACACTTTGGGCTGCTGTCGGCATAGCTAAGGCCTGTGACCTGGCAGGTGGCGCCATTCACAACACAGCTCACCGCACTATTTGTCTGCCTAGTGTGGCTATGTTTGCTTCATCCCTGCAGAGAATCCTGCTCAGAAACCGTCCAGAATTTTTCTGGAAGCCAACCCACCAAGGCACTGCGCCGAATGCGGCTTTCCGCTCATTCGCCGGGTTCGGCTTACACGACGGCCGGGTCTGCATCGCCATACCCAAGCAACCACACGGGCCCCGCCTGCTCCCATCTTCAGCCATCCACCGAAATCCCAGTCCGGCTCGGTGGCGGGATGAGGCTGGATCACAGGTCACAAGCATTGCATCACGGGACATACTGACTGACAACATGGGCGAAGGCGAAGGGATTCCCGGGGCTCTAGTACTTCGCCACCTACGCCGGCTTCCTACGGTGATATCATAGCCTGGCTTCCTTATCCCTTCGGCTCTCGGCCCCAAGAGAATGCCCCGGGCGGTGGTGATGTGCGCTCAGCCTTGGGGAGGCTGGGGAGACATGGAGTCGAAGGAAGGGACCGAGTCGCTAGCAGGAGAGGTCGGTATTACTACGGTGGGTCGGCGGCGGGGCAGCACCGACGGCGGCTCCACTGTCGACGATTCCATGTCTCCACGGATGCGCTGGGATCGGCGCGGGCGAAAACGCGACGGCGCGAACTTTTTGTTGCAGAGCCGTATTGTTTCTGGAGTTCTTGTGACCTTTGGGGATGCCCTGTAGGATGGGCATCGCCCGCTCCTCCTTCCCAGTCATGCGCTAATGACCTCATTGAGGATTGCTCCATCTCATCTCCCGAGTTCGATCTTGGGTCCCAGGACGGCGGCTCTATTCCTATACTTATACTAGCTACGAAACCGCTACGCACTTCGCCCCCCGTAATCCTTCCGGCGGGTGGTAACAGCTTAAGAAGACGTAAAAACAGCGGCTAATACGTGGTCTTGTTGGCGACTCTAGACAGAGTCGCAAACCGGCGACTCTAGACAGAGTCGCAAACCGGCGGCTCTATCTCGGGGGGAATCCTTAACCACATATAAGATAGACACACTCCCCTAGTTACGTTACCGAAATTATCATTTCCTTGTTAAGGCGTACGCGGACTTATGGCGAGTCGGAAAACCGATATGGCTTGGAAGTATTTCTAGTTGTTTGGATTTTCTAGTTAGTGGCTTAGATAAGATGGCGCTGAGCTAGCTGGCTACTTGCTTCGAGGATGGAAACATCTTACTTGATAAATCGAGCATACTGATTGGAATCCGACTAGACTGAAATTATGTGGTCTCGTCAACCAAGAGTGGCGGCGCTGTCTGATTCGCGTGGTCTGATACGTGGCTTGTCTAAACGGCACCACGAAAATACTACCGTGAGGTTCGAAGCTGCGGCAGGGTAGTGCTCAGAAATACAGCTTAGGAATTGGCCGGGCTTCGCCAAAGGAATTTGGTGACTTGTCAAAACTTGTTGCCTCGTTGCCGGCTGGTGTGGCTAGAGGCACCACTCGAGTGTCAACCAAGCGACTTGGAGTCGAGTACGACCTGCACCCGAAGTGACAGCAACTACTAGGTAAGACAGAAATGCCGAGATCTGTCGTGCAATATTGACCTTGGTCCTGACGTGCGGAGAAATGTCGCCAGCCCCTCTTGCCCAACCCTTTGGAATTGCTGGCTTCGCTACGACGAAAAGTCAAAGTCAACCCGGCTCTCACACAGCCTGGGACCGGCGGTGTGATGCTCAAGTGCACGATGTGGACTCTCACGCTTTTTTATCTACATTTTGGCTATTCACGGCGTGGCTCCATCAGGTGGGCGTACAGGCCGTTGCGGTTCAAGACGAGGCTTCTAACGTTCCCAAGTACGATTTCATATCCGTTGGGGGATAGAGCACAAGCGATCTACCAAAAACCAGCCGGCCGACCGAAAATGGAAACGAAAAAAAAAACGCAAGTAGGCTTATTATTATACGTGAAAGGACACGGGTCTGCCAATTCCATATTATCATCCGTGCTCGTCCTTGAATGCGGACCTTTCGACCGCCACAAGGCCCAGTGTGCTGGTCCCGGGCCTGTTGAAGTTCACGAGCACCCCCTGCTGGCTTGGTTTGAGAAGAACGCCCAAGAGAGGACTGAAAACTGCACCTTTCAATGTGCCGTCTGCTGCCGTCGTCGGTGGTAGCATGATCGGCGGCATGTTCTTTGACCGCGGCGCAGCTTCGAACTACGATGCTTGGAGGGACTTGAACAATCTGGATGGGGGGTGGGGGGGGACATGTTACCGTGTTTCCATAAGGTATGCGGTAGCGAGGATGACGAGCTCGCTCCATTACGCTCGTTCACCTTGACGGAATGTGCGTCTTACCAGGAGGACTGAGAGCGTATAGAGCGAGGCTTTTACGCCAGCGCCGCTCGACCTCGCGGAGAATTTCAACATAACATTCGACGCCTCGGTACAAGACTGTGACGGCCCTTTGCAGTCCAGCTACCCAGTATTCTAATAGGATAATGTCAGTACGTCGTGTTCAACTATGTTGGTTTTTACGTCTCCTCTCATGATTTGCAGCGGACTTTCTGCGCGCTTTGCACAGCCTCGGCCTCGGGGCACCAAGGCTGGTGATCTATATGTACCAAGCTTCTTGGACGCATGCACCGAACTCGTGGCTACTCGCGACTTGCCCCCTACGATCGAGTAGTTTAAGGGCGATCGAATCATCACCTTATCATTGAGGTCGCGGCCAGCAAGATTCTTTTCAATGGCAAAACCGCCGTTGGTGTCGATTATATCGACAGTAACACGAACCTTATGTAGCAGGTCAAGTGTAAGCGGGAAGCGAGTCTCGCCGCGGGCGCGTCTCATTCGCCACGAATTCTACAACTTTCAGGGGTCGGCCCCGCTGATATTTTCAAGAGCTTGGATATACCTGTGGCCAGAGACTTGCCAGGAGTTGGGTTCAACTTACAGGACCGTCCCACACTGGATTTGAGCTATGCGCGTGAGTTTCCAGCCTGGTTGTATCTGCAAACCTCTGGTGTCTGAATACCAGGCCGAACCTGAATAGTTTAAAGAAGCTAAGTCCCAACCTCGGTGTTCTCACCATTAATGAGACGCATGCGCGCCAACAGCTGGATCTATATTACTCGGAACCGTAAGGGTCATCTAAGATCATCAAGCAAGGGCGTTACACCATTGCTAGTTAACCTCCCCCATATATTACTGATGATTACGAGGATATCATAGGCCGAGCTTCCGATCAGGAGTTTGCCTCATTCTACCCTGGCTTGGCCCTGTCGGTCCTAGCCAGCTGCGACGCGCAACGAAGCCTGGTACGTACTGGAGACCTATAGGTCGAACACAACCTCGATCCAAGTGACGGGATACAATGGCGGGACGGTGGCGCCCACCAGCCTCCTAAAGCCCCTGTCTCGCGACTTGGCCTTGATCAACAGCTCGTCCAACTTCGCGGCGCCGCTCTTTGAATGGGACGCCGCGACGTTTCCAACCGATGTCGGCATCCTCGTCGCTTTCCTACAGGTCACCCGGCGCTCACCTCGCATCTGACAACTTGAGGGATTCACGGTTTTCTTTGTGACCCTGGGGGAAGCAGCCCTGCACCTTGTATTCCCATGACCTTTTTCGTTCGGTCGTTCTGGCTTAATAACAGCCCCAAACACCACACGGTGCCTCGTTGTGGGAGGTACTGACTCCGGGCGCTGCAGGAACTCGGAGTGGCGCTCCTCCGTCTGCTCCAGCCCCCATACTAACATCCGTGTGGCCCATGTGCCATGATGCGGCGTGAACGGGGTGCCATCGTGTCGCCTGACTTGAAAGCCCATAAGATCTGGGGCCTCCGTAGCGTCGACGTAGGCATCATACCCCTGATTCCCTCGGCACACACAAGCGCGACGGTCTATGTCGTGGCTGAGAAGTACGCGGACCTTCCGGTTTTCTTGATAATGCGCAAAAAGAAAAAAAAATAAACCCATCAGTTGCTAACAACTCGTACCGGGCTGTCGGCATAATCAAAGCAGAGTACTGCTAGGCTCACGAAGAGGGCTACCCCGGGATGGGTAGATGTAAGGAATGTGTCCGTCGCGGTCGTGCGATGAGATTTTGTTGCCTCGCGAGAAAGGAGGCCTGGAGCGACAGTACTGAGTAAGAGGTACTGAGGTAGAGACGTCACGATCGGAGGGGAAACCGTGGAAGTACTTGGGTACTTACGCGAAAACCATAGCCGGACGGTGCCTACCAAAAACGATTGCGTTTCCTCCTCCGCGGTGCCCGTTCCTGCTGTCATTTGAGTTTGGTGCTTGTCTTTTAAAACCCGCAGCCAGTGATTTCTGTTGATGACGACGGGTGTGACATTTCAATCCCAACCCCCAGCATCACGCGTGCGCACGGAGAATCGCCACCACTGATTCTGTTCAATTCGCGGCAGCGTGCCGTTCATTAATTACTTCCCCCTCACGTCCTACGGCACCCAGGCAAACGGCTACAGGACTTCGTATGGCGTACGCCGAGGTTGTGGTTGAGACGGACGCCTGGCGCCGTTCAACGCAATCGCCGGACCTGCGACTCGTCATGCGGACCACGGCCGGGGGATCTAGCCCCGCGGTCCGGGAGCAAGACGGGTGCGAGCACGTGTCCGAGATGCCCGACCGAGCCTCGCTCCGTCTCGGTCCCTGGCTTTGGCCCCCCCCCGTCATGATATCGAGCGTCCTCGTCCATTCCTCCTCCATCTGCTGGTTGACGCGGGAATGATAGTCAACTCGCCTCTTTTGTTCAACAAACTTGACAAGTCTGGTAAGAACATGGATCTCTATCTTGAGCTTGACTGAATAGGCAAAAGCCTTGTAGCTTCTGTTGCCTCCCGGGTCAGTACGGGTGATGGCAGGAAGGGGGCCGTCTCGGGTTGACCGAGGCGTGTGTACCGCGTGCATAGTAGGCTTACATCTCGAAGGTGTGCCGTCCCGACCATCCAGTGTACAGCAGTGAGATGTCCAGCGCCAGGAGCAGCATGTTGATTATTACGAGGCGCCGAAGCACGCGGCGGATCTCGCCGACGGCACGCATGCTCTTCTCCACCCAGAAACCATGGCATTTCCACAGGTAGAGGCAGGAAAGTCCCCCCTCGGCCAAGAAGAAAGCCGTCGTCTGGAACCTGTGCTGAATCTCGCAAGGAAGTTGGAAGCGGGCCGCTGCAGGGGTGGGCGCGTTGGCACCGATGACGAGCACCCACGCCGGCACGCAGCAGACGATGGCGACGGTCGTGATCAGGGCGAGGACGCGGCGCAGCTCGGTGCGGCTAAGATACAGGAGATGGAGTCGCGAGTATAGGATGAACAACTGGCCGACGACCATGGGGGTCCAACCGACCAGCGTCATCATGCCCACGGCGACGCGGCGTGTCGCCAGGGTAGTGACGGCGTAGTCGTGGGCGACACAGGCCACGGCCATCACGGCCACGCCGGCGTTGGTCAGGACGAGGCTCCAGAAGTAAGTGCCCCCTTTCTGTTTGAAAAGAAAGGAAATGATGAAGAAGAGTTCGACGGTGTTATACAGAGCAAGCGCCTGCAGAAGGGTGCCAGCAAGTTGGTATCTCGGAGGAGGCGGGTCAGGCTCTGCCAGACTCCCCGTGGCCGGCTCCACGAGGTTGGCTTCCCTTGGGAGGCTTGGCAAGGTGACCGGCAGTCCTGTCAAGTCCATCGTCACAACCGCCATGGATGATCACATCACAGAACAGCGTTGGGGCCCGACAAGGCGGCTGAGAAAGGAGCAACCCAAATGCAATACGGAAATTTATTGCATGCTGTCGGGCTGTCAGCTGCTGCGGTGTCAGGCCGACCCCAGCCGTCCCTGACTCCGGGCATCTCTGCCTTCTTTTCCTCGGCGCGGCGAGTCAGGGCCTGGCATGACGGTTGCTTCCGCTGACATAGAATACAAAGCCAGCAGTCCAGTCAACCAGCCGGTCATATTCGCCACATGTGCTCGGCTTTGTTTCTTGAGGGTCCAGTGGCACAAGTACCCATCGACATTCATCAGGGGGGGGCCGACAGCAATAGCTTCTCCCATCTTGGTTTGCACATTGGAAGTGAGTACAAACAGAGCGAACTGCCACCCAAACTTGCTCCTGCTCAACTGCCTAGCTTCAATCGCACGCGTGTACTCTCCCTATGGACGCAACCTCGGGTCCCGTCACACTCAAGCGGGTGAGCGGATACGGAACGACTGACTTCATGGTCCACGCACCAACGCTATGTACCATGAGTGGGGATCCCTCGCAAGGTAACCACGGCTTCCACCACGGTTGCTCCCCGCCAGGAGCGGAGACGGTCAAGGTCGATCCAAGCCCCACGCACCGCCGTTTGACGATGCACACTGCCGAAGTCTTTTTCTCCTCACTGCCGTTCCTGGGGGTATAGGTCTCCATACTAACTAGATTTCTCCAGGCAGGTGATGCCTATCTCATCCAGCTTTTGGTCCACCAGGTCCGCAAGCGCCCGCATTCCCGCGGCGTTAGGGTGGTAGGCGCCCATTTCGTACAGCAACCTGAAGCTCCAGCCCGACATCCACGGTTCGACAGCACCAATGCCGTGCGCGGCGCTTGGCTCCGTGACGAGCACCCGGCTGCACCATGGCTGTCGTATCTGCACGGCCTGAATTGTGGCAAGCCGCACCGTCTCGGCGACTTGCCGGTGGTGAGCTAGTCGCTCCGTGGAGTCAAATGGAATGTCGACGCCGGGCTTCACATCGGGGCCCAAGACGGTCTGGTATTCTACGACCATCACGGTGGCAGTCGGGACTTTGGCGTGGATAGCGTCGAGAACCTGGCCGTACCGTTGAGCCAATCCGTCGGCATCGAGGCGCGGCTTCTCCTCAGCCGGAGGTGATGAATCGAACCAGCTAGTAATCCAGCCCAAGAGGCGGAAGAGGCGGTATGCTGCGAAGCTGTCCTCGAACAAGCCGCCGATGTACCCGACGTCGTTGCCGCCACCGAGAATCAGGACGACATCGGCGTCGACGGGCAGGTCGTCAATCTGGGGGGCAAATGTCGCACCCGATACGACCTGCGGCTCATCCAGAACATTGAGAAGCGTGGCCCCTGATACCGTGAGGTCCGTCAGGCGTGCCCCGTGCCGTTGCGCCACGATGTGGGCGTAGTTTGCGCCGGATCGGCCAGCATTCTTGTCGACCACGGGTGGAATGCCGGGTCCCGCGGCGAAGGAGCTGCCCAGATTTGCAATATGCAACGGCATGGTGGGCTGGCGGGTGAAGCCAGGGGGGGCGAGCTTCGGATAACGACCCTGTCGCGACGGTACGGGTGCTAGGAAGCCGCGAGAGAAACGGATGACTGCGTGCTTGGAGGCACGAGTCAGGAGTATGGAATGCTTCACCAGGCCGGCTACGTGGTTTTGTCGATGCCGATAGCATATGAATAGATGTGAGGGGGGACGGCCCACCACCATTCAATTCAGTAAGTAGTCGCGTCCATCACCTCGCCTTCCCCAGCTTCCGTCCAGTCCGCATCCCCACTCGTTTGCTTACTTGATCAGCTATGGGGGTATGGATACCTCGGCGGAAACGGCCCAACACAAGCAAACCAAGATGATTGCTAACCCATGTACCGGCCTACCTCGGTGGACACGCAGCTAGGCAGCCATGGTCTCGCTGGCACGCAGCGTGGGCCGCCCACGCAAGCCCGGGGTCAGCGGCACACGCCGCCAAGGCTGACCGCGCGACGCACTAGCCCGAGAGAGCACCACGACGATCACTGACCCCGGCACGTCCAAGTCATGATGACGGATGCGGGATTGGCTTTACATGTCTCATTGGCATCTAATCTGCTTCCCTCTTCCGAGAATTATATCCCGCGCGATCTGGAACCCAAAGATGGGCGTTGACCGATCTGGAACCCAAAGACGGGCGTTGACCGATCGGCAACCCCAGACGCCGCAATCCCTGTCACATATCCCAGCCGCCGGATTGGCCCGGCTCACAACGCGACCTCCGGGCGGCGTCGCAACTGCAAGCCGCCGCTACCACGCCAAGCCCTGCTCTCTATAGGGACAGTCCATGGGTGGTGGACATGAATTACAGGGCCGCCACAACACCCATAGCGAGAGCGGCGACGACACCGGCCAAGGCGGTGCCGGCAACGGTTACGGCACCCGAGTCATCGGGGCCGTTCAACGGCACGCCGTCCGCCGAGCTCGAGCCCGAGTGGGCAGAGCCCGAGCCCGAGAAGCCGCCACTGTTCACCGAGTCGGTAGGCGTGGGGCTGGAAGCGTTGTTGTCGCTGGCGCTGGCCGTGGCACCCGAAGTGCGAAGCGGGGTGGCCGAGGCTACGGTGATACCGGCCGCGCTGAAGACGGACTGCGGAACGGCGGCCAAGTCCCGGTAGTAGCTCTCTACCTCGGTCTGGACCGACTTGGGCACGCCATTCTTGTACCAAGAGGCCGTCGTGAAGGGGGCATCGACGCCGTCCAAGCCGAAGTCGGTCACCGAGGGCGATGCCGTGGCGGCGGCCATGTACACCTCGTTGGCGAGGCTCGCGTATTTGCTGTCGGTCTGCCAGTCGGCGGCCTGGCTGTAGAGAGCGCTGGCCAGCGACGTGGCCACGGCGCCCGACACCTGCGGTGGTATCGAAGTACCATAGAGAGCCGAGATGATGTCCATGGCGGGCACCGACGAGGTCGGGCCGTAGTTGCTATAGTCGGCCGTCTCCGTCGGCGCAGCTGTCACTGTCGGCGCAGGCGCAGGCGGGCCGGACACGACATCTTCCTGGGGCAGGGCGAGGGCCAGGGGCACCAGCGACAGGAGCAAAGCGACACTCTGCATGGTGTTTGTGGGTATTTGGGTAGGACTTGTACGTTGGGGATTAGCGAGCGGAGACGGTAGCGAGGCGAGGCGAAGCGAGGCGACGGCGGACTGGAGAGAGGCAGCGAGAGACTTGTAGGTATACAAACGAGGGTGAGATGCGATGGTATTCCGATAGTAGAGCCGGGATCTCTTTCCTGACAACAGAGCGAACTCGTGCCCTTCTAATACCTGCAACCCGCCGAGGGCAATCCGACAAGCCCAGTCTGCCTCGACCAGAGTATCGAGCCATCGTGGCTCTCGCGCCGACAACACAATCTCTTCTGTCGGCCACGGGTCTCGGAGGGCACAAGCACCCCAGATGAGCTGGATTCAAGCGAAGGAGGCGGCGAAGTGCCGTCAAGCATGAGTCGAAAAGCAATTCCGATTGGCAGTGTCGCCATCAAACCCACCCCCGTCATCTTAGCAGTGGGGCCTGCAGTTAGCGACAGGGCTCTAAAGGCGGCACCATGATGAATTAAGGTGAGGCCTGTCTAAGACGGTCATCCAAGAGGTGGCGCACCAAGCCCGAGAAGACTGCCGCCTGCTCGCCAGCATGACTTCCATTCCATCCTCCCATCCGCAGTACGAGGGGCAGAGGCCGGCGATTCAAGATCAGGTCTCTGACGGCAATCCCCCAGCCGAGAGCCCGGGAAGCCGGCAGAGCGAAGAGTTGTTCACGTGCGCGCGCGCGGTGGTCAGAGCATTCCGAATGCGCCCTTGCATCGATGCGACCACGGCGGATGCCGCGTCGGCAAGTGCAACCAATCAAGGGGGGAAATGACGCTGCGGGGGACGGCCGCAACCAGCCTGCCTAGGTAGACGATACGGGGGGGGGAGACGAGGAAACCACGAGCCCGACAGGGAGCAGCGGGGCTTTGGAAGCTGCAAGCAAGTGTGTACCACTACCCCTCCCGGAGCCTCACTTCGCCCACGCTCGGCGAATCCCGTGGACAGGAAACCCGGCGAGAGCCTCGTCACATTTGCGCGGTGGCTTGTCATTTCCCTACGACCCTTCTTGTATGAAGCAATCAAGGCAGGCTGGGCGACGTGGCGAGCGAGGCTAGAGCGTGGCCACGTTCCTAATGGATGCCCCCCTCCTTTCCCCGTCATCCGTGCCCGCGCCTCCTTGCGAGTCTGGGAAACCCGTCTCGGTCGGGACTGGTCGGGCTAGGCCGGCCGCCAACCCCCATTGGACGCTCGCGCGCGACGCTGTATCACGGGAGGCGTCCACCGGGGGCGCTGCACCCTCAGCCGCTGGCGGTCATGCACGCCGGGCGATGTCAGAGAAGTGAGGCGGCTGCATCGGGACGGGAGGCTACGAGAGGCCAAGGAGGGCGCCTGCGCGCGTCAGATACCGAGGGCTAAGATGCCCGTCATCTCGCGCCGCCCATGGTTTATTTAATGCCGCTGTCGCCGCCCCGGCCTGCGCCTGGCGCTGCGTCGCCCGCCCCCCGAGCCAAGACAGCCGCGCTTCGACAACCCGGGCTGAGACATCAGGAGATGATGGACAGAAGCAGCGCGGGCCGGAAACACAGAACCATGGCCGCGCCCCCGCCCGCCTCCCCGGAACCTCGGCGCAAGAGCAAGAAAGCGAAGGGGGTGGCGTCCGGGGACGACGCCCAGGGGCAGCAGGCGCACCGAACCCACAAGAGCGCCCAAGGCTCGCGTTCGCGTTCCGTCGCTGCTACGGCTACGGCTACGGCCACCGGCAGCAGTGCGCCGCGTCATTTCCGCTCCCCTTATCCCTCCTGCCACCACGGCGCGACAGACGCGGCGCCGCCGTCCGCGCGCGCGCCATCTTCCTCCTCCGCGTCGTCCAAAGCGTCGGCGAACGAGGTGGTGCCGCCGCGCCTCGTGAGTCCGTGTAAGCCGCACCTGTTGTTCCTTATGACCTACCCGCCCCCCCCCCCCCCCTTTTCCGCACGCATCCTCTCGCTGGCCCTTTTGGTTTCCCGTCGTTTCCGGCCGGAGGGTGCTACCCGAAACATGTTCCACACACAACCTCGGTTGCGGTGGGGGGGAGGAAGAAAAAGAGATACTGATCCTGGATGACGAGGTAGGGTCCAAGATGGCGACGTCGGCCCGCCCCAACCCGCACGTCCAGCTGCCGTGGGAGGGCATCCGGCCGCCGCGCCGCGGCGAGACGGAACTCGAGTGGTACCTCGCGCTGCCGGACCCGTGGCCGCGCAAGCGGCCCAAGGGCAACCACCGGTAACTCATGTAAACCGGAAGGAAAAGGATAGTGATGATAATGCCTGCGTCGGGAGGCGAGCGCAGGGGGTTAATACAAGAACCCTTTCCCCTTCTTGCTTCTCCTCGGAGGAATACGGAAAATCGATGCTACACACGAGCACCATTGGGTTGAACGATAACCTGCCACTCGGTTCAATTTCCAAAACAGAAAAACGATGAATAATTCGCTACCTATGCGCCCGCCCCCTCATTTGCATGTCCTTCGAAATGGTATCAAACAACTGTCCATCCTCCTGGCCACGTGCTTCCCCCCCCCCTTCGGATATATACAGGGGGCGAGGGGAGGAAACCAAAGAAACAGGGCCGGATCTTTCGGGAACGCGGTAGCACACATCATCCTCGCATACTCTGGCCGATGCGGCTCTGGAAGTTCTCGGCGCGCTCGAAGCCGTTGGCGTGGGATTGGTAGTCCATGATGGCCTGGTAGACCTCCTCCTTGGAGTTGAGGACGAAGGGGCCGTACTGGACGACGGGCTGGTCGAGGACCTGCCCGGCGACGAGGACAAAGCGGGCGGGGGCGGGGGCGTCGGCGGCAGCGGCGGCGACCACGACGTCACCGGCGCGCTCAAAGACGACGTTGTGGTAGGGGCCGACGCTCTGCGGGGCGGCGGCGCCGAACTGGGTCGTGCCCTCGAGCGTGTAGGCAAAGGCGTTGAAGCCGGCCGGGACCTCCTGCTCGAGCCGGCCGCCCGGCCGCAGCGTCACGTCGAGGATCCACACGGGCGTGTAGGCGAGGTCCTGGACGCTGTCGACGCCGGCGGCGCGGCCCGAGATGACGCGGACGTGGACGCGGCCGCCGTCGGCGTCGGCGTGCGGGATCTCGGCGGCGCGCAGGTCGCGGTAGCGCGGCTCGCACATCTTGAGGGCGGCCGGCAGGTCCACCCACAGCTGCAGGCCGACGTTGGCGCCGCCGTCGGCGTTCTGGCGCGGCATCTCGGCATGCACGATGCCGCGGCCCGCCGTCATGAACTGCAGGTCGCCCGCCTCGATGGTGCCCGCGTTGCCGGCGAAGTCCTCGTGGTCGACGGCGCCCTCGAGCAGGTACGTGATGGTCTCCTGCCCCCGGTGCGGGTGGTCCGGGAAGCCCGCGCCCGGCTTGATGGAGAAGTGGTCGAGCATCAGGAAGGGCGAGAAGCTGCGCAGCTGCGGCGTGCCGATCGACCGCCGCACCTTGGCGCCGGCGCCCTCGGACTGCTCCGTCGCCAGGAACACCTTCTGGATCGCGCGCGGGACCGTCATGTTGGCGTGCGGGTCGGGCGAGGGGGCGGGAGGGCTGGTGGCCGTCGTGGTAGGGGCCAGGCGGCGGCAGTAACTGCTCAGCGTCGCGAGACCGGTGGCAGCGAGTTCGACGAGGTGTTCGCGGAAGAGGACGGCGGACAGCACGGCGACGAGGATTGAGATGGTGAGCGAGAGGAACTTCATTGGGACTGGAGAGGAGGGTCTCGAGGGCTCTTCAAATAGGTGGAGGAGCACAAGCAAAGGGGCGACCCGTCTTGATGAGTACGTCTTCAAGCACGGCAGAACCGTCGGGAACGTTCGCCCACATTGGGCTCTGTCGCCATCGCGACCTCGCCTTGTCGCCCTCCCCCCCTTGACGGGCCTTGGTCAGGAATTCGTGAGCATCAAGCCAGGGCAACCCCACTGCTGACCAAAAAAGGCGGGCGGGCAGGAGCTGAGTAAAGCTTGCATCAGCGGCCCCAGGCGCCACCGGCCGAGGCGCTAGTCTGGTTCGGGACTAGGTCCCGTTGGTCCGCAGGGGCCCCGCCCGGTCTTTCTCCGCCGCGGCGTCCATAGTAATGGATCACGACACACATCCGGGTCCTGCAGACGGGCGAGGGGCGAGCGCACGCATGGCGCTTCCCGATCCTCGCCGTCTAGAGCTATGTACATACAACCAACGCCCACAGCGGGCCCCCTCGCAGCGGCCCGCCACCGTGGCGGTGCCGGCCGGCCTAGAAGTCCGGCATGTCCACCTTGACGGCGACAATGTTCTCCGACACGAATCCCGTCACGTACAGCCAGGCCCGGCGCTGGCCCTCCTCCAGCTTCGGGTCGATGGGCACGAGCACCGCCGCGCTGGCCGAGCGCAGCCGCGAGCCGTCGTCCTGGAAGAGGATCTTCTTGTCCCAGTGCTGGCCGGGGAAGGCCTCGGTGCGGCGCGGTTTCGCGTACCACACGATGGCGTCGTCCTTGGCCTTGGGGTCCCGCCGGTGCTTGACGATGTCGGCCGCCTCGCCCACGCCCCCCGTCAGGATGCCGCTGCCGTCGAAGGTGGCGTTGGCGTAGGGGTCCCGGAAGTAACTCGGGTTGTCCGTGACCGTGTCGAACTGGATCGTTTGCGCTATCTTGATCTCGTGGTCCCCGCCGAGCGACGCCTTGCCCAGGTACAGGGTGCCGCCCACGGCGCTCGAGATGATGACGTCGTCGGCCGCCGGCCCGTGGCTCAGCCCGTTGTTGTTCCACATGCCCTTGATGGCCACCACGGCCTGGACGCCCGCCGTGGGCTCCGTCTTGTCGAGGTGGGCCAGCTGGACGTGCACCGTGTCGGTCCACGTGGCACTGGGGACGACATCCTCGACCATGCGCATGTGCCCGTCCGTGTAGAAGTGGTCGTTGGTCACGAAGAACTCGTGGGGCCCGCGTGCCAGCAGGTCGTTGGGCGTCCGGATCAGGGGGTGCTGGACGCTGCGCACGTGCTTGGCCGCGCCGGAGCCCACCTCGTGCCGGAAGATCTCGATCCGGGATGCCGGCTTCGGGAGGTCCTCGGTGCCCGGCTTCTCGGGCCCGTAGGGATACTCTCCGTAGCGGGCGGGGTTCGGCAGGTGGTTCACGGCGAAGATGTACACGGCCTCGGCATTTTGCGGGTCCGAGATGACGTCGATGCCGTGCGTGACCAGCGGGCCCGTGAAACCCTGCAGCTTGAGCTTCTGGGCCTTTTGCGTCTGTGGCGGCGGGGTCAGTACGACGCTCGCCCAAGACGCAAACCTCCGGGGGAGCGGGGCTGGAACGTACCTGGGTGTCGATGACGAAGATGCCGCCGTGGTTGTCGGCCAGGACGCTGGCGTCTTCATACGTGGCCAGAGGCGGGAACCAGGCCCAGCGCGTCTTGTCCGAGTCTTCGCAGGCGGTATACAGGCTGCGGCTCGGCTCGTGGTAGTGGAGGTCCTCGCAATGCTTGGTCCCCTCGACGACCACGAGGTCGGCCTCGCTCGAGAGCACGGTGCTCGAGGGCTCGCGGAAGTAGCCAAAGATGCTCAGCTGGCGGTAGATCTCGGGCCCGTAGAGGTAGGCGAAGAGGATGGAGAAGAAGCCCACGAGGACGGGCGACGAGCGTCGGGCCATCTCGTGCTGTCGTGTTGCGTGGTCGTCAGATGCGCAGCGGAGGGAAGATGGAGGGATGCTGGGCCTCGTGCGCCACGTCCTTCCCCTCGCGCTCAAATATCTGCATCCTCACAGCACCCCGAGGGGGCTACCCACACGTCGGGCCAGCAAAGAGGGGCAGCAGTACGTATTCGTATACTACCCAGCTTGATGCCATGGCTGCGCCCGTCGCCAGGGGGGGGGTCATGATATAGTCCCACCGCGATGCCGACTTGGCCCCCCGCCCCCCAACCCCACTTGTGACCTCACGCCTCCTCCAGCTTAGGCACTTCTGACATGGGCTCGCCTGGTCCCTACATACGAGTCGACAGCGTGCCGCTTATGGAATCTACTTGCCGTCTGCCTTGGGCGACCACGCCCCCAGTTTTCCCACCCCGTATCCAATTGCAACACCTCGAGGGATCCATACGACGGAATCGGCGGGCAAGTCTTCAAGAGACCCCAGGGCGGTTGCGATCCCTGGGACGTGTTGTGCACGGGAACGGGAACGACCCGGAGAACCGCACGGGGCGCGGGCCCCTCCTCAATTGCCTCGGCTGGCCGACAGGCCCCTCCAGAAAGGGCGAGGGGAAAAAAAAAAAGACGCGTACGCACCGGCGCAGTCCCGTGCCGGTTTCCCGCAGCGGGCAAATCGGAGGAGTCGCCGAGTCATGGGCCGGTCCCATTGGCTGCCTTCCTCTAGAGTCCCCGTTCTTCGCCGCATCGTGGGAACCCCCAAAGCCCGCAGCTCCGGCGGCGCCTCGACGGAGCCGAACGCAGGCCGACGACAGCGAATGGCACGCCACCGGCGCGCTGTCGATGGCGACCCGTCTGTGTCGTTTTCGGTCCTTCGGCGCGCCGACCATGTCGCTGCCGCCGCGCTAGGAAAAGACGGCAAGAAGGGGAGGGGCCAGGAAGAGGGAGGGGGCAAGGGCAAAGAAGCTGCCGGGCTGGAGGGGAAGGCTCCAGGGCCGGAAGAAGGGAGAGATGAAGACCGATATGCAACCCAAGTTCATGCAAAGTGTCTTTCCGGCCGTGGGCGGTATCTCCTGCGTCATCAGGCCTCCTGGCTTTTCCCTCGTGCTCCTCGATTGCTGTCCTGCACGGGCGAAGAAGATGCCGATCATCCGGTCAATCAGATGCCAAGCGTCTTCTCGACCCGCAACGGACGCCGGAATTGTCCGAACCGTTGGCGGCATCCCGCTATGCGACGATCCCGCTCTCCGAAGGACCGAAGGTACCCGTAGAGCTTCCACCACTTGGCGATAGCGGGTGGACTAGGGGGGGGGGGGAAGGGGTCTTCATGCATCTAGTATCCTGTCCGGGCCTTGCGGTACGGGGGCTCTGCCTACACTTTCCCCCCAAGTCGAGTCTGCGGGCGGCCGCTCGCACGGTCGACCTATACCATTCCACTCCGCTACCCGAGATGGCTTGACGGACGAACGCTCGTGAGCCTGCCGGCGCTCGGTAGACGGGTCTGCTCGCGCCGTGTGACGTCGTGGGCCGGACGCGGGCTGCCCCCCGGCCCCGGAGAAGCGCCAGCACGGGGAACACGCTCGCCATGGAGTTCTCCGGGAAAGACGCACGACCGACGCGACGCTGGATGCACCCCACAGCACAGCATGCCCGCGAAGCGCCGCCGTGGAAAAGGCCGGCGAAGCTCCTTCCTTGCCGGCGTACCGGTATAGCCCACAGCCACGTACTCGCTCTCTCTCTCTCTGTCGCACCGGGTACGAAGAGCGGCACTCGGTCGGCCAGCCACATCCACCCACCCCTCCCTGGTCTCAGCGGGCCCGACGCGGACACCCCGAGGGGACGGCGCCCGCCAGCGTTTGGATGGCGGCAAAGGGGCCAAGGCACCCGCCGAGCCCCTTGATTTCCACCACCACGATGGGAGGGGGGTGGGGTGGGTGATGGAGGGGGGCCACCAGGCACTTATAGCGGCACGGCATCGGGTGGTATGAAAGGATTGGCGATGGGCTCGCTTGACAGAATCAGGCGGGAACGGGGAGACCAATGGCTTCTTCTTCTTCTTCTTCTTCTTCTTCTTCTTCTTCTTCTTCTTCTTCTTCTTCCTCTTCCTCTTCTTCTTCCTCTTCCTCTTCTTCTTCCTCTTCCTCTTTGGGCGTGCCGTGAGGGGGGGGGGGGGGGTTCTCTCCCGTTCACCGAGCATCAACACGAGCGAGAGCGCCTTTCTGCGCGGAAGAACGCCCGTCCCCGCTCGAGGGGCGCAACGAAGGGGGCGCGCGCGGCACATGGCACAGGGGGCGGGCGGGCGGCGACGAACCAATCAAGAGTCTGAGCGTGTGGGCTTGCGGCCGCCCTCTTGGGCCTCACTTCGTGTTTGGCCTGCAGCTGCCGGCGACGGATAGCCCCGACCTTCTCGGGCGCCCGCCGAGCGGACGGGACGGGCTGGAGCAGGCGTGGCTTCGTAGAGCAAGCAGACGTGCGCGCGGGACAGGAATCAATATGGAGGCCCGAGGTAGCGCCACCGGACAGCGGGAAGAAGAAAAGAACAGGGCAGAAAAGGCACGGCAGGCAACGGGTCATGGGACGCTTTGTGCATGTGATGCGCCTGCTGAGGGCGGCCGGTCTCAGGCGCGGGAGCAGAGATGACGGGTAAAGGAAAAGGAAAGCAGCGGCGCCACGGCAAGCCTAAGCTGCGACACGCACGAGCGCCGTATCCGTGCTGGCCCGTAGCAGACCCAGACCACGCCGATGCGGCGATAGGCCAGGGACTCGGCCAGGGCTCGACCAAACAGAGCCCAGGAGGTCCAGTCACAGAGCGGGCAGAAGACGCGGGCGAGGGTGTCAAGGAGTGGCTGTGGTATCTCTTATTGGGCCCGAGCTCGTACCGAGACTCGGGCCCGACTTCATTTATGAATCTTAGATACAACCGATGACGGGAAGCCAAATGGGCGCAGAACATAGGAACTAGCTGACAGACGTTGTCATCATGCTGGGTAACATCTCGCCAGGGAGGAAGGACCGGCAGCCTCGCCTGGGCACACGCCGCGTGTTCCTTCCCCACCCTCGGCACGAGTAACGGATAGGAGAAAGGGAATTAGTGCCCCATGCCTCGGGCGAAAAGAACAGCCTCGCTGAAAGCGTAAGCAAAAGGCTTCGAAAATCCCGACAACGCCGGGGGATATAGTAGCCAAGGGGGAATCGAGAAGGGGGGAGGAGGTATAAGGGAATCCATATGCACAGGTGTTGTTGGATGGAAATGGCCAACCGCGTTCGTAAGACATCAGAGCAATCGCTAGGTAAAAGAATATGGGGCATCAAGCCCCCCCACGCCATCGTACAATCAGACCGTACGGTACGGGTTGCTCTAGCGCGTGCCTCCGAAGGCACTTATCCGCGCCCCCGAAGGTCGGTGGATGAGGCTGTCAGTGTGCTTGCTGACATAGCCCTGCTCGTGCGAGTACGTCTCTTCGGCGAGGCTCTCCTCGTCGTCCTCGACAATCTTGGTGGGGATGTCGTTGTGGACCATGTACTGCTGGCTGGACCGCTCGGGCGTCGTCATCGTCGAGGCCATCGACATGGACGTGCTGCTGCGGTTCGGAATCAGGTCCGGGGTAGGGGGGATGCTCGACCGTCCCGATGGGTGCAGCATGCTGTCCTCGCCGACGTCCGACGTCGCGGCCGACTGGCCGTCGTCGCTCTGCGCGCCCGACAGGTTGCTCGCACGGCGCGAGTTGGCGTTGGAGCGGATCTCGAAGTCGCTGTCCTGGGCCAGCTGCAGGCTCTCGACGGCGGCCTGGCACTGCTCGGAAATGTTGCGGATGATGTGGGCAATGGCATCCGTCTTGTCCTTGAGGTGGCGATCGGCGACGTCGTTGAAGCTGGCGCTCGACAGCCGCTGGTTGGCGTGGTGGGCGCGGGCAAGCGTCTGTCCGAGGCGCTCGTCTTTGGCTACGTCGCGTGTCAGCACCTCATACCCCAGAGTCGTGGCGGGCTCAAACTTACCAGCATCCTCTTTCGCCCCTGCGCTCTCCTCTTCGTACCCAGCCGCGACCTCTTCGGCGATGTCCTCGGGCTTGGAAAGAGACTGGACAAGGTGCTCCATGTGGTGCGACTGTCCTCCGATCAGGCTGCGCAGGTGCAGGACCACGCGGCGAGCCTCGTCACGCTGGCGCGTGATGGTGTTGTTGGTGTGCTGCAGCGCGGCCAATTCTTTCTTGTTTCGCTTCCGCTCGCGCTCGAGTTCCTCGGCGATCTCTTGCTGGAGTACAAGCGCCTCCAGGGCATCATCGCGCTGCTTCTCGGTGCCCGTAAGACGAACCGAGAGGCGGGCATTGTCATCCTTCTGCTGGTCAATGAGGTTCGCCAGCCGGCGGTTTTCACGCTTGTGGCTCTCAATCTTGACTTTGAGATCCGACGTCTCCTTGCCAAGTTGCTCAGCAAACGCCTGGAACTTGAGAAACTGGCCCTTCCAGTTGTCCAGCTCCTCGACGAGGTAGTTGTTGCGCTTGGTCACCTTGCCGAGTTCCATGTCCATGCGACCCTTCAAGTTAATAAAGTCCTGCCACGCCTCCATAGCATCGCGCGAGTATTGGTTGCGCTCCCGGACAATCTCGTTAAGGTGTCGCATGGAGACCTTGGTCATCAGCGGCTTCTTCTGCGTGCCCCCGAGGACAGCCTTAATGCCCGAGTTGCGGCCCATCTTCTCACACACGTGGTCCATAACGGACATGACGGCATCCTGGTTCCACCACTCCGGGTCCTGAATGGACTCGACCTCGCCGCGCATGACGATGATTTGGCCCGCGGGTACCAACTTCCCACCGCCGTAGGCAGAGCGGAGGTGAGCGGGAACGCCCGAGGGGGTAACATCGGTCTTGAGCGCCTGGGTCAAGCGGGTGACGAACTTGTTACGCTGGTTGGGGGTGAGAGCAGTCGGCGGGCTGGAAGTCAGGACGAAGTTGCGGTCCAGGTCGACGACCAAGGCGTCCGTGGGCGCAGTAAAAAGCGATCGGCATTCGGCCGTAATACCAAGAATGTAAGGGCCGGGTTCCTGGACAAGCTCCTTGGCGTGGCGCGCGTGGACCACTGGTACGTAGAGACCGCTCCACTCGTAAACTCGCACGCAGAAGCGGATCGTCTCGGCGGCCATCGTCAACATGGCCGGGTAGTGACTGACAAAGATAATACGGCGCGTGGGCGAGATGGCCGCCTCAATGACACCAACAATGTTGGGGATCGAAAGACAAGACCACAACGGCCACATGGCAAAGTTCTGGAAACCAGTGGGCGAGGAAGGAAACTGGTAGCAAAGAGCGTAGTCCTTCATGTCGATGCGGACCAGATCGTTCAGGCGGGGCGCGGGGAAGCTCAGGATCCGGGAGACCTCCTCGGCGTGGAAGAGGTTAGTCGCCTTGTTCCAGTGAATCCACATGCCGCGCAGGTAGTCGCCCAGCAGGTTGTACAGAGGGTAGCGCGAGAGGAAGGACAGGCAGTACGGAATCCAGTACGTCTCATCGGGGTTGTCGTAGAAGTCGGGCTCGGTCTTCTTCCTGAGGTCGCGGATCGTCTCGGCTCTCTTCTCGTCTGCTCGGGACCAGACACGGAGGCAGATACCGTACAGAGTGTGGGAGGAATCCTGCTGAAGAACAAAGGCGTGGTGGACACAGTGCGGCTGGCTACGACCGGTGCAGATCTCCACATCGTGGGGAAAGCAGGCCCTCATCGAGGCGTGGAGAGATCGCGCAATCTCGTTGTCCTGCTCAAGTCTCGGGCTGCTACCCAGGATCTCGGGGAGCCAGAACTGGCCAACGGCGCCCTTCATGTGTCCGATCTTGCCCTGGGCGGGAGCGGGGGCCTTGACCCATTGTGAAGGCTCGCGGCCGACACCGCATACCATGTAGGCGTGGGTCAGGGTCTTGGGAGTCCTCTGGGGAGCCTTACCATTGAGCGAGGAGGGGATGGGCTGGGTGATGCGCGAGTGCAGCGACGACGTTCGGCTAGGGATGATCAGATTGTTGTCGCTCTGATCACGAGTACTAGGTCGGCCATCGCGGTCGCTGGTACGCGGCCGCGTGAAGGACGAGTGTGCGTGGAGTGAGGGCGCCATCGTGTGTGGTGGTGTTGGTGGTGGTGGTGGTGGTGGTGGTGGTGGTGGCGGCGTTGGCCGAGGCCCAATGCGTGGGTGGGAACGACGTGGAAAAGAGTGAACAGGTCGTGGGACCCAATGCTCGACGGCGGCGGCGACGGGCGAATGCGGTGATGACGAGGAAGCGAAGGGCGCGAGCAACGGCTACGCAGGCCAATTGGGCGATTGATAATGCCGTTCGCTAGACAACACGCAAGAACTCAAAAGGTCGGTAGGGTGAAGATGCCGAGCAGGGAGCGTCCCGGTTCGCGGTCGAGGCCGTCGCTGTCGGGTACACAGCAAAGTCCTGCAAGCAGCGGTGGTGCCAGCTTGGGGACAATGATGACCTGTGAATCACCTGAAGTCGCTTCGCACTGCTCAACCCACGCCTTACGACGAGTGAACAGACGACACGAACTTGGTGCAACCCGCTTCGAGTGGGGGAAAGGAGAAGGGGATAGAAGGGGGAGAGGGAGGTGAAAAGAGACCGAGGGCCAAGGCGAGCAGGTGGGAGGGTAGGTAGGTAAAGTGTTAGTTGGGATCTCTCTCTCTCTCTCTCTTTCTCAGGTAGGCGGCGCACCCCCAAAGAGGACCTAGCGCCACACACGCAGGACAGGGCCGGGGTCTGGAGGGGGGGAGCCAGCATGCAAGTACCTGGACCCGTCCAGTACTTGCTTGGGTGATTTCTGGGGGCGCCGGTACCTGTCACGCTCGCTGGGGGCAACGCCAGGGAACGTGTACCTGGACGAACCGGCAGCGCTTTGCAGGAGATCGACCGTCGCTCTACTGCCGTACGCTACCCACAACCCCCTGGCCTTGGCCTGCAGACGACTGGAGTGACGGCTCGTGAGGCCATGCAGTAGCAGACCTGGCCACTGGCCCGCTGGCCAGAAGCAGGGAGAGCCGGGGGGAGTGGAGATCTATAATCAAAGCATGGGGGCTCGTGGGTGGCCGAGGCGGGCCAGGGAGGGGAAGAAGATAGATACACCTCTCCGTCACGCTCTCCTCCTCTCCCACTCCCACACCGAGGCCCCGGCAAGGAGGCGGGCTGCAAAGGTGTGCTGCTGGCTGGCTGGCAGGCGGCGTCGACTGGAGGCGACCCGGAAAAGAGGAGGGGAGGGGATGGCGACAGCAACCAGCACTGTTGACACCGTCGCATCGGGGCCGGACCAGGAACCAGGGACAAGGGCCCATCCGTCCCCATCCATCCGTACCCATCCATCCGTACCCATCCGTCCATCCTTGAACTTCAATGGAGGGATGGATGCCAGCTGCAGCCCCCCTGTTCGCCTGGAGTCGCGGGCGTGCATGGATAGCTCCGGTACGTGCGATGTGCTCGCGAATGCCCACGCTTCGTACCGAGTACTATACGTTTCTGCTGGCGCAGGCCGACCGCCGCCTCGCGTGCGGTCACGGCTACCGGCGTGCTGGCAAATTGGATCCAACGGGCTCGCAACCGAGACGACCTGACCCCAGAATGACAATCCCTGGTGCTCAGGCCCCTGCAACCCTGCCCTCAATTTTCGGCTGCTCCACCATTCCAGGTACGACCAATCGCCGCTGCTCGTGGCGGGCGAGAGCTGCCGGTGCTGGGGACAGCACAGGGTGCGGGAAATCCATCTGCAGTGGGAACCCTACCGAGTTGCGCAGCAGCTACTACCTGAAGCAAGGCGCTGACTGCTCCGTTTGGTTGGCTGGCCGCTGGCCTCGTTGGAGGGAGGACGGACGGACGGGCGAAGAACCAAGGCTCTGGTGGCGTCCAGGCGTTGGCGTTCAGGTGGTATCAATCACCCGATCCGTCAAAGCCAAAGCCGCCGGGGAAAAACAAAAAAAGGGGAGGAACAAAGCCATTGACAAACGCCACGATCGTAAGCCGTCTGCCCTCGCCCTCGTCGTTCCCCTGCCCGTGACAAGCCGCCGGTGGCCTCCGTTATTGGTCTCTGATACCTTAGCTGATGTTAGTGCGTGGGCACGAAAGTAGGTAGGTAGGCACTTGTTTACGTACAGGTGCTGAGTTGTCATGCCGCCGTCGCCGCCGCTATCGCCGCGCCCCAGTGCCCCGTCTACTACCAACCCATTCAGTAAGGGCCACCTCCATCGCACTGCCGGAGGCAGGCTGGAAGGCGGGATGAACGCGAGATTCCACGGGGAAAGCAACGGCCGAGAGAGCCCTGTTTCATAGCTCAACACTGGCCTTGCCTCGGATGTACCGAGTACACGGGTCGATCATCTTTCGTTTCCCATACTTCAACTACCTACCGAACAGCGTTGCACCGTGTGCAAGCACCGTGACACGCAGTCCTGTGCGGTCTGTCCGCACCAAATCCCTCGGCCTGAGCTAAATGCAAACTACTGGGGCCAAAGAGGCGAACCACGCGCCCAGATGCAGCGATGGCACGCTTTCTCGCGCTACAGCTGGTGATCTACAAACGCGAATCGTGCCGGGTACTCCCAAGGAGGGGCGGGGACAGGCGGCCGCCCACCGAAAGAGAAGGAAAGAAAATATCGACGGGCGGAGCGGTCGACGGCGGCACACGGCTATGAGCCGTCGGGTCAGGACCCAATCGAGCGGCTGCCCAATCGACTGCCAGTGGGCTGAGCCGTCACACGTAGCGTCATCGCCGCAAAGTGCGCCGATAGTCAGGGGTGGCCGGCCAGCCAGACGATCGTCAACCCGCGACAACAACAACGTCTGATGACTACGAAAAGCGCTGGAGCCGCGCCGAGGACACCAGGCTTGGCAGGGTTTTTCCAAACACACACACACACACACACACACACACATCGTATGGTTTCGTCCCAACTCTGCCCCTCGACCTACAACAACACCTGCTGCTTGTCACCCGCTCAACTGTGAAAAAAACATGCTCGTCGTATCCGATCGGAATTCCGTGTCTTGCTTTGGCAAGCCGACCAGGCTAGGCTTGCCTGGGCGTACCATGCCAATGATGACCCAGGTGGTATCGACTCGGTCCGGCGCATAACCAACGTCTTGATAATGACGATAATGACGAGGGTGGTGGATAGCAGCCCACGGCGAGCTCGACTTGGGCACCAACCAAGCACTCCAGTACGAAGTAGCAGTTGCAACAGCCGGTGCAGGCCTGCTGCCCGTGTGTGGTGGTATGCGGGCCATCTCTCCGAGATCCAGGGTGAACGATGCTCCCTGCCGTCATGGCCTTGCATAGTGCACTTAGGCCGGGCACACGGGGCACACGAGAGCAAACACCGAGTGCCATGACCTATGCCCACCCGCGAGAGCTTATCGGGGGGGTGGCGTGCGTGGTCTGCCATTGACCTTTCTCTTGCGTGCCGAGTAAGCAACTGGAGATGCCCCAAGCTCTCATTCGTTGGGCGAATGGGCGACCGGACATCAAACACGTCGCATCGGGACTAATGCGCATGTAGACGTGCAACCTAACCGATGCAATGCTGGTTGGGGGTTCTACGGAGTGCACATCCATGCAAGCAGGAAATAGGGGAGAGGTGGGGGGAGAGGGTGGATAAGAGCCGGTACCCAGAAAGTTGCCGTGGGGCCAGGATCACTGATTCCTGGCCCGGTATGGAGAGAGCTTTTGCATCAGGTTGGTCGGTTCACGAGCAACCGAAAGAGGAGGGGAAATGGGTTTTCGATTTCTGACGAGAGCCGCGGCCCTCCAATTCGAGACATGTGCATGTTTGCGCTCGTAGGGGGAGGCGTCTTCCCGGTCCGCCCCAGCCCAAGCAGGTGGTTGGAGTAGCACAGAGGAAAGGACTGGACTCGCACATTGTCTGTCCCACCCTACATCCATATGCCAGAAAAGACAGCTCAGTATGCCCGACTACCGCATCCAGAATGGAGGACCGACTTGGGCAACCTGCCTGATGGGGTAATCAACCGCGGATGTATAACGCGACTTCATGGCTGATTACCCAGCCAGGCCAGCAAAAAGCTATAACTCGACCTTTGCAGGGCTGGTTTGCCTGCCCCGGTGCGTCTCCATTTGTGGATGGACGGACATGCCCATCATCATCTGGGTCCGCCCCTGCCCGCACGATACCTACCACCATATGGTACCCCTCTGCAACACTGGCCTGCGACCGGCCAGGGCTGCGCCAGCTGGCAGACAAAGCACAGGCCAGCCAGTGGGGGCGTGTTTACGATGGGAACATTCAATGTCTTGAGATGATGCATCGTGCGCCCTTTCCGGCGACGCAGAGTCAATGGTCGTCCTCGCAACCTGCCCGAACGGTGCCACTTGCGCAAGGTAGGCGCTAGTCATGAGAAATCCCACCGTAACGGTGTAAGTGAATTGTGTCTCGTGCGAGCCCGTCTTGGCCGGGCAGCCCGAACCCATCATGCCTGCAGAAAACCCGACCGCGCTGAGGGCGCTCCCTCGAGCTCGACTTGTGAATCCCCTGGCTGGCGGGGCAAGTCCTGTTCCTGAAGGGGAGCCGGGTGTCTTCATCAACACTACGTCGGTCCGAGTCGCCTTGGCTGGGAGGATCCGTGTTTGCCTTGCCGCCGCCGGCACGCACTTGCTCCGCCCCACGGCAATCTATGCCGCTATTCCAACAACGATGACCCATGCGCGCGGTATTAAGTTGTCCAGCCGCTTTTCCGCCACCCACACGGCCGCAAATGTGATCAGTCTGCTTAGGGTCGCAGAGAATCGGTTCGCTCAACCCCTCGCTTTCATGGACGAGTTGTAATTGCAGGCTCGACATCGTGTCGGCAGGACGCGATGCGCAAGGCCCCTCCCTACCTAGTCGCATCTTTTCGGGTCCGGAAGGGGGCTCTCCCCTGCTCTTTCAGATTGATGACTTCGTGTTCCCATGACCGGGGTCGCAAATAAGCAGTTAGACAGCCGTTGTGAAAGGAGGGGCCAGAAGGATGACATGGCCACCCATCCAGGTCCGCCGTCCCAAACGAAGAAGCCGGCGCCTGTTGGCTGGTTCGCCGCAGGCCCTGTCGGGGCCATGGTCAACTCGAAACACACGCGCGGCGCACCGCCATCCGGCCTCTCTCTTTGCCGCGCCGACCCTTTGGGCCAACAGCATCCAGCACCCGGGCATGCTTGCCCGTTCCAGCAGCCATGGCCGGACGGGTCACAGGTCAAGCGCCGCGCCGCGTCGGGCATGTCGGGGTTCCTTCGCCCATGTGCCGTTGTGAGAGGAGCCAAGCAGCGCCGTTTTCTGATGATCAAGTGCCGTTCCAGGGCCCAAAAAGCAAAGAAGCACCCGGATTAGTGAGAAATCCTACATCCTCCTCCCCGTCTCTCCGGACCAGGGCCACCGATTGGCTCGTCAGGGCATCTGTAACAACGGACGGGTGTCTAAGCGCAGCCCCGCATTCGACGCCGTTTGGGCCATTGGGTCAGCGAACCCAGACTTCTTTTTTGCTTTTCATGACGCCGGGGAACCGACAGGTCGTCTGTCTGGGCCGGTGCTCTGCAGGCCTGGTACGACGGTGGCTGCGACGAGGTCGGGCTCCAACTCTATGCGAATGGTGGCTTCCGCCAATGAGGAGGTGGCACCACGTCTGGACCCCCTCCTCGAGCCCCTCGTCTTTCTTTCCTTCCGCGCGGAGGAGTGTAACCTCCGTCATCCGTGCAGGTGGGCGTTGCGATGTGCGTGCTCGTCGCGCGTCGGGACCCGGGACCACGACAGCAAGGTCTCGCCTCTCGCCTTGCCAGACTGTCGCCCCGTCGAGCTAGCAAAGCCTCTTCTCGGTCCAACAGCCTCGAGCCGGACCACCAAGGGTCCTCACGTGGCAGTCCCCTGTACGGACCGATGCGAGTCTGCCGGCCCCGCGTCTCGGTCTTCGGTTGCCTCTTCACCTGGCGGGCACTGACGAGCCCCTGCCGCTCTCCTGGACTGATCAGGAGGGGCCGAAGAGGTGGGATGGGGGGAACATGAACCACCTGGTCCCACCCGTGCGCTGCACATCCATAGCAATGCCACTTCCCGTGCTGTACTCTAACAAGGAAGCGGCTTCGCCGCCGGTGCACTGGCAGGCATCAGAGTGGAAGAGCCAATCTTTTGGGGCGTCTTGCGGTAGGTTGCCCGGCGTCTGTTACCGCAGAGGTAGTCATAGTCCATCCTGTCGCCAATAATAGTGCCAACTGGCCAGCTTTCCGGCCTTCGGCTTCCAAGGTCGACTTCCAAGGCGGCGGCGGCGTGAGCCAGAATTGGGGGTCCGCGCAGGCCCGATGCTACACTACACTCTCCGAGACGAGCGGATCGGGGTCCGTTCGTCCCGTTTTTGTCCCTAGCCGAGCTCCGCCGGTGCATCCAGGAACATCGGCAACAAGGGACTGGCAAAGGATCATCCCTTCATTTTCCCCTGCTTCATGCACAACGGCAGGCTTTCCCCAACGACCCAGTCATACCTGCACACAAGTATATGCGCCGGGCCCGCTGCGGATATCGCATCTTGTTTCTCTTTGCTCCGAGGCTATACCTCCCGTCTTCGAGGGCCGTCCGGCGCCCTTGGCTCTTAGCTCCAAGCGAGACCATGCCCTCTGCACCCCGATGACAAACCTAACCATATACATGGGCTGACTAGTCGAGTCAACCCATGTTCGTCCAAATGCATTGCCACATCCGCTTATAAAACTTCTATCAGCCAGCGCCTCTTAGACTGCCGGGCCGATCCCAACCACGCGATCGTATCCTCGTCCCGGCGTAATCACCTGATACTACTTCTGCGGAAAGTCACCGGCGTCAGTCCGTGTGTATGCAAGTAGATGCTTTTGCAGCTCGGCACATCTTCTCAGCCCCCGACTGTCGGCCTCCGACGTACAAGCAAGACCCACCCGTTGTAGCCGCTTTCGCTGAGGCCATCCAGACTTTCAGCAAGGCCCTGACTGACTGCCCCTAATACGCCCACATGTAAGTACTTCGAGATGGACTTAGGTAGAGCTGGTTGGAAAAAAAAGAAAAGAAAAAAACCTTCAACCACCGCCTTCGCCGCCGTTGGCGCCAACAACCAGGCCAGCTATGGAAAACGACGGTCCACATGAGACCAGTCCAAAGTTGGTGCTGTAAGATAATTCGGTGGTATTCAAGTGCTGAATCCGCCACAGCCGGAGCAGGTGTCGTTCATACTACTAATATGAAACAAGGAAGTGGCTTCCACAACTCTGGAGTGGAGTCCAGGACCGCTTGAGCGGAAAATTCGGTATTCCCATATCCTGCTGGTCCTGGGTACCCAATTCCAGCCACTGGGCTTGTGATATTACCCCCTTGGACTCTCCGAGGGCGGCAGGTTGGCTTCGTGAGCCATCTTGAGTTGGTATGGGTAAGTGCGGAGGCAAAACAAGGGCCGGACGCAGGAGTGGATGTCCCGGTTTTAACGATCTTCCGGCTCAGTTGACCGTAGTCAGGAGGTCCCGGGCCGGCTACGCTACGGACATCGGCAGCCATTCCCGCCCGGTATACCGAGGACTCCCTGGTGCGGGAAAATGACATGCCATGCGCGCCTTGCGTACAGCAGGAGTCCGTCGTCCACCGAGATGCTGGTTTTCGTGCTGGCGGACTGCCCTGGGTCGCCCAGCTGGTCGTTCGCGCAGACTGGAGCCTCCTCACCATTAGCCCCCCAGCACAAAACGAACCAAGGACATGCCACATCGAATAGAACTCTGTATACTCGCAGACGAGTGCGGAGGCGGTATACATACTGTGGGGTGGTGCGAAATAGACCGAGGCCTCTCGAACATTATTACCACGGTTCACTCGTTCAATCGATACACGCCTCTTCCTCCTTCCTTACAATACTGCTTCTTGCAATTTAGCGTGTCAGCACCCAAAACACCTGTCACATTGGAGACAGGGCGCCAGCCATGGGAGGAAAGAGGTCTGTTCGGAGACCTTGGGACTGCATCATCGTGACACATACTTACTAACTTGCTTATATAGAACACGCTTCCCAGGAGGAGCCTAATATAACCCCCCCCTTTCCATGGTTGTGTCGCTCGAGGCGAGACATCTCGCTCGGCGTAGTCCACTTCTGCCCGACGATAATGAACTAAAGGGCGCTGAAAAGTGACTGGCAAGATATCATTAATCCGGCTTCTAGGCGAAAGGCCATAGGTTTTCTCCGGAATCCCCCCGCCACTGTTCGTGGCGTGTCATGTGTTTGCGAGCTTCGTCTGCTGGACCATGTTGTTCCCATTGGCAGATGAGCAAGTCAATAGAGGGGGGACACGATTAGAGGCCCACGACGACCCCCGGGCATGGATCTCACGTTGGCAGACAAGCACCCCAGGGTCATCTCACCGAAATGGTGACCCAGAATTGCTAGCGATGAGGCGGGAACATGGCGCTGTCAACCCGCGACATTGTTTCACCCCAGCGACATGTGGACAGTGGTCCGCTTGACCCTTCACTCTGACTTCAAAATGGAGGTACGGACAACCCACAATGATGTAACAGGTAATATTTTCTTTTCATATTTGCTGCCTACCTAGACTCTTCCGTGTATTCTGACTGGACAACGAACACAGCAACATACCTTGATGCCCAATCGCAGCTTTGGCGGGTTGACAGTATATTGTCTCTCTATAGCAATAAATATCTAGGAGTATAGCAAGCCGAAGCGTGTATGCTACGATTCACACAAATGCGCACGGAACCATGTGTGAATTGAAGAGGTGCCGACGACAAGCAGTATATAGCAGCGGCGAATAGAAGAAAAACAGCATGAAAGGACCATGCCCAACTTGGCCCATCAGTTTATGGCAGAGGAAGCATTCACCACGTACATTAGAATCCATTGAGTATGAGGGTGACTCAATGCTCCGTCCAGGTTGAAGGAGCTTTCCATGATTACCACCTCATGAGAAAGGAGGTACGCATAACAACGCTGCCAGAATCTCAGCCAGCACCCCCCAGAGGGCGGCCCAGCAATCCCCTAGCCACCCAAAGGTCCTGGAATGAAGCTCTCGCAGTCTGATGATGTTTCCCTCATCAAACGCTACAGCCTGACCAGGAAATATTTCATGCTGTTGCCTTCCGTGGGCTTCTGTCTAATCACCACGCCTGTAGATAAGACTCACATATCTTGAAACCAACTGAATGAAACAAACTATCAATACGATCAAGAAGGCTCACTCCTTTGTGAAGAACGCATGAATGCTTCCTCTAGAGTATATTGGGATGTCCAGTGGCCGCTGTCGTGCCATGTAACCCGAGCGAGCAGCCAGTCGTAAGCGCCCGGGAAAGAGCAAGGGGATAATATCCGCTTCCAATATTCAAGGTTGGTTGGTGAAGTATATGAAGTTGCTCGATAGATTCCAATGCGCGTGGTATGCATATACGAACGTCCTCGTTGGTTGGTTGCAATGAGAATCGACACCAGACGGATGGCGCATTGGGTAATTTCGCCTGAAGACCTCCGCAGACTGTCACCGCCTATGGATAATGTTACGGAAGCGCGACCAAAAGAGAGCCAGGAGGAAGAGCTCAGTGACCTGCAGCGCCGAAAAGAGAAGCTGCTGTCTCCTAGTCCGTCTCGGGAGAGATCTAAACCAAATACTGAAGCCTACGATTTCTGCTGGGGCCATCCTAATGCTCTCATGTCCCCAGAAGACGCTCTCTCGTTTATCATGGGTCTCCGGGTGGCTTCAGAGACGTAGTTGTTGTATCTACTGAAGTGCTCGTCTCATGCATAAGAAACCGGCAGCATTACAATGATGTCGGATCGGACCGTTAGTTGGGTCAAGTAGTCCATCCTCAACATCTTGCCCTCACCTATCAAGCTAGAGGCCAAGGAGGATAGTGATCATCCAGGTGGACACGGCGGTCTTGTCGTGACACAAAGACCAACCCCGCCGCCACCCCGCCTTGAACGGTTGATTTCTCCTCGCAAAGTCCTGCTACGGCTTTCGGAAGCCATCCTTCCGGCTCAGGGCTGCCGTTAGCTGCCACCACCCGACCGGTGACGGGATGCAATACACGTGTTTTGTGAGACGTGTGGCGCACCGGAAGGCCAGGAAAAGAGATAATAAGCGCGAAAAGGGGGCTTGAACGCAGTGCGATGGGTTGGGATAAGCGGTTGCTATACAGCGCCGCTGTCCAGTGCAGAGGACCGTGACACAATGGATGCTTCTCGGTATATCTGGCACTTCGGTGAAGTCGCTCCGTCGACCAAGACGGGCCGGAAGGGTTTGAGTTTAGAAGTCGTGACGTCACTTGCCTTCTGGTCTCTCTGTAGAGTGTAAGAATGGTGACCGGATTAAACTATTCTTGCTGTCGCCTCCGTTGGCCAAGTGCTTCGATGCGGGCGTGGCAGGGAAATAGGAAGATGAGGGCGGGGAGGGCCAATCGCCCCTAGCCAAGCGGTTGTGGCAAACAAACCCTGGCAGCCCAAGGCCCGTTGGCCGGTATCAATGCGAGCGATGTCAAATGGGTCATCTACATAGCAGTACAGAGTTCATGGAGCCTCTGGGGTGTTTTGCACGCAATTCTATCGTGGTAACCTGATGAGTCCGAGGATACTCTGTCTTCAGTGAGGCCAGGGGAAGGAGGTAACGCACACTGGGTCCAAGGCGTTGCAATATTCGCTGCGCAGTACCGCATCTGTGGCGATGTAGTTGCCTTCAGTCTTTTAGATAGTTGATCGTGGTGTGCAACGGGAGGGACGGGGAAACGCGTTCCCGCTACTCCGTACAGGGTCAAGCTGGCCACTGGCGTTGAAACCAGTTACTTGGGTTGCCACCAGGGCTCTCGGTCATCGCTGTACGAGGGCCGGGCCAGACAGGCCAGAACCAATCTATACTGAGGTATAGGCACGCACAATGCGAAAGGCCCACGTAGATCGGCTCGAAGCTGGCCGCCAGGCAAACAGGCTGTGCCAGCTGGTCCTCATAAGGCTGGCTGGTGGGTCTCGGGCTAGGGATGTCCCTTGGGGTAACAGAAAGAGCCTCAACGAAGTATAAATCCAGACAGGGCGAGAGGCATGCTGAAGGGTGGGCACCAGGGTTCGATTTAAGGTGTCAAATTGAGCCCATCTGAATAGAGTGCAAGGCCGTTGCACGCAGAGCAAGCTATTCGGGACCTCGGTCAAAGGGGAAGAGAAATTCCCACACATTGCACGGGGCTCCGACCTGGCCCTCAGGGTACCTGCCAGCAGCAAGATTGCACGTGTTTTCGGCGAGTCCATCTTATCCGCGTTGCCCAACCTGGTTCTGGCTGCGTAATGCCACACGATACATGCTGACTTGGCGCATGGGAACACGAGCCTGACCTGTCTGACATGTGAAAGAAGAGGCCGCTGAGCTGAAGTGCCCCTCCATTGATAACTAGGTGGGTTTTAGTGGGGCGCCCAACGCTCGGCATAGCACCAAGACAGCAGCCTCTACGGGTACAAAAGGTAGCCGTCCATCTACAAGGCCCAGCACAGCGGCCGGGGTGGACTTGGTGGGTCGACACGGCCTGCAGGGGGAATATTGTTTTTAGGCCTCTTGACTTGTGATGCCGAGCATCGCGATGGTTCGCGGACTTTTCAGGGGAGAATGGTGCCCGGGACCCGGACAAGATCAAGTTAGCCGAGGCGACCAAGACCGCCGAACCCGAGGCGACAGGCTCGGCCACTACCCTCCTAGTCGAGACCTCGTTTTCAACGTCTGCGTCGGGGGGGGGACGAAGGGATACCTCGACCCGGTCGGTCCATTATGCCGCGATGCCAAACAACGATAGGTCGTAAAACCCGGTCGCGGGGATATGTCTCTGTTGGAGACATGAGGGATAGATCAGTACAGCGCCTCTAGCTGCATACTAAGCTCGGAGGCTTGGCGAGGAACGATGCAAAGCAGGCAACGGGTATGCTGAATGCTGGTGCCGCGAAAGGGCCTGAAACTGTTGAATGTCGGATGCGTAGAGTGCTGCATATACGCGCCCTGCTGGTGGTAGGCTGGCAGGCGGGACAAACAGGGTGATTAGCGCAGTTGGCTTAATGATTCGCTACTCTGGGCATTGCGATCCGTATTCAAGCTGGTATATGAGGCCTGGGGGCGGGCGATAAGCAGCTGCGGTGCCAGTGTCCCGAGACGAAGCGTGATGGGGCTATGATGCAAAAGGCTCTGTCCCCCGCCCCCTCTTCTGGTACCTACAAACAGCAGAACGTCTCAACCCCAACCCCAACGCCCCCCCCTCACCAGGCTTACGGCGGCCGTAGGCTTCAGCTGGATCCCAACTCAAACTGCTGGCTACATCAGAAGACGCTTGGATCTGTCCTGGGCATCATTGACGCATAGGAGCAAAGGACCTGATGGGGGGCCCGTCCGAAGCCAAGCTTATTCTTCCAGAGCGGTCGATTGCACCGGGCATTTGGGGGGCTGCAATGCGGCAACGAGCGCCCAGGGATCACACCGGGTCTATCTCTGCCGCTCAGTCCCGGGTCCTGGCTTGTTGGGCCCCGCCCCTGAGGGTGCAGTGGGTAACGGAGACCTGATAAAAGCCCGAAGGGCCCCTTGACCGGCACGGACGGAGAGATGCTTCAGAGAAAAAAAATAGATGGTTGCTGCATGCATCTGTGTATCTACCTATAGTAAAGGTCTTCACTTTCACATGTCAGGCGACAGGGGGAGCTTCCACTGTATCCGCTGCCACGATACGGCTAGTGGGAACCTCGTTCCATCCATTTGAGCTGGTTGTCCAACCAAATCGGGAGTGTGGGGTCACGGCCGGCCAGTGAAAGAGCTTTCTCGGCCTGCCTGTACGTGCTGAACCCAGTAGGTGCTGGCGCGCCAGCAAACAACCCGACGAGCCCCCTGGCGTGACCTGACACCATCCCGTATCCACTGTAGATAGGTATGTATCTAGGTGCGTCGTCCATCAGCGACCTAATTAGCGGATGCTGGTGGGAAGGTAGGATGGGATGCAGCCCACGCATTCTTCCCGGGCGTCAAACGGCAATCCGGATCCTTACGCGCTGTGGACGGAGAGTCTCCTCATGAAATGCAGGATACATACAAACAACCCCGTTCATCCCGGCGCCTCTTAAGAGGTAGTTGAGGCCAATCAACCCGATCTGCCCGCCTCAAGAGACGGTGGGACCGGGACCTCCTCATCAACTCCCCCCCCCCTCCCCCCGGCCCCGATTCATAATACACCGCGCTCGCCGGGAGGGAGGAACACATCAACACATCCCGCGCCGTGGCTTGGGCACTTGATTTGTTCTAAGCGATGGTTCGACGTAATCAGAGCCGGGCCGCCCGACTGCCATCCCCCCCGGGGATGGCATAGCGCTGGACGGAGGAATATCGAGCCCTCAAGCTGGCCAGACCGCCTGGCCATGGAGGAGGAGGGCCTGCAGGCCAGGGCAGCAGCGCCGCTCCGCTCAACCAGGGGGGGGGGGGGCGGCCGAAGATGAGTGGATCAAGAAACACCCGACACCACTGGTCAGATTCTTACGGGACGGGGCAGGGCTCTCTTTGGATACCGGCATCCATCCATGATGGACTGCACGGGGAGGGCATGAGATGTAGGAGATAATTAATTACTTATTGCTTAGGTACCTACTTACCTGGGCAGGTCAATGCCTATGTAAAGCAGGCATGCAGACAGAGATATGGAAGAGGTATGCACTTCCACACACACCAATGGCATTTCGTTGCACCATGTACCCACCCGCAAGGCGCATGCACACGCAGGCACACACACACACACAGAGAGAGGGGGGAGGGGGGGAGAGAGAGAGAGAGAGAGAGAAAGAGAGAAAGTGAGCAAGCCGGGACCAGGGGCGAGCTCCAATCCGCAGAAGCACATGCAAATCACATCACCTATCCACCAGGCCCGGAGCGAGGCGGCAGGACTTGGGATGTGACGGACGACCCGTGCAAGTCGAGCTCACCAGCCCGAGGGTGCGCGCCCATCCCCGTCCCCCTCCCGTCCATCCCATCATCCATGGCGGTGGCGCCATCCCATGCGAACCGCTACATTATCTACTTGCTCCAGCTATCGCCTGCTCGCACCTCTGCCGTACCGGACCCATGCCGTACCCGTACGGTACCGTGGTGCTATGTTCCCCCCACCATCGCCATAGCTCCCCTACCGTGAGAGAATGGACCGAGTCGTCACCACGCCCTGGCCACTGGGCAAGGAGGTAGTGGCAGATTGGCCCAGGTTTTGAAGCTTTATTTAGTTGCATGCTGCTGTGCTCCCCTGGGACAGCTTGCGCTTCACCCTTCTCTACTCCGTACTGACTGAACCGCCTGGCATCCTTAAGTACCAACGTCCATATCATCGATCTCAAAGGTTCTCTCTCGTGAACCTAACTTTACTCTATTTTTTGTCCTAAGATTATCCCATCCATCCTCCCACCCTCCTCTGTTCCTTACCTCCCCCCCCCCCTCCAATTACACAATCTCATTCCTACCACCCATCCGGCACCATCCCACCCATCCTGTCGGCACCTACACAGGTTTCTTGACCATCGCCATCACCTTCTCCTCCATCTCTTTCCTTCCCCTCCCCTCCTTTTCCTCTGCCTGCTTCATTGCCCCCTCCCCTTGGATAGCATTGGAACCGCCAGCCTCTCGCCGGCTCGTCAGCTATCACTGCTTTCCGCCAACATTGTGAGTGTAATTGCGAGTCGTAATTGGGTCGCGCGCCTGTACCACGTTCTTGCTTGGGCCCGCACCAGCTTCGGCCCCCATAACTGACTCGCCCTTCTAATCCAGCTGATCCTCCCGCACCGGCATAGCTTGTTCAGCATCCGCTCTTCATAATGTCGACCCAAGTCAACGGCGAGGTGCACCCGTCCTCGGCCACACTGCAGGTAAGGCTTGCCGTCCAGTGCATGGTTCTGTCCTCGACGCGGGAGGTGGCGTGCCCGTGTCTATGCGCCCGCACGTCTAACTCGACTTGGTAGCACATTAGCAACTACCCGGTAGTCAGCGATATCCTGGCCCATTTCAAGAACAATCCCTACGGCAAGAAGTCGCTAGAGCTGGGGGATTCGGCCTACCAGATGTTCGCCAAGCCCGTTCTGCCCCTGTTCTCGAGGCCCTACCAGTACGTCTCACCATACGTCAAGAAGGCCGACCACTTGGGCGCCGGAGCCTTGAGCAAGATCGACGAGCGCTTGCCCATGCTCAAGCAGCCCACGGTCGAGCTTTACGCCAACGGCAAGCAACTGGCCTTTTACCCTGTCGCCAAGGGCAAGGAGACGACGGACCACGTCTTCGACGTCTACAGCTCCGAGTACAAGAAAGTCGGCGGCGAGGGTCTCGTTACCTACGGCAAGGCTCTTATTTCCACCGGCCTGGTTATCACCTCGGAGACGCTGGAGTGGATCGGCGACATGATCCGGGCCAGCAAGGCCAAGGCCAAGGAGGCCGGCGACCAAGCCACCCAGTGAGCCTTCGTGCGCCGTGATGGCGTCGAAGAGAGAGCGGTATAATAGTACATTGTGTGATACCTCGGCTCTTCTCTCCCCTGGACGGCACATTTCCTTTGCTCGGTACGGAGGCCGTGCGGATGCATTCGGCGATGACTTCTGACCAATTGTCTTTACTACCCACACACACACACACACACACACGCACATACACCTCCCGATTTCACTTCACACATGTACCGTATTCTCATTCGAAGCGATGGCTGGTCCGGTACAAATCATTCAGGCCACACGTGAGATCACTACTGTCCAAAAACGACAGACTGGGGGTTCGCCATCTGCAAGGTTTGGCGACGCCGTGGGGAATTTGGGCGGGGGAAGGGGAATCGAGCACGCGTGACGTGACCTACTGGGGGCGCTCGGGGTTACGAATGAATTTACGAACAAAACTCGTTAATAGACTTCCCCTCATGGATCAGATCGCCGCTTACCTGGGACGTGCAAACAGCCTCGTGGTGCCGAGTGAAGCAGACGCGGGTTATTGTCACACTATCCAGACACAACTAGCTACGAGTACGGAAGGCCGGCACGCCACGTGGGTACCCCGTCCGTCTCCGAGAAAACACCCCCTTTCCTGGTCGAGTATCAGACTCCGGAGCTGGGTGGGAGTGAGTTGGGCAGTTGCCGCGTTGACGAACAGGGCAAAGCTCGTCGCCACACACCCACCCGCTCATGATCCGCTGCGCCGAAGGGCTCCTGACGGCACTAAAAGCGGCCTTCCGGGTAGCTTCAATAGATCCTCCTCGTTCAATCACACAATACAACGCTCCACAGGCACGAGAGGCTCGGCCCGCGGCTCACTTGCAGGTACCTACTTCACCCAGAATAGGTACCTCCCTTGGGCATGTCTGTTCCAAGGCCGTCCCGGCGGCCGCACACAATGCCACCCAACCCCAGAGGTGTGCAAGGGGGCATGGCGCACACGTGGTTGGGAATCGGTCAGTGCCTTGGTAGGCATCCCGACGAACACGTGCGGGACGAGCGGACTGCAAGGCGGAGGCGTTCAGCCATAGATTCGCCACCACCCGATATCTGACGATCACGGGCCCGGGGCGCTTGTTTCCCACGCATAACGCGGCAGACGGGAGAGGGGATGGGCTGACCCTGGTGCGAACCAGCGGGGCCGCGCTGGACAGGAGAAGGAGGCCACGAGCTGGGTGTCCCAGGATAGAGGGAAGCCGTCCGGGTATCGAGACCATCTCCATCGCAGATCCCCCATGGACCCCAACAGCTGGACCTGCAGACGAGATGGAGATGGATGGAGACGGAGGAGGGATACGGAGCCCAACACGGACCCGAGCAACCGGGCATCTCTTGGCGGGCGCCGTCATGTTCACGCTGTGTGTGCAGAACGACAGCCCCTCTCGCCCAGGCGACAAGCCCAATTGGTTGTTGCCTGCCCGTGGGACCCGCCCGTCGACCGAGCAACTTGTTCACGCTCCACCTGCACCCGGCCGTAAACATTATGGGACGTCAGGAAGCGAAGCGAAGCGCATCCATCTCCCCATGCTGCCGCAGCGACAATAATTTCGCACAGCGCAGAGTGGGCGGCACGCCCGTCGACCCTACATCCCACATCTCCCGCCAGCGTCACACCCGTCAACATCCCTCTCTCCGCGCCGGCAATACCTGCAGTATTGCTTCTGGCCGCCCTGAGCCGCACCGCCCACGCAAAGGCTTGCTCTTACTAACCCCGCCGGCCATGGATCAGTCGCCGGCCGCCGCGCCATTGCAGCCAATGACGCCCGATCGCGTCAATCAACAGTCCAGCTACTTCAACTCGCCATCCAAGTCGCCCGACCGGGACAGCAGAATTCACGACAGAATCGCCCAGTTCAACAGCATGACCAGCCAGCATGGCTTCGGCAGCTCCATGTCTAAGCAACTCGAGCGCAAGACGGCCGACGCCGCCCTGAAACGAGCCATGCTGGGCCGCGAGGAGGCCGAGTCCGAGATGCGCAAGTATCGCGACGAAGCACGCTCGCTGCGGAAGCTGGTCGAGGAGGGCCGCGAGCGGGAGCGCAGAGTGGGCGAGAGGCTGGAGACGGTCATGGTGAGCCCCATCCGTCCCACCGCCCTTTTTGTTCTTAATCCCGCAGCTAATCATGCCGTCCTGCCACAGGAGAACTACGGCCGCGCTAAGGAGACGTACGCGCACACACAGGCCCTGTGGGAGAAGGAGATCCGCAAAGCACGCAAAGAGACCTTCAAGACGCAGTCCTCGACCGTCAAACTTCAAGAAGAACTCAAGGCCGCGAGGACCGCGGCCAAAGCAACTGACGAGGCCCTGCAACACGAAAAAGAGCGCTGCAAAGCCCACGAACAGGAAGCCTTCGACGCCAGATACCAAGTCGTCAGCATCCAGGAGCAGCTACAGCAGGCCTTGGACCGCATCAAGGCCGTGGAGCACGAGCGCGATGCCTTCAGGACACTTGCCCAGAACGAGGAAGCTGCGCGTGTGGCGGCCGAGGGCCGCCTATCGCTTCCCCAACCCCAAAGGGCTGACGATCAACCTGCATCGGCCAGGAAATCACCCCGGATTTCTTTGAGCACGGCCGACATTATGTCTCCCGCGGCAAGCGAGGCCGACATCGACGAGCTGACGCGGCTCTGGCAATGGGAGAAACAGAGGGCCGACCGCACCCAAGAGCACGTCGACTTCCTCGAGGCCGAATGCGAGCTGCGATGCTGCTCTTGCGCCTTGAGGCCCTCACGCCCACGGCGTAGCGTAGGCCCGTCTCGCAGGTCGCGAGGGGAGGCAGTGCCGATCGTCGATCCGGCTGATCTGGTGATCATGGGTCAGGGTCCCGTTCCCCAGAGGCAGTCGACCACACCGACCGACGAACCTGTAACCCACCGCGACCGGGATACCGAGATGGAAGATGCCCCCGAGTCTGGAGAAGAGCAGCACGTCACCGCGCCCGCCGAGCCCATGACGCGCAAAGTATCCCGACGCAGCACCGTTTTTGTGCCGTCGGAAGGCATCTTCCGGACACTGTCCCAGGAGGTGCTCGAGCCGATAGAACCAGTGAAAGAAGGATCGCCAGAGCCCCCTACTGCTGCTGAGCCGACACGCGGTATGCACTTCTCCCGGACACCATCCGCTGAGCCTCCGACCTTTGCCACGGCGGGAAACGAGTGCACATCCCTTCTTTCGTTGCTGAACGCCCCTAGGCAGAGCGATTCGCACGGTATGATGTTCAACATCCCCACGACGCCAGCGGGCGAACCCACGAACCCGCCAACGACGGGACGGTACAAGGACGAGACTGCGCAGGAGCCCCCCCGGGGCAGATCGCCAGCCGAACGGGCGATTCCGGGTGCCGCCGGCCAGCCTCACCCATCCAATAATTTCTACACGGTCACAACCACCGTCTCGGTGCCCGTCGGGGAGAGCAAGCAGACCTCGCGAGAGTACGTGAACGGATTCGTGCGATCACTACACCGTACTCCCTCGTTTGACATCAACAACCCTGCTCTGACGTCTACCATGACGAGGGAGGAGGCCTTGGCGCAGATTAGAGAGCGGAGAGGCAGAGCGAGGAGTGGAGCGGCAACCCCGCGGAGGCAGATGGTCACGGGCAAGGGCGTGCGTAGGGATGCGAGCGCGCCCGCCGGCCGAGTGACCAAATCGAGAAGGAGCTGAAGAGGTTGAGGATGGAAGACGCAGGTCTGGAGAGCAGCACGGGCATGGTTTGAGTTGGAAGGTTCTGGCTATACCCCGCGCAGAGAACGGCGTATTGTGTGTTTGGCAGGCGTTTCCCTATTGCAACTTTGGTACCGGGAGTTTGGAGTTGCCCCATTCCCCCTTGGGTTGCATTTTCACTGGTTTTGGTGGAAAGGAAAGGAAGGGAATGGACGGGAGGTTCCCGGTCTCTCTGGGGTTTCCTGCCGGTGTTGCGAGGCTCCTCTGCGAGATTTTACGACTTCGGTAGCGGCGTTGTGGTTTGGTTACCGTCTCGGGTTACTAATGGCCTATATGCATCTTGTTGCGCAACCTGACAAGGGCTTTGTTTTGCATGCCCGGCGCGTGTCTGTCTCCGAACGCGCAATTGCTTGCATGATCGTCTTGCTTGATCCCGGCGGGCCCTTTGGCCACGGCTACCCTCGTTGGACGGGCCGGGACGTGAGCCGTACGCTCTTAATCCAGGCCCGGACGGGGGGCATCAGCTGAGCGCCCACCTGCGGGACTGGAAAAGAGAGAGAGCATGGGCGTGGCCGCTCCCCGGGCTGTTGGCCCATGGATGACGGACGGATGCTCCCACTCCGTGCGTTGCAAAGCCGAAGTCCTGTTACAGACCCACGGGGATGTTTATCGCCCATGGGCCCGTTTTGTTGTTTATATACATTCGCACCTCGAGGGGCACCATCCACCTCTACTGGAGGCCCGTATTGGCATGACCCGCCAAATTGAGTTAGCTTGCTCGCAAGCACTGGCCAGCCAGCACCTGACATGAGGATCCCAACGGCTTGCTCGGGTTATGTAAGGACTTGCACAGCAGGCCAAGGCCAGCCGTGTGGACTTTGCTTCTTCTGCACCCGAAACGGCCTACCCTCTGACCCCAGCCTCAGCCGCGCACCCCCGATTGCTAGCCTCACGGCGCGGCGGTCCTTTGTCCCCTACAGCATTTTGTGTACAGAGCGGGCCCGTGTCGACAGGAACGGCGAACGGCGGGTTGTTCGGTGTCATCGCCTGGCCCCCCAAGCGTGGCTGAATCGTCAACGCCTCCATCCCATCCCGTTGTGCCTCCCCGCCCCGCCCGTCGCGTCCCCACGACAGCCACCATGGCGCTGTGAAAATACAATTGAAGGGCTTCTCCTCCGAATCACCATGTCGCCGACGTGTCACGTGCACCACCGCAAGCAGCAATGAGTAGATCCAACGCGGGTGGAACCCCTCAAGGTTTCCCCCGCGAGTCTTTCCATCTCCCACCCTCGCAACCGCAGCTTATCTCCAAGATCCCCAAGATCTTGCCCCATGAGCGCGTCTTCCCCATTCAGATAGGGGCGGAGCTTTTCAAGCTGTCGGGAGCCTCGCTCTCGTCTGATGGTTCGTTTCGTCCCTCTGTCGTTGCTTCTCCCCGTCCCTGACTCTCCCCAGCTCCCTCTTACTTCTCCCAGTACTTTCTCTGCCAGATCAAGGAGGCCGAGGAGAAAGGCGAGGACGCGCCCAACACCCTTCGCACCCTCTACATAGATCGCGATCCCGTGACTTTTCAGGACATTGCCCTTCACTTACAGGGCTACCATGTCCAACCCCGTGATGGAACCCATTTCGTGCGCTTGTTCGCCGACGCGCAGTTCTACACACTGCCCAAGCTGATGTCCCAGCTTTACGAAGAGTCCATCTTCATGTCCATTGGGCACAGGGAGTTTCAGATACCCCGCGATATCTTCTCGGGGCCGGGCAACAGCCCCAATTTCTTCTCGCTCGGCTTCGCCGTTTTCTTCTCCACGCCCGACGAGACCTTCCCGGGTCTCGACCGCGATGGCCTCATCAGACCACCCTCCATCATGCCACCGGCCGTACCACACCGGTCGGCCGACATCTTCGCCGAGCTGCTGCACCTCCTCCGCGGGTATCCCGTCCACATCCGGGACGAGGAACACCGACAGAGTCTTCTACGGGACTGTCGGTATTTTAATTTCAAGGGCCTGGAACAGAAGCTTGTCCCACACCACATCAGTTATAACCAAGCCCGCCAGCGCAGCGAGATCGTTCTCCGGTTGGAGGACATTTTGAAATCGGGCATCTCGTTTGCAAGCGATTCCTCCCTGTTGTACGGCGGCGGCGATCCCGCTGCCGGGTGGGTAAACTACGCCCGGCCCTTTGAGGATGACCGAGCACACGAACTCGTTCTCGAGATCGGCAGCGAGAGCACCAAAATCCACCTGAGCACCATGCGGGCCGAATTCTTTGGTCAGATCAAAACGCGGATAGCCAAGTTATTCGAGGTCGTGGCCTCCAAGCTCAACCAGCCGCCGACGACCCAGCCCCTAGGCCTCCTAATGGCTGCTGGGGGTGCCAGCAGCCAGCCCCCGACGCCCGGCAGCACGGCCCTGAGTGAGGATCTCGTGCGGGTCGTCATTGACGCCGATACAGATGTCGTGCTAGACGGCAAGCCTTACCACGTCCACGCCGACAACGACGACACGACGCCGCTTTTCTCCACCAGCTCGTCGACGGGGATCGGTGACGGACAGGAATCGCCCGCCTCGACCATCGGCAGCGGCTTCCTCGGCCCCTCGCGCAAGCGGCGGCGCGTCGACCCTGCCACCGGCCACGCGCTGGAGGAATGGGTCGTCCGCAAGGGCCAGTGGCGGCTGCGCATCCAGAGCTCCCGGACCCTGCGCAGCGCCGTCGAGTGCGTCCTCGTCGCCGTCAAATTGGAGGCCTACAATTCAGAGCAGGCTAGGAACTCGCAGCGGGCATTCCTGGGCTAGCCGCCGCCGGTGTACCGAAGAATAGGGCCCACGCGTAGCTGCTCGGACGGAGCCGTAACACGTACAGCCGCGGACAACGGGCCGCCCTGCGACCGGATTGTAGCGAGATGTGATACGGGAGTCCGTCGGGGGCACCAGAAAACCTGGTGGCACGTTTATCTGGTGCGGTCCATGAATTCGAGCATATTGAGCACCTGGCCCTGGACTCGTACTGCACCCGCGTGGCTCATAGGAACCGTTACCTCCGCCTGCGGCCTCTCACTGCTTTCATTCGCGCCGGCTACGCCCACGTAACCTGCGTAAGCACCGAGGAGGTGCAAGTGAGCGAGTGAAATGCTTACCATATTGGGCATGGCCGCCATGCAGATAGCAAGCTTTGAGATGGCATCGCTAGGAGTGAAAGAGTGTACATAGCGCATAGTTGCCCTATCCATGACGACCTCCATCCTCGACCTCACGGATGACATATACTGTACCTTGATTGCCTCCCGAGGCCTCGGAATACGTGATATCAAGGGGTGGCCCTGACAGCGGGATCCGAGTGCGAGCGTAGCGTAGTATAGGTCTGAACGGCCACCGGGGTGACCCGAGGGCAAGCCGCTCACCCCCTCCTACGTTACATGCCTCCTGCCTATAGGAGTCACGTTGCCTGGGGAAGAATGTCCAGCATCGGCAATGGGCCCGCGCCGCCAAGCACACCACCGGGCGGAGCACTCTTGCCGCCGGGTGGCACCACGGATGTCTCGCCCCAATGGATCGCTCGAGCATCGGGACGCCTGATCCGCTCCGCACGTACACAGGCCAATGGCGGCCACCTCTGCCGGCGGCCGTCGGTCAGTTCGGCTACTCTGCCAGAGGGCCACACCGAGAGCGACGCAGCAGGGAGAGAGAGGCGAGGAGCTTCGCCGGGGTGCCAGCCCTGTACATTAGGCACTCCCGCGGGAAGGGGGGAGGGGAGGTGCCGCTGGAGTATACGAAAGCCATCGCATACGCATAACCCAGCCCCTGGGCTTTCAACCAAGCGTCCCCCCCCCCCCCCCTTGGTGGCAGGAGGGTAGCGACCGTTGAGGATCCGCAAGGTTGGCCGGATCCGAGCCTTGCCGGCGCCACCAATGGCGAGAGAGAGAGAGAGAGAGAGAGAGAGAGAGGTTCTTTGCCCGTCCGCACGCCCGCCCGCACGCCCGCCGCCTGGATTCGGGATACTGCTCCGTCGCGCGGCAGCAAAGCTCAGAGGCCGAGGCTCCATCGCCGTCAGATTTTGGGGTGTGCCCCGCGTGGAGATGATGGGGGGGAGGGCCCCGGCGCGGGCGGTCGCCCTCCTCCTCTTCTTCCCCCGGCAAATCTCGGAGCGGATCTGGGCCTTCGCGTGGTCGCATTTCTGGTGGCTCGCCCGCCTTGGTAACGAATGCAAGCCGTCCGTCCCCTCCCCCCGCCCCCCCCCCCCCCCCCCCCCCCCCCCCCCCCCCCCCCCGGCTGGGCCGCCGCGGCCGTAAGGCTGCAGCAAACAAAGGCCAGCAAGTGCTTAGGCGAGCGCGCAGAGGCCTTGGGGGGTCCCCCCCTTGTGGGCGAGGAACACCTCGCTTCTCGTGAAGAGGCCCAGCGGGAGCGAGGGACCCCGGTCCCTCCATCATGCCCGTCCGGCCGAACGAGCGGCATGAGAGGAGGAGGAGGAGGGGCAGAGCTCCCGATGCTGAGTCGTTGCCGCGATAACCCGTCATAGGCGGGACACGACCTGTCACAATTGCAGGTATCCATCGCCTGCGGCCCCGTTGAAGAATAGGGCCGGCAGACATGCAAGGCGGCCAAGGCCCCATGTCAAGCCGTGGTGGTTCTGGAGAGCAGTGGGGGATTGGCTGGAGATCAAGTGCGGGTGGAGGCTGGGAGAAGGTTGCAAGGAGGGGCGCTTTTCGCCCTGCACGTACGGAGGGCGCGCAGCGGGTTGACTGGGCATCGCATGGGCGCGTCTCTGCCCCCGATGACCTGCCTTGTTCTGCCCGCCGCAGGGAAAGCGGCGGGCGGCGGGCATGGGGAACGGGCGGCGCCAGTGTTTCCGCGACCAGCCCCGCGTGGTTCGAGGCATCGCCCGACTCCAGAACCATGAGAAGAGAGGCTGGCTGTCCATGGCCGACCGACTATACGTGGCGTTGGGTCCGCCGTGGATGCCCTCCCGGCGGCGTGCGCGCGGGGCGAAGGGGGCCGACGACTCGGCATTGAAGGTCTTCTTTCCTTCTTAACCTGCAGCATGCCCTTCAACCGCTATAATGCACGAATAACAAGGCATCGTGATAATGCATGTTTAGATTATGCGGCCAAGACCTGGGAAAGAGGTGTTGATTGCCCCCCCCCCCCCCCCCCCCCCCCGAAATAGGTTGAATCTTGCAGCACACCCTAGCGACTTCTTTACGTGCCTCTACGCCGAAGGATCCAGCAAGGCGCCATCACCAAGTCGTTGCGCCGGCTGGCCCTGGGCAGCGGGAGAATGGCATAGATCTCGACCTCCGGGGCTACTGGGTCGGGAGGGGCGTGGAGGGGCATCGACTGCCTGCCTCCCCTCTTATCGGGGGCACAGCGCCCGGAACGGCACACGCTGGACAGAGCATTTCGCCGTTTCGTAACGCAGGTCCACCGCAGAGACGAACGGCCGGGCGGCCGAGGGCGCATCGTCCGAATCCTGCAGACCCCATATGAATGCCATTGACGCACTGTTCCGCTGGCATGGCAGACTTTCGTCATCGGGACTCGCAACTTGCTTCGAGGCGGCGCCCCCTTACCTCGCAGACTCGCCGAAGAAACAACTGGGCTGGGCTGGCTCCTCAATCCGGACCCCCCCCCCCGAAAAAAAAAAAAAAAAAGTTCGGATGGTTTTCTACTCCCTGCCTGTCATGCACCTGGTAGAGCCACGCTGTGCCCATGCGGCAAACAAGTAGCACGGAGCACCAGCTGGATGCATCAAACGAAACGTCGGTGGCTCTGGGGTGGAGTTGTGGATTCGCGAGTGCCGAGGTGCCCTCGGCTGGATGAGGAGGCTTATGATGAAGCGTGGATCCCGCCTGCGGCGAAACGGGGAAGGCCGTTATCACGAGCAGCGCCGCTCGCCTAAAACTGGACGTGGTAGCTGCGGCCACGGGCCACATCTCGTCTGCCCATTCATCTCTATTTCATATGGATCCCGTGGCTATTGCCCTCTGGGCTGCTGGGATTCCATGCCTTTGGGTCCCATCCCCGCAGGAATGCTGCGAGTCTGCACCAACGCGGCCGGCCGCTTTTTCACGCATGTATACTGGCCGGCGCGGACGCCCATGCCAGTCTCGGTGCCCCACAGATGGGCTTGCGAGGAGGAGAGGGCTCGGCGAGAGTGCCTGTGTGGCGTGTGTACGAATCGCTGTACCCGGCGGGTTCGCGGGCCCCGAGTTCGTAGGGACCTTCCACGTTCTGTGCCATCTTGGTTGTGCTGGAGGGCATGCCCAGCTTCACCACGTGCGTCGTAATCCACTCGGGGGATAGGCGGAAAATCGCTGCCTGACTCTTTTCTGTGGGCGGCCACCGGCGGGCTGCCCTGACTCAACGGTCAAAGGGCCAACGGTCAAAGGGCACACAAACCAGCGGGACTCCAGTCACGACTGAGCCGCCATCTACACATCTACCTGCGTCAGATTGCCAAGCCAGTAACCGAGGCCTGAGGACGGAGAAACGACCTCCGGCGCGTCCGAGTCAAAGGCCGAGAGAAGATGGCGATGTGGTCGCTCCTGATCGAATCAAATTGATTGATATACGACTACGGAGCCTTGACAAGATGGAGTCGTCCCATACTCGCTTATACCGCCTGGGCAGCCCTGGCACCCATGGGAATCTGTCTACCTGTCGGCAGACGGAAGAGGGGGGGAGCTTGAGTCGGGGGAGTAAACTCCGCTTTGCGCAAAAGCACCTACCTACTGGCCTGCATTTTGCAACTCTGATTGGTGTGTCATGCGTCGCGCACATGGGGGGTGCTTTGAACATGTTGCTTCAAGCCGTCTCGCTTTTTCAAGGAACTCCACCTCCAAATCTCGCTACCCCTCTTTGCAGCTTGCTTCTGCCGTTGGAACACGACACAACCACTCCTACCCATTTCAGGGCGTGAGGAGGGAAAGGGAGGCGTGGGAGCGCAGAGTGAAGAGAGAGAGAGAGAGAGAGAGAAAGAGAGAGAGAGAGAGGGGCAGTGGAAGAGGAGAGAAACAGGGGAAGGGTGCCGGTCTGAAGTACCTAAACCATGTGGCTACATTGCCTAAAGAATGGACTCCCTTCCCACCATGGTACAGATAGACCCAGAGAGCCTTGAATCTCTCCTTATGATCAAGTTACCCCCAAGTAACGTGGGTTTGCTTCCGCGTCACAGGGGGTAAATTGGGTGGACACAAGCAGCCCGACCGAGTCAACTCGTGCTATGCCTTCCAGGGCTGGCCTCCCCTGGCACCCTGGAAGATTTTCCTGTCTAGGCTGTGTTGGAGGGAACCGTCCCCGACGGCTGGGACGCTATCAGCGTTAGTCGGATGGATCTCAGCCTATTACGGCCCAATCTGCAAGAGCCTCGAGAGGGCCAGCAAATGTGACAGGCGCAGGCGTGGCCAGACTGTGCAGCACAGGGCGGTGGTCACAGGCCTTTCCTTTCTTTTCGCTCCTAGCCCGGCTCCTTTCCTTTTCGCCCTACCCAGGCCGCCCTGTCGTTCCCATGACCGGCAGACGCTTCTTCGGGTGACATTCGTGAACTACATGACGCGTGAAGGCCATGCGCCACAATAACAGTCGGCGGCTTGGTGGTGGCGGCCGACCAACTAGCCCCCCTCGATGATGTAAGACGGATTGTACGCTCCGCAAGAGTCGTCGGCGCGCTTGGAAGGCGAGCGCATGGATGCCATCCAGTTGATCGAAAGGGATGGATGGCCGTCGTCGGTGGTTGCGGCCAGCAGAACCTTTCAAGTTGCAGGCGGCAGCAGCAGCAGCAACAGCAGCAGCCGCCGCCGCCGCCGCCTTCCCGCACCCTCTCTTTCTCTCTCCCACGTCGCGTCGGGTGGGCAGATGGGCTCATATGATGTAAAGCAATCAAGCTGGTTGCCACGGTGCATTGCGGACGCCGGCGCTTGAGACCCGGCGGATCGGGCTGCGTGTGCCAGTCAAGACATGAAATATGACAGAAAGGGCCCCGATTCTGCGTTAGTCAAACCTTGCGAGAGTGCACGAATATGCATCCTTCGTGCGCATTGACAGGGCGAGCCTTGGGTTTGAACAGATGGCTGGACCCTGGATTCAACACATGGCCGAGTGCACCAAAGTTCGTCGCAGGTCATATCCCATCCCATATGTCAGGCAATGGCACGCCTGATGGACTGTCTGTCAGCCTCGCGGGTATCTCTCTGGCTGCTGCCCGCTGGAAGGGCTGTCAGCGACGGGACCCAGCTCCGACGCTCCGGCCGAACCCATGGTATAGAGGCGTTCAATGCGATGGGCGCAGGCTACGCTCATGGGCGGCGCCCACCAGACTGGGCGATGGCCGCGGTCCTTTGTGCCCTCTGATTGCGAGTTATTGCGCACCCGTGCGTGTGGTACTGTAATTTCTCCTCAGGTGTAGCATTGACGATGGGGCGGACTGCGTCGCGCAGAACAAGATGGATTCGTGGGAAGAACCCCCCCCTTGCACGCGTCGTGCCCTGCCGGCCAGAGGGCCCGGAATGGCCTGGCTGCGATGCCGGGTGGTGTAGCCGTGCGCCAGCCACAGGTGACCAGGCCTGCTGGCGCGCAGAGCGCGACTTGTCGTTTTCCAGCGGCACTACCTCTGCACGTATCCATTCAGCTCCACAGTGGTGAACTGCGGCGGCATGAGATGGAGCCATGCCGTCGATGCCGTGCGTGAGCGGCAGCCATCCCACCCATCTATCCATACCGGACGGGCATATGGAATTCATTCAGGCCCCACGCAGCTGCTCTCCCCGGAACGCTGCCACGCTCCCCTCCCCGCTACGAAGACACTAGGCAACTCATGGAGCGAAGTACAACGTACTACCATGTGCAGCTAGGCTCCCTTGGCTCCGTGCCTCAAATCCCTGCCCGATCAGCCCGAGCTGGCCAGCTCGAGCGCCCTGTTCCCTTTTTTTCCCACGCTGTTACTGTTGCGGCGGGCTGCACAGCGTATGTACAGGCCCAGGAGGGAGGTAGGCCAGTGCCTACTTGCGTAGGTCGGTATGCCGCCAAATCAAAGGGCGGAATGGCAATGGCCCGCGCCGCTATGTTGCTGGCCGAATCAGGACATTCATGTCAACCCATCATCCATCCCACGGGAGGTCACAAGATGGGTTTTACGGAGCCTGGAGTCACAAGAAGAAGTACCCCGTACCTGACTACTAATGCTTGTGCTTGTACTCATGTACCTCCCACACCACCCCTGTGGACCGACGGACGAGCGCCGCCAACATCCATCCCATGCGCTTGCGCCTGCACCTGCACCTGCACCTGCCCGTCCAGCCCTGCCTTGCTTTTGCATGGCGTGCGATCCCATACCCATCATATCCCGTCCGGACCTTGACTCTGTCGACTTGGCTCATCCCGGCCACCCATGCCGGGCAGGATACCTCTCTTGTCGGCCTCTTCCACACTTCTTCTGCCGTTCTCACTCACCTACGACTCGTTCGTTCGCTCGCTTGTTTCCTTCTCCCCATTTCCACCCCTTCGCTCCGTTCCCGACCCCCCTTCCACCCCCTCCCCCCCCGAACCCAGTTGACGCCCCAACCGTAGAGAGACAGCCGACTACGGACACGGCTCTACTTGCGAATTGGACTCGCCTCGCACGACCTCTCGAGGCAACAACCACGCGACCAACTGCATTGCACGTTTGGCGTCGGTCCGCAAGTTTTCTGCTAAGGGCCGTTCCTGCAAGTAGTACACACAGACCTTTTCCCCGTACAACACAGCATCCAAGGCAACGGCCCATCTTCCATGGCGGCTTGTACGCGCCTGCGCTGAGCCCTCCTTGTTTGCCTCCGCCGGCAAACCAACCACCCAGCCCTGCCTGTATGCTGTAGGCACTCCGTCGAGCAGTTGGGAATTAAGCAAACCCGCCCTGTCGGCTGAGTGGCGCGTCATCAATGCATCGACCCAGAGCCGCCGCGAGAAGCAGACAGCGCTCCGCCGTCACGCTTTAGGAAATCAGTTGCGCGTGCAAGAGAGTGAAAGCGGTGGAAGCCATGGAAATCGCCAGTTCCCCGGCGCCGCAACCGCCGATATCGACGCAGAAACCCCGCCAACCCTTGCGTAGGGACTGGTCGAACCGCCGCCCGAATACCCCCAAGCAAGCCAAGGGCAGCTTTCGCGATGGCAAGTTTGCCCAACGGTCGCCGCCGCTCCCGTTAGGCCACGACGCAGACAGACCCGCGCGGTCGAGGACGCAATCATCGCGTGCCCACGCCTCGAAGCCATTGGTCCCCGTGGCCGAGAGACGGCCTGGCGGGGACGACGCGAAGAACCCCACAGGAAGAAAGGACGTTGATGCGACGAAATGGGATATTACGCCGGACGGGAGCTCTGCCGGGCGCGAGGGCAGGCAGTTCACCGTTGCCAACGTTGGGAACAATGGCAAGATCTTCCTTCGGTAGGTTGAAGGACCGCTGTACCCTGCTGGCTGCTTGGCGCGCCATCCAGCCGGCTGCACCCCAGATCCCCTCGCTGTGCCAATCCACTTACACTAAATCGCAGACCCAGCGTTCGCCCTGCGCATCAGCGGTATCCTCAGCCTCCCTTTGTTTTTCCAGCAACGCCGCCGAGTACGGCGGGCTTGGACGCCTTCTCCACGAGTAACGGGGCTGAAGTCGACCCCAGTGGATTTCGCAGCAGCATCTGGACTTCCACTCCCTTATCGGAAGTGCCCTCACCGCCTACCACCCAGCCGGGGGCTTTTGACCGAACATTCTCCATCAAATCACGTCAGAGACGCGCCATGTCAGACTCGACAGTCCAGGACGTGAGCATAGCCAAGGAAACCGACGTTGGCGGCTTTAAGGTGGTTATCTCGAAGCCTCGTGATGATCAAAGGCCACGGACGACCGAGTCCATCAAACGTGACGAGGCGCCAATACTCCAGATCTCTATTCCCTCCTGGAAACTGGGGACCCCACGATTTACTCTCCAAGGCACACCCCTGATCCGCGGCTCATCGTATGCGCCCACCGAGGACTTCCGATCTAACCGCATCTCATTTGTCAACGGGTCACAGCGAGGCGATTTGAACTCGCTTCATCTAGAGAGCCTGAAACCGAGCCCGGCCATGTTTCCTCACTCCAATCTCCCTTCGCCCATCAAAGTCAGCCCCTCCTCGGCGAGGTTCCCCCAACCACCACCACGGGCCACCTACCTTTCTTCCCATTTCGTGATAGAGCCGGCCATGTACGATGCTCTGACCTTTCGGCCCGGTCGTGACGACCGTTCCATTGTACGCTACTCGCCCACCGGTGCCGTCACAGCAGCCACGCCACCGCGGCTCGTCTCCGAGATCACCTCTCCCTGTTTTCTGGACTATGACCTCTTGTCCGACTTCTTCCTCACCTTTCGCACCTTTCTCGATCCCGCCGACCTCTTGCGCATGCTTGTCGCCAGGCTCAAATGGGCCATTTCTCGCACGGACGAGACCGGCATGATTGTGAGAGTGAGGGCGTTTGTTGCTATGCGCCACTGGATTTTGAATTACTTTGTGGACGACTTCATGGTGGACTATCAAATGCGCATCACCTTCTGCGATCTGATAAACGAGTATGTGGAAGAGCTTGCCGAGGACAAGCGCAGGAGCACGACCCGGCTTCAAATCCTGGCCGAACTCAAGAAGTGCTGGAGGCGGGTCTGCGCCCAGTACTGGGACGGCCCTGCTTTCGATGGTAATGTAGGTCCCGAGGTTCCGATAACCCCCGGCGGGATTGCCGGACATCGCGACCCGGGCTTGGACCCTAGTTTCTGGGCGACCGATGGCGAGGAGCTGGAGCGGCACTCTGGTATTGACCTCCCAGCATCCAACCCACGCAACGGAACGAGCTTCGACGGTAACAACGACAATGCCGGCAATATCGACGCACTTCTCGCGGGAGGATCATACCCCAGTGAAAGGGCGGCTACCCCCGAACAGCCGTCGGCGCCAAGAAATTTGGAGAGGCAGATTAGGTCACCCATGAGCGTCGCGAGTCTGGATGTGGTTTCCTGCTCATTTCCCACCAAAGGGTTCCGCATGGGAGAGCCGACGGCGAGTTACGCCCTAGCCGCCCACCCGGTCGATCCGAGCTCGATACATGTCAACACAGACCCGATAGCCGCGACGCCACGTGCCTTGACTGGCAAGCGCGTCCGCACCCAGGCCTCCCATAAGCGTAACGTCAGCCTCTCCGGTTCTCTGAGGGAGCACGGGGACGGAGGGATGGTGCCGGCGGCCCCGGCAGCAGACGAGAAAGGCCTTTACAAGAGCTCCGATGCCTTGTTAACGTTGCCGTACGGTGGTAGCCTTGTCCGAGGAAATCTGATGCCCCCGGGTCAGGCATTGGTCGAAATTGCCTCACCAAAAAGGCTTGGCCGGGAAACAACACTCTTTCAGCCGCAGTCGCCCGAGACCTCGGCAGGGAAAGGGACTGCTTCGGCCATGTCAGGAGCAGGCATGAAGAAGCTTCTTGGCAGTGTCCGTCGAGCATTGAGCACCAAAGGTCAATATGCTCCGCCTTCACAAGGGAATAATTACCTGAGCATATCTCCTATTGGCCCCAGGGGTGTGACAGAGAACCGTATTCCGGGCACTGCAGTCGTTCCGCAGGCTCGTCCGCCGAGGTCCGCGGGACGCCGGGCACCCGTTCGAATTGATGTCCTGGCAGCCGGGATTGCGGAAGATTTCCGCAAAGCTGTGCGGGAAGACAGTGCCGCTGGTACCCCGAGCCCCGATGTTCCCACCAAGCTAACTACGGACAACATCGAGTACTCGGCAGCTCACCTCGATTCGTCCTTTGACCTTGAGCCCAGGTCGGAAAAGCGACCTTCTAGTGACGCGGACATCACGGCAGGAAGCAAATCAATTGTCATCGTTGATGGCACGCTACCACACGATTATCCCTCCATGTCGGGAGCTCTGGGCCCTGTCACAGCGTCTGTCGAGGCCTTTGCGGACAGCCTCGTCCCCACTGGTGCCAATTTGACACCGCCAACCACTCCGCCAGACAAGACGATAGAGGGGAACCCTCGAATGTCGTCCGTTGTGCTTGGTACCCAGTCGCCAGAGCCCATTTCTGTATCAGAGGAGCCACTACCCCCATTCGTGCCCGATCTTGCTACACTGGGCGGCCGTCATTCGGAAGAAATAACTCGGCACTCGCTTGCTTCCTTCGAGCGGCCGTCGCCCGATTACATGACGCGATCCTCCCATGCACCCCCACGCGCCAGCTTCTATACTCACAGGCGCCAGCAATCAAGTCGAAGCTTCCGTACCAGTCACTCCGTGGCCCATCGGCGCTGGGCTTCAATCCACAGCACGTTTCCGCGGTCGACCGTGAAGAGCTTCGATGCTACAACATATACGGAAGGTTCCGTGACTTCGGAAGTGATGCCGCCACCTCTCCGCGTCCTTCGTAGAAGGCCCGGCGGTGATCTCAGAGGCGCGCACAATGTTGCGGACCTGGATCACCAGCCTCTGCGGAGATCGCGCTCAGTGGGCTCACTGACTACGTTTTCTGAGTCGCTACGGAGTTCCTACCTGCACAGCCCTCTCCGGGATTCAAGCGCCCGCGTAGACGTTGTTAGCAGCAACTTTTCACAGCACCGCGTCGATCACTTCTCCCTGGGACGAATGGCAGAGAAAGCACCGCAGCGGCGGATGTCGGTGTTTAGTACCCGCTCCTCCAAGCCCGCCATGCGCCCTTCGTTCGAGGCCGAAGCGATTAAGCTGGCCCAGATTCCCGATGATGAGGACGACGGGGGCGTGGAGTCGGCGCTGGCCAAACTGGAGGGTAAATTCGAGAGGAGACTTGCCAGGCGATCGATAAAACCCCTCTCGATTGCCGTGTCTGACATCGCGGAAGGTGATGATGAGTCCCCAGTGGAACCCAAAGAACACTTTACCCCCGAAAAGCGCCGGCACCGGCAACAGCATGTGGTGGATGACGGCGTGTCCATGGTGGCACCGTCGGAGTATGCTGAGACGCGCGCAGCGCCCGATGTCGCGCCATCCGACGCGTCTTTTCTATCGGACGGATCTGCGGAGTCATACAACTCGACCCCACTGCTGCACCGCGGTCTGACCGACGATGGCAAGAGTAGGAACAGTCCCGAGTGGGCAAACCATTCCATACTGCAGGTTTCGGACGGCGACCTGACACCTCGTGACGAACGGCCCAGTCTTGCTGCCCCGCTATCTCCATCTTATGAGATTGTCAAGAAAACCGAGAGCATGGATCGGATTGCGCCGGAAGAGACGCAGCCTCCGCCAAGCGTAGCCGGGTCATTTTTCAACGATGGGAGCGACGAGGACTCGGAACTGTCTTCGGAGCTCTCTATAGAGATGGTCGAAGCCGACGAGTTTGGTCTGAACCCTGCCTATCGTGGTCCACGACCTGCCGTGGCTGGGCCCAAACCCGATGTCGACCCGTCGAAGATCAACACACCGCCAAAGAACAGCATGTCTTCCGCTGTCAAAATAGGGGCACCCATGTCTCCCCGCTCACTGGAGACGGCGTTCACGCCTCAACTCCACGAACATCAGTTGTGGCCGCTGAATCCGGTGAAACGAATGCCCCCAACGCCAGATATGACGCCCCACACCAGCAACCGCCGGCAACTCGACTCGCTGGACTACTCCATGGCTGCCAAAGAACCACCCGCAAACGCGGCAGGGCCAGACGAGGTGTCTGCGGCGCAGCCCCCGGCCCACCTCCCCTTCATCCTGGCTTTTGACTCCGAGGTCCTGGCCCAACAATTCACCTTGATTGAAAAGGACGCGCTGAACGAGGTTGACTGGAAAGAGCTGATCGAGATGCGATGGCGGAACTCACACACCAATTCGCGATCCTGGGTCGACTTCCTTCGGAACAGTGATGCTCGCGGCGTTGAGGTTGTCGTTGCCCGCTTTAACATTATGGTCAAATGGGTTGTTTCAGAAGTCGTTCTCACGCAGAATGTCGAGGAGCGCGCCCGCTGCATCATCAAGCTCCTTCACATTGCGGCGCACTGCCGGCGATACCGTAATTTCGCGACACTGAGTCAAATTGCTATCGCTCTGACGTCGACCGAAGTGGCACGACTGTCGAAGACGTGGGCGTTGCTGCCTCCGTCGGATATGCAGACGATGCGAGAGGTCGAAAGCCTTGTTTCCCCCACCAAGAACTTTTACAACCTCCGTGCCGAGATGGAAGGGAGCGCAACGGCGGCCGAGATGGGCTGCATTCCGTTCCTCGGCATCTACACGCACGACATCCTCTTCAACGCACAGCGCCCCTCGGAGATCGCCAGCTCTCCAACGACCGCGCCTCTTGTCAACTTTGAGCGCTGCCGTATTGCCGCGGCCGTAGTGAAGACCCTGCTGCGGCTGCTCGAGGCCAGCACGCTATACCAATTCCAGCCGATCGAGGGCATCACGGAGCGCTGTCTCTGGATGAGCGCTCTCAGCGATGACGATACTCGCAGATACTCGGAAACAATCGAGCCATCCTTCGCCTGAAGCAAAGCCAGGCGACGGGCTTCGCCGTCATGATTAACGACTCTATTCTACCGGCCGCCACATACACCTTGTATATCCAGGTCCTGGGCCTTCCAGTCACCACTGCCCGACAGCCCAATTTCCTTGCTTTTCACGATCCGACGTTACGATAGAACATACAGCCGCCTACGTCGTGGCATCGCATCTCTCAAGAAGAATCCCCTGTACTAGTATGCAATGATTTGCTCCTACGGCTTCTAATCCGGCTTCTTTCTCTACGTTCAGCATCGGATCCCCGACCAACCCCCTCGTCCCCCTGCGGACAGGCAAACTCGACGTGCCCGCCGATGGCCTTGGCATGGCACCACAATGACACGCGACCCAGCTCCCCTTTCCTACTACCTTTTTTATAATTAGATTTCCGCGATGCAATGATTTCATATTTCACGGAGTGCGTTGGCTGAGGTGCATAGAAACTAGGGGGCGTGACAGACAAAACGGTGGTTGGCCACGGCGTTTGGCATGGAGCTGCGGAGTCTGTATGGGATCGACTGCCGACGAGGCGGCCCGGCATTCGAAGAGACTGGCGCCGCCACAAGATACCCCTATGGCCGGACAGAAGAAGAAGAATAGGAGGAAAAGGGAGGCTTTGTCGGCAGAGATGATGTCTTGCCGCACAATCTCGGCATGGACTTGCTATGGCAAAGCCAACCAAATAATGTAGTGGCAAAAAGTAAAAACGGTATTACCTTGGTACCCTTCGGGCGTGCTTTCTGTTCCGGTTCGACCGTGCCCGTGGTCTAGCTGCTGCCTATCCTACAGGATCCCCCTTTTATCAGGCACTGGTCAGCATCAGCCCCTTGCGTGTATAAACGGGCACACAGGCAAAAAGCCCCTCGCGAGTAGACGGGCGGGGCAGAACAACACCCACGCACGTGGGGACTACAGTGGCCCGCGCCAGGTGTAGACATCCGAGGGCCAAGCGGGATTCCGGCGGAAGCAGAGCCGGGACGAAGCCGGAATATGGTGATGCGGTGGGGGGGGGGGAATAACACCAAAGAAGGGGGAAACGGCGCCTATCGCGTGCGGGCGGCATGTTCTCCGTACTTCGCCCGACTCCGGGACGGTATCCCCTACCCCCGCGGGGGCCGATATTGGCCGTCCCCAAGACGCGGGTGAACAAAGTCTTTTCCTTTGCCAGGCACCCTCCCTTGCTGGCGCGAGGAACCACCTAGGAGATGGCACATCAAGCAATGGCAACAATGGATACCAGGGTGACGAGAACGGCGGCAGATGGCAAATCATGGATGGCATTTTACAAGATTAATGGGACTCCAAGACGGAGTGACGACATTGTGGTTCAGGAACATTCAGCGTTTTTTTTGGTATTGCAACGGCTCCTGCCCGAGTCCTAGGCGGAATAACGATCAAGTCCACTCCTTTGGTCTGCGACAGGGCATTCCCTCTCCCCGGCCAACGAGAACAACGCACTGTCGCCATTACAGCCAATGTGAGTCCACGAAGCGACCGGTTGCGAGTATCTTTCCCTCATTAGTCCGTCCCATGTGACCTAGACTCGGATTCGGAAGACCGTCAATGTGTCGGTATTGCTGGTTGCATGTGGGGCAACCCGAGGTCATGTTGTGGCCATGGTATCAATCCATTACCAGATGGCTTCCTGTCCGCTGGTGGTCTGCTCCTGCTGGCCCGAGGCGCCCCGACTCTACCAGGTGCTCTCCTTGGCCTCGGTGGCACCCCACTCGCCGGCGGGAGCGGCAGTAGCACCACCCCACTCATCAGTAGCACCGCTCTCCCAGTTGCCGCTCTGGGCACCGGCGAAGCCGGGGGCAGCGGCCTCCCAGTCACCACCCGAGTTGGTGAAGGTGCCGGCGGCGATGGCAGCGGGGCCAACCTCCTCAGCACCGGGGAGCTTCTCCTCCTCAACCTTCTCCTCGGCCTCAGCCTCGGGGTCGCGGTCTGACCTCACGTTAGTCGGGCGCAGGGGCACAATGCGGATCCGGGGGGCACATACAGAAGTACAGATCAACCATGACGTCCCAGGCGGTCTCGCGGTTGAAGATGGTGCCACGGAGGCGGAGGACCTCACGGGCGAGCATCCACCAGACGGTACCGATGGCGTGGCGACCCTTGTTGTTGGTGGGGATGGCGCAGTCAACGTACTCGGTGGGCGAGTCCATGTCGCAGAGGGCGATGACGGGGATGTTGACGTAGGAAGCCTCGCGGATGGCCTGGGCATCGGTGCGGGGGTCGGTGACGATGATGAGGCGGGGCTCCTTGAAAGAGCGGGTGATGTAGTTGGTGAAGGAACCGGGGGTGAAGCGACCGGCAATGGCGACAGCGCCCGTGTGCGAGGCAAACTTCAGGACGGCACGCTGACCGTAGGGACGGGCAGAGATGACACAGATGTCGGCGGGGTTGTCAATGGCGGCGATGATGCGGGCGGCCTGGGCCGGAAAATGTCAATATTCTGTGCGCGCGGGCGCGCGCTGCGCCGTCCGACCGCGGCCGGGCCACTTACCAGGACAATCTTCTCCCAGGTCTTGCCGACGTTGATGATGTTGACACCATCAGCGCGGGCCTTGTACTTGTAAGGCTCCATGTGCACCTGCAGCGTCGCCACGTTAGCTTCGCTCGCCCCCGTCGCTTCGTGCGCATGCCGGCGCGGGCCAACGCACCTGGGCATTCTTGCTGCCGATGTTGCACTGGGCAGCAATCAGCATCTCCACATCTTGGGAGGTGGCGTTGAAGCACTCGGGCAGGTTGGAGGGGGCCATGGTGACAGCGGGTGGTGGTGTTGTGGGCGGGAATGCTGTCCTGGCTTGGTCGTGGAGATCGCGTGGTGTGAAGGCACCGTTGGTGTTGAGTCGGAATCGCGACCAAGATATAAATTGTGTGGCCTAATCGGGGGGGATAAGGGTTTTTTTTTTCTCTTGCTTGGATCAGCCGGGTGGGGCTGGAGCCGCCGAGGCTGGGGGGCTTAGCCGGAGCGCCTGCCCCGACCAGCGGGATCTCTGTGGCTGTGCTCTTTGGCCTGTATGGCTTGACCCCCCGACCGGGAGCGGGCATGCGCCACCCCCGGCGCTTGGCCAATGCCCGCCCGTACGGAAGTGCTACAGAATCTAATCAGAAAAGTCGAGCTGCATCGCGAGGGTCCATACCGAACCGGTCACCCGCACGAGCACCACCCGCCATCATGCCGCCCCGAATACCAGGCGTACCGCGTCTCGGCGTCTTCAACCGTGAGTCGACCCGGCGGGCATTACGAAAGAGCCCGAACCCCGTGCTGACCAGGATGCGCCCGGGACAGTATGTCTGCGCCCATCCCCCACCCCGGCGGCGGCGGCGGCGCCCTCGCGGCTGCTGCCCTTGACCCAGACGGCCACGCTCACGCAGCAGGAGAAGAAGAAGATCATGAAGCAGGACCCTTACCGCTGGCAGCAGATGAAGCAGCGCAAGGCCGCCCACGCCATCATCAAGGAGCGCATCAATGCCCAGAAATCGGCCGCCTTCGGTGATCCCGTCCGTGGGCTGACCACGCCCTTTGTCGAGTCCTTCGACTCGGCCGGCCAGTCGCCCCTGTCGAAGCCGCGCCTGGACGAGGACGGCAATCCCCTCGAGGAGCCCCACCCCTTGCCCACGAGCCCGCACGTCTACAACAACATGGTCTCCAAGCCCGAGCTGGACGCCGCCCTGCAGAACGCCTACGTCCTGACCAAGCCCCTCGAGCAGCCGGCCGAGATCTCAGACCCGCAGAAGGAGGCTGAGCTGCTCGCCCAGCACGAGCGGGACCACGCCCGCGCGGCTGAGGCGCTCCAGCGTATCGTGCACCTGGACAACTCCTCGGCCAAGGACAAGTTGGTCGCCAACAAGCGGCGCTGCGTCGAGACGTTTGGCCGACACAACACCGACCAGCACCTCCGCCCCAAGGCCCTGGTGCGCGGCCAAGAGGCCGAGGAGAGGCCCGTGAGGGGCGGGCCCGACACCGGCAGCTCCGAGGTGCAGATTGCCATCTTGACGGCCAAGATCCGGGCTCTGGCCAACGAGCTGGAAGCAGGACGAGGATACAAGGACAAGGTTGGAAAGAGGGACCTGCGCCTGATGGTGCACAAGCGCCAGAAGCTGCTCAAGTACATGGCGAAGAAGGAGAGAGGAAGCGACCGGTGGAAGCACATGCTCGAGACCCTGGGACTGTCCCCGGCCACCTGGCAGAGGGAGATCACCTTGTAGGGCAGGGCCGGCCAGGCCGCATAGCGAGCGCGTGGGGCGGCGAGGATCCCTCACTGTAAGACCAAGGCCATGTACAATACCGAGTTGCATAAGGGAGGGGCAGGAAAACGCTGCCTTCAAGTCCTATCACCACGGACTCTATCTGCATAATTCAAGCGCCATTACAAAACCAACCATGCGTCCAGCTCGAATTCTTTCCATGGTATCCCGACCGAGTAGTGCTACAAAATGCAAAAGAGAGGCTAACAGGGGTTACAGAAGAGGGGGCAGAAAAACGGGCAACATGCCACAATCAGAAGACGCTGATGTAGTTGCCGATGCGCTCCTTCTGGTTCTGGGCTATGCACTCGGCAATCCACGTAATGTTTCGGATTTCCTGGGAGATGGATCAGTCAGAAATGGCACGCGACGGGGCCGGTTCCCCAGAGACGGATGACGTACCTGCTCACGCAGCTTAACCCAGGCGTAGACAATAGCGAACGAGAATTGCCTCGTGAAAGCGCCCTTTGAGATTTGCATCTCCTTCTCGTAGAACATGTCCTCCAGACTCCGGCTCTCGCTGCCGCCGGCGCCGCCGCTCATGTTGCCGGGGCCCGAGGGACCACCGCCCAGGCCGGCGGCGTCGAAGAAGCTCTTGTAGTCGGCGACACCATCGACAGCCAGCCGCACCCCCTCAAAGTCATCGGCCCGCGACAGCATCAGGGTGCCCTCGGGGTACAGCTTGCCAAAGCTGGGGTAAAGCTTCTTGCGGTCGCCCTTGTTCAGATCGGTGCCCAGCGAGTTGAGCGTGATGTTGATGGCGCGGCGGTCAGCCTCAAACTCCAGAATCTCGCTCATGACCTCCGACGTCGGCGTGCCCGCCATCTCGGGGTGGGTGTTGACAAAATTGTGGAAGTCCTCGAGGTAGTTCTTGTAGAGGGTGTTGCGCACAATCTCGATGTTCAGCTCGTCCAGGTCCTGGTGGGACAGGGAGCCCTTGAAGTACGGGGCCAAGGGCGTCTCGATGAGCACACTATTGTACAGCTCCTCGATGTTGGTGGCCACGCAGAGGACGGGCATCGTCTCGAACCAGCCCAGTGGGTGGCATCGCTCCAGCAGCTCGCGCGTGTCACGCTCGTGCAGGGTGCCGGTGATGAGCAGGGCGACGTTGTCGATCATGTAGCCGTAGGTCAGGTAGTCCATGAACTGGGCGAGGGTGCCGGTTGCGTTGGCGCGAACGTAGCGGAACTCGGACACCAGCTTATCCGTCGTCTTGGAGGCGAGCGCTGACGTCGACGGGTTCGGAGCCAGCGAGCCCAGGAAATCGCCGTAGGCAGGGCCGAGCTGCAACTTGAGGTCTACAGACGCAGGTCAGGATGCCACGGTCGTCTGAAGGGAATGGGGGCTGGGGAGGGGGGGTGATGGGGCATACCATCAATGTTCTCGCATTGCGTCAGGTTGGAGTAGTTGGCACCGGTCAAGAGGCTGTTCCGATAGCCGCGGACGATACCCTCGATATAGCTGCAGACGTCAGCACGAAGGCGCGGTCGGGGTCATCACGACAAGGTCATCGCACCCATTGTTGACGTTGAAGAAAAGGCCCTCCATCTTGAAGGCGGGCAGTGGATGAGTGTTGCTGAATGAAGGTCCTCTTTTCGGGAGGGTACGGGGCCGGTCGGGTTAGGTGATGGTATTACTTGACCTGACTGACGATGCCTGGGTTGGCTGCTGAGCTGCACCGCCTGTAACTGGCAGCGAGACGGGCTGCGACTGGGGTACGGGTCATGTATTCTGGCCTGCACTGGTGCTGCTGGGCCTCATCACCGCCACACCCCAGGGAAGCCTGGAGCTCCCCGGCCTGGCAGAGCGCCTGCAGAGAGGCTAGCATGTACCTACAGGGGTGATTGTGCAGCGAGGTACTGATGCCGCGCAATGTACCCAGGTGAACAGAGGAAGAAGAGAAACAGAGGTGTGGCTGGTGCTGCGGCTGAAGCCTAGCCACAAATTCGCCAATCAATTCCCTCGCAGGCGCGGCAGCGGCAGCAGCAGCAGCTCCTCCCAGCTTCGCCTGCGCCGACCGCCCTGGCTCTAGTTCGCCCACCCACGTCGGCCCCACTGATGCCAATGGCCGAACATCAAAAAAATTTAGCATCGTTGTATTTTTCTGCCGGACTTCGACCTCAAGATATCCTTCTCCCACAACATCACTACGGCGGGTATTTCTTAACCGGTATAGGATACTCTCGACCGCAAAGATGGGTCTCTTCGTGCTGGCCGAAACCCCTGCGGGTTACGGTCTCTTCAAGTCCAAGGACAAGAAGCTCTTGTCGCGCGACGATGTCGCCAGCGCGCTCGACAGCGCCGAGGCCATCAACTCGATGTAGGTGCTTCTTACGCCGGCCGCGCCGCGCGCCCCGTCCCTTCCCCGCGCTTATTCGTGTGTCCAGGCTCTCGCTCAAGAAGATGATCAAGTTTGAGGACTCGGCCCAGGCCCTCGGCGAGTACACCTCCCTCACCGAAGGCAAGGTCACCCCCATGCTCCAGAAGCTGCTGGACGAGATTAAGGACGAGCGCAAGTCGTCGCTCGCCGTCGTCGACCCTAAGCTGGGTGCCGCTATCAACGTCCTGCCCGACCTCCACATCACGCCCGTGTCCGACTCCTCCACCAACGACCTCTTCCGTGCCATCAAGACCTACTTGCCCGAGCTCTTCCCCGACCTGTCGGGCGACTACCTGGGCAACATGGCCCTGGCCCTGTCGCACTCCATCTCGCGCCACAAGCTCCGCTTCTCCCCTGATAAGGTCGACGTCATGATTGTCCAGGCCATCAAGCTGCTGGACGACCTCGACAAGGAGCTGAACAACTACGCCATGCGCGTCAAGGAGTGGTACGGCTGGCACTTCCCCGAGATGGACCGCATTGTAAACGATAACCTGGCCTACGCTCGCATCATCATGGCCGTGGGCTCGCGTGAGAACGCCGCCAACACCGATCTCTCGGACATCCTCCCCGACGACATCGAGCAGCGCGTCAAGACTGGTGCCGAAGTGAGTATGGGTACCGAGATCGGCGAGATCGATCTCGAGAACATCAAGCTCCTGGCCGAGCAGGTCATCAGCTTCACCGAGTACCGTCAACAGCTCTCGCAATACCTGACCTCGCGTATGAAGGCCATTGCGCCCAACCTGACAGAGCTCGTCGGCGAGCTCGTCGGCGCTCGCCTCATCGCCCACTCGGGCTCGCTGATGAAGCTGGCCAAGAGCCCCGGTTCCACCATCCAGATTCTCGGTGCCGAGAAGGCTCTGTTCCGGGCGCTGAAGACCAAGCACGACACGCCCAAGTACGGTCTGATCTACCACGCTTCCCTGGTCGGCCAGGCCACGGGCAAGAACAAGGGCAAGATCGCTCGTATGCTGGCCGCCAAGACTGCTCTTGGTATCCGCGTGGACGCCCTGTCGGAGCTCAGCTCCGAGGGTATCGACGGAGAGGAGATCGCCATCGACGACGAGGAGCGGGCGGACCTGGGTATCAAGGCCCGCGTGAAGCTTGAGAACGCTCTGCGAAAGATGGAGGGCAAGCCCTTGACCAAGTCGGTCAAGATTGCGCCCAGCGGTGGCGCCTCTTCCAAGTTCGAGGTCAAGCCGTCACGGAATTACAACGCCGATGTGGATGCCGTCACCGGCTCGACCAAGAAGCTCTTGATCGAGGAGGTTGAGGACACGCCCATGGGCGAGGCTAGCGATGACTCGGAAGACGAGAAGGCCAAGAAGAAGGCGGAGAAGAAGGCCAAGAAGGAGAAGCGGAAATCGGGCGTCTCGGAGGCTGCCCCCGCCACCCCCAAGGCCGATGGCGCCAAGGCGCTTTCCGAAGCCGACTACGAGCGCCTAGCAGGCGAGGCCGGCCTCTCGGTGACCAAGTTCAAGCGCAAGTATGAGCGCGGCGACGTCAAGACGAACCCCGACGGGTCCCTCGAGGTGGTCAGCAAGAAGGACCTCAAGAAGCAGCGCAAAGAGGAGGAGGCCGAGGAGGCCAACGGCAAGAAGAAGCGGAAGCACGACGATGACGAAGAGGTGGAAGAGAAGGAGAGCAAGAAGAGCAAGAAGAAGTCCAAGAAGGAGAAGGCATAAGCGTTCTTGGCCCACCTCTTGCGTCGGGCTCGTCGGTCTGGTCTGTACCATATGCAAACGGGCCGGCTTCTGGTTAGCAAGACAGGGTGCCCACCGTGATGTCCTGTTGCTGATTTACTCGTTCAAAATAAGGATGGCGTTCGGGATTGGTCGGTCATACCATGGTTTCTGTCGTCTTTATGGTTCTGCGTTGCGATGCATGGCTTGGTAGCTTAATGCGAAGCGAACTACACAACTTCTCAGCATGAAGCACCTTCACACTTCCGAATGTGGGGGCTGATGTTTCCCGTGACTTGGTACTCTGGCGCCGTGGGCGGCCATCGTGCGGTTTCGCGCGTCTCGCGAAGACACGACGGGTCATGTGCCGTCTCCCCCTTTTCCTCGTGAACAGATGGGCTGCCGGCCGTTTGACTCGGGTGGTCAGGTACCCTAAGTATATGGCTGCCAGCTACCTCGTCAATATGGACATGAGGTACCTTGCCCATACACTGCAACGGCACGCCCACGGAAAGAGCCCGGGGGGAGGGGATTACGTGCGATGTGCTCCAATGATTTCGAGTTGGCCGGCAAGGGGGCGACAAGTCAAGGCTGGGGAAAACACAGGATGGAGGGGCGGTGTGCACAGACCATCAATGTATGCCACTTTCTTAACCCGCCCGTTCCACGCCCCGCTTGCACCGAGTCGAGAACATCTCTCCATCGCATCCAACACAGCTCACATTCGACCATGCCGGACCGTGAGCGCAGTCGCTCGCCGCGGCGCGATCGAGCCCCAAGGGGGAGCTCGAGAGAACGTGACCGCGACCGCGACCGCGACCGTGACCGGGCCCGAGACCACGACGGGCGCGACCGCGACCTCGACCGCGACCGCACCTACGACGGGCGCGACCGGGACGCCCCCCGCCGAGACGGCGACCGAGACGAGCGCCCGCGCCCCAGGAAGAAGACGGGGGGGTTCAACTTCAAAGAGAAGCGACGCGACGAGCGGGACGACGAGCGGGACGGCGACCGGCGCGGCGGCGCAGGCTCCCTGCAGCGGGGCTACCGCAACCGCTCGCCGTCGCCGCGGAGCAAGCGGCCCAGGGCCCGCGAGAGCCGCGACGCGCCCGACACGTCGAAGCCGCCGGCGCGCGCGCCCGCGGCGGCGGGGGGCGCCAAGCCGGGCCTCGAGATGATCATCGTGCACGTCAACGACCGGCTCGGCACCAAGGCGGCCATCCCCTGCCTGCCGTCGGACACGATCCGGCAGTTCAAGATCATCGTCGCCGCCAAGATCGGCCGGGAGCCGCACGAGATCCTGCTCAAGCGCCAGGGCATGCGGCCCTTCAAGGACATGCTGACGCTGGCCGACTACGAAATCAGCAACGGCGTGCAGCTGGACCTCGAGGTCGACACGGGGGATTGATTAGGAAAGGAGGATTCCCCGCCACGGCAGCACGAACCGGCCTCCCTCCCCCATCTCTCCCCAATACCAGCGCAGGCGGCCGCGGGACGGGCACGGAAGAGTCTACGAGAAAGCCGACGGGCACCAAACGGACCCAGGCCAAGACGGGCGAAAGTGAGTACGCTCTGCCGGGCGCCTCGTGGTTGCAACCCAGTTTAGTCAACGTAGTACTCATCGGCATACAGAGCTACGAGTCGGATCCTGGAAAGACTGCAGATTTCACTGGAGTAATGCATTCGTGATGGTTGCATGTCGTGAACACCTAAGGACCTCGCAAGGCATGGGGGGGCAGCGCGTGCTCGTAGCCGTTTCGGATGCACTTGTCTCGGAGGAGGCTGTGTGCGAGATAGCTTCACAGCGAGTAACATCGCTTGGACACGACGATGCACGGAGAGGACTCGGGAGCCGTCCAGACCGGACGAAGGCCCATCCAAGCCATACCGCACCTAAACAGGAAATGGCCTGCCTCTGGCCCTTTTCTTTGCCGGTTCGTCCGCTTGGGGCTAAAGTGTCACGTGCCCACGCGCCGCCATGCCTAGGGTAGATAGTGCTGAATGACGCGGGGCGGACGCGCACTGCGAATGACATGGCCAGAGACGCCGGGTGACTCAACGGCCAGGACAACCCCGGACCGGCTTCGACGATTGCATCTGGCCCGGTAGCTGCAGAGAAGGCCGTGGTATAACAACGTTGCGCCATCTTCGAGTTTCGCCTCCACAACGGTTCAGAACTCTCTCCATCCTCCCCATGCCCATCCCCAACACCGCCTGCCCACCACCAAGCCCAATGGCCGTCGGACAGAAGCGGAAGCGCAGCGCCGACGAGGTCAAGCCCCTCGACGACGGCGGCGGTGGCCTCGCCCCCGCCCCCACCAGCAGCAGCCGCGGCAACCTTTCTTCACGGCGGCCCGTCAAGGTTCCGCGGACGTCGCTGGACGCGTCCCGCGACCTGCTGGCGGCGGGGCCCGTGCCGGGCCTGGACAAGATGGGCCCGCAGCTGCAGCGGATCGCGGCGTCGGGGCGGACGGCCTTCGAGAAGCGCGTGCTCGCCCTGTTGTGCCAGATCCCGGCCGGTCGTGTGTCGACGTACGGGCTGATGGCGGCGCACCTGGGCAGCGCGCCGCGCGCCGTCGGTAACGCCGTAAGCCCCCCTCGGCCCTTTCCTCCCCCGTCCAGTCCTCCCCTCACATTTCTTGTTGCCCGGCGTGGGAAACATGGGCTGAATTGAGTGTGGTGATGAAAGCTGCGCCGCAACCCTTTCGCGCCCCAGGTAAATCCCCATGACCACCCTCCTTTGCCCGTATGGTAAAAACGTGCAAAACTTACTTTCATCGTCTCCCTCCTTCCCTCCGCCCGCCAGGTGCCGTGCCATCGCGTCGTCGCCACGGGCGGCGCCCTCGGCGGCTTCAAGGGCCACTGGTCCACGGACGGCGAGGGCATCACCATCGACGAGAAGAAGCGCCTGCTGCGCCGCGAGGGCGTGCGCATCGACGACAAGGGCCGCGTCCTGGGCTCGCCCTGGGATGGGTTTGCGTAGGGGGGGGGGGGTGGATTGTCGGCTACCGCAGAGGCATGCGAGGAGAAAGGGGCGGGGATGGTGATGGCGGCGCAGCATCATCAACCCGCGTATGGGGCGGGTATTGTGACACCCAGCAGATACAATACGGCCGGGGGTCCTTTTGCCCCTCTTCAAACTACACCGAGTGGAATGAATCGAGGCTTTTGTCATATTCCCGTGATAACATACATGACGGTCCCGAAGCCGCCTGGGACCGCGGAAACCATAGCCGCCGATTCAGAACATGATTTCCACAAGGCCATAGGTTATCCGGTCGATTGATTGACCCGCGCCCGGAGTCCAAAGCACATTCCCAGTCGACGGAAAAGGGCGCAAGCGGCAGGGCCAAAGGAAACGAAGCTCTGGCCAAGGTTCCCTCGAGTCATACCCAAGCGCATCCTTGACTCGTGTGCGCCCGCCCCGTACGAGTACCCGGCAGCCCGGGCCTCGATTTGCTCTCCGGATAGCGGTTCGCACGGCCAACGGGGCAATAGTCGCCCAGCCGGTGCCGATGCGCGCCGTGACGTCAGCACGCGCTCGCGACCGAAGAGGGGTTGGGGTTGGGGGGGGGGGGGGGGGGGGGGGGGGGGGGGGGGGGGGGGGGGGGGGGGGGGGGGGGGGGGGGGGGGGGGGGGGGGGGGGCAGAAGGAGAAGGCCGTCACAGCAGCAGCCGCCCGAGCAGGTGCGCGCCGACGACAGGCAGGGCCCACAGCGCCGCAGCCTCGCGGCCTGGCGACGCCCCCTCGGCCGGCCGGCGCGTCGGCGACGATGACGACGCGGTGCCGCCGCCGGGAGGGGCCTCGGGGGCCGTGGCCGTGGCCGTGGTCGCCACCGGCGGCGGCGGCGACAACAATGGCAGGAGCGCGGTGCTGGTGAGCACGGCGGTGGCGCCAGGCGGGGGCGCAGTGCCGATGAGCACGGTGGTGGCGCCGGGGGGCGGCGGCGGCGGCGGCGGCAAGGTCTGGACGACCGAGGCGGGCTTCGACAGCAGCGGACCGCCGGCGACGACGACGGGGATGCTGGACGTCTCGCGCGGCGGCGGCACCGGCGGCGGCGGGGCGCTCACGCACGTCTGGATCCGGGGCAGGCCCGGGTTCGCGTGCGCGCAGTCGGCGGCGGCAATGGCCGTCGCGGCGGCCGTCGCGGCCGCGACGAGGACGACGAGGAGAGGCGCGCCCATGCGCCCGTGGCGGAGCGAGGGGGCGATGGGGGGGCCTGGAGGCATGTTGCAGTTCGGGCCAAGGGGGGGTGGGGGGGACGGACCGAGGGTGGCAGGCGACGCCGAGGCCGGGGTCGATTTCGGGCGGTGGCTTCGCTTTCTTATCTGCCGAGCACCCCCGACGCCGCCCAGACGCCCCTGCGTGGGCCTGCGTGCCTTGGACTCGCTCGCCTGGCGGGCTTTTCGGAAGTGTCCTTGGCCAGGGGTTCCGGTTGCTCGCCACCCCCGCAAACTCTACATGCTCCCGCGGCCGCTTCTTCGAGTAGTGCTTTGCATAGGAAGTTGCTGGCCCCCCCCCCCCCCCCCCCGGTTTGCTGGAAGACATCGGGTGCGGCCGCGCCCCCCGCCCCGAGCTCAAGATACACCCGTCCACCCGGCCTCCTATCATCTCTGTCCACGGCACGGGGCACCATCGGGGAAACGGCCGTGCCCCCCGTCCCCCGGCGAGGTCCAGCGTCCGGACCGTGGCCGGGCTGCTTTCCAGGCCGAGGCGCCCCGCGGAACCCGCAGCCTCGAGGAGAGGCCCCCCCCCGGGGGGGCGTTGCCGTCGGCCATGCCGTGCGCATCGCGTCCTCTCCACGTCCAGGGTGGGCACAATCCGGAGCCAGCATGGCCCCTGCTTGTGCGAACCTTGGGGACATGAATAGGGAGATTACAGTGGCATCATTCGGGAATACACACACACACACACACACACACACACACACACACACACAGAAAGAGAGAGAGAGGTCGTGAGGGGTGGATTCATGCGAAGCGGGCAGGGCGGAACGGCGGCAAAGAAAGACACAGCCGTGCTCCCCCCCCATGTCCGGGGGCTCCCTTGGCCACTCACTGGGTACCCGCCACTGGTCATCGGGGCCAAGACCCCGAATACCCCGTGTGCTTCTTCGTGGGCCATCCCGGTATAAACCAACCACCGGCCCCCAGTACTTTATGCAACGTATCGCGGGCCAAAGCCTGGCCGCTTGTTGGCCGTATCAACCTTCACATCGGACACGGTAGTAGCCATCGCGGTTGGGTTCATGCTCTATGTCAATGCTGCGCTTGTTATCGACTGGCTTGGTACCAAGCATCGACGGATCCGTCTTGCGAGGTTGCCCTTCCACCGACCTTGAATCCCCCCCCCCCGCCTCGGATCCCCTTCCAACCCTGCCTCCGTCCACTATTATGCCACAGGGAAAAAGTCCGGCCGCCCCACTTCGTCCTCCTATTACTCTACAAACAACCAACAATCGACCTGTTTCGCCTGACCTGTCCGAGTCCACACTGCCGGTAGAACCCACGCATGATTCCGCTTGACAGGCCCGGCGAGAAAGAGTCCCGCCCTCCGCCTTCGAATCGGTCCCAGGGCAAAGCGCCGCTGGACAAGACTGTTGCTTTCGAGCCAAAAGAGTTACGCCATGACAACGGTGACGCGGACGGCACGACGAAGGAGAAAAGGGTATATGTGTCGTGGTCTGAAAGGAGACGCAAACCAAAGTCAAGCAAATACGGAACAGGGAAAGGGGGATGGGAGCCAAGAGCCATCGGCTACGCCCCAGACTGGCAACCCGCGCCTCCACGCCGCACCGGGCCGCCACTGACCGGCCGGAGCGGCACATCTTGCCTTGCTACTAGAAGAACGCAACCTTGGTGAGCACGCGGTACTCGACGTAGTCCTCGCCGTCTATGTTGATGAGGGCCCCGGTGCTGGCGAGCTTCCCGCCGAACGGACCAGTCTGTCGGCGCTCGTACCGGACTCCGTTGTACTCCTTGAAGTTTTCCATGGGAGCGGCGTTCATGCCGGGGTGGGCCATCGGGAGCGGCGACTGTTGCTGCGGCGGTTGGCCATGCGGCTGTGGATGCTGCACTTGCGGCGGCTGCTCGACGTGCGGTGCCTGCATCGACATGCCCGGCACCTGCATCCGCTGAGCGCCCTGGGATTGCCAGACCTTATTCAGGCGATCCACATTGTCGTGGAAGGCGGCGCGGTTGTCGTGGGGGTTGCCATGCATCTGTTGGCGAGGGTGGTTGTAGCGGCCCTCGAGCTTCAAGATCTCTTGGCGGGCTGCCTGGTTGCTGCGCTGGAGGTGGTCGGCGCTCTGAGACCGACCGTTCGTCCTAAAGTCGGCCTCGGGACCGCTGCGGGGGCCACGCAGCTCATCGTGGATCACGTCGCGCCGGGGGTAGCGCAGCTCGTGGGCCGCGTCCTGCTTGATGCCGTTCGGCCCGCCGCCGTCCATGTGCGGAAGAGTGTGCCGGTTGTTGGCGCCGTGCCCACCGTGCGCCGTTTTGGAACCGGCAAAAGCAACACGTCGTTGGGCAATGCAGACAGCCCGCGTCTCGTTGGCCACTTTGTCCTCGGGCTTCTCGCCCCCGTCGATCTGGCACTGGCGGACGCGGCAGTACTCCTTCATCTCGGGTCGCGTGAGCTCCTTGAGGTGCGGCAGAAAGATGACCTCGTCATAGTTAATCCAGAGGGCACCGGCACCGGTGGGGAAGTTGCTCTCAAAATACTTCCCGTCCAGTGTCTCCCGTACCAGCTTTACCCGGAACATATCGTTGGCTCCCAGGATCCCAAAGACGGCATGGGCTGCGCCCTTGTCCACCTCCGTCGTGGCCTCGGACTTGCTCCAGCTGCCGACGGCGATGCGTGTCGGCCGGCTACCCGGCAGATTCGGGCTCGTGTCCCACTCCAAGGGCTGCGGGAGCGCTCCCTGTATGGCCATCTGCATCTGCATCTGGTGGGGTTGGAGCACGTGCTGGGACTGCTGGCGCGGGGGCAGGGGCTGTGACATGAGACCCTGCGCTTGCTGCGCCGGGGCCGGCGCCGGGGCCGGCGCCGGCGTTTGGGGCGTGAGTGACTCGCGACTGACGGCAATACTGCCCGTGGCGCTGCCGGTGCGACGGCGCTTGCTGTCGGGACGTTGACCGGTCTGGGCGGACTCGGGGATCACGGCGCCGTATGCGATGGCGGGCGGCTGCGATGTCTCGGGCGGGGGGTTGTTGGCCACGCGCCGAATAGCCTCCTCGACACAGGTCAAGTCGTTCTTCTTCCGCGTCTCTTCGTCCTCATTGGGCAGGTCGGCGCTTGTGCGGAGCTTCACAAACTCCTTGACCTGGTTGTGATCCAGGCCAACGAGGTGTTTTTCGAACACGACACGCTCAAATGTCACCCAGCTGCCACCTGGCCCCGGAGGCACGGGGAAGGCACGCGTGTTGATCGAATCATTGGAGCGGGTTGTCTGTTGGATGCGAGTGCGCAATCTATCGCGGACGTCCATGAAGCCCACCACAGCGTGCTTGCCGGGAGACTTCGGCACGGGCGAGTCTCTCCAGTATCCGAGCAGGACTGACTTGTTGCTACCAAGACCATGTCGTCGGACCGACGCTGCGCGGCTCGCCGGTCTCTCCTCGACATCGTCGGCACCACTAAGCAAGCTTTCTTCCAGCTTGTCTTCGCCGAGGTCGCTGTAGAGCGACGCGCGCTTGCGCTTGGGATAGTGAGCCACCGGTTTCTCCGAGTCCTCCCGGTCGACGATTCCGACGTCGCCCGGCTCCGACACGACGGCTGGCGACGTCTTCTCGCCACCGCCTGTAGAAGCATGCGCCCCGGCACCAACCACTATCTCGTCGCCAAGCACGTCGGGATTTACACTAGAAACCGAGCTGGAGGGAGGAGGGCTCAGAATGGTGTCGTCCGCCGTATCCTCGTCTTCGATCTTGGATGAGTCAATTGCGGCCGCGCGACTGTTGGAACTTGGCGTTAGCATTGTACCCCTCTCCTTTTCGGGCAATCCAAGTAGGAAGGCGAGAGGGTCAGTCTCCAAGTTGAACACCCAAGGATGGGGTAGGCGGCACATGGTTGGGAAATTGGAACGAATTGACGACTACTCGGGACTGTGGATTCGATGATGCGGGGATGCGAAGCTTTACACCCAAGACCGGGCGCAATTGCCAGTAGGCGCAAGAAGGGGAGAATGAAAGGCTTGCATGGATATAGGGATATGGGGTGGCAGTGAATGCATAAGGTTGAGAAAGCGGTCAATAAGGTCCTAAGGCCCAAGAATGTGTGCATGTTTAGGGGATGCCTGGCTGGTGTCATGAGACAATGAGCCAGTATCAACATGGAAGTAGGCCCAGCCCCGGGCTCTCGAGGCTCTTTTTGCCGAATGCACACCGGAGGCCGTTGGGATGATGCATACCAACTAATGGCCAGGCCCGTAGTGAGACCAGCAATTTTGGGAAGAGCTTTCGGCCGGGTTGTGATGGAGGTCGGTCATCGGGGAGCTGATCTTATCGCAATGGCCGTGACCATGGCCGGGCACAATCGGAATGGACAAGGTGCAGTGTAAGTGCCAAGTGCTTGCAACGGATGGGCAACCAAGAGGACAAGGCCTCCAAAGCCAGAACCTAGGCGGTCCTCATGTCCTCAGTCCTGCAGCCCCCAGGAGCCAGGTGCCACTGACACCTTCCGGTATTTCGTCCAGCAGCGTATAGTTGGGTTGAAAGAAAGGGTATACTGGGAAGAATGAACAGGAACAAGGATCCAACTGTTTGGTGGTTCCAGGATCGTGGTGTGGACGATAGTGTTGTGGGGCGCACTTTGCAGCCATTGGAATCGAAAGCCAACGAGGAGGGAGAGGGGGAAAAAAAACCAAATCGAACGACACGCGTAGCGCGATGCGCAATAGGCCTTCTGGGCCGGGCGAATGGGCGATAGGGGAAAATAAACAGCAAAGAAGTTGCACATACCTCTCAACCGGGGCTGGCTCCACGTCGCGGACTTCGCTGTTGGTGGCCGTGGCAGCTTGAGTACTGCGTTCGGCATCGGCTTCATCCATGACGACAGAAGACAGAGAGACGGGGTGAAAAGCAGACCGGTGCGACCAAAATGGACGGGCGCGACACTGGTGGCAGAAGGAGGACTGCGGCGAGTGGGGGGGTTCTGCTGCTATACTGGCGGCTACGCTGAGGCTGCCTTGCCGATGAAAGGGCCTTGCCGATGCGGGTGTACTTGGTGTTGCGTGGAAGGGCGAGATGGGTGAAGGTCCAAAGGCCCAAACAAAAGCTTTCAAGAGCAGGCGGTAGGGTAAACAAGGTTGGGGTGAACCCGGGCGAGCAGGGAAGCAGGCTAACGTTTCCCCGATTTGGAGTTGTTGCGAATGAGGAAAGAATACTTGCGGGATGCGAGAGTATACAGCGAACGTGTCATAGGCTGGCTCAGCTCCATAGACAGACCTGGCGGTTTTAGTGGTGGCCTGGAACGGGATGGCAGTGTCTGAGGGCGGGACTAGCCATCCGCAGAGCGCGTAGTCAGTCCCTTTTTCGGGGCTTACCTGGTGCTGCCTGCTAATGCTGGTGCGGGCCGGGTGCGGAGGGCCCCAGGTAGAATAGGAGCGTTGTCGGTGCGGCCGAGACGCTGATGTTTTGCGCCCTTGGTTCCGGGATAGTGGCCAGGGGGGGTGGGGACGCGACTCTGAGGGTTTTGCGCGCGAGCGAGGGGGGGACGAGGAGAAATACTCGGAACCTAATAGCTGAACGAGAAAAAAGTTGTTGAAGATGGGAAAGGTGGGTGGGCAATTCCCAGAGCGAAATTGAAACCTTGGGCACACACTTAGAGGTGGGAAGTATGGAAGAAGAGGCAATGCGTAGGTGGCCCGAGTTCCAGATTGACTAAAAAATTAGCATCAAGACGTCGGCTTTGCAGGAGAGCCAATCGCGCCCCCCCAGACCAGGTTGAGTTGACTGCCAAAGACTTTTTAGGGGCCTTGGCGGGCGAGCGAGAGAGGGAGAGGGAGGAGGGGACAAGAGAGAAGGGGGGGGGAGACGCATCAACATGCTCCTTCTCCTCCGCGCATTTCTATTGCTGTGTTGCCGGATATGACTGGACGACGGCTTGGCCAAGTACAACCCATACCTCGCTGCCACGCCCACTACTGCTTACGTTGCCGGTGATTAGTTTCATTGGCACCTTGGGCCCGAAACAAAAACCAAGTACCGGGGTCGGGTCACGCAATCGGAAACCGCTTTCTACCAGCAGAGAAAAGAACGGCCCTCCGTTCAATGGACTCACTCGCCATCCCATGGCCCAAGTGCAAGTCCTCATTCATCCCCAGTCACCGCCTGCCAGCGGCAATACGCACGGGTTTGTCGCATTCCTTTGGGTTGAGCTGATTGGCAGAGCTCGTATTAGCCACGCTAGCGCGGGTACGGCGTTACATGGGCGTCCGCCCGTCTGAGATGGGTGTCATAGACAGGCCAGGGAGGGGATACAAAGAGTTTATTAAAACAACATTTGACGCAGCAAAATCTCTGCGGCCCCCCTGGATCGCTTCATCCCTCGCGGCCCCCGCAGCCGGGTGTGCGTAATCATGGCCAACCTTCGGCGACCAACGGTGGCCCCCAGGATTCGCGTTGCTGCCGTCTTCGTCTAAGCCCGGCACGCGAGCGCGCGGGAGCTGGCCCGATACTGTTAGATCGACAAATGAGAAGACAGCATGCAGCGAAGCTTTGCATACCTACCTGCCCTGCTTAGGTACCTCCGAAGTCAGCTGCTCCAAACTACTCGGCGCCGTAACACAACTCGCAAATTGCCGGGCCCTGGCCCTGCCTTACTAAGTAGCCTACCGACGGGGCTACTGGGACTGAACTCCACTGCTGTTACTCGGCTGCTGTACGAACATGCAGCTCTGGGTATGTGGACAAGTGCTAAGGTTAAGTAAAAAAAAAAAAAAGAGGCACGCAAGAGTGGCTCATGGCTAATGCTATTACTGCGGCTGCGTCGGTCCATGGCTAGCCCGGCGAACCCCGTGTCGCCATCTCTGGCCGATGCAAACACGGAATTGAGGAGAAGCGGAGCTTGGGGGAAGAAGAAAAAAGGGAGAGAAAGTCAAGCTAGTACCGAATACACCGGGCGGCTTACTGAGACTGTTGGCGGCGACTGGGACGGGCTCCGCGACGACCTCGGCTCGGCTGACGGGCTGACGGGCTATTGTCGTATTGCGCAACTTGCCATGAGGTTGACCGCATTGCCGAGTGAAGTCCAGCTGGAACACCGCCACCGGTTTGCATACCTCCCATCCTTATTCCTGGGACGAAGGGTCAACTCGACTCAGCCTGGCCCTCGCGTCTGCCTCTCGCCTCCACGGTTTGTCAAGCCCATGTGGCTCACCCGCCGAACAGTAACCTTCAATAGTGCTCGGGGTTTCAGAGAACGGGTCCCACTCTTTTACAACCCGCCCGCCTGCCTGTTCCAATGGCCGCCCATGTCGCGCTGCTCGGCCATACCTCTCAGAGCTCTTTGCCTAAACTGTGTCTCGTCGAGAGATCTATCTATTCCCGGCAACTGCTAACGTTCTTTATTAGCCAATAGGTGTCCTCGAGGCGAGGCAGCTTCTCGCTTTCGCCAGCCTGTTGGTAAGTCAGTAACAATGGGCGCTGCTTTGTTTCCAGTTCCCGGGTACCACGGGCGGCTATTACGGCTCCCACACTTCGTGGGCGATTGTTCATCATGACCCGTGGATTGCTTATCATATACCCAAATCTCCACCTTGGTCGCGTCTGGACCCCGGCAACTGTATGATGACTCCATTCGCCCAAAACAACCGGCCCGGCCGTTCTGCCCGCATGAGCGTATACGATACCCAACCATTGGTTGGCCAGTTATCTTTCGTGCCCGAGAGTTACCGAGGACGGCATTCCTCCCACTGCAACGTTGGCTTGGTTACTTTACCTCTCTTTATCGCTGTCTGTTGCCGTCCTGCTGACCAATCTCTGCCCCCCTCCCCCCCGACTTACTGCATTTCGGAGACGCTACCCCGTTCTTTTGGTTATGTGCGGTACGCGTAGACAGAACTTTCTCGCTGCACACCAATGGCAATCCCGGGCACCAGGGCTTCCCCGTAACTAAGCGAACATTTCCAGAAAGGCGTTCGGAGTTGTGGCGTGCAGATTGTCCAAGCCTCTGCCACAACCTAGCGAGGGTAGCAATGCGTCCCCCCCCCCCCCCCCCCCCTGATCTGTGTATTGGATCGAACGGAAAAGTGCCACGGCCTTATATACAAAGCACAAGGCCCTGCAAACGACACAGAAGCGCTCCTATACACTAGAAGGATGCCGGCAAAATGGTAAGTGCCATCCAGTCCATGGCCGTGCGATGGTGCAGCCAGTCACACACACGCTGCGTCCAAAACACGCCGATTGATTCACCATGTAAGTCGCTCGCAAACCCCTGGGACTGCGGCCCGTATGGCCCGCAAGCTGGACCGGGTAGAGCCTTGTTGCAGACTCCAGTTTGCTGGTTCAAAGCCGAAGGAGGTTAAGAGTATTTCCTTTCGATATTACCCATCTTATCACTGCCAAAAGCGGGTGTACCGTCCATCATGGCTGGCTACTTAGGCGACACCCCCTTGCGCGCATCCACCGTGCCGCAAGTTGTACATCTCACGACGGTGCGACCAACAACAACCCACCGACAGATCACGCAACCACTGGAGGATCTGTCGGGGCACGGGTTGCCGGCCAGATGTGACTCGGCATGGCCACAAGACGCACACAGCCCGGGGAGGGACGGGTTGCATTTTTCACCCCCCCCCCCAATACGGATGACGCCTGCACCGGAAGGGTTGTCACGCCAGCAGATTCCGCCGCGACGGCCGCAAGCAAAACCACCGCCCATCGATACCCAAAGTACCCGATAATGACTCGTCGCACAGCATGCCGTGCGACACGCTTGCATATCGGCGGCCTCGGGTGCATACGTGTCCAGCCCACCGCACGATATTTTTCGGTGTAGCACGTGTTACCTTTCTGGGACCGACGGGTTTCGCCTTCGTGGACAACGCCTTCATCCGTCCTGAGCGGCGGTGCAGCACGAGCAAGCTCCGTGGAAACGAGGCAATAACATGGAGCTTCATGCTCGTCCGCGCGGAGGGCTTTGACCGGCTCCATGTGGTCCATATACGTACGAGCCAAGGCCGCGAAGCACCAAGTACCAGCTTTACTTCAGCGACCTCGGCCACCACCCCTCCCTCTTCCTCTTCCTCCCCGGCCGCCGCCCCGGCCGCCCTTCTGCCCCCTTCCGCCCTTCTTCCAGCCAGGGTTTACTTTGGTGTCAAAGCGCTCATGCAGCCTCTCCTCGCCGAACGCCATCTCGGTAAAGCGTAAGTAGCTGGTCATCCCGCCGTCCACAACGGCAATGATGACATTCCGCCAGCCGTGCTTGAGCCTCTGATACATGTGCCCGATTCCGGGCCCACCGGCACCGCTCTTGGCGTCGGGCGGGTCGTACGGTGTCGAGTCTACCAGTGATGACATCTCGGAGAGGGTCGGGACGGACGTGGTGCGCGCGTCAACGACGGCGACGCGGAAGTCCGGGACCGGCAGCTTGGACTTGGTGAAGCCGGGCCGCGACTTGAAGACGTGGTAGCACACCTTGAACGGTTCCTCGGCTGGAGGCTGGCTTGGGGCTGGGGACGGCCTGTGGCGAGGGATGAGGTGGAGTTGACGGTAAATCGGTTGATAGGAGCGGTAGAGGCCGGGCTTGACCAGGGGCCCCGAGGACGCATGGTTCCGAGGCATATCTGGCGTCGACGATGAAGGCATGACGAGAGAAACAAGCCACTGCCACAGGGTTGTCACTGGCGGGTCCGCCGGGCATTCGTTCAAGGGCGTTGCCCGCGAGACCAGGTAGCCCGATCGCCGCAGATTCGAATAAACCTGATACTTCTCCAGCGTGACCTTGCCCCTCTCGTCTTCATTGCCGATGAAAAGGGCGTACGCAGCCTGGAGGCTGAGGGGCAGGCCCCATTCGTAGTCATCATCGCCCGTTCTTTCTTCCTTCTCGGCCGTTTCCCCAGCTTCCCTGGTGACCGGGAATACTTCCTCGATCCCACGCCGGGGCCACCGCAGCAGCAGATCCCCTCTCTCGACGAGGAACAGCGCTTCCTCGGGCAGCAGCCACGTCTTGTCCCAAGCCGGAGCCGTCTTGGCCTGCCCCTTCAGGACGCGGCCCATGCTTTTCACCATGGCGCCCGACTCTTTTTCCATCACGACGACGCGGTCCCTCTTCCAGAGACCCAGCGGCTGCGCCTCCTCGTCCGGCTCCCTCGCAAAGTGCTCAGGGAAGTACCACCCCACCATGTAGTTGCCTGGCGCATGGACTCGCGTGTAGCTGAGCACATCGTGCATGGCCGTCCGGCTGGACTCCAGCGTGTTCTCCTGCAGGCGCGTGCCGTGCGACTCGAAGTCCTTTTCGCCCCGGCGCAGCGTCTTCCCCGAGACATGGGGCGCCTTTTTCTTCTGAGCGGCGTCGGAGCCGCCAGGCAGGGCCGCAGCGAACTTGCGAAAATCGGATACTACATCGTCGCCGTCCTGATCTTCTGCATTTTCAAGACTCGGGGCGTCCCCGTGCACCGTGGCTGAGGCCGCCGGCACGGCGCTGGGATCTTCGTCGTCGTCGTAAGGCATTGCGTTGGGGAAGAAAAGTCGGAAGTACTGATAGCTCAGGGCGAGAACACAATTGAGTGGGTATACTGCTTAGTGGAGCAGCTGTGGGAGCCGCGGAACAGACCGCGCCACATTCCGCCCATGGCCCATACCACGACGAGGTCCTCGGGTACTTTGCACAGAGCCCAGTGTTCAGGAGCCATCGGCACAACATTGGAAATGACAACTTGACAACGAGTATGCTACTTCCCTATAGACTATCCTCGACCATCCTCAATTGTCCTCGACTATCCTCGGCCAACTCTGGCCCAAGTCTGACCCACATCTCCTCCTGCCACTTCTGACTAGCTGGTACAAGTGAAGATAACGCGCTAGCCTCCCACGATACAGGCAAGATGGCCGAGTGGTCTAAGGCGCTGGTTTTAGGTCAAAGGCAAGGAATTGCCCACGTCTAAAGCACCAGTCACTCTTTGTGGCGTGGGTTCGAATCCCACTCTTGTCAGTGAAGTATTCTTCGATTTCTCTTTTTGCTGTTCTCGTTGTTTTGTGCCCCCAAAAGGGGCAAACTTTCTTCCAGGGGGCCTTGATACCCTAAGAGCGCCTCCTGAACGATATGTCCTTGAGTCTCTAAGAGTAGCCAGTACTAGCCTTTCGTTAGTTACTGGTCCAGTTGCAATCCAGGTCCAGGTCTAGGTGTAGGTCTAGTTGCCTGTATAGTTACCAGTCCAGTTTAAATATAGCTACTGGTCCTGTTGCTGGTCCAGGTCCAGGAAATCGTGACAATGAGTGTGTTGGTGGGTTATCAATGTTGTCCATAGAGTTTCCTCGGCGTGATCGCTAACCAGAAGTGGCCATGTCCGTCGTGGGCCAATTCCGGAACTGTTGGGATTTCGCTGGTGATTGTGTGTTTTATTACCTTAGTCTCTAGATGCCACAAGCCCTCTTAGCCAAGTCGGAACCGTACTGCCATTCGTCTGATCACCTTCCATTTTCCAGTTGACATATGTTGGATGCATGACCGTGGCATGGTGATTTCCGGGATCGACAATATTGATGACGAAGAACTGGCACTGCGAGCCATCTTCGGGGGCAGGGAGGTCCGTCAACAGCCATCGGCCAAGTTAACGAGGTGCATATCATGGTTGTAATGATGGGCTGGAGTCCGCTGATGATTAAGCTGGCAATGGCCAACAAATGATCGCGACTCAGAGTCAAGGTGGGCGACCTCGTACGAAGTGAAGAGAAGTAAAAGTAGGAATTGAAGGGCAAGACCACGCGCTTCTGCGAGGTATTCGAGGAGTCGATGCTTCCCCACTCAGATCCCGATGGCGGCTATTTCGTCATGGTTGTCACGATCCGAGGCCTCGAAAAAAGATGAGGCTGCAAGAGGTCAACAGAAAAGAGTTGTGTGCGCTCCTGAACCGGAATCTAGAGTGTGGTCCTGCGAGGATGGGTTGTAAGTGAGCTGCCTAGCGCACAGTCCAGGTCATCAGCTGCCCCGCATGCCGTGGTGAACATGCAGAAGGTCGAAGTGTCGGAGGACTACCTCTTCCCGCCGCCCACGGGATTTCACGCTGGCATAGTTCTTGGTATGTGTTGTTACCAAACGATTACTTGTGGACGACGCCATGCTTTAAGGATGGCGAAGAAACGTCATGGGTGCTCTCCACGTTATTAGTTAACTCCGGTCATGTGCCCGGTCCTGTCTCCTACCCTATCTAGGGTACAATTTGAGCTGTATTTGCGGCCGTATCTGCGGTCTGATATACAGTCCTTATTACAATTACCGTTACCGCCGCCGCGACCCCGGCGTTAGCCGACCCGAGTTTTGTGTCCTAATTAGAGCAACAAGCTAAAAGAAGACCCGAGATAAAAAGCTAGCCGTACCTCCAAAAAGGCTAAGACAGCCTGTCCCTCCAGTTACCAAAGAGAAAAGGGCGTTGGTGTCGCTGTAGTTGCTATTGTTGCTGCTGTTGCTGGTGCTGGTGCTGGTGCAGTTGCTGCGGCTGTTGCGGCCGTTGCGGCCAGCGTTGCTGCCGCTGCCGCGTCTGCCACCGTTGCCGCCGCCGCGGCCGCTAGACCGACGGCCAACGCCGCCACCCACCACCAGGTGGGCCACATGGCCACCATTTATATAAACTAACATAAGGGTCAGTAGTGTATTCCATTGGATTAATCAATGTCCTAATAGCTTTGGGCTTACTGTTGCTGCCGTTGCTGCTGCTGCCGCCGCCGCGGCCGCGGCCGGCCTCACGGTGCGGACAGTTACGAGCCTTGTGGCCTGGTTGGCGATAGTTGTAACAAGTCGCGGGGGCGCGGCCGGTGATGCCGTTCATAGCACCGTTGCTTCCGTTGCTTGCGTTGTTGCTGCCGCCGCCGCCGTTGCTCTTCTCGCGCTCCCTAAGTTGGCGGTACTGGAACGTGTTCGTGAGGGCCGTCCACCTTGCGTCGGTTTTCTCTGTCTTTTCTTTATTATGAGACTCGAGGTTTTTTCCACCTGCCTCGACCAATACCTGCTTCGCCAATGTCCAGCATTTAGTCTGCAAGCGCTCTTCGATACCTTCTGCCCACTCGGGATGCTTTTCGATGAAGGACCTAAAGATTATGCGACTTTCCTCCAAAGGCCGCATTTCGCCATCCTTCTTTTCGCGCCAACGTTCGAGACCGGCAACCAAGAACATCGGCATATTGCCATATTCTCTGTCAAGATCGAGTTCGTCGGGGTCGTACAGCCGCTGCCGCGTGTCCACCGTGAGCTCCTTTGGCGGGACGGGAGCCATCGGCCTGGGCTTCTTTGGCAAATCAGGAACTTTCACCTCGGGCTGTTTTGGGGGTAGCTGTGGGAAAACAGAAACAGCCGTCTTGGACTTTTTTGGCCGAGGGGGAGCGCTCGCCTTTGTCTGCTGGGCCTTCGGCGGCTGGGTGTTCTGCTGACCCAAATCACGGAGCGGAACGCGCTTCTCTGGCGCTGCTCTGGGCTTGTAAGTGCGATGAGTAGCAAAAAACGATTCATCAACGACCGGGACCCGGGCGCATTCGCACACCATATTCCATATGAAATGGTGCCATATGGCGTGCCTGTTGTTCTCCGCCTTCGGGTACAGAAAGTACTTCAAGTGAAATGAGAAGATGGCCACTTGCTTGATTGCCTTCGACTCGGCATCTCTCATAACGAGGAACTTGATAGGGCTTCTCCACTTCTTCAGGTATTCTCTTGCGATATTATCAGGAACCTTCATCTGCACTTTCTCACACAGCAGATCACCTTGGTCATTGATCAAACGGGTACTCACAGGAGAAGGCACTGCTGATGGTTTTTTGTGCTATGGATCGGGACATTTGACCTACACTGGAGGACCACCTTATAAATAGCCTCTGCTATGCCGTAGTTCATAGTTAGAGAATCAGAGCACTTTATCTCACCTATTTGTCTGTCCCATACCAAAATGACGTTCCAGAGCAGTACGACAGTTATGAGCCCGGTGCACTAGTTGCCATACACATCGAACGCTGCAAGGAACGTTACTTAGTCCATTCCTAGTTTCCATATCATCCATCACCAGAGGGGAGAGCCGCCCACAGGGCGTGTCAATTCATCATACTTCTCTCAGCTGGCCACAAGGGCCACGACAATACCATCTATATCAGTCAACGCAGAAAAACCACAACACTCCATGATCCCTCACATATCCACCGCAACCATGACCTAGTTTTGGGGGAAAACCACTGCTAGGCGTTCCTCGAACCGGGCCTCGGCCACCCGGAGTGCGTCCTTGACTATATCGCGGAGCTCAGCTCGGGTCCTAGTGATAGTACCGCTATTACGGCGAGTTACTCGTAACGAGGTTCGGGCGGACTTGTCGCTCCGCTATTCCTCCGCGAGGGAGGTGGGATGCTTGCGCTTGGTCGCGATAGTGACGACGCTCTTATCGTCATCTTCGTCGTCGTTATCGATGACAATGGGCTTCTTCTTGGATCGAGCTGCCTTATTAGTAGCGGGCGACGCAAATGTTGCGATATACTCTACATCGCTCCCCGACGAGGCGCCAGCCTCGTCATTATCGACTAGATCGATAAGGAAACCGGCCGAGCCGGCGGCAGCTGCGGCGGCAGCTGCGGCGGCGACGTCGGCAGCGACAGCAGACGCAAGGTCTATCATAGGACGGGCAGCAGCGGCAGTAAGGGCTACGCCGGCAGCGGCGGGAGCGGCGCTAGCGGCGGCCTACTCATTCTTGTTCTTATCTGAAGCCATAAACCGTCAGCGTCGTCCTTGATGTTAGCCAAGAAGGAAACTCACGGGCAGACGATATGTTCACGGCTTATATTATCAAGCCGGCAGCGGAACGTGTATATATATGTGTGTGTATATCTGGTCAGAAATCAACAGTTAGCCGTTGCTCCATTCCCTCAATAGTTACCGTCGGGACGCAGCATTCCCGGATGCAGATACGTGACGAGCGGATCTTGCTCTGTCGACGCCGCAACAAGCCCGGAAGTGCCGCCCGATGATGGAAGGGATGGGGGGACCAACTCACTATTCTCCTCCCCAAGAGCGATGAGGATTGGAACCTCCTTGAACACTCTCACTGTGAGGGCACGCATGGCTTTTGCCATCTTTGGCCAGTCCTTGTACGCCTTGTGCCACTTCACGCCGCCGGGCTGGAACTTGTGCCGGATCATCGTCATGTCCTGTACCTGGACGTTCCTCGGCATCCCGATCTTTTCCACTTGCAGTCGGAGGCAAGGGTTCGTTGCGTCGAGCACATGTCCCCATTCCGTCTTGCGCGATGAGAAGGTAGGATAGTGCCATAGGGTGCCAAAAGCGGCTCCCTCTGGACCCGAGGGCTTTTCCAGCTTATGGACCTCGAGATCTGGGCAAATTTCAACAAGCCTCTCAAGCATGGCGTCCCACTTAGAATCAATGATAGGACAATGCGTGTCCCAACTTCCGGGCTCACGGTCCATGTAAGCGTCCAGGGCTACCTTGGACTCGGAGTACTCGTCGAACTCCTGCGTTTCCTTCATCAACGCTCGCAGCTCGTCCATGAGATCCTTAGAAGCTTGGCACAGGGATAGAAAAGTGTCCCAGTAGCACCAGGTAGGCTGCGTCAAGTTGAAGACTGACTTGAACGCCTCCAGCTGCGAAACAGTCCCCGGTGGCTTGGCGGAAGCTGTAGCCTCGGGCTGAACCAACGCGTCGTGAAGAGTCCTTGAAGTGTCGATCACAAGGTCAGCGAATGATGATTCAGAACAGCAAAGCCTCCACGATTGATTAACCAATGGTATAACAGGTTACTCCCGAATGCGGAACTGCAACCGCTAGTAGGGGTGTTCGAGGAAGTGGTATAAGTGGAACCTGGAGTGGCAAGAATGCCGTCAGTGAGGTTGTTCGAGGGAGTGATGCAATTAGGAGCTGGGGCGACGAGATTGCCTCCTGTAAGTGTATTCGAGGGAGCATTGTGCTAATGATGGTGTTCGAGGGGGTGACAAGAGTCCCGCAGTGAGGTTATTCGAGGGAGCAGTATTCAGTAAGGGTATATCGTGATCCCATTGGGACCTGGAGTTCTCCAGTGAGGGTGTTCGAGGGTGCAATGTGACTGGGACCTGAAGTGGAAGATTGGCGACTTACGTCTCCATGTCGACCTCGTCCAGTAAATGGAGCTCTGGGACCTCGTCGTCAAGGCCCTCGGCATCCATGGCCTTTGCAGGCCGCTTCATTCTGTTCGACATATCCATTGTCAAATTACGGAATGGAAGGGATGCTGCTGGTATTGTTGCAATTGGAAGATGTGACAATATGGAGACTGAATGTGATGGTTGGTTTAAGACTGTTGGGTGATATAAAGAATGAATGCAGGAGGGGTTTAGGCGGAAGTCAGGCCATGTTCGCCCAGATTACTCCATCGTTCTTGCCGTTGCTGTGGACTAGGTGTGCCTTCCTTCCCAGTGAGTATTCTACAGACTGGGTGCGACTTCCTTCCGTGTTCGTCCATATTTTCTCGGTTAGTTCATGACTTTTGCTGTTTCTGCAGACTGGGTGTGCCATCCTTCCCTGTTCGCACAGAATGGTATCTTCCGGCCATACGAGGGGTTGATCCGTGAGGGCAGGTGATACGCCAACTCGTGATAGCATGTGCGTAACAGCGACGAATCTTCGAGGGATCCTCATATAACAGTATTGAATAGTGCCGTATACGAGGCCACGGCAAAGTACCTTCCTGATGGCCCTCCTGCTTCAGAATGCACAGAACCAGGACCGTGCCACTCTGCACGCCAAGTTGTTATTGTTGGTGTTGCTACATATCTAGTCAAATTCCTGTTGATGCTGTCGAGCCATCTGGCATCCGTTCGGGTACTGGGGGCACCATCAGCTACCAGTTACAGAGACGGTCCTATGCCTCAAGGGCTCAAACATCCCATGTTGTTCGCCAGCCAACTTCGCTATTCGGATTACTGGTTTCCATTTCCTGTTTCTGGGGTTACGCCGGTTGCAAGTGCATCGTTGAGGGTCTGGTCCTCTCTATTTTTGTGGCCACCCGCCGCCGTTGCGTTGAGTCGATTTGCGTATGCCTTTGTCAAAACCGCTGTATGGTCAGAAAAGAAGGTGTAGCAGGCGTGTCTTCATTCAACTTCCTGCTGCCGTACGAGCCTCCAGTTGAGCTGGAGCCCTGGAGCCCTGCGCACAGGCCATATCGTGTACATTATCGTTGTACCACTTGCCGTACTTCATCAGCCCTTGATGTTGAATCGTCGGCAATCCACGCCAATTTGGATTAACTGATCAGGTAAACTACCTAATTGAAAACATCAGTGCACCAATACTTGTCCCGTGTTGCGACATATCGAATACGGCTTCTCTCTCTCTCTCTCACACACACAAGACAACACCACGTGAGCCCGCTTATACTATTGAAAACATTTCAAGCTGCTCAGCGCCTCGCGCCTGATAATAAAAACGACCATCTAAGTGTACACACCCCTTGCACGCTTAATAGAAACTACCCTACTATACACACGAGGAGCAATAATACTAGATTATTAGTCATATCTTATTCGCCGTTTTTATAGACCATCCAACCTTTGTTAGGTCGGTACATCGCCTATGGTCATTTCTGTTGTCAGGCGTGTGAGCGCCTCGTCTAAGACGAGGGCAAACTCGGAAGTCATCTGTGTGACGCTAGTATTACTCTACGATAATAGCGGCTTCCTTGAGTTGGATTTAACACTGGCTCTGCTAGTGGCGCACTGTGTGTGCGTTAGGGGGTGAAGTCGGATCTTGCAACCTCCTCGTGGTGCCCCCTGGAAATCTGGCACGTCACTGTCCAGAGCTAATGCAACGCAAATATTCACGGCACGAGAAGTACCGCTATGCATTAGCTACTGCACCGTTATAGTAAGTCATTGAAGAGCTGGGTATAAGGAGCTGCCTCGGTCCGTGTCCTTTGGGCTGCCGTGCGTTTCCCGCCAGGCGGCACCCGGAATTCAAGGACCCGTCCGGGAGACCGGCCTGGTGGATATATAAGCAAGTGGATGCTAGGTTAAAAGTTCGCGTCGTGCGAGATATAGGTCATCTCAGGAGCCCTAGGCCTGGGCCCTCGGATCGGCGCCTCGGGGTCCTTGGCGCGGCTTCCTACTGACCAATCGGCCGCCCAAGCAGCCGACGAAGGGCGAAAAGGATGAGGGCAATCGTGTTTTCATGGCGAACCGGCGTGACGTCAGGGAGGCTGGAAGACAGGGTCGACAGGGAGACGTCCAGGACGCGTCTCGGAATTCCCGCCCGCAGCTTTTTCCAGTTGCCTCGAGTTCTGAACGCCCCTGTCCCACGCCACGAATTGCTGCCCAGGGTGGGGGGTGGGAGTCCAGGGTCCAGGGTCCAGGGGCGGCTTACCCATGATGCCAGGTGCCAGTGCCATGGGGTTTCGAAGGGGCATGTTGAATTCCCATGGGCGTCACCGTGTGGCCGGCTCCGCGCGTCTTTGCCGTCGACCCTGAAACGTGCCGCGTCTCCGGCTCCAGGGATCACGAGTTCGGGCAGTTTGCAAGTGCGTCATTGCTACAGTTGCGGCGTGTTGTCCTCAGGTCTGGACCCTTCCGGCCGACACCTCCACCCCGCGGCCAAGCTGCACGGCACCGCCACCACATCACAACGACGGTCCAGATGCTGACGGCTGTCCTGCGCGGCCACATCAAGTCGTCCCTCGCGGGTGGGCAAAACCTTAGGCCACGGAGCAGTCGCCCTACGTCATCTCCCCCCCCAGTCGTGCGCGCCCCGACGTTCGGCGAGAGCATCGTCGCCGTCGACCGCCAGGCGGGGTCGTCGCCACTGGATGCGCTGCTCGTCTTCTCGAAGCCCGCCGATCGCCCTGCACACCGAACACGCTTTTATGCCTCAAGCTGGCGGCCAACGGGCCCTGGCCCCGGTGGGGGGGGGGGGGGGGGGGGGGCGACTCTACGGTCCAGCGTGACCTGTCGCGCGCTCGAATGCGGTACGATGACAGGGACCCCGGCTACCCTGGAATCGTAGGGTAGCCGGGGTCTGATCTGCTGGCTGCTCCCGCCGGGCCGCCAAAGTCACGCGCTGCTCAGGTTTGCTCCCATCCCAGGGCCCTGGCCGCGCAGCGGGATCGGCAAAGGCTGCCTGCTCTCGACGGGGCCGGCCATGTCATGGCGGGGCCGGGACGCTGAGCCCGCCAGCGCCAGGACAGACAGGCAAAACCGACGATGCTGCCCATTCCTCCTCAAGGCCAGCAGCACCAATTGACATCATCGAGGTGCCTTGTGACCAGCCGTAAGACAGACCTGCGGCGCTACGGTTTGGAGACGGCCTAGACGGCGACCGCCGGCGCCGCCCCCGGGGGGGTGTTCATTCCGTCCTGTGGGGGTTGGCAGGCAAAAGTAGCCAAAGTAGGAACATAGGTACCTGGATACTCGAAGTGGGAGGGGCGCGGGCGAATGGGGCGTGAGAAGACAACCGTACCCTTCCTCGAAGGGCTCCCCGTCCCTGGCCGACTTGGAGGTCCCAGCTAGACGGGAAGAGCCGTATATAATCCGGCATGGCACGTTGTTGGGTCCAGATCACGCCCCGATCTGCATGTCAAGCCCTCTTCCTCTTCATCGCCAGTGTCTTTGGCCTCCATCCCTTGCTTGAAGCGAGGCCGTCGTCGGCCCAAGCACGTCCCCCCTGCCAGCCGCCCACGCGCCCGCCCGCCAGCCGCGACCCAGCCGACCAACTAGGTACCCGTCCCCCGAGCGACGGGCGCTAGGAACCCCCCGTCGAACCGTCGCAATTCCGTCATTGGGCTGGGCTCGGCTTCTGGAAGAATCCCATACCGCCCGGGCCTCCCAACCCCATCCCTCCATCCCGCCATGGCGGGCTCCACGCGTGCCGAATGCTATCTCAACCTGTATGCTTCTGCTCCAAATTCCATACCTGCACATGCAACACGCCCGGATTCCCATGGCTGCGCGTCACGGGGTGCTGGCCGGGGGCAGCGGTCTGCTGGGGCGTGCATTGCCTGAACCGGGCCACACGGCCGAGAGGCTGGGGGACCTGCACACCCAACCCACCTAGTTGGAGCCCACGAGCGGCGGCGGGCCTTGCTGGCATTTGGCTTTCTCGCTCCCCCTCCCCGTGCATGGATACTTACATACCCTCCTCGCGTTCCGCAGCAACGACGTCCAGGGCCCCCCCTCAGCATCAGCACGCCCGTCTCTCGTTGCCGCCGTGCCCGACGACCCCGGTTACAGTCTGCACCGCCATCTGCACCAGGACCGGCACCACCGCCCGCCCGTGGGGTTCGGCTCGCCGCCCAACGAGGCGGAATCGCGCCAGCGCATGGCCCATGTCATGCTCGCTCTCGCCTCGAACCTCCCCAGCGCCCAAAAGTGACGGGCGGTGCGGTGCGGGCCCCGTCGCCAGTTGCTGCTTGGTTCCCGGGGCTGGCATCCTAAGTGCGCGCGCGGAAACCCTCCTTGGCGAGCGGCCGCCCGTCTTGCCCATACAAGAAACACGGGTCGTTTACAAGCAACCGCACAGACTCGCCGAGATGCTGTACTGTACTATTATGTTTATATTCTCACTGCATTCTTCGACGCTATTACCCACCCGCACATATTTTTCTACAAAACATGGGACCCCATCTGTGAAGTGGTTTCCTCCCCCCCCGCCTGGTTCTGGGCCACTCGTACAATGCTCCCCGGCCAGCCAGCTCGTCTGCCCACAGCCGTTCCGGAGATGCGCGACCCTCCCGGCTGACGTCATGCTTTCCGGCCGCCGGGGGGTTACATTATGGCGAAGACAACAGTCCCACGAGCACGTAGAACGGCGGCATTCCCGGTGCACCACGATGCCCATTGAACAGCCGTGGCCGTTGGGCTCTTTGCACAGCATTCGCGCCTCCTCGGCAGCTCGGCAGCTGGGGAGGAAGAGAGCCAGCCAGCCACGTGGGGGATCAATAGGAAAGCGACGGCACATGGCCCATGACGTAGGGCGGGGTGTCCTTAGGGCGGACGCCCTGGGATCCATGATCCTGGGCCACTCGGCAAGCTCTTGGCCCCAAGATCTCCAGGCCCCAAGATCTCTAGGCCCCACACCTGGAATCCAGGGACGGATGCACCCCCAAGCATTATCGCGAATCCAGAGTCGCTGGGATGAAAAGCCGGGCTGTAAACGACGGTTCGGCTGCCTAGACTTTGGGTGTCCTTCTGAAGGTCCACTGCAGGGGTTGGAAGCCCAAAGACGACTATGCACGCACAGTCGTGCCCGTCCGGCCCGCCCGCTTTTAGCCACATGGCGGCCCTTGGTCCGACGAAAGAGACACGGCGGTGGTTTGGCTTCCGGGGAGGGATGGCTTGCTGTCTGGACCGCGGCAAGCATTGCTATACCTGGGCCCCGCAAGGCCTGCTCACGGTGGCCTGTGCCGCTACCGCCGGGTTTTCTATTCGCGCTGGGTCCATGGCATGATGGCCGTGACCGGGAAGCTGACCTGCCCCTCCCCCTCCGTGGCTCTGTTCGGATACGACCAAGGCGTCTCCTCCGGGGTCGTCATCTCGGACGACCACCATGCCGTCCACGGGCTCCATGGGAACGGCGAGACTGGCTTGCTTTCCATCATCATCATCACCACCGCCACATCCATCTATGCTACTGGGCATTTCGTGGGAAGTGACTTTTCTTCTTTTTTACTGGCACCACATACCCGCACCGCTTGCCGTCATGACGGAAAAGAGGACAGCGTGCTCGATATGCGACCGTAGAATGGCGCGCGTAAGATGATGACGTGCCATCTCCTGGATAACAAACGCATCGTCCCGTATGGAGGAAACGCTGATGGTGGATTTAGGCCCTAGTACCTTGGCTCGTGGGAGGAAAGAAAAAAAAATACAAAGGGAGGAACAATGAGCCCAGGCCATGCACAAACCCGTAGGTCGCGTTTTATGGAGCATAAACCTATGATTCGTACGTCTAATACTCGTGAGATCCCCCGCCCCCCCTCCTCAAGAGGGCTTCGTGCAAAAAGCAAAAGCAAAAGAAAACCGACCTGCCGGCTGTTTTCACACGCCAAACGCCTTCGAGCCCCAGGGTATACTATCCGTACGAAGCAATGTTGGTGGGGGTGTATCTAGAAAGAAAGAAAGAAAGTGAGCAGAATGCCTCACTATGCCGTTTGGTATGCGCCCTCTGCGGAACAAACGTCAGGCTTGCGTCGCGGCGAGCAAAGTGGAGGACGAGGAAAACAAAGGTCCGACAACAACCCTTCCCCCCTCCCCCCTTTCCCAACCCCCCATAGACCCCATGGCAGCCAGTGCGAATACGGAGTCTAGGAAGAAGGAGAAGACGAGCGGCGGACGGCCCATTCGTCATACTCGGTGGGCGCCTGTATGGCGGGACCGAACTTGGCGTAGCGGCCGGTGAGCATCGCGCGGGTGGCCTGGAAGCGGGCGTAGTCGCGGTCCTCGTGCTCGGTGAGGGACATGCGCAGGTCGATGTCGGCGAGCAGGCCGCGGCCGTCGGCGTTGCGCACGTGGACGCGGGCGCCGAGGCCCAGCAGCACGCTGACGGTGTACTTCTGGCCCAGCCGCGCCGCCACCTGCAGCGCCGTTTCGCCGGCACGGTTGCGCGCCTCGAGCCGCGCCCCCTCCGCCACGAGTCGCTCCAGAATCCGCTTCAGGTCCCCGCGCTCGTCGTCGTCCGACGTATGCTCGATGAAGGCCATGAGCACCGTGTCGCCCGCCGCGCTGTAGTGGTTGACGTCCTGGTTGGCCGCGAGGAGCGTTTCGAGGTAGTCGAACCGCTTCTCCAGCGAGCAGTGGTCCGGTACGGCCGAGGGCTCGAAATCGTCTTGGTCGTCCTTCCTGCGCCGCTTGATCGGGCTGCCGCTGGAGTGGTCCTGCACCGTCCTCTTGCCCAGGACGGCCTGGGCCAGGCAGTGGAGCCCATTGAGGCCCTGCGGATCTTCCGGGGCCCTGTTTTCCGGGCACCGAATAGCGTCGTTGATGGTCTTCAGGAGCCGGGTCTGGGCCTCGATCCGGGCTTGCGATGGATCACTCGGCGGGATGGCCAGCCGCATCGAGGACATGGTCGAAGCACGGGCGTTCATAGGCCGGAAGCCAAACGCATCGCGGTGGTTCAACGAGTGGAAATCGAAATGCCGGACGATTTCCTGGAGGCGACCCGAATGGACGGTCTTTTGCCGAAGGATGTGGAAAAAGTTGCGACCGTACACATCGGTGGCATAAAAGTCAAAGTTGGTTGCCATCAGCGCCATCAGCAGGTTTTCAAGTTTCAGGGGCCCCTGGTACCATTGATCATGAAGTACATGAAGGAACGTCTGGTCGGCTGTGTTGGTGCTGGACACGGGAAATCGACCACTGCCGGAATCGAGCTGAACAGCCTGGATCAGTGCACTTTCGAAACCCGGGGTGGCTGCGAGCTGGTGCAGGATCGTGTTCCCAAAGTCGTCGCCGCCAGGGACAGGGTGGGTTCCCTGCAGCATTGAGCCTATCTGGGCCTGCGCCCGATACACATGGTCGGTATCAATGAAGTCGCCTGGCAGGGTGCACGCAGGGCTGGCCTGGGACGAGGTGACGGGTTGCTGGCCTATGGGATACGGGGTGGCGGCGTCTGGAGTAAAAGGCGTGGCCTCGGCAGAATCCTTGGACAGGGTAAACCGTTTTAACACGCGGAAGATGTCCTTCTGGTCGGAGCGGCTCAAGCCGTCGTGGTCCTTGAGCTTTTGCTGCACGCTGTGCCACGAGTCCCGGCTGCTGTCGGTACTGAAGTCTGTCGAGGTCGTGAGGGCGGTGCCCCGACGGCGGAGAACATCGGCATTGAACCGGTGGGAGAAGCGAGACGACGCGCTGTACTCGGACTCCCACGTCATCTCGGAGGCCAGCATGCCGGGGGCATACGGAGGCTCCTTCAGAACATCGCGCCTTTCTATCGAAGACCCCGATGAGCGAGTGAGGGTGGCGCTGTCGGACAGATCGGGCGTAGCGGCCAGATCGCGGGTATCGTGGGCCGGTGCTGGATGGCGTGCTGACCGGCCCCGCTGGCTGTTGCGGAGCCCGCCAACCCGCTCACGCTGCTCTTGGACATTCTTGGGGCGAAGCCACCGCGGGTCTTTGCCGAAGAGCCTGTGCAGGTGCTTGTTGGCGGCTTCCTTGCTGCAAGGCCGAGGATCAACACTTGTCACGCCGCCACGCGTTGCGGGGGGGGGGGGGGGGGGGGGGGGCAACGGCGACCTACCCTGGCGTGAAGACGTCGTCTTTCAAGAGGTCGAGGATTTCGTCTACTTTCAACGTTGTGTAGACGTAAAGGCGCGCGAGCTTGCGCGAGCGTGGTTCGGTCCAGTCCTTGGGGCGCCCGCCACGGTTGTTGGTCAGGCGACTGGCCGTGCTCGTCGCCGGCGACACATCCAATGAGGATGCCATGGCGTAGGACTCGACGAGGACAGGCGCCAAGCGGGGGGGAGGGAGGGAACAGGGCGACAAATAAAAGGAGTTGCTGGCAGTCCCTGGGAGCAAGCGCTTGACACAGAGATCCGGTCCATATCAGGCGAGGCTCGCGGCTGTGCTGCTATATAAGCCTGTCGGGAGAGGGCGCGGGTCGGACGCCCTTCTCACCTCCATGTCCCCAGGATGGGAATGGGATGCAAAGGGTCCCTCCCGGATCCTTCCACGGGCGTAGTGGATGGGCAGTCGATCTGCCTTGCCGGCGCCCTATGCCAGCCATTGGCTGGCTGACAACAACCGACATGGATCAGGCAGGCCGGCTTTCGTTGCAATGCCTTTGTTAGCGGGGTACCGTGACAGGCTGCGGTCGAGGCCGGAGAAGAGGCCCAGCCAGGCGGGCTGGCAGTAGCAAACCGAACCCACCTGCACTCACTCGCCCGCGCATGCACTCCTTCTCACCTCCCGAAGCCATCGACCCCCAAATCGAGCGCCCAGTCGGCTCCAACAACCAAAGCCGTGCACCGCAAACGGCGGGCAATGGCATTTGCTTCATGGCCGGCCGTGCGCTCACTGCCGCTCGCTCTGCCCCGCGCAGTCAGCCGATGCATTGCTTCGAAAGCAACAAAAGCCGGGGGCCGTCGTGATGTGTTTCTGTGACGGCATGGCGGCAGGCCGCATAAGAGGCCGACCCAGGCTGTGTGCGACAACAAGAACGGCCTCACTGCTGCTGCGATGCGTGGCTGTGCTTGTCCGTCGGGGTACCGCTCCCGGGCTAATCGGGGGGACTGAGGAAAAAAGAGGCTGAGCCGCCTGCTCTACCGCTGCTAGTGAAAACGGGGCCAATCAGCAAGCGCCGCCCCGCCGCCCGCGATTCCCTTGCTCGGCGTCGATGGGAAGGGAGGGGCTCCCTCTTCCTTCCGCCCCCAAAGCGCGCGACAAGCCTCTCATGGGCGTTCGTGTTCCAAGACCATGGGCCCAAGTCGCGCATTGCACCTGTGCGCCATCGAGCGCGGCCGTGGCCAGCAGCAAGGCAACGCGAGGCAACGGGAACCGCCTCTTGGCGGGCAGCCGGACGTGCCGGCAGGGGAGAAGCAAAACACCACCTGGTCGGGTCGGCGTCGTCCACGAGGGTCGGCCTGCTGCTGTCCCCACCGCCCACCCCGGCAGCGGAGATGGACGGCCATTGCGTGCAGGTTGTTTGTTAGGTTCGGCTGCCCCCATCGGCGCCATCAAGTGTCCCCATGCCGGTAATCGGGGCAGACACAGCGTGTATCCTAGGCCGGTCGCAACGCGCTGGAATGGAAGGGAAAGTCCTTATTAGGCAGCCCCGGCAGGCCCCGACGGACCTGGCGTGGCGCCGTCGTCCCGCGGCCCGTCCCCCAGCAACGGGCTCTAGGGGAGACTCTTCAATCGGCTCACGCAGCGTTGCCAAGCAGCCAGATGGGGCGGTCAAGTCTTCGGCAACGAGAGTCGAAACTGTAGTCCTTCGTCATGGTCAGCAGGGCCGTCTCCTTTTTTTTACAGTTGTCGCGATATTCGCCACTCGAGGCCTGTCGTATCTGCGGCATGTTGATCAGGTACACCGTGCCTTGCAGCACGCTTTCTACCGACGTGCATCCATGCGAGCTGGTTGGCTCCCTCTGGGGAGAGGCCGACGAGCTAGCTATACTGCCTAATTTCCCCCATGGCCCTGCTGACAGGATTCCCCTTCACCGACTGGCGAACGTGGAATGCTGTCCCGCATCCGTGTCCTACGGCCCTACGGCCCTATCGTGAGTCCTACGGTCCCTCGGGGTTGGGTATGGTAGATATGACGTGGCCCCCGCGGGGTGCCAGGGCGGGCAAGCCACCGACCGCCGCTCTAACCAGCTCCGGCCCCTACCGGCCGCTGCAAGCGATCCCGTGATGGCCCTTTCCCATTGCACCCCCGGGCGGAGTGGCAAAACCCCTGCCATTCCCGTGCCTCTTCCGTCGGTGCCCAGAGAGCAGAGGGGCAGTCGGACAGGGTGACCAGCTTGTTCTCGCCATTAGCACCTGCACCCGAGGCCATCCGGCCGCGTATCTGTCTTGGCGACCCCGGGCCTTCCTTCTAGCGTGTGTCGTCGTCGGCAGGTGATGACGCCGCCAGGGACCCGCCCGGCGAAGATGGCCGTCCGTTCGCCCTCTCCCCGAGTCCTATATTCGTCACGCCGCTCTAAGCACCGCAAAGCCATGTCTCCCGCCAGGCATAGAGATATGCCCGGTGTGGGGCCGAAGGACTGCCTCTGCCTTTTTCCCAGTTAATGATACCGAACTGCTCGATTCCCCGGCCGTGATGGCTCCCGCCCGGAGCTCTCGGTCTACAAGTATCGCTCGTATAGATAGCCGGAGAACCCTCGGGCCTGGAGTCGCCGCAACACCATAAGCCCGGGCGTGAAACCCTCGTCGAGCTCCCTTCCCATCCTCGAATCGTAGCCGCGGGCTCTGGCCAGTCCTGCCACCCACCCGCAAACTGCAGCCTCTTTCCAGCTCGGGCCCCCGAACCCATAACGGCGAGGGACCCTCACCCACCTACCGCCGTTCCCCGAGCAAGATCCCCGGCGCACCGCGTCCGTCACCCCAGCGCCCGCCATGCCGTCTTCCACTCCAAGCCATCCGTACTCAAGGTGGGCAAGCCCCCTCACCCCAACCTTATGTCCGGGTCCCATACCAACTGCTGCGGAAACACAGTCAGAGTGCAAGGAGCAGCTCGTCTTTCGGTGCCCAGTTGCGCCAAGTGCCGACCCGCGGGGGCAACCTGCCCGTCTATACGAGTCACGTGGACCCGACGGAGCGGTTCTGGGTCTCCGGCCGGTCGACCGGCCGGCCCGCCATGACCCAGGGAGACTTGGCGGTATGGAACAGCAAATGGGGCAGCGCACAGCGGAAATGAGGCGATTTGGGTAGACGTGCCCCTGGGGTCGCAGGTGCTCCGTAATTCTGTGGGCTGCCTGCGTGTACGATATAGTCAAGGTCGGCCGGTTTGAGCTGAGTGTGCTGTGAGGGTTTTGCTGAATTGGGCGCTATGGGAAACTAGATGACAAAGAATACGCAGGGGATAATTTCATAGTTGGTATTTGATTCCGCGCCTGACGCTCGTGAACCAACCTATTGTACCATCATACCCGGCCGGTTTCCCAAACTGTGACTTAGCCGTCAGGGGTCTATTTCCCAGGCAGCCCCTCCGTTAGATATGTGTGTAATAACAAACCCTCCAAGAACGCCCCGCCGACCGTTGGAAGTGCCACGCCGCTTGGGGTCCCCCGGACCCATGCTACAAGAACTAGGCGTCCGCATTTTCGGGGACGGAGGCATCGATCTTCAGCTCGAGTGAGATGAGCTCATTGAGCGAAGAGCCGTCGCGCAGGTAGATCCACGCGCCCACGGCTGTGTCCTGTTTCGAGTTCTGGTCCTCACTCACGACCACCCAGTCGTAGCGCTTGGGGCCTGATATGGGTGACGACAGCCAGATCTGCTTGTTTGGCGGCTGTTTGTTGATGACGTACTGGCCGTGGGGCGTGTTTAGTGTCATCACGCCGGACTACGTGAGGGACCTCGTCCGTCAGCCCTCTCAGAACCCGGCCAGCGTGTCCCACGCCTCTCTTACGTGCCAAACCCCCGGGGACGGGGGAGGGGGGACACTTACGCTGTAGTCGAAGTCGTAGGCCGGGGATTCCTCCTGGAGCTCCTCGAATCGGTCGCAGAGGTGGTCCAGGTACTGGTTGGACAGCTCGTGGTATTCGGCGTCGGTGATCTCGGTCGGCTTGGTGTTCTTGAGGACGTCGGCGGGGACGGGTTTGGCCCGGCGCGCGGCCGAGGAGAACAGCGCGGGAGTGCCGGGCGCCGAGAAGACGAGCCGCGGGAGGGTCGGCGGCGAGGCGACGGCGGGCTGCGTAGCCAGCGCAGCCGGCGCGGGCCGGCGCAGGAGGGCGCGGGCAGCCGGTCGACCGAGCTTGACGAGAGTGGCTCGGACCATTGCAGGCGAGTTGGTGCAGGGACAGACGGTGCGGAGAAGGGCTGCGGTAAACGAATCGCGCAGTGCGTCTGGAGAGGGCTCACTTCTGGGGCGCCTCGGTGCTACGGCGGGGGCTGCGAACCACTGCAGTCCCTTGCGTACAGGGCTCTCTTGTGGTGTTTGTAAGAAAGGGCCTGGGCTGGATCGGATGGGGACCGGGTGGGTAGAGGTTTGTGACGTTTGCTTGGGAGCTCCAGTTCCCACCAGAAGGAGCTTGGGGGACCACCTTCCATTCGTAGCCCCGTTCTTTGTCCGTTGCCCCGCGGTACATGGCCCAAGCTCTAGGTTCCCGGTTCCTGAGTACCGCCCCATCGTCCCACTACCCTAGCCCTTGGGGATGGGCGAAGCTATCCCAACAGGTCCATGTCCTTCCGCTACAGCTCTATGGCCAGTCCCCTGTCGAGCCAGCAGGGACGCCTCCCGACGAAGACCGCCAGCACCCTGGCCTTTGTGCGGTATTCTTCCGGCACCCGTCGATGCACGTGCTGGAGGGCCGCAGTGTCCAGGTCGGTGGCCCCGTCGAGGCCGAGCCGGGTGTACGTGTAGTCGGGGTTCATCGGCAACCAAGGCCCGACTCTCGCGTCCAAGATGCCATCGGCGTCGATGTTGCTGGGCATGGGTAGTAACGCCTGCCAGAGATTCCGTGGTGTGGGAGCGGAGGCTGCGGCGGCCCGAACATGGCGGAGAGCTCGCTTGTGCAGGCAAGGTAATAGAGAAGGAGAAGGGAAAGGAAAACCAGGTACGGCCGTTTGTGCACCCGAACCACGGCGGCCGGCAGCACCAGGTTGAGTTGCCGCCGCTCTGGCTTCCATCCAATGCCAGTGGAGGGACGAGGAGGGAGATATGCGAAGAGAGCCAACCACCTTTGCATATGTACTTACCTAGCGTTTTCCTGCTTTGGACAGGCACATGGGCATACCGCACGTATGGCCAATGATTACTTTCCATCCGCGTACGGATCCCAAATGTTACTTGTCCCAGGACGGGCTTTGGACGGGGTGCAAGTGATTTTGACGAGCCGGTGCATCGAGGTGTTTCTAAGCCCAACATATCTTGCAATCGGTATATAGATCTCGCCCCCCAAAAGACCATATTCCTCAAGAATGATCCAGAGAATTGACTATAGCCCGGGATCTAACAGTAAGGATGACGCTTTTAGGATAGAGCCTGACTAAATCTAACTATAAAGCACACGAGGCAGCGCTGGCGGGTTTGGCGATAGAGACGCGCGCGCGAGGCAACGCCGGCGTACTAAAACTACCTTTTACTCCCCTGGGGCTGACATGAAGTACCTCACTGAGCCACCCCGTTGAAACCCCCCACTCCCTAAACTATCCATTTGGCAAGAGGCGACCCGTAGCCCAAGAACCAGGGGGGGGGCATAAAGCAGGGCTGCGGTATGTATATGACCATGGAAGGGTCGTGAACACCAACCAAGCCTGGCACCTTTTGGCTGAAATCGGCCAAGCAAGTAAACTTCAGTCGTTGCGTCCGATGGGGATGTTGCCGTCTACCCCTGGAAAGCGAGAATGCACACCCCTGGATGTCAGATACCCCCCCTGACGAGGAGCGCCGATGCAGGTGGCACGCACAATGTGTACGCCTATTTCCCTTGTAACTGCTCGCTTCCTACGTTCCAGCGGACTGAACGACCAAAAACGTGTCGTCGGCAACCCAGCACGCGCTGCCCATGGCCTACAGGGGTCACAACCCCGTGTGACATCGGTGCGAGTCGGTAAGAGCGGACACTAAGTAACATGCAGGACGGCTGTTTGCTTAGAACCATTGTGATGGGCAGTCCCGAGCTTGTTTCAACTCCCAATACCCGCGGACAATACGTGTCCCGGTCCCTTGCAGGTTATGCTTGGCATTCGCCCCTTTGTTCTCGTGTGGGGGATTGAATACTCCGCCACATCTGCGACCCTATCTTCCTTCAAGCTGAGGTAAAGCTTTAGCGCCCGTAGACGGCCACTGGAGATGCGCCGATAAGAACTCCGGAGTATGTTGTGATTTCAGAACGCAGACGATCATGGGTACCACGTGGGTCCTGAAGCTGCGGAAACATATTCACATCCAGTATAAAGAAGAGCTCTCGGAGATCCGAACAGGGCTTATGAACGAAGAATGGTCACCTAGGTTGGCCGTCTATAAAGGGAGATGGCCGTCGTTCGCAGATATCCCAGAGACAGCCCCTGCCGACCTACCCGCAAATGCGCCAAGGGAACCGGCCATTGTCCATTGCCTAATCCGGAACTTGTCTCAGTCTGCAGGATGCTCCGGGAGAGGCCTCACGCTGCGCCTCATGATCAAGTTCAAGACATGGCGGGTGAGAGTTCATTTGCCCAACGTGTGCACCCAGGCTCGGACTCGGCACTTCGTCCTAAGTCACCGCCTCGGGTGCGTACGATTTACTCGGCTGGTCAGGTTCAAGGCGACAAATACTTTTATTGTTATTAGTTGACAGAAAGGGGCCCATCAGGCGATCCGTTTGGATAGATGGCAGCCAAGCAACTGGACATCGGCACAGAGCTTTGAGTATGCCACTCATGGAGCTTCCGAGCACCCTCCCAACCTCCAGCCATAAAATGCTATATGGCAGATAATACAGGAGCCTACGACACAAGGAATTGGCCCAAGCAAAACTGGACACTGCATGGCGATAACAGACGACTTGGTGTGGCCGGGCCCTTAGCCTCCAGACGCAAAGACGCAACCCATCTGCTGGCCGGGTCCCCATACGAGATGAGCGCAGGATTCACGCCCCGTACGGGCGCTTGCCCATAGGACCAGCCGGGACGGACACCCAACCGAGCGATTTAGCTTCGCCTTCCCGCCTCCAAGTGGCCTTGAACCCGGTGGCTGGCCCGGTGGATGGGAAGGGGGTGGCTCGGACGATGACAGGGGCCACCGCCAGAGTCTACGTGCCCCCCCCCCCCCCCTCCGCGGGACACACTATCCAGCACATGCTGTCTCGGGCTTTGCACAGGTGGAAAAGGACTTCGCAGAAGAATTGCAACGGTGACTCCATGGCGTATATAAGAAGGAGGCAATTGCCGTCTCTCTGGATTCGCTTCCTAGTATCACAGCACACAGATTCCAGTCCATCGACGTCTCCTTTTCTTCTGTTCTTGTTTCCTTGTCAGCCTTCACTTCTCAGTATAATAAGCCGGCTTATTATATAATTGCATTTCTATTCAACAACGAATACCCCAAGCTTATACCCTTCTCCAGCACCCAGCGCACACGCTCGCCCACTCGCTCCCCCAAACCAACATGCAGTTCACCAAGACCTCCGTCCTGCAGGCCGCCGCCGGCCTGGCGGGGCTCGGCCTCTCCGGCGGGGCTCGGGGGTTCGAGACGCGGGTCCGCAACCAGTGCGCGTTCCCCATCCACTGCCGGGGCGCCAAGGGGCCCGTGGCGGGGGCGGCGGTCGGCACGACGGGCGAGGTGGTGATAGTGGCGCCGGGGGCCGAGGCGGGCAGCTTCGCGACGGTCAACAACGACAACGTCGGCGTGTCGGTCAAGTGCGCCGTCGTGCCCGCCGACCTGGACAACATGCCCTACCAGCTCGAGGTCGCCGAGGCCGCCGGCATCCTCTACTACGACCTCAGCAACATCGACGGCGACCCCTTCCTGCCCTACACCCGCGTCGCCTCCCTGCCCGGCACCAACTGCCCCATACTCTACTGCGCCCCCGGCGACACCTCGTGCGAGTGGCCTTTCCTTGAGACCTGCACCACCGAGGCCGACATTGTCATGACCCTGTGCTGAACCCTGAGGGGGGGACGGGACGGGGCGGGGCGGGCCAAGACCGAGGCCGGCGAGCGGAGGAGTTGATGATACCCAGGGGACTTAACAACCCCGCGTTCCTGTATAAGTAATAATGGGTGGTCCGGCATTTTTGTGCGACAAAGCTCTGCTTGGAGATAATGGGTTTCGATTGGTTGAAAATGCACAGAAACAATTTTGGCGGATAGTGTAAGATGGCAAACCCTAGCATGCCTGAATTCGAGATCCAGGCCTAAGGCATCCCTTGCTCCTTGATGCACGGAAAGTTCGTGACAGCGTCTCGCCCATGGAGTCCCTTTTTGATCAAATGCCAATCGGTCTGTCGAAAAGGTGCAGGGAGTTATTTGCTGTGTCTAAATATATTGAACCTGGCATGTTTTGCTGATGTCTTCCGGTCGCTATAATCTAGTTTTGAATGTACTTCTTCAGGCCCCTGATGCGGTCCTTGGCAGACTCGAGAACTTCGTCCTCTTTGCACACGGCGAACCGCATGTAGTCCTCGGCGATCCAGGTGTTGGCGTCGGTGTAAAACTCGGTGGGGGGGATGGCGGCCACACCAATCTCCTGGATCATGAACCATGCCAGCTTGAAATCCCGTGGGCGGCTCGCGACATGCGGCGGGAAAGGGTAGTCCTCCGGCAACTTGACCTTCTGCATGTTCACCATGACGAAATAGCCGCCCTCGGGGTCCGAGTAGGGGAGCCCCAGCTCCTCGAATACCTCGCAGAAGCGCGTGATCTTGCCCTTCATATCCTTGACCGTCTCGTCCCAAAAGCCTTCAGCCTCTGCCTGCTCGAATCCTACGGGGCCGGGTTAGCCTTGTTAATGAGAGGGAACTGCTTGGATGATGCAACCTACCCACAGCGCAAGCCTCCTGAAGAGGCGACACCGACGAGTAGCAGATACGAGTGTGGGCCGCCGAGACGTATTGGATCAAGTGAGCAGGCCCCATCAGCCAGCCAACGCGCCATCCGGTGGCGTAGAAGTTCTTCCCGGCGGAGCCGACAGTGAGCGTCAGGTTCTCGATCTCGGGGGAGAGAGTGGCGATTCTTGTGAAGGGCACGTAGTAGAGCCGGTCGTAGACCTCGTCCGACAGGATGATGATCTCGTGCTTGACGCAGAGGTCCCCAATCTTTTGCAGCTCCTCCTTGGAGAAGACCTTGCCCACGGGGTTGTGGGGCGTGTTGATGACCATCATCTTGGTCTTGGGGGTGATGGCCTTCTCCAGCTCCGCGAAGTCGATGGACCAGTTGGAGGCGGAAGATGTGGTGGTGGGCCCGTCTTTGGGAGGGTGCAGCGGCACGTATACAATCTTGCCACCGGGCATCTCAATGTTGGAGATGTATCTGCGCGCTGTCAGTGACACCATCTGCCTGGCGAGCTGCTTGGCTTACTGGTCGAAGAAGGGCTCGAAAATGATGACTTCGTCGCCAGGTTCAATAAAGGCCATAAAGGCGCTCAGCATTCCTGCCCGGGGGGTCAGTCTGTAGTCTGCCCTCGCCAAGACCCCGACTCACCCTCGTTCGCCCCCGTCGTGATGGTGACCTCGGTGTCGGGGTTCAGCGCCCGGCCCCAGAAGGGCGAGTAGGCGTCGGCGATGGCCTTCTTCAGCCGCGGCCGGCCCTTGGTCGGGCTGTACTGGTTGCACTCGACGCGGTCGAGGGCGCCTTTGGCGGCATTGATGATGAAGGGCGGCGGGTTGTACCCGAAAAAGCCCTGGCCCATATTCACAATGGGCTGCTTGGGCGAAGCGGCAGCCGCCTCGTTGATGATGGACCTGCAGAGCGCCATGTCAACATGCCGGCCTCGGGCCCGCGGCCGGTCCGGCCACTTACCAGACATCCTGTCTTTGACCCGCCACGCGGGCGGCGGGCTTGATTTTCGCAGGGAGGCCGGTGCCCATGGTTGCGCAGAAGCCCCGACGGACGCTGGGCGGAAAAGGCTTCGTGGATGGTGGGGGGAGAGCCGCGAGACGGACGAAGGCGCAAGGAGGGGCGGCTCGGAACGCCTTCATATGGAGCAAGATCAATGGGAGGGATGGCGACAGCTTTTAGCTTGCCCTGGCCGAGCGGCCAATAATCCTTTGCGCGCCTTCGGGGAGGGGGGACGTGGCTAAGTCAGCGAGAAGGCGTCGGGCCAGGAGACATCCGTCATCGGCGGGAAAGGGCGCGAGAGGGAAGGGCATCGGACTCGATGTGGACGTGCAAGATCACGCAACCGCTGGGTCCCATCGCATCTCCCCAAATCCGCGGATCGCGGGGCTGGCCTGTGGCCGAGCAACGGATCCCCCGCCCCCACTAATTAGGCTCGGAACACCGGCAGCCCAGGGGATGGACGTTGTCAACGTTCCCTTCCAGGGCTCCCATCCATAAAACGGGCTGGGGGTTGGCAACGCCTCCGTCCACACAATCCCAACCCGTCCGTCCAGGGAAGCCTCGAGAACGTGAACCTTGCCGACCGCCGCTGTGCCTCTCCCCCATCCACGCCCGGTCATTCCCGCGAGACGGGCCAACCACCACAGGTCGGGGCATTCCCAACCGCCGCGCCGCCGCCCGGGTCTCTGTCCCCCGCCCTTCACGATGCTGCCTGGTGCCGCCGTCGACGAGCCCTCGAGATGACCTCCCTCCGACCGCCGGCCGCCGGCATCCCCGCGGCCCCGTCTCCATCACCGCCGCCGCCGCTGCCGCCGCTGGCCCTCACCATCCGCTTCAGCGCCTCGCTCCCGGACCTGGACCTCGAGATCCCGCACCCGGCGCAGACGACGGTGGTGAGCCTCAAGCACCTGATCCGCGCGCGCCTCAGCGAGCCGACGTCGCAGCGCCGCCTGCGCTTCATCCAGGGCGGCCGCATCCTGCCCGACGGCGCCGCCCTGAGCGCCGTGCTGCGCGCTCCGCCCGCGCCGCCGCCGCCGCTGGCGACGACGAACCCCGACCACCAGGGCAAGGGCAAGGGCGTCCTCAACAAGCCGCCGCCGCCCCAGCGCATCTACGTCAACTGCAGCATTGGCGACTCGCTGACGACGGCCGAGCTCGCTGACGAGGCCCGCGCCGCCGCCGCCCCCGCGCCCCCGACCGCCGCCGCCGCCGCCGCCTCGCCGCTGCTGCTGCCGGCCCGCGGCTCCCATGCCGTCTCCGATGCCTCGTCGCCCAACCTGGGCACGCCAGGCGCCGCGCCCCCCAGCAGCACCACGGCCGCCCCGCGCGGCTTTGAGCGTCTCCTGAACGCCGGCTTCACCCCCGCCGAGGTGAACCAGCTGCGCCTCCAGTTCCGCAGCATCCACAGCTCGCGCTTCACGCCCGACACGCTGCCAAGTCCGGACTCGTTCCGCCGCATGGAGGACGCGTGGATCGACGATAACGGCGCCGCCGTGCCCACCACCGCCATGGCCGGTGGCTCCGCCTTGGAGGGCGCCGACGATGGCTCCGGCGGCTTGGCCGGCCACCTCGATGCCCTCGTCTGGGGCGTCCTCACCGGTTTTATGTGGCCGCTGGGCAGCTTTGGTTGGCTCGTCAGGCAGCCGGGCATTCACAGCGACCGCTGGCGTATTATGGTTTGTTTTGGTGTTTTGTTTAGTTTCTTATTCGGCATCGTGCGAGGCATATCCGGTGCGAAATAAGCGCCCCCTCCCTTCGACCCTCAGACGGCTCCGGGACGGGAGCCCTTTTGGCGCACGCTTACTGCATAGCCCTGGCGTTGGGATCGGGGGAGATACCACGAGGCATTGGAATTCACATAGAGAGCACCCGCTGATAGGATAACCCTACCACGTTGATTTTGGACGCCCCCAGCACGTCGATACCACTCTACGAAGCCCGACACGAGCGGCCTTCTTTTCGCCTTGTTGCAGCCTGGGGCATGAAAGGGGCAAATTCACGTCGCGATAGAGGACCACGCAAGGGCTTTGCATCGGACCAACCGACACGATTGCACATTCGTCTACCTAATGATCCCTAATGCCTGAAGACCCGGCCGACCCACCTGGAGAAAGATGCCTCCTGTCTTCGGGCTTCCAAGCAAATGGTATTATTCTCCAAGGTAGACCCTGAACTCCGGAAAGCAAAACCTGACTGCTGGCAAATCCAATGTGCTGGGAGGGGTTCGCAGGTTCGCGCAGGCGCGACGACTTGAGTCAGGTAGATGCGTTGCTCGACATGCTAATTGTATCCCCGAGCAATGCACTCGCCACAACTGTCGAATAATTTACAAGTACAAGCTCTGAGCAGCGACAATGTCGCGTCTGATCTTGGCCATACTCTCCTCGAATTTGGTCGTCAGCTCCTCGCTGCCCATGACCTTACCGGCCTGGGCCATTTGGCGGAGGAGCTCCTCCAGGCGGCGGAATAAGCGGATTAGAGAGCCTTCGTAGGCGTTGGTCATTTTGCTGTTTCATGTCAGCCGGGTCCATACGAGCAGGGGTAACCGGAACCCCAAACATCAAAGGCAAGAGATCAGATGAATGATAGGTGAGACATACCAAACTTCGGAGAAGGGCTTTCCATTGGCCCAAGCGTAAACCGTCTCCATCAGTTGCCACTTCAGCGACTGCACGTACTCGTCTTCGTTCACTTCGAGTTTGCTTTCCTGGCTGATCTTGGCAATGATCCGGGCCTTGGCTTGGACTTGCGCGAACGGCTTTTGGAGTTCGTCCTTCAGGTTTGCCGCCTCGACCTTTTCCTCGAAGATGAAAACGCTGAGGACGGCGGCACAAAGCTCAGGCGACAGCTCATTGAAGAAGCGGTCGAACAACAGCTCCGAGAGGAGTAGCTCATGACCCTCGGTAGAGGAGATCTCGCAGGCCACGCGTGCCTTCATCTGCACGACGTCGGCATCGTTGATGAAGTTCATACGGCGCAGAACTCGCTTCCGCGACTTCAGCTCGTCCAGCTGGGCAATGCTGTGGGCCTTGGCGATATTCTTCTTGGTCGACTTGATCTTTTCAGTCAAAGCCGTCTTCTTCGAATACTGTTCCCAAAGACCGGGCAGCAGCGGAGAGCCATGCAGGGGGTTGGAGAGCAGGCGAGACTCGAGCACCTCAATCTTGCGCAGCAGCTTCTTGAACGAGTCGTCCGTAATGCCCATGTTCTCAATCGGATCAAGGATTGGCAGACCGTCGGGGAAGCGGCTCTCAACCACAGCGAGCGCCTTGAGGACGTGCTGGCGGACGTCGTCCACGTCCTCGCGCGTCTTGACCTCCTTGGGCATAAAGACGCGGATTTGGCTGATGGCCTTGAGGCAGGTCAGCATGCAGGGGACAGCCTGGAAGTTGGATGATCCCGCGTTGGTTCGTGCCAGTATGCCGTCCGGTATGCCGGTTGACGGCTGCGATTTCGGCGCAAATGCCTCGCTCTTGGGGTCCAGGTGGAGGAAGACGTCGATGAAGTAGGACTCCTGCGGCTCGAACGCTTTGTCCCCAAATTTGGGGGCCTTGCGCTCTGTCAGATTACAGACGACGCCCCAGCCAAAGTCCTGGCCAGTCTTGGGGTGCTGGATCTGGACAATACGGCCGGGCTGTAGGTACTCGGTGCAGTGGGTGGGGTGCTGGATGACGCGGACCATGTCCTTAGTATATGACTCGATCTGGTTACGGACGCTGTAGTAGTCCTTGACGGTCGATTCGTCGGGGATGACCATCTCGTCCTTTTCCCTCTGAAGCTTTAGCAAGTCCTGCTCCAGCCCGGCCACGCTGGCGCTGTTTTGGAACTGGAAGAAGCAGTTCTCGAGCATGAACTCGGGAGAGATGGCCTCGATACGGAGGAGGTTGAGAACCATGTTGTAGCCAAGATGGAAAGCCGAATTAAGCCGGTCCTGCTGGCCGGCGACAATCTCCTTGGCCGTCTCAGGCTCCAGCTTATCGTCAATCATCATGATGACGATACCGCGCTCGTCGAGACCTCTTCGGCCTGCTCGGCCCGACATCTGAATGTACTCAGAAGAGGTAAGGGGCCGCACCGCGACGCCGTCGAATTTAGTGACCTTGGTGAAGACGACTGTCTTGGCAGGCATGTTGAGTCCAATGGAGAAAGTCTCGGTCGCAAACAGAACCTTGATCAGGCCTTCCTGGAAGAGAATCTCAATCGTTTCCTTGAGAATGGGCAACAGGCCCGAGTGGTGCACACCGATGCCCTTCTCCAGAAGCGGGAGAAGATTCTTAATTTGGGGCAGCTCGCGGTCCTCCTCCGATAGCGATTCTATCGCACTGCTAAAAACTTTGCGCACCATTTGCTTCTCACTGTCATCGTTGAAGCTGAATTTGGAGGTGAAGAGGGCCATCATCTCGCACTCGCGCTTGCTAAAGTTGAAAACGATAACAGGGTTGAAGTTCTTGGTCATGATCATCTTCACAATCTTTTGGATGTCGGCGTTGGTCTCGTCTTTGCCTCCCTTGGCCGTCTTTTTGTTCTTGCCCTTGCCGCGGGTTTTCGCATTTATGTCGTTGGGGTCGGCGCCCTTTTTGTCCTCAATCATCTGGATGGTCTTGTTGAAGTTGTTTTCCCGGAAGACGCCCTTCTCGTCCACGACGAGGAAAATGCCATTTCCGCCAGCTGGGAAGAAGTAATTCTGCAAGGGCGTCGGACGGAAATCCGTATAAACAACGTGACAGGCTTGTCGGTGGATCTTGGCAATCCACTCGGCGAACTGAAAAGCGTTTGGAATCGTGGCCGACAGGAAGACATAACGGACCTTGTCGGGCAGGAGGATGATGGTCTCCTCCCAGACAACACCTCTCGACTTGTCACGCATGTAATGAATCTCGTCAAATACGACCCACGCCACCTCACGCATGATCTCTGAGCCGCGGTACAACATAGAACGCAAAATCTCCGTCGTCATGACGAGGCAGCTGGCAGTGGGGTTGATGGTGACATCGCCCGTCATCAGACCAACATCACCAAAGGCCTCGTTGAACTCACGGTACTTCTGGTTACTCAAGGCCTTGATCGGACTGGTATAGATGACTCGTGTGTTTTTCTTCAGGCAGTGGGCAATGGCGTACTCGGCCACGACCGTCTTTCCGGCACTGGTGTGGGCCGACACGAGCACACTCTCATCCCTCTCGATCGACGAGATGGAGAGGCGCTGGAAAGGATCGAGGGTGAAGGGCCAGGTTTTGGCCGGCTCATCGGGGGCCTTGTGCTCGGAGAGCGGGATGTACTCGGTGTCGAGATCGGGCGGAAGGGCGACCTGATGCTGGATATTGTGCGACAGAACCAGAGCGGCCTCGTCCTTGGTGGCGGCAAAACCGGCAGCCGCGGCCACTTCTCTTGACTGCGCCGTCTCGAAGGTGTCGGCCATGACCGGGGGTGCGGCGTCTTTGCGGCGTCGCTTGGTGTCTTGCGACTCTTCGGCGGCGCTCGGCTCGCCGTCGGCCTCCTCCTCGGGCGACGTAGGCTCGGCATCGGCCATGTCGACATCGGGGGCCGCGCCATTGGCTAAGGCCTCTTCAGCCTTTCTCTTCTTGTTCTTCTTCGTTCTCCGGGCCGGCTTGGCGTTTGCGCCCGCAGGAGGCGGCGACTCGACTTCGGCATTGGCCTTGTTGGCCGCCGGTTGGTCCTCGAAGACATCGAAGAGGTCGTCCATTGTGGCGGCTATCGCATCCCAGGAGCACGGGTCGATGGAGGCGGGCGAGATGTGCGAGGCCCTGAAAGGCCGCCGGCAATGCTCTGTCCTAAGGTTGTGAAGGCCTGAGAGGGCCCGGTCCAACAATGCACTGGCCTGGGGTGTTTGGCGGATGGAATCGGCGATCTGAAAAAGAGGTCAGGATCGATCGCAGAAAAAAAGTTGGCGGCAGGCGGTACGTGGGTTGCAATGTACTTGCCAAGCAAGTATGCGGATGAATATATGCGCAATGCAGACGGAAGTTTCACAGTCAGCAGCGCGAAGACTTCTGGAAAGGATTCAGTACCTTAGTATCTGGGCTGCTACTATAGAGTCGCGACGGCGGCGTGGCAGAAAATTCCAATCGATCCCTGGCTCTCCAGTGAGCCGGGGATCGAAACGGGTGCATACCCTTTTCAGGCAGGCGGTGGAGAAGGCCTCCAGCCGCAACACTTCGCCGGACAGACAGCCCGGCGCTCAACCATACAAATTAAGTCATACCTAGCTTTTCTATACCACGATAGATACCGGTATAATAGGTTTCGTGGGGTGACTCACAGCTATCTATATCAAACAATGGAAAGTCTTGATCGGCCCGCAGGAGATGTCACTTGTCGGTCTGGACCGGAAGCATGTTTCCTCAATCATTGGTGCGGAAAGTACTTTCTTGCCTGTGTAGAGCCGCCGAAGAATGTGCTGGCATAACGGCACTTCGCGACACCCCAGCAAAAGCGTGAAGCTATGTAGTGGTGACTCTTTAACCGTCGACGATGCAAGGGTCCAGGGGCGCCGAGTCAAAGTACCGATACTCCCTGGGTCCAATGTACAATTCAACTGGCCATGGACTCGCAGGTACTTGGTTGCAGAGCAGATTCTCACCAAGAGCGCCGTTGTACCTAAGTACATAAGTAGGTACACCTTTCGGGGCATGGCGACGGAGCCAAGCGAGGACGGCGACCGGGCGGCCGGGCGAAACGGACCGAGGATCTCCCGGCCGTGCAGGCCCAGACATCATCTCCAGCTTCATCGTTCGACGCTCAGCAATTCCCCAAGCTCCAGCTAGTCAGTCATCACACCAAAACCACATCTCCACTCCACGTCGGCGACGTACACACTCACAGTAGGCCGCCCTGCTCGTCGTTGCTGCTACTGTCGGAAGCTCTCACTGACCCCAATTCGGCTTCCAGATGGCCCCTCAGTCTCTCCTCCGCGCCAACCCGCGCATGGCCTCCATGGTCTCGCGCCGCCTGTTCCACGCCACCCGCGCTCGCCTGTCGTCGCCTTTCCACTACCCCGAGGGCCCCCTCTCCAACCTGCCCTTCAACACCAAGACCCGTTTCTTCGCCGTCCGCTACTGGCTCTACTGCATCACCGGCTTCTTCACCCCCTTCGGCATTGCCGGTGCGTCATTTCCGCCCTCCGCCGCCGCCCTGGCCCGCGGGCATCATGCTAACGGCCGATACAGTCTGGCAGACCTACAAGCCCGCCCCGTAAGCGACGTCTCACGGGCACGATGCCGAGGTGGCAACCCCCAATTGGTGGGATGGAATAGACAGGCTGCGAGCAGTGGTCCGCCCTCGGGCGCTGTACATTCAAAGGCAATAGAGATTGAGGCTGTCGCCAGAATCAAAACTCCTTACGTCGTCTATACCCTTCCCAGAGCCATTCAAATCCAAACGCGAACGTAGACCAAAGTCCGCACTGGGCGGCCGGCGTCGGGGTAGCCGAGAAGTTAAGAGGCCAGGCATGCCCAGGAGGACTAACAAATTAGGCAACATGTCTTCTCGACGCTCTCGAAGTCCAGATCCCCAATCCTGTCGTCCGCAGTCCCAAGCCCTATGACCATCCGCCCAGACAATTCCGGAACGGGGAGGATGGCTTGGAGCCCTTCCTATACGCATCAAGCTTTGTTTTAGCTGAAAACCTTGAGCAGCCCGGGAAGCCCATCCTGCTCCGACGAGGATGCTAGACCGACGTCGGGACCCAGGTTTGTAGAATTCCTGGCCCAATGTAACGCGAACCATTTGGCACCAAAGATGCGGTCCAAGGATCACATGCTAATGTACGAATTCACGAATTCGACATGGTTTTGGTATGCACAAGACGCCCTTAGCCAGCGTAATTGAGCATAACGAAGAGGACGGGATTTTAAGTAGTGCAGGACCATTCCCAATCCTTTTCAACAGAACGTTGCAATGGACCCATCCTCCACTCGACCCATTGGGACCAAGACGACACAAAAGAGTCATCCAGGCAGAGACAACTCTGCCAGTGCAAAATATCAGGTCTCCGCCTTTGGGACCACTGGCCGGCGCACAAATTGCACTACCGTGTTTAATTTCCTCACGAGGGAGTCCAAGCGATGAGGTTGAATATGTATAGGTATTAAATGATTACTCCTAATTCTGCCTGAAGAACCCTTTCATCTCAGAACAAATTGGACTCCTTGACAAGGACTGAGTGGTTGGGGTGCTTCTAAAACATGGAAGGGATGCCGGCCAGGTGCAGGGTCAGCTCGAGGTCGCCCAGCATGGAGTTGAGCACATGCGAGGTGCCGCTCTCGCCGCCGAGAGCGAGGCCGTAGAAGTAGGGGCGGCCGATGAGGCACATCTTGGCGCTGAGGGCGAGGGCCTTAGTCATGTCGGCGCCGCAACGGATGCCCGAGTCGAAGAAGACGTCGAGTTTGTTGCTGACGGCGTCGACGATGCGTGGTAGCACGCCGAGCGAGCTGTTGCCACCGTCCGACTGGCGCCCGCCGTGATTGCTGACCACGATGCCCGCCACGCCCAGATCCGCTGCCCGCTGCGCGTCCACCGCCGTCTGGATACCCTTCAGCACGATGGGCTTCTTCCAGTGCTGCTGTAGGAACGCTACGCCCTCCCACGAGTGGCTCATGTCGGGGAACACGGTCAGGGTCCACTCAGCCACCGCCGCTCCCATGTCCTCTTCCACCTCGCGCCCGTGCTTCTCTTTGAAGCTGGCCCGGAAGATCGGATCCGTCAGACCGATGGCCACGCCGACATGGTCAGATCGCAAAAACGGGTTATATATGGGGTTGCCTGGTTAGCCGCACGGCGTGCACCAACACTTTCAAGGAGAGAGTGTCTCACCCGTTGTCCATGTCACTTGACCTCCATCCTAGAATGTAGGTGTCTAGTGTTGCAAAAAGAGCAGAGAAGCTGGCCTTGTCGGCCCTGTCCAGGATGGAAAGGGTAATTTCGTTGTTTTCGTTGGTAGGCCAGTATAGCTGGAACTACCGGGTACCGTCGCCGTTGGCCTTGGCGACATCCTCGATGGTCATACTGCTCGCGGTGCTCATGATGTAGGGCACTTGCTGCTTCGCCGCCGCTGCCGCGGCCGCCATCTCGCCGTCCGGATTAAAGATCTTTTGCACGCCATGGGGAACGGTATCTGCTGTCCCAGCACGTTGACCGACATATCGGGGAAGCCCTCGGTCCTCACCAGCCGCGATGGCATGATGGACCACTTGCTGAAAGCCTCCCGGTTTTTCCGCGCCGTCTCGCCCGTTCCGGCATTGCCCACCACGTAACCCTTGCCCTCGGCCGGCATGCGCTGCTCCGCCATCGCTTCCCATTCCAGCGGCTTGAAGGTAAACGGCAGCCTCTGGTACTGGAGCCTTTTCTGGTAGATCAAAAATCCATACTCGATCGGGTTGGGGTTGTTGTGCTTTTCCATGTTGGGACGCGCGACGTCCTCCTGCTGTCCGTTAGGTGCCATTTGGGGGGAAGCTTGGGCGATTGAGTACCGCTGAAGGGAGGTATGCGTGGCTGTCAGACACACTTCGTTGATGATACCCTTCCAAGATATACGAGAATCCTGTCTTGGCTCTGCACCACAGGATTCATGTTCTTTAAGTAGTATGGAATTCTCGTCACTTACGTCACACGGCAATGGTTGAAGCCGCAGAGCTTGTGGCTACTGAGTAGATGGAGTTCCACTTGGGTGTTGAGAACATTTAGTGACATCTTCCAATCATTCTTGATTAGGTGTCCACGGAACCAAGAATAGGGGGCTTGGTCTCACTGGAGCAGGGCGTTGTTGGCGGTCAGGCAAGCAGGCCGGTCCGTTTGGCCCATGCAACTGCCCGCTCCAGCAGTACCGATGAGCCGGACGTGTTCTTCGCACGTACCTTCATCGTGTGTTTTCATCTCTCCAAGGATGGCCGCTACGACTGGCCCACACGGAAACGTGACGTCAAGATTGCTGGTGAGCAGGTGAATGCGCCAACCTCTAGTCTGGAACTTTGCAAGATTTCGTTTTCCGGATGCCGGCCTCGATCCCGTCGCTTGTAGTCAAATAGGCCCGATTTGTTCGGTGGAGAAGGCCGGACCGTCGCCCCACCCGCTCACCATGCGACTCGGCATGGGCAATGCCGGGTATATCCTAAAGCTCGATGCAAGGCCGACTGAAAACGGGCCAGCAGCTTGAAGACGAGCGGCATTGTGCGTTGGCCGACGGTTGGCTTAGGACCGACTGTACAAGAGGGCATCTCTGTTCATCAAGATGCCTCTACATGGCCGCAGAACACCGCTTGTGGCTTGTAATCGTACTGCATCTCCTAGTTGGTCACCGCTACCCCTCTAGTCCTTCCCAGACCTTCTCTGGCATAATAGTCCATCGGGTATGCTCCAGTCCCCCAGTCTTGGCGCTCTTCCAAGGCGACAAGAGCCTCGTAGGGCGTCAAGAGAGGGCGTGGGAAGGCATAGCCCCAGTCGATACTCAGACGCGGGCACGCCACCTGGACCCAACACTCGACATCGGTCATCATGGCAAGCTTACCTGGGAAAATCTCGCTAAGCAGGAGGTTCACCCAAGGGATGCCCATCTGTTTGAGTTTGTTCTCGATCAGGGTCATGGTCTGCGGGTTGCCTTGCCGTCCCAGGGAGCCAAGAATCAAGCCCCATTTCTTGGCTCCTTTGGCCGTCTTGATGGCATCACGGCGTAGTGTCTGCATCTCCTCGTGGCCGTAGGTCTCACGCGTCAACTTGCGAGAATAAGGGTCATATCGATAAGCCGAGATGGAAGGGTTGTGGATCATGATACTCTCCAGGTGGAATCGGCCGTCGCCCAGGTAGAGAATGAGGTCCACGTTGTCCGCATCAGGAAGTCGAGGGGAGGTACAGCCCAGGATCTCTCCCTTGGACAGGGGCGCTATCTGGGGAATGAGGACGTTGAAGCCTGCCTTCTCCAGTGTAGAACGCACGCCGTGGATGGTGGCGTTGAACTGAATTGTGCCCACCATGGCAATGGTCTTGGGGGCGGCAAAGTTACGCTCCAAGGTATGGAGCAAATGCGACGTGTCGATGCTGATGTCGACGAAGACGTACAGCGTCTTGATCTTGGTCACATCCACGGGGATGAGACAGCTGTGGGCATAATGCACCAGCAGGTCACAGCCAAGTGCCCTGGCCGTGTAGTCGTCAATGCAACACGCCCCGTAGGTCACGTCGCCCATGATCAGAGTCTCAATACCAGGGCAGAACTGGGTGAGGATATCCGATATGGTGGTGGCGAACATCAGCAGGCCCTCGGGCATCTGCAGCGCCACCTTGGTCGCCCCGGCGGTGCGGATGCGATGGATGGTCTTGGGGATCTCGAAGTGGTAGTTGGAGGGGAGGAGGGTCATGGCCTCCTTCAGCTCCGGGTCATTCAGAATCTCGGGCGGCACCGAGTTCAGGAGCCGCGGCGCCTTCCGGGGTTGCGAGACTGGGGCGCTGTACTTAGCATTCAACAGGCGGCGCATCTGGCAGGGTCAGATTTACCTTGGATTGCGCCGCTGTCCTCGACGGGGGCGCCAGGCGCCGCATCTCGGGCAGCGTTGGCGGTCCTGCGGCCTACAAAACGCTTCTTGGGCTGTCTCTGCACGGGCGGTGCCTCTGCCGCTTCCAGGTCGGCGGCGACGCCAAGATCGGTCTGTGCCCGGTCTTCTTCCATGATGAGTTGAAGCCGGAGCCGGGATTGGACGTGATGGGACTGGCGAAGAACCCCGGGTACAGGGCGAACGAGTGCTGTAACGCTCTTATCAGGCGGCCCACGGTCGCACCTACACCCAGTTAGGCCACGTTAAGTACCGACCCAACTCGAGAGGCTCAGAGCAGCGGGATTCGTTTCTTGTCCGTTGTCCGTCGACACAATGAGAACCACTGATGAAGCAGCCCCAGAAACTGTTACCGCTCACGTCGAAAATTCGCCCGTACCTGTTTGGTGTATATTCTTGCTTTGGGGGCCTCTTGCGGGGTTCCCGACTCCTTAGCTACTGGAGCTTATTGCATGCAAGCGACTCACCAGTAGATGCATATAAGTACATAAGTCCACCGGAGCTCATCAGGTGCGCCGAAGTCCATTCTGATCAAACCAGAACGACAGTCCTCGGCATTGGCCTCGCGAATTGTTTGTGTTTGTCGACTCACAACCCGGCCATAGTTTGATCAGCCCAAACTCGCTGTCTTTTTCGCCGCAGGGATGAGGAACACCTCGACGCCCTTGCCGAGCTTGAGCCCTGCTTTCTACTATCCTTCTCCATTGTACTTGGCCTTGGGTTCGGCACTTTCGCGCGAGTAGAATTGTCTGAATGGTCATTACCCCATTCATCCAACCCTTCTATGACGCTACCAGCATTGCTCAATCCTGATTGCTTTTGGGAATGGCTGCCACCGTTGTCAAGATGGCGATGACTTCTTGTCCGCTTTTGGCCTCAGCAAAGATCAGCAACTCCCCTTCCAGCGGTTTGACGGCCAAACCTTTTACCTACCCAATTCACCCTTTAAGGGCGAGCGAGCACGCGGTCTCCAATCTCCCCAGACGCAAACTTGTCCACTGAACAAGGTCAGTTGCCAGCCGATATTGTACGACTCGTGACTCGTGACCCCCAACAGATGGAATGCTACCACGACGGTAAGACAAGGGGGTGGTCATCCTATGTAACCCCTGCATGACTTTAGGGCATTGTGGCATGAGAAGCGAATCAAGGGATAGATAGCTCTTGTACGGACCTGACCGAAGAACACGTGGGTCCGATACGCGAGGTTTGAAAAGCAGGGAGGGAATCTCCGCAAAGAGTATAGAAAGCCCCCGACTATACCTCAAAACGGATAATATAATCGAGATTCAAGCAAGGCGAAGAAATTGCCACATTTTCAGCCTCAATGGGTGTCCATAGGCATACCTCCAAAGCGTCCCTGCAAGGGCGTGTTCTGCAAGGGCCCAGGAACCATGGTATCTACTGCGAAAGTCAATAATCTAACACACTCTAGAGCCGAAAGTTCCTGAAGGACCACACAAGTGCTTCGCCCGACGTCTGTATGTGACAGGAATGGTAATAGAGCCAGGCAGCAGAAATCCAGTGCCACCCCCCATCTTTTCTACTATCTGCTGATGTAGTGTAAAAGCCCCTTTCCGGGGAGCCAGGGAGCTCTCGGGAAACGACCAATAGGGGCTACAAATAGGACTAGACTAGGGGAAACTAATCCTGCTTTGTTGAAGTGGCACCAGTCAGAGCTGCAGGATCTACAGTTTTCACGTGTCATCGACCCTCGACGAAGGACGATTCTGGCCAGAAAATTTAGTGATACGCGGGTACATGAACCCAAAGACTCCACGTTCCCCGTCCGCTGACGCAGGTTCAACGGTCTCATCCCGACTCCCTGGCACTGGAAACGAATCCCTTTTTTCGTTGACTATCACAAGAAAAATGGCTAATTTGGGGTTCACTTTCACAGCCCCGATGAGACTCGCGGACCCGACAAAGACTCGACGTTAGGGCCTCCGTCCCTGAAAAGAACCAGATTCCAGCAGTGGGGGCGACGTGCGGAAAGGGGCAAAGTATATCGTTCAAGTGTCATAAATATGTTGGGGAGCACACTGCTTCTTCTTTCAAGATTTGTTACACCCCCAACCCTGCCACCCCGCAAGCATCTTGCCTCTGATAATTCCCCAGAATGCAGGCAAAGTACATGTCCCCAGTCCTCCTTGGCCTTGGGCTAATGGTCTATCTCTTTTTCTTGTATATCTCGAGGAGGCGCAAGATCAGCCGTCTCGTCCGCCAACACGGCTGTAAGGCTGCCCCGAGCTTCCGACAGTGCCGAGCCTTGTTAGGCCTTGATGCCTTCGTCAAGATTCAGCAGAATGTCAACGAACGTACCAGCTTACGCAAGGGCGTGCGTATGGTGCAGAAGACGGGCTATTCCACACACAGTGTCGTAATTCTGGGCCAAGACGTCCTCATCACCTGCGACCCGGAGAACCTAAAGGCAGTTCTGGCAACAAAGTTTGACGACTTCAGCTTGGGCCCCCGAATCACTGCCTACGGGTGCCTCCTGGGTCGGGGTATATTCACCGCCGATGACGTGCACTGGGAACACTCGCGGTCTTTGATCCGACCCTCCTTCACAAGGCAACAGGTTTCCGACTTGGAACGCATTGAGTTGCATCTGGAGAGGCTCATGGCCAATATTCCTGGAGATGGTACGACCATCGACTTGCAGCCCCCTTTTTTCAACTTCACTGTGGACCGCGCCACCGAGTTCCTCTTCGGCCACCCCCTCAACACCCAAATCAGCCCCCCCGGCTCTGAGTCGCATAGGTTCGCTGAGGCTTTCGATCACACTCAGGTCAAGATGCAGAACCATGCAAGGCTTGGGCTTTTGCAAGGCCTCTACAGGCTCGTATCCTGGGATGCCAAGCTCAAAGACGACTGTAAATTCATCCATGCGTACACCGACCGGTACATTCAAGAAGCCCTGCAGGCCGGCCAGAACGAATACAATTCCAGAACGCAACGATATAACATGCTGAGCGAGTTGCTGACTGCTTGCAAAGATCCCATCCAGCTCCGTAACGAGCTCTTGAATGTTCTTCTGGCCGCGCGTGACACCACCGCCAGTCTCTTGAGCAGCATCTTCTTCTTTCTGGCACGCCATCCCGGGGTTTGGAGGAAGCTAGGTGAGGAGATTGACGGCCTGCGCGGAGAGAGGCCCGGCTGGGACGTCCTGAAGAATATGAATTATCTAAAGGCTGTTGTCAACGAAAGTATGTATACATACATACCTTACCTTTGCACTGATTGGTGGCTCGCCGTCACTAACGTGACCCAGCTCTTCGTCTCCAGCCTCCCGTAGCTAACAATGCCCGGTACGCCCGGAGGCACACTGTCCTTCCCAAGGGCGGTGGCCCCGACGGGCAGTCCCCTGTCATGCTGCCCGAGGGCGGTGTTGTATTCTACTCGGTCTATTCGATGCACCGCCTGACCTCCATCTACGGCCCCGACGCTGAGGTCTTTCGGCCCGAACGCTGGCTGGCCGTGGACCCGCCCCTGCGTCCCGGTTGGGGCTTTTTACCTTTCAACGGCGGCCCGCGCACATGTCTTGGGCAGCAAAGTGCGCTCATCGAGGCCTCGTACGCTATTGTTCGCTTGCTGCAGACCTTTGGGGAGATTGAGTCCAGGGACCAACGGCCCTGGACAGAAAACTTGGGTTTGGTGACGACGAATATTCACGGAACAAAGGTCGCGCTGTGGGCGCGTCCGGGTGCAGAGACGTATTAGTTGGATGACGCCCTGCCCGCAACCTTTTCTCAGCTGTCTGACTGCGATTCATTTTATCACCTGAGCTTTTAAACAAGACCATGTTATCATCTCCTTGAGATTGTACGCATTATTGTGAAACCACAATCACTTACACTATTTGCGTAAAACCCCAGTCTTTTAGTGAACGTTTGGCGCATGTGAGATTGGTTCCACGGTAGTTGTTGAAGAATAGTGAGACAGGACCAGGGATTCATAAGCGACCAATGAGGGAGCCCCGAATTGACAGGGTGCACCCTATCAAAAGTGTGCCATGAACCACCCAGTAGATAGAGCAGAGATTCAGCACATGCCTTCTTATTCATTCTTTCACCGCCATACAGTCTTGATGTGATATTCAATTGCCACCATTTGGAGACTTCATGTCCTACTCACTGGTTTACTTAGGCCTTGATCAAAGATTTCCACTACACTTTTTATGGCTCCCCCTTCATATATACGATTACACCTATGGGATCAACCTAACGACCGCGTCTTTCCACCAGACCTCCAGAAACTGGGGTTTGTCTGTTCTAATGCGTTGAGCCGGTGTTTTATATTGTTCGCATTCATCGGCGGTGCTTTCTAATTACTGATGTTATATGCATCCCACTGCTCTAGGATAGCTATAAACACGGAAACGGGTCACAATACTGCCTGGCTCTTGTCCTCGTCCGCGCGGTGAAGGGATCATATAACTATAGGGAAGCGTTTGCAAGGGGGACCGTCCCTTTTTCAAATATCCGGTTTATAGTACTAAAAGGAAATGGGGTGCCTTGTATGAAGTAGCCCAGCTGCATTTGATGCCCCGAATGCGTATCACAATAATGTACCTAGGGTCGTGGGGTTTGGGAGGCGCCCTGGGCTCAGGTTGGCGAGAGACGCAAGGCGAGTCTGCGAAGAGAACGGGGGTGAAAGAGAAGATGTGCGGCAGCGACGGTTTCGTGCCCGCGAGGCGGCGTAAAAACGGGTTACCGGTGATGGCGGGGGCTCATGACTGCTTCGCGGTAAGCGGAAAAGCGAGCGCTACGCGTAGGGAGGAAGGAAGCAGGTGTGGCTAGGTTGCCGGGCCTGGCGTCCCTACGATAAATTGATGTATATATAGGCGAATGGTGCCACCCGTATTCTAGGCGTCTACACCTTCCTGGGTAGTTTTCCACAACTGCCTCTACACTGGGTAGCTCCGCGCTAAGTACAGAAGGAATTGGGTACCACTTCGGGCCAGACGGAGCGGGATGCTGGGCATTTGCCGTCCACGCGAGGCCTTTCTAGTTGCTGCCGCCGGGCTTTGTCCGGGTTGGGCGAATGTCGGCTCGCCCCCGGAGATGGCGTGCTGCTTCTTTGCCGGGGTTATCGACCATGTGTCGGGTCGTCGGCTTGCCGTGGGCTTTACGCGCCCTCTCCCTGCGGCGCACTTGTTCCACTACGGCGGCACTGCGCGTTCACACGCCGGTTCGTTTCCGCCAGCTGCGTGAGCGGCGTCGTGATGTCGCCCAGCTTCTGCGGCAGGAAAGGGAAGAGCTCTTCGCACTTGCGACAGCCGGCTGATGCTGGCAGAGCCAAGTCGTGTGTCGGGCCCCAACATCGGATAGCTTTGCCGTGTGGACCACAAGTGATGGATGAGAGTCGAGAGGATACGTCGTATAAGGCGCCGGTGATGTAGCGAAGCCCGGCCGTTGAACCCGTAGTCAAACAAGACCTCCAGGGCGTTCCCAAAGCTATCATCGGGCATTTTCATAGACCCGCAAACGAAACTCACAGCCCTGGCCACGGTATAATCCTGTGCTACCCACGCGCGGCTACACCATGGACGAGCTCGTTGAACTCACCTTGAAGTCGCCACAGTTGTCCAACTTGCCCGAACGGCAGATGACACAGTTGAAGTCACTGTAGTAGGTTTCCGCGGCCGCGTGATAGCAGCTCGGGAATCAACACTCATCCGGGAGTTGCGACACCTACTTCTCAATTGGATAGGGGTACGATAGAAAGGGATATAGTGTACAACCGTTACGTGCCGCCAAATAAGTACAACATACTCCGCCTCCCTCCGCCGTGGGGTATCACCTGCCTTGCATCTCAGGATCCGGCTTTTAGTGTTTATTCGAAGAACTTGAAGCTGTACCCCTTGTTGGTCGAGGCTCCCGGGACATTTGCGCGGCGGTATGTGGTCTCGCTCCACCAGACGAAGCTGCCGGTAAACCAGCCACGGGCACCCCAGCTGTAGGGCTTGCCCTTCTCGACGGCGTGGAACATGAAAGGGATGTGTTTCGTGCCGCCGGGGCTCTTGTTGATGTCGCCGTCGGTGAGGGCGAAGGTGTGGTGGCCGGGGCCGTCGACGTACAGGGTCTCGTCCCAGCCGTCCATCATGCGGTCCTGGTGGGAGCCGAAGAGGCAGCCGTTCGACTTGTACCAGTCCCACACGTAGGTCGGGTCGCCGCCCTTGCGGAGCCGCAGGTCCGCCAGGCAGTAGCGGTTGTCCCAGCTGCCGTTGGCCGAGTAGACAATGTGCAGCTGGCCATTGGGGTCGACGATGGCCTGGGGCCCTTCGTTGATCAGGGGCCGGTCGCCCTTCTCCCAGCCCTCGCGCGGCTGCGAGATGATGTACCGCCGCCCGACCGGCTTGGACGGGCTGTCCATGCGGCAGATGTAGAGCGACTGCTCCGTGTTCTTGGCCTCGCTCTCCCAGCCGGACCAAACGAACCAGCCCTGGTTCTCGAAGACGAAGTAGACGCCGTCAATGGCCCACTGGTCGTCGGGCAGGGCCAGCTTCGTCTCGGACGAGTAGGGCCCCAGGGGCGAGTCGGCACTGATGACGTACATGCGGTGGGCGGCGGACTCGCCGGCCGAGAAGTAGATGTAGGTCCGGCCGCCGTCGGTGACTATCTCGGGCGCCCAGATGGCGCCCCGGCCGGCCGTGTCCGACCACACCTTCTCCTTGCGCACGTCGGAGGCGCCAAGGCGTTCGAGGGACGGCGCCGCGCGCACGACAATGCCGCCCTGGGCCGACTCGGCCGAGTAATAGGTGTCCCCAATCTTCAAGATGGTGGGATCGCTGCCTCCTTTGACCCTTCCGGCCAAGGTGGGATCGACGAGGCAGAAAAGCACGAGGCCAATGGCCAGCAACAAGACGGCCGACTGCCGCCGGAAAGAAAAGCTAGCCAGGTTGAACATCTTGTGCGGCTATACACAGAAAGGTAACGAGTATATCTCGATCCAGCATTCCGTGGTGACGGCGCCGCCTCCCTTAAATAACGGCTTCTTGAACCCCCCCAGCAGCACTGGTTCCTCCCAGTTCCGCAGTCCATCCTTCATGTGCGTCGGTATGCTTCGCCACGCAATGTAAGGTGAGGTAATTCGGCCTGGGCTCGCTGCAAGCATACGATGTGGTGGACGTAGAAGAGCCAGGATGGTACAGCGCCACGCCCCTGAACAGCCTCTTCCTCTTGGGCCCTTCGAAGGCGGCTGCAGGAAATCCTTGCCGTTCTTTTCTGACTGCAGATACAGCTGACGTGACTTACGGCCAATGCCCGCGGGCCTATATCCGTCCCTGCCTGGTGCCAGGACCCTGTGATGCTTGTTCGGCCAGTAGGGCTGGGCCGCCTAAGCGGTGCCCAGCCTTGGCGCGATGAATCTGCTCGCCCCCATTCGCCCTGATGAGCATGTCAGCTTATTGCGAGGGGAGGGGGGGCTAGGCACAAGCAAGAAAACCGGCACCCCCCCCAATACAGCTGGAGGATGAGCTGGCCGCCACTCTCGTCTGCAACGCCCATGCTCTCTGCAGGTAGTCATCATTCCCCCTGCCACGGGTAATGGTAGGGAAGCTCGACTTACTGTTCTTTCCTTGGCGCCCGTCCATTTTCCGTCTTTTTGACAGCTCATAGGAACCATGAGGCTATGTACACCTGCGGAAATTTCTCCGTACAGGGGCCCCCGTACCCATATCCCCAGGGTGCTCAGCCCTCCAACTCCCCGTTCCGGCAGCAGCCTCGCCAGGAACACCGCACCCTGCCTGCCCTGGCGCCCTATGCCGAAGGCACCATGCAGTAGTAAGAATTCTCTGGAGAGACATATAAGTGCGAAGGAGAACCATGCAGCCACATCGTCTAGTCTCGCTGGAAAATAAGAATTGCTGTTGCTGTTGTGCTCTTGACAGTGGCAACCGTTTGAGCCCTTGCACTTTACTCATCTCGGTGGAGCTGCACGCCAAGATGACATTCGCGATCGCTAGATCTGTAAAGGCCACTGGTTTTGAAGAACCCCCCAAGTTCAGTAGTCGATATAACACTGGTTTTCTCTGGTGGGATCGGATGGACCGTGCCTACTCGCTACAAGCCGAACGCTGTCCGTCAAAGTGTCCCTTTATGCGGGCGCCCTCGACATTAGGCAAGGGCCCACGCCAGCTGAACCCTGGAGTGGAACACACTATGCACGATCCATGAGAAGTCATCCATGCAAGTGCTCCGCAAAGGCTGCTGAGATCTCACGAGCGACGACTCCCCCCCCCCCCCCCCCCCCCCCCCCCTCCACCCCACCCATCGCATGGCCGTCACCTCTGGCGAAGCCGAGTTTGATTCCTCATCCTGGCCATCCGATGGGACCGCAAGACGAGGACATGAACCTTTGAAGATGCGGCTGTCACCGTCTTCGACTGCGGCCTGCTCTCCCGACGTCCCGCACGATCCGATCCGCCCATACTCGACGAGTTGACCCTGGGGCGCGGCGGCACCCGGGGCACCGTGTCGCTTGCATTCCCGGTAAGACTAGGGGGGGGTCCGCTGCGTGCTGAGGCGCATCCGGGAGTGCCAGCGCCACCCGCGGGCGGCGGATCAGCGTCCGGGAGCGTCGGGAAACCGGCGGTGGCCCGCAAAGCCGGGGGTGCCGTCGTCTAGGCGCGTGGCAACGGCGGCGCGAGCCAACTGCCGACCAACCAACTCGGGTCCACGGCGCATCGACGGGAGGCGAGGGACAAGGCCCGTGGGGGTCCGCATTGCCTTGCGCTTGGCGGCCACGGCGGCACAAAGGCGCGGCCCGTGGGGGAGTTTGGGTCCCCAGGGGCCGCGTGGCGAATCGTCCCGGCACTCGACATTCGCTCCTGGATAGACGACTCCAGCGAGGGCTCTGGTGGCCAGCAGGAGAGACCCGGTTTCGGACTCGACGATTCGGGCGGCATGAGGAGCTCACCTGCGTAATGCTATGGATTTCGTGCTGTGCATTCGGCCAAAAGGCCATCCTCCAACGACACTTCCGCTCCATGCACAAGGCTGGCAACGAGGTTGGACCTGGATCCATCGTCCAATGGGAACCAACTGAACACGACCGCCCACGATGCCCGAGAGAACACCCTGTCTCGCAAACAACGCGAGGAACGGCGGCTGCTCACAGTACACGCTGTGCACATGCAGACAGGATGACCATGGTAGTCCAAGGTTATAGTCTTGCGGTATATTGGGGGCCACTCAGCAAAAATGCAACCGCCTCATTATCATTTGCTGGAGGGGCTTTTTGTAGACTTGAATGAAAGAAGGCGGATGGAGCACAAAACCCGACAAGAGTAGGAAAGAAAAGAAACCCGGGTTAAAAGACGATATCCAGTCGTTCGAAACAACGCCATAGCACACATGTCACTACCAACCCGGAGGCCGGCCTCACTCCTTAGCCAGGAAAATCATATACTGGGCGGGGAATATCCAGGAGGGTTGAGGGCGACCGGCCACCGCCGGTCGCCGAGTCCTCGACCCGAAACTAAAAGGGGGCGCCGGGGCGGGGGTTTCGTGAGAAACAACGGCAGGGCGGGATGGCGTCGGCCGGCGGGTGGTGACTGGCCGTCCAAAGTCTCCGGTTATAACGGGCTTTCAGGGTCTAGAGACAAAACCTTCGCCGCCACGCGGCTTACTTCATACAAGTGCATAGAGTGAAGGTGGGCCATCCACGGACCGGCACAGACCCGAAAGATGCCGACCGGGTCGGAAATAGGGATTTCAATTAGGTTTTAAAAGCTAGGGGTGGGTATTTGCTTCCCAACGAACCAGAGGCCCTCTCATCCCCCGTGCGCCCCTTTCGCGTCCAACACAGCAGGCCGGTCGCCGACGTTCCGCGCCGCTCCTCATGCAGGCGCGTCGACGGCGTCAATCGTCGGCATCGTCGCAGCCCACGCCCTAGGTGGAGGTGCTGTTGATGCTAAAGCGGTAGCTGGCCTGCAGGACGTAGGGGTCGCCGCCGGGGGCGAAGATGTTCTTCTTCTCGCGCTGCCACTGCGGCTGGTTGATGGCGTCGATCCAGTCCTCGACCTCCATGACGACGCAGCCGTACTGGGGGATGGTGCGCGGGAAGTCGGCGTCGTCGGCGAGGCCCTGCGTCGTCTTGAGCGCCACCGAGCCGTTCATGCCGTTGCACGAGTACAGCTGGTACGCGTCCTGGTCCGAGTAGACGTCGAGCTGGATGCCCGACCACGGCGAGTGCAGCCGCGCCACGAAGCCGCCCTCCTCGCGCCAGTCGTACGGCCCGTCCTGCGCGCGGTTCACGAGGTAGCAGTTGTCTGGGGTGGGCAGCGCGCGTTAGCAGCAAGCTCCGGCGGGCTCCGGGCCTCCAACTTCACCGGGGGGGAGCGACTCACCATAACCAGTGCAGCCGAAGCCACAGTTGCCCTCGAGCTCCGGGTCGTCCAGCTGGGCGCCGATCTGCTTCGGGGCGCTCCAGAAGTCGTTGACGGACCCCTTCTTGTTGGCGAGGATGTCGCCGGTGGGGATGAGGATGTTGTCGACGCCGACGCGCTGGCCGCCGTAGGGCATGTAGAAGGTGTGGTTGAGGGCCGTGTTGGTCTCGTTGTTGGCGAAGCCGTCCAGGTTCCAGTACACGTGGCTGCTCAGCATGATGGGCGTCTTCTTGGTCGTCGCCAGGGCAATCATCTTGAAGTCCCAGGTCAGGCCCGACACGGTGTAGGTGACGTAGGAGACCACCTCGCCGGGGAAGCCCTCCTTGCCGTCCGGGTCGACGATGGAGAAGGTGATGCTGTCGTCCGTGTGCGACACGACGGTGAAGTTGCGGTAGTCCCAGCCGTCGCTGCCGCCGTGCAGCGTGTCGGCGCCCTCGGGCGCTTCGGGCGTGGGGTTCTCATTGGCGTCGACCTTGTACTCGACGCCGTCGATTTCAAAGGTGCTGTTCTTGATGCGGTTGGCATAGCGGCCCGGCACGCCACCAAAGTGGTTGTGCTGCTTGTCGACCTCATAGTAGCTGGCATTGTCGAAGCCGGCCACGATATCCCGCTGGATGCCATACTGGTCGTGGATCAGGAGCTGGGCCAGCGAGGCGCCGTACGGGATGAAGGCGGCCTGGAGCTCGTCGCTCTTGATCCAGTAGAAGCCGTCCTTGTCCGGACCGGGGCCCTCGGCGGCGACCAGCGGGAGCAGCAGGGCTCCCGCCGCCGCGAGGCCAGCAGCGTTCATGTGCATCGTGGTGGCCGAGGCGGAGGGGTGAGAAGCAACGGACCGGAACGAGGGCCCAATGCAACGGGGTGGCAGAGAGGGGGGGGAGGCACTTATAAGCGATGGGCCACCACTATGGAGACCGACGGCGGGAAGCTTAGCTGGCTGGGGAAAAGGCAGAGGCAGAATCAGGCTTCACGACCCGCGTCGGGGACGGGCAGATTCATATTAAGCTTCGCGGATCGAGGCCCAGAAGGCTACACCGTACATGCGCCGCCGGGGAGCTAGGGAACAAAGGAGAGGCCACGGACATGGTATCGTGCATCCAACTCCGCTCCGCGAAGTTGGGGTAACGACGTAACCTCATGCACACTCATGCATGGGCTGGCTGGCCGTGAGTGGTGCGTTTACCTCCCTTGCGCAGAACAGGCGGCGCGACCCTGGCCGGGATATCGTGGGCCTGGACGCACAGGCACCATGGGCACGCAGGGGATACCGTTGTTGTTGGCCCGGGGGGTTTGGGGTCCCACCCGATACTGGGCATGCACACGCGCCTCGACGACGACGCCGACGACGACAAAGAACCCAGCCCGGCAAGGAAACATGTACGAGAACAAGCCCCCCCCCTCGTCTGTCCGTCCCGTCCCATGACAGGATGCAAACATGCCAGCGGCCAATGACGCCGTGCGAGCGCGAGTGGCTGCCCGCGCAGCGCTACCCGGGCAGACGGCGCCCTGCCCACTCTCTCTCGTCCGAAGCCCGGCTGCAGGAAAGCGGGCGAAAGCTAAGTGACTCGATCTCGACATCGAAATGGCCCATTCTAGCGCCGCCGCCGCCCGCCCATGCGAGTACATACGTACCTCAGTACGTGTACATACTGCATGCATCCCGCCTCTCGTAAAGCGTGGGACGGGGATGGGAGACCACAGCCACCAGGCCAACAGCCCCGAGCAGCACCTCCAAGGCGGATGTAAGAAAAAAAAATACCTAGCTCAGTCCGCCAACCGGACCAAAAAAGGGCGGGGGGCGGCGGAACGCCGCAGTTCCCAATGACGCGGTGTTGCGGGATGATCGTCATTAATCTCGCGGGCCCGACCAGGTTCCCAGGGCCAGCCGCTTGCTCATGTGCCTGGCCGAAGAGGCGCTTGTGCCATTCCGGTGGCTGGTCGCGTTCCGCGAACCCCCAGGATATCTCGGTGGGAAACACCACAACAGAACAGCCTCGGGCTCTCTCGCGCGCGCCCCCGTCGTCGTCCATTGTTCCCAAGCGAGCGGGTGTTGGCCAGGGGGTTCGGCATCGAGCAGACGACCAGCCAGTAGGAAGGGCCAATTCGGGGCCGAAGCAATTCACTCCTCGTCTTGACAAGGAATACCTTTTCCCCTCTTCTCCTTCTTTGGCGGAAAAACCTGCTTGAATTAGCCGGGAGACGAAGACCAGCCCGACTGCACAGTGACTTCTTCTGACCAACTAGCGAGTACATTTCCCCCCCCCCTGCGATGCGATGTGGCCATCGTCATCCTGGACGTCTTGGGGGCAACATCACGCCTAGCCGAGCCGCTCTGTGGGGAGCCGAGGAGAACACAGAGACGGGCCCTCGCAGCCAACGATAGGTAAGCATCGTGCTAATATCCTACTGAACAGGGGTTTCGTGCGGGGTAGAAAACTTCCCCAGATCCTTCGAGTTCGTCGGACTAGGGGGGGTCCATCCCCGCTTTCTTTCAGTCACGGGGAAACAGGCAGAGATCAGGGAGGCTGGCAGCCTGTTTGCTTCCCTTACCGGGCCATCCATGCTGCTGCTGCTGCTGCTGCCGCTGCTGCTGCTGACCTTTGCTGCTTGGGTCTGCGCCCATCTTGCCCATGATCGACCGGATGCTGTGTGAGTAAGCACTTGATGCAACCGAACCGGCGGTGTGGGCCTCTCGGGCTTTCGACCAGCGTCTTGACTGGGGTCATCGTCCCTCCAACCGTCTCTCCCCCGGCTTTCCGACTAGGCTGACTCAAAGCGGCAGAGGCACGGCCTCTCCGCACAGCTGCCGCCGACAAGGGGTATGGTCGAGCATGTTCACTCTGGTACCACATAAACCACGGACTGGTCAAGCGAGAAGTACTTATCCGACACGCACCGGTGACAGCGTTCATCAGGCTAACCCGCGCGCCTCTTGGCCAGGGCCCGGGGCTGCGAAAAGGGACAGCTGTGGGCGTCACTTATACCGGTGGCCTGGGAGCAAACCACGCATGCGCACAGCCAGCAACCCAGCCTCTGCGCAAGTAAGCGAACCGACATATTAGGTATGTCGTGTGTGACCGACCCGCAGTCGTCAACGAGAAAGGGCCCGTTCGGGCGGACCCCTCAGCTGTTCGGTAAACATAGCAACCCGGTGTGTCAATTATCCATTCTACCATGGCCCCTAAACCATACATGCGGTGTTCTCGCCATCGCCTACGCGTCAATCAAGTTCTCCTCCTGCTGCTGTCTCTGCTCGTCCTCGGGGTGGGCCTTGCCCTTGCCTTTCCGCTCGCCAGCTGATCGCTGGTAGAACTCCTGGAGCACCTTGGCGGGGATACGGTTCAGCAGCTCCTTGGGGTAGATACGGAGCAGGCTCCACGCCGTGTCCAGGGACTCGAAGATGCTTCGAGACTCGTAAGCACCCTGCGCCACAAAGTTGCGCTCGAACTTGTCCAGGAACTCCAGGGACAGCTTGTCCTCGGACGACAGAGCCTCCTCACCGACGACAGCCTTCATGGCAGCCGCGTCGCGACCGATGGCGTACTTGGCGTACAGCTGGTTGGACACATCACCGTGGTCTTTGCGCGTCATGCCCTCACCAATGGCCGACTTCATGAGACGCGAGAGCGACGGCAACACATTGATGGGCGGGTACACACCACGGTTGTGGAGCTGACGGTCGACGTAGATCTGGCCCTCGGTAATGTAGCCCGTCAAGTCGGGGATGGGGTGCGTGATATCGTCGTTGGGCATGGTCAGAATGGGAATCTGCGTGATGGAACCGTTGCGTCCCTCGACACGGCCAGCACGTTCGTAGATGGTCGACAAGTCAGTGTACATGTAACCAGGGTAACCACGGCGACCGGGCACCTCTTCACGCGCGGCCGACACTTCACGGAGGGCATCGCAGTACGCCGTCAGATCGGTCAGAATGACAAGGACGTGCTTCTCAAGCTGGTAGGCGTAGTATTCGGCCGTGGTCAGGGCCAGACGGGGAGTAATGATACGCTCGATCCTGTCGCGCCAACGTCAGCGAGGGTTGGGGGGGGGGGGAGGAGCCGGAGCACTTTGGCCCGAGAGACCACGGGGGGAAAGATACGTACGTAGGGTCGTTGGCAAGGTTGAGGAACAGGGTGACACGCTCCAGGCTGCCGTTCTCCTCGAAATCGCGCGTGAAGAAGCGGGCAGTTTCCAGGTTGACACCCATGGCGGCGAAAACGATGGCGAAGTTGTCCTCGTGGTCGTCGTGCGTGCCCTTGTTGGTAGCGCCCTTCTGCTTGACCAGGCCGGCCTGTCGGCAAATCTGGGCAGCAATCTCGTTGTGTGGCAGACCGGCGGCGGAGAAGATGGGGATCTTCTGGCCACGAGCGATCGAGTTCATGGTGTCGATGGTCGAGATACCGGTCGAGATCATTTCTTCGGGGTACACCTGCAGTCCGTCAGTGTCCAGTGCCGGCCGGCAGGCATCGCGGCACAACATACGCGGGAGTAGGGGTTGATGGGCTGTCCGTTGATGTCGAGGTACTCCTCGGCCATGACCTTGGGGCCCTTGTCGATGGCGCGTCCCGAACCGTCAAAGATACGGCCCAGCATATCCTCGGACACGCCGAGCTTCAAGCTCTCGCCCGAGAACTCGACCTTGGTCTTCTTGACGTCAATGCCCGAGGTACCCTCGAACACCTGGACAACGGCGCGGTTTCCTGGGCACGGGCGGCTCGTCAGTTTCCAAGGCCGCGGCAGCTGACCGCTCGGCGGCGGCGGGTCGGCGACTCACCTCGGGCCTCCAGGACCTGTCCGGAGCGGTTGGTGCCATCGGGCAACGTCAGGTTGACGATCTCGTTGTATCGGGGGAACTTGACATTGTCGAGGATGACGAGCGGGCCGTTGATACCACCGACGGTGTTGTAGCGGATTCGCGGCACGACCGAGTAGGACGACGACTCTCGCGGGTCGGCCATGATGGGCGGGCAGCGGGCGGGAAGCTATCAGTAGAGGCGGGGGAGGATATGAGAGCGCGGTGCTCCTACAGGACGGGCGGCGACGGGAGAGGAGGAATGCGGCAATATCTGGCGGAGCGATAGGGCGCTCGGCGAGAGGAATGAAGCTGGCAGTGGCGGTTGCGGGAGAGCTTCCTGGGCTGGCAGGCTGGCGGCGCTGGGACGGGGAAACTGGGGCTGGGAACTGGGACACCGACTGGCACTGGGAACGTTGACGTCGGGCGGCTGCTCGAGAGCACGAGTAGAGCGGGAGGCTTAGCTGGCGACGAGCCAAGCTACTAGCCCTTCTGACACCAAGCGCCGCAGGTGAGCGAATCAGAAGGGGACCTGCCCCACCAACCGATGAGGGAGAGCTACCCGAACCTCATCCCGCCTGAACGGCGACGGGAACAAACACATACGCAGCATGCATTGCATGCCATTCATACGGGATGGCATGCCGCTCCGTCTGTCCTCCACAACGAACCCCGGCTCTCCTCACGAGCCTGCACGGCCAGCCTCGGCCTTGCTCTCAGCTACCCTCGTAGACCGGGCCCGGGAGCCCGACAAGACACAGGCCCTTACAACTCGGGTATGAGGCACGCGGGTGGCACATGTATTGGTCTGGATGGAATAGATGTGCACGCTGGCCACGGGCGGGTTCCGCCCTCGGCCGCATTTGTACACGCTACCACTGCCCAACTCTACGAAGCATTCGCCGCCGTCCTGCGGGCTCCAAGGACGGCTCGGCCCACGGCCGCGTCGTTGGGCTTGCCAATCTCCCGCGTGATCCAGTCACCAATGTCGGCCACGGCGTCGAGGTCGACGCCCGTCTCCATGCCCAGGCTCTCCAAGAAGTACACCATGTTCTCCGTCGCTACGTTCCCAGTGGCGCCGGGGCTGTAGGGGCACCCGCCCAGGCCGCCCACGGAGCTGTCAAAGGTCCGGATGCCGTGCTCGAGCGAAATGGCCGTGTTGACCAGCGCCTGGCCGTACGTGTCGTGGAAGTGCATGGCAATGTCCTCGTTGCGGATGCCGGCCGCCGACATGCAGTGGAGCAGCGCCTTGGTGCGCGGGGCCGTGCCCATGCCCGTCGTGTCGCCCAGCGAGATCTCGTCGGCGCCCATCTCCAGCATGGTCGCCGCAATCTCGGCGACCTTGTGGGGGTCGATGTCGTAGCCCTCGAACGGGCAGCCGAGCACCACCGAGATGTAGGCCCGGGCGCGAATGCCCAGTTCCTTGGCGCCCTGGATGACGGGCTTGAATCGCTCGAGGGACGTCGCGATGTCGCAGTTGAGGTTCTTCTGCGAGAAGCTCTCGGTGGCCGCGGCAAACACGGCCAGCTCGACCGCCGGGCGGCCGTGGGTGTCCTTCCCGGCGACCGACTCGGCCTGCGTCAGGAACGTGCCGGCGTTGGCTTCGAGGATCGCCTTGGCGTTCTCGAGGCCCTTGATGTTGGGGGCCAGGAAAGAATAGGTTACAGGGAGGGCCTTCGGATCCTGGTGGGTGAGGAGGTGCGTCATGATGTCACCGGATCCTTCCATCTGCTTTGCAGTGAGTACGGGGGCGGCAGGGCCCGAGGCGGGCAAGCAGCACGGGCGCGTACCTGCGGCACCCATTTCGGGGAGACGAAGGAGCCGGCCTCGACAGTCGAGAGCCCCGTCTTCGCGAGCTTCCGAATCAGCTCCAGCTTGATCTCGCGCGGGATCGACCGTTTCTCGTTCTGCAACCCGTCGCGCGGGCCGACTTCCACGATGCGGACATGGTTGTCGGCGACCGGTCGCGGGTTTCGCGCGTCCGAGGCTGTCGCATAGCTTCGCAGGAAGAGGGGGCGGGAGGAGGGGGCTTGTTGGCGCGCCAGGCGGAGCATCATCGGGCGTAGCGATGCCATGGTGAGAGCATCCCGGGCCGGACAGCAATAATATCTTCTGTTCGGGGCCTGGGTTGGTCTGTTCACATTCGTCGTGGTTGCGAGGGCACGATGTCCAACCCCGCCGCCAATTCAACGGTAGAGGGGATGTTTATCCGAGGTCGTAGCTTCGCCTGCGAACTTGCAAGCCGGAGATAACCGGTCATAGCTTCCATAGTCATGCCCCCCCCCCCCCCCCCCCTGCAATTCCGTTGTGGGGAGGAAAGCTCCCGATGCATCCATCCCATGTCTTCCGCCCTAACATCCATGGATTGACCCTTGCGCGCGCACAGTGTACGCAAGCCCGTCAGAGCATCAACTATAGATGGGGTTTGCCTCAGTACTTATCGCTCGACTCATGAACTCTGTGACCTAGGTACGTAAGTAGTTCTCCCCGGCCTATGGGGCTCCCGCTCGCACCCGCTCTGTTTACTTGTGTAAGTAGGGTTGGATTTCATGAGGCGGGCCTACTCAAGCAAGCCATCCGCTTCCACCCCCTATGTATCCGGTCTGGAACGACGACAGCATGCCGTGTCCTTGCTTACCCTAGATTCTTAGTGCTTACGAGCAAGCTGGCGTCCATGACCTGACCAGACCTGCATATGTATTCGCGGCTGCCTTGCTTGCGAACGGCCGTGCAGCCCGCAATGGCGATATATAACGGGCATGTCTCCGTCCATTTGTCGCAACTGGTCCGTACATCTTCCTCTAGTCCGACCAGGCCCGACGCCCTGTCCGCCGCCTCCGGCTCTCCCACCAAAATCAGCTGCGAGCCCGCTTGCAGGTGCCATCGCCCCCAGCTCCTATGGCGTCGAATTCCGACGTAAATGCTGCGGCGGGGCTAGCGGCAGCGGCAAGCCCCAGCATTCAGGAGCCCGACGGCGGCTCTCTCGGGCAAGGCACCTCGTTTCATTCTCCACGAAAACGGTGAATGCGGAGCCCCGGATTCGCACCGGGCCCACGATGCCGGATCTGCCCCACGCCCGGGCCGCGGCCAAGGCACCACCCCGGCTGACGGCTCCCACAAGCCCCTCGGGGCCGCCGGGTCACCGCCTATGAGGGCCCTCGCGCCCGATCTTCTCCGGGGAACGCTGATGGCCATCATGGCGCTGGACCATGTCGTCATCGCGCTGCGCAACTGGGACTATGGCCAGGGCCGGAAGAGCGAGCTGAGCAGCGTGCCCATGCACAAGTGGAACGACCCGTTGCCCTACGCCGTCCGGACGCTGACGCACTTCTGAGCCCCAGGCTTCACCTTCCTTCTCGGCATGGGTGTCGGGTACTTTGGCCACTCCCGCGCCCGTCTGGGGTGGTCCGCCCGGTCGCTGGTGGGGCATTTCGCCGTCCGGGCTGCCGTCTTGGCCTTCATCGTCGTCGCTATGGGTGTCATTCACAGCAGGGGCCGCCTTTGGCTTCTCAACGTCGTCATGTTTTCCCTGGCTATCGACTATCTGGTCGCCGGAATCTTATGGCTGGTCTTGGCCGGGGCCGAAGCCGCTTCCGCTCGCGCCCTGGCCGTTTTACGGCCCCCGCCAGACCGGCCTGAGGCCCGGCCCCTTCTCGCGCAAGAGAAGGAGACACCCACCGGCAAGAGTTCGGTGGTGGCGTCGCCCATTCCGTGGCATTTATCCAACCTGGTACTCGTGGTTCTCGGCGGCATTACCGCCAGTTGGAACACCTGGCTTTCGCCCACAGGTGGCCATTGCCAAACGGCCCCTGCGGAGCCCAGCATCTCAAACTCGAGCGCTCCCAAGCCGAGTTGGCCAGTCCTGAACCCTGAAAACCCTCTCTGGAACATTTGGTTCCAAGTTGTCGAGACGGAGCATATCGTCTCCACGTTTCCCCCGATGGCATGGCTCCCGTTTGCCATCATGGGTCTTCTGTATGGCCGAATAGTGCGAGTCCGCACCCTGTCCTCCGCCCAGCTGAACCAAGCCACGTTTATCGCAGCGTTCGCTTTTGCCACGCTGTTTGTAGCGACGAGGGTGTTTCAGTTCGGAAATCTTTCCGAGGATTGCCTCCTCACGGCGGAGCACGTCGCCCGCCCCTATGACAACCCCTATCTGACATCAGCCTCTTCGTTTTTTTATATCGTCAAATACCCCCTGGATATTGCCTTTACCTCATTTACAATGTCAGCCAACCTTTTCCTGCTTGCCATTTTTGGATCCCTGCCCCTGAATGTGACGAAGCATTCGGCTCTACTCCTCAGCTATGGGACCTGAGCCCTGTTTTTTCACGTGGTACACCAGTTTTTTGTTTTCGGTGTGGGGGGTCAGGTCGTGCGTTTCTTCGGTTATGAGACTGGCGAGATGGACCCCGTATTAGGCACGCCTTTGTCCAGAGTCGATAGCCTCTGGTGGTTCTGGGCATTACGGGCTATGACTATCGCTGTGCTTCATCCCCTCTGCATGTGGTATAGTGGCTTCAAGAAGACCAAGGGCCCTGGTTCCGTATGGAGACTTTTCCGACATGGCGATTTTGGACGAGGATCAAGCCCTGGGTGCTTGATGCAATGCCGATCCGAGAATTACGCTTATCCTGCACGAGGCTTGGAACAAGTCGGAGGCTATTCACTACAAGCAATTTTGTTGAATCGCAAAAGACGTACCCGGGGATTCATAGAATCTTGGTCGGTGCCACACAATGAAAGTCAATGACCAACTTTGGTCTAATTAGTACGTTTGTCCTTCGGGTCTTTCTATTTCTGTCGACGACGTCAATGGACGCTGGAAATGGGTAGTTGGGCAGTTCATGCGCCAGCTAAAGACCTAACAGCATTGAAGCGGAAATGGCAGGGGCCCTGCCAATGTGGCAGATATCACCCCAAGCCGTCTTGGAATGGTGCCTATGCTTCTGATTCTGTATGGCCGGGGTAGCTGTTGCCCCCCTGTGGCGGCACGCATCAAACCCCGTTGACGGGACAAGGTTTTCGTGGTTTACAGAGCCGACTGCTGATCCCATGCAACACTTCTTAGATTGACCACTATAGACGACAGGGCGTGGCTGAATGGAGTCGGGAGATTTTGTGCTAGAACCCAAGAGCAAAAAGTGATGACCGCAGGAGGAAGCGAACCCCCTTATGGTAGTAGAGTAAGGATACTGTAATGTATACCACGCTGTACCATTACACCAGCCCGGTCTTGTGTTTCTGTTTGAAGTATATTGGGTTAACTTCTATAAGTACTAGAGTCACTTGGTGTGACAGGTCTAGAGACTGGGTCAGGTGGCTTGGACAAGTTTGGGCCAAGACGGGGTCAGGTGGCTCGAGCAGATTTGGAGAAAGATGGGGTCCGGTGGCTTGAATAGGCTTGAAGACGGAGCAAAACGGGTTGGCCGCAGGGGGTATCAGGTGCCCTTATGGCAGTAGGGCATGGATAGTAAAAAATGGCACTACGCTGCAATGTTGCACTTGGCCGGTCTTCCGCTTCTGTCAAGGGTATATTGCGTGGGCTTGCTTGGGTACTACAGTCTGGTGGCATGTTACCTGGGCCGAGGGCGGAGAATCGAGGGATACAGGAGTACACGGGATTCATCCAATTATCAGCCAAGAGACGGAGCCGGTATAAATTGGACACCCGAAGTGATGGGGCCAAATTCCCTGAATAGTCAGATGTGGTAAACTCAGGCTAGTGTGAGCTAAACCCTCGCTTCCCCATACCCAAACTAAGAGCCAGTAGAACTGCCAAACTACGCCCCGTACGTTTCTCACTCGTCTAATAGTCGCCCTTCACGAAAAACTGGGCAGTGAGGGTGCTCTGCAGACCACGTATTCGTCTCTTCCACCTTGGCTCCACAACTCAGCCAGCATGGGTGATGGGTGGTGTAGCAGCTGTCACGGCCTCCTTCGCTCATGGATCATGTAGCTCAAGAGCGGGCACGTAGGCGGCGGGAGACCGCCAGGCGGCAATTTCTCGACAACGCCCGCCGCATCGGCCGTAGACGAAGGGCATCCGGCTGCTGACAAACGGGCGGCCTACGGCGTAGCCAGCAGTGGCTGCCTTTCCCCGTCGCTCGAGGACGGTGGATCTCGGCCCGCGCGCAGCCTATCGTTATCAATAGCTTTCCTGGGAGTACTGGCCGTCTGCCATGGCTTACCTTGTATATCCCGAAAAGGAAGCCATCCAAAAGGCCCCGATGTAGGTGAGGGTCCACTCGAGGAAGCCGGCGGGCTTGTATTTGCCCGAGTACAGACAGCCGAGGAAGACGGATCCGACGACGACTTGCGCGACCATTAGGGCGAGGTTGAGACGACACCTGCGGGGACGCTATGAGTGAGTAGGATTCCCAGCCCGTGGCGGGCGCGGCGGACCGGGGAGAGAGGGGAGGAGGTGGGCAGGGGTACCATTTTCTCAGCCCGGCAAAGCGAGCGGGGCCCCAAGTCTAACAAAGAAGCATGAGATCGAGAAGACACACGTTGGACGTCTGCATTACCTGGTCCCACCAGACGGCGGCGGTGGTGACGGCGGCGAGGCCGAGGCCGACAAAGGTGGCGAAGAGGAGGCGGGCGTGCAGGCGGTGGGCGTCAAAGGTGTCGTAGACGCTGAGGAAGAAGAGGGCGAACGAGGCCACGAGGCCGGCGACGAGGGCGACGAAACTGACGCCGTGGCGCCAGGGCGCGTCGGCCGCGGCCAGCGCGTAGAAGCGCGGCGAGTAGCGCACGTGATGGACCCCGAAGACGGCGCCGGCGAAGGCAAGGCCCGTGACGGTGCAGCCGGTCACGAAAACGGGCTTGAGGGTAAAAGCCGCAATGTCGCTGATGAAGGGCACGTCGGGGTTGACCTGGCCCGGGTAGCGCGGTTGGCCGATCCAGAGCCACCGCAGCAATAGTATCGTGATGGTCGTGAACCAGGCCGCTCCGGCCACCAGCGGGAACACCCAGAGCAGTCGTTCGGCCCGCGGTACATCGGGAAACACCCGGTGCCACCTGAGAGGGAGAGCCATTCGGCGACGGTTCAAGCACGGGGGACAGGGGCTTTCGAGATCTTGCTCACTGTGCGTATTCGGGGCACGGCTAGGCAGAGTGACCGAGGACGACGAGAAGGCGGCAAGGAACTACCGCTCGGCGGCGGGTGGGGATTGGTTCGCAGGTCATTGCGTCATGGCCGGGGGGGCTCTCGGGGGTCGGGGGGGATGCGATTCCGATCGGAATCCCGTTTCATCGGTCTTGGGGCGGAGACCCAACCGTCAGCACTGATGTTACTTGATTGGCCAGCTGCCCTATCCACTGCTACTCCTGACCCCGCGAGTAAGTATGATACATTGCATTATACACTAATTTATAAATAGCCCGGGTTGAGCTAGAAGCGTGAGGCTTTGTGGGATTCCTTTTTCTTCGGGCATGTAATTTCCAGCTGCACAGTCCCCGTCTCCCGCAGGGGGTCGACCTGCTCACGCACGTACTGGTCCATGTAGTGCTTGGAGGTGTCGAGCGGACTGCTGCTCACGCTCTGCTGCAGCTTGGCGATGCTGCCACTTCGGCTGTGGGAGCTGCCATTCTCGCTTTGAGCCAGCTCGATCTGGTCGTCGCCGTCGAGCGAGTACCGCTGTGCGCGCGTGATCTTGATCTCCTGGGTCACGAAGATGCGCTCGACTCTCGCGGAGAGGACCGGCCAGAAGACCGGCACACATGCACAGATACTCGCCAGGTTGACTTCGACCACGCCCAACAGCAGGCTGGACGGCCCGTACCAGGTCGGGTCGAAGGTAGGGTACGTCGTCGATCTGTGCTCGATGACGGTAGCAAGGCGCCAGATGGCAACGGCCCACACACTATAGGCGGATCAGTCCATGTCCTAGGCAGCGGTCAGGTGGCTGAGGAGGCTTACAGGCAACCCATGCCCAGCAGACCGTACAGGCCGCGGCGACTCTGAAGTGACGTTCTCTTGTCGAAATACAGCGGTATGGGGATGAGGAGGACCAGGGTATCTTTTCTAGTCAGCATGACGTTGCCCTTGCCCGCTGGCGAGGCCGGGCAGGACTCACCAAATACCATGTTTGTCGCGTTGTGGCTCGAATAGGTGGCATCAAAGGTGTCGGGGTCCATGGCGCTAAACCCCCAGCACTTGGCACCCGTCAACTGCATCGTCCACCTCCAGTAGGCTTCGATCGGCCAACATGGCACCCAGGCGAGGACCGAGTAGATCATGCCCCAAGTGGCAATGGTGATGATGAGAACAATACACCAGGTCCGCAGCGCACCCCGTTCGAAGATGCGAAGGTATTGCAATAGTAGAGATATCTTGATGACGGCCGTTTCTAGGGCGTAGGTGGCGTTGGCGATGTAGAATAGCTGAGTGGCCAGGTTAGAACAACAAAATGCCATGCCGACGGGGGCAGAGGGTGGATGGGTGGATGGACGTAGCCGACATACCCGAATGCACTTGGCTGTTTGTGACAACGGAAGTTCCAAGACGTGTCGACCAAAGCCCTCAAAAGAAGCTGAGCGGACGTTAGCAGGGCACGTGGAGATGTTTGCACGAGGGGGTTGGCGGCCTACAAAGACAGGTAGCTATGGCCCCCGCGGTACCCAGCAGCTATACGAGTGTATTAGCCACCCAGAAGCTCATACCGTCGTCGATGGCGACGGAAGAAGGCGGGCGTTACCTCAAAGATGACTACCAGTAAGTCATCCCAGCCTGGCACCCGGAGGATGACGATACGGGTATACAACCGGAGTATCACACACAACCAAGAGGCAGTCTACCATGGCATATATCAGCACACAAGAACGGCCCAAGGATAGCACAGGCGGGGAGTGCTCACAATGAAGGAGATGGGGATGCCCAGCATGACAGATCGGTGGTTCCACATGGGCATCGGTTCTTCCGAGTTATCGTAGACGCCCAGAAGGTCGATGAGGCTCTTGGAGCCGTCCATGGTGAAGGTATCCCGTGATGTCTCGTCCGAACAGATGAACGCCTCGTGATCAGATCAGCCAGTGATTCCGAGAGGCGTTGAACAGGCGCGTCGATCCACGTGCGGTCCGGGAAGACGGCGGCCGGGCAGTCTGGCGATCCGAGCAGCCCCCAGCTTCGCTGGTAGCCAATATGTAGGAGTACCGGGCACGACGTATCGTCGGGTTGCGAGCGAGGGCCGTGGAGGCGGCGGACTGCGGTTGTTATGTTGGGATGGGAAAAGGGACCGCACAAGGAAAGGGGTTTGGCCCGGCGCCGGGCTCGCTGCGCCAGATGTATGAACTCGCCCACCAGCGTGAGAGCTGGCCCCATCAGTTGATCTTGGGGACAGTGGGCTGGACTGCTAGTGTAGATCTAGCCTGCAGCTAAGGCGGGTTGATACTGCGCCGTTGCAAAAGCAACAGGCCACTACCCATGGCCGTCCCGCTCCCTGGGTCCATCCGCCCACCACTGCGGTGCTGAGGCCCATGAGAGATCCCCGTGTCTTTTCAGCCTGGCTCGCTGAGCGCTGGTTGATACCGGCTCGGCTGCCTCGCCAGACACTTATACCACACCAACGGCGCCCTCGTGACAGAGGCTGCTCCGACCATGGCTGGTCCAGCCGGCCGGCCGGGACGCCTTGTCTACCCGGTATCCCATGCGCGCATGGGCGATCGGGCCGAGGGCGTGTATCAAGGAGTAGTCCCAGGATACCATGGTGCCGACGACGATGGAGCTCTGAAGATGCCGGCAAGCAAGGGCCGGCAGGGACGCTTCCGACGTTTTGTTACGTGCCGCCGGCATACGATGGCGAGACCCCAGTAATGGGGCCGGACAGGTTCCACGACGACAGACAGGCAGGCCCGAGAACCAGGACGCATGGTTCCCCGTGGCCTCCCGGGCGATGGCCTGAAGCCCGGGCACCCTGGCCTCCCCGGTGACTGCTGCTGCTGCTGCTGCTGCTGCCAGCACACCGGCGCCCAGAATGGCACAAACCATGGTGTGCGGAGAGAGGAGCACTTTTCCTTAGTTTCCAAGCGTCGATTTGACAAGCGTCCCCAGCTCGCTGACTGGTGGCCTGTCAGGCCTGCCATGCTCAATCGGGACGAAGCTCCGATTGTCAGCCAGGCCGATCGTCTCGTCCGTTGTTTCGCGGGTCACCTCTTCCGGGCCTCGTGGGAATGCTTTTCGAACTTGTTACTGACCTGATGTCGTTAGGGCGAGCCGGGGCAGTAGCAGTGTCACCATTGTTGGCCGGCATGTCTTTTAGCGCCAAGCGGCGACCCCCACCCAAATCTCTTTCCTCGCCAGGAGCGGCTCGCGCCTGACAGCCAAATCGAAACGAAGTACATGCAGTGCCATGGTTAATTGTATAGCACCATGCGTATCTCGTTTCTTTTTCCGACGCCCTGCGCTAGGAACGGGTTGGATGACGAAGGCTTGCGGGGCTCGGGCCTCCAGTTCCTACGGGGGATCCAAGCGCTCCAGGTTCCAGGTTCCAGTTCATTAATTTGTTCCGGGCCTTTCTAGCTAACCATCGCCGCTGTGTATATCGCCGGTTGTGCCACCCAGGCGACCCTGGCCACTGCGTCTATTTCATCGGCTGTAAGGCGCAGCTGTTTCCGTACCCTTACCTAGAAGTAACTGCCTAACCAATATCGGTCACTACATCGTTGGCGCCAAGTCCATCCCCAGGGTTCGGGCACTACCTCGTACTAAAGTCTACGGGAACGGAAAACCAAGAGGGCCACCGCCAACGCGTGCGGGAGCTATCTATGAAGTGCTCGTCGGTCCTTCATTACACGCCACTCTACCATATGCCGGTCATCCGCCCACCTTCGGCACGGTAGCAGCGCGAGGCCGCCCGGCGAGCCAAGATCCCGGGAACGGGAGCACAAGTCACTAGGTCCGACTATATGTGAGGCCGGGCGGGTGTCCTTCGGTGGGTAATTGCCATGCGCTCGACGCATCTGCCAGGTGCGGATACGTAAGGGCAACACACTACACAGTAAAACAAGGACGGGGGGGGGAAAGAGAATGGGATGCCCATCGCCCGGGCCGCGCATGGCTCGTGGCCGTATCTTCTTCACCTTGCCAGCCGCAATCTGACTCGGACCCCTCGGCCCACTTTGCAGCTTCGTCTGTCCTCTTCTAGCGCTGGGCTGCCCACGGACCTCGGCGCAACAGCCCGACCCTATACGTGCACTGAGCCCCTTCCGTGGAGCCGACGACGAGATGCCCGTACGATAGTAGAAGCCTTGCGGACAGGATGTTACTGTTTGAAAGTTATTGGCGGACGGAATATCCTCTCACAAGTGCCTTCTGCCGGCCCTAATCTCTACCTCTCTGCATGGGCTCCATTCGCCCCTCTTGGTGGTTCGCCCTCCTGGAATTATTAGGCGGCCAAAGCACCGGACCCGTCGATCATTGTGCCCCGATGGCAAACAGAGCACTAGTGTGGCGACAGCCCGCTTCTCCGGCGCCCGTCCTAGAGCCAAAGGGCGAGCCTCGCCCCATCCCTTGACAGCACCGGACGAAGCTATCATTGGGGCAGAAGCACACGCCTTGGGGACCCGGGACGCTGGACTCCATCTGATCTCCCGCACTACGGAACCGTCGATCGTGCTGACTTGACGGCTTGGCAAGGTGAGGTTTTACTCTCTTTCGTTTCCTCTTTGCATTGCCATGTGGGCGCCCCAGAAAAGTGCGTGGCCCTGATGCCGGAGATGTGCAACGTGGATATACGGCCCCGGCGTGAAAGCTATGGTGTGGATCACGATGCAACCCAAGATGCGGCCGAAACGATGACCCGTCATCTGCATCCTGAGTTTCTACGGGTCCGCCATCCCCCAACAGGCAGTTGACGGTCCCATGGAATGGCAACTCGATGCAACAACTCAACGCAGGTCACGCCTATGTGAGCGTCTGCGGCCCAGGGGGGGGGGGGGGATAGAAAGTCGTTTCCCCATGCGTGACCTGGACGAGCTGGAGAAGCACAACCCCTGGGATTCAGGGCTACGGACAGCTCAACCATGTCAACACTAGCGACGCTGATCCCGGACTGGGGTAAAATTCAGAGTCCGGGATGCCGTGTTTACCCACGTGCCAATGCTCGCGGTTGAAAACAAAATGTCCCATGAACCGTGTACCGTCTTAACAGCGGACCAAGTTGACCACAGAGCTTAACCAATAAGCTATGGTTGTCAAGTTTTATGAGCCAATCGTCGGTTGCATTCTGATAATGCTGGGGCACGGTGGATCGCTTAGCTGATAGCTTATTCGGGACTGAGTACAGCTGGATGGGAGGTTTCGGTGTCAGTCGCGAGCCACTGGTACCGCACGAGCTCCCCCCCCCACGACTCTGGTAAGTTTCTCCCATTCCAGCTTGTTCGCTGACGAACATGGTTCATGACTCAGATAGTACGCTGTAATATATCGCGGTGCCTGCAATCTTGCTATTTGGAGTTCTCGTGTTATTTTGACAACAGACTAACAGTCCTTGCTCAGATGCTCCGGACCCCTTAGCACTCTCCTCGCGGGCAAGCGATCCCCGTCCCGTACTCCTTGCCACTGACACCGCCAATCGCGAGGGCGGCGCTCACGACACCTCCGAGGCCCTCGCCGGCAATCAGGCCCGCAGCAATGGCGTAGCAGTACATGTCCCAGCTAGCCTTGTTCCTCTTCTGCCAGAAGTGGGATAGAATCGAGCCCATCAACATGGCGATGGAATAGTGCGTGTAGTTGATGACGAAGCTCACACCAATCGCCATCCAGTTGGGGAGATAGGCGCGGTACTTGGCGCGCTCGCCCGTCAAGAACCGATGTTGTACGGCGACTTGGGCAACAGCCAGCGCCCCGAGGACGCAGGCGAAGATGCCCGAGGATACCGGGATGGGCACTTGGGGCATCGTCACGGCCTGGGCGACGGCCTTCCACGCCGCGACCGACGGGGCCGGGAAGGCACAGTGCTCAATGTCCTCGTCCAGAATGCACGGGTACGCCGCGGCGAACAAGAGGAAGACGGCGGGGGCGATGAACATGGCGACCAGGGTGCCGGAGCACTGGGCGATAAACTGAAGCCTCGGGGGGGTCCGCAGGAGGAATCCGGTCCGGTAGTCGCCGATCAGCGAGTTCGACTCGCCAGCGCCGGCTGAGGCGATGGCCCCGGCAATCAGATTGACCGTTTGTGCGTGCACCACGGGCTGGCCGTGCGTAACACCGCCGAACACAAGCTGCGAAGCCTTGGCCGACGCGGTCAGGGGCGTGAGATCCGTGACGCCGGAACTATGGATGCACAGGAAAGCAAAGATGATGGCCATGATGGATGCCAAGATTCCGAGGCCGCCTAGGGAGAAGGTGAGGTCAGTTGTCTGCGCGGTATGCAGAAGAGGGAGGTAGGGGCCCACCGTTGATGTCGAATTGCACTTCGAAAATGATGATGGTGACGGCAATGACGGCGACCGCACCGCTCAGCCAGATGGCCGGCTGGATTTGCTGCTCCTTGGTGGCGAAGTCCTCGACCAGATCCGAGTCGTCAATCTCGCGAGCCGCTTGTTTCTCGAGGAAGGCACTGGGCTTGCCCCTCTTGGCCAGCAGCGCGTTGATGGCCTCGCAGGTGGAGGCCCAGCTGTACTGGGCCGCGATGACCAGAATCTTCCAGTGGAAGAAGAACTCGGCCATCGAGTAGCAGACGAGCACCATGACGCCGGGCCATAGGAGCCAGAATCGAGGGCTAGGGATGTAGCCGGGCTCTCCCATGCCCGTCATGCTCATGTAGTTCATAGATCGCCCCCATTTCTCCGGTTCCTCAATGCCGCTGTAGGGCTTTCCTACACACTCGCCCGTGTAGACGAGGAGGGGGCCGATGATGCCCCAGGCCATGAAGGTTCCAACCAGGTAGGAAATACCGACGTTGACACTGATGAGCAGGCCGGAGCCGATGAAGGCGGGGGTCCATTCGATGAACCAGTTCCAGTTCTCAATCACGATGCCGTAGTTTGTGTAGTTGCTCCAGATGAAGAACCACTACAGCGCACGTCAGCCGGTCACGCGTCCAATCAGAATGAGCACAACGGCGACTCCAACATACAGTGAAAATATGCCAATCCCAGAGGATGCCGAGGGCGTATTCGGAAACGACACGCTGGACAATGGCGACAGCGAAAGCGATGCTGGTGGCCTTGATCTTTTTCATCGCATCGGCGCCTCCAGTGCCCACGGCATGCATTGAGCGGATCGTGAAGGCCACGGCGGTGGCTGGGAGACGTTAGCGCTGGCCACCTCCCGAGCCGTAGCAAAGAGAAGGGGGGCCTACAGGTGGGGAAGACAAGGCGCAGTTCGCGGGCGACGTTGATGATGAAGAACTTGCGGAGAGGCACCGCGAACATGACGCCGAAGAAGGACCCAACAAGACACAGCGTCATGAACTTGCCGAGGTCGTCTTTCGGGTCGTCGCTGAGGAGATGGAGGCGGTACATGGAGGGCAGGGTGGCGACGAAGAGGCTCGAGAGACCGCCGGCTCCGATGGCGGCGGCCTGGCAGATGGAGTTTTCCTGGGGCCCGAAGGTGCCTCCGAGAATGGGCATGTTGCCAAAGCTCTTGGACATGATCTTGAGGATGCCAAAGCCGAAGATGGCGCCCAGGATGTTGGAGGAGAAGGTGAAGCCCGTCTTCAGACCTGTGGAGAAGGTTTGTCAGTAGGGCGTTCGGAGCGCTTGTGTGCTTGGGGAGGGGTCCGGCCTACCAAGATAGACATTAGAGGCGTTGACCAGGGTGCCCAGGCAGATGCCCACGAAACAAGCCCGGAAGGTGAGCGGGCTGGCCTCCTCCGGCACGCCTTCCAGCGGCGGGAGCGGCTTGTAGAGATCGATCTCCTCCTCCTCGGTCACGACGACGTCGTGGTCGATCTTCACGACGGCATCGTCCGGTTGGAGGTCCCCCTCGAGGGGGAGCGTGTGCTTCTCATCCAGCTGGACTGTGGTGGCAGCCATGGCGACAGGGGGCGGGGGGGGGGGAGAGCGTGGGTGCTGAGGAAGAGCCGCTGGACACCAAGCCGCACGACGAAAGCACGGCGACGCATGTATATATATGCATGTGTGTGTATGTATATATATATATCCATATCGCCTCGCCCTCCCGGAAACCTCCTTCCCCCTCTGTGCACCCCGGCGCCCCGGGCCGACCGGGGGGGTGCCCTTTTGCCCCCTGGCCCTACACCTCCCCGCAAGCAAACACGCGGGCTTGGCGGCAGACAAGAGGCCTATCTCCTGAGATCCAGACCATGTCCAGCATCAACCCGAGGTAAGTGTGGCCAGTCAGGAAGCCCCCCGGCGGCTGGGGCACCAGGTGCTGCGCTCCCAGCCCACCCATGCAGCCCCGTCGCGACCCTCCAGTGGAGGCATGCATGCCCAGGAGCGGAAGGTGCTTGTCTACGCTTGTCTGTTCTTGTCGGGCCACATGGCGCCTTGGCCGTCGGCTCGAAAGCCGGATTGAGGAGGTAACGGCCGCGGGAGCCAACGACATAAGCACCGGTGGCATGTTCTCGGCGCGCATCCCGTTCTGGGCCAGAGGCTTGGTGGTCCTCGGTGGCGGCGGTGGGCAGGTGTTCGCATGCACCGAAACACCCCGGGCGGTGCCAGTCTTCCTCGCGACGTTGGGTGCCGGACGCCGACGGGGAAGACGACAGCCGATTCTCGGACGGCAGAGGAGGGCCCAAGCCTGCGCTCGGTGGGACCGGGCCACGCCGAATCGATCCGGCGGCAGGAGACGCCCCGGTTGTCCCAGGCCCGAGATGTCCCCTGGGCCTGGGGGCGTACGTGCGCCCTCTCTTTTCTCGGCCGTCATGTCCGCATGGGGGGGACCCTCTCGGCCCACAATCGCGACGTGCGCCGCCGGGGATTCCCCTTACGTAAGTGGATTTGGCACCATGAATGGGCGTCCGGGCCCATGGACTACGGCCCTGCCGCTATCTCTACTGCGTCCAGCCATGGTACGATGTATCGCCCACTTGCCACCGCATCGCGGCCCGCAATGGCGCGGGCGGCATATCGGGCCATGACTGGGCGACGGACGCGACCTGTACGTAGAGGCAAGTGCAGACCAGGCGGGCTTGCTGTGCAGTCAACCCAGCCCCGCAAGGCCGCATGGAGGGATGCATGCGGACTGGACAACGCTGTGGTTTGCCGTCGGGCCTCCTGCTCCCAGGCGTGGGTGGCTAAGCAGCGGGCCATTCCGTTCCATCGGCGGTCGAACTGGCAGTGTCGGGGGAAACAACGCCCCGTGCTATGGGTTTCCGAGGCCGAAACGCTTCTCCTGCACGTCGCCAGGGCCAGTCGGTGGTATCCTTCTTTATGTAGGTACATGCTATGAAGCGATGATCTGCGTGTCGGCCTGACCGGTCCCCATCCTTGTCTTTGCAGCGACTTGTCACGCACGCGGCTGGTGCCGTGGCCGAAGCTGCGATGCGGCCCTCGAGGGAGGGAAAATGCGACCACCTCCTCGCGCCGCTGGGTCCAGCCCATGTAGCACCCACGTGCCTTAGGCCGTTGCCGATCGGGACGATGCAGCGTAGTGGGACGCGGGACTGGAGTGGAGGCCAGAGCGGATATCCACGACTGGAGGTTCACACGCAGGGCCACAGGATGGGGGTGGAGGTCTGCATTGGTCCTCCACCCGGGGGGCCGCTGGCTTGCTTGGGGGAAGCGATGCCTACCATCTCGTGGCTGCATCGGCAGGTCTATATACGGCATGAGATCCCGAGACCCAGATCTGGCGCCCCCGGTCTAAGGACTAGACGCTCAACGTGAAGGGTCCCTGGACGGCTCACAGAGCCCTGTGGTTCTCGGCTCGGTTTCTCCCTTTGGCCGATCGACAGGACGGAGGACAGGGATAAATACCGTTCTCACGGCCGCCTCATGCTCTCCGATCCGCATCCCAGCCTCGGGATACAGTCCTTTGTCCAGAACGGCCAAGTGACTCCACATTGGACACAGCCAGCTGGAACCAGCTCGGCCTCTGTACCACCACAGCAGGCGCGAGGTAGTGAACATCCGTCTCTCGCCTGTTCTGGAAACCCCATGGTGAAGACACTGATCGACGTTTGTATCCGCTGCGCCAATCAATCCAACCATGCGGATCATAATGTCGGGATGTGTCTTGTGTATCAATGGCAGGTCAGTGTCTGTAGCAATGTCGGTGTTTGGGTGTCAATGTCCGTGTCTGTGTGGGTGTGTGGGTGTGGGTGAGTGTGGGTGAGTGTGCGTGAGGGAAAGGGGTTCTCCCGGATCCTGCAACTCCCACAAATAATCATCAGAGGTCTCCTTAGCATTTTCCCCCTGTCAGGCTCTACAGGGCTCCGACTATAGAAGATAGAAGCATCGGCTTCTCTCTTTTGTACTTGTAAGCCGAACGTGGGTTTTCCAACGCGCGCTGCTCACCTAGGGCAGCCTCCCGGGAGAGCGACTAGAAGACCATATGTACGTACCAGCTATGACCCTTCGCTGTGGTGCGGGTGTGTTCTAAGGCGAAATCGTGGTATAGTAGTGGTGCGGCCATATCTCGCATTGTCCTCCGTCGGGAGAGCCAAGAAGCAAGAATGGCCGAGTGACTCGGTCTACTGCGGTTGTGTGCTTGGCGACGCTCCCTTGACGGAACCCCATGTCGTCACTTCGTGGGAAGCATCGTGGGGAACGGGGGGGGGGGGAAGCGGACACACCATCATGGAGGTGGCTCTTGCCACCCCTCACTCCTCAGCGTCCCGAGTGTCGGCTATCCCTCGCCCAATCATCCGATCCCGAGGGTCGTCCTCTGTCCAGCCGCATCCAACCAGTCCGTCGGGATTTCCTTTTGTTCCGAGACAAGAACCGCCCGCCACGAGGGAGGCAGCCAGTCGATACCCCGCGTCGCGCACCCTTGACTAGGCGGGCAGCGTCAGCGGCGTGCGCGGGTGAGCCCCCCTCCCCCTCCCCCCTTGCTTCCCGCCCCCGATGCCCAAACGGCGTACGGCTGTCCGTGTCTGCCGGAGGGGGGGCCCCCATACGGGTTCTGCTTTTGGTTGCGCCGAACAGCTTTCCCAGCCTGGTCGACCTCAGGCGGGAAAGACGCGGGCTTAGAGAAGAAAAACACCACGAGTTGAACTGCGTTCCCAGTCCGCGGGAGACTCCCCAGGCCATTCCCAGCAGCAACACCGACGTGGCAACGCAGATACCGCGATAACTCCCGTTCTCGTGTCCCGACGTCCAAGACACCTGGACCGGGCCAAGAGGCTTACATCTTGCCGCCGAGCTTTGGGGAAAACAGCATAGCGGCTCGGCGCCAAGTGCAGGGTAAGGGTTAGATAACATAGCACCATTCATCCCCACGAATTGGCCGCCCCATGATCCAGTCCTCCCCGGGCTAACCCCAGATTCAACTCGTTTCTCCCCACACGGCGCTGCACGAGCTGGAGGAGGGCCCTGGTCTGGCACCTCGCCAAGTGGCGGGGTAAAGCGAATCGTACCATTGGGAGGCCGGCCGGTGTTGCTCCTCCCGCCGGGGTCTCTGTCACGATTCCACCCGATGCGCTGGGCGCTCGGAGAATGTCCGGATGGGGGCGGGAAGGGCCACAAGGAGCGGCGAAGATAAATTCGGGGGCTTCTCCTGGATGCTTTCGCCGACAACGCGTGGTTCAGCCTGGTCCCTCTGACTATCCCCGGCCTGTGTCTATCTTGCTCATTCTCCGCCTCCCTTGGGAAAGCCCTCGGGTATCTCGCACGCCAACTCTCCCCCCCCCCCCTTTACCCGCTCGGCCCAAGTCTCACCGGAAACCCCTTCCCCTGCGGCTGCCTTGCCGTTTCGGACACCGTCACCCTTACCTACCACTCGAAGCATGGGCTGGAGTACGCACGCGACTGGTACTCTTGATCCCCCCGAAGTCCGAAATGCCCGCATTCACCTCATCGCCCTCGTGGCATCCATGTCGGCTCTTGCTAGTAAGTGGCCATCTGTGCTCCTCCTCCGCCTCGGGATACTGCTTGCTGACCTCGGCCGTGAAGTGGGATATGACACCGCCGTGATTGGCGGCACCATGGCTCTGACGTCCTTCATCCGCGACTTTGGATGGGAAGGCGTCGACAAGACCACGAGAGATACAATCCAGGGGAACATCGTGTCTACCTTTCAGGTACGTACCAGCACTTGGTGTCATTCTTTCTCCACCTTCTCCCTCTTCTCCGTCCTCGCCGTCCTGGGGCCGTGGGTAGAGTCCGGAGCTGACCCGAGGACCCCAGGCTGGCTGCTTCTTTGGCGCCCTGTTCTCGTTCCCCATCGCCGAGAAATACGGCCGCCGTGTTGCGATCATGCTGGCGTCCCTGGTGTTTCTCGCCGGCGGCACCCTCATGACGGCGGCGAACGGCAACCTCAACCTCATCTATGCGGGCCGGGCCGTGGCCGGGCTCGGGATCGGGTCCTCGTCCCTGGTCGTGCCCGTCTACATTGCCGAGACGGCGCCGCCGTCGATCCGGGGGCGGCTGGTGGGCATCTTCGAGATCGCCTCGCAGGGCGGCGGCATGCTGGGCTTCTGGATCAACTACGCCGTCGACCAGACCATCGACGCCAAGTACCGGGCCCAGTGGATCGTCCCCCTGGCCCTCCAGCTGTTCCCGGGTCTGTGCCTGTTCCTCGGCATGTTGCTCGTCTGCCCCGAGTCGCCGCGTTGGCTCGCCCGCGGCGACAACTTCGAGGGCGCCGAGAAGATCCTGGCCCACATCCGCGGCATGCCGACCGACCACTGGTACATGCAGCGCGAGATGGCCGAGATCCGCGCCCAGGTCGAGGAGCGCAGCACCATCCACATGAGCAAGAAGGACCAGTTCCGGAAGCTGCTGCAGCCCGGCGTGCGCAACCGCATGGGCATCGGCATGGCCCTCATGTTCCTTCAATCCTTCACGGGCGTGAACATCATCACGTATTATGCGCCGCGCATCTTTGAGACGCTCGGCATCTCGGGCACGTCCCTGAAGCTCTTCTCGACCGGCTTCTACGGCATCGCCAAGACACTGGGCATGATCACCTTCACCTTCTGGGTGGTCGAGCGCGTCGGCCGCCGCAAGGGCCTGGTCTGGGGTGCCGCGCTGGGCTGTATCCCCATGTGGTACATCGGAGGGTACGTGATGAAGGCCGACCCCGCGGCGGCGGCGGCGGCGGGGGTGGTGTCTCGTGATGGCTGGGGCTACCTGGCCATGGTCTGCGTCTACGTGAACGGTTTCATCATCTGTGCCACCTGGCAGGGCATTACCTGGACCTATGCGTCCGAGATCTTCCCGCTGGATATCCGCATGCTCTGCGTGGCTCTGACCACGGCCGACACGTGGCTCGGAAGTTTCATCATCGCCCGCTCGACGCCTTACATGATCTCAGATCTCGGGTATGGGGCCTACTTCTTCTTCAGCACCGTCCTGGTGTGCATGGGCCTCTGGGCCTTCCTCTTCGTACCTGAAACCAAGGGTGAGTTCTCCTCCCCCCCAGATCCGGTGGCATCAGCGCAACGTACTAAACTCGCCCGCAGGTCTTTCTTTGGAGATGATGGATGCCTTGTTCGCCCAGTCGACCTTCAAGGTCGTCTGGGCTCAGCTGCGAGGCCGGCCCATACTCCCAGAAGCAAGCTCGGTCCTCGATGGCGCCAGGGGCGAAAAGGAGATACTGGAAATCGAAGAACGTGAGAGACGACAGCCTTCGCCATAAGTCATCTGGCACCGGCCGGGGAATGAGCTAGCCCGCGTGACCACTTGTGGTTTGGGTGGGTGGCTCCTTCGTTTCGGTATTTCGTACAGCCGCCGTGAAGAATGGCTTAGAACATTTGAGGAGTCAGGTGTCGAACACATCTGCCTGCGTGCTCCTCTAGTCAATGAAACGAGAAAACCCCCCCGCCCCGGAAGACTCCTCTATATGCATTGCGGTGAAATTCGGGCTGGCATCTTCGCAGCCGGGCTGGGTCGGGGAGAAGACCGTGGAGACAAGACATCAATACCAGGGTTCGATCGCTTGGAGGCAGCGTTTTCTCCACAAGCTGAAAAAGCCCGACCGGGTTAGGAATCTGGGCCGATGATGGGGAGGCGGGTGGCCATTGAGAACAGAGGTATTGCAGCGAACCCGTGGTGAGCGCAACGAGTAATACTTATTCAAAGCATGTATGCATATGTAAACATGCATGTGGCGTTGTGCCACCTGGGACAGGAACGGCCAACGCAAGACCGACGAGAGAGAAACGGGACATCCCGTTTGCCATACATAAGCTATGCGCATAACCTAGGTAGATTATGTCGTCGTTTGCCATTCCCGACCCCCGTAGATTCCATAGGAGGGAATGGGAAAATCCGGGGTCACCGCCTGCTCCAAGCGGCGCTAGCATCGTCATTAGCAGCCCTGCGACCAACATCCCACTCTCATTCTCTCGGGCTTGTCGTTATCCGCCCAGAGAGTTCGCGCCTTGGCCGTCAACCCACCCGCCCAGGCAACACACACCCACACCCAAACACACACATATTCCCCTTCTCTTGTCGCCCTCATTCGTCTCGAACCTCCGGCGACGCCCGCGATAGCGCCCCCGCCGACGCTCCCTCCCTCCCTCCGCCCCCGACCGGCCGCCTGCTGTCCCTCCCCCCTCGCCTCCGCCGTCGCCCGCCCCGCCGCGCCCATCATGAACCGCCTCTTCGGCAGCGGCAACAAGGCGCCCAAGCCGACGCTGCAGAGCATCATCTCGAGCCACGACGGGCGGGTGGAGCGGTTCGACACGCAGATCGCGAGCTACAACAACGAGCTGGCGCAGTACAACGACAAGCTGGCCAAGATGCGCGAAGGGCCAGGCAAGCAGGCCATCAAGAAGCGGGCGCTCGAGGTGCTGCGCAAGCGGCGCAACATCGAGCGGCTGCGCGACCAGCAGGCCTCGCAGTCGTACAACCTCGAGCAGGCCCAGATGATGCAGGACAACCTGACGGGCGTCATGGCCACCGTCGACGCCCTCAAGACGACCAACAAGGAGCTCAAGAAGCAGTACGGCAAGGTCGACCTCGACCAGATCGAGCGCCTGCAGGACGACATGGCCGACCTCATGGACGTCGGCAACGAGATCCAGGAGACCCTCTCGCGCGGCTATGACGTCCCCGAAGACGTCGACGAGGCCGAGCTCGACGCCGAGCTCGAGATGCTTGGTGCCGAGATGGAGATGGAGTCCTCCCTGGCCGCCGACACGGGCGCCGTGCCCGACTTCATGCGCGACGAGGTCCCCGAGTTCATCGACGAGCCACCCCAGACCACCGGAAAGGTCCAGGAGGTAGCCCGGTGATCCTCCGGCTGGCGGACTGGGCTCGAGCTGCTTTCTGCCCCTTGCCCCCGGCGTCCGGGAGGAATAAGCCGGATCCACGATTGCTTTGCATCTCTCCCCCGCCCCCGCCCCTCTTGTCTTCTCCTCACGCGCGCAATACACACAGCCCTGAAGCGAAATGTAGTTTGAGCTGGCCTCTCTGGCCATGTTTCGTGACCCTCTCTCAGCAGGCCACGACTCGCAAGTGATTCCCAGGTCAACGCTGACCACCCAACCAATACCCCCCCCCCCCCCCCCCCTTATGGCCACGGCCGTAGGCTGTTTCGGTACCGTAGTAGAAACCACATCCATCTACCCCACACTGGCGTCTCCCATAGTCGCTTGATGATCACTTGTCCTGTACGCATCCGATGGCCTACATTTGTTGGCTACCGAAACGTTATTTCATTAATAATCTCGTCATGCCGCCCAAGGTAGTTCTATGATACGTGCAAAATCAAGGCTCATGTCCCTCCTACCGCTAACCGGCCAATGCATCACTCCTCGCTTGTCGCCCGGGACGCCCTTGTCCCAGTCCATGAAAGAGCCCTAGCAATATTCCTCACATAATAAAACTCCGTCAACACACTTCCTACTGGGCCGATAAGTTTGGTTCTGTGCCATTTAGGAACCACACGTCTTCCTCGTACATCTTGGCCACAGCCAAGAAGCAACTCACTTCCCTGGCGACAGGGTTGGGGGAACTTTGGTTCCTACTCCATGGGCCCGAAAAAACGTGTAGCCTCCTCGAGTTCAGGGTCGCCGTTGGAGAAATCCCAGCCGACAATGGTCGACGTCTGACTACAACAAATAATGCGGCGTGCGTCAAACTGAAGCTTGAAGACCCGGGGGTTGGAATCCGTCTGAGCAATATGAGGGTGATGTTGCCCCGGCAGTGCGGCCGGTGCGGGAGCCGGTGCCGGCGGCCCTCCCTGTGTTGCCGCAGGCGACTGGGTCAAAGCTGGAATACCATCCTGCAAAAATGAGGGGTGCTGCTGAGGATGCTGCATGGCGTACGCAGCGCGAGGTGTTCCCGGACTTGCGGCAGATCGTCCTGCAGATGCAGAAGATGAGGAGCCGGCTACAGCTTCGGTGCCGGGCTGGCTTTCGACTGTGGGAGCTGTTGTGGCAGCTCGGCTAGAGGAGGCCTGGTTCCGTGGCGGGTTGCGGGCTTGCAGCAATGCTCCCAGCCGTGAAGAAGACCCCTGGGCCGCAGCAGGCGACTGGGCCAGGCGGGGGGCGGGCGGCGTGTTTGTCTGTTGATGCGAAGGCCGGCTCGTAGAGGGTGGCAGTGATCCGCTGGAACTCGATGGCGACGAAGACGGCTGGGGGATGTGAGGGTTCGGATGGTCCGCAGCGGCAGATGTGGCAGCCGCTGCCTGAGCGCGGTTCTGAGCGACCCGGGTTTGCAAAAGAGCCGCCGTCACGACTTGCCTGAGTTGCGAGCGCACCGCTGCGTTTGGCTCGCGATCGATGGCCGATTGGATTTGAGAATGGCTGTTCAGCAGGCCTGGGAACCGCACAAGGGCAGCACGGAGTGCGGCCGGGCCTTGTGAGACATAAAGGTCGATCATGCGGGCTGAGGAGATGACGGGCCCGGGGCCGGTGGCCATCGCGTCGTTCTCCACGATAGGCGTAGTGGGGATGGCTATCTGTTGCAGCGCAGGAGGTGCGCTCGCGGGAGGGAGAGGACGAGTGGAAGCCCCCGCCGCCACCTGCACGTCTGCGTGAGGAGACGCGCCGCCGGCTGGAGTCGGGGGAGATGCCGCCCGGCTCATCGAGGGCTGTCGCATCGCCGACGCCGCCGCGTCTTCCTGGCGAAGCGTATGGGCGCTCCGCCACACTCCCTCCTTGTCTCGGCGCCAGATGATAACAGTTTGGTCATACGAGCCCGAGACGATTCGTCCATACGGCCCGCCGCCGCCTCCGGGTGGCAATTTGGCCCCGTACGCGGTGATGTCCTCGGGTCGCCGACTCCCTGCGTTCAGAGCCTTACCCCGAACCAGGTGAGAGTCGCCGAGCTTTCCGGACTCGAATGCTTTGAAGTATTCCTCGTCGACCTGCTTTGCGGCATTGCGGTCTTCCTCGGCGCTGTACGCCAGGTCGCCGAAGCCAGCTTGCACGGTGCGCACAAGGCTAGTATGTGCGCGGAGGCTGGCCACTTCGAGGCCCGTTTCGCGGTCGAACACCTTGACCTCATTATCACTGCTTCCGCTCACAATACGGCGGCCGTCATACTGAACACAAGCTATGCCTTTGTTGTGGCCCAAGAAGGTCCTTCGACAAATTTTGTTCGGCCAGTCCCAGACTTTGATATGTCTATCCCCACTGGCTGACACAATCTCGCTACCGCATATCTGTACAGCATTGACAGCAGCCCCGTGCCCCTCCAAGCAGCCAATTTGCGTATAGGGTGGTTTCAATGGCAACTGGCTCAAGATGAAGTCTTGGTGGTCCGGGTGTTTCAGGAGGTGAGTGGGCACGGCACTGACGGCCTTGATGTCGCCGTAGCCTTGGTCGCTCGGGTGCAGTGGCCGCCGGTTGAAGATCTTGATGGTCTTGTCCTTGGAACAGGTCACCAGGATGCGTTTGTCAAACTTGACGTTGAGCACAGATTCAGTGTGCGCCTTGGTGAGTCGTTGAATCATCTGCCCTGTCGAGAACTTCCAGATGATCACGTCTGAATCACTGCTTCCCGATACGATCAGATCCTCCTCGGGATCCGAGTCGAACTGCAGGCACAGGACCGACCCAGTGTGGCCACGAAGCGGTTGGCGCACAAGGCGGCGTGTGTGCATGTTCCAGATCCGCAAAGTCCGGTCCCGGCTACCACTCACAAGATACGCCGAGTTGAACTGGAGGCTGTAGATGCACTCCCTATGTCCCTCTTGGGGGTGATCGGGGTGCGGGAGCTGGAAGTTTGTGTACTTCCCTGTTTCCCAGTTGTACTCCAACCTCCGCCGCATAGTGTACAGCCACTGCCAGTTGATTTTGTACCGCATGTCCCGCGTATCAAATGACCACAGCGATGCTTTGGAAACGGCGGGCAGCGCCACTGAGGGTATAGGGGTATCACGTGCCACTTCGACCTTCGCCTTGCCCTTGCCCTTGACGTCGGAGGTGTTAGGCGTCGCTTTGCCCCCCGGCGAGTCAGGCAACGGACTCGGCGAAGCCATCACAAGGTGGCCAAGATTTTGGACAACGCTGGCTGTGCTTTTCGACGACGAGGAACTGCCCTGGGCGCCGGGGCCGCCGAATAGACTAGTGCCCGCCATCTCTGTGTCGCCGTCATTCTGGTCGCCGTCCAGGTCCATGGAATCGCCGCCATTGGTCGAGTCGTGAGGCGTTGGGTCGGAAATGGCTCTTTTCTTATGGGCATGGCCGTATTCGGATGAGCGCAGTCTCTGGGGGTGCATGATATCGGTGCTGGACAGGCCCGCATTCATCCGCTCCTCGGCCAGGGCAATCTCTTTCGGCAGGGCCCGCCATCCTTCCAGGTAGAACAGCTTCTCCCACAACTTGCGATCGGCGGCCAGCTCATGCCAGCCGCGACAGCTCTGCGCGACATGGATGAGAGAGACAGGGTCGAGATAGCCGAGGATCTTTAGGCATATTTCGGTGGGAAGGTAGTCGACAAAATCGATATACAAGCGAGGGTTCAGTTGGGTCAGGACGATGTCGGCAATGACATGGGTCGGAAGTTCGTTAAGGATGGCCATGGCCAGCTGCGTCTTTTCGGCGACGGAAAGATTCGACATACGAGGGGCCAGCCAGTTGCTGAATTCGGTGGGTGTGCGCGCGGCGTTTCCCAGGATTTGGGCGCTGCTGTCGGCAGAAGGATAGAGTGGGTGTTCGCTGTAACCCTCGTCGGGCTCCTGAGCGGGAGGGAAGGGTTCCATGCCGGCGGAGGGTTTGGCTCGGGGCCGACCTGGGTGTGGAGCGTAAGGACTACGGCGAGGTGTGTTCTCAGCCGCCGTAGGCGCCGTTCCGGGCCAGCCAAGCTCAGACTTGATGCAGACAGACAGGTCGGTGTGGTTGTCAGTTTTCCAGATGCAAGGGCAGAGGGCCTTGCCGATACGTTTAATGTTGCCAGGCGAAGGCGAACTTGGTGATGGCGCAATGGGAGATTGTATGTAAGCAGGCAGCAATCGCGATCGCTGATTGGGCCGGAAGGGGGGGCAGGCGGGTTGCGACAAGAGACGGCGGTGCGACGAGGTAAATACTCGCGCAGCGGGTGCCGTAGATCTAGGAGAAGAACAACGAAACCATGGATTATGGGCTGTGCCAAGGCGCCTATCGAGTGGTGCTAGCCACCGGAACGCGGGTACAAAGATGCGGCTGGGCGGCTTGAATGCGACCGAGGCTGCTCGTCCTGGGGGGCCGGGGGGAGGAGGAGGCGCGAGGAGGATCCAAGAGGCAGCGAGCGATGTCGTCGTCGGGCTTGTTGTCGGCACGGGACGGTTGGCATACGCAACACGAACAGCACTGGGGGGGGGGGGGGATCGTCCAAGCTTCCCTTCTAGTCGCTGCGGCGGGGGGACCCCACAAGGAGGCACGGCGGCGTCGGCAGTAGGGGACGTATTAGGATACGGTAACCAGTGTCCTGCAGTGCGGCGGGAAGCACAGCTGCAATGGAAACCGGATTCGTACGGAACTGCCTTCACGTACCGGTGCAAACTGAACAGGCGAGGGGGATGGTGGCAGGCGACGTCGGATGGACAGGCGCTTTGTGGAGAGGGCAAAGCCGCGGCCTTGTCGCCGCCGAAACGGACAGGGAGAAAACCAGGGATTTCGTACACCCAGTCGCATCCATGAGCGAGGACCAGCCGTGTACGGAGCGTAGGAGAAAGAGGTGGCGTGGGGAAGAATAGATGGGTGGTAGACGGGGCTGGAGGAGGCTCTCGGTGGAGGTGGGAGGACGGGCTGGCTAGTTTAGGCGAGGCGGCTGGAGGGATGGATTGGGATGGGATGAGCGATGGCGAGGTTCCAACCTGAGGGAGCGAGCTGGAGATAGGAGGCAATGGAGGACAGGTGCATCCCCATCGACCATGGAAGAAGCAGCCGCCCGAGGCGGGGGAAGCACAGGCGCCCGGTTGATGTGTGTTCGGCTTTCAGCTCAAAGTCTCCGCCTGCTCGGTCCAATTCAATATTCTAATGGAAGCCTAAAGGTGCGGTGCCAGCACGTTCTTGCAGGTGGATATGCGGCTGGTTCTTACAGCAACTGCCGTCTCATCACGATAGACACGAGGGATAATGAAGGGATGCCATCCATGAATGTTCCCATGGAATCCCCGGACAACCACGGTGAATTGGCTTAGCACAGGCCCAGCAGCGGCCAGAGCGCAGTTGGTCATTGGGTGTCCGTACAACCTCCCATTACGAAGGTTCCATGGCCGCATCCACAGATCCGCGAACCAGCAGCCATTCGGCCCCATATCCTCCCCCCCGAACCCTCCTGAATACATGGTTCCACATCGCGAGCAGCCACCAGCTTGCCGACCCGTGATGCATGATACACATAAGTATAGCTGGGCCGAATAAGGCCTTACACGACGCCAGTGGCCACCTTAAACCCCCTCGTCTTTATAGATTGGCTGCGATGACCGAATTAGGTACTGGATCTCGGAGGCGGCGCGCAAGCATCAGAGCCCAGCATCCGGTTATCCGGGTCACTCTGCTCCCCCCCCCAGGTCGCAAACAGCCCGGGCGAGGGAGTGTGTCTCGCAACGGGCCACCACTTGGAGCAGGCCCGTGACAGCGAAACCTGGCCAACGCTCCCAATGCTCCCTTCCGGCGTTGTCATGGTCTTACACGCAGCTCTGGCCGCCTAGGGGCCATCTATTATTCCTCGTTCCACGTCCGCGCGCCGGCGAGCCGATCATTGACATGTATACTAATTGTCGGATGCTATGAATCATGGCCCGATCGCCGCTCTGCACGCCTGTATTCAGGTCTTCCATGAGACTAAAATCTCGCCTTCCTGGTCCTACCTTTTCTAGCGGAGAAAATAGCGAAATGAAAAAAACCATGACAGCCAAATATCGCTATCATTGCCTCATATGAACTCTACAAAAGCAGTCGGAGTAACACGGCCCGGGTATTCAAGGCGGTAAAAGTGTAAGGTAAAGCATTTTCGATCCTGTACTGGAACAAGTGAATATGTCAAAAAAAGAAGAAGAAGAAAACAATTGCGTGGCAGAAGCGTTATGCATACCTAAGTATTCGCTCTTATAGGGGGCAATTGCCAATTGCTTCTTACTCTGGATTTTTCTCCTCGTTTTTCTCAGACCATGTACAAGTATGTTGTTCTATTTGGGCAGACGCCCAAGCAGGTTCTAGCCGTCTCGGTGGCAGCAGCAACATAGGCCTTCCCTCGTGTCTCAAGTCTGGGCCGCCCTAAAACGTGCTTAGGGCCTTATTCTGAAATACCCAACAATTGTCTGCTGCCCACAGCCGAACAAGCCGGAGCTGGTTGGGTATTTCCTGTGTCAGCACGTTCTGCCTACTTATTGGGAAGGTATCTTTCCAGCAGGCTCACCACACTCAGCTCAATGGGATACCCGGACGCTAGGGAGTAGAGTACAACATGCAAACCCAGTTCTTCGAGGACACTGAGAGGTGCCCTGGATAGTGAGTCTTGGAAGCCAAATCTACCTGACGCTGGGAACGTCAAGCATTCATTAGACTACACGTCCGCAAAGCACTGAAAACGAGTACCTTACTCGTGTAGCATAGGTCCAGCATTTTCAACAAGCGTTAATCCTCCGCCAAACCCTATTCAGTCCAGGAAACCACTGTAAGAAGCAAGACGAAGGCTTTTTTTTTTGAAGCTATTACCTAGTTGCCCTGTTACCTGGTCCCATAGCTGAAACTTGGTGTATACGGACTATTACTTGATCGGCGCTGCCCCTTCACTAGGACTGAGATATAAACAACATATAACAAACATCACTGAAACCTAAGATTCTTAGTATTTTTGGGTTGTCGTTAGTCGGAGCACTCTTCTAGGGAAGAAAGGTTACTTGGGCTGGATAGTGGTTCTTGGTTCGCACCATGCCGCTGCCCATTCTCGCAACGCAATGCTCGTGAGCGGTCGTCGACCAGCCCTACAGATACCCCACAGCCCGCAACCCAACGGCCAATTTCTGTCAGATACCCTCGCAACCTCGCGGCAACATACGATCAGTGCAAAGGGCGGTTCGGGGACTGGAAGTTGAACAGAGGTCAGGAAGTGGATGATTTACGGGGGCCAGTAGGTTTGAGCCTGGTACTGAACTGAATCATGGTGGCCGTGGCTCACTAAATATGGATGCTCACACCACCGTCAGTATGGGAAGTGATACTCTATCTCTCCGCTAGGCCACGATCCACAGTTGTGACCACGGTATTGTAACTGCGCCTGCGGACGGCAGATCTGTGGGAGCCGCCTCGTCGGACACGAAAGCCGGACTGCATGCGTCATGACAGGCTCGGACGCCGCAAGTGAGCGACACGGGCTGGTCTCAAAGAGCAATCACATGATTGCGAGCTGCGCGTTCCTCGTACATGCAGAAGTTGGCTTCTGGTCAGTCGATGCGCGACAATGTGGCGCCCGGCCTTGACTCGGTGTGCGCTGGAGGCCGAGAAGGCGCTCGCAACGACAGCACTGACGGGTAAGCACGGCGAACATGTCGCGACCACGGTGGGTGTGGGATCACGGGCAACTTGAAGCCATCTGTGTGTTCAGGCTTGCAGAGGAGACAGCAATGGAGGTCGGCAGACAGAATGGAAGTGGTGTTATCCATGTTCTGGAGGGCATGTCTCAAGTACCCATGCCAGCCACGGTGAGCTTCTGGGTGCTACTCAGCGAGGCACGAGATCGCAAAGCATCAAAAGCAACGCGAATCGTGTATCTAGGAGCCGATGTCGATCGGCCTAGCTTTGACGCAATGCTTCGGTTGTCAGCCCTACCCCGACGGCTGCCAAGGCAGGGGCCCGAAGCGGCTGTACGCCCTCGAGGCCGCCAGATCTGGTAGCATTGGCGAGTACATAGCTGCTGTGTAGTCCGGATTTGTCCGCGGGCGGAGTATAGCGCAGTAATACAGCGCAGAGCCTCGTTGGTTCGCTGCGTAGAAGCAGCCATGTGCAAAGCGAAGCATCGAGAGCCGACCTGGTTGTTGAAACGTTACCTACACTGGTCCGCCACTCAAGAAGCAAGCAAGAGTCTGCCGCAGTATGCACTACATGCTCCGTACATCCATGCATTTCATGGACGTATGTACCATTACATCCCCACCGACGGCATTCCCATAGGCAGATCCACGGCCGATAGGTGGTCTGCGAAGAGTCCAGGGTTGGCAGGCAAGCTGTCATATTTTTTTTTTCGCAAAGGGGATCAATGCGGCCTCTCATGCGGCCGCCAGGTCATGCAAGCCTCGACGGCGAGCATGGGGCAGTTGTGGGCAATCGGCTGACGCGATTTCCAATGGAGCCCAAGACCCCCTCCCCCGAAGTTCAGATGCCCGCCCAGTCCCAAAAGAAAGAAGAGCCCTGGAAGCAAGCAGGCCACCATCCAGATCCCCAGGCGCACCGGGACAGACGAAGCCGCGGACGCGACACCGAACGAGCAGGCCTTGCCAGCTCTGAGATTGAAGTGCTTCCTCCGAGTTCTCCTTGTCGGCTCGGGGGCTGGTTGGGATCCCCGAGGCGCACCGGATTGATTTGTGACAATGGGAAGGCGGGGTAAAGGTATCCATCCCCTCGGCTGTTGCGGATTGATGGACGTCGAAGGCGGGCCATTTTCGATCGGCATGAATGGGCTGTTTCAAGCTCCCTGAACAGGCCGACGCGTACTTGGTCGCAAGGAGGAGTGGAGGATGCTCAGGGTTTGGGCAAAGCTTGCTGGCCAGGTGCTGTCAGGGGAGCCATGGATGGAAGCCTGCATGGAAGCCTCGAGGAACAAACCAGGCCCGCCATCTCAAGGAACGGATGGTCAAGGTTGCCTAACCTCCTCCCCGACAGCTGGGCAATCGGCCCGCCCGCGTGCCAAATGGGTCGAGATGAGATACTGCTAATTACACGGGTAGCGGCTGTAGTAGGCGTCTCAGTCGATCTCCTGAGAGAAATTCACGCCGCTTGGCGATGGCTTTCGCTGGAGCCATGGGGAAAAGTGCGGCCACAATGGGGAACTTCAAGAACCCCATCCTCCAGCGCGGCACGACGAAAAAAGCCAAGGCGATCGAACCAAGACCTACTGTTTCTTTTCTTCTTTGCACTGCGGCAAATCCCCTCATGGCTTCAGACAAGGAGATATGTACGATGTGATTGTGGTGAAGCTGGGGATGCTGCTGGAGCAGCTGATCGTATTTGGTGTGGGATGCTGATCTCTAAGTATGCAGCCAGGCGGTACACACATGTATGGTGAAACCTGACCTTCCGGCAGAAGACATATACCTAACTTAGCCCGTACCCTCCCCCCCCCCCCCCCCCCCCCCCCCCCCCCCCCCCCCCCCCCCCCCCCCCCCCCCCCTTTCCCCTTTTCAATCATCGTTCTCGATTGTCGAGGGTGTACCAGTACTTGCTTTCGTAGTCTGTATGGGTGTGGGATGCAGCGGGCGAAAAAAAACCACCAGCACCTGAGGAGGACGATCCAGCGCTGGCGCCAACCCAGGGAACCTTAGGTCCCCTGGGCGTTCGCATGGCAGGGGGCACAAATCGATTGACCCGAAGCCACCCCTACCCCATCAAACAAGAACTAAGCCGCACTTGGCCGCCTAGACCAGCTAGCCAGCCAGCTAGGGAGGCAGCTACGGTAGGCAGGAGACGCATCAGTGCTTCACGATGCCAGCCCGTCACGCCCAAGGAGGGGATGGCTCTCATGGCTAGCCTAGAGTATTTCGCTGTGCGCGAGATGCGCGAGACGCGCGAGATGCATGAGGCAAAACCCATCTCCGTGCTCCTTTGGGTGGTCCAAATCCGCCGCCCAGTCCATAGAAAGCAAAGAAGACCGTTTTTAGTCGCCCCCGCCTGCATGCAAAAGGAAGTGCAGGAAGGCGGGCCGCCCCCCAGCTCCCCCCTGTCGGTCGTCACCCAGGTGTGAGCGGGCTGGACGGGAGACCCAATGGGGCCTGGACATCCAATCTACGGGAAAGCAGGCTGGAATACGCAACGGAGCCGGCGCGGCGCGGCCGTCGGGGCAGACGGATAGCCTCCTTGCTCGGGTCCTGGGCAATATTCTATGGGTTGAGCCCGATGAGCAGAGAACTCAGGGTAAGCTTATACACTACCGAAACGATGATGCCTCTCTCCTATAACAGGTACTCGGTAAGCAGGTTGCCTAACTGCTGCAGAGGCAGGTATATGACAGATGCAGAGATCTCACGCAGCGGGCAGTCTGAAGATCACGGTCTAGCCCATGGTGACGGGAACTTGGCTACGTTTGGTCTAGTCCAAGTCCTCCCTAATTTGAAACACCAAAGCCTCGTTCACACCTAACCAATGCCCAATGTATGTGTGTACATCTTGTCTCTCGACTTGGGAACTACGCGTGGGCGCTGCTGGAGATGCTTTAGGAGTAGCGCAACCCATCGGGCCGCTGTAGTTCTGGTAGGAACGTACATATCTTATTGCCGAAGCAGGAACAGGGAGCCAGGCAGAGCACATAGCCATGGACGACCAGCGTAGGAGCCTCCACCACGCTTTTGGAAGCAGAGCGACGGGCAGTGGCGGTGGTAGTTGTTGTTATTGTTGTTATTATTATTGTTGTTGTTGTTGTTGCTGTTGTTGTCGTTATTGTGTATTTCGTATGTGCGTATGTGTGTGTGCATGCGTAAACGCACGTGTGTTCACCTCGTGCGCCATGGAGACGGAACCACGATGATAGAACCCTGTCAGTACCTACCCCAAACGACCGGGAACGTCTGAACGCGGTGATGGTGGCCGAAACAGCGGCTGGGCCACCACCAGCGAGCAGGTGGGCGCATGGGTTGCATATGACGTTTTTCACAAGGCTTTGGTTTGTCAGGCCCCTTCTGACGTTACAGGCAACGAGGGAGAGGAGGAAACCGGGAAGCCGTAGAAGCTGTGTACGAGAGCACTTAAAGGGGTAACGTAACGGCCTGGCCTACCCGCTGCTCTCCACGGCTTCACTCTGTACGTATGTAGGCACATAGCTAACTCGGGTGGATGTTCGATGGACATGTCTTCGACAGATAGTGGGTATGTCGTGTCAGATAGTATTAGGAGGCGTCTATGTCTCTTCAAAAAAGAAAAGAAAACCAAAACCAGAGAAAACAGACACGGTACTCCGTGGTGTTGGTGTCGTCATAGTGCACCGCGGCCTTCATGGTTATCTGCATGGCAGACAGGCATAGGGTAGGGTCTCCGAGGTACATACATCCAGCCTACATGGGACGTGTGTGTACTTGGAGTAGGGGTACATGGATAAACACATGGCGGGCGGGCCTGCCCAAGCAGCCCGGCCGTCGAGACCTAAGAGGAGGGGGGCGAGAAAGAACAAAAGAGGAGGAACAGGACCTGAGGGGTCCAGGGACGGGGAGGAGGCCATTGCGGCGTGCAGCGCGCACACCAAGGTCAGTGCTGGGAACCCTACCACTTTGTATGCACGCATACGGAGCAGGTAGGTCGCGAGAGACGGCCAGGTACCTGAACCTGGCATCCGAGTTGCAGTACCGCCTGCCGTCCACCTCCAGCCGTGGTGGCCATGGGTCCACCCCACTCTCTGGCGTCGCCCGGGGGGCTTTAAGTGATGATCGGTCGGGCCAAGCATAGGAAAGCCTACCTCCCTCCAACTACCTAATAACAATAAGGAGGCACTTCAATCCCACCAAGGAGGAGACACGCTCACCAACGAACGCCCTGCTCCCCCGACGAAAACCGGGCCTCCGACGAACAAACGACAGCAAATCAAGGGCTGCAGCCGCCCATCGAGCCTGCAGGGAAATCGGAGCGTGACCTGCACCGAGTGTGTGGGTGTGTGTAGGAGTGGGTGTGTGGGTGTGGGTGGCCAGTCGTCCAGTACCAGTCCAGTCAGTGTGTGTGTGAGCGTGCGCGCGCGCCTGTGTGTGCTGTGTTATTTGACCTTTGCTGGTGGAGAGTCTGGGTGCTGTCCGAAGTAGCCCGACGTTAGACATTGGCCTCCTAACCGCCGTTCTCGGTCACATCGACTTCCCACGTTTCAAGTTGCCCTATTGGCTTACCAAGGCTGGACTGCTGCGCACGACACCCTCACTGCCAGAGCCACCGAGCAACCTGAACTCTATCGACCCGACGCAATTGCCTCCCCGCGCCGAAGAAGCCCTCGAGGGACCACATCGACTCGGTCGGGCCCTGACGAGAGACAAAGACGGCCCAACCGACCCAGCTCGGGAAGACACGACGAGAGGACAACCACGGTCGCCGCCAACGCCAACCCCCTGGACTGAGGGGTAACCATTCCATTCCATTCCAGACACACACGGCTGTTGTCAACTTTACACCACCGCATCATCGGATCACCGCCCCCTTCACGGCGCTTCCAAGACCGAGCGGCGGAGAGGGATATCGCGAAGCCCCGTCCTGTCACCCGTGCCGACAAGGAGCAAAGACGGTCGCTTGCAACGAGTCACCCGACTGCAGGCCGCGCGACTGGGAACCATATCTCGCCCCGTCCCTTGCCGACGACCTGGTTGCGAATACGACCCTGAGTTCGCCAGCTTCTTCATCGCCGCGGCGGCACCCGTCTACGACGAAAAGAGTGGCAACACCTCCACGCAGACACCCACTGCCACTTCCATTGACCGCATTCCCATTGACTTTCGTTTCGAACCCGCCGGCACCCAGAAGGGACACTTACCCCCCTCGACTCCTTTCACACCACGGCGCAGTCTCTACCTGCGTTTGGTTTAATATTCGCCATCGTTGCGCCCAATTTCCCCCGCTTTTCGATCCCCGTTGTTTCCAGCTGGACCGCAGCGATCGCAACACCCCCCCGTCTCGGGAACCGATTTCCGGCGCGCGTTGACAGCCACTGAACGCTGCATTGCTGCGCTTCGGACCCGCTCCACGACGGCGACAGATTCGAACCCAGCGACCGTGCGCACGAGCGCATGGAGTGATCGAGTTCTACTTGTAACATGGCACATGCCCCAGCACTGCTGAGGACGCAGACAGCTCCTGTCCTCCCGCCCGGTATGAATGGAACGCGAGACAGCCAGTTGTCTGGCACCACGGCCGCCTTGTCCGCCGGTCATGCCTCCAGCACTTCGCTGGCCACCATGTCGACCGGTTCCACCGTTGGCGGCGGCAGCGGCCCTGTCATGGCCACGGGGAACATCATCAACCAGAAAGCAGATGCGTCGCGCTCCTTGTACCAGATATGCGTTACGCTGAAGCAAAGGCTTGCTCAGGTCCCCGGATTTGACGTGTACCTCAGGGAGATGGACGAGCAAGCAGCCGACGGGACAGGCGAAGGGCCCGTGGAATCGTTGTGGAAAATGCTGCAGACCGGCCACCCTCTCCTCGCCATCTACAACTCCTTGCAGCCCGATGTGCCCTTGATCGTGAGCGAGTCCGAAGGGAGCGATGCCAAGCGCTCCAAGCTAGCCGTCTTCCGCTTTGTCAAAGCCTGCCTCGAGCAGTTGCCGCTGAAGAACACGGAATGCTTCGTCATCAACGACCTGATGGGAAATGACACCACGGGCTTCGTCAAGGTAAGCTTTCCGTGCTCCCGCTCAATGGCCCCGGCTTACTAACATGCCCCCCCCCCCCCCCCCCATTCAGGTGACCCTCGTGATAAATAAGGTACTTGACCAAGCTGCCGAGAAAGGCCTCCTTCTCGAAAGGGCTGCACCCTACCCGGAAGGCAATGGTGCTACGGATGGCGCGCCTGCTCCTCAGATGACGTACCGAGACCACATCATCAAGGAAATGGTCGATACGGAGCGCAAGTACGTTCAGGACCTGGAGAACCTTTACGACCTCAAAAAAGCGCTGGAACAACACGGCGTCCTCACCGGTGACACGGTCCACGCCATTTTCTTGAACATCAACGCGATTTTGGACTTCCAACGTCGTTTCCTAATCAAAATCGAAACCACTAACTCGCAGCCCCAAGATATGCAACGGTGGGGATCCGCGTTCGTGATGCACGAGGACGGCTTCGGCATCTACACCCCGTTTATCGCGAACCAGCGCAAGGCAGCCCAGACGGCGCAGGGTGTCTTCGACAAGATCCAGCAGGTCGACAATGCGGTAGCATGCGATTTCAACACCCTCGATGGTTTCCTGCTGAAACCGATGCAACGGCTGGTCAAATACCCCCTGTTGTTGAAGGTGAGTCGTGAGATCCCGGCGTCTTGGTCAGCGAAAGGCCGGATGTGCCTCATCTTGCTCGGATCTAACCGTAAACCAGGACCTTAATAAAAAGTCCGAAGACCCGGGGGTGAAGGAAGACCTTGCCAAGGGCATCGAGGCCGCCGAGAGGGTGCTATCTCAAGCTAACGCCGCTGTTGATCGTGACCTTCTCGACGAAGCCCTCGAAGACCTTGTAGTAAGAGTCGATGACTGGAAGAACCACCGAGTGGAATCCTTCGGAAAGCTGTTGCAGCACGGAATGTACTCGGTCATTACGGGCCGCACCGATCAGGAGAAATTCGTACGAACCTCTCGTTGTATACGGCTTTTGGTTACGTGGGGATTGCTGACATTCCGTTCCTCTAGTACGAGATCTACCTCTTTGAGTGCATCCTACTGTGCTGCAAGGAGGTACAACCTAACAAGTCGAAGGAGAAGAAGGACAAGACCAAGTCGACCGTTCCCAAAACGCGCAACAAGAACAACAAACTGCAGCTCAAGGGGCGCATATTTATGACCAACGTAACCGAAGTCGTGTCGATAGCGCGTCAAGGTGCGACCTCGCTTCTCCCCGTCTTCCCTTCCACGAGTTCGCTGACCTCTTGTTTTCAGGCTCCTATACTGTTCAAATCTGGTGGAAGGGAGATCCAGGCGTGGAGAACTTCGTCATCAAGTTCAACAACGAGGAAATCATGAAGAAATGGGCAACGGGGCTGGACAGGCAGAGGCAAGAGAACGCGCCCACCCTGCAGGCCAGCCCAGAGCAGCCGGCGGCCAATTTCCACTGGATGCGGAACGCCAATGACATCGAGAACCCGTACGCGCAGCACGACAGCGACGAGGATGACGAGGTACCACCTCACATCATCCCGCCGTCCTCGGGGTCCAGCCTCGCCTTTGGAGGCCCCCAGGTTTCGACCGGCGGCGTCATGACGCGTGCTCCCTCCTATTCGAGTCTGCGAGCTCGGTCTGCTACGGGTGAGAGCACCGCCTCTCTGGCGGGCATGGCTCGGGCGCCTCCTCCACGCTTCCCTCTTCCGGCGCCCCCCACGCAGCTCAGTCTACAGACGCAAGGGGTGCCGACGAGTGGAGGATCGCCAGGACCGCGCGGTCCCAGTGAGTCGTATTTTTCTCCCACGACCGACTCGCCAGCGTCGACGCGTACTAGCACCACCGGTGGCAGCATGCAGTTTGGGGGTGCCTATCCCTTTCCGCCCAAGTCAGGCACTCCCCAGCCGGGCTGGGAAGATAACAACCGGTTCACGGCCCCGGCCATGCCACGGGCACCTTCGCGTGATGGGCCTTCGCCTATGAATGGGAGAAACCCGCGAGGACCTTCGTTGCCAGCCATGGCATCGCAATCACAGCAGAGCCTGGCTGCCCAGCAGCGCAACCGTTCTTACAGCACCCCTGATATCAACCTACCACAGAATCCCCGGAGGAACAACAGCGCTACCCCCGTTCCGGCCGTGCCCGGCATTCCGGCCCATTTGAACGACGGCAATATCCCTCGGTCCCAGTCGGGGTCGCCCATGCAGGAGCTCCCCATGCGCACCAACACGCAAAGTCCCGGGGCCCAGCGAGAGCGCATGCACCACCAGTCGAATGGCTCGTACGGCGGCAAGATGTCGCAGTTCCCTGCGCAGCCCATCTACCCGCGGCAGAGCACGCCCGGTAACGGTAACGGCCACCCGCCGCCGCCGCTGCAGCTCGACAACCGAGGCGCGGCGTCGCCGCCGCTTGGCACGGCGACGCCGGGCAGTGCACTGTTCAGCCCCCCCGGCGATGTCCCTTCGCAGCTCAAGGTCAAGGTGCTCTACGATACGGGCACCTACATCACCCTCGTCGTTGCCTTCAATATCGCTTACCAGTCCATGATCGACCGCATCGACAACAAACTCTCCCGCTTCACCAGTAGCTCCATTGGTAAGGGCAATCTGAAGCTGCGTTACCGCGACGAGGACGGTGATTTCGTCAACATCGAGAGCGACGAGGATATACAGATCGCCTTTATGGAGTTCCGCGACGGTATGCGGACCGAGTACAATCCCAGTGGCGTGGGGGAGATAGAGCTCTTCTGCGTCGGGGATAGCAACTAAACGGCGGTGGTGCCATTGCGACGTGCCTTTGTTGGCATTCTCGACGACCAAGATCCGCGGCAACGCAAAAAGTCCCATGGGCAGGAATTCTTGCCTTCCCTGGCTGGAGTTCGGTCTTGACATTCATCGCATCTGCATGGCACAGGAACGGCGTACCACTTTTCAGCATAGACGACTGCACTGATACCAAGTTTCCTCTTTACTCGCTTTTTTTTTTGAACCACTATATTCGCACGTTCCGAAAACAATACCTCTTTGCGGCTTTTCTTTTGACGACGACGCTCTTTTTTTTCTTCTTCTTTTTTCACGACTGCTGTTCTTGGACATACTTTGAGATACCACGAGCCTTTTTGGGACCCCGGGTCTGATCGGACTCATTCAACACGCTCCTTTCCTTTCTTTCTCTTTTTATCCTTGAAATTCCGGTTGGGTCTCGTCTTCGGCGCTCTCTGAACCTCGTCGCGTACCTGGCGATGACTACTTGGGCATGACGGGCCAAGTTCGGAACAATCAGAGGGCGAGGGAGGGCCAGGCGAGCACCCCTTCACACTGTCGAACCATCTCCTATGTCGCACCGCAAGAGTTCGGCGCTAGTTTATAGGGTGGCGGCGTCTTTGTTTCGGCGGATGCTTTTTTCTTCACTTGATCTGAGCCATCGTCAGCACACGCAAGGAGTGGGGGGGGGGTTCGTTGCGGGTTTGGAATATTTGGGCGAACAGGGCCAACGAGAGGCCTTTTACGGCGCGGTTCGGGCGGGCAGTGTGTGTGGAATGGGTGGACGGAGCTGGTGGAAATAAAGGCCTAAAGATAGCGAAGGATCAGACACCTGTTGGGTCGAGGTGGAGATGCCGTGGAAGAGGAGCGAAGTCGTCCATATATAGTGATGGAAATTCTAGTACCGTTCTTCCCCCCGTCCAAAATGATGGCAGCGTTCTATTGTGCGAGGAAAGCCGGAAAGCAGCAGCAGACGGACCGCAGCATCTCAGCAGCGGCCCGGCCGTCCTTGTGCTCCGCTTTGCCGTCTCAGAGTTGATAGGTTGTCGCTCGACGGGCCTCGTCCTCCGTGGTTACCGGTTACGGAAGCCCGTTTCGAGGGGTGCCAACGTCCGGCCGCTGTCGTCTTCAAAAAGGTCATGAGCAGTCCGTCGGTCGTTTGGCCTCTTTCTCGCGCACTCTTGCTACAGGACTCTCCCCCACGTACTCCCTCCCTCTGCCCAGAGTGCGCTATCTGTCCCTCTTGGGCAAGCATTTCTGCCCACCATGCTTACGCGCGCCATCGCCACCTTTGCCGCCACCGCGGCGGCATTCCTGCCAGTCGCCGAGGCCAAGCCGGAGCAGATTCGCGGCGTACAGGACCCCATTTACCACCTGTACCTGCAGGCGCACCCGGACGATCGTATGCTTTCTCCCCCCCCTCCCCCTTCTCTCGCGCTCTCTCGTTTTACGCCGAGGCTGAAACTGTTCCCCCCCGCCTTCCCCCGTCAGCCACGCTCCCCGTCATGGGGCCCGAAGCCACGTCCGACTTCTTCACCATCGGCGGCACGATCCAGAGCACCAACTCGAGCGCATACCTCGCCGTCGCGGCCGGCGACGCCAGCTACAAGACGCTCCGGTTTGCCGGCTCGTCGGCCGGCGGCGACGTCTGGGGCCTCGAGGGCGACACCATCATCACCCGCCAGGGCAGCAGCTGGGGACGACGTGAGTAAACGCACGCCCTCCACGCCCGGGGACGAGAAAAAGCCAGGCCCCTGCTTCGCGGCACGAGGGCGGGGAAGAGGCGGCGTCGCTGACCCTGGGCTCGGCTCCCCTCGCAGAACTCAACTTCTTGGCGTGCCAGTACGACGCCACCTACTGGCAGGTCTACCTGCAGACCGGCAGTGCCACGCCCAGTGGCCGCACGTGCAGCAACTACCAGACGCTGCATCTGCCGTGCCTGTGCTGAGAGGGATACGCGGGCGGTCACGGCCAGTGGTTGGAGTCTTGGGGGCAAATAACGGTGCTGTAGGGGTGCGATATAAGAAGAGGGGGGGGGGGGGGAGGAAGCCCTGCCTTTCGGGTCGCCATGCTCGCGTGGGAGGAACGGTCTGTCGGTAGCCGCTCATAAATGCAGAGGGGCCTCGGGAATTTGTGGAATCAAGCATACATTCGTGATATCGCTGTATTGTGCAACGCGGCTCTGTGAGTAGATATATAGCGTCTCTGCCCGTGCCCGGGCTTCACCTGTATGTACAAAACGCCGAGGGGATGCACCGTCTTCTAGGATGCCGCCGCGAAGCCCACCCCGTCGGCTTTTTCAGCCCAGAACGCCCTCGCCGCATATTTCGCCTCCCTTAGCTCACTTCCCCCTTCTCGTCTCAGCACGGCGCCGTATCGCGATGGCAGTCTTCCCAGCAGTAATAATACAACGGAGAGGAGAGATAATCCCTGGAGAGCGCACGGGGGCCGGTGGGCTGCAACCTCCATCTTTTTCCCCGCCGGGTCGAGGTCCAGGTGGAGAGCCGAGAAGGAAGGGGCCACACATGGCTGCCAAGTTGTAGCGCGTCGGGGAGGGGTGCGTGTCTCGGTCGTCGTGAACTGGGCCCTGAAGAGTACGGAGCCATGGAGCACGGGAGGGAGGGAGCCGACGGCTACAGGGGCTGCCTCCCCCCTCCCTCCTCCACCTTCCTCCCTCTTCCTCCCCCCCGCCTTGGTAGCCTCGTGGCGGGGCATGGCGCGCGGGAACCCCCCTCCCAGAGGATTGCCTCCGGGGCGCCTTTATCTCTTCTTGACGCCGGCGACGCGCGAGTGGAAACGCGACAGGTGGTAGTTGATCTCATCACCGCGCGGGGCCGACGGCTTGCCGGCGTCCATGCAGGCGCGCAGGGCCGTCTCGATCGGGGCGCAGCCGCTCGTGTTGAAGCCGGCGGAGGCCCAGCAGGCTGTTTGCGGGTCAGCAAGCCGGGGGAACCTTTTTGGTGTGCTTGTCTCCCGTCACGTAGCGATAGGGCCGGAAGAAGAGGGGCGGGAGGGGGGAGAGGGCAGGACGGAAGAGGAAGAAGAGGGGCAGAACATACCGAGGACGGACGACATGAGGTGCATACAAGGCCGCTCGGGGGCGCGGTTGGGGTTCTTGACACGCAGGACCTTGACGGGCGGCAGGCGGATGGGCTTGGGCACGCCAGACATGATGGGCGACAGATGGGGAGGGGGAGCTGGGTGGTCAGGGGCAGTCAACGGGGGGGAAGGAAGCTCGACTCGAACTCGGCTCGGTTCGAAGTCGCAGACGAAGGTCGTCGTCGGCGGGCTGGCTGGCTTTGCGTTGCTTGCTTGCTGCTAGAGCCCAGGCCACCACAGCGTAAAAAGTGGTCTCTCGGCCGTCTGGGAAATTTTTGGCCGCCTCGTCCGGGTTGGATTGCAGACGGCAACGGGGGACCCGCCCCGCGATGGTCTGTGCGCAGGATGTTGGGGCCGTGGGCGGGCAGGCACGCTCGGGACGGACCAAGTAGGTATACTAAGTACATCCACACCCCCCCAGCGCTTCCTTCCTTCCCGCCACGCAGAATGAGGCAGGAAGGACCCGTAGCCGGTGACGAATGCACCGGAGGGCGATGCCAGAGATTCCCCGAGAACATGTCAACGCAAGTGGTTGTCTAGGTTCACGTCGCCTTCGTACCGAACCGCACACCCTGGACCGGAGGCTACAACTCTACGCGCCCTCCACGTGCTCGCCGTCGTCGTGTCAGCGGTACAGCATGTTCATGATGTGCGGCTTGGGCACTTGGTATTGATTTCGAGCCATCTTTTAGGCTCATGGTATCGGCTTTCCTCCCTACCCCCCGCGGGTTCCTTCGCCCGTCTGCCACCTCATCCACTCCCCGCCCACTTACAACGGGGGGCGGGGGAGGGCTTCCCGACTCCTACGCCCAGGCTTACTGTCCCATCAGCTCCATGTACTGCGGCACGACATCCTCGACCATCTGCGCGAGGCCCGTCAATTTGATGCCAAAGGTGCGTTCGGCCTTGGAGCAGTCCATGCGGACGTTGGGCTTGGCGGGGTAGTCGCCGGCGTTGGGCAGGAGGCCGCGGGCCGTCTGGCCGGGCCAGCGATCCTCGACGATGGTCTTGATGTCGTTCCAGCGGATGTCGATACCGACGCAGAAGTTCTCGACGCCCGGGCTCGGCCCCCGCGCCGGCGTCGGCACCGCCTGCAGGTCGAGCGACTTCATGCACATGGTTACCACGTCGCCCACGGCGCAGGCACCGCCCAGCCCGATGGGCTGCGGCCCGTCCTCTGCCTTGCCCGCCACCACGCGCAGCAGCAGCCCGTTGCTCGTGGCGAACAGGTCGGCCACACTGCGCGCCAGGGGGTGCCGGCCGAACACGAACGTCGGCGCGATGTTGATGAGGTCGAACCCGGCCGCGTTGCTCTGCGTCGCCTCGGCCATCCACTCCACCGATCGTCGCAGCGCCGCCGTCTTAGACTGGCAGTAGGCCACCACTGGAAGGTCACCGTTTCAGCCAAACTCTCCCCTCTTCGCACCCTCCCCACCGTCACCGGGACTGGGACACTTACACGTGTTGCTGTACGGCGGCTCCTTATACTCGTTCAGCGACGCCTCGCTGATCACCGCCACCGTCTCGGGCACGTAGCCCGGCCCCACGAGCTCGGGCGAGGCGAAGGCACCCATGGACGACAGCATCACGACGCGGCGGACCGTGCCGGCCTTCTTGACGCTCTCCAGCACGCGCAACGTGCAGTTCACGGCCGGTTCGATGAGCTCCGCCTGCTGCTTTTCGGCAGGGACCTCGGCAAAGCACATGGGCGTGGCGCAGCTGTGAACGTGGGGGCTTTGGTCAGCTCATGGGGACATGGTTGCGCGCGGTGGTCGGGGGCAAAGGGGGGGGGGGGGGGCAAAGGGGGGGGGGGGGGGGGGGGGGGGGGCACCGCAACAACCGCTACTCACTGGAACAGGAAGGTGGCGCCGACGGCCGCGTGGTCCAGGGCTCCCGGCGCTGTCAGGTCCAACACGGAGAAGTAGTGGCAGCGTGAGTTGTAGTCGCAGTTGTCGGTGCGGCTTTTGGCGGCGATGAGGTCTTTGAGGGCACTGGCCTTGGCTTCGCTGCGGACCACGACATTGGCATGGTAGCCGGCGTCGAGGGCCGCGATGAGCAAATTTGAACCGACGAAGCCCGTGGCCCCCGTGATGAGAATAGTACCTTTAGACATGGTCATAACCGGAGACGTCGAGGGAAATGTGATGGAGGGAATGTCTGAAAGGAAAGGGGGAAGAGTAGCCGGACGAGGCCGGATACGTGTCCCCTTAAATGCTCCTCCACCGTCGTCTCCTTCTCGCCTGGCCCGCAAGGAAAGGATGCCGAGTCCTGTGCTCCCCGTGGCCGCAGGATAGTGGTTCGGTCCCTGTGTCGGCCCCTCTTGGCGAACCCCTTGCCTCGCCCGCGGCGATCGCGGGGATATAGGCGCCTGTCCCCGGGCCGCCATTCGTCTCCAATTGCAGCCACGCCGCCTATCAGAAGTCAGCACCGGCTCGATGGTTGTCCGGAACCCTGGCACCGGACGGGTTGGGAACAAGGTGTTGTGGCCGCCCGTAGGCCCGGCACAGGACCCATAAGCCGTTAGTCCCTAGCTGCTATCGACGCAGGACGTGACACATCGCCGCCCGGCTAAGACCATCCCAGTAAGATGCAACTCAGGCCAGGTGGTATTTATGGAGTGCGCCGTGCTGCCGGCCACGGCAGTTTACACACAGCCTGCGCACACCAAGGGCCTGGCGAGCATTGGTGCGACGTGGCGGGCCCGGGCATGGGCACACGATGGGTTCAGTGGGTATCGCGGGGCCAAGCAGGTGTTCGGGTAAGCGTCCCTCTCACATCTGAGGGGTAAGCGTCCGGATCTTGCAGGCTCGTGGCCCCCCGAAAAGACGCTTGGTGGCAGGGAAGCTGGGCGTCGGAGGGTGCTGAATCGCAAGGCCGGATACAGGGTAGCGGGATTCAACCACGCAGTCAGGGCTCAAGGTATGGAAGATAGGAAGGTCGCTAGGCTAGGTGAGGGAGGGACACCCGACAGCCCGGCCCCGCTCGCTTTGGCTCCCGGCAGGTTCGTAGCCATGAACCAAGCAACCGAGCGAAGCGGGGAGCCGTCGCTGGTCATTCTCTCTCCCCTCGCTCGATGCCAGGCACAGCTTTGTTTGTCCGTTATATATTCCCCACTGTTTCACCTCCCTTTCCCAAACTGGACCCGTGCGGATGATGGGCCGTGCCGTCTTCCCACTACGACGGACGTCCTTTTCTTTTCTCGCTCGTCCCGTCCGTCAGGCCGTCGTCGCCACCCCCCTAAATGCCCCAAGAGCTTCCCATATTACTCGCCGCAGGGCCCATGAGGCGGGTTTCTCGACCTTCCCGGGACCCGCCGCCAGGAACGAGCCTCGGATGCACGTCATGCGGGATCGCCATGCAGTGCGTCTGAAGCCCATGTCGTGGCGCCTGTCGACTCGGTCCCCGTCAAGCCAGCCCACAGAACAGCACGAATGTCGATCGAGCCGCAAGGCAGCCTGGCAGCGGTAGCTAGGCCTACAGGCGGCAGATCCACACAACAGGCTTTCCTCGCAAGCTGATGACTAAATGTCAATGTGGCATTGGTCCGAGCATGGCATTCTCAGGCCTTGGTTTTCTCGTGGTCCCCGCCCTCGCCCATGTCGTCGTCTTCCTCGCCGTCGTCCTCGCCGTCGTCCTCGTCGTCCTCGTCGTCCTCGTCGTCGTCAGAGCTCGTACCGCCGGATCCGTCGCTCTCATCGTCACTTCCCGGGTCATAGTCTTCCTCGTCCTCGTCCTCCTCGTCCTGTAGTTGCTGCTCGAGCTTGGCTGCTTTCTCCATCTCGGTCAAGCCCTCGTCCTCCGCCTTGACGTCGGCGTCCCCACCCGCGCCCGCGCCTGCCGCCTTGGCGTTTTCGGCGAGTTCCAGCTTGGCCTTGCGTTGGTCCGCCATGCTCCTGTCCTGCAGTCGTTTCCGCATTACATAATCCTCGTTGATGCCTGCGTAGTCCTCCTGGTCGATCATGGCAAATTCGAGCTCCTCGGTAGCTTCAGGGTCGCCCCCTTCGTTGGTGAAAACCTCCACCACCATGTTGAAGGTGCGCTGCAGCACACTCGTGTAGCTCACGGCGGCAATGCGATTCAGGGGCATGAAGAGAAGAGGCTTTTTGAAGCCCCACAGGATGCCGTTTTCCAGGAAGAACAAGAAGCCGTCCTTGGAGCCCCGGAAAGCTTTCACGTGCACTGCCTTCTCCTTGGGCCGGTGCGACTGCTTGAGCACGCTGTGGAATTTGTCGGGGTCGGCCGCCACGATTTGCGTGCCCCGCGATCCTGCCTGTAGGCACTTGTTGATGGCCCAGTTGAAGAGGGAACTGTAGCTGTCGGACACGGCCGCCGCCGCGCCCGCATTGGGGCCGCCAATGGAACCGGGTTTCGGCGCGCCGGCCGGTATCGTGAAGACGAGAGGCTCCGTCTCGGGAGGGGCGGCGTTCTTGGCGACGGAGGCGAGGCACGTGTCGCCGGGGAACAGCACGTAGTTGTATTGCACCTGCGTCTTCTCCGGCACGGGGAGGCAGAAGGCGTATTCAATGTCCCTCCACGCGTATATCATGCCGGGCGCGGGCGCCGTGGCGTTGGGCGGCCTGGCATAGAGGTGCTGGGCGGTGAAGCAGAGATCAAACTTTTTGCGCTGGGGGACCGACACGGAGATGTCCTTGATCTCGAGAAGCAGGCTCTCGGCCGCAACATCGGCGCTGGCGTTGGAGACGCCGTTGGACGAGGCGGCCTCGTTCCTGGCGGGCTCGACGTCGACCCGTCGGCGCTTGAGGGCGGGCTCGGCTGCCGAGTCGTCGCCCACGCGCTCGTGCACAAACTGGGCAATGCTGTTGAAGAGCTGAGCTCGCGCCGGCGTGTCGGCAGCCTCCTGGATGCCGGCCAGGAGGTCGGGTCTCGATTGGAAAACGAGACCCAGCTTCTTGGTGTCCAGCCCACTCGACATGGTAGCGACTTGGTAGCGCAACGGGAACTGGCGGCACCACGTACGTTGCGGGCGGGAGGGGAGGAGGTGGAGGCTGGGGTGCGGGAAAGGCTCTCTCGCGGTTGCGAGCGGGTCGACTTGGCCCGAATGGCGCCCGAAACAGGCAGTCGAAAGGCGATGGATTCGTCCCCAGGTGAAGCGCGCGGGATGGGGACGGGGAGGCTCGACGGCGAGGCTACCAAGTGCGCAATCCACGACAGCATGTAGAAATTAAGTTGCAGGAATTCTGTACACGCGCCAATGACGACAGAAGGCGTGCACGGCCCCGGCCAAAGACCAGTTTTGCCAGACAACCTTCTGTTTACCGCTGCCCAGCCTGATCCCAGGTTCCACGACCACCAAGCCTTGGGATAATGCGCGCGGGATCCCATGCTACCACGTACGACACGTGGACTAGATGAATCTTCCAGGCCGGTGTTTGCAACAGGAAGTAGTGCCGCCGGGGCGTCCAACCCCCTCCCCCCTCATGAAGTGCTGCATCGCATGAGAGGCGTCGGTATCTGTAGAGAGAACTGCTCGCGCTCCAACAAGGGCTGACGGGCGGGCTGTTATTAGGGGACGAAGCTTCTCCACGCAACGGCAGCAACAGCAGCAACAGCAGCAACAGCAGCAGCAGCAGCAGCAGCAGCGGCGCCTGATGAGCAGAACCCCACCCCCCCCCCCACCCTTATCCTCATCAGTCATGGAACCCATTGCGCTCTCCCTCTCACTAACAAGAGCTCTCTCATCGCCCAACCCATCCATCCGCAGAAAGCCAGCCTCGCTTGAATCTGCCTTGCGCGCGCCTTAGCAAAGCGCTGCATTCCCACCGCTGTCCCGTCCCGTCCCGTCCCCGGCCCCTGCCTTGCCCCGCATGTCGATACCCAACGTGTGGCATCATCGCAAGGTGGCCGAGTCGGCTGCCAAGGGCTGCGACGTCTGCCACAAGCCCACGTCCAGCGTGCTGGTCACGCCGGACAAGGCCGACTTCTTCTACGCCTGCCCGGGCCACCTGAAGGACGGCAAGTTCTGCAAGCCCGTCGTCGACGAGGCCGCCGTGGAGGCCCGGAAGCAGAGGGAGAAGGACGCCGAGATCGTCGCTCAGGCCCGCAAGGAGTACGAGGAGAAGCAGCGCAAGAAGACGGAGAAGGAGAAGGCCGATGGAAAGGATGAAGAGGGCAAGGAGAAGGACGCCAAGGCCGAGGATGGCGAGAAGAAGAAGGACGAGCCTGCGGCCGACGGCAAGGTGGGTTCTCCTCTTCCCTGGACCTCTTCCTCTCTGCGCCCCCCCCCCCCCCCCCCCCCCCCCCCCCCCCCCCCCCCCCCCCCCCCCCCCTGGTCCCCCTTTCTTCTCGTCCACAGGCGCCCAGCCATGACATCCACTGACCCGGAATCTAGGGCAAGGAAGGCACCCCGACCACCCCGGATCAGAAAGACAGTGACGAGCCCCGTGTCTTTGAGCTGCAGAGGTTGCCTCGCCCTCCCCTCCTCCGGCCGGCTTCGCGGGCAGTGTCCGCCCTTGCTGACCTCCTCGTCCTCCTAGGAACTTCTACCAGATGCGCCTCAGCCGGAAGCGGCAAATGGAGGAGAAGAAGCGCCAGGCCGAGATGTCGCAGCGGAATCGCGAGCGTCTCAGCAACCCCTCCTTCTTTCCCTCTGTGCCCAAAGGCCAGCCGTGAGCTGCACCCCCTTCTGGTAGCCCGGGATTTTCAAGAACGTACGAGCGTCTCTTCCCGCCACCACTGTACCCCGTACCGTTCCACCATCCTCTCCCAGCGACTATGGTCTCCCTCCCCAGTCTGACTCGGTGAATATGACTTGCCCACTCGGCGACCGCCCGCCCTTGTATCCTGAGGAGAAAGGCGCTGGCGAGTGTCTCCTATCCGCGGGTTGACCCACCCTATCCCGCGACAACCCTCCGGCTGCACTGTAAGAAGAAGGGGGGGGGGGGGGGGGGGGGGGGGGGGGCGAGGCAGTCCCCGTCATGCGGTATATGTCTCTGCATGGCTGTAAAGCCCTCGTATATCTTGACCACTTGTCCATTCATGTCCGGTATTGAGTAGACGACAACTTGCTGGCACGCGCCCCAGCATCACGTCGGCCAAGGACATCACGGAGGGCTGCCCCCCTTTTGGTGAAGCCTTCTTTCTTTACTAGGCCGTCGGTTCCGGGTCCGACATAGCATCCCCCCCCCTCTTCCATCGACGGCGTCACATGATGCTGCCCTATGAGCCTCGACGGGATCCTTCCAGGGCTCTCCGAAAGGGGAAGGGGCTTTCCCTATGCAGCAAGATCGTTGGCTCAACCCGGCTGAGCTGCCTGCGTGACCCGGGGAAGAGAAGGCGAGCCTTGGTGTAGAGGGGGTCGCCTGAAGGCATGGCTGCATACCGCATACGGACGCTGCATTGTCCCACCCACGGTCGCGCGCGACACAGCCCTGGGCCTTCCCCAGGTAGCAAATACATACAGAGGGGAGGCATGCCGGCCCTCCCCCCTCTCCCCCCTTTTGCGACACCACGCGGCACGTTTTCTCAAGCCGAACAGGGAGCTGCCGACGAGGAGGGCGGCCATCGCAACACCACCAGCCCCACCGTGCAGTTGGCTCCCCTACTTGACCCCTCATAGAAAGAAACAGGCCGACTAGTGCTTACCATGCGCATCGAACAGGTAGCCACACCACTGCTTCGAGCTCAGCCGGCTCGGCTCTCGGGCTCTTTGAACCCCGGTCCATGGCTGCTACTTTGCTCGCCCCCCCGGCCAGCCACGGCCCCCCCTCGCCTCCCCGCCCCGGCCCCCTCGGCCGGGGGCTCTTCATACGCCCCCCCGCCTCCCCCCATGCCCCCATAGAGACACTGACGGGAGAGGTCATGTCCCCCGAAGGAGCCCCCAACTGGAGTCACGCGGTCTCTCGGCGTGCTCCCGGGGAGGTGCCCCCTGCTGGCTGACGTGCTCGCCCGGCTTCCGACAATCGGGAAGGGTTTCCCCCGGTCCCTCCGCTCGTCCCGAGATCGGGGGGGCCTTCCGTGCCCCCCCGATGGCGTCCTCTCGCCTTTTCCCCTCCCTGCCGTACAGCCCTGCGGGAGGGTCATGCTCTCGTGGCATGCCCCGGCGTCCCCGACGGCGCGGGGTTCAGCGTTGCGCCTTGGCCTCCGGCCATGCCCATACCGCACCATCCATCCTCAACCTGGAAGACGTGGGTTGCTCCGACTATCGAAGGAAGGGGAGGGGTTTCCCGCAAACCTCCACGTCCGCTGGTACCCGTTTCCTTCGCTCACCTGCCGACATGGCGTCCTCTGGGCAAGCCGTGTGTGAGCCGCGTCCTGGCGTCCCCGACTGGGCGCGGTGGTTCGCAATGCGTGGATTCTGCAACCACCACAGAGCGATGCCCTACCTAGGGTACACCGCACAGCCCGGGCCTTACAGCACCCCCGAGCGATCGCAGGGCGAATGGCACGGGGCGCTCGTCTGCCGCTGCCGGACTTCCGTCGGCCCCGGGTCCCCGCCTCTCCGCGCGCGGTGAGAGCCAGCGTTGCATTGCGCCTCGGCGACAATGACTTGCATAATGGGCTTGTCCGTGAGATGGCTCTACCGACCATCCCGGCGGACCAACCGGGAGTGGATAATGCATATATATGCATCCTTCTTGTCTGCACGGCTGCTAACCGACACACCGGAATGGGCCGGTCTGCTGCCACGTCCCTGAGCCTTCTTCCCAACGCGCATATCGCCCCCCTCCCCGAATTTGGCGTCACGCAACCCTGCCGCGCCGGACATGAACCGACGCCATGCATCCGGCGTGCGTACATAGCTGCGTGATTTGTTGCCCAGCGCCCTACGGGCATCCACGCGCGGGCGTATGTGCAGTTCACTGCACCGACGGATGCCGACCGCCATTTGAGGTAGGGGTAAGGCATCGGGAGTAGGGCTGGCGGTTTATGTATTCCCCCCCCCCCCCCCCACGAAACCGAGGCGTGCCGAACATGCTCATGCCATGATCCACCCTCTCTTCCGCCCGGGGTACCATCACCGGTATGCCGATCTTGGACCTACGTGCTGTGGCCGGGCCCGGAACCCTGCCTCGTCGTGTAGTTTCCCGCTCAGGAAAGGGAGTAAAGAAAGACCGAAACCCTCTCCGTCCAAGATGGCTCTTCGGTAGAAGACAGCAACGCCGGCTCGGGTGGGCACCTGTGCCGTAAATTGAACTGGGCGGGGACGCGGAGACGGAGGAGTCGCCCTGAGCCGTCACACCCGGCCCCGGCCGACTACCGCCCCTCCGGAGCGACGTGCCAGTTTCCGTTATGTGTGTTGGGGGGGGGCCAGCCGAGACGGACCGTTCCCGGCCTGGTCGTTCTCGACGGGAGCTAGAAGCGGACCGGGGGCCGAGATGAGCTCGAGTCGCCGTCCACTTCCTTTTCCCCTACACACGTGCCCGCGCCCACACTTGTCTACGTTCCCCAACGCCTGAGGGGTGGCTGAGGCGACCGCCGCGGGGGCCCATGTGACGAACGTTTGCCTGCTGGGTCATCGGCGCGAGGATGAAGGACCCTCGAGCTCCGCAACCGTAACAGGCAAATGACAACATTTATCGCGGCCTCCACTTGGCTCCGTAAGGGTGCCGGTGCCAACTGGCCATGGGGAGGTGGGGAGGGGCCGTGGCCTGGCTTCCGCGGTTGGGCAGCGAGAGAGAGAGAGAGAAGAGTCGCAAATCCCCATAACGGCCAACGAGGCCATTTGTCCCCCACGATGCCGGGAACATGCCCCGGGGGGACTTCTGAATCTAGGGAGGACCCGCATGTTGCTTCTACGGGGGCTGGAAGGCAGTCCCTCGTCCCCGGTTCCTCTCCCAGAGCAAGCAACAAAATACGGCGCGAGAACCGAAAGGGCAAGTATACGCTGTTGTGCAGGGCGGACGAAGGGCCCGCTTCTCTGCCTTAGGTACGTTGTATGCAGGCCATGGGGGGGGGGGGGGGGGGGGGGGGGGGCGGAATACTGGCCCGGGGAACTTGGCAATCGTGGCCGCCGGCCGAGTCAGAAAAGGGTGGACACCAGAAACCATGGCCATGGCCCACGCCGGCCGGTCCAGAAAGCAGGCCCGTGGCGGTGTGGCCACGCTTCGATGCCCAAAGGGGCATATCATTATTGTATGTACGCGGCCCGGGACCCCCCCCTTGTCAACCCGTAACTGTCGTCCTGGATCCTGCCTGCACGGGCAATAAGGGGCAACAGAGTTCAATACCCACGGTGGTGCAGCCCGCTCGTCGGTCCCTGAGCTATCAGGCGTCCTGCGTGGGGTGGGACATTGTCGTCTGGACCACCTGAGACCGGAGAGCCTAGGCGGCGTGATTCAATTCAGAGCAGACCCGGAAGCCCGGCTGTACTTGCTCGGTGGCTAGTTTGTTTCTCTAGGGGTAATGTATCGTCGACGGGTTCGGTCCTTGGCCGGGGCCTGTTACGCGCTGGCCGAGCCCCCGCCGGTTTTGCGCTTTGTTTTAGTCCCTGCGGATTGGGGTTTCCGTATATGTCCTGGGTACATGTCTTGGTAAAAGCTCGATAATGCTTCCGGTGTTTCCGTTTGCTGCGGTGGCTGTCTCACCGTTTGCTTGCTGCTTCCTGGGTGCATGGTGAGTGCTGATAGTATACCCAAGGACACTCAGCTTGCACACTCATATGATCAACAGAGCAGGCGGTCGGCAGGGACTGTAGAGCCAGCGCCGGTGATGAGTCGGGTACCTTGTACATGCCCGAAGGCCCAAGCCGGCCAAGCCGGCCAAGCCGGCGGTAACATCCGCGAGGCCAAGGGTTTCTCACATCCCGAGACGGGATCCGCCATCGACGAAGCGCGAGGAGAGCATGCTTTTACCCCTGGTCCGAGGTTCTTGACAGGGAAGATTGAAGTCGCAAGAGTACATCGATCGCTGGGGCGTTGTCGATGTAAGCCATACTCCACGCCGGCGTCGGCTGGCTACCCTCATTCGTCTAAAGGGCATTCCCCGGTATGCCGGGGTTTCCAGCACATCCTGGGTTTGCCCCGAAGCCCTGTACTTGGCTAGCTAGGCTACGAGTAGCTTGAAGTGACATATCTCCCCTGCCCCTCGTCCAAGTAAAGTGCCTGGCACAGTGTCTCGGCATGAGGCAAGCCGCCGCGCGGGGCAGATGACGAGATGTCGCCGGCATGTTCCACCGAAAGTCGCAGCTTCCTATTCATTACTAGACGAGTGTCCACCGTAGAGGCAGCCGCTGCAAAGCCTAAGCGCGGCCAGCAGAAGAGGACGGCCAACAGGAAGGCTTCGCCGCTTACCATGCACTTCGGGCCGTAGGACTGACTCACGGATGGCCCTCAGAAAGCCGGGTGTGAGGGCTTGGCAGAAATGAGACGTTTAGGCGTCAGGAGGTGAGAATTGGCATTTGGCCGCCGAGATCCGGCATCGCTCGGCGAGCCTCGCGCGAAGCATGGTTGGGTTCGGAAAGCTGACTTCGGCCCCCAAGCTGCATGGCGATCTCAAATCCTTCCCAACGGTCGGTGGTTTTTGGCCTGCGCGGTGAGGGAGCGCCAAGAATACCCGCTGATATCGTGTTGCGCGTGGAATGCTCCGTCTGTTCCGCGGGCGAGATCAAGGCTATCGGTGCCGCGCCCACAGAATGGGCATACGTTGGCCCGACAGGGTTACCCGAGCAGTCATTGCCCGAAGACAATGGAAAGCGGCAAGTGCTGTACGTCGACACCGGCGCATCCTGTATGACCACATTCCGTAGGTATGTTGAGTACTACCCAGTGTTGCATGCGGCGCCATGACAGATGCTGACAAGCTCAACAGACCGAGAACCCTTCGACAAGAAGCGGTGTTGCGGGTCATTGCAGATCCGGCACGGCATCCAACGCCGAAAACGCCATATGGATACGAGGGGACCGTGATGGCAGTTGACCGACTGTCTCATCCCTCTGTGCCTTCCTCGGGCATTTGTATATTGTAGTAACGTTTCTTTACCCGCTTGGGATCGATGCCGAGACGGCGGCAAGGTTAAATTGCAGCTACGTGGAAGTGACATGTATTTTGATGGCGAGTAAAACAGTCAAGCAGTCGAAGGGTTTGTGCATCAAGATGCAGGTAGTTAGATACAGAAAATCGCATCAGAGTTGCTGTCGTATCAACGCTTCATCCGAAGCGTGTGGCCTAGAGACTCTTGGTAAGCGATAGCGATTTGCCGTTGGCCGAGCAGACTCCGGAGGGTGACCAAATTCGACGCCCAAGAGTGCAAAGCATGCGCGGGACGTACACTGAATCACATCTGCCGGTTTGCCCTGTCTTTGACGGAAAAAAAAAAAAGGACCCTCGCGATAGTAGGCTACCACATGATCCGGTGGCCCGCAGGCAGCGTATAAGCGAATAAGGGCCACGAAGTAAGCCCTAAAGCGGGATGAAACGGGCATCACACCCACACATCTCGCGTCGTCATCTACACGAATGCGCCGAAGGAATCCTGTCAAATTGCACGACAGCCCCAACATGTAGTACTTGGTGGAACAGGCAAGCCGCACAGAAAAACCCTAGGGTGGAGGCGCCGACCGTACTTGAGAAGCATCGTACGAAGTCTGCATGCGTACACACCTGTCCTGTGTGCTGGCGACATAAATTCGGTAGAAGCCGGGCCTTTACTGCGGGAAGACTATGTCCATAGGCATGCACCCCTTCCGCGTTGCCTTTCTTTTGTTTTCCTGAGGGGTGGCTTCGGATTTAGCGCGCTGACTCAGCCGCATATGAGATGCCTTGAAGGCATCCATGGGCAATGCCGGGCTGGGCGGTCCACTTCATAGGCTGCCGTTTCGACCTGGGGGCATTCGTATGCTTGAGCCGGCAGAGCGGTCCACTTCGTCCACCCGGCTCCGGTTAAGGGAAAAGGCTGGACACACCCACTCGCCGCAGCTGCACTTCAAGCCCTGCCAGGCAAATCGGCCGACGAGAGCTCCGCACTTGGCGTTCGGACAGAGCAGGCGTCCGTCGAGTGCGCCCTCCTCCAAGGCGGGCCGCATCCAGGACAGCGTCTCGACGAATACGTGGGCACAGTTGGAGCTTTTCGCTGTGCCGGTTCCACGGTGGTCAATTACAAACTTGGGGTTGACAAGTACGCGTCGGCACTTCTTGCAACGCACCTCGCAATGCGCTGCTTTCGGTGCTTCTGCTCCCCCGGCGGCGCTGGCTTCGTCTTCAAAACGAATCCACTCGGGCTCGGGAGCCATGCCCAGTTCAATGGCATCTTTGAGCTTGCACTCGTACAGCCACTTTTGGTAGATGGGGTGGGCCTCGACGGCCTCGTCGGTGTCTGCAGGACAGCCCATTTCCCACCAGAGTTCCAGCTGGCGCATGAAGCCGTCGTTGGGCTCGGCAAGGGGCCGTCCCTCGCGCACCAATGCCAAGGCCTTCTGGACGGCGTCGGCCGCCGTGGCTCGCCGTTCGGCGGCCGCGGCGGTCGCCGGGTCAAACTGGTCGCCGCCAAAGCGTTGGGGGTATTTGTATAGCAGGTAGGCTATGACGCAGCTGGCCGAGCGCGACTTTCCCATGGCGCAATGCACAAAGACCGAGCCGGGCGATGATTCAGCACTACGGCCATCATGCTCGGGCTTGGCGGCGGCGTCAGGCGGATACAAGCCCTGGTCGATGAAGCGCACGGCGGCTGAAAAATGACCAAGCAAGTCCTGCTCGTCAACGTCATCGGCGTCGATGCTCTTGTGCTGAAAGCGCTTGGCCTCCTCGCCCCAGCCCTCGAACGAGTACTTAATGACGGACAGAACATGGTTGACCTTCTTATCCAGGATGATGTCCGGTCTCCTCAGGGCGAAGATGCTGCAGGCAGGGGGTTTGTCAGAGGGGCGGAGGCAGAGGGAGGGGGGTGGGAGAGGCGAGGGGCAGGGAACGGCACAGCTTACCCTCCGATGTAAAGATTATCCGGGCCTGGTATCCTGTCGAGCGCCATGATGGTAGTACGGGCTTGGGGGGGGTTTGTGTAGGGTGAGGGGGAGGTGAGCAGAGCAGGCGCCGGACGTCAGGTAGGGAGGCTACAGGTACCTCCCGCAAGCGAGGGGCCGTGGGGTGCAAGGAGTGGCTGATAGCTGGAACCAGGTCGTGAGGGGCAGTCGCAATTGTGGACCGTCGGCTGGCGGTTCAGGGTCGGCGCTGCGCTATAGGGCGGAGGTCGTGTGCCGCCAAGGAGGGTAGGAAAGGCAATGAATGAATGGTGTCTCAAGGCGACGCGTGGTCTGACGAGTGCTTCGCCACTTGCACGCCCGAGGCAGCCAAAAGCAACAGGGGCCGAAGGGGGGGGAGTGGTCGCTCGTTTCGACGTCGCCGGGGGTTAGCGAGGGTTGTTTCCAAGGCAGAAACAACCTGATCAATGCTTGTACGGGCCCCGGCGAACGAGGCTGCGTTCGCCTGTAGAATTCTGTCGAGCCCATGGGATGTCGCTTGACCAGTATCCACTAACCACATTCGCCGTAGGGCTGAATCATGTGATCGGCTGACGGCTGTCGGGAGGGGGTGCAAAGGCGGTGGCTGACGTATTGGAGGGATATCGATCTCTGCGTGTCGCACAAGGCTGAAAGCATGGGAGGCTCCTTCCGGTGCACTGCACGGTAAAGTACCTCATACGCACCTGTAGGTGGTAGGTGGTACCTCGGCTCCCTCCCATACCCTTCCAGTCTAGGCCGAACAGAAGAAGATTACTCGCTCCCTCCCACCCAACCAGCGCTTAGCAGCCCCACGTGGGGGCCGTCGGCGTCCCGCACCTGGAGGGCTCTCGTCGGTAAAAGCCCATGAACCTAAATGACCCGAGATGGACCTATCCATCCATGGAGAGCTTCTTGGGAGCCTTTTTCTTGCTTCCGAGCATCCTCCATCCCCGGGCGACGTCGTCCCTAACGTAGCTGCTGATGTCAGCAAACATCGGACGGCGCAGGGCGGGGAAGGTTACGCCAAGCACAGCCGGGCACGCTGATCGTCCGCCGTTGTACGGGAAATCATGAGGAGGGCGGCAGATGCATGTAGATAGAAGGCATTCAATGGAGCTTCGCCCTTGCTATTGATGCTTGTGTTTGATTGAAATTTGATTTCCTTTTGATTCCCGTCCACCCCATTCCCATACATCGAGCCTTCCCAAGCACGGGAACAGGCTACCGCCTAGTTAGCTGATCCCACAGCCTTTTGGGTTTGTTCGGCGGCCATCTCTCTTATGAAGTAGTCGATGATGTGCCAGGGCGTGCAGGGCGTGCAGGCGCCGTGACCCGCCGCCGTTACCAGTCCCGCACTGGTACCCCTAGCCTTACCCTGCACATGACACCGCGTGTCCGTCGGTGCTAGTCGATGGGATCGTGGGCGATGCAGGCTCCAATAGCCGCTGGAGTGGCCTGGGCTCCGAGCGCCGTGCTGTAAATTCCAGTCCTCTCGACGGCGAGGCGAACATACTGAATGTATACACCCCGTGCCGCAAATGGCAACTCCGACGTTTCCCACCCCTGATCCCAATCCGCATCCCAATTCCCAATTCCCAATTCCATCCGGTCCGGTTTGGTCCAATCCAGTACAGCCCGTCTTCCGCTTAGGAACAGCAGCCGGTTGTGCCTGGCCGTTCTGCCTGGTGCGGGTGCTGCCATGCAGCCAGGAGTGGGATGTCGTATTTGGACCAGTCATAACGCCCAGCGCACGCCGTTGGTTTTTTTTTTCCCTGTAAGCGGCTGGGGACCCTTTTGCCGAGGCACTCCAAGGTATGCGCGGGAGATCTGCACACCCATGGCCAGAGTAGGACCGAGGATGGCGATAAATCCACAGACCCCGCAGCAGGTAATACTCAAGACGGATGCTCCGTGGTGTAGTGGTGCCTGTGGCCAAGGCTGCCACGCTCTTACCGTCGCGCCGCTTCAGTCCCTCGCTGCGCCGGCTCAGCGCAACTGCGGCGGTTCCTCCTCAATCATGCAGGCGCTCTCCAGCATGTTGGTCCATTTGCCGCTGGTGCCCGCATGGCTGTGCTTCAGGTGCTGGCGGAAATGGTCCGCCCGGTAGAATTTCTTGCTCGAGTTGCACTCGCGGAACTTGTGCACCTCCTGCAAGTGACGCAGCCTCTCGTCCCAGTCCTGTTCCGTGATCTGCCGGTTGCGCCCGGTGCTGCTGGCTCCGGTGCGCCGGAACTCGTCACCGCAGTAACCGCACGTGTCGTACTCCCCCGGTCGCGCCGCGCTGTCGTGGAAAGCCTTGTCATAGCCGGCCACGTGCAGCGCGGAGCACGACCAGCTGTGACGGCGGACGTGCAGACTGTTCTGGTGACGCTCCGCCTCGTTCTTGTTCTTGAAGCGGTTGCCGCAGAACGAGCACTCGTACTGCTTCTCAGCTTCGTGTGCACTGCAACCCAAGCCGAGTCAGCAAAACTCTCCCCGCGCCAATAGGACGGGCACGTGGACGCCAAGCGCACCACTCGGACTTTGCTTACCTCAGCTCTTCAGCTGTCTCAAACTTCTTTGGCTTTTTGGGACAGCACTCGCACATGAAGAAGCCCTGTATCCTCGCCATGCTGGACTTGGGTACCTCGGCCAGCTTGCGCGGCGAGGCCAGCGGCCGGTTGTCGCCGCTGAGGTTGCGGTGGTGGGGGGGTGCCAGAGACATGGAAGACCGGGGGGAGTGGCCCAGCGTCATGGGGGTGTTGAAGGGCGAGTTACAGATGCTGTCAATGGGCGAGAGGCCGCCGGGTGAGAAGCCGCCGGGGGATCGTCGTCCCATCGAGTTCATGCTGGTGGCCGCCAGGGATCCATTGGATGCAAAGGAGCCGCTCCGTCCGGTCGGGGGCATGGATCCGTGGGGGACGACAGTAAGCCTAGGGGTAGGCGACGACCGCGACGCTCCCTCGCGCCGGCGCAAAAGCTCGCTCGCCCCGGGCAAGCCTTGCGCCAGTACATCGTCGACAGGCGGCGAGGAAGCCCTTCGCTTCTGGCCCAGATGCAGGCGCCCCAGGCCTGACGTCTCGTCCATGTGAAAATCTGCGTCGTCCGCATTCTCGTAGCTTCCCTGCGTCGACACCGTGGCATCGTCGGGCAGGGAGCCGCTGTTCTGCCGCCGCGTGCGAAATACGGGTGATCGATCGGCCCCCAGCTCGATTGGAGAGCGGTAGTCATGGCTCGCCTGGCCCGAAAGGGGGCCGCCTCGGGGCGAAAGCGCCGAGTCGACGGGGCCGGCCGAGTCGATCGAATGCTTCTGACTGGGGCGCATCGGCAGCGAAGTCGCGGCGGGCAGCGAAGTCATCAGCGAAGGCAGACGGTTATCGGACGGGCTGTGTCGTGGCGCCGCGTCGTTTGCCGACGAACTGAGTCCGGACCGCCTGGGAGGCTGTGCGTTGAACTTCTTGAGCAGCGAGCTGTCGTAGTCGTTTTCCCTCGGCCGAAGCTGGTACTGGTTGTGGGACATGAAGAACTTTTGGGGAGCTGAGCCGAGCGTTGAGGCCAGACTATGGTAGCCTTCGTCCCGGTCCGGTTTGACCGTCTCGTCGCTCTGCTTCAGCATGAAAGACGGCGGGTCCACGTCCATGCTGCCGAAGCCCGAGCTTTCCGACCGGAAGGACCGTAACGACTCCTCGGACTCGTCGCGCCTGTGGTGGGGGGTGTTATAGGAGGAGCCGGGCTCCAGAAGGCCGTTGACAGGGGCAAACCTCGGCGGCGGCAGAGGCGGGGGGGCCTTCATGTCCTCTGTTGTGTATCGTCCGGGGATCGCCTTGGGCACCGATGCGAACGAGGGCGAGAACGCCGACGCATAGGGACGGGGTCCATCTGCTCCTCTTGAACGGTCGAAATGATTCGGGGGCTGCTGGATGTATATCGGCGGCGGGCCGCTTCTCGATGGTGGGTCCTCCATCTCGAATTGCTTTTGCCTCACGCTCCTTCTTTCCTTCTTCCAACCCTTGAAAACCGCAGGCAGTTGGCTATCTTTCGACGTGTACCAATGGAGGTGTCGCCACGCCGAGGTGCGAGGTAGCCGTGGCTGAGCAGAATGCAACAACCAGGCACGCCCTGTAGCTTTTCCCGTTGGTCACGGGTGCGGTGGGCGGGCACGCTGCGTCGACAGGACGTCGAGAGGCCTCGCGATATCGGCGGCGCCTGTGTCGGGGTGACGTCGCACAACCACAAGAGGGGGGAAAACCGCAGTTTTCGAAGGGCTGTATGTGTGCGACCAGCGATCTTGCGTTGCAACGCTGGTGGCGAAAGGCCCAACTCGGCGGTTCCGGCTCACTGGGAGGGGGAGGCGATGCAGCAGTCGGCTGGGCGTATAGACGGCGTGCGCCGAGCCGTTGGGCCTCGTCGGAGAGGGGTATTGAGCCACGGAAAATTGCTCACGGCAGAGTATACTCGCACAGCTGGCGAGAGAGGCCAAACACAGACGTCTTCGTCGGGTCTATCACGGGGAACGTGGCGGGCGGACAGGTCTACCAAGCCAATGATACAACACACTCGCGGCAGTCGAGACGGCGACGAGCAGGGGACAGAGGGAAACAGAGACGGAACAAGACAGGAAGCCGGTCTGCGGCTTGCGGAAATGGCATACAAGGACGGCGGGAGGCAATGTTGAACAGGCTGCAAGGAAAAGACGGCGACAGAGGCGTCATGCCAGAATGTCAAGAGACACACACACGTAGTATGCGAGGGGCGGTGGTTATTAGGCCAAAAGCACACTGGGGAGAGCAGGAAGACGCCGCTGCGCTTGGTCTTCAGCCCTTCGTCGCGGCGGCTTGCAGGGACAGGGGACCGTCGTGTCTTTGGGGCTCGAGCGCCTTACAAGGTGTCGACCTAGTCGTGGGCTACAAAGTGGGTGGGCACGCAGAGAAGAAAGTGGATGAGAAGGGACTTCCCAGCCCGCCCCGGTCTAGTCCCCCCCCCCATCTCCAGGGTATGTACCCGTGTGCCTTCGACGTTGACGATCTTGGAAAAGAGTGCGCGACCTTGTGAGTGGCTATGTTTGTACTGCGGTACGTACATGTATCCGGTACTTTGCCCTGTACTCAGCACGTAGGTAGTCGTGGTCGAGCGCAGGCCAAGTCAACCCATACGTACTCGACCGACCAGGGGTCATTCTGTCTCTCTTACTCTCCCACCCACACTCTCCTCTCTTTCTGACTCCCGTCTGCCATGTGGGCAAGGGGTGGGGAGGTGAGGGGGTCATTGTAGCCGTATAGGCCGCAGGACCGCTTGAAAAAGATTGTTTTCCTGGCTGGTTTTCGGCTCCCAAGCGAGTTATAGTGGTAGTAGGAAGAAGAGGCTATCAATGTTATACCGTCGGCCTGTATAAGGTTTGAGGGGGACGTGCCCGTTATTACGTTCGCTCTCACCAACTGGTTGCTCGCTGTATTACAAGTGCTTTGCTGCTATTTTCTACTACGAGGGCTAGTTCGGGGGGGGGGGGGGGGGGGGGGGGGGTGGTCCTGGGAAACGCACCCCGAGTGTGTGAAGTTTGCCCGCATGTGGAGGCCACCGTTTCTGGGCTTGTCAGCCAGCCCCGGCCGCCCAGGCGAGCCCAGCCTGGCCTGCCAAACATAAAGAGGCACCGAGGGATGTACTTCTCTACTCGTCTCGTCACCGGATGTTTGCTATCACCACTAACTAGTACACCTGCCACCCCCTCGACATGCATATCCCCCTACCTTTTCGTCAATGCCCGCACGTACTGCTTATGCCTCGTGTTCGCTGTACGCCTAGGTAGGTATGGAGGTAAGGTGGTGCGGGGCATTAGTGACTGGCCGCCTCGGGCTTTATGCTCGGTACCTACATACCTAGACGGGCACAGTAATACTCTCACCCCCTCCCTCCCTCTCCCTCTCTCTACCTACTACAAGTAATTACCTACCGGGCCGGAGCCCAGGATGCAGCACGCCGTCTCTCTCTCACTGATGGTAGGCTTGTCCGCCTAACAATATCCTTTCCACTCATATTGCCCAACTTGGCTCAGCGTTACTGGAGACCCACCGGGACACCGGTGCATCGGGCACTAGGAAAAGACCGAGTCAGCCTGGTGCGAGATCTGGGCGTGTCTGCTATAGCTAACACACAGGTGGGATACATCGATCCGGGCCTGCCCCTCGATCGGAGCAGACCATCTGGTGGTGGAATCGGCACTGGCAGGATAAGCCGTGTCAAGGGCCAGAAACACGAAACATCCGAAAGGGCGACGACCAGGTATGGCTGGCTAGTGCTCCGGCGGGGGTAAAGCGGACGCCGGCACCAAATGTGGTGCGGGCTGCAAGTATCGTCAGGGTGCCGCCGCCGCCCTTCTCCTCTCCTTCTAACGCACACTATGCAGCGTCCGAGGGCAGCTGGCTCATCGGACGTACTGTGCCTGGGGGGGCTGTAGAGGCACGCACCTCATTCCTTATTCCACCCGGTTAGATCCCGTCGCCACGTTCACCTTACGTATCCTGGTACATACACGCTAGCGGGAAGGGTGTGTGAGAGTAAGAGGGAAAGGGAAGGAGGGTGTAGCGAGAGCGTGCGTGTGAACGTGCGTGAGATTGCTGGCTCGAGGCACCCAGTAAGTGATGCAGGCGATTCGGTAGCGGATCTCGGATAGTTTCTAAATCGGCTGCCTAACGCGGGCATCAAGACCTTCAATGTGACCGGCCGGTGATGGGACTCGAGGGCGCCCGCATGGGTCCTCTCAGTATGTCAGATAGCTGATTAAAAGTGAGCAACTCCCCGGCTGGTGACCTGCGCCCGAATCACGGGAGCATTCATGTGCTGTGCGCGCTCAAAATGGTAGGTAAGAGAGGTATGCATGCCCATTCGGGGCCTGGGGCGGCCGAGTGACATACGAGGGGCTTACGCAGTCGCCCGGTTGCCATCATACCCAGAAACGTTCTGGGTAAACAGGAGGCTTGGGTTTGCCTGCCTTGCAAGACAGATGAGTTGCGTTGCCGGGGCACGATCACGAGGCCGCAGAACACACATCATCTCAAGATATGACCCGGAACAGGGGATGTGCCTGGTGGTGTGTGTTCTATCATGCCCGGCGGAAGGTCCCATGCTGGCACGGAGAGAGAAATAGACGCCGTCCCCGACAGCGATACAGGCCCCCCCGGATGACCAGATTGGCCCGGTCTCGTGGGCAGGTTGGTGATTACGTTTCGAAGTGATTGCGGTGTCCAACCTCGGCCGCCCAGGTGCATACCCTCACACTCGCGGGGTTACAGCACGACTCAGCCCTACAACAAACTAGGTTAAGGTTCGAGTATTGGAGAGAGAAGGACGATTTCCTGCCCGTCCCAAGAACGCCGCCCAGCCGTTTTGTCCATCGGCGAAGCAGGGAAGGGCCGGATATTGGCTTGGAGACGGTATGTGTGCAGCACAGCAGCGTAAGGTCAGGTGCGCACCAGCTCAGCCTGGTCAATGAAAGTAAGATGATATCAGCTTACCAACGACTCGCGACTCTACTATACGGGCGTGCTCGGTCCTTCGCAGCCGGGGCCTTTCGGGAGATGCTAGACGGTGAGCGGCGGCCGTCTTGCTGCCCATGGGGCCCAGGATGCGTGTACGTATCATGGCTTTCCACTGAAAGCCGTTCGAAGGGGGGGGGGGGGGGGGGGGGTGAAGAATATCTCTTCGCTCGCCGTGCCGTGAAGGCAAGATACCTGAGCAGGCGAAAGACGGCTGGAGAGCCGCATGGGCGGCGGGCACCCACATCGTCGCCCGTCTCCGATGACATGTAGGTCCCCACGCATGTATGTATATATATATATATATATATGTAGGCATATGTATGTATGTATGTATGTATGTATGTATGTATGTATGTATGTATGTATGTATGTATGCATGTATGCACGACGTATAATACCGCTTGGCTACCAAAGGACGAGATTGTCCCTGTCATCCCGTCTCTGCTTTCCGAGGCCACGACCGCGTATGGCAGCTAGATCCGTGACAGAGCCCGGATTCAGCAGGAACATCCAAACCCAAAAGCAACTGGTGGCATCCTGAACCCCGGCGCAATCAGGAGAAGCCCACGACATCTCAAACTCTGTTGCCCCGCATGGGCCGCCTTCAGGGCTTCCACGGAGCTTCGCTGCTTGGGTGGAACATGACAGGGCGCGCAGCAGAACAACAAGGGGAGAACTCAATTGGCCTTCCCCAAACAGGCGGGTTGTGCTCTGTGCCCTCCTTGGCCGTCGGGGCTGCGGTGCATTTACGGGCTCCGGGGGTGCGCCAGATGCTAGTTTCCCCCTTTACGTATAGGGGACCAAGCGCCGGGAATGGCGTCCAACGCCCAGCAGGTCTATGACTAGTCGCCGCCGACTACATAGCAGAGCGAATGACGGACAGAGTTTGCCAAACCACCCACCCCTTCGCCCGAAGCAGCAAAATTGACAACTGGCTGACATGCGAAGGTCGGTCATGCGGGAAACTCGGCGAGGGTGTGCGCCTCGGTGGTAACAGGAGTCGACACTGCTTTCAGCCCTACCTTGACTCTTGACACAGCCTAAACTGGGGTCCGCCGGGTCTTTATTGGTGGCGATGCCGGCAAAAGAGGGCTTGGGGGGGGGGGGGGGGCAGGGGGGGTGAAGAGAGAGGGGAGGCGCCCCTCCAAGAAATCCATCCAGCATGGATGGATGGTGATGGAAACTAGGGAAGTAGATTAAGGAAGGAAAGTAGGACACGGACGTCGCTACAGCAAGTACCGCGGTACTTGCTTTGTCTCTCCTCCCGCTCTCGCCCCGTGCAGACCATACGCCTACGGAGCGACTATGCATCCTTGAGGTGGAGGTGACCGATATGACCGCGGTAAGTAGCATCACCCAGTGATGTCCGAGTCAGGACAATGTCACCAAAAGCTGGGTCTCTCGTGGGTACAAGCAGCCGGCCCAACTCCTGAGTCGGAGGCTCATGCCCGCTCCCGATCAGTGAGCGTGCAGTCAGGGACAGAGCACCGCGCGGGACAGAACGTGTCTAGTCACTCGAGTACGGAGAGTAGTACGGGTGTCAGCCTGTACCTATTCCCATGGTACCGTGGCTGTCTGTAGCTTACAGGTGAAATCGATGCTTGTGGTAGATGGAGGGTGACGGTAGCAAGGCCGTCGGCGTTAGGCAGTACCTTCGTACCCACGGAAACCGGGACCCATACCTGCCTGAGGTCCCGCTCCATCAAGTGCCGCAGCGGACGACCAGGGCAGTTGTCGCGATTTCCGGCTTAACGCCATGACATGATTAGTTGACGATCCCAGACGACACAGCCTCGCCGGAGATCCACCCGCGCCCAGATTCGTACATTCCGTAGAATGGCTTCTACACTAACCGTCTCCAATAAAGGGACCGGCAGGTGATTAGCAGGAACTCTTCGTACCGCGTGGGTGCTGGGCGTACGACTCGGGCTTGGAAGTGGTCTACAAGCCAGCAGGCTTAGGCATCATCTTGTCAGCAAATATCCTGTAGGAGCCCGCGACCTAGGCAGGCCATTCCGCTGAGTCCTTCCTCCCGAGTTGTCGCTTGGGTCGTGGGCGATCAAGGCGGTTTGATGGCACCATGGTCATGACTCGTTGGGCATCTGAGCCGACGTCAGCCAGATACGAATCCCCAGCCAATATGCACCCCCACCCGGAAGAGAGAGAGGAAGAGAGGGAGAGCTGGGAGAAGAGGGAAGTAAGTGTGTGCGTGCGTGCGTGCGTGCGTGTGCGCGTGTGCCCGCGTATCTGTCTGTATACGCGTGTGCGTGACGACGAAAAGCACACAGCCGCCCTATCACGAAGGCCACACACATACCACGACGGCTGCGTAACGGGGCTTGCGCCGTCCCGGAGGGTCAGGACGCCTGCGTCACGCCCAAAGCCACACGCCTCGTCGCGCCTAGGGGCGCCTGGATCTCCGGGGACAGGGCTGAAGAACGGGATGGTTTAGCGCCTGTGGTCGGTGATAGGGCGAAAGCAGGCACTCGAAATGGGAAGTGTTCAGCAACGATTAGCGTCGGTACGACCCAATCACGTTCCGGGAGGGGGTCGCCTCTTCGGTGCTTCTCCCTCATTTCCGACACAGCGGGCCATGCTTTACACTAGGCGGAAAGGGCAGTCAGCACGCAGAGACGATTACGTTTGTGGTGCATGCGGACACGATGCCGCCGCCTGATGCCGGCACAAGCGAGGCCCACGGGCCAACTTGCGTAGATGTGCATACGGAAGAGGCAGCCAGCCCAGAGAGCTTTCTTCAGCCCTTGCCCGATGGGCATCGACGGAGCTGGGAATGGAAGCCCGCGCAAGGGACATTGCCAGCCACGTGCGGTCAGCCGCAGCCCTATGCGCCCGCACGCCCGGTGCGCTGGGCTGGCCGGTTTGGAGATGTCTTCGGGCGTGTAGAGGCCTTTGCTTCCACGTGTACTATACTCGCGTGGCGAAGGGCCTGTGGAAGAGGCCCATCGATCCGTAAGTCCTTCGCCTCCTGGGGCCTGCCGGGGCAGCTACGCACGCGTGTTGGACCAGGCCCTCTGCATCACCACCGGCTCTTGACGATTGCTGCAAAGGCCCAAACACCAGTCTGTCCAAGCAGAAGGGCTACTGATACTAGCTGGCATCCGGCCGTATTCACCGGGGCCCTGTGACCGGCGGGAACGGAACCCCCCTTTTGCCTTTGCTTCGCCATGTGCGCGTACGCTTGCGAATCTGAACGTCGGAGCGCAATGGGCTGTTGGATCAATGCCGTGCGGGTGACGGTAGCCTGGGTTGTGGTGCCGCGATCTCCGGGGAGGCCAACCACCCTGTTAGTGATCGTGCCCGCTGGCATTAGGTTCATATCACCCTGGACCCAAACGAGACTTCAGCTAGTCTTGGGATACGCTGCCCACCATCTTCGGTTCATCATCATCCGTCTCTGCCACCAGCCCGATAGCGGGTGGGGGCTCGGCTACTGGTCTCCCCCTTGAATTGCCGGGCGCGGTTTGAGTCGTTAGGGTCGCCGACCTTACAGGGCAGACCAGCGTCGGGTAACTGTCCGGAATTCGCCCCTAGGTTGGTACAGATTCTTCGCGCCCTCCCTCTCCTTCCCCAGGCGCCTGTTGGGCAGTCATGGGGGTGTGTAGGTACATCTCCTAGTCGGTGTGCCTCTTCCGTTCGTCCTCTGTTGTCTCAGACACTTGGGCGGTAGCGCGGCCGGCGGATATGGGATGGCGATCTGGAATTGCGATCTCTCGGGCACGGTAAATTGAGCCATGGACTGCAATGCCATCATCCTACACACACGGCAGGCGCTGGGACAGCCTTGGCCCTCAGTCCTCAATTCCGACCCAAGCAGTCGAGGCGGGATGACACGAGGTACATACATTGCAGCAGCCAAGCGGCGGAATTTCAGCCGCTTCGTCCTCCCACTTCTATTGCCCCTACGTCTCCCAGCACTCCCATAAGGCGTTGCCCAGAAACACACCGCTGTGGGCTCTCGCCCCTGGTGCGCCCACCTGAAGAAACGGCCGACCAGCACTTCAGCTGGTTCGGTATCTTCTGCCGGCCTCGCTAGTGGCTGTCCACTTTACTCGTCATTGGGGCCCATGGGACGTGACGGGGTGAGATGGGGGTAGTGTATGACAAGCCCTGGTCCCTGTACGGCGGACATCTTCCCTGTACGAATGTGTATGTAGACAGCCCGTCAGCACCCGGGCACGACCAGGGCTATCGATTCCCATCCGACAATGTGACAGATGCGGACGATTCTCCGCTCCACTAGTCGAGGCAGTCGGGGCGCCGGCTCGAAGTTCGTGCGCACCGGCCTATCGGTCTACTACGTACTGCTCGGTATGCCCAGGCCTTGGCTTGCGCTGGACGAGATGCTGATCAAGAACACCCGCCGTGAAATGAACGAACGGCAGTGCCTTCCACGTCCTCCCTATTTCCTATGGAAGGTTCGGGCTAATTACATACGTACCTGGGTACATGCATGCACTGGTTCGCGAGCCCGCCTAAGTTGTCTCCAAAGACCGGATGATAGGGCGATGATCCGCGCGCCTTGTGCCCGCCGTCACATCGCACTCTTTTCGCCCGCACCTGGAACCGACCTACGGCATCCTTCTCCATGCCCGAGACACCCTGACAACCATTCGATCCACGCCATTTAGATGGGCACTGTCTGTTCTTCTGCCGAAGCCGGGGCAGGCGGTTGCACTGGAGCCGTAACGAGCCATCGGACCCCTGGCAACCTGGAACCCCCCCCGGGCCGGTACCCCGGCTGCCCAGGCAGTCATGTTTGGTTTTTCCCGTGGTCCCCCCAGCCTTACCAGCCGCCTCCAGATTTGCACCAGGAGATATGTACACAGCACATACCCTGAGATGTAGGCCCAAGGAGGTGCGGCTGTTACGTGTTAGGTAGGTCACTTCTCTCTGTTGTCCCACACACAAAAGCACTGCCGGCCACTTGCCACCCTCGAAAGAGGCATGTGCATCCGCTCCCCGCCGGGAATGGATGCCTCTGCACACGAGCCAATCGCATGCCGCGTGCAGTCCATCATCGACGCAATGGACGGGCACTCGCTTGCAGATGACGAGCCGGGAGCAGGGCATGATGAGGGGGAAGGCAGGAAAGAAAAAGAAGCGTGCGTGTGTATGAGGGCAGCCAGCAGGGTCTGAGGGGAGCCAGTGCGACCCTGGCCGTTGAACCGATGTCGATCCCGCCAGCCAGCGCGTTGGGAACAGCCAACCAACAAGGCCCATCCATAGTCATAGGTTCCTAGATTGCCATCTATGGATGGCATCTATCCCACCAGACACCCATCTCATGCGGCACTTGCGCTGCTTCCACCCCACCGCATCCCATTAGGTACGCCTGCTCGGCAACCGGGGCTACCAGGCTTCCTCAGGCCCACCGGCGCCCGAGGGCTTCTCTGTACGCAAAGGCTTGCGACGCTCTGATCTTGTCACGCGAGGTCTCATACACATGTAAGTCCCCGTGGGCGGATGCGGGTGCGGGTGTTCCTATCGCCCCGTACAGGGCGGGTGGTGATGATGGTGCAAGCGAAACGCTCATTGGCGCCCTCCTGCCTCGTGTAGTGGGCGTGCGATGACGGCTGGGCACCATGTTCGCTAACTACACGAAAGAGGCACTCCACCCACACAGCATGCGGCTGACCGCCGGACTCATGGCCGACTTGGCTCAGCTGAGCAGGCTAGGGTCCAAAAGAGATACCAGTGGCCAGGCGGACATGATGCATGCTTTGCACCACAGGCGCCTCTTCACGATTCATGTGCGTCGAGGCAGGAGGCCTAAGACGAGTCCGGCGATCTGGATGGTCAGCTTGGATGGGCCGATGGCAATCACCGTCTAAGCCGCACCACGTACTGCAACCTGCATCGTGGCTTTTATATGCGGTCGCCGCCGCCATCGCCGCCACCACGGCCGCTACAGCAACGGAAGGCGTGCGCGCTTCTACCCCAGGCAAGTATCCGCGAGATCTATAGGGCTTCATTCAACTACACTACCGACCCTACATACAAGGCTGATTCAGGTTCAGTTTCGAGTCGCCGATCGCAACCCTTCTAAAATCCGGCATGTAGTTGGCGCACGAGGTTTTGTGCATGTCTCATGGCGACTCTCGCCGCCATGGATACGCATGAACCGTCATAGTCGCTCGCTCGGGCATCTGCGGAGAGCTCAGGGCTGGTCATGAGTATGGCGGGGGCTCTGCGCGGCCCTTCAACCCATTTCTCCTGGGATCTCCTGCTCCGCAACACGCGACCTGTGTGGCCAGCTACCTGCATACCCACCCGTCGGCTTTTTTCAGGCGGCCCTGTCCAGGTACCCGGCGCCCGGGGGACAGACCGCAGAAGGGGCGCACAGGTGGGCAAATCGCGGGCTGGGCGGCCCTCCTCAGGTCGCCGGCCCAAAGGCGCTACAAGAATGGGCTGCACAAGCAACCCGCGGTACAAAGGAAGCAGGTACACCTCTATCAGTACACTCGGCGCTCGGTGCCGCAAGCCCCTCAGCGAGGGCGAGGGCCCAACGTTGCATCGACAACATCTCGTCCCTGCCAGCCCCTTTTGCTTATGCCGCCATTTATGATTCTCCGTGTGGAATGGAGACCCAATTGTGGGTGCAAAGCCGACTGGCCAGGCTCCTCGTGGGTCGTGGCAGCCAATATCGTGCACGGCGGCGCGGGTCGATGGCGCAGCCGCTGTGCTTGCTGCAGTGGACTGGCAAATGTGACCACCAAGTCACGATTCCGCCCTCGTCTTTCCAAGGCGGTGGCAATTGCAACCAAGCGACGGCGGTGCTGATGCATGCATGGCTCGTACCCCAAACCAGCCAAGGAACCAACGTGGTATCACCCGTGACCCCTTCTGGCAGCTGGAAGGCTCTTCACCTTGATCTGGCCTTTATTATTAGCAGCCGGGCTCCTAGGGGCAATAGAGCCGCCCGTTGCTGCTGCTGCTGCTGCTGCTGCTGCTGCTGCTGCTGCCGCCGCTGCCGCCGCTGCTGCCGCTCCTGTTCTGGAGGTCCACAAACACACCGCGGCTGTTCTCCCCGGCCAGTAATGCTCGCGACCCAGATTGCCCTCCATGGCAACTGAGAAGCACCGCAACGGGCAGTTTTGCAACAATAGCCCCCCCGGGTTCGACCGGTCGAGGCATTGGCGCCCTCCGGGGGGATTGCTGCGGCGAGATATGCCGTATGCCGCGGGCACATAGCTCGGGAGGGCGGCAAGGCAGTTTCGGCTCCCACCAAGTCCCAGAACGATCGATGTGGTAGATTGGTTGTGTCCTTTCCGTAATGGTCGAATCCGCCTCGTGCCTGGCCGTCCAGAGGGCCCTTCTGCCCGCAGCAGTATTAGGCTAACGGCCTGGCTGACATACGATGTGTGCGTTTGCTTTCATTCCCCAGCTTGCAGCGCGAGTGTCCAGAACGTACCCATGTACGGAGTACATGAGTAAAGCATGTTTCGTACGATACCGTACGCGGCCGGTCGGCATTCTCAGCGGTCGGATTTACGGGGACAGAAGACAGGGTGACGAAGGGGAGGGTCCAGCCCAACTCACTGGCTGACAGCTGCCCGGGCGGCATCCGACCGCTAACCCAAAGTGATTTGGATGCCCAGAAACTACCTCATCGCCCAAATGGAGCCGGGTGTCTACAAGGCTCCACCAAGCGAGGTGAGACGAACTGCCGGAGATGAGGTGTGGCTCGGCCTGTGGTGCAAGACGGACGTCTGCCGCGCGCTACCAACGACACCAATGCCGGAACATCACGCCGCCCCTGATCAGCCCAAGAACCCCAGCTGCCTGACTGGCTGCCACGGCTGCCAGTCCGTACGGCATGATGACATGGGAATCTCAACCTGCCTGACACGACCACTGGTGAGCACCCTCGCCTACGTATGTACTGTCTATCTGTACACAGTACATGGGCCTGGAACCGCCGCTGCCGGGCCTATTGCCCTAGCGGGCACGATCTTCAGCCCTGACGATCCTCCCACGCCCCGGTGCTGGCCAAGCCCAGGGTTTGCCAGGCTTTTGGCTACCACCAAAACCCAGCCATGCAAACATCAGACTGCCGACCGCTGCGGACGTCGCGTGAACTGCGCAGGCGAGCCGGGCTTGCGAGTGCGGCCTATCCTACTCAACTCCTTGGGCCCGCGGCAACCCGGACAGGGTCGCGAGTCGTGGGGATCGACGTCATCCACAGTAAACTTCTTCTAGCATTGTACAGCTCAGGGGAGGGGGTAGCGTGGTGACAGCAGCGTTGGGGCCCCGGGGCCCGTGGGAAGCTGCCTCCGCCGTCACCAGGACAGGACAACCGAGGCGCCCGTGGTCCATCGGCAGGGCCGTGCTGTGCCATCCAGCAGTCACCAGACGGATTTCCGCCGTGCAGGGCGTGTGTCTTCAGACGGGGGGCCCACGAGCGACCCATGCCGCTGGCTTTCACCGAAAATCTTCCCCAAGACGCATCGCGCATCGTCTGCGGTAGAGGAACCTTGTACCCTGCTCAGCCCTCTCCGAGGAGGGCTCGGCTGAACTGTCGGTCAATCTTCTAGAACATTGCTCGATCTGGCAAGACCGGCAGGGATGCCTTGGAGACGTCACCCTCCCCCCAAAGCCCCCACGTTGACAGGCTGCCCAAGGCCTCGGGAATGGGTACTTTTGGCCACCCTTGCCTGTTCTGTGCGTCTCTAGTCGCGCAACCTGCCCTGACCACGCCTGGCCGTGGCTCTGGCGGGGCGCTGTTTGTACATGTCATCTGCATACGGAACCGCCGCTGTCCGTCCGTTGCGGGTGCATGAGCGAGCATACAGACCAGTTGACTGGCCCGGAATGCAGGACACAACCAAGTCTGGGCGCGGGTCTCGGAGCGGCCATTGCCGAACCGGCCTTCTAACGCGGGCACGTCGTCGCTCGCTGCATGTTTACCTACTCGCATACATGCTTCTCCATACCCAACGGGAGGGCCGTGGGAGCGCATTGCGCCGCATTGCATGCCGGAGGGGCAACGCAGCAAAGCCTCGCCTCGGGGCATGCACGCACACGGGACCGTCCCAGGTCGCCAACCACGCCGGGAATACGGTCCCAACCGGGGGAAGGGGGGTCCCAGGCCAAAGCATCGTCTCATATGCGCGTACCCCACAACCAACCAGGCCTCCATGTCCCCTTCTTCTGTAGGAAAGCAGATCCCCGGGCCCCTCACCGCGGTGCCGGCCGTGCTTCATGCGGATAGCACCGAGATTACGGCCCGTCCAAAGAGGGGACACGCCTGCAACCGCCTGAGTCAAGACGGTACGATACCGTGGCAGTTCTGCATGACCCAAAGTTTATAATGCCCGCGTCTGCTACGCCCGCGGGAGGACCGACCCTGTTTCGACGCGTGTTCTTGCATGGCTTTCTCGAACGGGATACCGATTCCGAGCCGTGTCTCATCTCCCCTCCCCTTCCGGCTCCCAAGGTTCGTTACTCATCCGCATGCCCCCCTCTGTCCGCGGGGCCGCGGGGCGCTGCGATGGGGTCCTGTCAGGGAAGGGTTGGCCTTCTACGATTTTGACCGCCCAGGGCCGGGGCTTGGCATCGGGATCGGTCCCAGCTTGAACTTTGTTCGCATCGGTTTGTCAGCCACGTGTCGCCCGTGAAGCCCGAGGTGCTCATAATGCTGCTTTCCGCCGGTCCCAGTGTCACGGCGGGGGTGCGCTGCCAGTCCGCGACCTTGCTTCTGTTGTGGGCAGGGGTTCCGGTGGTCCTCCAGGGCGGCAGGGAGGTGGTTGGCAAGTGCTGCCGCCCCGTCGAGAGGGAGGGGGGGGGGGGGGGGGGGTGGTTCGCCTACAAAGTACACGATACCGCCCAGCCTGAACAGACGGAGCCGTAGGGCTGCGGCAGCCCTGCCCGGCACAATCGCGCAGCGCCCACCACACGAAGCACCAGCTAGCGACTTTATATTATAGTGGCGACGAGCTGCCGCCGGCGCGCCTGATACAAATAAAGGGGGAACCAATTGCCGGGCGGCACGAGCATTCGAGTCCCCGCTCCATCAGGGTCACGATCGCGGTGCCGAGAGCCATACCACAACACGACGCAGCTTGGTATGGCTCCGTTAGCTCCGTTACTCCGGAACCCCCTCTTTTCCTCCTTCTCACTGTCCTTCTCCCCCCCTCTTCCTTCTTCTTTTCTCGCACTCTGACCCCCAGTTTACCGGCAAGTGGACCCCCCCGCCCCGTCAGGCGAGACAGCAGGACGACAGGGCTCGGGGTTCAGGGGGCAGGGGAGGCCTGGTCCCTTTCCCTCATACCACGTCTCGTTGCAGGGTTCTTACGGCAGAGCCAGCAGAACCAACACGGAGAAACCTGCCTGGCCCCGGTCTTTGTTCTTTGGGACCCTGCCCGAGGGCCGCCCGAGCAGAGAAAATACAGACAGGGCTACGGTGGGGCCCAGCAACAGGGTGCTGGCCGATCAGGCTAGGCTGCATGCGGCGCGTGGCCCGAGTCAGAGAAATCCGCGTGGCAGATGGGGGAGATTGTGCGCCTCGTGAAGCCAGAACTGTTACAGGTAAACGGAAAACAAGCGGGCATCGAGAGTCTATTGTTGGCCACGGTCGGGCTCGGCACAGAAAGAAAGGAGTCCCGGTCGGCGCGAACGGATGCCTGCCTCCTATGTACCCTTGGCTCGAGGAGGGTGGGGGTGGACGCCTGGAAGTCTTATCCGCACCCACAACGGTGGAAGAGAGAAATATGGAGTGATGACCTGGGCCAGCTGTCTCCGAGTGCCAACGGCCTTGTGACAGGTGCAGTCCTCAACGTCATCGATGCTTCAGGGACCACGGGGTTGGGAGCGCGCGGGGGGAGGGATGTGAAGGCATCGCCAAACTCTCCTTATGCCGGTGGCGGTGGTTGGAGTTAGGAGCAGAGGCCACTTCCGCACATCCCGGGCCAGTCCTCTCGGTGTTTATAATCGAGCGTGGCCGGCCGCCAAGCTTTGGGGCTGAAGCATAAAACTTTAGACCCTCGACACCAGAGAACCTCCTTATCCTTAAAAGAGTAGACCTCTTAGGGCTCAGAGGACTGGAGGCCCGGGAATACGGCAGCAAGATATCTGAAGCCTGATATTTGTCCTGAGAGGGGGCTACCGAGCCAGAGCAGCGACCAGGAAAATCAGTTTGGCTTTGCCTAGTCGACCAACTGTTCCTGTGTCTTGGGAATCCTGTTTCAGGGGTAGTTTGAACCCATCGTTGGGGGCCTTGCGAGCTTCCACTATGATAAGCCCTTGTTCTCTCCTCGGAACAAGACGAAGAAGCTCGACTGTTCTATTTTCATATTCGGATAGATGACCTCGGTTTGTCATCAGAAGGCGGCAGCATTAATGGAGATGGAACCAATGTCTCCAGCATGCTTTTCTCGTATACCACGAAGGCATGACACCACAAAGCCTAGAGCTCACCAGGACAGTCCTGTTTCTCGATGGATGAATTTCGAATCCCCGAGCTTGCAGGATTTGCCGAGGCGGTAGGTAGTTGAAAATGATATTGGTGGTATTTTTTCCTCCCATGCCAACCCCTGGACGGAGACTATAAATTCTATACTGCTCCTGAATACGTTTACGAGCAGGACCCGGCGCTTTTAGTTGGAGCCGGCGGTGTCAACCTTAATTAATTCCCATACTGGTCCCGTTCTTTTGTTGGCTAGCGCTTTTATACCGAATACAAGGCCGGAACCCCCTGGTTCTCGGGTTCGCTACGGCGATGCTGCACCGATTCACCGGATCCTCGCAGCGAGTGTGCCCATCTTTCCCATGAAAGGAGGCGCCACGCCGTCCGGGGGTGAGGCAGGAAGTTCACCTCCCTGGTCCATCGGCCCGGATCAACTAACAGGGCGGATGGTCGTAATGTCACACGGCCATAGACCCATGCCTACGTACGTAAACCGGTCCAGGCAACCGTACGACGGCTTACGGCCAGGAACACGACGACCCACGGGACCCAGCTGGAGCCGGGCTGGTGTTAGCAACGCGTGGGAAGGCGGCGCGGCCTCATCCCTCGGGTTGTGTCAGCCGTGGGGTTCAGCCATGCCGTCGCTTGGCGGGTGGTCACACAGGTTCCCGGGTAGGGATCGCCCGTTCTCACATGACGATGGACCGCAGGCGCCGGGCGTACCAGCCTCCCGGGAAGATGCGCGCCAGACGACGGGCGAGCAACGGGCGGAGGCTAACGTGGTGGCGAGACCCTCGGGGACCCGCGTCTTTGACTGGCCGGAGGACCGTTCCAGCTGCTTACTATGCCACTAAGGAAGAGCCTCACCGCCGGGTTGAGCATGCAGCTGAATCTGGGGCTTCGAGAACGGCGCCGCATTGGCCAGGCTGCCGGTTGCCCAGACCCAGTGGTCCGGCTCCAGTTACCGAGCGACTGTCGAGTCGGCATCCTGATCTCAGCCTTGCTCTCGTTTTTGTCGCCGCCACCGCCGTCCAGGGTGACATGGAGGCGGGGGAGGGGTTCTCTCAGCTGAGGGCTGCTGTTTGCTAGGCTCGGTTCTGAAGCTCGTGTTGGACGGGCGTCACGATAGCGCCGAAAGTGGAGAGGGGGCACGGGATAGAGAGAGAGGGCGGGGGGAGGAGGGAGAGGTCGCCTGGCCCTACGAGCCCCCATACCCTTGCTTGCCCGCTAGGGCTGCCAAGGCTGCCAGGGGGTCTGCCCCTGCCCCCGGAGCTGTGATTGTTGCTGTGCCTACATGGGACCCGAAACTTGCTGGCGTGCTGATCGCTTGCGCTTACTTTGCACCAGCGTGGGCGGCCAAACCGTCCAGGTGGCCGAGCCCAGGCCCCACGGACTGGGGGGATGCCCGCCTCTCCCCCCCATCGTAGCGAGCCACTCGGAGGGTGCGCTGCCTCTGGGAGCCGGTCGCCCAATGACGGAGCCGCGGCTTACTATACGAGTATACTGGAGGCCAGCCGAAGGCAGCCCGGCACCGACGCGCCTGGCTCGCCATGTAGGGCGCTTCCAGGCTTCCGCCGGCAATCTAGCCCAGAGGGTACCCCCAGCCCGAGGGCCACGGCCCTCGGACGGAGCGGATGCGATGGGCAATGCGCCCGAGAGCTGAGGATGAGGCTCCTTGACCAGCTGGGCCCGTTTGCGCTCCACCGCCCGGAGAGGGCCCGAGAGGGCCTGCAAGCGGGGGGTTTCCTCGGCTGATGTCGTCGTCGGCGCCGGTAAAAGCGGCAATTGGGCGCGTGGCCGGGGTGAAAGGAGCAGGTACTTTTGGAAGCCGGCGGTCCTTTTGCAGGGCATCGTCCCTGATAGCAGCCAAATCCATGCAGCCCGAGGGAACGCTTGGGGGGGAGGGGAAGAATCCTCTTCCCCCGCCTTGCCTTGCCTTGCCGCCGAGCAGCCAGTGGAAGTCGCCTGTGCACCCCCCTCCTCCTGCAGCCCCCTGCACACTGGGTTCTATGCAATTGTGCACTGGACTGCCCATTCCGTGTACTTCCCCCTCCGCACCCCCCGCCCGCCTGCTGCACTCTGTGCATCCCGTCTCACCCCCTCCATCCCATTGTTCATCCCTACAACAGACGGACGTGTAGCTTCGGAGCTGCAAGGGAGAACGGTGGTGCTGACCTGCTGCAGGAGACCCATGTAGGCAGGGCTGCAGGGCACCCAGGCAAAAATGGTGTGTTGTCTCGTCGCCCGGCGAGCTGGCATCGCCAGTACGGATGGCCGATACGATGCGGTAGGTGCCGGACGCGGCAGCACTTTGTTCTCGGCGGCCTCTACCCCGCGAGCGGCCTGTCTAACGCAGGGCGTATCGCTCACCACCGGCGTGGCACAGCGATCCAGCAGCAGGCCTGTCGCCCGCCGCGGCACGTTCTGGCCTCGTCCGCCTCGGACGAGCGTTCGCAAAAGGGGGAGGGGGGGGGGAGGAAGGATGCTCCCGGCCTGGTTAAGCCGCCGTCGTGATCCAGCCGCCATTGCTGGCGCTCCCGCTCCCACCCGGCACATGCAGTAGTTCGGATGCTATTCCCAGCCACGGCCCGGCCTGGGAGGACTGCCCGCAATCAGAACGTGAAGAGAGCAGGCGGCTTTGCTTCGGCCCCCGCAGTAAGCGGCCGATGGCTGACTACCTACCTACCTAGAAAGTACACGGCCCGACTCGGCCTGATGGCAAACGAATCCTCCTATGCGCGGTCCTTTGCTCCCGTTGCGCGGTAACCGGGCATCATCCCACACCGCAACATCCATCACGCGGCCAGGGACCGCATCCTTCCTGCTTACCGAGCGTGCTGCCATCCCAATGCAAACAGGTGGCTGGAACCAGGCGCGGTATCCGCAGCCGTCGGCGGGAACTGTGCCTGGGTTTGTCGACGGCGGGATAGGCTCGCCAGCGTGAAGGCCCGAGGGCGGCATGGCTGGCTACACAAGAAAGCGTCGGCGTTATCTTTCGGGATCACGCGCACCGGTGGCCCAATATAGCGAGGGCGTGTTCCTGGGCTGTGCCACGGGCCGGATCGAGGGAACGGCCCCCAACGCTGGTGGAGGGGGGTCGAACCCGGCATCTGGCCAGTAAGGGCCGCCCGAGTCAGAACTGGACGGCGCGTCAAGTTTGTAGAAGCATGTTATCTGCTGCGAGCAGCGTCATTTCCGCCGAGCTCATCAAGATCTTGCGAGTAGAGGAAGGCGAAGGACAGGCTTGGAGCTAGGCTCTGCGCCGCTCTCGCCCGACTACAAAGCATGACAGGAGCACCGCTGGTCCTCGTTATCCCTGCTTATATGCAATAATTGTCATTGTCGTGAAGGGGCGGCCGCTGGCTGGAAATAGTGGCTTCAGTTGCTCATTAGAATAGTACGGGCGAGTCCCAAAAGTTAGCTTTCACCCGGTGAGGACCCTTGCCTGTATCGCCCTCATGTGCCGAACATCACGACCATGCAGTAATACTTTCTCCCCTCGCTGAAAGGTTCCATGCCCAGCCGTTGCGGGTGAGTGTTGCTGTGGCTCGGCTGTCCGAGACCGGTTTCCAAGCGTAAGGTCTTTCCAACGCCGCTTCTGCCACGCTCAACCAGCAGACCCCCAGCCGGGCGTGTTTGTGGTACGGATATTACGGGCCTCCAGATCAGAGATATCACGGTATGCCGCGGCCGTATGGTTCTGAAGCCTCACCTTGGTTGCCTCTGTGCTTGCTCGATCCAGGGCTCCAGGGCTCCAGGGCAATGGGAGGCGTAGCGGAGCGAGCGCACGAGACACGTACGAATTTTCGTTTGCTAGTTCCAAGGGAAGCCGGTTCCCTCATTAGAAATAACATGGAAAACTTGCCAGACAATACCATGGAGAAAAGTGTGCATTGGGGAGATCAGTCAAGGGAAGGAATCAGTGTAAACGATGGCGGGCCCAATCACAACTCAAGTAGAATGCTCCGTATGGGGGAGCGGTGGCTTGTTCGTACTGCCGTTACCGCGGGCGCGCTTGCGCTTATTGACGGGAGAGGTGGCGCGTGAGTGGCTGGTGCACGCCCAACATCTATGCACCTGCTCACCCACTGCGTGGAGGCGGGAGCCCATCGACTGCAACCTCATTGGGCTCCTTGTAGCCACGCTGAATATCTCCAGCACCCAGCTTTGCGCGCTCCATCATCTGCAGCACGCGCTGCTCAACGGAAGGGCGCTTGGAAGACGCGGCGGGCGGCCCAGAAAAGCAGTGGTGCTCTGTCCTCGCACGCGTGGCGCAAACAGATCGCCGGGTGGGCAGCATCGGCGACCCGTCCGCTCTGGTCTCGGGATCGAAACCACGCGGCCTGCTCGCCAACGCTGCAACCGGCCGACCATGTACGAGCTCTTCTTGACCTCGGCCGTGGCCGACGGCGACCTCCAGATGTCCTGCGCCGTCCTGCAGGGCTACACTTGGATGCGAGCCCGCAGCAGCATCGAAAGGGTCCAGTTCTATGCCGGCCCGCGCCAGCCAAACCCCAAGGGTCTGCCCGTGGCCAAGTTGTTCCAGAGACCCAGCAACACAGCCGCAGGCCCGAACAACAGTGCCACCATCCCTCCCCCGTGGCAGGCCCTGAGCAAAGAATTGGCTCGCTCCTCGGTAAGCGCATCCCGGTGCTTGGCCCTGTCCGGCCTCATCGATCCCCCATGCGTTACCAGCCCTACGCATGCGAGGGCCCCTGGGAAGGATACCATGTTCGCCGGCAGGTAATGTGTGTCGAGCTGGTGAAGCCGCGTCTTGTAGAATGCGCCCTCCGGATGATTGCCTCTTTAAAAATACTGATCTCAAGCTCCGCAGTACGTCATCCAAGTGGCATATGAGGTCTCGACGAGTGACTTTGGAAGCGGAGTAGAGCAGGATCTGAATGCCCAACCCGGAACACTACACTGGACCGATTTCCCGGAACCCTTGAAAGACACCCCCGTCACGCAGAGGAAAAAGATCGATATTGCCAACCATGCCAACCTGCCAGCCATCTTGGCCGACAACAAGCATGAGTAAGTTTTGTTCCCCTGGCACGAGCTCGGGCCTCCCAGTATTGACCGCTCCGCCGCAGGTTTATCCGTGAGCTCATCCTTGAAACGCTTACATGCGTCCGGGAAAACACCGAGTTCGTATTCAGCCGCTGGTATCGGCTGCCCGAGCAATCGACAGCCCCAGGGGCCCTGCCGGCGTGGGACGCCCTCCAGCCGGTAGACCCGGAGCTTAAGTGGATGTTGACGGTGAAGCTCTGCGTACTGGAGGATAACGACCCCGAGAAAATCAAGACGGCCATGAACGAGCTGATGGAGATCAGAACCAAAATGGAGGCGCTGTTTGAATTCAAGCCGGCCGATAGACGAGACTTTGACACGAGGGTACCGCCGCCCGGGCGAACCTATTAGGCCTGGGGTGGATTGGTCGCCACTGGCTACCCTCACGCAGAATCTTCCAAAGACCCGCGTTGCGTTCGGTCAGTAACGGGAGAAGACGACGGCATTACTCGGGTCTATTTTCTGTCGCTGGCTATACCCCATCCGGTTCTCTTTGGGCATGCAAATAATAAAGTCGCCAAAACGAGTCCGATTGGCGGCATCGCCAGAGACCAAACGCTACGTTGGACGGAGCTTTGGATGCCAATGTCCACAAGCAGTAGTTAGCGGGTCCCCGGCCATACTTTTGCGTGTCTTGCTAAACTGCCGGAGCACAATGCTTTTGCCGGGGCATCCCACCGCCTGGGTGACCCAGAAGAGCTTCTAAACTTGTTGTGTGGCCTTGTGTTACGTGGTGGTGTGCTCTAACCGCCGTTGCTGCGTACTTCGCCTTGTCTCTAGGATCCCATATCTTGCCGGGCTCGGTAGGTGAGACAGCATATTCCTGCCCGATGCCTGAGGCATGCTCAAGTGCCGATGCATTACTGAGCTCGTGAACCCCTGATTTTTGCGACCAGCTCTTAGAAGCCGATTACAAGGACCCAGCCCATGGCAATAGCGCAAAAGAGGAGCCGACATGCAGGGCCTCGATATGTTCGCTCCCCAGCCACCGGAGCAGAATGTGCGCCTCGACACGCGGTGCCGGACCGGAAGCCAGCCTGGCGAGCTACCTGCCCCCCCCCCCTTGGGCCAGCCCCGGCAAGATTCACGGGCCCCGGTCCCAGAACCTCGGGCGGAGCGCATGTCCGGGAAGCGCACACCCCATGGTATTAAGGGGAAGCCCGTGGATGGGGCAGCAGCGCCCGTGCCGCTCCGCCCGGGGCTGCGAGCGAAGGGATCCGACCCCGGCGGGCGGAATGGGATGAATCATCGGATGGGCGCACGGAAGCTCGGCCTTCCGCCGGTCGAGGAGTCGGCGTGCCACCGGCACGTGGTTGACGCCACGAGGGAGAAGGCCGACGATGGGCTCCTGTTTGTTTACAACCGGAACCACGGGCAAAATTCTTTTTCGCTGGGGGGGGGGGGCGCAGCGACGGAACAATATGATGAGGGGCAGCACGGGAACACGAAAGGACGGCGGCTATAGTGCTGGCCGTTCTGGGGCCTTGTACTGTTCCATGTAGTAGGGGAAATCAAGCAGGCGCCCTGGGGCGTACATTTGTCAGTCCGTATATCGCTATGCCCCAACGCCCAAGTCGTAAATACCAACGCGGAGGAAGATGGATCTTCTCATCGCTGCTTCTGGGTATCAAAGAGGACGATGCTCTCCCAAGTCCACGTTGCCCACCGCGGCCGTATCGTTTGGTTTTGGCAACCAGGCCCCAGGTGCTCCAATCCCTGTCGACCGATTCCATGGGGAATCCGGGTGAAGCATGAACAGCAGGCAAGCGAGGGCGCCGCCTCTGCAGTAGCCACCATCTGCGCGCTGACCCTGATACCCCAAGGCACAACAAGACCGCTTGCTGTCCGATGGTGGGACAAGCGGGCATCGGCGCTGAAGTGCCTTCTCCAGGACGCTCACTATCTATGGTGACTATTCCGGAGCCGTCGCACGATGGGTGATGTGGGCCGTTGGCTCCGGTAGCGAGGACTCCTGCTGTTCCCGGCTCGCTTCGTGGTGGGTGGACTGATCTCTATCGTATTCCCCGGCTTCCGGATTGTCTCGAGTGTTGCTTCTCTGCCGCTGTGGGGCTCAACTCACGAGTAGGCAGGATGAAGGGCTTGTGCTGATTGGGCTTTCTCATCCTCCGCCGGTGCCTCGGCCTCCGGGCTCAACCATTTCTCATCTCGCTGTCTGTAACCGAAGATCCGGGGGCCCATTTGGGCGAAGACGCAGAGCAGGACAGTGCCGACTATGGTGGAACCAATACAGACGGCGCCGTAGAACACTGCGTTCTGGGCAGGGTTGTCGAAGGGTTCGGCCATGGCTGGTTGGATGCAGGCGAGGAGCAGGACGAGGAACGGCGAGAACATCATGTTTCGGGCCATACTTGCGGACGTTGGCGGGCGGCTTCCGGGTCGAGCGAGGCACGTAGCTGGGACAAAGATAGCTTGGAAGAGCCAAACGGTATGGTTGCTGGTGAACAACAGAGGGGCGCTGGACGGTGGCCGATTTGCCCGGTCAGGTCCCAGCGGGCCAAGGGCCTTAAGTCCTCCCCAGGCGGCCGGCCACCGACAGTAAGCACAGCACGAAGGCGACGACCCCGTTCCGCATACCCTCACACCAACACGGCATCGCGTCCTGCCTGAAAACCACCACTATTTCGCAATTAGAAGGACAGCGTTGATGCCTGTGCCGCAGCCGAACAGCCTTATGGAATCCGTCGGCCGCTAAGAATAGGCTCCCCAGGAGGGCAGTGCTGGAGGCCAACGGCGAGCCTGATTGGCTCGTATAGCTCCGCAGCGCCGGTGAGGTTGCGGCATGCCGAACGTGTGGAGCGCCAACCACCATAACACGCAGACTTTTTGGCAAGGCTTCCACCCACCCACGCACCCTACACGGCACAGCGCCAGGGTACCCCTGACTGGGTGTTGCAGGGCGGGCCCGTTTGCGACCCCGTCGCGGCGCAGGCAAACAGGCCGCCAGCCTCACATCCCCAAGCACGAAGGCGGACGCCAAGGCCTGTTGGCTCTGCAGTGGCAGCTTTGAGCAGCGTCATCCAGCCGCCCCCCGGAGCGCCCAAGAAGGGCAAAAGACCAGTAGCAGAGCACGCGCGATCATGTCGATCTGGGCGGCCCAAGACGTTGGGGCAAGCGAGATACCCTGGCAGCGATCCCTTGGTGGTGGCCTCTCGCTCAACCATAGGGAAGAAAAGGGGAGTTTGCTTACCTCTTTCTTTGGATCTCCGTGTTTGACCAGGGCTTTTTTCCCGTGCGGAAAGCCGGCCCCGAGGGGCATCCAGAGGGCGCAGTACGTCTTGGCGACGGCAACACGGCCACGAACAGCCACTAGAGGCGGCCAATCTCTAATTACAGGAACGACGGGAGGTAGGGCCATAGGGGGGGGGGGGGGGGGGGGGTCGCGCGCACCTTGCCAACGGCCCTTGCCCGTTGTCCTTTCCACCCGCTGCCAAACGGGTTGGGTAGCTCGGCCGAGCGAGCCGCGGAAGGGGCAGAGGGAAGAGTTCTGGAAGCTTGTTGTGGGATTGGCATGGCTTCCATCGAGTTTCCGGGTACGGGCTTTTGCGGATGCTGTGTCCAGTCTGGCGACGGCATCCATCCATCCATCCCCATCCTGTTCGTGCCCTTCCGGATCGCGCGGCAATCTCGGCACGGGCGATGGGACAGGCACACGGGCCAAACTGCCAGGACGCGCCGACCGGGCTAAATGGACGGCGGTACCGTAAGCCAACGACAACTTAAGCTTCCGACCGAGTGCATAAGCGACGCCCGAATGACGAAAGCAGGCATATCTTGATGCCAGAGGCAGGGACTTATATGAATACGAATCAGATATAAGGGGCCACCCGCCGTAGGCCAACCCCCCCCGGCAAGACAACGCTGTCCGTATCGCCAGATTGGTCTTCTGCCTAGGTCGGAACACGGACGACTGGGTGATGAAGGACAATGCGCTGGCCCTCGTGGGGCTCAGCCGGATGGTCATCCGGGCCGCTGACGTCACAAATCTGTGACGCTGTCCAGCCCTGGGCAGGCGCTACCATCCACCCTGTTGCCATACCTGGATGCCATGGCGTGCCACCTCCATGCCGGGTTGATCTCTCGAAGCATACGGCGCAATACGGGCAGAGCAATCTGATTCTTCGTGAGCCTCATTGTCGCGACGATCGACACGCTATACCCCCCGAACAGCAGCAGCCGCGGCCATGAGCTTCGGGCTGCGGAAAGGCTGCGCCAGACTGAGCACTACGCTGCCGCTGGGACGCAGCCATGCGATAGCCAGTCAACCCGCCATTGGCCTTTGGAAACAGAGGCCGGCCGCGCCATCGGGACTGCACATCCGGAGAGGGTTCAAGGCCTCGCCGCCCCTCCAGAAAGAACTTCGCGACGAAACCGCGAGGGAAACGAACCAACGCGACCAAGATGCGCACGAATCTGCAAGTTTCGCTCGAGAAGCCCCCCCCCCCCCCCCAACGGCGGCGCATTCTAATCCATGACACTGCAGGAGGTGCACGCCAGCATCGAAGCCGCGACCAAGCAGCAGATTCGGAGGCCCTGGCAGCGCGAGGGCGCCGACAAGCCGCCCGCCGACCTGGAGGCGCGCGAACTGAACCGAGTTATGACCAAGGGTGAGTGGAATCGGCCGTGCGGGGCCAGCAGGCCGGAGGCGAAGCGATCACTGACAGCCACGGCTGCGCCAAAGGCAAACTCCTGACGACGCCGACACGACTCCTCAAGTTGATCCTGCCGTTACCCGTCGACGCGACCCACGATGAAAAAGGAAACCGGGGCGAGTTCCGATCGTTGGCGCAAAACCAAGATATCCAACCCTTGGCCCTCCTCGTGCACCCGCAACAACCCCTGTCTTATCTCGAGCGGCTTATCCAGGCGGAGCTGCCTCCGGTTAGAGACGAGGACGGCCGAGAAAAGATGCCCAACGTCTACTTCCGCGCCGAGGCATCGGAGAAGGATGAATCCGGCGACGTGTTGAACAAGGACAAGGACACCAAGAAGGCGAACGTCGCCTCGGCCTCGGGGCTGGGCCACGAAGGTCCCGACACTCCGGCCGAGCACAAGGACTGGGTACGATGGAGCAGTAGCACCGAGATCGGCGACTTTATTCGCGACGCCGCTCGCGGCCGCGAATTCGCCATCGACATTACCGGCCACGAGACCGAGATGCGCGTTGGCGTGCCCAGCTTTGGCGACCGGACGCACTATCTGCGGGTGCGCCTGCGTCGCATGTCGCGGCGCATCACGGAACTCAACACGATCAAGGAGGAGTGTGACATGCTGGCCCACCGCGCCGCCCACCGCATCGCAAAGGCCGGGTTCGGCGCCCTGACGGCCTGGTGGGGTGCTGTGTACTTTCTCTCCTTCCACACCGACATGGGCTGGGACCTGGTCGAGCCCATCACGTACCTCGCCGGACTGACAACCATCATGGGCGGTTATCTCTACTTCCTGTTCATCAGCAAGGACCTGAGCTACAGAGCGGCGATGAACATGACCATCACGCGGCGGCAAAAGGCCTTGTACGAGAGCAAAGGCTTCGACCCCCAGAAGTGGGAACAGCTCGTGCAGGACGCCAACGCGCTCCGAACCGAGATCCGCATGATTGCGGAGGAGTACGACGTGGACTACGACGAGACCAAGGACCTGGGAAACGCGGACGTTCAGGAGGTTTTGGACAATGAGTACAAGAAGAAGAACGGCAAGGATAAGGACGCCGACGAGGAGCAGACAAAACCCAAGGAGTCCAAGAAGGAGGCCCCGAATGGTAAGGAGTAATCGTGGTGCAGTTCTCCCACGCCTCCCCGCCTGCGGGGTACTGACGAGCGAAGCCGTTGACGGGGGAGGGACCGGCACGCATGTACGATACGAGACGGGAGTGCGTTGCAGAGCGACTGGCGTCACCGGTGTCGAATAGATTATTCGCGAATCGCGTGCCCAATACTTTCAAAGCAGGGTAAACTGACTCGTCTTGTCTTTTCATTGGCCCTGCCGCCGCAAACGGTAGTGGAAAATCCTTGCCGCGGGAGCTCGTGGGTCGGCACGTCACTATCGCTTAGCTGCATGTCCGCGCTCCTGTAAGCGGAACAGACATGCAGCTAAGCCCTGAGCGGGACAGGTTGAACGCTCAATTGACAACACACGCCGAGATCGCAAAATTGGAACCCCGACTGCCAGCCGTTTGACTCACCGACTCGGTTCCCCGTCCTTACAAAACCCCGGTCGGTATCTCAAGTAAACAATAAAACCAGGAGGAAGACCGACACGGCGTGTATAGTTGTACATCGTTCTACCCATCTGCTACCATGGCGCCCACGTCCAAGCCCGGTGAGAACATGCTCTGGGGAGGTCGCTTCACCGGTGAGTCCCCCGCCCTCTTTCCCCCCGCCGCGGGGTGTGACGGTTGTTGCACCCTCCTCCGGCATCACGCTCGGTCCGTGGCGGCACGCTCACGGATCAACAGGCGGCCTCGACCCCCTCATGGTTGAGTACAATGAGAGCATCTACTTCGACAAGGCGCTGTACCGGGAGGATATCCTCGGCAGCATCGCCTTTGCGCGGGCCAACACCAAGGGGGGCATCCTGACCGAGGACGAGTTCGCCAAGATCGAGAAGGGTCTGCGCGAGGTGATGAAGGAGTGGGAGGAGGACCGGTTCAAGATCGTGCCGGGCGTGGACGAAGACATCCACACGGCCAACGAGCGCCGCCTCGGCGAGCTCATCGGCAAGGACGTCGCCGGCAAGCTGCACACGGGCCGCAGCCGCAACGAGCAGGTGGCCTGCGACATGCGCATGTGGCTGCGCGACGAGCTGCGCAAGATCGAGGAGTACCTCGTCAGCTTCCTCCGCGTTCTGGCCGCCCGCGCCGAGAAGGAGGTCGAGTACGTCATGCCGGGCTACACGCACCTGCAGCGGGCGCAGCCGATCCGGTGGAGCCACTGGATGCTCTCGTACGGGCTGGCCTTCGCCGGCGACCTGGAGCGGCTCCGGGAGACGATCAAGCGGGTCAACAAGAGCCCGCTCGGCTGCGGGGCCCTGGCCGGCAACCCGTTCGGCATCGACCGCGAGATGATGGCCAAGGAGCTGGGCTTCGACGGCCTGCTGTGGAACTCGATGGGCGGCGTGGCGGACCGGGACTTTGTCGCCGAGATGCTGCAGTGGGCGTCGATGCTGATGACGCACATCTCGCGCTGGGCCGAGGACCTCATCATCTACTCGACGGCCGAGTTCGGCTTCGTCCGCCTCGCCGACGCCTACTCGACCGGCAGCTCGCTCATGCCGCAGAAGAAGAACCCCGACAGCCTGGAGCTGCTGCGGGGCAAGAGCGGCCGCGTCTTCGGCCGCGCGGCCGGCTTCATGATGACGCTCAAGGGCCTCGCGAGCACGTACAACAAGGACCTCCAGGAGAGCTGGGAGCCCATGCTGGACACGGTCAAGTCGGTCAGCGACAGCATCCGCATCTCCGAGGGCGTGCTGGCCACGCTCGAGACGCGGCCCGACAAGATGAAGGCCGCCCTCGACCCCTTCATGCTGGCGACCGACATCGCCGACTACCTGGTCCGCAAGGGCGTGCCCTTCCGCGAGACCCACCACATCTCGGGCCAGGTCGTCGCGCTCTCGGAGAAGACCAACACGCCGATGGACCAGCTCACGTACGAGCAGCTCAAGGGCGTCGACGCCCGCTTCGGCGAGGACATTGCCCAGTCCTTCGACTACGAGAAGAGCGTCGAGATGCGCTCGGCCAAGGGCGGCACCAGCAAGGAGAGCGTCCTGGAGCAGATCCGGGTGCTCAACGAGATGCTCCAGGGATAGGGGAAAGAGAAAAAGTGTATTACATCGGGGTGTTCGGAGGGGACTCGGGAACTGGCTGGTGTTTAGGGGACATGATACAGGCATGGGAAAGGGGCCCTGTTTTTTAGACGGCCGCCAACGGCGACTTTACGGGGCCGCGGGATCTGGTACCACCACGGAACGGGCAGGCGAGTGGCCGCCGGTCTTCTCACGAGCTAGGGGCTCGAGGCATCGAACCTGCGTGCGCACTATTGGGCAGTGGGCAATGACAACAAGGGCCGATCCCCCGCGAGGCCGAAGCCTGTGCGACGGCACGAATGCACAGCCGATGTGACTCGCCGACCTTGTTCCTGGGGAGTCAGTAAGCAGCCGCACCGAGTTGGCGGCGGGGTCGGGGCCTGGATGCACCCGCGCGGGACCGCGTCTTTGCGCTCGTCACGATGCGCTGCGGCGACGCTGCCTTCTGGGCCCCTCCGCGCCCTTCCAGGAAGGTCTTTACGGTAGGCACATCGTGTACCTGTAGCTAGCCATTCTCCCGCCGGCCTCCGTGGTCCCTCTTTGCGCGGCATGCCGCCGCCGCACACCATTCTCTTTCCGGTTCAGCCGGGGGGGAGAAGTGCAGGCGTTTCCCACCGGCTGATCAATACATGCGCGCTCATTGGATGCCACTGAGCCCACCACACCGGAAGCCCACCACACCGGATCGCCCATGTATATTGGGAGGGGGGGGGGATGGCATTTCGACGCCCCAGGAAGCGAGTTTCGGCAGATTCCGGTCCACGTCCGACGCCGCCACCCGGGGCGAACGAAGGCGGGAATGGGAGCCCCGGTAAGCAGGGGCCTGTTTACACAGTAGAGCAGGCTTCCCATGTGGTGTGCTTACGGAGCCGAGCGACCCAGATGAGGTCGCCGCGTCTTGTGGTCGTGTTCTTTCTTTGTACGCGGACGAGCGTCCACTGGCCGGCTGTGTCGGGTGCTGGACTGGGGTTTCCTCCCTCTTCTGGTGGCTGTTGGCCGTCGAGCCCGGTTCTTCGCCATCGTCACTCCACGTGCGCCGCTGCCGCCTCGGGCCGGGTCGTGAGATTGCTACCACCCCCGCCATCGGTCTCTTGTGCAGCAGCTGGCATATGCATGCGCGGTTTTGCGCGCCCCCGGGAACCGATGCAAGGAACGCCCGTTCATCCCACATCCACATCCGATCCATAGATTGCCGGTGGTCTCTTTGGCTTGCTCTCTCCCCTTCCAACCAACCCTCGAGCGCTCTCAATCCCGCGGTCTAGGCCAGACCCCGCATTCGCATCCTGGAGACGGACCCGGCAGAACCTTGGGTGCAGACTCTACGATACCTCGGACGCAAGCACACGACTCAGCACCGCCCGTCGCACATAGCAAAGACGGCCATGGCATCCAACCCGTCGACCGTGGTCCACCTCCCGGACGGTCAAACCTTCGTGGCGCAGCCCGTTTATGGCGGGCTCTTCTTCAAATCGGCCGATGCCTTTCATCGCCAGACGCCCTTCCCGGCCGGCTGGACCGTCGTTCTGCACACCGAGCTCGACGTTCCGCCCCAGCCGCCCGGGCACCCCAGCGGCTCGGCCCCGGACGCCGGCCGCCGCGACGGCAACGAGGGGGACGAGGAGCCGGACGGGGGGCCCCACGCTCGGAAGTGGACCAAGCCGACGCTGCAGAACGACGCCATCTTCATCTCGAGCATCTCCAACCCGTCCTCGATGGACTTCGAGCCGGCCAAGAGCATGTCCCGGCAGATGGCCCTGATGCTGTGGGTCTCGCTCTACTGGTACTTCCAGCAGCCGGCGCCGGCGCCCTACCTAGACAGCGCCGCGGCGCAGCAGACGCCCGCCGCGGCGCGGCCCCAGGGCGACTGGCGCATCCGCATCAAGCGGGACGGCGTGTTCCGCTCGCGCAACATGATGCCGGAGCTCGAGCGCATGGGCCTGGTCGTGACGCTGGACACGGCCGTCGGCACGAGCACGGGCGAGGACGCCGCCGACTGGGACGCCATGTACGTGACGCGCGGCGGCTTCTGGCAGATCCCGACGGGGCTCTTCCTCTTCACCCTCCAGCCGCGCCGGCCCACCTCCCAGCCCGGGTCGCCGCCGGGCAGCCGCCCGGGGTCGCCGCCGCGCCACGACCCGCCGCCGGCGAACCGGAGCAGCCGCGCCGGCGGCCACGCGTCCCAGCCGTCCGGCAGCAGCCTCATCGCCGACATGCCCGGCGGCACCACCCCCCTGACCATGCCCGCCCGGCCCGCCTTCCCCATCGGGCCCTACTACTCCTCCTCCCACCTGCCGACCTACTACCCGCCGCCCGTGCTGCAGTACCGCCTCCAGGACGGCCTGCGCTTCCCCGTCCGCCCCAAGCCGCCGCGCATGGGGGAGATCTTCTACTCGCGCTTCGTGCCGAGCGTCTCCAAGTACCTCTCCTTCCGCGTCGCCTCGGCCTCGCCCCAGCCCGTGCCGCACCTCGGGCCCGAGTTCGCCGCCGCCGCCAACGAGCACGCCCACCTGCTCGCCCTGTCCGACGACGGGCTGCTCCGGCGCTGGCTCGCCAACCCGCGCGTCCAGGCCTTCTGGGGCGACTACGACGCCGGCTTCCTGCCCGCCGCGCTCCGGAGCAAGCACTCGTTCCCCGTCATCGGCATGTGGGACGGCGTCCCCTTCGGTTACTTCGAGATCTACTGGGTCAAGGAGGACCCCCTGGGCCAGCGCTTCCACGCCGACGACTTCGACCGCGGCCTCCACGTGCTCGTCGGCGAGGAGTGGGCCCGCGGCATCGTGCCCGCCTGGCTCTCGAGCCTCGTTCACTACTGCTGGCAGGCCGACTACCGGACCATGAACGTCTGCCTCGAGCCCCGGGTCGACAACGAACGGTACGTAAATCCCCTCGTACTTGAGTACGGCCGGGTGTTTTTTTTCCCCCTCTCGTTTTCTAGGCCGAACGCCGACTGACCACACATTGCCAGGTTCATCCGGCATCTGCAGGCCCACGGCTTCGCCAGGGAGCGCCAGATCACCTTCCCCCACAAGCAGTCGTGGCTGTGCCGGCTGTCGCGGGATGCCTGGGGCGGCCCCGGCCTGTAGGGTCCCTAGGACTCCCCCCCCCCTGGCGCGTTTCCAAGCGGTGAAAGGCCGGGCCGGGACCAACCGCCGGCCGGCTTCCCGGCACAGGCTAGCTGGACCAACTGCGACTGGACGATGCCGGCGACGTTCCGTACTTCGATCCCCCCCTCCCGAGACATGAGGGTAGATCCATGGTACTAGAAGAGGGGGAGGGGGAGGGGGAGCGGGGGGGGGGGAGCAAACTCACTACGAAAACGGCGACCCCGAGGTCTACGAACCCGCCCTCGTCGATGGGACACAGGATTTTGATCGTAGCCACAAACCAACCGCACCGGGACCTGCTCCAGCCGGAATATCGCCCAGTGAGGCCACCGTACGGTATTTACGTGGCCATTGGCGGTGGTCGTCATCGGGGGGGGGGGGGGGGGGGGGGACGGGCGTGTAATGAGGAGGCACGGCGACCATGGGAGCCTGGCAGCTCGCGGCTCTTGGAGGATTCAAGATGGCATGGCAGGCCCCGTCCCATGCTGCGGGCCGACCTTGGCTACGGGATGTGGTGGATTTCGCCGCGCCGGGTCGATGAACAGGGCAGGCGTCCGCGGAGGCCTTGGGCCCGGCCGCCTGGACGCAAACCCATAGCTGGAATGGAGAGGTAGCGAGCCCGCCACGCCCTCCGTGAACGACCGGATCCCGTCTCGTGACATGCCGGGCGAACTCTCGTCCAGGTGACGGTGCTAAGCTTCCCACGGCTACTGCAAGGGCGTCCTGTCGCCGATACGGCCTGGACGGCCCTGAATAAACCGGGCTACTCTCTACGCGGATAGGCGGATGGACCTGTGTACTTGTTAGGTAGGTACCGGGCTCCCACCGGGGGAGGGGGACGCCGCGATGCCTCCAGCCTGCAATACATGTGGATCACGACGCCGTGGCGGGAGAGGAAAGCAATGTGCATAGGCAAGCGTATCTCGTGGTAACAAATCATGTCGGAAGGTCGACGCAACATCACCCACTCCAGTAAACCGACTTCCGCTCGCGCCATTTCCTCGACGGGCCTCCGCCGGCGCCCTCGCCGCTGCGCGTCGCCGCCGTGCTGGTCGACCATCTCTGCCGGGCCGAGGCCGGGATGCTCAGGGTTTCGCTGCCCCGGCTGGCCTCGGATCGGTCCTCCTCGACGCGGAGCGAGGCGGCGCGCAGCCTCGTCCTCCAACCTTGCACAAACATCCAGGCGAGCCGCGCCTCGCCCGCCGCCTCGCCCGCCGCCTCGCCCTCGTCGATCGGCTCCTCCCGCCGCCGCCGCTCCGGTGTCGCTTCCGACCGCAGGCTGGTGAAAGAGGAGAGGGACCACGTATCGTAGCCGGGCCGTCCGCTGTCAGTCGACCCGCGGCTGGCACTGGCACGGGGGGCGTCCGAGTACTGTCCCGAGTGTGGTCAGTGTCTGCCCGTGCTGCTGGCCCCCTCGTTCGCACCAAGCAACGAACTCTGCTCGCTGCTCTCGTCCCTGGCGTTCACAGACTTGCGCAGCGACGAGCTTCGCTCACGGCCGACGGGCGCGAAGAAGCCCGAGGGGGACCGGGACGGGGTCGGGCTTCCGGACCGCGGCGGGTTGGCGTCGGGCTGGCTGTTGGCGCCCGGCTGGCCCTCGAACATGCCGCGGAGCTTCGCAAACATGGGGGACCCGGCCAGGGAGCTGCGGCTCGCGGCGGCCTGTGACTCGGGAGGGGCCAGCGGGGAGTCCCTCGGCGAGGTTGCCTCCTTTGCCTGGGCCATCTCCCGCGTCTGGCCATACTCCTGTGGCTGGTCAAAGTCTCGCGACTGGGGAAGCGGCGGCGAGGGAATGCCCCCGGCCTTCGCCGCCGTGCTGCTGGCGTCGTACCGGAACGGATCGAACTCATCCATGGTGCTGCCGACGCTCGTGTTGTTGGTCAGTTGCGAGTAGCCGCGGGACCGCGATGCCGCACCCAAGGAGGCAGGCCACGCGTCACGCACCGCCGAATCGTGCCTATCGCTATGCACGGCCGACTGCACCGGCGACGATGGCGTTGACGACATTGTGCTGAAGCTGTTGACTGACTCGCTACGATCGCGCCACGCCACGTTGGTCACGTCTCGCGGGGCGAAATCGCCCAGGTCGGAAGCGCTGTCCGGGCTACCGCTGAATGCGTGCCTGTTTTGCTCCCCATCGAGATCCATCTTCTCATCGTCGGAACCGCGGAGGTGCTCGTACGATTTGACCTCGTTTCCTCGGAAGCGCGTGATGCCGTCAACAGGGAGCCGGGCCGTCGGGGGTCCTTCGTCTTCTTCCGGCTTGTAGCTGACAATGGACTCTTTGATCTTGTCACCCGTAAGGTCTTCATCGTTATCGGTGGCAACGCTGTCATCATCAAACAGCGCTTCCTGGCCATCCACCGTCGTGTTCTCCACCGGCAACGGCGAGCGGGAGCTCTGCCTGGACGGCACGAGGTCTACACCCTGACCCGATGCCGACGTCAGACCTGTTGCTTCGGGTACACTTTCAACACTGGATGGCTGGGCATATTCCGCAGCCTCAGAGGTCTTGGTGTCCTGAGCAGTGGTGTTTTCGAGGGGAGTGCCTGGGGCTATAGTGTCGTCCTTTTCTTCATTTAGGCGGATGGATGGTATGCTGGCAGTGCCTTCTGAGACACTGGCCTCCTCTTCGGTCTTACCACTGGGAGCAGTCTCAGGTGCGAGCTCTTCAGCGGTAGTGACATGCCCAGTCACAGGGGCTGGAGAGTGGCTGTTGGGGCCAGTTGCCGCTGCTGGTCCCGAATGTTGCTTCTCAGGAGCAGCCGATGACTCCTTGGTGTCAAGCTGTCCCTCTGATTCGGTATCTACCCGTTCATCAGAGTCATCAGCCATGGGGTCCAAGTCTGAAGAGCCACCGACTTCGGGCTGGGAAACGGTGCTTCCAGGCTCTTCCAATGCCCCTACAGGGGCTTCATGGTGCTCCTGATCCAAGTTTTGTGCTGTCTGGGACTGCGATTTGGGCACCTGGTGGGCCTGTGCGGGGCTCTCCTCTTGAAGATGCGCAAGGTCATTGTCGTCGTCGTCGTCGTTGTCGTCGGCGATGGGCTTACTGGCGATCGTCGTCTCGGTGCCTGCAGGAGTAGGATCGGAGGTAGTAACAGCATCAGGAACACTGGCGGTTTCAGCATTTTTGGACTGGGATTCAGGCCTGTCGACTGAAGACTCCTCAATATTTGTCTCCGGTTGGGTCTCGCCCGTTATAGTCTCAAGCGTTTTTCCCGGTGCCACCGCTGAGGTTTCAAAGGGAACGGAAGACTGACTCGGCCCTTCTTTCGTAGCCGTGGACAAGGTTTTGAGGGACTCGGCCACAGATTCCCTAGTGTGGGAGTCGTCCGAATCGTCCAAGCTAGCCCTGGGAGAGTTCGGCTCTTCCGTCGCGTCGGAAAGGGCATCATCCGAGTCCATATTCTGGCTTTGGATGACGGAATCATCAGCAGCCTTGAGCGGCTCAGCAGATGTAGGCCCATCACTGGCTGCTAATTGATCATCGGTTGTCTTCTGCGATGTGCTTCCAGAAGGCGAGACGGGTGGCAAATCGTTGTCGGTTACCCCTGTCGATGCTTGTTGGCCGATCCCCGAATCTTCTTGCACGGCCAAAGGGGATACGGCTGCCTTGGAGATGGCAGGGGTTTCCTCCCGAGATTTCGTGGTTGACTCGGGGGGGTCCAGCGACGGCACAGCGGCAGTCTTGGGGGCATCTATAGTTTTGTCCTGTACCGCCTCCGGGTCTTCCGACTGGGACACAGCTGGCAGGTCGTCACTGGGCTTCTCATCTGCAGGATCGTCGGCCCGGATAGTTTCAGCTGTCGGCTCTGCAGTAGGGCTGACTTCAGACGACATCTTGTCATTTGAAGGTTTCTCCTCAGCGGGCGCGGTAGAAGTCTTGTTGTCTGTTGCCGACTTGTCGTTGATTTCCGGAGAAGCCTTGCTAGCGGTGTTGTCATGACTGGCCTGAGGAATCTCAGCTGAGGTCGCCTGTAGAGACTCTGCAACTGGGGCATCCTCCGCGGCTGGCTCCTCCGTTATCTTCTCCTCAGCTCCTTCGTGGCTGGCTTGAGCCGTATCCAATGGGGTCTCTGCCGCAGTCTCAACAGCCGAGACATTCTTGGTCATGGCTTCATCATCATCCGAGGCCTCCTCCGGAATGACAGGAGCGGAGTCCTTGGTAGACGGCTCCTCTGACACCTTCTCCGAGGTCTCGACTGGGATCTCGCCCACTGGAGCATCCTTGGTCTCCACCTCGTCAATCACCTTGGAGGCTTCCTCTACTTTAGAAGGAACAGTTTCGAAAGGGGCTTCAGCATCGGGGCTCCCCATAGAGGACAGGACTGAAATGTCAACATCTGAAGCCTTATCAGAGGCGACTTCCGCGGAGTTTTCGGGGGCGGTCTTCGACACATCCTTAGCGGAAGCTCCCTCATCCACCTTTTCTGGGGCTTCTTCGGGAGCGACGGCAGAGGCGTGAGTGAGACCAACATCCGGCGTTTCCGTGGCGGCAGCTGCCTCGGATACCTTCGCGGTGCTTTCTTTGGGGGTAGCAGGAGAAGTTTCCGCGACAACTGTAGCATCGGGCGTATCCCTGGTGACTGCTTCTTCATCTGGCTTCTCCGGTGATTCTTGGGGCTTGGCCCCAGAAGCCTCAGCCGGAACATCCGCAGCCGGTGCATCCTGGGCTACGGCCTCAGAAGAATCAACGTCCGGAGTCGCTGCCTCTCCAGTGATAGCCTGGGTTGCCTGGTGAGCCGGGACCTCGGGCGAAGTACTCTCCGCCGTAGGCTCCTCGCTGCTGATGGGCTCCTTAGAGTCATCCTCGACAGTGGCTTCAGGGGATGCAACATCTGCGGTCGAGGCCGGGGCACCGTCAACTGATACTTCTTTGGTGGTTGTTTCTTCAGGAACCGTATCTGTGGCTGTTTCAGCTGCGTTCTCCGAGATTGCCTCGGGCGCAGCGGGAGATGCTTCGACCGGGGCCTTAGCATCGGATGCATCCTCGTTGCCAGCTTCCTGAGAGAGAGTTTCGGCTTGGGGCTCATTTGTCATGGTATCCTCGTCGGAGGGAGGCTCTACGACGGCAGCGTCTTTGCTCAGGCTCTCTTTGATTGGAGCATGGCTGTCGCTGGTAGATGTCTCCGTAGTCTCATCGGTGGGAGTTTTCATCAAAGGTGCATCGTCCTTTGCTCCTGTAACCTCCTTCCCCTCCGTTTGAGCTTCGCCGGCAGCTGCTTCGGTAGGGATTCCCACGGCGGGAGCCTCGGTAACACGCGGGGCGGAGTTCGCCTCAGTGGCGTTCATCTCATCAGCCAAGATCTTCGGCTCCGGAGTTAAGTCTTTCGAAGCATCCTCGGGGATGGTGTCCTTGACCTCATCGCTGGCTTCTATTGACATCGTATCCTCGGAGGCCGCAGCCGACTCCGTGATGTCTTGCGGAGCTTTCTCCAGTGCCTCGGCCTCGGCAGGGGTTTCTGTAATCGTTTTGCTGGTCTCCTCGGGTTCATCATCCGCTGGCTTTACCGGCTCCGACGCGATTTCCTCAGCAGCCCTACTCGCTTCAGCATCCATGGCTGCTAGGGTTTCAACAGCTTCTGCGTCTGCCTCTTGCGGTTCGGATTTTGTAGCCTCGGCTGATTTGGCTTCCACCACCTTAGCTGTGACATCGCCAGGAGCATCAGCTGAGGCCTCTTTCGGGGCTTCTGCCAGGGCATCGGCGGAGGAAGCAACGGGCGAATCAGTCTGGGCCGAGGTTGGGGCATCCGTCCGCACTTCCTTCGATAGATCAGCGGAAGAACCAGTCGCGGCGTCAGTCAGGGCGTCTGCCGGAATCTCGGTAGAAGCATCGGCAGGGGTAGCGGCAGGGACATCGGTAGGAGCAGGAGTTGAAGCCTCGGCCAGTGAGTCGGTTGAGGAATCCACCGGAGCGTCAGTAGGGGTGTTAGCAGGCAGGTCCTTCGGGATGTCAGCCGGGATTTCGGCAGAAGTAGCGGCGGGGGCATCAGCAGGAGCAGCATTTAAAGCCTCTATCGGAGCATCGGCAGGGGTGTCGATGGGCAGATCCTTCGGGGCTTCGGTAACGGTTTCGGCAGGAGTAGTGGTGGGAACATCAGCAGGAACATCAGATGGAACTTCTGCCGGGGTATCAGCCAGGGCTTCAGCCGAAGCAACAGCCGGCGCCTCAGCCGGAGCATCTGCTTGCGAGGGCTCAACGGCTAACGCTCGCGATCCGGTGGTAGGGGCCTCCATCGCCGGCGCTGGCGGCGCGTCGGCGGTGGCAGCCTTCACGGCCTCAGCGGGCGCCTCGTCTGAAGCGGCCTTGGGCGGGGTCGGTGAGCTCCGGCCTCGCGCCCTGCTGGCCCGCCGAGCGTAGCGGGTTCTCTTCCGCAAGGGAAACGACAATAGGGGCTGCTGGAGCTTCTCGTCGATCAAGCGGTTGATTTCCTGGAGCGGATCGGGTCAGTCAAGCTCCCTTGGTTGGTTAACCCCCCGGCGCCGGATCGACTTACTCGTCGCTTGTCCTCGAGCTCTTTGATCTTCTGCTCGCCCGCCTCGATTTCCGAGTGGGCGGCCTTCTCGATCTCGTCCATCTTTTCGTCCATCTCGTCCTCGACGACGTCCATCTCGTCGTCCAGCTTCTTGAGATTGACCTCGTCCTCGCTGGCGCGTTTGCTCTCAAGCTCGGCGTCCTCGGCGAGCCGCCTCCGCTCCCGCTCTTCGTCCTCCTGCCGGCGGACGTCGGCAATCTTCATGCTCTCCTCCACGCGTTGGTCGCGTATTTTGGCGTGCTCTTCATCAAAGGCCTCCCGGAGGGAGGTGAGAAGTGCATCTCGCTTCTTCTCCAGCTCCCCCAGCTTCGCATGGTGCTCACTGGACTCGACGGTGGCGATGGTCTTATGAATCTCGACGAGGTTGTCGTGCATCTGTTGCACAAGCGTGGCCACGTCCATCTTAAACTACTACTGCGAGGCCTCCTGAGGCCGTCTTGCTCGAGTAATTTGGGGGCTATGGGGAGTAATGAAAAAAAAGGGGGGGGTATCACAAAATAGTTACCCCGGTCGAGCTGCCCGAGTTCGAGGGTTGCGGAATCGAACTGTAGAGAAAGACGGGAGAAGTGAGAGAGAAGAGGTGTAGGCGTGAGTCAGTAGCGGCGAGTAGAGGAGTCAAATATGCATAGGAGAGCAAGGTACTGAAACTTTGCGTCCCGGGAGGAGTGAAACACGGCCGCTACATATATCAGAAGTCTTCGATCCTTGGCCTCGGAAGCGATGGAACAGAAACGACCCACGCCGTATCTCTCCTGCTCCAAAGCCCGTCGATCGCGCGGCTATCGGACACTGGCTTATTCATGCCATCCCGGCTTAGCGGTCACATCTAGAGGAAAAGGAACGACGAGGCCGTCGTCACGGACGGACACTAAACGCATGCGCGCCCGACGAGAGGCGTCCTCCCCCGTTGGCTTCTGGGCGAGCGCGCCGGCGCCGTGAGCGAAGGGGCTAGGTCACCTGCATCGCCAGAAGGCCGGCCAGTCCGCACCCACTGGGGGGGGTCAGACAGAGACCCTGGGGCCCGAGCGCCCGCCCGGCCGGGCAGTTCAGGCAGCCAGGCAGGTGGCATTGGGCGCAAGGCCATGTCATCGCCCGTCGCGTCGCGTCGGCGCGGTGCTGAGTCGCCGGGGTAGCCTCGCTTGGACTGGACTGACGTGGACGGCCGGCTTCTGGCCATATGGCGAAGGGAGAGGGCGATGTGGGATCTTGCGGTTGGGCCAGCGAGATTGAAGGGGTGGAGGGGAGGTTGTGACCGGATCCATCCGTGGCGCGAGGGCTGGGAATAGAAGGTGGGGGTGCAACTGGGTGCGGCTTACGAAAACCAGGCAGGGCCTGTGCCGGCTTGGACTGCCAGGTTTCCGAGGGATCTGTTGCCGCCTTGCGGGCGGGCCCAACCCGGGCCCTGGCCCAGCAACGCCAGTGCCGCCCGCACAGCCAGGGGTCCTTTGCCGCGTTTCAGGTTCTGCTTGCTGGCGTCAGTGGCCACAGGCATAGGGCGGGCAGCAAAACGAGGCGCATGAATGCAAAGTCTCGTGGCCGGAGGTTGCTAGTTGACAAGTCAGCCACGCTGGGCCGAGTAGTATACGCACCGCCCCCACGGACCGTGCCTGCATAGTGGTGCTCCCCGTCCCGTCCACGGCTTGGGAGACGGGCCCGGCGTGCATCTGCCGCGATCCTACTCACGCATGAATACCAGACGTATGCGGCAACGGCTAGGCTGTTTCCCGCCACGCCGCTTGCCCTCTAGAGCCTCTGCCGCCTCGCGGGCCCTGGGCAGGCTGGTCGCCCGGTCGCATGATGCCGTGCTGTCCGCGTGCTGGGCAAGGTGGGCAGCTGGTTCTCTCACCGGCGGCCTCGGCCTTCCGGGGAACGTGTGCGGCTTCGCAGATGGCGATCCCGCTCGGCAGGCGCCAAGGCCGCCACGGCCAGCGTGGCCCGGCCGCTTGGGTGGTATGCAGCGCCCATCGCACCAGCGGATAGCCACCCTGGGCCTCGACAGGCTCGTCACTCTGCTCCGCGTGACCAGCCGTTCGCTCCCTTGCCTGCAGATACATGGGAAATGAAAGCATAATGCCCCCCGGAGAAACGGAGGGTTCTTGCGGTCGGGCACCCACGCGGCTCGGGCTCACCCCGCCCCCTACGCCGAGTGGGCCAGGCCCCGGGGCTAGAGCACGCGGCGGAGGGCTCGGGGGGAGGTCAACGGCATGGCCCTCAGCCCTCGATCCTGCGTGCACCTGGCAATACCACCCGACGCATGAAAACGGGCAGCAAAGCGGCCGTCGACTAGCCGTAGGCGGCTTCTATTCATAGGAAAGCCGTACGGCGAGACCGGCAGCATCGGCGCTCTGCTAGCTATGCCTGTACCCAGCACGCACTGCCTTACAGAACCTAGGAGGACGGCCCGTACCCGAGGGAGCCAGACCCTGCACATCACAACGGTTGGCAGGGGCATATCCCCCTAGTCGCGTTGTGCCTTGCCACGTCACCAGCGTCTGGCCCGCCGTGCACGCCGAGACCGTTCGCTGGCGATGGTGAGAGCACCATCGCATGGGCGTGCCATGTGCACGAGCGGACAGCCAAGGAACGGCACAAGGCAGACCCGCGTCTCGTTTACGCTGGGCGCCTGATGTGATTGGTCCCGATTACAGTCACGCGCCGCTGTCTACACTCCGAAGGCCTGGAAACAGGATTACAAAGCCCCCACGGAAGCGGTTGGTTTCCGCGGTTCAGGGCCAATTCTGAGCTCATAGTCGAGCAAGTTGCACGCCACTGTAAATAAGCATGGATGCATGAAAATTCATCAACCCAGGTCTCAAGTGGACGCGTCGAGACCCCAACTCAGCGTAGAGTGGTCGACACGCTCTTCGGTTCACGGTGGGGGAAACGGCAGATCGGTTTGCAAGACAATATAGCGCTGGACGCGGGTTTATTACAAGGGGATTAACAACCAGGTCTTTGATTCGCGGGGTTGTGTACGTGGCGATCTGGCGAAGAAGAGGGGGAGGGTCGTAATGAGGTATCAAGATCGGGGAAGCCCGGGGCTTAGAGCCAGTCCAACAGGGGGGGAAACGGCAAGGGCTGCGCTGCAGCGCCTTCGGCCGTACACGGATGGAAGCGGTGCCAGATCTTTTTTTTTTCGTCCACGACACCCGCACCAATTGCCATGTCAGGGTTAGATGGTCTTTTGCACGCCCTTGCCGGCCATCAGGGTCCGGGTGCGGAAGGTGTGGCGGTAGTTGATGCGGTTGTACGTGCCGAAGCCATAGGCGGCAAAGCCCAGAACCACCCACAGGCCCGTGATAACCAGGCCGACGGGGAAAATCATGAGGCTGACGCCTGGCAGAACAAAGGCCACGGTGCCGTTCGCAAGGCCGGCTTTCATATCATTGACGGCTGCCTGGGCCCTCGAGGTTTCCGACATGATGACCTCCTTAGAGAAGACACCGTTCACGAACGCGGCCTCGTTCGACGAGATGTTGGTGCTGACGGTGGAGCCAGCAGCATTCACGGCGTTGAGCGTCACCTGCGGCAGAACCAAAGCCTCAAGAAGCCCCCTGGGGGTAGTTGTCAGCACTACGGCCGGCTACACAGTCGCCAGAAAACGGAAACTTACATGGTCATGGGCTTGTTCATCTCTTCCTTGTCGATCTGGCCGACGAGCATATACTGCTGCAGCTGTCTGGCATTGTCGGCACGTTTTGCCACGCCGCTTGAGGCGGACTGGGGCGCAGCGGCCGTCTTGTTGGCCGAAATCGGCGAGACCGAGGCGCCGCGATACTGCAGGCCCACCTGAATCTTCTCGGGCGGGATGCCGGCAAAGCTGCCCGAGGCCGAGGAGACCTGGAACAGGCGCAGATCGGCCATGAAGGAGCCGACTTTCGTGTCCAGGGTTAGGAGGTTGTAACAAACGGCGGCGCCCGCGGGGTTCGAGGCGGCGTTGAGCTGGGCCAGCGACTCGGTGCAGAGCTTGATGGTCTCTTGATCCCACTGGGCCATGTCCACCCCTCCCGGCGCAGGCCCGGCCTGGGGCAGATTGACTGCGCCCTCCTGTCTCTCCTGCAGCATGGACAGCGCCGGGTCGCCCATCCGGGCATCCAGCATGTCGCTCCTTGGCGCCAGTTCATCCATGGCGCCGACGCTCGCCTGCGCCCCGGCGGCCAACAGCGAGGTGACCAGCGCCGTGCCCCAAATCATGCTCTTTACCATGGTCGTGACACTCGTGCGTGCTCGCCAAAGGAACCCCCTGCAGATTACTTGAGAGGTGTCGAGGCGGGCTAGGGTGGGATTAACCACAAAGCAGTAGGGAAAGTGATCCGGCCGGCGGTGGGTGAAGAATCGAAGTCGCGAAATGAGTGTATCCACGGAAGGGGCGTCGTCGTCGAGCAATAGGACAGGTCCGGTGCCGTCGTTCGAGTATCCAACGGGGAAGAGAGGGAAATAAGATCTGCGCAGCAGAGCGAGAGGCGGTTCTGTTTGATTTCAGAGGCGAGGCGAGGCGCAGGACGGGAAAAGGGTGTTCGAGGCCCACTGACGGAGGCACGCCAAGCACCAGGATCGGTAGCAAGGGCCGGGCGAGACGGGTGGGCGTGCGACGGAAGTGGAATGGGATTGCCAAAACGCCGAATGGGCGTCTGGATTGTACTGTGCTGCGCGAGGGGTGTCCACGGAGCGAATCAATCGAGCCTCTACCGCTTCTGGCCTCCCCTGTAGTCTCAAGGCTTCCTGAGCCCTCAAGAGTCCGTGGCGCGGTATGAAGAGAGCGCGGCCCAGCAGAGGCAGCAGGCCAGATGGGACGATGCAGAAGCCGGCGGGTATCAGATGGCACCACGGAATGCTCTGCGATTGGCCTCTGGCACCGACGGGCCCTTGACACAGAGCTGGAACAAGAGACGCTCTTCCATTTGTTGTATCACGGGGGGCCGGGCCCTCTGTCGCATGTTGTTGACGATGTAACAGGGACCGTCGCAGGGCAGCCAAATGAGTTAGTGCAAGTCTCGAGCCTTGGACCGCCGCTGATTGGTCCACCGCCCTAGTGAGGGTTGCGGCTGACCCCACGTGTACCTCCAGTGCCCCTGCAATTCTGGCCCTCCATTTTGAGTGCCTCCATTTCCGGACCCTCGTCCTACGCGCGCGCGCGCTCGCTCGATGGGGGGGGGGGAGACGATGAGCAGGCATTCCGTCGCTCCGGCGGCCCATGAGTAAATGATGTCGGCGTACGGATTAGACGGCACGTCCGGGATCGGCTCGCATGGCGCCGCCATGCAAATCATACCCAAGATCGGTCGATAGGAGGCATCGACGGCGGCTTGATGGAAGCCCGGGCGTGATGCACGGCGGGTACATCGTAGATTCACCTTGCTAGGCTCAAACGGCTGGATCGCATGCACTTGGCGACGGGGGCCTCTGGGAATCCGATGCCGGCTGAGAGCCCTCGGGGGCGCTGCAGACCACCGTTTTCTCTGCCAAGAAAGCCTCGGCAACCCCTGACGTGAAAACACATGGCACTCGCTGTCAAGCCCGTAATCGAGCCCAAATAGACGGGCCACTGCACCAAACGAGCGGGACAAGCCGAAGGGAGCTGAATACTTAACTTAAACGCACGGCCAGTGGTGCCGCTGGGTGGTTGTGGGCTGTAAGCCCTTCGAATCCTCCAAAACCGGCGACACCCCGCGCCCAGCCGTCTTGATCGTGAGTGCCAACACAGCCGGGCTGTCTGTCCCCCAAAGGGCGCGCCTTGTAAACGAGAGCCCCGCCGCCTGCGGGCTGCGTGAATCCGTACAAAGACAGACCTTCCAGGCCAGGTTCTACAGCGTTTATAAGTAAGACGTATGACAGTACCCCTCCACATTACTTACATATCAACGGACATCGCGAAGCCAAGGGCTGCCATCTGCAAAAGACATGAAGCCAGCCCGGACGACCAAGACAGCAGTCGTGCTCATCGACGTGCAAAATGGCTTCTTCCACCCGACGCACTGGGGCACCAGCCGCAGCACGCCGCAGTGCGAACACAACATCGGCCTGCTCCTCGCGGCCGCGCGCCGCCACCAGGAGGGGGCCGAGGGCCCGCCGCTCGTCTGCCACGTCCACCACCACAGCAAGGCGCCCGACTCGGCCCTGCGCGCGGACCGGATGATCGAGGTGCCCTCGGGCGCGGGCACGGTGCGGGTCGTGGCCGTGGACGCGCAGCCCTTCGCCGCGCCGGCGCCGGGCGAGAGCGTCTGGGTCAAGCACGTCAACAGCGCCTTCATCGGCACGGAGCTCGAGGGCTTCCTGCGCGCCCGGGGCGTGCGCCAGCTGGTGCTCTGCGGCCTAACGACGGACCACTGCGTCAGCACCTCGGCGCGGATGGCCGCCAACCTGGGCATCGTCGACGCCATGGGGGCCCACAACGGGGAGCCGGGCGAAATCATCGTGGTCCGGGATGCCTGTGCGACGTTTGCGAAAGGCGGATTTGACGCGGAAACGGTGCATGCTGTCGGTCTCGCGAGCTTGGACGGCGAGTTTGCTACCGTCGTGGACACGAAAGACGTAATGGCCACTATATTTGGTGACTCCTAGGAGAGATGGCTCCAGGCGATGCCAACGCCCAGGATGCCACGTGAAAACAATACAAATGAGTGTTGGTCGTCGTGCTCCCACGGGACGCCGCAACACCAAATTCCACCCCGTCCCAACCTGGAGCTGCCTGCATCCTATCGCCCGAAGACAGACCGAACAGCAGAGAGAGGCCTCGGTGCCCGATCCTTTACAAGGTGCACGGTCTTGATGAAGACAAGATAAATGCTGACGACGGCCCAGAACCAAATGACGAGGGAAAGCGCCCAGCCGATTCTGGCATCCACAACCTTTGCTGCAAGTAGACGACGGGCTGCGGTATTGACCATGATCCACGCCAGCATCGGCTTCCCCGAATGCACCGGGTTATCGGCCGTCGACTGGCGGGCGGCCTGCTCCGCTTCGCGCTTCTTGATGGTTCCCGCCATCTTCCAGGCGACCGTGTTGCCGATCTTTTCCCACGTTGCTTCGCATGCCTGGCCGCGGGCTGCCTGGGCGAACTGCTCACGGAGCGGCCGGTCGACGGCCAGCTCCAAGACCTTCTCCACGAAGCCGTCCAGATCGTCGGGAGGGACCAGGTAGCCGCCCGCCCCGTGCTCGATGATGTCGGACGGGCCGCCTTCGTCGCGCGCCACGACGGGCACGCCGCTGGCCAGGGCTTCCAACACGACCAGACCAAATGTCTCGGTGACGGAGCAGTGCAGGAAAACATCGGCCGACGCGTAGTGCATCATGAGCTCTTCGCCCACCCGGAACCCCGTGAAGATAACCTTGCCCTTCTGCGACAAGGGCGCGAACAAATCCTTGACCTCCTGCTCCACCGTGGCGTTGCGGTTGCCGCCGACGACGACGAGCTTAAAATCCAACCCGCGAGCGTCCAGTTCGTTGGCGGCCTGGGCCAGGAACGGGAAGCCCTTCTCGCCCGCGATTCGAGAGCACGTAAACAAGATGACCTGCCCGTCTGGCGCCCATTCGCTGCGCAGCTTGTCGCTTCGCTTCGAAGGGTTGAACCCCACGGTATTCACACCACGTCGGAGCACTTCCATTTTGGCTTCTGGCACCCCAACTTCGCCTTTCAGGTAGTTTCCAACAAAGGTGCTGGGGTAGAAGACCGTCTTGACCGAGGGGTCTTGGAACAAGTAGCCCTGGACCGTTGAAAGCATCCAGCTTGCGAAGCCGCCCAGAGGTCGGGGGAACAAAATCTTGCAGTAGGCGCCCAGGTCGGTCTGGAAGTTGCATATCACCGGCACCTGGGCGTCTCGTGCTTGCTGTTGCACCTGCAGCATGATCTGGAACCCCAGAGAGGCTGGGCTGCCCAAATAGACCAGGTCGGGCGGACAGCCAAAGGTCCTTTCGTATAATTTAAGGAGCCGGACGGGGTATACGATAGACAGCTCCGGGTTGAAAGGCAACGGGTATCCCGCCACCCTGATCTCTTGGTTGCGAATGACGTGGCCCGGATCGTCATTCTCCTGTGCGCAGAATGTGTTCACCTTGGTGTGGTTGTAGGGCGCAACCACGGCCACCAGGGCGCCGTGGGCGCGCAGGTGGTTGACCAAGTTGAGGTTCGTACGGCTGACACCGTTGATGGGACCAAAGGACTCGACGCATAGCAGGATGCGCCGACCCCGTAGGGAGGTTGGGAATGTGTTTCCATCGTGTGCAACACTCATGGGGGCGGGCATGCTGAAGGCGGTGTAGCGAGCGATGCTATGGAGGAGTGAAGGGATATCCCGTGGCCGTGTTCCAGGTGTACTGGTGCTCCTGCCGTCGCCTTCCCGTCTCGCACAGGGCCCAGGTGAGGAGTTACGCGCCGTGCCGAGCCCGCTCAAGGATACCAACCGGGCTACACGTAGGGGCTATCGTGACTTTTCGTGTAACCATAGTCTCTACCACCGAATTGACGGCTGGAAACCGTTCTAGGCCCCCTTGGCGCGCCACGGCCCTCTGTGTGAGCCAGGCTGCGGGGTTCACAGCGCCACAGCGGCAGGTAAGGCTCCATGGTCGATAAGCAGGACGGAAAGTGGCGGCTAATCACACGAGGTCGTATGGCAATGATTGTACACTTCCCCGCTTCGCTCTCGGAGCTTTCGAACGTCATGGTGGTGGCACAGGCAAGTCCGGCGGAAGAGCGAGAACGTGACTGATATCGGATCTCTCTTGATTGGAAGCCTGATCTTTAATGTGCAACAATCATCCCTTTAGCGAGACAGCCACCTGGCGTTCGGGCTCAGCGCTGGAGCGATGACTGCCCCGGGCGACGTCCTATATGAAGCAAGGTATGCCTTGGCCAGGCTCGGCTGGGTCTTTTTATACAAAGCCGACATTTCTGTCCGCTGTCCCGGAATGATGATGGCACGGCCATGCTCTGACAATGTTTCATAAGCCTCTCGAGAGATCGAAGCGCGAGATCCGCCTCTTGCGGATCCTCCCCGGGCCTGGAGTGAACCAGGACGGGGCAACCCCGCAGGGAGAGACGCCCGCATCCGATATAGTGTCCTGCAAGATCCAGCACTACAGTCTGGGCGACCCGGCTTACGAAACCCCGAAAGTCCCGCTCGACTGGAGCGACGTGACCGATGAACCATGGCTACCCACGCACGATGCCGGGAACCGATTCCCGTGGGGCGACTTCGTGGCGCTTTCGTACACGTGGGGCCACGCCGTACCAACCCGCGAGGTTCTGATTAACGACTCCATCGTGAAAGTGCGCGCCAATCTCGAGGAAGCGTTACGGGCCCTCCGGACGAAGCGGCCGCTGCGGGACGGGCTGCTGATCTGGATCGACGCCCTCTGCATCGACCAGGACGACCAAACCGAGCGTGAGACCGAGGTGAAGCGGATGCGCTCCATCTACCAAGCAGCACGCGACGTTGTCATCTGGCTAGGCCCCGAGGAAAGCGGCGATGCCACGGCCATAAACCTACTGCGGGCCATGGCCACGTCCGTCGCCGAGGGAACAGAGGAGGCGCTGGAGCTGAGCCTCCGCCGGGACCCTGACCAGTTCGGTGCGGGCTCATGGCGCGCGCTGGGCCAGCTGCTGAACAAGAGGTACTGGAACCGGCTGTGGATCATACAGGAGATCGTCATGGGCGGCGCTAAATCGCCCGTCCTGTGTGGCGACAGGGTGATTACCTGGGGCGAGATCTACCACGGCGTCTTCACCTTCGGCTCGCGTATCGACGACCTTATGTTCTCCCTCGTGGAGAAGGAAACCAAAGAGGCGGGCTTGGTCTACCGCGGGCTGAACCGCCTCAAGTTCACCCACTTGTGGCTCGAGCAAGAAGTGCAGGCCGGCGCTGGGCTGAACCATTACATGTCGATGCTCGACCTCGCGCGGAAGTCGTACGTATCCGAGCCGAGGGACCGGGTCTACGGTATCCTGGGCATTGTCCCGAAAGAAGTAGCCGATCTCATAGATGTCGACTACGATATGGAACTCGCTCAGGTCTATACATCGTTTACGAGAAATTGGATCTCGGCCAGTAAGTAACATGGACGCGCAAAGCAAATGGCGACTAATATGGATCCCCCCCCCCTGGTTTAGCAAACTCCTTGGAGATACTCGAGCAGTGTTCCACGACGAGCGCGGACCGCCCGTCGTGGGTACCCGGCTTGGACGCGTGGCACCATGTCCGCCTCTTCAGCGGTTCTCCGTGCTTTTACGCTGCCCAAGGGCTACGGCGTCCGGTCTCCTTCTCGGAAAACGGGCGCAGATTGGTGGCCGAAGCCGTCCTAGTCGGCGTCGTCGACGGCCTGGGGACCAGCTACCACGAGAACCCGCAGCCTATGGGGCCGTCCGACGAGCTCGTCCCGGCCCTGTCGTCGGCCAGCGCATACGGCTCGGGCGACGACCTCGCACGCGCTGTCTGGCAAACCCTGACGGGGAACCGCGACCCGGACGGCGGGCCGGCGCCGGCCGCGTACCACCGCCTCCTTGACTGTGCGTTCCCGTCAGACGACAACACCGCGGGGTTCTGGCGCGGCCGCAAGGCCTTCCAGCGCGTCGTGTGGCCCAACCGCGACCTGGAGATCGGCGGCCGGCCGCTGCGCAGCTTCTTCCCCGCGCAGGATCGGCCGCCGGGCGTCTCCGACTCGCCGCCCTGCAAGCGCGCCTTTGAGCGCATGTTCCGCTTCCACCGCGCGCGCCGGCTGGTCGTCACCGTGGCCGGCCACTTTGGCCTCGCGCCGCACGCCGCGCGAAGGGGAGACTGCATCTTGGTCCTGCCGGGCTGCGACGTGCCCATGGCGGCCCGGCCGATCCGGGGGTCCGAGGGCTCCTTCCAACTGGTTGGCGGCTGCTACTTGCAGGGCTTCATGGAGGGCGAGCTGGCGAGGGAACGCGGCGACGCCGGCCTCGGCTGGCAGACGGTTGCATTTTCATGACGATCAAAGCGTACCGAGGGGACCGTTTCAGCCTGCGCGCCACCGAGTGGCTGAGCAACACGCGGGTGGGAAAGAAGATGGCCCTTCTGGGTGGCGCCGTCAAGGCCAACACGTCCGATACGCGCGAGTCGCCGGCACTGGAGATTGTCCAGGCTCTACTGCAGGAAGGGCTAGAAGAAGTCGCCGTCGTCGACCCGTGTTGCTACCCCGCCGTTGTTCGCGAAGAGATGCGCACGCTCTCAAGGGGGTAGGCGGCTTTGCAAACGGAAGGGCGCCTGGTTATGGTGTATAAAAACCCGCAAAGAGCCTGCGCGGCAAGCCCCGCGGTACTGGACACGACAGAGTGTGACAAATTCCGCATCGCCCCGCGGCCTCTCCTCCCTGTCATGCCGGGAAGGACTACGGCATTGCGAACAACCATCTCCAAGACGCCCGCCCAGCCCCTCGATCCGCGCCCCTTTGCTGGCTTTCGGCCTACCGAGACGGAGATGTTGCCGCCACACAATCTCTTGATGCACTCGGCCTTGGCATACTCAGACAACGACCCCCTGAGGCGCTACAATATGCTCTCATCGAGATGGGCGTCCGGATCGAGAGCGTCGGAAGGCAGAGTCTGTACCGAAAGCCGAGAGGAGAAAGAGGAAGAGAAGTAGCGGCGACGTGGTCGTTTGGTCCTTTGATGCATTCACGGCAGTGTTTGAGGATGTCCAGGATGAGGGAACATGCGGGGGGAGATGATGCAGCAATGGCGGCCTAGAATATTGTGAGGAGTAATCGACGCTTTTTCTTCGTTTCACGTTAGCCTCGAGTGCTTGCCTGTATACCACGGCATATGGTTTAAACGAATTGGAATTTCGAAAATCACTTCCCACGAAACGGGCCAGATAAAAATATAAACTGCGTTCAGGAGATCGTGTACCAACCAACAGATCTATGTCTTCAAGCCACCAACCCCCTCTTTTGTTTTTTGAACCCCCTTCGAGAACTGAACAGCCAACGGCCCCCCGTACAAGCCGTATACCACCAAGGAGGAGATAATAATGGAAAAGCAGGCTTAAATAGCCTCAAGCGGGCGGTTGACAAGCGCCTCGAGGGCGCTCCCCAGGTCCTTCAGCAGCTCCTTGGCGAAGTCGATCCACTCGCCAAACGTCACAATCTCCAGCGTCATCTCGTCGCCCTTGACAAAGGCCTGGATCTTCCACTCGCGCAGGGGCTCGTAGTGGGGGTAGACGGTCTCGGTGCGGCAGCGGGCGGGGCCGAGCGTCATGGTCTCGACGTGGTAGACGTCCTGGTGGACGACCGAGTCGAACCAGGCGGCGTCGGCGGGGGCCCAGTCGGTGCAGCGGGCGACGATCTCTTCGAGGCCGAGGCCCTCGTGGCGGGCCGAGGCGATGTGCTGGTACTGCACGGCCTCGAGCAGGTCGAGGCCCGAGGCGCCGGCCGCGAGGCGGACGCGCACCGGCACGTACTGCCAGGCCGGGCCCATGACGGCGTCGCCGCCGGCCGGCAGGTCCGTGTTGCGGCCGCTGACGACCTCGCCGAAGACGACGTCGCGCGTGCCGAGCCGCCGTGCCAGGCACAGCGCCCACGCCGCCGTCGGCAGCGTCGCCGCCGTCACGTCGCGCGGCCGCGCCGCGATGCTGTACGTCGCCTCCACGGCCGCCGGCACCCGCGCGCCCAGCGGGATCGCCGGCCGCAGCACCGAGAGCCCCGGCGCCCCGCGCAGGAGCTCCGTCCAGTACGGCACGCTCCGCGGCCCCGCCCGCCGCAGCGTGTGGTGCACAAACGCCGAGAAGAGCACAGTCGCCGCCGGCGCCGCGCCGTCGTACAGCGCGCCCAGCTGCCGCAGGAGGCCCACGAGGCAGATCTCGTCGTACTGCGCGTGCGAGATGCGCAGGACGAGGCAGCGCCGGGCCGGCCGCGGCGGCGCGTCCCGCGGGTCCTGCTCCGCCGGCGGCTGGCGCACGAGGAAGAACTTGACAAAGGACGAGCCGTGGGGCATGGGCGCCTGCACATCGACGTCGCAGACCGCCCGCGCGAACGCCGCCACGTCCTGGTGCGCGGCCAGGACGTACTCCTGGATCTCGGGCTCCAGGGCGTCGAGCACGACGCCGAGGCACTGGCCGTCCGCCTCCACGAAGACGGTGCGCAGGATCTCGTTGCGGGCCACGAGCGCGCGGCAGGCCGCGGCCAGGCGCGCCTCGTCGACGTCGCCGTCGAGGTGCAGCAGCTCGTAGCGCGCCGAGTAGCGCGGCAGCCTGACGGTGCCGTCCACGGCCACCTTCTGGAGCGGCCGCGCCGGGTAGGCGTCGCGGACCGTCCAGTCGCGGCGCGCGAGCAGCGGCTGGAGCGCCGCCTCGACGCCGGGCTCCTGCGCGTCCACCCACGCCGGGCGCAGGAGCGAGAAGGGCGCCGGGGTCTCGTCCTCGGCGGCCGGGGGCTCGGCTTGGGTGGTGGCCAGGACGGCGGCCATGTCGTACAGGGTACGGTTCTTGAACACCTGGGCGACGCTGAGCCCGTAACCCTCGGCGCGCGCTTCCGACACGAGCTTCATGGCTCCGATCGAGTCGCCGCCGAGCTGGAAGAAGCTGTCGTTGAGCCCGATTTCCTCCTCCGGGATGCCCAGGATGCGGCTCCACGCTTGGCACAGTTTGCGCTGCTTCACCGTCGAAGCCGCGACTCTGGCCGTGCGGCCGGCGGGGGGCTTGGCCTTGGCCGCCTTGGCCGACGGGCGTTCGACGAGCGTGATGGAATCGTCCAGTGCGTACTTGGCCAGCTGTCCGGTTCGGTATACCGCCTCGACTGGCACGTCCTCGAGCCACTGCGGAGGCTCGATGCGCTCGAGCCGGTGGTCCCCAAGGCAATGCACCACGAGCTCTCCCACGGCCCCGAGCGGAACAAGCCGGTTGTGGTTCGCCGGGTCGACAATCCACGCGTCGGTGACCTGCAGATCGGAAAAGCGAGAGGAACGCTTCAGCGTAGGCCCGCTGATGCGGCTCAGCCGCGAAAGCTCGAGCAAGTCCTTGTCGTCCAGGATCTGCAGGTCCCCGAGCCGCTTCGCCGGGGTCTCGCAAAATTGCTGAACCAGTCTTCCCAGCTGCGAAAGCATCCGTTGCATCTGGGGACTGGCCACGGTGTTGCCGTCGAAGCTGGCCATGATCAGGAAACCCCTGGGGTCCAGGGAGCAAACAAGCATCAGGGCGTACGTGTTGAACTTCAGGGCCTCCTGGGCCGCCTCCTCGTCGTTCGCGGGGACAAAGGCGTCGGCCGGCCGGTCGACCGCCGGCTCCGGGACTGCGTCGTCGGCACTGGGGTGCAGCACAAGGCCGGTGCGGAGCTCGCATGCTTCCATCGCGTCGGGGCTCAGGCGCCGGATGTGTTGCAAGCCGAAATGCTCGTGGGGAATGCCGCGTATCGACTGGTCGTGGATTTCTTGCAAGAACTCGCCCACCGTCAGGTCCAGGTCAACCTGGACGCGGACGGGGATCGTGGCGATCATGGGCCCTTCCATCTCCTCGATGCCCGGAATGGGCGCGTTTCGCCCAGTCAGCGTCTCCCCGAAAACGACGTCGCCGGAAGCCATGTAAGAGGCCACCAGCAGTGCCCACGCACCGCGAATAGCGGTGGCAACCGTGGTGCCGCCGAGACGCCTCTCGACGGCAACGTAGTGCTCCAGCAGCGAGTCGGCTTGCTGTTGGTATCCCTGGTACGGCAGAGTCGGAAACTGGGTGCCACTGGCGCCTTCGAGCCGTTCTCTCCAATACGACGCTGACTCTTCGCGGTCCAGGTTGCAGAGGTATCGGACGTAGGCGTTGAAGCCCGCGGGACGCTCCGTCGTGAGGCCCTGGTAAGCCCTGTTGACGCGCTCGACGACGAGCGGCATGGACCAGCCATCGTACAGGGCGTGGTGCATGGTGAGCACGAAATGAACCGTGTCAGTCGCGTTCTCCTCCGCCACAATGGCATAACGAACCAGGGGTTTCCCCAGCTGGGCCTGGTCTTGCCGGTCCAGCGCCAAGAATTCATTGAGATTCTGCCCCTCGATGACGGGGCAAACGAAGTCGTCCTTGACCACGACTTGCACGAGGCCCTTGCCAGCCACTTGGACAATCCTCGTTCTGAGAATGGGACAGCTTTTCGAGGCCGCTTCGAAGGCTCTTGCTAATCTCCGTGCAGCTTCTAGTTCGGGCATCTTGATGACACGCTGGGCAACGTAGGCTTCAGTGACCTTGGCCGACAGTGCCATGAGACCCTCCTGAAGCGGGGAGCACGGGTAGACGTCCTCGACTTGCTCCGGCGCCAGGCCGCACAGCGCGGCGGTATCTTGCTGTGCCGAAGCGGCCGTCCATGCCCGGCCCAGGAGGGAGAAGGGCTCCACTGTCATGTCGCTCTCGGTCGGGGTGGGTTTGGCGAGCCCGGCCATATCTTCAAGCACCGGGTGGCCAAAGATATCGGCTACCGAGAGCGAGATGCCCTGCGCCCGGGCCGCCGCTACCAGCTTCATAGCCCGTAGCGAGTCACCTCCCAGGGTGAAGAAGTTGTCCGTTGCGCTGATCTCCAAGTGCGGCTCCAGCACACCGGTCCAAACCCGGGCAAGCTGGCGCTCCATATCCGTCGAAGGCTCGCGTCTCTGAACCGTCGCCGCTGCAAAGCTGGCAATGTCCTTCCTGCTTAGCGATACGCCGAACTCGCGTAGCATTTTCCGGTTGGTCTTGGCCGAAACCAGTAACGGCATGGACTTGAGCGGCAGATAAGCTGCCGGTATCATGTATATAGGGAGGTATTCCGACAGGGCCTTGTCCATGGTCGCCAAGCAAGATTGTATGGTAGGAGAGAAGGCCCCGAGGAGGTCATACGGATCGTGCACTATGGCGGCGTGCTCCGAGACGAATGCCACGAGCGTGAGCTCGTCGCTGGCACCTCCGAGCTTGATCACTTCGGCAGCTACTCGGACGCCCGGCGGAAGCTTGTTGCGCATGTGGTGCTCGATCTCGGCCAGCTCTATCCGTTGGCCACGGAGTTTCACTTGCTGGTCGCCCCGGCCGATGAAGACGATGGAGCCGTCCGTGTCATACTTGACCAGATCGCCAGTCTTGTACAGACGGCCGTTTCGGCCCGCGTAGCCTTTGCAGCCAGCAGCCAGGAAGTCTGGATCGTTGATGAAAACAGCAGCCGTCTTCTCCGGGTCTCCGAGATAGCCCGGCCCTACAATGGGGCCCTCTACCAGCAGCTCACCCACGCTGCCGAGGGGAACAAGGCGGTTGTGGTCCTCCGGCTCGACGATCCACATGGTGCCGCCGACACCTTTGCCAATGGTCACCTGCTCCTTGCCGTCGCGCCCTACTTGGTTGTTGATGGTGCAGCCGACGGTGCACTCGGAGGGGCCGTAGGCATTGACCACGTTCGTCTTCTGGCTCCACCTCGCTGCGTCTCCGTTCGAAATGGCTTCGCCGCCGAGGGCCAGAACCTCAAGAGAGGGAATAATATCCGAATCCAGAACGCGGGCGACCGAGGGAGTCATGCCCACCAGATTGACCCGCATCCTGCGGATGGCACCGCTCAGGTCGTTCACTCGCTCGGCCTCGGACGGAATGCAGAGGCAGCCTCCGTTGGCCAGGGTGCAGAGCATGGAGTCGATACTCACGTCGAAGGCATACGACGCAAAGTCCAGCACGCGCGAGCGGGGCTGGTAGCCGATCAAGCCGGCTCGAGGGAGGGCACCGCTCGTGTAGTTTGCGTGCGTCACCAGGACCCCTTTGGGCTTTCCAGTGCTGCCAGAGGTAAACTGGATGTAGAGATTCAAGTCCGAGTCCACGACGGGCAGGGCCGTGGAGCTGTCGTCGGTGTCCAAGGGCAGACCCGGCACGACGACCAGCGTCGCTTGCGGTGCGATCTTGGAGCCCAGGCTCTCCTGGGATGCCGAGGTCAGGATATGTCGGGCACCGGTCTGCTCGACGATGGCGCGTAGCCGTCCCTCGGGCTGGCTGGAGTCCATCAGCGCGAAGGTGCCGCCAGCTTTCATGATGGCCAGCACGGCGACGACGGTCCAGCGTGACTTTTCGAAACATAGGGGTACGTTGCAGCCCGGGCCTACGCCGAGAGAGACGAGATGGCGAGCCAGACGGGTGGAGGAGCGTTCGACCTCCCCGTAGGTGAGCGTGCCATCCCACGAGTCTACGGCAGGCCGGTCTGGTTCACGACCGGCTTGGTGGGCTATGAGCTGGTGCATGCATGTGCGTAAAGTAGGCGGGACGGGTGTGTTCCATCTCCAGATCTGCTCGAGGTGCTCGGGCGCGAGGCCGTCGCTCTCGAGCTCTGTCGGAGGGGTCGAGATGGGGCTGCTGGCCGTGTCCTCGGCCGCGTCTACGGGCCCGTAGAGGCCAGGGCCGGCTTCTGTTGCTCGAGACATTGGCGGTGCGACTTGGGGGAGACCCGTCGGGGCGGGGAGGACAGTGCTGGGACGGTGCCTGCGGGCGAGCATGCAGAGGAGAGGAGCAAGCACGAGAAGACCACGACCGTCGCACGCTGGCGACAACAGGAACAAAATGGCGCGGCCGGGAACGCCCTCGGCCGCCGTGCATGGCGGCCCTCCACCGGCCTCACCCTCATCCGGCTGTGCCTCTCGCAGGCGTCCCCGCCTGGCGCCGTTTCCGGCAGCGTGACGATGAGGGTGGGCTCTGATGTCGCATGGCGTCGGCGACGACAGTGACGCTCATTGGGTCGACCGTGAACACTCACACCATCACGAACCCAAAGCCCCGCTCCAAGCGGATCTGATAACTTAAAAAAGGATCTGATAAGCCGAGGAATCCCTTACCGGCGACAAATTCTGCATTCGACAGGGATGCCGCCGTGGTTGCGCCCGCTAGCGCCCGGAGATGATCGGATCAGATAAGATCACCAGCCCCATTGGGTGTGAGTACGATGTGCATGTTGCTCTGGGCCCGTCCACTTCACACCACAGGTGGCGATCCGGTCTCGGCCATGAGGTTTGCGGGAATTACCTTGCCCGGCAGGTTACGTAAGTCTGCTCTCCGCGCCCTTGCCCCCACGGGAAGCGCCAGGCTTCCGATATGGGCCTGTCTGCTCCCTCGGACGATGCCCCTCCCCCTCGGTACCTTGGGCAAGATAGCTGGGTACTCGGGCCAGCGCGCAAGCGTGTCGCGTGCTTGAGCCACGAAGGCGAAAGGATGCGGGCCCCTTTCTGCCCTACCCCTTGCACCTGGGCGGGATGCCCGGTGGTCTGTCTTCGTCTTGTTTTCGGAAGCCCACAGGCCAAGTTTTACACTTGACAGCCGCGGCCGCTCGTCAAAACCCGGGTCGGGTCGGACCCCGAGAGCAAGAAGCCCCTGTGTTGGAAAGCCAGGCCGCGCACCCCGTGAACCCATGCACCCGAGGCGGCCACCCCCTGAATTGGGCGGCGGGCTCTCGCTTTTCCACCAGGAGATGCCATCCCATGTTCTCGTCCCGACGGTTTGGCTATGCCGGCCATGCAGCTGAACGCTAGAAGGGCCCTAAGGAAAGCGGCTGTACTAGAGGGGAAACCGCGCTCCTGCTAACCCAATAATGGCACGTGGTGGCTGGCTGAGCAGCAGGCGCATTAGGCCATTCCCCACGCCGAGAGGCCCAGACCTGGCAGTTGATCCAGCCGTCTTCAACCACGCCCCGGGTGGGGGTGAGGATGAAGTGCTTCATCGCTCACGATGCGCCCGCCGCCCGCGCGACGCCGCCATGCGGACCCCATCCTGGCGACAAATTAGACCTGAAGACCGGCTAGTCTTCGCCGCTTGAGGCTCTGGCACGGCTCTGGCACGGCCTCGAATGGCCGGCCACGCCAGTAGCCAGGCGCATCATCTCCGAACGCTCCATCTTCAGCTTCGCGCAGGCGGCTGGGGCTCGCCGGCGAGGATGGCTTCATTCATCGAGGACAATCCAGCGAAGAGTAGTCGCGCCATGGGCGAGGCCGCCGGGTATAAAGCCACGGTCCATCCGTCTGTGGTCACACGATAAACACCAGCGCCGACAAGCCTCGCAGATCACTCACGCGCTGCCTATCTCCCAGCTTTTGTGCCGTTGTCCTGATGGCGCCGTCCGCTCTTTCTGGCCTCCGAGCCGCATCGCTCTTTTCTCTACTTGCCAGCGCTTCCGCTCTGCCCAGTCTGGCCACGCGCCAGGATGGCGGCTTTTCCTACAAGGGCTGCTACGTCGACAATGTTGGCGGCCAGCGGGCCCTGGGCGCCTCGACCTACGCCGACGACCAGATGACGGTGGAGAGCTGTGCGAGCTTCTGCAAGCAACACCGCTTCTTTGGTGTCGAGTACGGCCGTGAATGCTGGTGCGGCGATGCCGAGCCCAGCACCAAGGCCGACCGGGCCGAGTGCTCCTTTGCCTGTCCCGGCGATGCTTCCAAGACGTGCGGAGCGGGCGATCGCCTCGACGTCTACGGCAATGCCGTGGTGGCGCCGCCTTCGCGACAGCCGGCCAAGGTGGCCGGCAAGCAGTACCTCGGCTGCTTCCAGGACAGCCCCGAACGGGTCCTACCCAGCAACATCATGGCCTCCGACGACATGACGGCCGAGAAGTGCGCAGCCAACTGTTCCGGCTTCGATTACTTTGGCACGCAGTACGGCCGCGAGTGCTACTGCGGCAATGACGCCCCGACCGTCTCCGTCTCCGAGTCCAAGTGCTCCGTACCCTGCGCCGGTAGCGACACCGAGCTCTGCGGCGGGGGCATGCTTCTCAACGTCTGGGGTCCCGCATCGACCGTGACGACGTCGCCGACCACTGCCGAGACCTCGGCCCCTGGCCCCACTGTGTCGGGCTTCTCCTACGAGGGATGCTACAGCGAGGTCGCCGGTCGTGCGCTGACGGGTACGCAGACCTTCGACCCGGAAATGACGGTCGAAAAGTGTGCTTCCATCTGCGCAAGCTACGGCGTGTTCGGAGTGGAGTACGGCTCGCAGTGCTTCTGTGGCACCCGGCTCTCGCCCGAAAGCACCGAGCGGCCCGAGACCGAGTGCGCCATGCCGTGTGGTGGCAACACCAGTCAGCTTTGCGGTGATGCCAACCGCCTGGGCGTCTTCGCGAAGCCCGGCGCCCAGCAAGCGGTCGCTGCCCCGACCAACGTGCCCCGTCTCGACGGCTACCAGTACAAGTCGTGCTGGACCGATGACGTGAACCGCCGCGCCCTCACCGGCCCGACGTACAGGGCCGACGATATGACCGTCGAGAGCTGCAGCGCTTTCTGTGCGGGGCACGACTATTTCGGTACTGAGTACGCACGCGAATGCTACTGCGGCGACCTGCCGGCCGCCGGGCAAGCTGCCCCCGCGTCTGACTGCAGCCAGCTTTGCGCCGGGGACAGCACTCAGTGGTGTGGCAATGGTAACCGTCTCAGCCTCTATTCCACCATCGACGAGGCCCGCTGTGACATGGATGTCTTCGCGTCGGAACTGGGTGTCTCCCCGGAGACCTGCTACTCCGTTCTTGGCCTGTCTCATCCCGTGGTGACCTCGACCGTGTATGCCACTTTCTCCGTTTCAACCCAGGTGAGGCGTCTCTGACCGATATGACGATGAGGGCTTCGGCTGACTCTGGGACAGCTTCCCGACGCCACGACGACGACGCAGGCCAACCCGATGACCACCTCGGCGCCTACTGTTACCGTCACTAGCACCACGTCGTAAGTTGCAAGCTCCCGGGGGCTGTTCGGGGATGCGGGCTGATGAATACCTCCAGTACTACCACTCTCACTTCCACCGCCACTCTCGACTGGCGCCAAGGCCCTTCGGGCATTGCCCCTCTCAACAAGCGGAACGTGGGTGGGATCGCGTCAAACTCCACCATGACCAGCCCATCCACGGCCAAGCCTATGATCTACATGATGGAGCAGAGCCAGCTGACCGTGGTGGAGGGCCGCCGCGCTCGTCGAGCCCAGCCGAGCCTCCTCGAGGGCACGATGACGGCCACTGAGACGGCGGCGGCTGCTGCCAGCTCTCCCTCGGGGACCGACGCCGGGCGGCTCGCGACCGAGTGCAAACAGTGCCGCGCCAACTTCCCCACCGCCACCACGGCGACTTCGTATACCACCGTCTCGACGACGCTGACGGTGGCGACGCTCAGCGGCCAGGTCATCACGGTCACGCAGCCCCCCGCCACGACCGTCACCGAGACGCCCACCGCCATCGTCTACACCGCGGCGACGGAGACGGCGACGAGCACGACGACTCTGCTGCCGGCGGCGTGCACGGCCCCCACGACCTACGACTCGCTGAGCTGGGCCCGGAGCACCCGCGTCGTCTTGTGGTCGGGAGTGACCGACGCCCACGGCTGCTGCGCGGCCTGCATGAGCGGCGCCGCGCCCAACTGCGAGGTGTGGGGCTTCTTTTACGATTGGTACAGTCAGCGGAACGTCTGCCAGATCTTAACCGCCGAACCCGACACTTGGTATGGCGATTCCAATGGCATTAGCGGAACCGTTACCGCCGAGTGTCCCCTAGGCGATGGCTCCGGCGCCCGGTGGACGCCGCAGATGTCCGGTGCGCGCACCGATTTGAAGAACTCAGGTATCGGACCTTGCTTCCCCAAGGTTTCTCATTAACCAGTCTTTCTGACAACGGCGCCCGTTGGCGCTCGAATCCGGCTTGAGGAGAGGGAAACAACATAAGGAGCAGGAGTTTGTGGCCACGGTGGCATGGCTACCGCTAGTTTAATATTTAATCAGCTAATACCCCCAAAGATGAAGCGGGGGAATAAGAGGCAACAAAAAGAGAAGTCGCAAGTTAGTTTATACCGGCTCATTTTTATTTTTTCATCCACGCCGAGTTGCTGACCAACCCCCTTTATCCGCCGTTCCCAGCCCCTGTCAGCGCGCTTCGGGGCGAGAAGCCCTCCCACGCTAAAGCCCGGGCCAGACACCAGTTCCCGGGCATCGCCGGCAGTCATGTTGTTTCGGCCCATCCCTCCACAAGCGATGACTGATGCGGCGGGGTCGTTCACGGACTGGCTTTCGCCAGGTTCCTGTTTCTCTGCTCTGCTCGAGCCTAGCTTCGACTCGCTTGTGAATGAGCGACAGCCGCGAAGAGCTGGTCGCAACTGGCCTCCGGTGGCGAAGGGTGCACGCGGGGAGGGCATCCAAGCGCCTCATGAGCAACCGGGCCATTGGCCATGGCAAGCAAGGTCCCCAACCGCACGTCGCCACGGGGAGCCATGGTGACCCTACCAGACCGCCGGCGTTGCCCCGGGACAAGTAAGGGAAGAGAACAGGGGCGGGGGGCTAAAAAGCATCAACGACGAAGCTGTCGTCTTGGAGGAGGAGCTACCGGTCCGGGGGGTTCGACTGGCGTCGCGAGCCGACCTGGCCGTGGCGCCCGCGCGCACCCCGGCGCGGACGCGCCGTTCCTTGCCACCCGCCCGCCATGTACCGGCCATCCCTGCGTGGAGCAGCTCCGCGGGCGCGGCTGTCATGGCTCTCGCGTACCGGCCCGGCCCGGCCTTGTCGCCGTCGCCAACGCCGTGGATCACCGGACGGGTACGGGGGGTCGGCCGGCTATGCTCTCATCCGGCACCAGGACGCACTCACATCCAGAGGGCGGACTGGGGACTCGGGCGGCTGTGGCATGGTTTTGCTTTCATCGGAAGTTTTCATTACCGGCAAGACTACATGTCCATCTTGCGTCTCCGTTGCGGCTTCATGGCATTGACTCGCAATTCCAGGTTGTCTTGTTTCGTATATGCTACCGGCCTTGGGCTTTGCCGCAACCACCCCTTTGCCATTTCGCCGCTGCCAGTTCCCCCCGGCCCATGGATGTCGGTTTCCCCAGCCAAAGCGAGGAGACTCGCGGTAAATAGGTCGGTGCAGCCGAGACTGGTCCCGCTGCGGTCCATCCAGCGGGGGGGAGTAAAGCGCCGAGAAAGATCAAAATGTAAACGGGCCAGGCTATGTGGATATGTACAACTGGTGGCCGGTGTCCACAGCGGGTAGGCGTTTGCACGCATGGGACACACTTCTCCGACCCTCCCAGGTCCCGCACTGGGCGCCGTTTCATACGTGCTCCGCGAAGCCCAGCGACTGGTTGCCGCCATTGAAGGCCACAAACTGGCTCTTGAAAAAGATGTCGCCGTAGATCTGCAGGTTGGCCGGGCTGGCCTGGAGGCCACCGAAGCAAGCTGCGCAACGCCTGTCAGCGGAGAATTCCGAATAGCACTGGGAGAGGCGTCTAGGACTTACTGGTTTGGTCGACCGGGGCAAAGTTGATGTCCTTGCCCTTGACCTTGGCCATGGTGCCGCCCACGTCGAGCATGAGGTCGGGCAGCTGGGCGTTGCAGGGAACGGTGAAGCCGCCGGCTTGCTGGTCGTTCTTGGCCCCCTCAATCTGGCTGTAGTAGCCCTCGGCAACCTTGGGGTCGGCCAGGATGAGCGTCGTGCCGGTGTCGGCGATGGCCTGAGCCCCCTTGGTCGAGGCCTGCGGGGCGCCGGTGCCCACGGCAAAGCTCTCGCTGGTAAACTGCCAGAACCCCTTGGCGCTGTTGACAGGGACCCAGGTCATGGGCCCGGTGAACTTGCTGGTGTCTACGCGTCCGAACTCATAGGCACCGGTGGCCGCCGGCCGGAGGTCGGCAGTGAACAGAGGCTCGGCAAGAGAGTTCATGACGTTGTCGAAGAAGGTCTTCTGGGGCTGCGGCTGGATCGTGTTGAGCTTGGAGAAGGCGAGGCCCAACAGGCCGTTGTTGTTCGTGTCCTGGACGAACGACTTGGATACGGCTGTGGCCAGCTCCACGGCCTGCTTTTGGACCGTCGCGCCGCCGACACTGACGACGTCCATACCCACGTTACCCGCGGCACCGGACCCGTCGCCGTAGCTGATGCGAAAGGAGGCGCCCCGCATCAGGGCAAACGTCTTGGACTTGGTGGGGTCGAAAGTGGTGTGGCCCGTGGTCGCCGCGGCGCTGAGCTGCGTGCTGAAGCACCAGAGATCGGAGCTGCCCGAGTCGAAATCGAGGTTCAGGGTTTGGCCACCAATGTTCACGGGCGAGAGGTACTCGACGTCATTCTGCTCGGGCGTGGCGGTAACGATGCCGGTGTTGTTGGCCGCTGCTTTGGTCGTTCCGTTGCCCTTGGCCGCGCCGGCGAATGCGCCGGCGCCCTTGTTCCCCTTGCCCTTGCCCCTGGCCCTTCCCTGCATCCTCGCCTGTTCGCCGGCCCTCTTGCTGATCATCTCGATCTCCAGGGCGCTGACGCCATCGAGGTGCTCCACCGGGATAGGCATGCGGTTTCTCTTGGTGACCCACTCGATGTCGGTTGCCTCAACAGCGCTGATAACATGGGCGGGCACCGGCATACGGTACTTTTGGAGAGTCTTGAGCAAAGCCCGGGGGCCATTGCGGCCGGTGAAGTTGGGGTTCGCAACTCGCTCGACTTTGTAGACACCCCGCTTCTGCAGTGGCGACGCGGACACCAGCGCCAGGAGGCTCAGCAAGAAGAGGACTTTCATGACGGACTGCAGCATGACGCGCCTGCGTAGGGAAAGGCGGAGCCGGGGATGGGAATCACCACACCAGGTGGATGAATAAAAGAGCGGAAGCGAGGGAAGCAGAGGGCCCAAAGCGCAATTCCTCAAAGCAACCCAACCCCGAAGAACGAAGAGAAATAGAGACACTATGTAAAACGGAAAGGAGAGGGAAAAGTGGAAAAGAAAGAAAACCCGCACCGGCCACTCGCGGTGATAGTGAACAGAAACGGACAAGAATAGAAGGACGATGGGAGGAAGAGATGGAGCAACATGTCCAGAGGTCTGACTCGTCCCGAATTTAAACAAGCCAAGACGACACGGATGGGAGCCGCATCATGGCGTTTACATTGGGCCCAAGGGGGCTCTGCGGCGCACGAGGCACGCCAGCTGGGCTTTGGGCCGCCACTACGGCGGCATGGGTACTTGGTGACTGGCGGGATAAAGACAAGCCTTTTGGCCAAGAGGCAGGGGGGGATTGATCGGACACCGGGATATCCGCAGTGCTGGCCGAACCATGGCGGCTGTCGATGGGGGCCAGGACAGGACCTGGGATGGCGCAGACGAGGAAGCGTCGGCAACGCCCCTCTGACCACCCGGCCGACATGCCCAGACAAACAACGCGGCAGAACTGTGGGGGGGGTTGCTGACGGATTCCGGGGGAGGCTCGAACGCTGGACCGGTGGCCCTATCAAGGGGCTTGGCACGACAGTCAAACTCCGCAGTCGGAACAGCCCCTGGACGGGCGTCGTATCTGAGACAGGCGCTGCGGGTGCTGCGTGTCGTACCAGCGACGGTCTCGTCATCGGTTGGCGGGCCCGTCATCCGGATGACCTCCCCTGGGCTGCGTTTGCGCGCCTTGGCATGGGGGTGCCGCAGGTAGCGAAATGAGGCTCATTGCCTGGGGACCACCCGCGAGATACGCGGCCTGCGGCTGGCAAATCGCATCCCGCCGGCCCCGACCCATGGCCTGGGAGCCTCGGACGGGGGGCCCCCGGCCATGGTTGAAGCAGGTCAGGTGCTACTTGGAGGCGTGGGCTCGATGGCGGCTCAACGGGGAGCAGCAGTGCACCGGGGTGTTTTCGCCAGGGGAGAGGGGTCGCGGCTGGGGTGGCCGCACGGAAAGGGAGAAGGACAAGGCCAATGCACCATGGCCAAGCTGTCTCGCCCGCTTTGACGTCCAGCCCCGTGGGTGGTGGTAGGGTTTTGAAACGACGAGGCGGCGCGCCTCTCCCCCGATGCTCGGCTGGCTAGGTTGGACAGCCTCACGCGAGCCGCCGAGATCCGGAAGGGCGGCAGGACAGCCTTCAAACGTCGTGCGGGCAGGAACGATAGGAAAGGCAAGTGCTGACCAGCCGCACCCCGCTCGTTGCCAGTCTGGGGTTCCTGAGGGGGGAGATGCAGCCATCGCGCCCATCCCAGCAGCCCCTCGGGTACCGGTTGCCGGGGCCGCAACTTGGAGGTGTTCTGGCGTGTGCGGGAATCAAGCCATGGCCGAATAGGCGTTGTCCACTTGCCATGATGCAATGGACCCCCGGCACTTGCAATGAACAGCAGCAAGTGTTTCCATCGTATACGAAAGCTGGCAGGAATGCCCACTGCCAAGGAACCCCCGGATTTGCAATCCTGTGCACGGAAAAAAAGCTTGGCTGTGCTTGACTCGGTTAAGGTTTGGGGGGGGGACGGGTATGCCAAGGGTGGTGGATGGCTCCCGCTCCATGGAGGGTTGCCGTTCATGGCCTAGGGGAACTTCGCATTTCCTTCAGGTGTCTGGTTCACGGACGTCTACACCCCTACCCGAGCTGTACTGTGTACCCGCCCCCGAGCAGGGCAGGGGTGGTTTGCTGAAACTCGTGCCAGCCCACCTACTGAAACGGCCTCGTCAGAACCCCGGCGGACGCGTGTTGTCGGGTGGTGTTGATCTCATAGCCGTCGGAAACCCGGCGGGATGAGAGGTCCCTTCTCCGTGCCCCTGTGTATGGGAATACGATGCACAGCATTCGCGCGCACCGTATCGCCAATGCCATCGTACATAGCACGCAGCTTCAACTTGTCGCCGTGGCCGCATCGCGGATGAACGAGGGCATTTGTCACCACCTACCAAGGGATGTGCTGGTTCGGCTGGACGGGAGCGCGGTCGAGGCTCCATCTGGGGACAAACGATGCCGAAAGGTGGCAAGTTGGCCTTTCTAGCTGCAATGGCAGGTATTTCGAGGGTCCGGGACAGGGCGCCAGCCCACGCTATGGGTGCGTGCCCGTGGACCCGTGGCGCGGGAAGTCTATGCGGTCCGTCGCTGGATGGAGTATTACCATCTTGATGCCAAGGCATCGGCGCGAGGGGCACGGAGCCTGGCACGGCATGGCATCCTTCGATCCGACGATGAACAAGCTTACAACTAGGCTGCTGCCGGTCCAACAATCCCCGCCCAAGCCTGGGGACGGATGACCGTTTCCTCCCGGGGAGAGAGCCAAACGATCCATAGCCGGAGTCCATGGCGGCCGGGCCGTCCAAGGGGGAAACAAGGCCCTCACCCAGATCATTGAGCCCGTGCGAGGGTCGTGGGAGCCGGGTGCCCGTACTGCGAATGTTGTAGGCGGGAGGATGTGGTTCGCAGTATGCAATCCGTCTGCCTGCGCCTACGGCCCGGTTCCCAGGGGCCTATACACGGCGGTGAGTATGTCGACATGACCCGAGGCTATCTGATGCTTCGGACTCGGGTGCAGTAGCGATTTCCCCGCCCCCCCCAACCCAGCAGAGAGGGCACATCCGTTGTATGGAAGTTGCCGGGACCTGGACACATCATCCATTCATGCCACGGGGCAACAAATCAATGGGATGGTCCCCCCAACCCTCCCGGCCGCGGCAGGTTCTCGTAGCTCAAGGCACTTGGTAGGCGCTTTCGTGCCCGCGCCTGTGGCCCGGCGCGTTTGGGCGGGCGACAGCTGGGGCGCCGGGTTGGCCGCTAACCGGAGGTGCCACGATAGGGAGGGAGGTAGGGGATGCACTCTTCGTACCGAGTACCGGCAAAACGACCCAAGGCCCGCCGACCCTTTTTGGAGCACCACGGCAGGGCTGTCCAGCCAGCACTGCCGGACAGGCGCAGGGTCACGTGGACCAGGTGCGGCTGGGCTGATCCCGTCTCATGTCGAACCGTAACCCTCGCCCTCGCGCCGGGGCTCCCGTCTCCTTTCATCCATTGTACCCTCCCGTCTTTTCCTTGCCCTGCCGTCCTGTCTGCGGGAGGCCACGCATCCGCTCCGTTTCAAACGATTGGCAGGCTCCAAAGAGGGACTCCGTCGACAGCAGCCAGCCCCCCGAATTCTCCACTGGGTTGGCCCAACCAGCGCAGTCCATCCCAGCCCAACGGCCAAGTCTAGAACACACGATAAGCCGTCGAGCTGCGATAGCTCAACCGTCGATCCCTAAGCTAACGATCCTGCGCGGCCTCATCGCCGTGTCTGACGTACCCGAGGTCACCGTCCCGGCGTCTGAGCACGACGATACCAACGGCCGTCGCGACAGCTCGACTATTATCTGCCCGGCCCGTGGACCGGACCCGCGAATGATTGATTGATTGACAGCAGCTGTCTCTCTCGCTGCCCCCCGGCCCGGGTCTGGGCAAGCCCAAGCCCCCCCGAGAGATTGCGAGCCCTGACGGAAAACCTCGATCCTCCCCCCCCGCGCGACCCGACGCCCGCCATGTCGGACGACGAGGCGCAGTCGCGCCGCGGCAACCCGGATAAGCGCACCCAGCGCTTCAGCTGGACCCCGGCGTATGAGGAGACCTTCTTCCGCTCGCTTTGCGAGTCGATGCAGATGGGCTACAAGGAGAACCACAGCTTCAAGTCGGGCGCGTGGGAACGCGCCGCCGTCGCCCTGCGCGAAAAGCACGGCGCCTGCCCGGAGAAGACGCACCTGGTCAACAAGGCGGACAACGCGCGCAAGCGTTTCCGCCAATGGCGAGGCCTCGTGGAGAACCCCGAGTTCACCTACAACGCAACCACCAAGGCGGTCACGGCGAGCGAGGACGCATGGAAGAGGCACCTGGAGGTAGGCGCTGCAACGCCGTGATGTAGGGAATGCTCGTCCGTCTAACCGGCATACACAGCGAGACCCGCACGCGCGCGCCCTGCGAGGGCGGGCCTTCGAACACCAGGAGTACATGGAGATACTCTTCCCGGACGTGCTCGGGTCCGGCGGCGCGCCGAAACGCATCATGAAGTCGAAGCGGAAGGAATCGGACGTCGCCCCGGCCCAGGGCGACCGGCCGAGCACGACGGTGCCCGAGGCCGTGATGCCCGCCGTGGACCCGAGTCTATACGCGCCGCCGCCTATAGCGAATGTGCCACAACCATCGCCCCTGCCGACCCAAGTGCCGCAGCCCGCCCCGGTGCCCACGCCCCCGGCGGCTCAGCCGATACAAAGACCTACCTCCACCACGATACCTCCCCGCACGGCCATCGTCACGTCGACCAGTGCGCTTACGCCGCCCGACGAGGAAGCGCCAAACTCGGTCAACGCGCGCAAGCGGGCAGCCGAGGCGAGCGCGGCCCAACCCGAGAAGCGCCGGGGCCGGCCATCCCGGTTCTCCTCCGGGGCTTACGGCAGCACCACGCCGCAAGGGACTCCCGCCGCCGCCGCCGCCGCCGCCGGCGCAACGGGTTTTGCTCCCCCGCCCACACCCAATGCGGCGGCCTCGCCGGTGGCCACCCCCGGCGCGTTGCTCGAGGAGGCGGTTCTGTCCCTGGCCGAAGTATTGCGCGGGCGGCAATCGCCCCGGTGGTCGGAGCAAGCCGTGGACATCTTCTTCCGCGACTTTGCCGATGACGACCCGGACTTCCAGATCAAGGTGGCCCAGCAGGCGCTGAATGACGAGAACAAGGCTATGACATTCGCCAAGATGAAGCCCGAGCTGCGGAGACACTGGATCGGGCGGTTGAGGGAGCTGCATTTCCGCAACCTCGGCACGGGCCGCGCGGGCGAGGAGGCGCCGTAGGGGCGGGGGCATGCGTGTCCTGCGACGGCGGAGGCGAGCAATGCGGTGGTCAGTTTAGCGATGTTGGGCAGCCTCCTCGTTTGGTCTATTTTTAATGCTTCATTCACATTGCGCGGGGCGAGCGGCGGTCGGATGCTTTCCAAACGGCGAGAAGGCGTTGCAGCCACGGAGTTGGTGTTTATTCTGCTTCCAGGCCGTCCATGGTTTCGGCGGAGCCAGCACGGCGAGAGTACCGGCCCAGCGGCGGTAGGGGGTTAGCTATACGGGGATACCAATGCCGCGCGTGGGAGACCAAGAGACATGTATCTGTATGTCTGCATCCGTACATCAATAGCCATTACGCCTCTGGTGATTCTGGCCGACACACGTACCCTCTTTGTGTGGCTCGGGCGCCGTGGACTGGGTTTGGTCTCGTGGCTGGCCGCCCATGCCTCGTACGGTTTTTGCTCTGCCTAGCAGCTGGTCAACCCCGAGGCGCGTCCGCCCGCTGCCCCCCCCCCCTCTCTCCCCTCCCCTCGCAATGGGATGGCAGGCTTTTCGCGCTGGCGGGCGGCAGGACGACAGGACGGCTGGTTGGTAGTGGCGCCGATTGAGACGGGCTGAGACGCCAGGGGGCCTCGCGCCTGCGTTAGCAGCACCGATAGTCGGCATGGTCAGGGAAGGCCTCGGGTGGTTGAGCGGCGGCCCTCCCACCCCCTCCGACCGGCCTAGGCCTAGAAAACCCACCCCTCGACTCGCTTGGGGGGGGGGGGGGGGGGGCAAGAGGGAGGAAGGGAGGCCCGCCCGGCACCACGACGGGTTGGTTCCTGACTCGGGTTTCCCGGTCCGGGGCGTCTCCCCCCGTACCCAAAGGGCCGGCCGGCTCTGGGGATCGCGGTTGCGTCGCTGGCCCGCCCATGGAGGGCCGCAGTCGCTTTCTTGCAGGCCGTATCTGCAGGCCGAAGGGAACGGGGAGGGAGCAGCCAGGCACGAGTGCATGCGTGCATGCCCCTGGCGCGAATGCGAGAGGCTCGTTTGCGCGTCGACATGACGGCTGACTGTTCTAGTCTCGGCGAGGCGCCTGAAAGCACGCCCGGGGGGCCTGTAAGCCCGGTGGCACCAAGACCATCTAGGTACGGGGGCGCTGTGCCCCCCAAGCTCCCGAGGCCCCGTAGGTCCCATGCCTGCGCAAGCCGAGCGTGGAATATCCCCCCCCACGAGACAAACGAGACGCGTTGCTGCACTCTGGCTCTTGTCCTCGTCGCTGCCCTCGCTGCCTCTTACAGAAAGAGCGAAAGAAAAGCCTCCCCCCCCCGGGTGGTGCGGCTACCACTCTTACCCACCCTTTGCCCCCGGCCGGCCCACCATTTCTCTGCTTCCGGCGCCATGGGAGCCTTAGCCAGCTGGGGCCAGGGGCCCTCACTGCCGCCGAGGCCGAGAGGGAAAGTGGAAATGCCGTGGCGCTAGCGGCGTTGTTTTCTGCGCCGCCAAGGCGCGGCCGCTTTGGCCGGGACGAAACGAAAGCCCGCACGATCGATGTTGTTCACGACGCACCCATTTCCCCCCTGCTTGCTTTGCTGGAACAGGCTTACTGACCTACCGCTGTGGCAGATCCGGGCCTCGCTTTGTTTTTTTCAGCTGGGTTCTCTCCCCCCCCCACCCATCGATCGTACCTGGGGGGGGGGGAGGGCCTGCCCAAGTGGGAGGGAGGGTCTGGAAGCAGGCAAGCAAAGCGCAACAGGCTCGAATCGGCCGCGCGCCAGTTCCCTCCCGGGCAATTGCGCAAACACGCATGCTCGCTTGGGCCCTCGCCGTCTGGCCGGCTTTCTCGGCGCCCACGATACGAGATGAGTGACGTATCGTCTATCGGCGGCGGGTGCCGGGAAGGGCAGTGGTATCTAGATCGGGACCCCGGCCCCCTTCTCGCTCTTTTCCTTTCCTGCTCTCGCCTCCACGCCTCCCCGTCGCTCGCTTTCCCTGCGCTACCGTGCATTTGCGTGTTGGGTGTCGCTCGTTCGTAATCTCGCCACGTTTATTTTCCTGCCACCGGTGCCGTCGTCTTTCTCGCTCGTTGCTGCTTGCTTTGATCTGTGCTGCGCGTCACACCTGTCGACGAGACCCCATTCTGCGCGGCCCTCCCCCGTCGTCTAGATTTCGTCCGCGGCTATCCCGGGCGGACATCGCGTGGGTGCCAACCCGGAGGTCTGGCTTACGACCTGTAGAGAAAAGCACCGCCGTCGTGATGCGGCCCTTTCCGTCCCTGCAGCTGGTGGCCGGGTTCGCGGGCCTCGCCGTGGCCACGCGGTCGGCGAAGCGCGGTCTGGTCTACGTGCCCGACCCCAAGTGGCCGACGGACTACAAGATCTGGCTCGAGTCGGGGTCGGATCTCACGTGGTACTACAACTACGAGCCGCAGCCGTCGCCCGAGTTCGCCCACGTTCCGCAGGACCAGTTCGAGTTTGTGCCCATGCTCTGGGGCAGGACGGACGGCACCAAGTTCCTGGACAGCGTCGTGAAACTCATCGACGGCGGCCTCAACATCAGCCACGTGCTGGGCTTCAACGAGCCCGACGCCTCGCAGTACGGCGGTAGCGGCATCGACCCGCGCTCCGCCGCCCAGATGTGGGTGGACAACATGGAGCCGCTGGCCGAGCGCGGCATCAAGCTGGGCCTGCCCGCCTGCACCGGCGCCCCGACCGGTCTGCCGTGGCTGCAGAACTTCCTGGGCAACTGCTCCGACATCCTCAGCTCCGGCGGCCCCAAGCGGAACTGCACCTACGACTTTGCCAACATCCACTGGTATGGCAACTTTGAGGGCCTGGCGAGCCACATGGGCTCGTATGCCGCCGCGTAAGTCCGCCCTCGCGCTGTCCAGAGAGAGAGAGTGTGTGTGTGTGTGTGAAAGGAAACGAACCCGGCCGGGCCTGCTGACACGAACCGCTTGTCCAGCTTACCCAACGTCACGCAGTGGATCACCGAGTATAACCTGGCGCACGAAGACCTGGAGCCGACGCAGGAGTTCTACAACATGTCGTCCGAGTACTTTGACCGCATGGACTCGGTCGGCCGCTACAGCCTCTTCGGCGGGTTCCGCTCCAAGGTCAGCAACGTCGGCCCCAACGCCGTCATGCTCAGCAACGACGGCCGCCTGACCGACATCGGCTCCTGGTACCTGGGCGGGTCCGCCACCGGCGTCGATCCCCAGTCGGCGGCGGGCCGGAGTGCCGCCCCTGTGGCCCTGGCCTTGGCGGCCTGCCTCGGCGCGGCCGGGTTCTTGCTGTAATTCGCGGGCTTGACGGCCCGGGAGAGGTCGGCGCAGGCGTGGACGACCCGGGATCCTCGGGCCTTCTTGGGAGCGGCGGCCATGGCTGCCGTGGTTGCTGGGGCGTAGCTTGGGTATTTTAACAGGGCGTTGGTCATGCGAACGGCGGCGTCGGGTGCGTGTCTGCCTGCGTGCTCGATTATCCCCGAAGCCAGGCCAGGGGGCCTGTGGGTGTTGAAAAGCGACGGAGCACTCCTTCGTCCCTCGCGCGGCCCCGATAGATGGGTGGACAAGGGGGGGGGGGGGGGGGGGTTGGTGTCAACTTTAGAAGGACATTGGCGTTCGGAGTCCCGGATTGGCCCAGCCATAGAACAAACGCGGCCGAGAGAGTTTTGCCTCACGAGTCGATGCCGGGCGCTCCTAAAGATGCAAGTTTGTGTGAAGCCAGCGTGGCTGCTGCAGGCGCCGCGGTCTTGCGCAGATCGGACCGTCGCGCGTGTCGGGCTCCACGGCCGCCATGCCGGGAACGGCGCAAGACGGGAGGTGCAGGGCCGGTAGGAGGGCGAGGCCTAGTCGACGAAGCGCGTCGGCGACACGGAGACGGGGACAGCGAAACAAAGGGGCGGGCGGGTATGTAGGGGACTGCCCGCGTGAATGTGGGTGGGGGTGTGCGTCGCCGGTGGGCTGGAGTGGCGGGTGGAGACGAGTGCCGGACCATGTACACGACGATGCCCTGGCTGGAGCAGGCAGGATGTAGGCAGGATGTAGGCAGGTGCTTACCTGGCCTGGCCCGCCTCGCCGCGCCGCGGCCCAGGGGAGAGAAGAGCGCCTGCCGTGGCCATGCGCGAGCCGAGGCGGACGGGCCTTGTCTGCGGCGCGGAAGCGCCCCGAAGCAAGTTTCGTCTCAGCGCAGCGGCACGCCCTGGCCAAAGGTCGAGGAGCCGGGCGTGGGCCATGGAACCGGCTGCGTCGCGGGCACGGGGCGCGGTCGAAGGTTTCCGTGCTGGCGGCGCTACCCGCGGGCCCTGCAAACCGAGGCTAGTTGCCTCTGCTACCACCGATCCGGGCCGTGCTTCACTGCGGCAACGCTGGGGGGTTGAGATGAACTGCGCCCTCCATCCGGGGCCTCCTCTCTTCGGGAAGCCGCCCGGCGCGTTTTGCAGCGGCTGGCAAAGCCCGAGTCCACGCCCGACGTGACGTGACGTGCGTGCGCCCACGCATCGCCGTGTGCGCGCCTGCACTCGGCGGGCGGGCGCCAGCGAGTCCCTCGCGCATGCTACCCCAGATTCCCACCGGCAGGGGGGCCTCTAGTGTGTCTTCCCCCTGCCTTGGCGCCGTCCCAATCTGCCGAGCGGCCGCTTTTGCCCTGGGCCTCAGCGGCCATTCCCCGAGGAAGACCGAAGCCTCGGCTCAACGTGGACCCACGCATTGCCGACCGACTCACCACTCATGGACGGGGCATCGCCTCCCGCGTCTGGGCGTCTCTGGGGGGGGGGGGGGGGCTGATTGACCTTTATCCTTATACATACCTTTGCTGTCCTCCTTTCTGCTTCGACCCCCCCCCCCCCTCCCCAACACCTCTCTGTCCTGCCTCTTGTCGGTGTCTCTTGAACGCCCCCGCTGCTGTTGCCTCTCTGCTGTTGCTGTCCATCTCCCCTCCCCCCCCCCCCCCCCGGTCCGAAAACACGAGAGCAGAGCTCCGCAGTCGACGTCGCCAGCCACCATGTCGGAGAGAATTGGTTCCATCCTGAAGCACCTGTCCCCCGGGGCGGGTCTGTCTGCCATGTACGTCCGTCAGCGCCGCCGTGCGCCGTGGCCGTGGGAGGGGGAAGATGCCACGCTGACATGATTGCGCGCCGACCAGCACCGCCAAAACCCCCGACGACGTCGTCATTACCACGGCCATCCGGACCCCGCTGTGCAAGGCCAAGAAGGGCGGGTTCAAGGACACCTCGCTGGAGTACATGGTCTATGCCCTCCTCAAGGAGGTGAAGGAGCGGGCGGGCTTCGATGCCGCGCTCGTCGAGGACATCTGCTTTGGAAACGTGAGCGCACGCGCCCTGCCTGTCCCGCCGCCGTGCCCCCCGAGAGGCCAGCTAACCCCCGCGCTCGCCCCCAGGTGTCGGACTCGAAAGCCGCCTACAAGGCCCGCGCCGCCGCGCTCGCCGCCGGCTTCCCCAACACGGCCGGGGCCTCGTCGGTCAACCGCTTCTGCAGCTCGGGCCTGAAGGCGGCGGCGGACATTGCCCACGCCATCGCCCAGGGCTCCATCCAGGTCGGCGTGGCCATCGGCGCCGAGCAGATGACGGTCGGCGGCGACCGCCTCGACGCGCCCTTTGACGAGGCCATCCTGTCGCAGAGCCAGGAGGCGCGCGACACCATGGAGGCCATGGGCTGGACGAGCGAGAACGTGGCCAAGGACTTTGGCCTCACGCGCGAGCAGGTCGACGCGTACGCGGCCGAGAGCTTCCGCCGCGCCGAGGCGGCGCAGAAGGCCGGCTGGTTCGACGACGAGATCGTCCCCATCACCACCAAGGTCAAGGGCGCCGACGGCGAGGTCAAGACGGTCACCCTGACCCAGGACGAGGGCATCCGGCCCGGCACCACGACCGAGGGCCTCCTGAAGATCCGCGCCGCCTTCCCGCAGTGGGGCCCCATCACCACGGGCGGCAACGCCAGCCAGGTCACCGACGGCGCCGCCGCCTTGGTCCTGATGAAGCGCTCGCAGGCCATCAAGCTCGGCCTGCCCATCCTGGCCAAGTACGTCGGCTCGACCGTGGCCGGCCTGCCGCCCCGCATCATGGGCATCGGCCCCGCCGTCGCCATCCCCAAGCTGCTGTCGCAGTACGGCCTGACGCTGGCCGACATCGACGTCGTCGAGCTCAACGAGGCCTTTGGCACCATGGCCGTCTACTGCCGCGACAAGCTGGGCCTCGACTGGGCCAAGATGAACCCCCGCGGCGGCGCCATCGCCCTGGGCCACCCGCTGGGCACCACCGGCGCCCGCCAGATCGTGACGGGTCTGAGCGAGTGCCGGAGAACCAAGAAGAAGATCCTCCTGACCAGCATGTGCATCGGCACCGGCATGGGCATGGCCGGTCTCTTCGTCAACGAGCAATGATTATACAAGTAATATCATGTACACGTACTCTACCGTTTGAATATAGCGCCTATCCTTTCCCGTACAGCCGTCTTGCCATGCCATAGTGTGTGTGGGGGGGGGGCTGGCTTTGCGTGCTCCTTGTTCCGCTGCCGCCTATTAGGTATCGGCTGGCCCGCCCCCGAGGATGCCCTGGTGGTGCCGCTGGCTTCACTCCATTGTCACGGCCAGCCCTGCCCTTGGCAATCTACCGCTCTACCTGGCCCCGAGGCGGCCGACGCGTTGGGGGCCCGCGTTGGCCGCCTCCCTCGAGCTCGTGCCCGTACCGTCCCGCCTGTGCAGCGGCGAGCCGTCCGCCCCGCAGCCGCTCGCCGGCCTCGAGACGGGCCACGGCAGCCGGGATACCAAGGCCGGTGGGCGTGTGGATCGCGCGCCTTGGACGAGACCGGGGCGCCCGGCGAGGGCCCTGTGTAGAGATCGATGCCGAGCCATGCGTGGTGCGGTACGAGGAGCGAAGGCTCGCCGAGTATAGTCAGTCTATCCTTTGGGTCGTATCTCTATTTCACCCCCGCCAAAACCACGACGCCTTAGTTTGGTTGCAGTAACCCCGAAGATGACTCCATGCCCCCCCCCCCCGTGCTTGCCTATCGAGCCCCTCTCTCCCTTCAGGCCCCGGTGCGGGCCTGACTAGAGCTTCAACCCTTCCATGGCGCTGTCCAGGGTCTGCCAGCCTTCGGTGCCCTCCCAGTTCTCCTTGGCCTTGCTCATGACGCTGCGCAGAGCACTCCTCGCCTTGCCCCTCCACTTGTCGCCGAGGCTCTCGACGCGCGAGCCCCAGTTCTCGTAGGCGGCGACCAGCTCATCCGTCCGGCTGACGACGACCTCCCAGCCCTCCTGGTCCTCCAGCCAGCTTCCCTTGGCCACGCCCGTGCCCGTCGACGCCGAGAGCGCACTCCCGGAGCCGGCGCTGGCCGTGGCCGCGCGCCATGCCTTTTCCGCCGCCTCCAGCGCGCCCGCGTAGTCGCGCCGCCAAGCCCGCAGGCGCGACACCAGGGACCAGGCCTCCGAGTTGGTCGTGATGAGGGGCACAATCTCGCGCTCGAAAAGCCCGACCACCTTGCTCGCCAGCGTCCCGCGAGGCGGCTCGTACACGCCCTCCGCTTCACCCGCAGGCTCTTTGCTAACCTCGCGGACAAGGAGCGCCAGGATCTCCGAGTCCAGGGCATCCTCTGTTTCTCGGATGCGGAGGACGTTGCTCGTTGCCAGAATGACGTCGTCGAAGGCGGGCGTGGGCTTCAGGCTCGCTGCGAGCGTAATGACATTATCCCAAATACGCCAGTTGGTATGGGCCGTCGTTGCGCCCCGCTTGAAAGCCCCGAGGGCGTCCTGAAGAAGGCTTTGGGCCGACTTGCCCAAATCAGAAGCTCGCGAGCTGGCGGGGAACTCCCTTTCCAGCTCCTCGTCCGTCTTCTTGCCCGTTTCCTCGCCGTCTTCGGCGGGTCGGCCCTGGGCCCGAAGCTCCTTGCCCTCCTTTACTACCGCCTGGTACCAGCTCAGCAGCGCTGTGCCCATGTTGCTCCACGTCCTGGCGTCTTCGCCGCCCGCCTCACCGTTGCTGGAGGAAATGGCGCGTTGGAATGCCTGGGCCGCATCGGGGAACTGGCCGAGCCGGAGGTAGATATCGCCCAACCGGCTCCAGACCTCGGGGCTCAGCCTGTTAACGGCCACGGCCTTTTGGTAAGCCTCGGCCGCTGCTTGCCAGTCCTGGTTCCGAAGGTGCAACTCGCCGAGCGACCTTTGCGCCCGGGCGTACCGGCGACTCGAGATTTCCCAGGCGCGCTCGTAGTGTTTCGCGTCGTTCTCTAGGTCACCCAGTATGCAGAGCAAGCGGGGTGCGTTGGGAGGAGGGGGGTTTCTCTCGGGGCCGTAGAAATCCTTGAGGCTGAGGCGGTCCACATCCACGACCTTGCCATCGTCTTCGTCCTCCACCGCGTCGGCCGTATCCCCCACGCGATGAAACAGTCGCCACCGCAGTACCGCCCTCGCCTTCTCCTCGCCTCCACGGCCCCGGCCGCTGTCATCATCCTGCGCGCCACTGCTAGCCAAGCATAGCGCGACTTCAGGCCACTGCCGTAAACGCTTGAAGATCTCCAGCGCGGAAACCAGGGAGCCTACAGAAGCCCAGGCATTGGCAAGTTCGGCCTCGAGATGCCATCGAGGGGGCGATGAGAGCATATTGACGTAGCGGAGTCGTGTCTGTGCGGATGCCGACTCGGAGGCTTTTGCGGCAGGGAGGAAAGAGGTCGGTTTGGGCGGGACCGAAGCTGCCTCGCCCACGCCCGAAACCTGGATGGACGGCACCAAGGGCTCCGAAACCTCTCCCTTTTGCGTTTCGTCGTTCGCGATGAGCGCCGTTGGCGCGTCCGTGTCGACGATAATTTGGTCCACCAAGGCTTGCATCTGCAGTACACCTCGCTCCAGAGTCCGGCTTCGGTTCAGCTCTATCCTCGACCTGACGATGAGAGCTTGCGTATAGACCTGCCAGTTGGTGGACTTGTCCTCGATGACGCGCGCCGCAAAAGGAAGAATCTCCTCGGACGTGAGGGAGTCTGCCGCCGAGAAAGTGTCTTTCAGGGTGGCCTCTGTGAGCAGTATAATCTGGTCCTCGACGGTGAGCTGCGGCTGGCTCTCGGGAGAGAGGCCCTGTAGCGGAGCGGGAAGTTCGGAGTTGGGCGCTGCCTCTGCGTTGTCGGCACTGAAAGAGATCTTGTCCAAAAGGGTATCGTCGTTCAGGGGTACCGCTTGGGGGGCAGTCTCGCCCGATTCCTCGCTGTTGTGCGCAACGCCGTCGTCGGCACTCTTGGCAAGCACAACCAGCTGGCTGATGTTCTTCTCTTGGAATCTGGTCCTTTTTCCTAGCGCACCCGACAGCGCGTACGTGAAGCCGCTTTGCTCTGTGGCCGCGCGCAGCGCCTCCTTGGCCTTGACATCATTACCAAGCATAATGTTGGCACCGGCCTTTTCCAGCAAAAACTGTACCTTTTCCTGCTTCGGACGCTCGGTCTGCATCACGGCGACCTCGGCCTCCTCGAGGCTCTTCTCGACAAGTTCTTGGAGGGTCGCTACATCGGTCCACCGCCCGCTCTTGGTAAAGAGTGAGCCCGAGCCCAGTGACGGCTGGGACAGCAACTTGAAATGCCACAGGTGGATGCGAAACCGCAGCCAAGACTGCTCAGGGGTGGGGGGGATCACGCTGTCCGACGTGAGGATCCACCGGGCCAGACAGAACAGCTCAACATGGGGGATGTAGGCGTAGACGGAAACACCGTCGATATCCAGAGAGCGAAGGCACAAGCGACGCAGCGCCTCGATTTCACTCAGTCCGCGCGCAGGGGGCGGCGATGCTTGGCGAGCGTAGGCAGAGGAGAACAAGGCCTCGCATTCCCCCGCTTGCAAGACAGGCCCCGTCACGTTGGCCTGAAGGAAGGCGTTGAGTGCAGCATCGGCGAGGTGCACAGCTTCGGAGGAGGACACGGCCGACTGAGCAGATGCGTCGCCACTGCTGCTGCTGCTGCTGCTGCTGCTGCTGCCCGAAACAACCTCTTGGACGAACCGAGCCACGAGGTCTTTGGCCGCGCCGGAGCTGAAGGCCGAAAGATACGGCGCTTCGCTGGCTTGGTCCTGCATCTTGTCGGAGGCCATGTCGTTCAGATAGACCGAGAGAGGAAGGAAACAGGTTGGGGGTGGAGCACCCGTCACGGGTGAAGCGGCGGGGACCAGGACGTGGATTTCACTCGGGCCAGCCGTCGGTCGCAAGCGGGAGTTGGCAGCACAAAAAACGGTCAGCCAGTTAGCGGATGGAAGACGCCTCGAGTTCTGCGGCGGAATGAGCACGAAGTCCCCAAAGCGGAAATGGAGGTGCAATAAAAAGAATCACGCGAACTCTCCCTCGCTTGTCGTCCCTTCCCGGTTCTTAGGCTCAATTTTCACGACCGTCAACTTTTTTCTCCCATGGATGGTGGGGTTGACAATCGGGCTGGAACCAGGTGGGATGGAGGGGTAATCTTGGGGTGGGTCGCATGCGCTGGTCCAGGGCTGCCCACCCGGCATGAATTTATGGGGGGCTTGCACCACGCAGTTCCTCTTCCTATACGGGACTCCGGATAGTATAGGTACCGTCCGGCTACAGCCTCAGCCTCAGACAGGACCGTGGCGGCTCGGTACGGCTGACCATCCCAATTTACGTACCTACATGCTGAGATCCCAGCATGCAAGTCATACGCACGTGGTGGATATGCATCAGCGCTGCTCTGCTCCTGTCTGTCCCACACACGGCCCGTCCTATCGCGTCACAGGTGGGGTGGGCAAGGCGTGTGCTGTTCCAAGTCATCTCTCTCTCTCTCTCTCACACACACACATTGGGGCTCTCAGAACTGAAACATGGCCATCATCGATTTGTTCCCCATGACAAGTAGCTGTACCGCATACGAGTATTCGCACATCATGACCTGCCGCAAGCCGGCGCATCCCCACATCATTCGCTACTTCGGTCGGTATAACCATGTTTCTTGCTGTAAGCCCATCGCTTCGTCCGGAATCCATCAACAGTACAGAGATGCCGCTTCGCTCCGAGTCTTGATCTCGGGAAACCCATCGTCGTGCAACCATGGCCCTCAGCGTTTGAGCGTAAGCAAATACTCTTTACTTCTTGCTGCCCTTCTTGCGACCCGACACCACCACCTTAAACCCGGCCGGGAGGGGTGTCTCTCCTCCACTGCTGGGCTCCTTGTGCGTGCTCTTCTTCGCAACCTCGCTCCAACCGCCAGTATTGCCGGCCTGCGCGGGCACGTCAGACGCCTGCTTCTCTACCACGCCCTTCTCGGCGAGCTTCTTGCGGCGGATGAACTCGGCAGCGAAGTGCTGTCCGTTCATCGTCTTCGAGTGCGCGTAGACCGCCTCGGCAATGAGCGACGCGTCCAGGGGGAAGTCGATCAGTGTCTGGGCAAAGGCGGAGACTGTGACACGTATTAGCACTCACTCGTCGAAAATATTGCATCCGTTAAACTTACTGTCCGTGACACCCGTGATTCCGCGCACGAGCTGATTGTGCACCCACTTGTTGAACTCGGCCATGGCCTCGGAACGGCCCGACGTCGGCGTCGTGATGCTGACGGGCGGCTTAGCGACAGGCTTGGAAGCCGGAACCGCGGCCGGCTTGGTTATGTTCGTGCTGCTAGCAGAGCGAGAAGCAGCCGGCCCCGTGGGGACCTTGACCTTGCCGCCCGCACCCACTGTGGCCCATCCCGCAGCGGGCGAAGATGCGCCCGACGGGCCCGAGCTGGGCGATGGGATCGCGTTGGGCTTGCTGGCGAGGTCGGCGTAGCGCTTGCCGGTGGCCTGTGCCGTGTTAACGGGCGCTGCAGCCGACACCTCCTTGGCCGCCTTCACCTTGCGCGCCTCCTCCTCGCGTTGAATTTCGGCCAATGTCTTTTTCTTGTCCGAGGACGATGCTGGCGTAACCGAGCCAGCAGCAGGAGCCTTCGCCGTTGTGGGCTTGGTCCATGGGCTGCCGCCGGGAGCCGTAGCATTGGAAGGTGAGGCTGTCCCCCAGGTGCTGGTCGTAGGCAGGCCGGAAGCCAGCGCCGTAGCCTTCTCTCGCTCCCTGGCAGCCTCCTGCTCCATCATGTTGCGGCGAAGAGCAGCGGCCATCTCCTCGGCCTTGGCAGCTTTCTTGGCTTCGGCTTCCTGAATCTCCTTCAAACTGGGGCCCCGGTGAGACTCGGAGGCTGGGTCCTTAGCCCAAGGGGCGAGGGGAGGGGGCTGGGCAGCGGCCGAAGGGCTGACGTCGGGTGTCTCTGACCGAGAGCTGGTCGCATACTGCTCCGGAAGGTTGGACTTGACGCGCTGAGGAGCCGGCGCCGGGAGAGGCGTTCCCGACTGGGGAGGCGGAAAGGGCATCGGGAGACCGGACTTGGCCGCTTCAGCTTGGGCCTGCTGGAACTGCTTGTTCAAGCTGGCCGACTCAGACTCGTCGTCGCGGGCCTCCTCCAACTCGTTCACATTCTTCTGGCCCCCGAATGGGCCCTCGTGACCGTGGGCTGCGCCGCCGGGAGCCTCCTCGTGGTGCTGGGGGGGCGCGGCGGTCTCGGGTTGCTGTTCCACCTGGGCGTCCCGCTCTGCTCGGATTTGTTCAAATTCATGAAGCCTCCCGCGGAAACCCTCGCCATCATCGACGAGATCATTGGTACCGGGGAGGCGGCTACGAAAGGACTCGTGGGAGGCGCCGCCTGCAGGAGCTTGCGGCTGCTCATTGGTCCGCTGTTGCATGCCGGCCAGGACTTGGCGGTCTTCAACAGAGAGGCGGGCGATGTCTTCCTCGCGAAACACATCCAGTCCCGTGCTGCCATGGCCAACCGCTTGGTGCCCAGAGAGGCTTCCGAAAAAGGCATTGCCGGCTCCCACCGGTCCAATAGGAGCTTGGGGCGGCATCGTGACAGGCGAGGCAATGCTGCCGAAGCTAGGCTGGCTCTGCAGACTGTGGGCACTAGAGTGGTGGTGGAGACCCGGGTGACCGGAAAGTTGGGCACGGGCTAGTCGTTGTTGACTCGTCAGCATGTCACGCTGTTGTGCCATCAGATACTGCTCCTCCTGCTTGCGTCTCTCCAGGTCGTTCTGCTCCGCGGCCGTCAGGGTTCGGCCGAAGCTGGGAAACGCGCCAACCAGGGGCGGTTGGACAGGGCCAGCACCCGAAGCAAAGGGACCAGCTGACGTGGGAGGCGGGCCGTGGGGAATACCGATTTGAGGAACGAGGAATGGCTCTCTAGAGTTCCCTATGCGCCGGATGAGCTGACCCAGAGGCTCAAATTCCGTATCCTCCACCTTCTTTACCCGAAGGTCGGCGGTGAAAAAGTTTGCCTTATACCAATCGTTCATTTCCAGCCCGGTAAAAGGGCCCTGCTGCTGGCCTTGGGGGTCCAAGTAAACCCATCGCATGCGATCAGGCATTACCATGGTCCGGGCCTGCGCCGAGGGGGGTTCCGACGGCTGAGAGCCGCCAAAGGGGGTGCCGGAGCTTTGCGGGTACCCTTGGCCCGGGGCCGTGGCCGCAATTCCTCCTGGCATAGGCTCCGAGGTGCCCTGGGCGCGTGAAGCATCACCACCGAACATCTCGGCAAAGATGCCCCGCCCGGGTCGCATCGGACTTTCGGTTTCGCGGCCATGATCGCCAAAGGCATTCCGGCCAATGGCACCCAGCGGGTTGGCTTGGCGAAGATCCGGGAGGGAGTCGCCGAGGTTGTCGTTGTCGTGGCCCTGCATCTGCGACTGCATGGCTGGAGGGAAGAGAGAGCCAAGCTTGCTGCTGCCCCTCATGGAGCCGGAGCCGGTCAGGCCGGTGCTGGGAGGGCCGAATACACCACTGAGGTTACCGAGGCTCGGGGAGTGGAGATCACCCATGGGCGTAAAAAGAGAGTTGCCGAATGCGGTACCAAAGGGAACGCGCTCACGGTCGGGCGTGGCCGACGTAGGCCAGCCGCCGAGATTGCCAAGGGAAGGATACGCCTTGGCACCAACGCTTGAAGTCTGGCTGCGGTCGCTGCCTTCGAATCCGGGTTGGCCAAAAGTCCGCGACACGCCGCCACCGAAGCCGCCCTGCATGTGCTCAGGGCCTCCCAGACCTAAGCCTTGCGCATGCATTCTGGGATCACCCTCGTCCTGATCCCCGCCCCGGTCGGCAGGGGGGCTGCGGAACGGGTTCGTGTCAGAGGGGCTCATCTGGCCATGCTCATGATCGTGCTCGCCATGATGGCCACCAATGTGAAGACCGGCCATGCCGAAATCACCTGCGGAACCTTTGATGGGAGTATCAAACCCCTGACCTCGATGCGGCTGATTGGACAGGGGCGGCGGGCTGGTGTCCTGGGCACCGCCCAGAACGGCACTGCCCGAGAGGTTGTCATCCCCACCAAAGGGGTCGGTATCAGTACGGGGGCGTGCACGCCACGAAGCGGCGGCGGCGGCAGCATCTTGAGCACGTGAAGCCATGCTGTCGGAGCTGTCCTTGGGGATGAGGTGGGCCAGTCGAGACTCGCCACGAACATTGCCGGGCCGCTTTTCGCCAATTGCCGAAGCGGTGGAGCCTGGCAAAGCAAAGTTGCCAAAGCTACCAATCGCGGACGGGGTAGAAGCACCAGGCGTCGTCGCCGTCGGTTGCCCCCACAGCGCTGAAGCACCACCGAGGCCAGTCGCGCCGCTTGCCGTGTTGTTGCGAACGAGACCGCCGAAAGGTAGCATCGGATTGCCACCCTTACCGGCGACCGGGGATCCGACATCCTCCTCGGGCTCCTCAAATGTAGTGTCCTTTACGTCAATGTTCTTGCGGCCGAGCCAGAATGGGTTGGCATCTTGTCCGGGACGGGTGGCCGTCGTGGGCGACATCAGACCACCGCTCGAGTAAGGATTCGTGTCGGTGGTCTCGCGTCGTCTTGTGCCAGGTCGCGATGCCGAGGTCGGCGAGGCCAGAGAGAAATTATTGTTGGGACCCTGCGACACGGACGTCTTGCGGCCGTTCAAAATCAAGCCACCCACACCGCCCGGATGACCACCGTCTTTGTTCTGTTGCGGGGGCTTGACGGGCGAGTTGATGTCCGAAGCCAGCAAATCTCTTTCATCGGCGTTTATGCTGCGTAGATTGCTCGCTCTTCCGGCAGCCGAGGCGTCCCAGCAAACATCGGGCTCTTGGGGCAGCACGTGCGAGTCGTTGCGGGTTCCCCAGCCTCGCGTGGCCGTGCTGTTGCCGTTAAGCTGGCCGGGTGCCCAGCCGGGCATGAGTAGGCCGGATACGTCGTCGGGGGCGGGCAGACTGTCCAGTATGGCTAGCATTTGCTCCCGGCTATAACGCTGCGGTGCGCCGTCGCTGGGCTGGGCCACTGCGGGGGGCTGGGCGGGTTCCGACGGGATGTTGGCTTGGTTGAGCGACTGGCTGGGAGTCGTGGAAGATCTGCGGAAGGTGAGCGTGCCGTTCGTTGACCGACCCTGTCGTGACCTATGGGTGGGCGTCAGTACGAATCCATATGTAACTACGCATGGTTGGGACGATGGCACGGGAGCCCAAGGAGTGAGGGGACGGATGGAAACAAGAGAAAATGACGTACCACTCTCCGCTCGTGTTTCCGCGGCTGTCTGTTCTCGAGCCATTTCGTCCGTCGCGGTTTGGGTTCTGGCCAGCAGCGGCCGAGGCAAAACTGAGATTCGATGGCATGGTTTTGGTCGTCTTTTTTTTTGGTGGTGGTCAATGGTATAGAGCTCCAACAGCTGTCGACTAGTCGTCCGTCGCGTCGCGTGTCAGGACGTGTCGTCGGTCGGGAGGGGGGAGGGTTGCAACAGGTGGGTGGATAAGCACGGCAGTTGAGACTGAGGCTTGATTCACACCGTAGGGGAAGGGAGACCAACGTGGGAGTGCGTTGGACCAGTGGGCGAGGGTGGGAGGGGGAGATGGGGCGAGGTTGAAGGCCGACTGCTGTTTGCAGGTGCGAAACTGTAGTAGGTGGGCGGGTGGGCGGTCGCTACGGGCGTATGACGTTCTTTTTTTTTTCCCCGTAAGGGAGAAAGAATGGGAGCAATGACGATTCTGGGCGAAGACTGATTCTGGAGGGGGTTTGTTTGCTGGGGGCGGTTCGGCGAGTGCCTAGGAACGGGTGCTGGTGCTGAGTGAGAATGCTTTTGTCGCCGCTGGAGGAGTCTTCAGTGTTCCGATAGAAGTGTCGAAATGCAAAAGGCTTTTGCTGCGAGTGACCCGATGTCAAAAATTCACAAATTCCTATTTGCCCCCCCTCCATGGGATGGGATCCACAACCAAACGGTCGCAGACGACAGCTGCCCACCCAGACAGTCACGCCGGCCCGAACTGGCCTGACTTGACTTCCAGAGTTGGGGTTCGAAGTCTTGCCTGCCCACGCCGTTCCCTTCACCTGCCATGGACGCAAACTCGTACCCTTCCGGCCTTGCCTGACTCTACCACCGCCTGAGTTCCCATGGCCGCGGTCGCTTCTCGTGTCTCTCCCCCGGGGGAGGGGGGTTCATTTGCATACAAGACGGAGAGGCAGGACCCGGTACTACCAAGCCGGGGCGTCGAGAACGGATCTCGAAGCCATATTTAACCATCTGCCGTGCAGGTAGGTACATGACCGGAGGGATGTCGGAAGTACCCCCCCCTCCCTCCGCCTTAGTAGCGGTAGCACGGAGTGGCCTTGAGTCTGTGGTCTGTGGTGTCGCCCAGCCAGCTTCCTCAAAGCCGCCACCGTCGGGGAAACCACTTGCCTGCCCTCTCGGGTATCGCCCAACTACCTAGGTAGGTACTCGAGCTAATACACTCAGCTCTGTGCACCTGCGTTGGGCATCGAGGGCATGAACCGGATGGCGCAGATGTCCATCTCCGTCGGGTGCCTTGGGTGCCTTGGGTGCCTCACCTGTCAGAAACATAGCCCGCTGTGCTCACAGGGCTGCGGTGACCCTGCTACTAACACAATCCACCGATGGGGGCTGTCATGAGCTCGTCCCATCCCATAGCTCTCTCTGCCCACAGATCCATTGATCGAGCCCCCCGTGTCAGAGCACGCCACTGAAACTCGAGGCGAAAAACGGGGAGAGCCGACAGTCACCAGCCACCCGCGCAGCCCTGAAGAACCGAGGGGCCATTTGTGCTCTCCACCGTCGGCGCCGCCACGTCTCGTCCCGCACCCCATCCAAAATACTACTTCTGGTATCTCTCTGGGCGGAGGCAACCAGACCTTATGCGAGCCGTGCTTCGTTCCGTCTGCTGGGGCTTCATCGCTCCGACTTTTGTTCGCTTTTAGAGGTACTTCCGTTCCCCTGATTGCCTGTCTGGCTGTCTCAGTCTGAGGGCCTACTTGGGTCGAGTATTAGCGTACACGGGCCGTGGGGCAGACAGCAGCACCTCGGAGCACCATCAGAACCTTACCTTGCTCCTACGCTGTGGCCCCTGCCGAAGCCCCTCCGTCCGCCCCATACCCAATGCACTCACTCGGATCCTTTTGACCGTGCTGTTTGCGCCAAAATCACCGTGTAGCTGTATCGTCAGCCGCAGAGCTGTGTCCAGAGGCGGGCTTGCTCTCTATTCGAAATTAATTGCCAAGGTCTTTGGATGGGTCGTACCACAGAGTATATCCAACCACGAACGACTCCCCGGCTCCCTGGCAACCTGACAGCCTTGAGGATCTCGGGAGACCAAGCGGTCCCCTTCTAGATTGTTAGGCATCTCCAACCATGGAAGATGGATGGCCAGGTACTTGCCGTTCCCCGCTCCTCCCATGCCGCTGCTAAAAAAAAAAAAAAACGAGCCAGCCGTGCTGAACCTTGAGCAAGAAAGACAGGACGGACCACCTCAACAGAACAAACGGGTTGAAGCCGGCATGTCAAGTTGACAGCACAGCACCACGCAGCTCTGACATAGCACATCCTGAGAAGTATATGATGTTGTGATATGTGATGGGCGCTTTTAGTTTGGCGAGATTGTTCGAAGACTCGAGCAACGTCGCCGACTCCAACTGTGAATTCCTATCCACCTCTTCTCTTTGCTGCGTGGCTGTTGTTCCTCGGCGGCAGGACTAGCAAGAGGCGACCTCGTCTTCTCCGCTTGCTCGCTGCATTAAGGTTTTGCTTGTATGCACCGCCCGGTGTTGGTCTGCTCAGTTTGGACGCTGCAGGCCTCCATGTTCGTCAGGCAGGAATCTGCTCTGCTGCGTTACCCAGAACCACCTGCCAACAGGCTTGGGCTATGGGCAGCCAGGTTGCATGTGCTGAGAAGCGACCCTGGTGTTATATTGGCTCGCCCTGCCGGCCCGGAGATGGCGTGCTATATGGTGAGTGGTCGTCATCATCCCATACCAAAACCACCAGCTGCGGTGCTTCGGACCCCATGCCCTGCTGGATACTAGATTTCACTTAGGATAGTACATATGCTGCCGACTTTCGCAAGCACAGTTGCAGATGCTGTCATGTTGGCAAACTGCCGTCGTCCTTTGCCAGGGGGCATGTGCATGGAGTCTTGTATCTTCGTACCGTTGAAGTGGTGTTCAAAGCAACCAAGAATCCGATTTCAGAAATCGCCAGTGCCGCCAAGCAACTTGGGCTACCCAGGACAGTAGTGACTGGAACGGGACCTTCCAAGCACAGTGGCTCCTGAGATTTAAAAGATGGTCGATCAGCCACTTCTGCGATAGCCATCTTCTTCATGCATTAGCAGCTGCTATTGCCACCAAGGCGGTTGGAAGTGGCAGGCGCACTTGTTTCATGTGGTACAATCTTGCCCTAAGGCTTAACAGGAAGTCAGCCTGCCAGCCTGGCTTTGATAATTCAGCCTAAAGTATGGCTGAGAGTCGTCTGGGGTATTGGGTCGCTGGTTGAATGATTGTCGTGGTCTGATTCCCGACTTCTCCCAGCTATGGCATTGAATTACACGCAACGAGCCAGCCGTCGCTAAATCGAGTTTCACGCCGTTCGGTTTGTAGGTGTGAACTGTATCTTGTTCGCCACATCGCGCAGCGGGGTGGTGATCTTTGTGGCCACCGTATGCGAAGACCTCGGGATATGGGCTGGTTACATTGAGACGAATATTCTGAACCAAGGTTAGCAGCACAGCAGAATAATTCACCGCACCTCTTCCCATCGGTAGGAATTCATCGGCAGTATCCTCGTGCCTCTTCGGACCACTCCATCGCTAAAACTGTGAGCAGCTCATAAGACCGTACCTAGTTGGATAATCGCCAGCAGTAAGCACATTGCTGATGTTCTATGAGAGTCCTCCTTCAAAATATTGGCCAGCATGGCCATTACGAAGAAGGGCACTCCATTTTCATGGGAGGGGGGGCTTTCCGAATTAGCAGTTTGGCAGTCTTGGCTACTTAAGCGTCAAATCAGCAACATCAGTTGGCGCAACTAGGAGCTCGAACAGTACACTGCCTACCTGGGCTTCCATCGCTTGTGACAAACATTCTACCCTCGCAAGCATCTCTTCAGGCGACCAGGCGAAGCATGGCTCGGAAACCTTGACATTCCACCGTCAAGAGTCGAGTAGGTGAGTAGGTCTGGATTGTGGTGTATGAGGACGGCATCAGCTTTAAGATACGAGGGATAATACCAGTCAATCAGTACGGGGAATAGACCTGGAAAACAAGAACAGGCCTCTGCATGTAATCCGACATGCCCGGCTCACACGGGTTGACAGATGAGGCTGCCGTGTTGGTCTGATCCGGTATTGCAGAGACTGGCCCTGTGAGGGGCATGGGCGACGGCACCGGGCCAGTCAACGATCGCGGCCCCGCCAGCATCGTCTACAGCGCCGTCATCTCGCGTGAAGCGAACTCGCTCGTTTTCCGCCTTTTCAGGAGCCGCCTCGCGCAAAGAAGCAATGTACGACCGCGGCCTCCTTGGGCCCGCCGGCTTCGACCCCCTGTCCTCGCTCTTCGGCACTACGCACCGCCCCGTAGCACAAAAACCGACCCATTCGCATTGATGGGCTGGAGTCTCAAGGGAACACATGTGGGTGACGAGAAGGGCCGAGTGCTGCTCCCAATGGGCGATGGTTACTGTACGGAGCCCGGGCCTAAGCAAAGGTGTCGGAGGAGGCTATATATCGAACACATGCCCCTCAAGGCCGTTGGGCTCGACAGGGTTCCGTCATGGCGGCAAGTTCCCCTAGTCCAATCGCCGACAACTTCTGGACGGTTCCTTCCATACTCCCTACGTTGATCTCAGAGGGGATCCATCTGGATGGCAAAGGGCATGCAAATCTACTGTGCACTCCAATCTACCCCAAAGTGCAAGAGGGGCCGGCTTGGCTTGCTGGGAGAACTGCCGTGGCCCGATGGCCCATCTGTAAAATTGGATGTTTCCATACGAAAGGTCAACTAGTCATGATATTATTCGTGGTTGTGAGGGTGGCGTCGGCATTGCAGAGTTGGGAGAAAGACCACTCACTTAGCTTGTTGCCTTGATGGATAATCTAGTACGTGTTCAACCGTGCTCGGCTCGCGCTATTGTGCTATGCGACTATGACTAGGGGGTCTTTTTGCCTGCTAAGTAGCTTCTTGCTATGCACCTTGTTCTGCGTTGGGTGTCGTCGTGGCTGTGTAAGTATTTACGCAGCGTAGGGCATTAATGTTCGCACACGGCGGGGAGGAAAGCTAACCCCGAATTCCCGAAGCGGTCTTTGACACGGAGTTGACGGGGATTGCATGGCTCATAACGGGTGAAGAAGCCCAGCTGCAACCGCGTCGCAACCTGTGAGTGTTATGATGAGCTGGTGAAGCCTCACCCCCATAACTCCGTTTACTCCTTCCAACGTCTACAAAGCGGTGAAAAGATTTGTAAAGAGGATAGCCTTTCGGCCGGCCGGTGCGGACTCGGCACCCTTGCATAACGTGTGTCGAATGCCGAATCTGGCATCCGTCCAGGTCGTCCAAACGTCAGTGGCATAGCCCCACAACTCTGGCAACGGCATGGCGGGGGGGGGCAGATGACGCCTAGGCTTGTTACGACTTAGTCTCGCGTTCTTGGAGATCGCGACGTGGCTTTGGTCTGTGTCGAAACAAAGATGCGGACATGTGAGCCGCGCATATCGAATGAATATTTCCGGGTCGTGGGGGGAGCGGTGTACGTACGACGAAGGCCCTTGGAGGTCAATGGAGACCAGGGCTTCTAGACGACGGCTAGAAGGCGTCTGGAACGCAAGAAGGGGGCGACGTTGCTTGGGCCATCACGGGTTGCGTCGTTGTGTCGCTGACTTTCGGCCCGTCTACAGTCCGGCGTAGGAGGGGGGGGGAGGGAACAAGGTGGCAGGTCGAAAAAGCTTGTTTCCACCACGAGATGGCAACGGATAGGGAGAGGGCCTTGGCTTCCTGCCTTGGTATGCCGGCCAGTGATGAAACCTGCCCAGTCAGCCACCCGGGTTTGGCACACATTCATCCATCTCGTGAGGGAATAGCACGGAGGTGTTCCCCACCCCGCTGTCTCCTTTCCTTGTCGCTCCCGTCGGCGGGGTTTGCCTCCCTTCCGGACTCGGCCAAGTCCTAAGAGCGAAGGCGCGTGGCTGCCGTCAAACGTGGAGCCGCCCCCGGTGCGCCCGCAGACTATTGCTGTAATACACTGCAGTGTATACGCAGCGAGACAGTCGACTCGATGGGGCCGTCGCCGTCTTCCCTGGCGCAATTCAGTCTCCCTATAGTGTACGGATAAGCCCCCGGTGGGGGGTTACGAGGTACATTACACGGACACTACGGATGGGCCGGCATGGCCAGCGACGACGTCACCGACGTGAAGCTGCAAAGATCACGCAACGGCCACACCAAGCCCCTCCACGCGACGCGAGGGGGAGAACTGCCTTTGACGGGGCGGTCTCGAGGTATCGGCAACTGCCGCCCCGGAAACGTCGCGACTCCGTCGAGAGGCGAGCTGGCACAACGTGGCGAGCATGGCCACATGTCAATACTATATAATCACGGGAAGGAACCTGTTTCCAATGTCAGCAAATAGACTCGTTCTTCAGCATTCCGCAGCTCCTTTTTGATACCCATCACCCAGTACCTACCGAGCTCGCACTGTCTCTCGACTATAGAGTCCTTGTCGACAACTATTTCAATACCACCCACACCCGCACTGGACATGGCTGGCTCTCCCCGCAACACCACGGCCAAAAACGACTACGGCAAGCGCTTGCTCCCCCACATCATCGATCAGCTGGCTCTTGAGGACCCCGAGCGAGAATGCTTCAGTGTACCGCGCTCTTCAGACCCCAAAGATGGCTGGAAGCCTCTTACCTTCAAGGCGCTGGCGAATGCTATCAACCGATGCTGCCACAAGATCATCGAGCATTGTGGCAAGGCCCCTGAAAAGGCTTTTCCCACCATCGCCTACATCGGCCCTAACGATGCGCGCTACCATGTCAGTCACCAATATCACACTGCGTACCCATTGAGTTTGGAAGGTTGGACTGATCAATTATGGGATGTAGGTGCTGATGATAGCCGCTGTCAAAGTCGGCTACAAAGTGAGTCCCCCCCGCCACCCCTGCCTGCTGTCTGCAGAGCGTGGGGAGCTGACAGCCTAACCAGGTCCTCTTCATCTCCACGAGAAACTCCCAGGAGGCCCAGATAAATCTCTTTGATAAGACCGATTGCCATGTTCTGGCCTTTCCCAAGTCGCACCGAGCCATGGTGCAGCCATGGCTTCAGGAGCGCGACATGAAGGCTGTCGAGGTGGCCTCTCTCGAGACTTGGTTCCCCGAGGAGGAGGTTCCGCACGTCACCTACGAGAAGACGTTTGAGGAGGCCGAATGGGACCCTCTCTGCGTCCTGCACACCAGTGGTAGCACCGGCCTTCCGAAACCCATTTACGTGCGCCAGGGTTTGCTCGCCTGCGGCGACGCTGTGCACAAGCTGCCGGACTTCCAAGGAAACCCCTTCTTCTTCCGCACTTGGACCGAAGCCAAGAAACACTTTTTCCCTAGTAAGTATGACCTTAGCGAGCTTGGCGCACTTGAATGGATATCGAGTGCCCGGCTAATGCGGTCTGACAGTGCCGCTATTCCACGCCGCCGGTCTTTACTTGAGCACAATCCTGGCCATCTACTGGAAAAGTCCCGTTGCCCTGGGCATTGCAGACCGGCCGCTCTCATCCGATCTGGTCAAGGAATGCCTGGAGCACTGTGACGCCGAGTCGACGTTTTTGCCACCGGCGATCCTCGAGGACATGAGCCACAGCCAGGACTTCGTCGAAAGTTTGGTTCGCCTGAAGTATGTTGCCTTCGGCGGCGGCAACCTAACGCGGGAGGCCGGAAACAGGCTCGTGGCGGATGGCGTTACTCTGCGGAACATGATTGCCGCGACCGAGTGCTGCCCCTTTCTCCTTCACACCCAGCCTAACCCGAAGCTGTGGCAGTACTTCGTCTTCAACTCAGACGCTTTCGGCTGCGACTGGCGCAAGTCCGAGGGCGAGGAAGACGTCTATGAGCAGGTCATAGTCCGCAAGGGGAAACACCCCGGCTTCCAGGGATACTTTTATACCTTCCCCGAGCTTAACGAGATCTCGACCAAGGACTTGTACAAGCCCCATCCTACGGAGCCGAACAACTGGATCTACTACGGCCGTGCCGATAACATCATTGTCTTTTCTAACGGCGAGAAGTTGAACCCGATCAGTATTGAGGAGATTGTCGGCGACCACCCGAAGCTCATCGGGGCCATGGTTGTTGGCACCAATCGCTTCCAACCTGGCCTGATCATTGAGCCCGCCGTCCATCCCACCACCAAGGAGGCTGAAAAGGAACTCATCGAAAGCGTCTGGTCACTTGTGGTGCAGGCTAACAAGGAGACGGTCGCTCATGGTCAGATTGGTCGCGATTTCATTCGAGTCTCGAACCCTCAAAAGCCCTTCCTACGTGCCAGCAAGGGAACTGTTCAGCGCGCTGGCACCGTAAAACTTTACCAGGATGATATCGACCAGCTCTACGAGGAGGCCGGTCAGACCGCCACTGGGGAGACGCCCCAGCTCGATGTGAGCTCCGAGGAGGCGCTGGCTGAGTCCATCAAGGACTTGTTCCATAACCATCTGGGGGCTTCGGGTCTTGAGACGGACGCCGATTTCTTCTCGGCCGGTATTGACTCTATGCAGGTAATTGGTGCCTCGCGTTTGCTTCGCGCTGCCCTCGAGGCTGCTGGCTACTATGCCGATTCCACCGCGTTAGCTACTCGTGTCGTGTACAGCAACCCGACTCCGCGAAGGCTGGCAGGCTACATCATGGAGAGGGTTATTAAGGGCGCTAACAACGGTGACGCCGACAATGAGACGGTAGAGCAGCAGAAGGCCATGTCGATTCTCTACTCCAAGTATACCGAGGACCTGCCAGTGGCCACCCAGGGCCGGCCCGAGGCACGCGAGACAAACCAGACGGTACTGTTGACGGGATCCACGGGGATGCTTGGGTCGTACATGCTCCACTTTCTAGCCCAGAACTCCAACGTCCAGAAGATCATCTGCCTCAACCGAGCCGAGGACGGCGGAGCGAAACAGCAGGACAAGGCCATGGCCGAGCGCGGCCTGGATACTACCTATGGCGGCGGCAAGGCCGAGTTCCACCGCATGGACGTGGCCCGCAGCGATCTTGGACTGCCAAAGGACGTTTACACGAGGATGCTGAAGGAGGCTGATCGTATCATCATCAACGCCTGGCCCGTCAACTTCAACATCCCTGTCGAATCGTTTGACCCCCATCTCCGCGGAGTGCGCAACATTGGCGATCTCGCCGCCAAGGCAGAGCGACGTGTGGCCGTGGTCTTCATCTCATCCATCGGCACTGTCCAGAACTGGGATACCAGCAAGGGCCCGGTTCCGGAAGAGAAGCTTACGGACCTGAACATCCCCAGCGGCGGTTACGGACGCAGCAAGCTCGTTGGTGGCCTCATCCTCGAAGACGTGGCTCGGTCTGCCGATTTCCCGGCCGCCGTGATCCGTGTGGGCCAGATTGCCGGTCCCGAAGCCGATGCCGGTGTCTGGAACCGCCACGAATGGCTTCCTAGCATCGTGGCCAGCAGTCTGTACCTGAAGGCGCTGCCCAACGACCTGGGCTCCATGGACCGAGTCGACTGGACCCCGGTGGAGAGAATCGCCAAGATGGTGCTGGAGATCATCGGCGCAACCCAGAAGGTTGACCACAAGACCATCAGCGGCTACTACCACGGCTTGAACCCCGTGGCGACCTCGTGGGCCCAGATTGCCCCCGCCGTACGCGAGTACTACGGCCAGGACCGCCTGCCGGAGACGGTGAGCTTCAAGGAGTGGGTGGACCGGCTTCAGGCGAGCCAGACGGACGACACCAAGGCCGTGGACAAGAACCCCGGCATCAAGCTCCTTGATAGCTACCGCGCCATGTCCGACGCCGTCGAGGCCGGAAAAAAGCCCGTGTCCCTCGAGACAAAGCGTACGCAGGCGCAGAGCCCCACGATGAACCACTGTCAGCCCATCACGCAGGCCCTGATGAAGCAGTGGTGCAAGCATTGGGGCTTTTGATGGGTCACAGTACAAACATACTTAATGATTGATGAGCTTTGGCGACAGTTCTCTTTTACTTGGATAGATTTCTTGAAAAGACGACCTCATAAATGCTCGTTCCCTCGGCTCTCCTTTGTTCCTATGCCACGTGCCTACCTTAATTCGGTCGGGCCCGTCTCAACCCAATAACTTCCACCTCGTCACTCCCCTGTCGGGGTAATTTCAGGCTTGGTGTCTCGAAAGAGATGATCAGCAAACTGCTCGGGCACGGTGCCGCCGACGATCTGGGTCTGTTCCGCCAAGGCCCGGATTTCCGCCTCGTCCTCGTCGCTCAGGTGGATGCCGGCGGCGGCACAATTCTCCTCGAGGTACTTGATGGTCTTGGTACCGGGGCTACCACAGGAATCAGTCAGCCACTGGCCTCTCGCCACGGGCCTCGGGCCGGACGGGGGAAAGGGGCCCTGAGGCGCCCGGGTGCGGGCGTACATGGGAAAGATGTCGCGGCCCTGCTTGAGCAGCCAGGCCAGGGCGAGCTGGCTCACAGAGCAGCCCCTGCGGTCGGCCAGGGCGCGGAAAGGGGCCACGGCCGCGGCGTTGGGGCCGCGGTTGGCCGCCTGGAAGCGCGGCAGCGCCTGGGCGCGCGCGTCGGCGGCGCTCGCGGCGCTCGCGGCGAACGCGGCCGACAGGAGCCCCCGGGCCAGCGGCGTCTCGCACACGACGGCGACGCCCAGCGCGCGGCAGACCGCCAGCAGGTCCGTGCCGGCGCGGCCCTCGATGCCCCGCTCCGTCACCGAGTACTCGCCCTGCACCGCCGCCACCGGGGCGACCCGGTGGGCGCGGCGGAGCGTCGTCGAGGACACGTTGCTGAGCCCGATGTGCTTGATCTTGCCTTCGCTGCGGCGCCGCCAGGGTCAGCGAAGCGGGGCACAAGGGCCAGCGTGGCAGGGAGGGATACCTACGCCTGGAGCTGGGCGAGAGCCCGCATGGTCTCCTCGATGGGCGTCTCTGGGTTGGCCGCGTGGAGGTAGTCTTGGGGCCTGTCAGTCCAACCCAGCCGTCCCAAGGAGGCGGTCTCCGGTCCGGACAGGGCTCGGGCAGCATCAGACGGACCAGACTTACAAAGGTCAATCGAGGCAACCCCCAGGGTCTTCAGGCTCGCTTCGCAGGCCTGTTTGCAGTAGTCGGCACTGCTGTCGGCCGCGAAGTCGGGCCGACCCTTGACGTGGCCGAATTTCGTGGCAAGGAAGATCTCATCCCGTTTACCGGTGCGTCGAAACCATTCCCCGAGCACTTCCTCGCTGTTCCCATACAGGCTTTGGTTGGTCATCAGCTTGGGCTCCGGGCACTATCATCCCAACGTATCACTTGGGAGGAGACTTACTCTGCTGTGTCCCAGAAGGTGGCACCGATTTCGACGGCGCGGTCCCTGTAACGCACGAGAATGAGTAACTCGGCACGAAGCGTGTGTTCGAGAAGCATTTTTGGATTCTTGTCTGGCCAGAGTGGCAGACCCAACGACTAACGGGATCAAGGGGTAAAATAATCTGTGCCAGCAGGGGTAACAAAGCAGACCGGCGTGGCTTACAGGAGGGCGAATTGCTTGTCCTTGCTGGGGACCGCGCCGTAGATGGGATAGAACATTCCCATCAAGCCGAAGCCAATAGCGGGAACTTGGGGTCCGTTCTTACCCAAGGGGTAACGGGGAAGAGGGGTGGAGGCCATCCTGGTGTTTCTGGCTGGGTATATGCTCGGTTGGTTGGGGGGGAAGAAAATCGTGACGGGTTTGAAGGAGGCTTGCGTGCATGTCATGAGAAGCCCAAAAAGCGAGAGGAGGGCCTCCTTATTATAGACAACGCCCCGATATGCTCGCCTCTCGTTGCCTTTCCTTCCTGCCGCGTTTCAGCCCGACGATATACGATGGGAGTCTGACGGCGCCGTTGGCTCGATTGTGAACGAGCCAATCAGCGACCTGGCTTTCCGACCAGACCAACAGCTTAAATAGTAAGCCGACTGCCAATCATAGCTCGCCTTTTCCGAGCTGCCCTGTAGGGAGCCAATAACGGCTTAGATACCACAGATGGGGGCACTAACGTGATCGAACTCGCCGTACGACTTGTTATCAATCACTGGGTACTAACGTTTGCCCATTCGGATCACGCGCAGACAAGGAGAACGTGTGTGCTCTTCGACCAACCCCCAAAAGAGTCAACCCACCACGCTGCACGCCGTCTCAGCACTGACGTAAGGAGAGGGCGGGATTCCGTAAAGATCTATCCACGTTTATGCCGCTACGTGCCACCATCAAGCACATGAATGCGTGTGTGTTCATGAGTGCGTGCTTGCCCCCCTTCGGTCTTTCAGGCTCGCATTGCTAAAGCGTCCCGTTGACAGACAAATATACCGCACCGTTGCTGATCCATCGGGGCTGTCCGTTTGCACACGTGATACCGGATCCGACCCCGGGCATTTTCCATTGTACCCAGAGGGCCGATTCCGAATGGAACGTCTTCTTTACCGGCCTTCCACGTACGCCTTGAGGCGCATGCTCCATTGGTTGAACATCTTCTGCCGGTTGCTCCGGAGGGGGGGGGGGGGGTTCTCGGAGTCTCTAGTCCCTCATAGGATGTCCCGTAGGAGACCTTCAACGTGGTGCTATTACCCTATAAATACCTACAAGCGCTTGCCCTTGGCCACTAAACCTTGATCATAAAGCCAAGACACCAATGAATAGTCGTCCTCAAGTCGGGGTTCCAGGTCCGCCACTGTCTCATGCCTCGTCGTGAAGACCATGGGTATGTGGAGATAGACGTCCCCGGGCGTGCGAGTAATGTTGGAGGCAGCTGGACGTTCACCACAGTGATCGCGCCCCTCGCGCCTGCAATGATCCCGATGAGCCCCATGGCCTTTTCCCCGACGGAGGAAGTTTAACACATCGTGGGGGACGACTACTCCGGGCTTACGGTACCTCAGCCGACGTACTAAGGGGAAGGGGAGTCTTACGTCCGGATTAGCTGTCACGTGAGGGAGCAAGAATAGGTACCGAGTTCAGGGGCTTTGATAAAATCCTTGTCTCAGTAGAGATACTATAGACCTCATACACAAAAAGTAATATTTGCCAGTGCCGGTCTTTCGTGGTGATAATTCCGTGAGAGAGGAGGGATGCCCTACTCAGGAAACCGTAATCTCGTCAGGTTTCCCTTGCTAAGCAATTAGACCTTGTACGCATTGCACCTAGGTGAAGGCCGATACGTCTTCTTTACCGATGTAAGCAAAATCCTCAGACGGTGCGCCACTGCCGCTGCTGATGGTCGACACCAGATCTCGAAAGACGACCTCAAAACAGCCAACGACGACGGCCACGTCGGGCTGAGGAGGCAGTGGCTCGTGTTGAGGGCAGAAGAGGCCGTTGCCGGCGTCGTCGGTGTTGCCGGCCCCCGACAGCTTCTTCTTGTGTTTGACGTCCCTGCCGTGGCGCAAACGGCCCTGCCGAGTTTCCGGCGTGACGAGAGTGTTGTCGAGCAGGGACGCCCACTTGGCCAGGTAGATGCCTGGCCCACCTCTGTTCAGCTCCGGCGCCGGCTCGCGCACGCCTTGCAGGCGGTCGAGGACTGACTGCATGCGGCCCATGGACTGCTTTTCGAGGGCATTCAGGTACGCGGCATGCAGATCCAGCGATGACCTGACGGCGCATCGGGTGTGCAGAGGCAGTCTCGCGTACATGAATTGGAAATCACGGGAGAGGGAGCCGGCGCCACCAGAACCACGCTGCACGTCGCTGCCTGGGGTGCGCTGAAACGCGCGGAAGCAGTCCTTGATAAATTCGCGAAACTCGAGATGGACACTGGGGCACTTGTTGGACACCTCGTGAAGGAACTTGAAGCATGAGCCTTTGTGCCTCCTCAGCAGCATGATGTAGTCTTCTACTGCGGGAGGCGCCTGTGTCTTCTTTTTGGGCTTGCTGGTCTGGATGAAATCCTCGACAAACTTCTGCACCAGCCCGATGTACTTGTGCAACGGAATACTCGCGTGGATAGCCCGAATTATGGGCTCACCCGACATGGTATAATCCTTGAGTATTGCAGTCAGATAATCTGGCGAGGCTTGGCACAGGGCCGCGGTGAGCTTCTCGCGATCCCGAACCGCGAGTCGTGCTGCGTAATACTCTTGAAGCTTAGCCGTCTGCTCATCGGTCAAAGATGCCACCATGCTTTCGTCCTTGGCCCGGAGGATGGTGACGATGACTGACTCGTGGTCCAGCATGCTGTTCTGTCGGACCGTTTCCTGGACGTCGCGGGTCGCCTTGACGTGCTCGTCAATGGCGGCCAGGTGTTTCTCGTGCAGCCTCGGCTTGGTATTCTTGATCTTCTCCGCAATCTTCTTATAGTCGCCGGCGTCGAAGTTCAGGGCCATTGATATCATCCTGCCAATGTGTAAGTAGCCGACGACGGCCATGGTGTTGCTTCCGAAGCCACGTACTTTTGCATCAAGTTCCCATTACCAAGCACTTTGTTCTTACCCAGGAAGATCTTCATCATGGCGTTTATCATGATGGTCACATTACCAAGTCGGAGGGTTTGCGCTACCAAAGTCCACGGGTATAGCCTGTTGATGTTTTCGATCATATTGACCAGGTACTGGCCCTCGGGGCATTGCACGAAGAAGTGATGGAGGAAACTAGCGAGGTGCATGATGATGTACTCGATGGAGTCTCCGACCTCACGAGAGAAGCGGTCGAAGTCCTGGGATTGTCTGGCGTAGAAGAACAAGCGGTCCACAAGATCACCGTACACGGCGTCCCGGATACAAAAGTTCCAAGACGCCACCAAGTCTGTCGCCAGCGTCCGGGCCTCGTCATAGTCTTCCCAACGGCTGGTGGTAGAAGTCTTGGTATCGAATCCGCCCAACATACCCCGAGCGACAGCCTCGGCCGCGGCTGCCACGGCGGTGGCCAGCGTCTTTCTGGTGCCCAGGGAGGCTTTGTCGTAGCTTTCCGACAGGTTGACCTCGCCCAATCTCTGCATGAGCCCCGCCATCTTCACGGTGAACCAGTCCTCGGGCAAAAGCCTCATCGGCGGTGCCGGAAAGTACAGTCTGTTGAGAAGGAGCTGGGCGACGGGTAAGGAGGACTTGAATGCGGGCTTGGAGCCATGGGTGAAGGGGTAGCCATATTGGGAAATCGCCTCGGCAGTTTTGAATTTCTCGATCTCTCGATATGTCTCGTAGTGGGTGAGAATGTCCAGCATGGCCCGCAGTTGGACATCCGTGAGGCCCTGGGAAGAAGACATGGCGGTTCAGGGCAACCAGCTTTCCAGAGCGTTGGGGAGCCAAAGTTGCGAGGGGGGAAAGACCCAGCGCTCGATACAGATGTGCAAGGGGCATGGCTCACTTGCCAGGTCCATAATTGGACCGACGCCGCCGGCTCCCGAATATGTATTCCCGCGAGTGAACACGGCGACGTGAACGGCTGTAGACTGGTCGTCCGTGTTCGGATCAGTCAAGGCTGGCCCAGTGGCGGGCGTGCCGTCAGTGCGGTTGTTCTCGCCAGTGCGCGGTCTCGGAAACGGGGCAGGCGCTGTCCTGGCAGTTCGAAACACGTCGGAAACGTCACACAGCTGTACCGGCCGTTTCCTCTGATCGCGGGGTGTGCGTTCCTTTCGTTGCATGCTGCGAAAAGAGTCTCTACCTACCCCATCCCTTGACTCTCTTTCCCTCGCTTCAAGAGCCAGTCTTCGTGCGAGCTTGGCCATCTGGATGGTTGACCCCGCGCGCACAGATGTGAGGGTTAAGGGAAGCGACTCCCGACGCCATCGCCGTCCAACCAAGCCACCGCGCGTACCCCCTTCTTCTCCGCCAAGCATCACAGGCCATCCTCGTGCGATACCCCGATGCGGGGCTACGGGAAATAGCGAACCGGAGCATCCCACTTCAAGTCTCGGACCAGTTCCTATCCGGCGAGGCAGATGGACTGACGGGGGACGGGCTGGGCTGGGCTCGGTTCGGGCCTTCCCACGGCTCATCACGGCGTTTGTCCTTGACCCCCAGGCAGGTGCTTCTGGTACCTGGCGACTTCTTTCGCTCCCTGCTAGCTCCACGTATTTAAGGCAAACCACATGTTGCGGGTTTGGATCAAGGGGTAGGCTACTCGAAAAGCATTGCCTCAGGACTCGGGCGATAGGAGTCGTGGGTCCTGTCGGCCAGGGAGGCGCAGGTATCTGAACCCCCGTGTTCGCAGGTCGCTCCGACCCGGCCCGGCCGGCTATCCGTCGTGCAGCGACAGCACTTGCACCGTCGTCATCGACGACGGGCCCGTTAAGGCTTCTCCTTTCCATCCGGATTACGGCCCAATGAGCAAAGTGAGACGATTTGCCAGACCCAGCCCGCAGATCGTCGTTCCTCTTAGGAACAAAGACGGGCGAGTTGCGAAACAATTCTCGGCAGCGTCCGGCTCAACTCGTGGGTTCTCCTGGTGTTGAGCGAGAGCCCCGTCACGACTGATGGGGCGATTATACGGGCAGCAGTATTTCGCTCGCATCCGAGGACGACGGAAGGGACCGCCGTATACTCTACGTCAAGACATCTTATGGGCACTCACACCCGATGACCCCAAAGTGGGAAAGGGGCTGAATCCCGAGGCATGGATGCGTTACTAGATGAGACCAACCCCTGGCCCCCAAGCTGCCTGGACGTGAATGCTGATGAGCGAGAAAAATTTTGTGAGGTCTGTCCCATGAGTGCGCCGGAAATACCCTTTAGGCCTGCTAGTGTTAGCGGGATGACGGCCCGTGAAGGCTCGGTGGTGGCCGAGGATGGGAGCCCAGCTCACCAGCGTAATGGTGGTGACGATCAAGGCTTCGAAATGAGGATGCCACAATACGCCGAATTGACGACTCGCATGGTGTGGACAGTGCACCACCATGTGTTGGCGGCATGAGTCGGGCTGCAGAAACGTCACTTCGAAAGGACAAGGGGTTCTCGAAGGTGGCAGGTGGGTTCTACTCTTGTCTCCCACACTCGTTTCGATTAGGAAGATGCTAATAGTTCAAAGGGCCATGATGATACTTCTAGCGCCCTTAGAGTTTGCGCCGTTGTCTGGTAGTCAGCCTGACATAAGCCAGAATTATCGACTGCCCACGGTGCCACAAAGTCGTGCGCTGTGCGGCGAATGCGCATCTTTGCTCCGAGGAAGTGGGCCGTACTGCGATCTATTCCCTCCACAATACGATCTATTGCCTCGAACAATGGGGCGTAGACCACGAGGCCGGCTCGGGAAATAAGGATGAGGTGAGCGGCTGCCTGCTTAACTCATTATTCTATACGTCCACCCCTCGGTTGCTCGCGTGATCTTGACACGATGCTTAGGCTGGGCGATTTCGCTAGTGGGGCGAGGACTGGAGAGAGCCCGGCCCGGATTGTTGAGGAGCTCTACGGCAGAATTACACAGGCCAGGATATGCAGCTGCGGAGAGGCACATGCATTCAAAGCAAGGTACTTACTGGGGTGCATAAGATACTTGAGGACTTATTATTAAAGGTTGCGTTGGGGGGGGGGGGGGGGGGGGATCCTGGACGGGTCGCGGTTTGTTTCAGCAGTGCTGAAGGCAAACGATCACGGGGAAAAAGGAAAGAAAGGATGACGGCCACCTCGGCTGGAACACGCGGCTGTAACGCCCAGCAGCCGTTAAGGTCCCCATCCCCGAAGAAACGAGCGACAGAAAACGGGGCCAAACGGTCATCGCGTGGCATTCGGTTGTTCTTGGCTTGCTCTGTGCGTCATTGGATTCTGCAATGTCCCTGAGGACATATACCGACAGCTACTTGACCTCGCTCGGGCAGACGGATAAGACGGGGTTTTGGGACTATTGTCTGCTCGCCTTTTGAGAGAGAGGGGGGGGATCCGCTCACTGAGACGATCGTCCCCAAGCCTTTGGCGTTGGGCTGTCGGTCAATGGATTTCGCCATCGCTTCGGTCGTTTCCACGTGCGACTAGCATGGGCCAGCTGCTCGACCTGGTCGCTGGGCAGTCACAAGCGAGGGTTCCCCTGGCGCCCTGGCGCTCCCTATTCTGAGTTGTGGGTAGGTCGCGCGCTCGCTCGCTCTCTTCAGCCCCCCCCCCCCAGCATTCACGCACTGACGGATCGACAAAAGCACTGTATCTACGTGATCCCAGCCGCCCATCCAGAAGCGTGCTGGGCACCCGTGCCGCCAAGAGACTGATCGGGGAGACGCTGTATTCGTTCAACCTGCCGCCCTGCTGCTTGCTGGACATCAGACGGTTCCGGCGTGGTCCGCCGGGTGCCGAGATAGGACCACCCATGGGCCAACGGCGGCTGGGCCATAGTGTCAGTACGAGAACGACTGCTACGTTGACAAGGCAGGTCGCATCCACGGTGGTCCCCATGTTCTGCAGCACACTCGAAACAGCCGAACCATTGGTTACATTAAGTTGGAGGGACGGCGCCGGGAAAGTGAAGATCTGCAGAGGCCACTTCTCTTCCGGCCTAGAATGCGCGTGCATCCGCACTCTGCGCGCCAGACGAGCGGGTTGTCAGCGGCCCATGCGAGGAGGCCGACCTTCGTAGGGCCTATCACGGCTCTACTTATCTGTAAGGGAGACGGCCAGCGTGGAGGCCTCAATCATGCGGAGGGGCAGTGATGGGGCGTGATAGCCACAAGTGGGCGGCTCAATACGGGCAGACAAGGACGAGCCGTGTGGGCATGCTCGGCCAGGCACAACGTCACGGGCTGCGCTGTTCGTGTCGGCCCTACGAATATGCACAGCATGTCCTATTGATCCATTGGCGCAAGACTTGGCAGGGACAGCCTGGCGGCGCGGTTAAGCGACGGCTTGACGAGTCAGGCGCCCGGCATATGGAGGGTGCAGCCAACCCGCCGGATCGGAAACTGGAGACGCGGGCCTTGGCGATGCCCTGCGTTCTCATTGTACCGTCTGACGGCCGTTGGCCCGGCCAGCGACTGAAAAATCCTGGCGACTGCGCGCCATAGGGCGAGGCGGATTCGGCACGGGAGATGATACATGGGTAGAGGAGGCGGAGCGGCAAGCCAACTGGCCAGCCTGTTGTCGTCTCCACTGCGCCCTCCGACGATACAGCTGTGAGAACGGCGTCGTGCGCAAGCACATCCTGCCGGGGCGACCTCCGCTCCACCGCGGCGCCCACATGGCACCCGCTTTTACTGCTACGGCACTCGCTGCTCAGCCGGGCCTCCCTGCGTCCCTGATCGTCGACTGGAGCTCTGGCTCCCAGGCCCAAGGAGCCAAGGAGCCCGGGAGCCCTCCGAGGGAGCCCAGGCCTCAACATCGCGCTGCTCCTCGTGGCCCGGGGGGGGGGGGGCACCCACGCCGCTTGCCGACGGCGTCTCATGCCGATATTGGCAAGACCCGCTGCCCATCAGCCCACCCATCCGAACACAGCCTTCCCTGTCACCGCGGTCCGTGTTGTGGCGACCGATGGGACTCGCTTACTAGCAGCTGGTCTCTTGCCCTTCCGGGATAGGCGTGTTGAGCTTCCCCGGGGCAATGAAGGCGGCGATGGGCAATGTGTGGGTTGTTACTTATATACCCCCCCCCGCGGGCTCACGCACGTCGCTTGTGTTGCACCTTGTCTTTCCCCCTTGCCATTGTCCACAGGAGGAGGGTACCGAGATGTCGGCTTGGTCCCTGTAAGCAAAATGACATGACGTATCGACCATTATCCTCGTCGCCTGCTGTTATTATACACGGCGTCTGCTCGCACCCTCGACCATCGACCACACTTCAAATCCCGCCCCTCAAGCCGACGGCTGACGTACGGCCGACGTGAGGGATCGAGGGAAGGGGTCCGACCGCCTGCCATCGCCAGGGCCCTCGAGCCCCGAGCAGATAGCAAACAGGGCCGGCCGCACGCCGCCCGTCACCTTCTCCATCCAGCAACCCCGACTGGGCTCACCTTCGCCCACCTCGCCACCATGCGATACCCGACGCTTGACGTGATTGCCAGCTGGCCGACGCCCAACTACGATGACCCCGTCGGCCGGGGCCCGGCCCTGCTCGCCGTCGAGCTCACCATCCTGCCGCTGGCGCTCCTGTGCCTGGCGCTGCGCATGTATGTGCGCATACGGCTGCTGCGTGCTCCGTGGTGGGACGACTGGTTGATGGTGGCCGCCGGCGTGTGCTGCATCGGTGTCACGACGTCGGTGATCCTGGCCGACCAGCGCTACGGCTGGAACCTCCACGTGTGGGACGTGCCGTTCAAGAAGCTCATTCAGGGAAGACAGGTCTCCATAGCCGGACAGACCATCTTCCTCTTTGCGTCGGGCTTTGGAAAGGTTGGTGGTGCCTACCATGGCGTCTGGGTGAGAGGCACGGCGCTGACTCTTTTCCCGTGATACAGCTCTCCATCCTGCTGAGTTACCTCCGCATTGCTTCGCGGGGCTCCCTGTTTCGCCGTCTCACATGGGCGTCCATCGCCCTCGTCACGGCCTGCATCGTGACTTTCTTGGTCCTGCTGTGGACACAGTGTTTGTGAGTCTTGACGGTGGCCATGTGCTTTGCTTCTGCACCACCGCTAACCAAAGACGCCAATAGCCCGATGGCCAGCTACTGGAACCTCATCGACACCGCCAGAGATTGCATCTCGGAAGCTCCGCCGCTGATGGCCCAGACCATCAGCACCGTCATCACCGACTTCATCGTTTATGTCCTGCCCATGCCGACCCTGTACAAGCTGAAGCTGCCTTTCACCCAACGGCTCGGGCTCATGATCCTGTTTGGGTTCGGCAGTGTCGTCGTGATTGCCGGCTGCATGCGGACGTACTGGGTGCACTGTAAGTTTGGAGCCCCCCTCGACCACCAAGACGGGACAGGGTCCTTTTGACTGACACGAAACACCAGTCGTCGAGATGAAGACGTACGACATCACCTGGGAGGGATTCAACCTGTGGATGTGGGCCGCCGTCGAGGTGAACCTGGGCGTCATCTGTGGCTGTGTGCCCGTTCTCCGCCCCTTACTCACCAAGGCCTTCCCTCGCCTGGGCGGAACTACCCGGCCCGGAGGCGCGACCAGCGCCAGTACTCGGTGGACAAAGTCGGTGCAGACCATTGGATCGAGCGCCGCTCGGAAGAAGAGGAGCACGTTGGGGTCCATGGCGCACAGCGATAACGACGTCTATATCAACCTCGGCAAGCTCGAGACCGGGTCCGCCAGTCCTCTGAGCCCCCTGGCACCCGGAGTGTACAGCACTGTGACGGCCGGCCCGTACCAGCCGTCGGAGCGCGACACCCATTCCAGCAACGGCTCCTTCGACCTGCCGCAGCAGATGCCGACGCCACCGACCCCGATTGTCAAGAGGGTTCAGGTCGAGAGGCAGTCCGTGTACTATGACCACGACGGCACGCCGTCTCGGGGCGAAAAGAGGGCTTCGCGGCTGTCATAAACCTAGATAACACTGCAACTCGATAATAATTTTGATATCCAAAGACGTCTGTGAACCGGACCCTACCCAACCTGTATTTGCTTGCACCAGTCGCGCCCATGCCGAACCTGCCAGCCGCAGAGCCAGGGTTCGAGACTCAGGCCCACAAAGCCCGCCAAGCAGATACCGGCACTGTCACTGACGCTCGTGGCGCCGAGGCTGAACTCGCGCTCGGCCGTGGGCACGTTCTCCATGATCTCGGCAAAGGTGTTGACGTAGACGGCGCCGCCCAGGAGCCCCTCCCAGAAGATGATGAGGAAGACGACGTAGACGCTCGGGAGGAAGAAGAAGAGGGCGTGAAGCAGGAGCACGGCGAGGTTGCCGACCTGCAGGAGCGAGGGCAGGTACAGGTGCCGGATGCGCACAAAGGCGATGGACGAGCGGGAGATGAAGACGCCGAGCTGGTACAGGAAGCCGTAGAAGGGGTAGAAATCGCGAAACTCGGCAAAGGGGGAGGCGTCCAGCGGGAATAGCAGGGTCGGCGAAACGCCCTGGTTGATGCTGTACTCGGCCACGTACACCAGCAGCAGGGGCAGCATGTACGGGAAGAAGAGAGACTTGGCGCGCCGCAGGTTGGCCTCGAAGCGGGCCGCGACGCCCTCGGTGCCGCTGTGAGCGTGCAGGGCCGTTGCGGCCACGGCGGGGCCCGGCGCGAGCAGGCTGGCGGCGGCGGCGCTGTCGGCGGGCCCGGCGGCGAGGCCGGCGTCGTCCTCGTCCTCGTCCTCCCGTTCGAGATCGCGCTCGGGGAGGGTCTCGTAGCCCTTGGGGCCACCGGCGCCGCCGGCGCGGAGCGGGCCGCGCGGGAGAACGGCGAAGAAGCTGAGAAGCATGACGGCGGGCAGGAAAGCCGAGGCCAACAGGCTGTCGCGCACGCTGAAGGCAAACCACTCGGTCAGCGCGACGTAGAGACCGGCGCCGACGAGGCCGGCAGCGCCGGTCCCGCTGCCCCAGGCCGCCAGGCTCGCGTGGCCGTAGTAGTGCGTCAGGCCGAGGAAGCTGAGCTCGCCGGCACCGCTCGTCAGGCTCGCCAGCACCACGCCCGCCATTTTGACCGCCACGGAGCGGTCCGGCGGCGTCAGGGCGATGAGGAACATGCCGGCCGAGGAGCCGGCGACGAAGAAGAGGACGCGGACGGCGTAGGGGATCCTGTGGATCAGGTACGGCGCGACGAGCTTGGTGAAGAAGGATGGCAGCACGTCGGCCAGGAGCACGAGGCCCTTGGGCACGTCGGAGCCCACGAGGTCCTGGGCGGCGGAGAGGATGATGACGTAGAGCACATTGTTGATGAGGCCTAGATCGGGACCCGGGGCGTGGTCAGTGGTGGCCCTCTGGGGGGGGGGGGGGCGAGGCTACGGCCGGGGCGCAGCGGAGACTCACCGAACAGCCAAAAGGCAACGACGACGCGCGTGTCGGTGTGGCGAAAAAGGGCGACGAGCCGCGCTCGGTACAACGCCCACGACGAGGACGGAGAGCCCGGCATCGGAAGGAAGCCTGAGGACGCGGGGGACCGGCTCATCGCCGTGACCCTTTGCTGGCGGGTGTCAAGGGATTGGCGGGGCGACGTCTTCTGGTGCTCTCTCTCTCTCTCTCTCTCTCTCTCTCTCTCTCGCCGGCGCTTTGAAAGACTACGCTGGTGGTGTGCGCAGCGAGGCGACAGGTGGCTACATGTAACAAGGTTGACTCGGTGGTGAGTGGTGGGTGGTCATCGGGTATGGTGGCACAGGTGAAGCCTAGAGGTGTAACCCCGTGGATGGGATGTGCCACGCGACCAGCCGCGCACCTGGGCAGGTATCCCCTGCGATTGACCTTATCAGCCCCCCCCCCCCCCCCCCCCCCCCCCCCCGGGCCGCTAGCGACAAGGTTGGAACGGGCCTGCGGCAGGCTGTGGTACAGGGGGTGCGGGGTACCACGCCCCTGGGAGGCCGCAGCTCCGGCCCCTAAGGAGGGCACCCTATCAGCCCGTAGTGCACTGAACCCGGGCTGGCTGTTTAGCGCTGGCCTGGATTCGACGCTCCAGCGCCGGCACCCACGTAGCATGGCCATCCATGAGCAGATCCCGTCCATACCTTCATGCTCGTGTGGGAGGTCTTTTGGAGGTCCGCAAGAAGCCAGCTTTCCATCCGTGTACGCCGCTGGCTTGGCAATGAAGAGGGAATCCGCATGCATACATGTGCGTCAAGTGCTCTTGTTCGCTACGCAGGTGGAGGGTATCTAGATAGGCATGAGGCAGAGGTCCGTAGGAACACATCGTAGGAGTCGTCCAGCAAAATCCACCAGCCGAAGCTACAGCTTCGCTCACCCGCCCGCCAAAGCAATACATACATAGCCGTGGCGACATAGGATATCAAACTGCAAAAATGACAAACACTGGAACCGCTCGGCGCAGGGTCCCCCTTCCGTCGTGAGTTGCACATAGACTCAAGCCGTGGCGGCGGCACAATCCGAACAGACGGCCTGCAGTCTGCGTTGGGCGCCAGGGCTCCATCGCCCCTGCGACTACGCGTCGTCGACGATGGCCTGCGAAATGAGTTGCTTCACTTCCTCGGCTTTCTCGAATACGTGCCACTTTTGGCGCGGGACATCCTTGAACGCCTTTTCAAACCGGTCGGCCTCGTTCTTGGCCTCGATGCCGAGTGCCGCAATGTCCGTGACCTTGCGAATGAGGATCAAGCCGACCCAATCGGGATGCGCACGATAGCTGCCGAGGTCAGCGACCGTGCCGGGGACCTGGCACAACGGACGGCCGGGGCGGCAACTCACATTTCTCCGTACGACTCGGGGTCGGCCTGGGTAGAGTCGCCAATGCAGATGAACTTCCTCTTGGGCAGCCACGAGTGAATGCGCTCGATGCGCTCCGTCTTGTACTCCTCGGTGCCCACTGTGATGTTCGACAGGAGCCCGGGAATGCTCATCCAGCTCTTATCGCGCAGGATCAGAGTACCCCGTGGGAAGTGGCGCTGCGTGAAGTCACGCAAAAAGGGATATAGGTTGTAGGGCGAAGCCGACAGGTAGAACCACGGCACTTGCGCCCCGAGCAGCGAGCTCATCCAGGCGTAAAGCTCGGGCATGCCTTCGCATGGCGTGGGGGTATCGAGAAAAGTCGTGCGCAGGATGCCAATGGGGTCGCCAGTTTGTGTGACTTTTATGGTGTCATCGATATCTACGGCCGCTTAGGTTAGCATCGGAGCCGCAAAGCGCCTGGCTAGAACGTGCACTCAGCTTACCCGAGATCACAGCCCAGCCCTCGGGGGCCGCAAAGAAGGTCTTGCACTCCAGAACACCGTTGACGCCCTGGGGCACTCTGGCGACATTGAAACCGAGCGATCCCGGCGCGCTTGAGGGAAGTGGTTTGATGTCGCTGGTGATGCCGTTCCGGCCAGCGGGACCCAGCGTCAGGGGCGTGTTGCCTGCGTGCATCGCCTCGACCTTCTTGCCGGGCTGGATGTCTTGCAGAAAAGGCATTATTCTCTCCTTCAGTCTTGGGTAGGCCGCGTCATTCTCGGCCAGGTTCAGTTTCCGGGCCACAGACGTGACGGCATCGACAACCGAGCATGACGCCTGCTGTGCGAAGATGGCTGAGACAAACTCGGCCTCCCACGCGCCCGTCTTGGGGTTCTGGTAGGCCGTGTTGTCGAAGAGCCACAGGGTATCGTTGGTGCCCACTCGACCGGGGAACGGGTTTCGCTTTCCAAGATAAGACAGCAGGTCGGCCAGTTTCCCTTTGGCACGGTACCCAGAGCGCGAAGCGTCGGGCAGGTCGGCCTCGAACTGGTCGAAATTCCGCTCGCGTCGCGTACGGACCTGCATGTCGAGGGCTTGCTTCCTTGGGCGCGCCATCCTGGCGGGGCTTCTCGGGTCGGCGAGTGCGGTGGGTTTTATCGAGAGTCTTCGAGGCCGCGAGGTCAGTCGCGCCTTCGCGTGACGGGCGTGACGGCGTGACGGATCTACTAGCGGTCGGTAGTAGTGGCGGCGGCAGTTGGGGGGCGCCGGAACAATCACGAGGTCCGGGGGCGAGCGATGGGGGAGTCACTGATGAGGCACAAAGGGGGTCGGGATGGATGGACAAGGTTTGATATACCCAAGTCGGGCGGGCGAGTAGGGGATGGATGTCGAACGTCATTCAGCCTCGTGCGGTCAGGCGGAGCGGTCACTCCTAGATGCTTTGCCATCCATGGCCACCTTTGCCGGGGCAGGAGTTCTTGGCTGCCGCATTGGCACGGCAGCCATGAGGGACCACGACGCCAGCCGTCGATCCCAGCTTTCTATTTCCAGCTCGTCGAGCCACTGCCGATCGGTGGTCGGGGGCGGCGGTGTCTAGGGTCGGGCAGTAGCAGCCGGCACACGGCGGGGCAGAAACAGACCATGGTCACCGCCGCCAAGTCTCCCAGCCCGAGGCCTGGGTCGCGCGCGTGGGCGCTCGAGAACGGATCGTCTGTGGATCATAGGAGTGCCGTACAGGAAGCACCTGTTTGTGTATTTGTGCCATGCACCGGGAGATGCATGAGCAAGGGACCAGGCAATCCGGGGGTCGGCCGGTAGGTCGTCGGCTGACCGTGAAACGCGTCAGGTTTCTGATGATGAGCAGCAGCGGGAAGAGGCGCGCGGGATCAGTGCCCTGGCTCCACGTCAGATCCCTGCACCTCCAGACTCCAATTCCTACGCCTGCGCTTGCACCTGCGCCTATTATGTACATACGTATGTACCTAGGTCGGTACTTGACCTACAGCTGACAAGTAACCCCGACTGATGGGCGGCGACTGCGTTCGGATCCGTCTTTTGGAACATCGAGGTCAACTGTGGGCAACGGGCCATGAGAGCCATCTTCTGTCCTCTTAGGCTATCTGGAGAGACAAGGAAACGGTTGCATACTACCCACAGGGCCACTTTGCATATGTGCATGTATGATGTAGATACACGCCGGGGTCCTTGCACGGCCTGCATGGGCCTGCTGTGATGGCAAGGTGATGTAATGGGGAGAGCTGCAGATGAGGACCTCTACCGATTCGGAGTTCATGTGGCTCGATTCGGAAGTGGCGGGGATTCGAAAGCACTTCTGCCTGGCTGGGGTGGCTCACATCATAACCCAATTCCCACCCCGGCCCGTCTGGTGTTTTCTTGGTCCCCTCGCCCTCATTTGCAGCCCAGTCCAGTGTACATGCTGCCTTGTACGAGACTGCTTCGTGCTGCTCCTACCATCCGATCACTCGTGTCGCCCCGTGCCGCTGCGCCAATCCTGTCCTTTGCCGCCATGTCAGCCGCCCAGGCCGCTAAGCGTCAGCGGACTTCCAAGGACGTCCCCTATGAGCTAATCTACTGGCCCGGCATCCCCGGCCGAGGCGAGCACATCCGGCTGGCCCTGGAAGAGTCCGGCGCGACTTACACCGACACGGCCCACGAGGAGGGCGGCATGAAGACTGTCGCCTCCATGATCGATGCTTCCAACCTCGGAGACGATCGCGGCCCTCCCCCTCTTGCACCTCCCATGCTTCGGCACGGCGACCTGCTCATCCACCAAACGCCCAACATCCTGCAGTACCTGGGCCAGCGGCTCGGTCTGGTGCCCTCGGTCGATGAAGATGAAGACGCCATCTACAAAGTCAACGCCCTGGCTTTGACGGCGCTGGACGGTTTGAGCAACGAACCGCACGACTGCCACCATCCGATCGCCGTCGGCTTGTATTACGAGGACCAAAAGGAAGAGAGCCTGCGGAGGACCAAGGATTACGTGCAGAACCGGTTGCCCAAATTCATGGGCTATTTCGAGAGGGTCCTGAAGGGCAAAGCCAGCGGCGACGGGCCCTGGCTCTACGCTGGTCAAATAACTTATGCCGACCTGGTTCTTTTCCAGGTGAAATCCACCCACAGATCCCTACATGGCCGACATGACTGACCCTAGTGCAGTGCTTGGATGGACTTAAGTTTATGTTTCCCAAGGCCATGACGGCTGCGGAGAAGAGCGGCGATTACGAAAAGGTCTTCCAGCTCTATCAGGCTGTGAAGGAGAGGCCGAGAATCTCAGAGTACCTGGCCAGCGACCGGCGACAAAAGTACTCGATGGGCATCTATCGATACTACGAGGAGCTGGATGTCATTTAGTCCCTTGTTCCACAGTGCAACGTCGTAAAGGAAGAACCTCCCTAAAAACACAAGCCTTTCACCCATTCACCATAAGTACGCATGCCTGCTTTGTCATGGAAACAGTAGGAGGCGTGGCACGGCCCGAGCCTTGTGTCTCAAAGCCACGTGTGTGAGACAGGCGCGGTGGCTACTGCATTCCCTGGCAGACCAAACTCCACTCAAAGACATTATTATGTGATGCGTCTCCATCAGCTCAAGGTTAAATACCCGGTCACTGAAGTTCTAGCTCCAACTGGACAGCAGACAGAGTCGATTCAGCATCTGCTCACCTCGTTGACAGGTGAACCCACAGCGATCATTATCAAGCTCACGAATGAAAACTTCCTACCACCGCAGCAATACCTGGTACTAACCGTGTCGACATGGACCATAAGATCCCGGCAACTGGCGGCGTTCGGTCGGCAAGTACGATCACGACATTTCAGTTTGCGTTATGCCCCCACGACGAAGACCATTCGCTGATTCATTCCATCTGGAATGTTATGAGAGACGAGAGTTTGGTCCTCGTGGAACCTGAAGCATCACCTAACCCGGCAGTGCCCGAGCTCAAGCTCACCTCCATGCTCCCCTGCCCTAAGTGTTGTACAAAGGAGTCACGAGAAGAAAGTATCAAAGGCTGGCTCGAGATCCCGCGAGAAGACACGCCAGTGACACGTACGGAACTTTCGTGGATTGGCTACGCCCTTGAGTCCCTCGGTTCCGAGGAACGGCCTAACCTTACCAGATGGGCCTACGTCGTTGTCGAGCTCCTGGGCGCAGACTTGACCATGAAGCTTGCTGCTTGTTTTCGGGATGCCTCTCTTCCCGATGGGCCCCTCCGCGATGGTGTCGCTGCGCGCTGCCTGAAGGACAGTATCGATGACTATGAGACCCGAAAGCGGGTCCGCACGGCACGTCACGCTCGTGAGGATTTACTGGCTAGCTCCTGGGAGGAAACTACGAGGGCTGCGAGGGCATTCGGGCATCAGTTGGAACAGGCTGTTCATTCCGGTATCGACTTGAGCGTCCTGAACCAGGCAGGCGCATGCCTCCAATGTGCAATGATCCAGTTCGGAACATTGGTCGAAGAGGCGATGAAGATGCCGGAGGGACTCCTGAACTCATCTAAAGCACCACGTGATGACTTTGGTGTCCAACAGGAGTCTCTGAGCCTGCAGCTACACCAGAACGACATCAAAGGGTGCATGGCCCTTTTTCGGCGCTTACCTAGTGAGACAGGCCTTGAAATGATTTTGCCCTTTCGGGAGGAGCCGAGCACGGACGAGGTCCATCGCCTGGCCACGGTCATCAAGGTCCTCGACGACCACCTGGTAGACCTTTGCTGGAGACTCGAAGACTTTCAGCGAACCGTCAAGGAGATAGAATATGCGGTCGAGGCGGAAAACGCCGGCCTTCCACGCTTGTCTCGGTCGATTGACGATGAGTGAAGGCACCCCGTCTCATTCCGGAGACGCAGTACAGGGAGCGAACAAGCTCACTTGCGAATGTAGTGGTGACGTTCTACTATAATAATGATTAAGTCTATAAAATACATAAGTCGCGTTTTGTCGGGTTGTCAAACATTAGCGGCCATCCCTGACAGCTCACCGTTGGCTCTCGAGTCTACGCAGGCCCTGCTCATTTTGGCTGCACGTCGGCCGCGAAGCTCACGCTCTGGCTCTTCTTGCCACGGCTGGCTTGGTCAAGCTTGACGTTGGCGGCGAGCTTGGTCTGGATGTCTGCCAGCTGGGCGGCCTTGTTGTTGGCGCCCTGGGCCTGCTGGATCTGGACCAGCATCTCAAAGGTGCGCAGCTTGAGGACTTTGTTCTTAATCTTGCCAACCTGCAGAGCGTTGGCATTGGCCCCGGAAGCGGCGGCAACGGCGGTATTGAACGAAGCCTCGGCGTTCTCGGCCGTCTGGCGCGCCGCCACCAAGATGGCCAGGTCCGACTTGGACACGGCGGCCGGGTTGTTCATGTTCACCTGAGTGGGCGCGTCAGTAAGGGCCAATACAGGCTTGGGTGAACAAAGGGGCACTTACCGGGAACCTCTGGTTGGTCTCTTGCAGCGCGTTGCCGCCGACGCCGTCGGAGATCTGGAACTTGTTGTAGGGCTGGAACGCGAGGGCTCTCTTTTCGATGACCGCGGTGGGGGCTGCCAACGTCGAGAAGGCGAGGGAGAGCATGACGGCAAGGCTGGAGAACTGCATGTTGGGCGATCGGTATGCGATAGGAAATCGAAGTGAACTGATTTGTCGGGTCGGCAGCAAAGAATGCGTTCAACGAACGAGGTAACAGCGCAGCTGTGTAGAGAATGAAATAGAGCGAACGGGTGAAGAACCGAGCACAGCTTCAGACGCATCGGCCATCTCGAAGATCTTATATACCAGGAAACCAGACAAGCTCTTTTCCCGTTCTGTCGCTACTTTTGACGAATGTCCAGAGGGAGAAAGGCAAGTTCTGGTTATGATGCGACGTTTGATCTACAACAGGGGGGTTGAGACGGAGCTCCTTCAAACCTGTAAGTGGGTCGCTGCTCACGATACCAAGGTCAGCCCTATTGAGGTAGCCACTCCGCAGGCGCCTCGATCCTCAAGCGAGTCTGGTTCCCAGTTGGTGTAGGTATGCACCTAGGTAGCCATTGAACTGGGGATTCGATCCGAAAAAGAATGACAGCCTCGGGGATATCCCTGTAAGTCTAGAACGGGGCTCGGGATGGAGCTTGAAGGCGGGTCCCGTCTAACTCAAATATCCAAGGGAAATGACCGATAATTGATGGCTACTCTCTGCATAGGCCGACTCGGACGGTTCTCCTAGAAAGTAAACACACGGAGCCGAAAACATTGCATCCATGTCTCTCAGCCGCGCTCGCCCGGCCGGGGCGGTCTCAGCTCAGCAACTGCTTGCCTCACAAGGCGTGCCACCGTGCCGCCTGCCAAATCGACTACCTGGACACGCGTCTTGACGCGGTGCACATGGGCTCAGTTTAGGAGCGATTGTCTAAGAACCGCCTGCCGCGGCGGAGTCTGGACGCGTACACTGGAGTTCATGTCCCGCCTCCAGATCCCAGAATGGGTTGGCTAGACACGTGCGTGGGGCGCGGGAAATTCTACTCTATCATCTACTGTCGCCTGCTGTCGTCTCCAATTCGGTGTTTTGCGCCCCGAACGAAGCAGAAGGATTTGCTCCCTGTTCTTGGCATGCTGCTGGGTGGATGGAGTTGCCCTGCACGTAGCGATGCGGGCTTCTACTTGGAGCAGTGCCGATGTCAGATCACAGCCCTCTTTAAACAGGCAGGTGAAAGGCTTCTTACCCCTCACGGGCGGAGCCAAGTGTATAGATAGACTGATAACCCTACAATGCAGATGGCAGATGTTCGTAGCGTTGTAGACCGATCAAGTCCAAGCCTCCTCTGTGTGTCCCGGCGCGAGAGCACATTTCAACCATGCCCGGCAGCGTACCACATTGGAATACGGGCGCTCAATCCCCTTTCTCAAAAGATGTACGAGATTTTATCAACTCGGTCTCGGAGCATTTTCACCTTCCCAGTGTCTCAATCGGCACGATCAGCGGGACTGATGTGTATACGCATGTGGGTCGATCCTTGGAGGCATCAGGCGTCATGCTTGGGTACTCACATTTCTCTAGGTGGTAGGAGATGCGAAGCTCGACAGCGAACCCACCAAAGCCACAGAAGACACGCTTTACTATATCGCGTCTTTGACAAAATCGTTCACTGCTACTTCTTTGCTTTCCGTCTTGCGACAGCAACCACCGGGCCCGAGTTCCATCACCCTAGACACGAAACTCGCCTCAATCATCCCCGACGATTTTGTGCTGCCTGACGAGTACTGCACGACGCATGCGACTATTGGCGATGCTGCGAGTCATCTTCTTGGCATAGGAAACTACAACTTGACCTATGGTAGCCCGGGGTATAGCCTTCGCGATGCCGTGAAGTCTCTGCGGCATCTTCCCATGGCGGGAGAACTACGACAAAAGTTTCATTACGCCAACTTGGGTTATATGGTTTTGCAGCGTACGATCGAGGAAATCACCGGGAGCCGCATAGAGGACAGCCACAGACAACATATTTGGGGGCCGCTTGACATGTCCTCCACATTCATTAAGCGGGAGGACGCACTCACTTCTAAAAAGGTGCTGGCTCATGGGCACTCATGGGACCCCGTTCATGAGACAGTGTCAAGATCAGAATACACTAACGACTATCCTCTCGTGGGTGGCGGCGGCATCATAACTTCGCTCCAGGACTTGCTTCGTTATCTATATGCCGTCATCCACCAGGAGCTGCCCCGGCTTGACGCCGAAGGCCATGCCGAGCTATTCAAACCGCGGGCCATCGACGCTGTCAATCCCCCCTATCCTTTCATGACGACCTGCCTGTACGGGCTCGGCTGGAATGTGGCCAGCTACCGCGGACACCGGCTCATCTGGCACAATGGGGGCATTACCGGCTTCGCCGCCAAGATGCTCTTTCTTCCGGATCTGCACTGGGGTGTTGCGGTCCTGGTCAACCTGGACATACCGGGCGCCTACGCAAACGAGGCCATCTGCATCCGTCTGATGGAGGAGTTCCTGGGCGTACCCCCCAATGAGCGTGCAGATGTTACCGCGATGATGGACGCGCATCTGAGAAGGGCGTCAGATCAATATCTCCAAGCCAGATCTACTTTGTACCCCCACGTCCCGGCTACCCCTGAGCCACCCCCCGTGCCCCTCGCTGCGTTGGTCGGCTCATACTGGCATCCTGGATATGGGACCATCGACCTGGGCCTATCGAGGCCCCCCGAGGGCATGATCCCGGCTAGAAACGACGACCACAGTACCGAAGAGGCCCTCCACGCCGAGGTCTCGAGGTTGATGCCTCTCCACATATACCTGGAGCATATTACCGGGGGGGACTTCATAACCTGGATGGGTACGCAGCCAATGAGTCTGTCGGTTCGAAGTGCTCGCCGGGCACGGTTTTCCGTGGGCGACAACGAGGCGATCCGATGGGTTGTCAATCTGGATCCCATTTCCGATGGCGAACACATGACGGTTTCGTTCCAAAAGATTCGATGATGCTGGTTGCAAATGTATATCTAGGCGGTAACTTCTCAACGCTTCAGGGTCTTGCTATTAAAGACGCCTGCATCCGCATAACACGGTGCTCATTTCCCGTCACACGGCCCAGGGCCTTCGTCCGGCCAAAAGCCGCTCCGGTCCTGGGAAGCCTCGCAGGTCGCCACGGGGACACGACCAGTACGTACGCCATCTAGGTCGGGTATAGAGTCGCATTCTGCGGTTCGCGAGTCGCCAAGCCGCCTTGGCAGTCTAAGCTAGAGCGGTTCGTGTCCGCCCTTGTGCATGAGCTCAGCCCACAACTCGCGGGACCCCTGATTGGCGTCGGCCAACAACAAATCTGGTTCGAGCGCCAGGCACATTAGTTACTTAAATGTCCAGAAATGCCCGTGCTGCCAGGTTGCGGAAACTCGTCGTCCACTGAGTCTTTGCGCCCTTGCCACTAGCCGCCTCCTCGATGTCGCGGAAAGTCTGTTAGCCGGAGCCTCCTCTGCCTCTTTGGCTTTCAGGTCCGGACCGATTTCTATTCATCCACCCGCCTCTATTATCAGCGACAAAGGCTCCGCTTTCCAGGTCGGGGCGGCCGTTGGTGTCGAGGAGGGGAACAGAACCCCGAGAAGCTCTGGTTCTTTGCCGGTGGTGCCACTCGACGTGAGGATGGCCCGCACTGGCCGCCACTCCAGCTCAATCCTCCCCTTTGCAGAGGGCGAACGTCAGCAGCAATTGGACCTGGACGGCTCGGGCCAGCCGTCCACCTCTCCCGACGGGCTCTGGGCCTGGGCGCCGTTCTGTCTCGCGGCACCGCTCCATCACACCACCCGCAGGCTTCCCACCACTACGTCGACGACGTATCTGACCGGACTCCGCGGCCTGGCCTGCTTCTTCGTCTTCAATCACCATGTCTTGGACAAGCACTACCCGTGGATATTCAGGCCCTACGAGGGCGAGAATGGCCACTTCCTGCAGTGGAATATGGTGAGAGTTTTCCACACGGGCAAAGGGATGGTGTAAGTGGGACCCTTGGTTTGTGGGACAGGAGCCCCGCTGACAACCCCAGATGCGTCTTCTTCGCACTTTCGGGCTTCGTGCTCTCGTACGCGCCGCTGCGTCTGATCAACGGCAGTCGGTCAGACCAGGCGGCCAACGATCTACTGACGATGCTGTGCTCGGCCATGCTGCGGCGAGGCATCCGCCTCTTCACCCCACTTCTGGCCGTCGTAGTTACAGCCGTCTTTTACTCGTGGTACGACCCGTCATTCGACCTGGGGGGCTGGGCCGACGGCGACCCGGCCTTTTATGAGCACGTCGGCAAGTTCTGGGCCAACTTCGTGGCCATCGTGAACCCGTACAGCTGGAGGCTCGTCTACCCGGACGGCTTCCGGGTCGCCTGGACGTTGGCGTACGAATTCCGTCTGTCCTTTGTCGTGTACGCTGCGTGCGTGGCGACGTCCAGACTGGACACGGTGTGCCGCCGCCTCCTCGTCGCCAGCTTTGCCCTCTGGTCGTTATACGCGGACCGACGCTGGGATGTGGTATGCTTCCTCGGCGGGTTCATCCTGGCCGACTCCCGCTTCACCCCGTCTTTCTTCGCCCCCAAAACCAGCCACGAGCGGATCATGGTCACTGCTCTGGCCGTTCTTTCCGTCTTCACCGGCATCCTGCTCTGCAGCTTTCCCGAGGTCCATCCCGACCGGGTCCGGCCTTACGTGGCGCTCTGGCAATACACGCCCCGGTCGTGGAGAGGGCACACGCCCACGGAGAGCGGCTCGTCTTGGCTTTGGTTCTGGGGCAGCTTTGGCTCCCTCTTTCTGCTATGGGGCCTGGAGAATCTCCCGTCGGCCCAGTCGTGCCTTTCCCACAAAGTGATGGTATACATGGGCGAGATCAGCTACGCTTTCTACCTGCTTCACTTCCCCATTTACAAGACGGTCGGGCGCTGGACGCTGGCTTATTTCCGGGACGTCCTCGAGTGGTCCCCGAACGCGAGCTTCGTCGTCATGTATTTTACCACCCTAATCACGGCCGTGGTGATGGCCGACTACTTCTGGCGCTATGTCGACGAGAAGAGCGTCGTTCTCAGCAAGAGGGTGGTGAAAGACTGGCTGGGGGTTGGGCCAGTGGCCAGGACAGGCCATGTCGAGCTGCGGCAAACACCAACGCCGGGCCCATCGCAGTCGCTGGAGCAGCGCAGTGAGGCACGGGAGCCCAAACGCGAATAGGAGCAAGCAGCCGAGATCTGGGCCGGTGCCCGCAGTAATGCCAACCTCTTCAATGGACAAGCGTATGATAACCCGGGCTTTGCACGCGGCCCATAGTTGCGTTCGCTCACTCGAGCGTCGGTTTGGTTGACTAGCCTGCTTCACACCCAGGCTCGCCAAGGGCCTTGTCCGCGGCAAAAACCGGCAAGGACATCCATACAGCCGGGCTCGTATCGCCGCGTTGACTGTCAAGATCAAATGCGGGCATCAACGCTCCGGCTCCACAACGGGCCTGTCGAGTAGCCCTCAGGAATTCATCCGGCTCCGAAGGGAGCAGGTGGTGTCCTCGGGGTTGATAGCTGGGGAGAACCGGGCCCCTCTCGAGCCCACCAATAATGTTAGTACTTATACCAACTACGATGGCATGCCTGGGAAACTGCAACGGAAGCATTGACATGTACTCGAGTCAACTCGGCTGGCAAGTGGGAAACCCTTGGTAGGATATGTAGGTATGCGGGAGGGAGATGTGGTTCCGTGGGCAGTGTAAGAATGGCTCCGAGACAAGACGGCCCGCCACACCCCCTGTCGCCTACAATTGCCACCCGGTGAATAGACAGGAATAGCATACCATCTACACCTCGATTGTGACGGGTTGGGCCTCGCGCTTGGCAGCAGAAATGAGCAGCCAGGCGTACCTCCCCTCTTGCAACCTGACAACTTGTTGCTCCGCTGACTGCTCAACATCCACATGCACTAGAAATTGATGGCATTTCATTCGCTGGTTTGCCAGATCTCGAGAGTCCGCGGCTACGGCGGTACATCGGCCTTGCTCGTTTTCTCTGTCAGAGGCGTGGTGAGATACCAGGCACTAGAGACTTCGTATACTCTATGCGGCCCAATGGCGTGTCGAATCCCCTCGTTCAAAATGGGCCCCATTATGCTCGGAAGCCATGACTCCGCCGCGCCCGAAATGGCGAGTCGATCTCGAGCCCCCTTGCAAATCGAATCGGCAATCCTCCACAAACCGCCTCTCCCCCGGGGTCCCAGTACGGAGCATTTCCCATTGATGCGAAATCATGCCGCTACGGTAGCAACCGTCCCTCGGTACCGTCCATCGCGCTCTCGTTGCCATTGCCCAGATGGCGGGGAAACAACCCACCGTACGCTTGTTCCGTCATGGGACATTGGAGGATAAACGGACGCCGGGATCCTATATTTGAAGCCGCTCCCAGGCATCGACTTGTGACGAGTCTCTAGCCCACGGGCGCTGCTGCCTCACTGTCGCTCGCCGGTTCTTCTGTCGTCCTCCGCATCGGGTAGCCCAACACCGGTAGCATGAAGATCTCCAGGATTGCACCCATGCTGGGCAGCGTCACGGCCGTGTCCCAAGGGCTGCTGTTCCTGGGCGCTTTGTTGGGCCAGGCCGGCATCGCCCGCGCCGACAACCCCCTCGTGCAGACGCTCTACACCACGGACCCGGCGCCCATGGTCCACGACGGCCGCATCTACGTCTTCACGGGCCACGACGAGGACGGCGCGACCACTTACAACATGCGTGACTGGCGTCTCTACTCGTCGTCGGATGTTGTCAACTGGCAAGACCACGGAGTCATGGCCGGCATCAACACATTCAGCTGGGCAAATGCGAACGCGTGGGCCCCCCAAGCTGTGGCTAGGAATGGAAAGTTCTACCTCTACGTGCCCATCCGCCACAATTCGGGTCAAATGTCCATTGGTGTGGCCGTCTCCGACAACATCACGGGGCCGTGGAAGGATGCTCTGGGAAAGCCGCTGGTCCAGAACAACGAAATCGACCCGACCGTCTTCATCGACGACGACGGCCAGGCCTACCTCTACTGGGGCAACCCCAACCTATCGTACGTCAAGCTGAACCAGGACATGATCTCCTACAGCGGTGGCATCGTCAAAACCCAGCTCACGACAGCCGGCTTCGGCCAACGCAACGGCAACGCCCAGCGGCCCACCACCTTCGAGGAGGGCCCGTGGCTTTACAAGCGCGGCAACCTGTACTACATGATCTATGCCGCGAATTGTTGCTCCGAGGACATCCGCTACTCGACCGGCCCGACGGCCACGGGGCCCTGGACGTACCGCGGCGTCATCATGCCGTCCCAGGGCAGGAGCTTCACGAACCACCCCGGAATTGTCGACTTCAAGGGTTCGTCGTACTTTTTCTACCACAACGGGGCCCTGCCCGGCGGCAGCGGATACCAGCGGTCCATTGCCGTCGAGAAGTTCAGCTACAACGCCGACGGCACCATCCCTTCGCTCCAGATGACCTCGGCGGGTGCGCCCCAGGTCGGCACGCTGGACCCCTACGTGCGCCAGGAGGGCGAGACCATCGCCTTCTCGTCGGGCGTCAAGACCGAGGTCTGCAGCGAGGGCGGCCTGGCCGTGTCCAACCTCAACAACGGCGCCTACATCAAGGTCAAGGGCGTCGCCTTCGGCGCCGGCGCCAAGACCTTCCGCGCCCGGGTGGCCTCGGCCACCAGCGGAGGCAAAATCGAGCTCCGGCTCGGGAGCGCGTCGGGCACCCTGGTCGGCACCTGCACGGTCGCCGGCACCGGAGGCTGGCAGTCCTGGACCACGGTCTCCTGCCCGGTCAGCGGCGCCGCCAACACCCAGGACCTTTTCCTGCGATTTACCGGCGGCTCTGGCTACCTCTTCAACGTCAACTGGTGGCAGTTTGACAACGGCAGCCCCCAGGCAACCCCCACCACTGGCAACCCACCGGTAACAACCCAGCCCCCGCCGACGACGCCGACCAGTAACCCCAGTAACCCGCAATGTGCCAGCCTGTACGCACAGTGCGGTGGTTCGGGCTGGACTGGCGCTACATGCTGTGCCCAGGGAACTTGCAAGGTTTCGAATGAATGGTATTCGCAATGTCTGTGAGGCAGGCTGATGAGCACCGCGTGTGCTTGAGCCATGCGACGGCTACTCCTTGACCGAATAGGCCGCTCAACTTTGGGCCCCGGCGGTCCACGCCCCCCTGCACACTACAACGCCTACGGTGGACGATAGGGAGTCAGTATAGCGTGCTTTCAAGGACACATGGTTATTACAATAAGAACTCAAGCTCGCCAGATGGTAGGCCGGCATGCCGTAGCAAAAGACCGAGAGATTCCCAGAACGCCGTGACCCAAACTGTCTACCCCAACGCCAAGAACAAAGCCGCGGCCGCATCGTGAGCCGGTGCCGCCTCTTCCTCGCATTACCACGTCAGCGAGACCATTTTGTCGGCATACCGTTCGTCGAGCTGTAGGAGCAGGTTGTCCGCCACCCACTTCCCCGTGTCCTCCCTCGAGATGCTCCGGCCGATGGCCTTGACCTCGCGCCCGGTCTTGGGGTTCTCGATGCCGACGCGGACCGGCGTTTCCGTCGCGCCGTCGGTCAGCATGCTCGGGCGGACGACGACGAAGCGCTCGCCGCTCGCCACCAGGGCCTCCTCCATGGCGGCCTTGTCGGCGACGACGGGGCGGATGATGCCCGCATACACGGGCGCCAGGTAGAGGGGGTAGTCGCGGCCGTAGCGCGAGGCGCCGGCGGTGCTGCAGGCGACCACGAGAGGCCGGCCGGCGGCGCCCTGGGCGCGGAGCCGGCCCAGCGCCGCCAGCAGCGTGGCCGTGCCCTTCTGGCACACGTGGGGGTCGTCGAACGCCAGGAAGCCCGTCATGGCGGCGCCGATGGTCGTGACGACGGCGTCGACGAGGGCGCCGTCCGCCGCCGCGAGACACTGCGCCACCGCGGCCTCGTCGTGGGCGTTCCCCTCGACCACGCGGAGGTTCGGTGCCGACCCCGGCGGGAACGCGGCCGCGAGCTTGGCCGGCGTCCGGCACAGCGCAATGCACCGGTGCCCGGCGGCCAGACAGTGCTGCAGCGCCGCGAGGCCGACGCCGGTGCTTGCGCCGAAAAAGGCGATCGTCTTGGACATGGCGAAGTACAGGTGGCTGATGGGACGTGCTGGGGAAGGAAGCGCGGGCACGTGTAAACGCGAGTCAAGAGGCAGGCTGGTGGTAAACTCGGCTCGATGTGCTGATTCGCTCGGTGCAATCTGTGCTTTGGGTCGCTCATGCGAGTCGGGATCTCGATGAGGGAATGCTTCCAATGTGCCCGTATCGATCGCGTTGGTCCTTCGTCCTTTATATTCCTGTTTCTTCCCTCCGCCTCCCGGCCGGCGGTCCAGCTCTCGCGTGTTTCTCGGCAGCGGGCGGTTCTCGGTAGCGCACGGTAACCACGCCTCTGGGCAGGCGCTGCTGGCCACCCACTCGTCGTCTTATCCGCGGGAAAGATGCCCTCGGGGTTGGAAGCCTGCGGGGGGATGCCTTTCCGGCACTGGGATACCTGTCGCTTTTGCTCCGAAATCCCGCCTTACGCGCATTCCATCAATCCCCTGGATCGCTATGGGTAGGTGTCACGAAATAGAGGTCTATCGCACCTGCCACTAAACTCGGCGACTTACATGTTACGCCAGTGCTACTCGACCTGAGCACCCCTTCCACACGCCGTTCGGGAAATGCATAGAATCCCCGGCGTATGCGCCACCTAAGCAAACACGTCATAAAGCCATGCTGACCACCTGGCTTCACGCATGGCACCTGAATATGGAGGCGCGTCCGGGTCATTCGGGCTCCCTGTGGCCCAGGCCGTTTAGCGCCCTCGTCCAGGCGGCCGAGAAAAGCGCGAAGCTGTGCCGACGCAGGCTCCGCCAGCCCCTCCATACTCTGCCCACCCACGCACTTCCACCGTTGTCGAACGCTTCGAACAGCCAGCATGTCCACGGTCGCCTCGGCCAAGCCACGGAGTGTACGTACACAGGCACTCTCGGCCGCCCCCCTCCGTCTAACCCTGAGCGGTGCAGTGCGTTGTATGCAGAGCCAGGAAGGTGAAATGCGACAAGAGGAGTCCCTGTTCCAACTGCCTCCGAGGCAACATCGCCTGCGTTCTTCCGTCCGTCGACCGCCCGCCGCGATGGGCCCGGCGGATGGAGCGCGTCGCCCACACGGCCGCTGCATCGGCACTCGCGTCGGCGTCGGCATCGGCATCGGCACCGGCACCGCTCCCGTCCGAGTCCCCGGCCGCAGCCGGCCATGGTGCCGAGCATCAACGGGTGCTGGACCGGCTGCGCACCCTCGAGGGCCTCGTGCACGAGCTTGGCAACCAGCTCCAGCAGACGCAGCAGACGCAGCAGACGCAAATGACAGCTGAAAGGCCCGCCCCCCGCGCTGGCTCGGCGGGTCCGACCTCGGAGACCAGCCCGCGGGAGCGGCCGCATCTCAGCGACTCGGCATCGCCATCGTCCAGCGCCGGCAGCGTGTCTAGAGACTTCGGTCGCCTGGTCCTTCAGGACCCCCATCGCAGCCGGTATATCAGCAGCGGCTTCTGGTCGCGCGTCACCGATGAAGTAGGCCTGCCTTCCTGTACAAGGGACCGCCTGTGGTCGTACCCAGGCGACGAACCGTGCTGACCCCCAAGACAGCTCGATGCAATCAAAATGCAGACGACGAGTATGGCCGGCGAGGACTCGGATTCTTCTCAAGACGAATCGTTGCCGCCGGCTCAAGCCACCACGCTGGAACAAGGGCGGCCGGCTGCTGAGCGGAATGCATTCTTGTTTCGTCACAATCTCCACCCGGCCGGCCTCAACTCGGCCGGGCTGCACCCGTTGCCGTCCCAGGTCCCTTTCTTACTCACCGTCTACTCGGACAACGTGGGCCTCTTCACGCAGGTCGTGCATATGCCCACCGTTTCCAAGCTAATCTCTGACACCCGTGCCGGCGGCACCGCCCTCTCGCCCCCCAACGAGGCCCTGCTGTTTGCCATCTATTATGCGGCCTGCACGTCAATGGAGGAGGAGGATGTAATGACCAACTTTGGCCAGGCCAAGGCGGAGCTCAATCTTAAATTCCGCCTTGGTTTCGAGCATGCTATGGCCAAGGCCGACTTTCTCAATGAGCCCAACATGGTCCTCGTGCAGGCCCTCCTCATCTTTCTGTGCCTTGCGCGCCGCCATGATAGCCCTCGCTTTGTGTGGATGATGACGGGGCTTGCCATTCGCATGGCACAGGCCCTCGGGCTCCAGCGCGACGGCTCCCATTTCTCTCACCTCAGCCCCTATGAGATCGAAATGCGCAGGAGGGTATGGTGGTCCCTGTGCACGCTGGATTCGCGTGCGTCTGAGGACCAGGGGACCGACGTGGCCATCGGCAACTTTGACACCAAGATGCCCGCGAACATCAATGACGCGGACATCGAACCAGGATCCGCGGAGGCGCCTGTCGTGCGCGAGGGGATTACGGACATGTCCTTCGCCATTGTCTGGATTGAAACGGACCAAATCATGCGCCAGATGATATCTCTCGGGCCCAAAGAGGACGGAAGCCCAGACTTGGAACAGCAAAGCCGACTCCTGGAAGAGCTCTATGGGAAGTACGAGAAGAACTACTTCCGGTACGTGACCGATCCCAACGACATCAAGCATTGGGTCGGCTTGAACATCGCGCGGCTCGTCATGGCCAAGATGTCCCTGTTCATCCACCACCCCGTCCTTTTCTCCGCGCCTAGTGAAACATTTTCCATCGAGGTGCGGACGAAGCTGTTGGTCAACGCCATTGAGGTGGCCGAGTACAACCACGCGTTGAATGCCGAGGAGGCGTGTCGCCATTGGCGCTGGGTTTACCAGACTTACACTCATTGGCCTGCCATTGTGTACCTCCTCATCGAGATTGCGCGCCGCCCATGGGCCCCTATCATTGAGCGGGCCTGGGTGGCACTTCATAGCCCCTGGCTCATCCCGACGGCCAACGCAATGGCACCCAGGAAGAATGTGCAGTTTTGGGTGCCCCTACGAAAGCTGATGGTGAGGGCCAGAAGGCATCGTGCGGCCGAGCTGGCTCGGCTTAGGGAGGATGCCGCGGCAGCGAGAGAATTGGAAGCCAAAGACAGGGAATCACTCCAGCCAGGAAGTTCCGGCTCTTACCCACCTGGTGCCGACGTAGTCGGGCTTTGTCGTGAGAGGTGGCGCCGGGTGGTTTCCGACGGGGGTTCCCGCCCGTTCACCGCAGACATGCAAGAAACGAAGGCGGCGGCCCCCTTTACAAGCTCAAGTCCGTCAAAACCGCCTCATGGCGGGGTACATGGCGGAGCGGTTCCGTTTATCACACATGCCCACGCCGGCTATCCTGGACATCCTGGCCCCGAGGCAATGGGATGGACGGGCCATGGCTCGTTCGCAGCCGATGCCTTGCAGCCACACGAGGCCGTTTCCGCTTCCGATCCTCTTCCTTGGTTATGGACAGACACGGAAATACTGACGGAGATGAATGACGCGGGCACGAGCGACTGGATGGACTGGCAGGGCTGGGTGGACTCGGCGAATGCCCTGACATCCAGCGGCAGCAGGGACATGTAGGCGTGCCATACGCAGATGGTATAGTGGGTTGGTATAGCCAAGCCTGCGCGCAGGCAGGGCGCTCGAAAGGAATGGTGTGGGGGGGGGGGGGGGGGGGGGGGGGCAAACCTTGGCCGTCTTCTCCACCAACTCTGCCGAGAGGGACGCGGGGACGGATCGGCACAAGGCGATGTGCTTGGCACGCTTGTGTCCTGCGATCACATGTAGGAGGCCGTCAAGGCCAGTCTAGGTTGCTGACTGCTGGTAACCTGTTGGATCGAGATGGCGGAGCGCGAGTATACCTGCCTTGCCCTTCTACCAGGCCTTCGAGCTCCTCTTCTGGAGTATGCTCGGCTCCGCGGCCGCGCAACAAGCCGGGTATGCCCCTCCTCCCCTCACGGTTTGGAGGGCGAAGCACTCTGTGGTCTCTTTGTGGACATGGGAATCGTGGTTGCCAGTCGGGAGAGCATGGCGGACAACATCATAACCGCCGAGGGAGGCCCCGCAAGGTAAAGAAAATACTTGCCTGGGGGAAACGTTTCTACGTGAGACCCGCGTACATGCTTACATGTACTTATGCACGTACATTATTGGCCTCGCAGGACAACACCTCTATGGACGTCCCTGCCGCCGAATTCCCCTGGGTTATGCCCCGGAATTCAGCATTGTGTTCTTCACGCTGGGCAAAAGTACCGATTCGGAGTAGGTGGTTTCGGGAGGATCGGAGTCCACGCAATGGTGGTCGGAATTCGGGCGCTCACGAGCAGGGATTATTTGCACGCTATCGCGAATGGAGCAGGTGTTGAGTGCAGCGCGGGTAGATTGCGCCCGCCTTACGCCGCGTGCCAGTGATGTGCGTATATACGCCGGGTAAGATGGGAGCCTTTCGTATTTCATGGTCCATCCATATTCTTCCCATTTTGGTGGCCACCCTGCGCTATCATGTTGTCGCCAGGGCTCCTCCTCGGCGGCTTGCTCGGGCTGGGGCTGGCTCAGCTCCCCCCCAAGCCCGAAGGCCTCAAGGTGCTCAAATCCAAGTTCCAAGAAAATGTCACCATCTCTTTCAAAGAGGTACACGGGTCCTCCTGCCCCCTGGTGCGTTCCTCCGCAAGCTGACCTGTGTGGAACCAGCCTGGTATCTGCGAGACAACCCCGGGGGTCCGTTCGTACGCGGGCTATATTCACCTCCCCCCCGGCCTCCTCGACGACGGGACTGGGGAGGTGCAGGACTACCCCATCAATACGTAAGGCCCCGGCCCGGGGACGTCAAGGCAAGACCCGCGCTGATCCACGCGTAGCTTCTTCTGGTTCTTTGAAGCGCGGAAGGATCCCGCCAACGCGCCCCTGGCCATATGGCTCAACGGCGGGCCCGGCGGCTCCTCCATGATGGGCCTGCTCGAGGAAAACGGCCCTTGCATGATCGCGGCCGACTCGGCAAGCACGGTGCCGAACCCGTGGAGCTGGAACAACGAGGTCAACATGCTTTACGTGGACCAACCGGCCCAGGTAGGCTTTTCATACGACGTGCCGACCAACGTGACCCTGTCCCGCTCCGAGCGGCCGGGCGCCGAGGACGACTTCCAGCCCGTACCGGCGGATTTCTCCGACGGCCTGCCCGAGGCCAACATCACCCACCGGTACGGCACCTATGCCAGCCAGAACCAGTCGCGGACGGCCCACACGACGGAGCAGGCGGCCCACGCGCTCTGGCACTTCGCGCAAACGTGGTTCTTCGAGTTCCCCCACTACAAGCCGGCCGACAACAGCCTGAGTCTCTGGGCCGAGTCCTACGGAGGCCACTACGGCCCCGGCATCCTGCGTTTCTTCCAGCGGCAAAACGAACTCGTCGCCAACGGTACCGCGACGGAGCGCACAGCCCACCCCTTGCGCATAGACACCCTCGGCATCGTCAACGGCATGGTCGACATCGTGATCCAGGGAGAGAGCTACATCAGCTGGCCTTACAACAACGTGACCCCTCCCCGGCCCCTTCGGCGCCGTGTGCCCCGAGCCGTGCTGACCGTATCTGGCAGACATATGGCCTGCAACTGTTCAATCAGTCCCTGTACGACGAACTCATCTGGAACTGTAAGCAACATCTGTTCTTCTTGACCCTTTTTTTGGGTTCTTTTGGCGCGGACCCCTCCTACTTCACCCGGGCCACCCTCTATACCTTTCGTTCTGGCTGGGAATGGTTTGGAGAGGCACCATGAATCCCCGTTTTGGGGGATATGGCTGACACCAGAGGGGGGTAGGGACGAGGCCAGACGGCTGCAAGGAACGGCTCACAGCGTGTCAGGAAGAACTCAAAAGCCACGAGCCCCTCCGTCTCAGCCAGCTGTCCGAAACCAGCGGTCTCAAGGCATGCCAACGACTCAAGGGGGTATGCGAGTTCGGAGCGGCGGAGAGATATATTGCATCTGGTGTTGGCGGCTGGTACGACATTGCGCACCGTAAGCAGCCCTCGGCTCTCCTCATCTTGCCGTTGCTCTTCTTGTTCCGCTCTCGGGCGGAGGAGGGCCGCGAAACGTCTTTCAGGAATGCGGAAAGACTGACACCCATGCCGCAGCCAAGGAAGACCCTTTCCCAGCACCGCACATGTACGGATACTTGACCCGGGCGCCCGTGCTTGCGGCGCTAGGCGTCCCCGTCAACTTCTCCATCGTGTCGTTCGCCGTGAGTGCCCAGTTCGACGAGTCGCTGGACATGGTGCACGGCGGCTTCCTGGACGCCGTCGGCTACCTTCGTAAGCGACATCCGGTCTTCTTTACTGCCCGTTTCCGCCCGAATCCTTCCCGTGGTACCCCGGCTGCGCTTTGTTCCGGGCGTGGCAGTCTGAGGGGGGGGGGGGGAGGGGGGGATGGGAACACCGCTCCGCAGATGCCTGTTTTAGGACCCTGCTGACTCTGGACGACGGCAGTGGACGCGGGCGTCAAAGTTCACATGATGTACGGCGACCGCGACATGGCGTGCAACTGGGTGGGCGGCGAGAAGGCCAGCCTCGCGGTGCCGTACAAGCACGCGGCCGACTTTGCCCGCGCCGGGTACCAGCCCCTCCGGACGGCCGGCGGCGGCGTCGCCGGCATGACGCGCCAGCACGGCAACTTCTCCTTCACGCGCGTCTTCCAGGCCGGGCACGAAGTGCCCGCCTACCAACCCGAAGCGGCGCACGCCATCTTCCGCCGGGCCATGTTCAACCGGGACGTGCCCACGGGCGAGACCGCGGTGACAGACGGCTTCGCCACCACCGGCCCCCGGGATACCTGGCACATCAAAAACGTGCCCCCGGCCAAGCCGGCGCCGAGGTGCTACGTGATCAAGCCCGAAACTTGCCTTCCCGAGGTGTGGGAGAGGGCGGCGAAGGGCCTGGCCGTGGTCAAGGACTTTTTTGTGGCTGACGGTGCTGCGGACTCGGCCGACAGCGAGATGGGAGAGCTCTGAGGCGCTGGCTTCCCCGGCACAGCTTGCCACAGCCTGGCGGCCCGGCCGTGTAAGTGGTGCCCACGACAGCGTCCTGGAATTGGAAAGTTGGGCCCGGGCTTCCTTTACCTGGTGGTATGCAGAAATTCGCGGGCGGGACTTTGGAATCAAGAGCCTCTCCGCCAATTCTACCACCGGCCCCTTTCTCTGCCACTCTCTCTCCGCTGTAGCCTGACCTTCGTGGCCCGGTCGGTTCTGATTCCCGTAGAACAATGTCCAACCAGCAAAGCTTTCCTAATTTGGCCTTTTGGGTTAGTGGTACCGGGGTGCCCTTCAGCACTTCCGGCAATGGGTTTCCTTTATTCGCAGAGTCGTCAGCCCCTTGACCAGTGTCCAGCTGCGGGGGAGGGGGAGGGGGTAACACGCAATGCTTCCTAAAAAAGGCAGACGGAGACGCATCCGTGACAGATGTAGTGGTGGTGAGTATAAGGACCCCGACATCGCCCGCCCGGGATGCTGTGCAAGGGGCCCTGGTTCTGCTGGTTGCCGAGTACCAGCATGTCCATGTACCTGCCGCCCCCTACCTACCTAGGTACATGGGTACCTGCCCGAGAACAGGTATTCCACCCGAGAGGTACATGCCTCCTTGGCGCGGGCGTGGGAGTACCTGGCCGCGGGGCAATTCAACCCCTCTACTATGGAATAATAAGTCGGGAAAAATCGAGGTAGGACATGCCACTTCTTCACGGGAGGGTACCGACTTAACGCCGCCACCGCCGCTACCGCACCCAGACGCATAGGCCGAGAAAGTTGCCGGGGCTCGCATACCGTCATACAGGCGAGAGTCGGTGACTCAGATATTCTTTTCCAGATTTCCCCCAAGGCATACATACACCGTCCATAGCAACACCCTCCTGCCTTCTCTCCCTCACCGGCTTTCCCGCAATCCGACCCGAGTTGCCTGGACGATCTGCACCGACAAGACACCGTCTCCGGTTCCAAGTTTTGTGCCTTGTCGCCGCTTCGTCCGAACCAACCGTCCTGCTACGCACAATGGATCACCTCAAGCAGACCTTTCAGCGGTGCAAGGCCGAGAAGCGCGTATGTGCTCCCCGTCGCGTGGGCTTGTCCGGCCCCCCTTCCGCATTGCTAACGCGGCCCGGCCCGTCCAGGCGGCCTTCGTCACCTATGTCACGGCCGGCTTCCCGACCCCCGAGGCCATGCCCAGCATCATGCTGGGCATGCAGAAGGGCGGCGCCGACATCATCGAGCTCGGCGTGCCCTTCACCGACCCCATTGCCGACGGCCCGACCATCCAGACCGCCAACACGGTCGCCCTCAAGAACGGCGTCACCGTCGGCTCGACCCTGCAGATGGTCCGCGACGCCCGGAAACAGGGCCTCACGACGCCCGTGATGCTGATGGGCTACTACAACCCGCTGCTGGCCTACGGCGAGGAGGCGCTGCTGCGCGACTGCAAGGAGGCCGGCATCAACGGCTTCATCGTCTGCGACCTGCCGCCCGAGGAGGCCGTCTCGTTCCGCAAGTTCTGCACCGCCGGTCGCCTGTCGTACGTGCCGCTCATCGCGCCCTCGACCACCGACTCGCGCATGCGCCTCCTGTGCTCTCTGGCCGACAGCTGGATCTACGTCGTCTCGCGCATGGGCGTCACCGGCGCGCTGGGCACCATGAACGCCGGCCTGCCGGACCTGCTCAAGCGCGTCAAGCAGTACAGCGGCAACAAGCCGGCGGCCGTCGGCTTCGGCGTCTCGACCCGCGAACACTTCCAGAGCGTGGCCGCCGTGGCCGACGGCGTCGTCATCGGCTCGCAGCTCATCACCAAGCTGCAGCAGGCCGAGGAGGGCCAGGGCGCCAAGGTCGTCGAGGAGTACTGCGCCTACGTCTGCGGCCGCACCTCGAGCGCCCAGGAGGAGCTGACGCGCGAGGTCGGCGTCGTCGAGGCCGTCAGCGTTGCGCAGGAGCCCAGCGGCGAGAACGTCACCGTCAGCGGCGTCGTCACCGACGAGGACCACGACAGCAACGATGCCGACATTGTGGCCCAGCTGGCGGCCATGCACGGCAAGATCCCCGACCGCTTCGGCGAGTACGGCGGCCAGTACGTGCCCGAGTCGCTGATGGACTGCCTGCGGGAGCTCGAGGAGGGGTTCAACGACATCAAGGACGACCCCAAGTTCTGGGAGGAGTACCGGTCCTACTACCCCTGGATGGGCCGTCCGGGCCAGCTGCACCTGGCCGAGCGGCTCACCGAGCACGCCGGCGGCGCCAACATCTGGCTCAAGCGCGAGGATCTGAACCACACGGGCTCGCACAAGATCAACAACGCCGTCGGCCAGATCCTGCTGGCCAAGCGGCTGGGCAAGACCAAGATCATCGCCGAGACGGGCGCCGGCCAGCATGGCGTGGCGACGGCCACCGTGTGTGCCAAGTTCAACATGGAGTGCACCGTCTACATGGGCGCCGAGGACGTGCGGCGGCAGGCGCTCAACGTGTTCCGCATGCGGATGCTGGGCGCCAAGGTGATTGCCGTCGAGGCCGGCGCGCGGACGCTGCGCGACGCCGTCAACGAGGCCATGCGGTCGTGGGTGACGCGGCTCGAGGACACGCACTACATCCTGGGCTCGGCCATCGGCCCGCACCCGTTCCCGACCATTGTGCGGACCTTCCAGTCGGTCATCGGCAACGAGACCAAGGAGCAGATGCAGCAGCTGCGCGGCAAGCTGCCCGACGCCGTCGTGGCCTGCGTCGGCGGCGGCTCCAACGCCACCGGCATGTTCTTCCCCTTCAGCAACGACCCCTCGGTCAAGCTGCTGGGCGTCGAGGCCGGCGGCGACGGCATCGAGACGCCGCGCCACTCGGCCACGCTGGCGGCCGGCACCAAGGGCGTGCTGCACGGCGTGCGCACCTACATCCTGCAGAACGAGCACGGCCAGATCCAGGAGACGCACTCCGTCTCGGCCGGCCTCGACTACCCCGGCGTGGGGCCCGAGCTGGCCCAGTGGAAGGACTCGGACCGGGCCAAGTTCGTGGCCGCCACCGACGCCGAGGCCTTCGAGGGCTTCCGCCTCATGACGCAGCTCGAGGGCATCATCCCCGCCCTCGAGAGCGCGCACGGCATCTGGGGCGCCATCGAGCTGGCCAAGACGATGCCCAAGGGCTCCGACGTTGTCATCTGCCTCAGCGGCCGCGGCGACAAGGACGTCCAGAGCGTCGCCGAGGAGCTGCCCAAGATCGGGCCCAAGATCGGCTGGGATTTGCGGTTCTAAGGACAAAAGGGCGATTTTTGTATGTACACAAGCATGGGAGAATGGAATGGGGTTGCCCCTGAGCGGCGGCGGCGGGTGGAAAAAGAAAACAGCCCGGTAGACTTTGGGCCTAAAGCATGCAGGCCGGGAACACGGTAACTCTATAGCCCAAACAGAAGACATCACGACCATACGTGCGGCCAGCACGAAAGGCTTTTGTTCGGTACGGTTTCTAGGTATGGTACATTTTGTGTGCGTGGGTGTGTAGCTGTAGGTGTGTGGGCGTGGTCCCATCCTGCCTCTCTCCCGTCTTCCCCGCCGCGGTTACGGGCGTCCTGGATACACACGGCCCGTCCACGCCCGGCGTGCCGGTTCACGGGAGGATGTTCTTCTGGCTGGCCACCTCCTTGTCCCGGATCTCCTGGGCAACGGCCTCGGCGGCGTCGGCGGCCTTGCGGGCGTCGGCGTCGGCGGTGGCGGCGTCGATGAAGACGTTCTCGCCCTCCTGGACGTCGCCGAGGACGAACTCGTCGCCGCGGGCCAGCATGGCGTCGAGGGCGGCCATCTCGTCGGCCGTCGGCCGCGGGGCGGCGGCGTCGTCGAGCGGCAGGGCCCGCGGGGGCAGGCCCATGGCGGCGCGCTCGGCGGCCCACCGGGCCTGCACGGCGGGGCTCTGCATCACCTTCCAGCGCAGGCGCCAGCCGGCGGGGCCGAGCTCCTTGATGCGGCGGGTTTTGGTGCCCAGCAGGTAGTTGTCGATGCCGCCGAGCTTGTCGACGGTGCGCAGCACGCCGGCCGTCAGGCGCGTGCGGATGAAGGCGCCCAGCGCGGGCGACCAGAGGCGCTTCGTGTGCCGGTTGGGCCGCCACATGGTCCACGACTTGTTGCCGTACTTGGCCGCGATGGTGTTGCCGAACCGCACCTTGGACGTGCCGTACAGGCCGACGTTGCGCTGCTTGTACCACCGGAACGGCCCGTACGGGTAGTCGGGCACCTGCTCAAAGGGCACCTTGAGGTGCGTCGGCGTCTGGCGCTGCGGGGCGGGCGTTGTCGAGAAGGCACGCCGGCTGCCGGCGGCGGCGGCGGCGGCGGCGGCGGCGCGGAGCATGTGTGGTGATGACGGCGCCGGGGCCGCCGCGGCGGCTGTGGAGGACACGGCGGACGCGAGACACCGCGCCGAGGTCCAGGGTCGGAGAGACGCCATCGTGGGCGGCGGTGGTGGTGGTGGCGACAGAGCGGGCGTCCGGGGCCAGGCACGCCGACGGGAAACAGTCTGGCAACGGTCGAGCGGGGGTGGGCGTGCGGCGACAGCGACGTGGGTCGGTCGGACTGAGGTCGTCGGCGATGGTGCGGACGGCAGTGTGAATGAATCTTTTGGCGGTTGGCCCCATCGCCCGCTGCCATGTTTTTAGTGGGGCGCCCGCCCGTGCAGCCTGTGTCTCCCGTCACCCGGTGCCGGTCCGGGGGGGGGGGGGTGCGTTTGAGCTGGAGCTATGGCAGGCGGTACGTACCCCCTCCCGCGGTGCTAATGTAGGAAAGGTGTCGGCACCTGGCAATCAAGCAATCGGAACTCACCCATCCCATACTCGCGCCGGGCAGGGGGCCATCGACACCGCCCACGAGCGTCTCGTACATCGTGCTGGTGAAGACCCGGCCAGAAAAGCCTCCTACCGTGCCAGAAGTTTATGGGGCCAAAATGCTGCCGCCCGTAGACGATGCGGTGCTCAGGAGCAACCCGGGCTTCGAGAGCCTCTACAAGTCCCTGACCGACAACGTCTTGCACCCGGACGGATCCACCAAGAAGGACGCCTCGGCCAAGAAGCGTGACGAGGTGCGCGAGGTAAGGAGTGCGACCGACCCCCGGCAGGTAGTGTGACGGCCATGGCTTACCCTTTGTCGGTACAGGAGCTGCGGGTGTACCGCCTGCGAGCCACACGGCGCCATCTCCTTAAACAGGCGCTGGAAACGGCCGTGCCGCTGCCCAGCGCCTCGCTGCCGGCCAAGCTGCCGCAAGCCCACCGACGGACCAGGTCGCATCTTGCCTCGTCGCACGACTTGTCGTCGTCGTCGTCGTCGTCGTCGTCGTCTCAGCTCCCGCCCGAGCTGATCGACCTGCTGCTGCTGCTCCCGCCGTTCGTGGACCAGGCGGCGACGACGACGCCGGCGGCGCTGGAGGTGCTGCTCTCCCACCCGCCCTTTTCGTCCTTCCCGGCGCTGCTGCCCCAGCTCGCGCCGCTGCTCTCGGCGCACCTCACGGCGCAGGCCAGCACGCTGGCGCGCACGGTGAAGCCGTCGACGAACCCGTCGTTTGTGCACCGGGCGATCCCGACGCTGGCGCCGACGACCAAGCAGCTGCAGGCGGCGCTGGGCACGACGCGGCGCGCGCTGGCGGCGGCGCGGCGGGCGGCCACGGCCCAGCTCGTCGACCACCTGGACCAGCACACGCAGGCGCTGGCGCTGCTCCTGCGCGCCCTCGACGCCAAGCACGGCCCGGCCGCCCACTCGACGGCCCTGCGCGCCCGCGAGGCCGCCCTCGAGGCTCGCCTCTGGGCCGTCGGCCTCGAGCTGCTGGTCTGGGAGACGCGCGCCCGCGTCTACCCGCCCGAGTCCCAGCCTGCCCTGCGCGCCTACCGCCGCCACCTCCGCGATGCCGGCATGCGCCTGCAGGACGGCATCCACGCCCGCGAGCAGGAGCTGCGTGAGTACGGCGTCGCCGTGGCGCCGGGCGACGACGAGCACGACGACAACGCCCATGACGACGGGACACGGGGCCACGGCGGGGACGAGGGCAAGGAGCGCACCATGCGCGAGATGGCACGGGTTTGGAACGACATGCAAGCCCGTCTGGCCGAAGTCCGAGGGGACCTGCAGAGACTGGATGGGACTTGAGAGGCGGCGGGCCTGCGCAGAGGCTCGATATGGCCGGCTGCGAGCGAACGCCCTCCAAGCGAAGCGGGGTTCATCTGTAATGATGTATGAGAAATGAGAAACGGGTTTCGCTAATGCAACCAAGTCTACCGCCCGGCCGCTTTGCACAAGTCGCCCTTATATAAGCACAGCTACATCCCATTGTTGCCCGGACGAGGCAAGCACAGCGCCGACTGCGTAAGCAGGCTCCCTCTGGGTCAAGGTCTGCGTCGCATGAGAGAACACGGCGTTATGAAACCTTGTTCCTTGTTGATGTCTAGAGCCAGATACTCAAGAAATGGCATTACCTCTGTTGGTCCATCTGCCCAAGGGAGGACAGCCTCAAGACAGACGCTACTTGGCAGCTAAATCAACCACCCGACACCATCACGTTGTCTTGAAGTTTGGTATTGTACACAGCCTGGCGCATTTTCGTTGTCGTGTAGCTCGTCTTTCTCATTTCATTGGTATCTCGCTTGTCCGGACGCGGCTCCGCCACGTCCTGCTCTGCCATAGTACAAATCGGTTCGGGGAGGCGCGCTTAGCCCTTGACCTTGTAGATGGCCTCGGCCAGGCGACCAACGTTCTCGGTGGTGATGCCAGCCACGCTGATACGGCCGTCCTTGGTGGCGTAGACGCTGTGCTCCTTGGCGAGGGCGTCCATCTGGGCGGCCTCGAGGCCGGTGTAGGCGAACATGCCGATCTGGCTGGTGATGTGGCTCCAGTCGTGCTTGCTGCCCAACTTCTCCAAGTTCTCCTTCAATAGGGCACGCATGGTGATGATGCGGTCCGCCATCTCCTTGACCTCGGCCAGCCACTGCTGGTTAAGTTGAGGGTTGTTGAGGATCTCGGCGGCCACGCGGGCACCGTGGATCGGGGGGTTCGAGTACAGGGGTCGGACAAGGATCTTGACCTGCGAATCGATGCGCTTCCGCTCCTCGGCGTCGGCGGCCACGATGGAGAAGGCACCCACACGCTCGCCGTAGAGTCCCATGTTCTTGGCGAAGGACTGGGCCAGACAGATGTTGTGGCCCTGCTCGACGAAGTGGCGCACGGCAAAGGCGTCCTTGTCCGTGTCGCCCGAGGCGAAGCCCTGGTAGGCCATGTCGAAGAAGGCGTAGTGCTCGGCCTCCTTGACAGCATTGCTGATCTCGCGCCACTGGGCCTGGGTAGGGTCGACACCCGTGGGGTTGTGGGCGCAGGCGTGGAACAGGAAGATGCTACCCTTGGGGGCGCCCTTGATGTCGGCCATCATGCCCTCGAAATCGAGGCCGATGGTGTCCTTGTTGTAGTAGCGGTACTTGGCCACGTCAAGACCAGCATCCTTGAAGACGGCGCCGTGGTTGGCCCACGAGGGGTTGGGAATGTAGATCTTCTTGTCGCCGGGGAAGAAGCGCTGCAGGAAGGCGGCGCCAATTCGGAGGGCTCCAGTGCCCGAGATGGACTGGGTGATGACGAGGCGGTCGAGGGCCGACGAGCCCTTGCCGTAGGCCAGCTGGGCGGCGGCTTTGGTGAACTCGGGGATACCGGTGATGCCGGCGTACTCCTTGTTCAGGTTGCTCTCGATAACCTTCTTCTCGGCAGCACGGACCGAGGGGAGGACGTAGGGCTTGCCCTTGTCATCACGGTAGGCACCAACACCTGCGAGGGCGGACGGTCAGTGGGACACAGCGGAGGCCGAGAGGCACGAGACTCCGAGAAAATTCCTCGGGCCCTCCAAGGCGGTTACCACGTACCCAGGTTGATCTTCTTGTCGAAGGAGTCGGCCTTGAAAGCCTCAGTGATGCCTGTAGGGGTGGGTGTCAGTTCCATGTACATAACAAGGTACCAAGACCAGGCAGCGTGCGCAGGACATACCCAGGATGGCCTGAGGCGCAGAGAGCTCGGGTTAGTGTGACCGTTGACACCGACGCAGGCAGGGGAGCGACCGGTTGGGGCCGAAGCTTACATCCTGGATTCGCAACTGTCAGTTCATCCGTTCCATGCCGATCCCCGAGACATGGGAAGAAAGCCCAATGGCAAGGGAAAGACTTACAGGAGGGCCCTGGGGCACGTTGGCCCAGGTCGAGCCGGCACGGACGGCCTGGAAGCGCAGGGGCGAAGCCACGCGGGCGACAGCGGCACCGCGGGTCGCAACTCGCAGAGCGGAGAGCATTGTGAGGGAGGGTCGAGGTCGGCACGGGGGACAAGAGACCGAAAAGGAACTGTGGTGTTTGGGGAATGGCGACAAAGAGGGACGGCAGAAGAAATTCCCGCTGACGTCGGTAGAGGTGATTTTGTGTATGACTCGAGTGCAGGAAAATAATCGGTTGTTTGTCCTGCAAGGGAAGGGTTGCAGCAGCTGAGGCGGAAGCTTGCCCTGTCAAGTCCGAGAATGCCTGCACGGCATGAGCACGTCCATACTCCCTAAGCTTAGGTATCCCCTGCCCCACAGCAGCTTCACCTCCCGCTCCAACTCGGGGGGGTCCCGGGGTGTCATTGTCGTGATTGGAGCGCCTAACCGAGTTTCTCCAAGCCGAAGTGCGCTGTCACTCCTTCTCAGCCTTCCATTTGTGAGATACAATTGATCGAAAGCCCGGCATGTGTATGCAGCTGTATGGGATACCATGTAGGATAAAACACAAGACTCTACGCAATCTTTCCCCGGCCGTCCAGGCCCCCCAAAACAAGCCAAGGTGACTCCCATGCATCGCGCAGCACTTAAGGTACTTGCGTCATTGCACCGTCTAGGTTGGAGTAGTGCCGCTCTTTGCCGAAAGGTCGCCCCCTGGGGCCCCTCTCACATGGGATGGAGGAACCTAGGCGAAAAGACAGGCCAGCCTGATGTTTTTCCTTCCCACATAGAACCCCTCGTCAGCCATTCTCTCATTGCATGATCATCACGCCATACATGCTCGGACCATTCAGCTGCATATCGAGGCTCTTGATTTTTACAATCCCGCAGTGTATAGGAGCTGTCAAGATTGAACATTCACCAATCCCAACTCTACTATTCCTTCCTCTTTCTATCACTAGCCAGCTGACCAAGACAGTTCTAGCGGATCAAAATCAGCAGCCTTGCTGCCTCCTCTTCAGATAGCGCAAATTCCAAATCAATCCACTTGGCCTCAATTCCCCAGGCAAGCGGTGCAGACATTTGGGTGGCTGTGCCGTTGCCGACCACATTGCACCACACCATCCCCGCTGCAGCAGCACCAAAATTGGAGCGCTATCGTGGAGAGGTCAAACCAGCATCCACCCCCGTCCCACAAGGACCCGACCTGAGCTTGGAGCGCCCTCAGCTCATCTTATATAAGTTCGAATAAGCCTCGTTGATGTCATCAAACAGGGGATGTGGTCTAGTGGTATGACGTTTCCTTAGCATGCTATGGCATGGAAAAGGTTCTGGGTTCGATTCCCAGCTTCTCCACAATATTTTTGGTCATCTTCTGTTTCCTCGGCGGGCAACGGAAGATAACTTTTTGGCTCGCAGCTGTGGGAAGGGGGCCCAAATCGGACCTCCAGGATAGCAATCTGTTCACCACGAATGAGTAAAGGATCCGAAAGACTTTCAATTGAACTAAATACCGCGGGCATCTTGCCTGCTCATAATTCTCTTTCTGTCACCTCGGTTCCTTAACGAACTGTTCACTAATCGCAGAAAGCATCCTCGGCATGCCCCCTGATCTTACTGTCATTGGCTAGCATGCTGAATCGGGTCGAATAGCTACCACGATACAATGATGGCCATTGGTTGTTTGCTCGCTTGATGCTTACCTATCCACGTTGCATTCGAATGTGTTGATGCAGGACGCCAATCTGCGTTAAACATGAGTAATCGCCCTTGCTGACGAACAATGTGTTGGCTGCAAACTTGGCAGCTTCACGGCCAGGTATGCATACTCGGCGAGCATTTGGTCGGCACGATGTTTCTAGTAACGCCGATACAGTTTGTATTTAAAGATGACTGCTTCCAGTGAAGCATCTGCCCAGAGGCCGTCAGTGCGAACAGATCCAAACAAGCCCCTCCGGTCCAGCGCGCAGCGACTGTATTATAGCCTTGAACCGTCGATTCTTCACCATGGCAAGCTTCAGAAACATCCTCCTTATCGGTGCCACTGGCTCCATTGGGAGTGTCGTCCTCCATGCTCTGGAAAAGGAACCAACTTTCACGCTCACCATCCTCCAAAGAGCGTCGTCCACGGCGCAGATGCCGGCTCACCTGGATATTACCAGAATCGGAGACAACTATCCCACCGCTGACCTGGTCGCCGCTTTCCGAGGCAAGGATGTCGTTATCAACTGCATGACGACCCTCGCGGTCGCAGACCAATACCGCATGATCGACGCCGCCATTGCGGCCGGCGTCCGGCGCTACATTCCCAGCGAGTACGGCCTCAACAACCTGCGTCCAGAGGCGCAAGCCCTCAGCAACGTCTTCCGGGACAAGGGACAGGTACAAGAGTACCTGAAGGTCAAAGCGGAGGGGGGCTTCATTGAGTGGATGTCCATTTCCTGCGGCATGTGGGTTAAATGGTCCATGGCGCACGATTTCCTGGGCATACATGTTGCCGACAAGAGGTTCGTGTTCTGGGATGACGGCGAGGGCCTCTTTTCGTGCACCACCGAAGAGAACACGGCCGAGGGCATATTGCGGGCGCTGAGGGACGCGCCGGGCGCTACCAAGAACACCAATGTCTACCTGAGCGACTTTGCCGTCTCGCAAAAACAGTTGCTCGAGGCGATCGAGAGGATTCAGGGCACCAATTACAACCTTGAGTCGGTAGATAGCTATGCTCTCATCGAAGAGAAGCAGACGGCTGTCCAGAACGGCGACCACTCGGCTGCGTTTGCCCTGATTGAGACTGGTTTCGTCACCGGGCGGTTCGGCGGTCACCTAGAGAAGGAGGGCGTCGTCATGAACGGGCAGTTGGGCCTACCAAAGACAACACTGGACGAGGTGGTATCCAGAGCCTTGAAATCGGTCGGCGCTATCTGAACCTGGCATTAGGCAGTGGTGTATAGTAGTCTTGGCTAGGCCCGCTCATCTAATCTCTCTTCCTATCTCTCGTGTGTTGCGAAGTCGCCTTTCGGTTCTGTCATTTCCACAAGCCTTAACCCAGATGCTTGCCATTGGTTGTCTAAACTGTGTACAATCTTCCATGCCAAGTCGCCGATTCCATCACAGGCATACAGCCGAAAAAGAATCTGGCAAAGGTTCTGTCTATTCCAAAGGTGTGTCAACTTTATCATGGAAACCATATTTTCACACGTTAATCTGTGTAAGACGTAAACCAGCCAGTACAGGAAGTGAGCTGGTCTGCGTAGATCGACCACACCTCATCCGAGGTGGTATATGCCGTCACACTGGTCTTTCTGGTCCCAGCACCCCGTCCCTCAGAGACAATGCCTCCATACGCTGAATTAAGAGCGAAACAATATACAAAGTCTACTTGAAAGCGCGGCTTTCATCCATTGCCATCGGAAAGCTGATTCAAGAAGATCTTTCTTCTGTTGTTAGGCTCCGAGCCAAAGGCCTGGGCATCACAACTGCTTGGAAAACAACCTATCGTATACCAGAGAGGACGGCTGTCATTTCAGTCGACTTCAAGGCCCGCTAATCGGAAGAACGACAAACATTGATTCCTATCGAAATAATATCTGTTGGGTGGTTTCTGGCATAGAGAGGAGAGGCTATGATGAGCCATTAGAATAAACAAAAGAAGAGACTAGAATGATGTTGAAATCTTTACTACGGTCGGGTTAAGATGATCCCATGGTTATGCTATCGGGTTGCCGCGGTTATGCAACAGCAAGAAGCAGCTCCTGCACTCTTCTATCGCCGAATATCCCTCTGCAGGTACCCATACCAGGGTTAGGACTGTGCGAGCTATCTCCCCAACGGCACTGGCGATCCGATCGTTACAAGATAAGAGACAGCCAACCAGCCGAACGCAACGAGATTGGTGGTCGGATATTCTATCGGGATCCGCCCGACCCTTCGCCCAGGGGACGTCCTGGCCGTTTGTCTTTGGCTTGCATGTCATCTCCGCAATATTGGGTTCCGTCTTAACATCAGTTGGCCCGTCCTCCCGCTGAAGCATCACTTTTCGGCCGTGATAACGGGCGACCCATCGGTAAACAAATTAGACCGACCCCGCCATGTCGGACGTCAGGGCCACCATCGCAGGAGGGGCAACATGGCAAGAGGTTGTGGCCGATCGCCAACGGCATCGCGATGCAACTATTGCCCAAATCCGCCCCCTCGTCCTGGATGTCTTGGAGATGGCTGACCTGGAACCGGCTCGGGGAGACTCATCCTCACAGAGCCCTGTCGCAAGCGGGGCACCGCGGGATGTGTCCTATCTGCCGGCTCTCATCCTCGATGCCGGAGAACTCGCCATCACATCGACCAATGCTGAAGAGCTGGTCTCCAAGCTGGCTTCGGGAGAGTGGACTGCCGTTTCTGTCGTGAATGCCTTCCTGCGCAGGGCGGCACTGGCGCAGAAACTCACGAACTGCGTTACAGAGCTGCTGCCCGCGTCGGCGCTGAAAAGGGCGGCCGAGTTGGACGAATACCTTACGGCTCACAGGAAGCCCATAGGCCCACTACACGGATTGCCCATCAGTGTCAAGGAGCACATCAGCATGAAGGACGTAAGCAGCATCCCCCTTGCCAGCGCGAAACCTTCCCGTTATAGCCCCGGTTTTCTTTATTTCTAGCGTTCTAGCCCGAGGGTGCTTCAAACCACACTCCAAAATCTCCTCTCCCAGGGAAGCGACTAACTTCGAATGGCGAAGCTGGACCTCAATGCTGGATTTGTATCTTGGGTGGGACGTGTTGGTGAAGAGGATGCGCTGATGCTTCGTATCTTGAGAGATGCCGGCGCCGTCTTCCACGCGAGGACAACACAGCCTCAATCTCTAATGCACTTGGAGACGAGCTCCAATATTTATGGGTGCGTCTGACCCTGGATCCAGTTTTGGGCTTGATTTTGGCTTACCGCGTGGCAGGGAGACCGTTAACCCGTTTAATACTTCTCTAACAGCAGGCGGTTCGAGTGGCGGCGAGGGCGCCCTCATCGCGATGCGAGGCTCCGTGCTTGGGCTGGGGAGCGACATCGGTGGCAGCATTCGGTCACCCGCTTCCTGTAACGGCATATTTGGCTTCAAGCCGACGAGCGGTCGACTGCCGGTTCAGGGGTCCTCAGCGCCCATGGCAGGAAGCGAGGCCATCAAGCCAGTCATTGGTCCCCTCTCTACGAGCCTGGAGGGCCTCAAGTTGCTCACCAAGACAGTCCTGGATGAGAAGCCGTGGCTACATGAGCCCAGCCTTTGTGCTATGGACTGGAGAGACATGTCCACGGCCTTTGCAGGGCAGAAGCTGAAAGTCGCGGTAATGCGAGAGGACGAGGTCGTCCGGCCCCATCCGCCCGTGACGAGGGTTTTGGAAAACATCGTTCAAAGTCTGCAGAAGAGTAGTAAGATTGAGTTGGTGGAATGGTGAGACCTCCTCTTCCACGTTGGCCATATGAATCGGCCAGGCCTGACGTCCTGTTCTTGCAGGAAGCCGTGGAGACATAAACTTGGATGGTCTATCATTGTAAGTCAGCCCCCGCTGCTTCCTGGAAAGGGTACGGCTCAGACATAAGCGTCCAGTCCGGTCTATATTTCTGCGACGGGGGGGCTGAGATGAAAGATGCCCTCAACGCATCCCAAGAGCCGCTGCGGCCGCTAACGCACTGGATCCTCAACGAAAACCCCCACGTCAAACAGCATAATATTGCTTCGTTGTGGAAGGCCTGCGTTGAGAGGGATGCGTACCGCGCCAAGTATGCCGAGCTGTGGAACGAGACGGCAAAGGGAGGAAGTGAGCCTGTCGACGTGATCTTGTGCCCGGCCGGGCCGGGCGCCGCGCCCAAGCTGAACTCGGCAAAGTATTGGGGATACACGTCGACATGGAATCTGCTCGACTATCCAGCGGTAGTCTTTCCCGTAGCCGACACCGTCAGCGTCGAGAAAGACGGCGCCGCAGCGGGGAGGCACGGCCTTCCCATGGACTCATGGCAAGAGCACGGCGCCGAAGGGTATAGCAGTGCGCCCCTCGGCCTGCAGCTGGTCGCTCGCAGATACGACGACGAGAAGCTCCTGGCGGCTTTGGAGATGGTAATGAAGGAGGCAGGTTTGCCGACCCATGTACGGGACAAGAGCCCCGCGGCACAGGCCGGATCCATTCAGCGGGTTCATTGGGAGTAGGGCACTTATACGTACCTGGGGAGACCATCCTTTCTCGTGGAGGAAAATCAATATGTACACTAGCACCCCCTGTGGACGGCATAGTGTACACCACCACTCGCTCTGAACGGCATAGTTAGTTTAGTGTATTCTCCTCCCGTTTTAGACAGCGTACCTAGCGGACGCCATGCAGCACTTGAACCCCCAATCTGTGCGCATGTCCTCCTCCCCATTGGGGAGACCCATTGGGGAGAGGGGGGGATACGACGAAGAGGAAAAAGGCCGCAGTGATGGGGGTACATGGCTTGCCCGGGCGGTCGGGGTGCGTCGCCGAGACATTCTGGCCAATACCGTCCTGCATGCAGCCCGGAGGTGTTGTCACGCGACGGCGGTTCGTGCCATGGCATTGTGCACAAGCACGATCTTCTGCCAGGATGTCGGCAACGTCTAATTCCATTCGGGTGCAGAGGCTTGCATCCATACGTAGGGCGGCAGGGCTGGCAAGCGGTGGGGCGTTCGCGCGGTGACGTCAAATGCACCCAGGACTAGCGTCGCGTGTCCAGCCCTCCCGTTCACCGAGGTGGGCGGAAAGGGCCTGGCCTGCGTCCCAGCTTCTCGCCCGCCAGCCGGGAACCAATCGACCCGACGGCTCTGTATCGGCGACGCGATGGTAGCATGCAATGGGCAGCACAGAGGCCGGAGCTTAGGCAGGGCAACAGGTGGCGGCCAGACTTGTCCCTCGCCTGGATCCGATGGGACTAGCTCCCCAGATCTGCGATGGATGGAGGGGCGGAGGGGGCGGGCTACAGCGGCCGCCGGGCTGGTTGGCCTGGCTGGCGTGGAAGGGGGAAAATGCTGGATCGCCGCCTCCCACGACGGCCTCCAGAAGATAAGCGTGCGGCAAAGGGGCTCTGTAGACAGGCGGGTTCCGACTGGCCCGATTGGACCCAAGATCTCGACCTCAGCTTGCTTGCCTCCTCAAATTGGCAAGCCTCGCGACGTTCTGTTTCCAAGGCTTGGTCGTGTATCGGGAAGTTCTGCCTGCCGCTGGCGAGAGACCCTCGGCTCAACGGCACGGGCCCCTGCTGGTCTGCTGCCCTCCGCCCTGTTTCCTGCTTTCCGCTGATGGATGACGACGCCTCGGCGAGACCTGGCTGTTGTTCCCCATCCGCCGCGATATCTTTCCGCCTTTCGCAAGAACACGACATCGTAGACCGGCCGCCCTGCGAAATCCCATCCTGTGTTTTCTCCATTCCCCTCGTTGACTCCCGGCGACCTGGCGACGCGGCGGTACCGAACGCCCGCCTGCACGTACCTTCGTTTTTGCGGCTGTTGTTCCCCGCGCCCACGGACAGCCATTGCTGCCGTCCCCTGGCGACCATGCCTCAGACGGAAAAGGCCGATGGCCATGGCAGCTTCGCCGACAAGTTCAGAGCGCCGTTCCATGAGCTGAAGGAGAAGCTGAGGGATACGCATTTGCATGATGCCAAAATCCACCTCACCCACAAGAAGTGTGTTTTCGCAACTTGCCGCTCCATACGCCGCTTCTAACCGTGACCCAGGCACCAGATCGGCAAATTAGGCAACCTCTTCAACCCAGGACACAGACACGACGAGGGTGAGCAATTGATCCCCACGCCGCCGTTGAGGCTTCACCGGGCTCGGTCTTTCCATCGTGGTGTTGGCCCTTCGCCAGGCCTTGTTTGCTCCCCGCTTCGTACAGGGCGGCTGACTCGCATAAGAACATGAAAAGGCGACCGATGAGAAGCGGCGGAAGATTGCCGAATCGCACCGCTTTGATTCGTACTTTCCCGAGCATGATGGAAACATGATCAAGTGGTATGTTGATGGGCGGGATTACTTCTGGGTACGTTGCCCCGTCTCCTCACGCCAGCCTTCCTGCTCACCCGCGGACAGGCCGTCTCGGTCGCCCTGGAACAAGCCAAGGAGACTATCTACATCTGCGACTGGTGGCTATCCCCAGAGCTGTTCATGAGGCGGACGCCATACTTCAACCAGGAGTGGCGCCTTGATGCCATCCTGAAAAGACGGGCAGAAGCCGGTGTCAAGGTACGTTGGCCTTGCGGGCCCGCGGTGGGTTCATGCTGACGGCGATCCAGATCTTCGTCAGCGTGTACAAAGAGGTCGAGGCCGCCATAACGTGCAATTCGGCCCACACCAAGCACAGACTGCAGGAGCTGTGCCCGGAAGGCTCCCCTGGCCACGGAAACATCACTATCATGCGCCACCCGGATCACAACGTATTGGAGAACGGCGGCGACATGACTTTCTACTGGGCGCACCACGAGAAGTTCATTGTGATCGACTATGCGATGGCCTTTATCGGCGGTCTTGATCTCTGCTTTGGAAGATGGGACAACCACAACCACCCTCTTGCGGACGTGCATCCCGAAGGAGTCGAGAACGAGGTCTGGCCAGGACAGGATTTCAATAACAACCGTAAGACTGCCAGCAAAGAGGACCAGCAGGGGTGCTACCACGGCCGACCGAGTGCGAAATGCTGACCCGGGGCGCTGCAGGAATCATGGACTTCCAGAACGTCCAGGACTGGAAGCAGAACGAGCTCAGCAAGGCCGAGTACGGGCGTATGCCGTGGCACGACGTGGCCATGGGTGTCATTGGCCCTTGCGTTTACGATATCGCCGAGCACTTTGTTCTGCGCTGGAACTTTATCAAGCGGGACAAGTACAAGCGCGACGACCGATTCGACTGGCTGATGCTTCGCGGCCGTGAGGGCGAGGACGAGGACTTGGTCGGTTAGTGCTGCCGGACGAAGGCCAACCCTTTGGGATATGCCACGATCTGACCGCGTCTAGGCGTCCAAAGGCCCAAACATCCCGTCGGTGAATATATCCTCCACCCCCTGACGCCCTTGGAGACCAAGAATCTGGCGAACCGGGGCACCGTCCACGCCCAAATCATCCGCTCCAGGTAAGCAATCTCTCCTCTCTTTTCCGCGTCCGGCCAACCCTGGAACGGCCGCTGACACGTGCGAGCCAGTGCCGATTGGTCCTCGGGTATCCTGAGGGACCACTCCATCCAGAATGCCTATTCCGAGATCATCAGCAAAGCCCAGCATTTCGTCTACATCGAGAACCAGTTCTTCATTACCGCCACAGGTGACCAGCAGTCGCCCATCCACAACCAGGTCGGCAGGGCCATCGTGGACGCCTGTGTGCGCGCCGGAAAGGAGGGCCGCAAGTTCCGCGTCATTGTCATCATCCCCGCCATCCCCGGTTTTGCTGGTGACCTGCGCAGCGATGCCGCTACCGGAACCCGAGCGATCATGGTGAGTTCCTCCGGGCTTGTGCTGGGCCGCGAGCGGCGCTGACGGTGGGCGTGTTCAGGACTACCAGTACAAGTCCATTTGCCGAGGCGAGCACTCGATATTCGAGCAGATCAGGAAAGAAGGAGTCGATCCGACGCAGCACATCTTCTTCTTCAACCTGCGCTCGTACGATAGGCTCAACAAGACGCCGGCCATCCAGAAACAGGAAGAAGAAACGGGCGTGCCGTACCAGAAAGTGCAGCGCGCCGAGGCCGAGGAGATCATGGGCACCGGTATGCACGCCCCTCCCACGACGACGAGCGCGCAACGGCCGAGCTAACATTGGTCAGGTATCCACGGATCGGCGGGTGCCGGAGGCGAGCTAGACGACCACATGGGCAAGGGCGACGAGAACCAGCCGGCCACCGAGGAGATTATTGACGCCAAACGCCGCTTCGAGGCCGCCAGGGAAGAGGGCACCGGTACCACGACGGCCTTCAGTGTGGCGCATCACGCCATGGCCGACACGGGTCCCGTATCGGAGGAGCACTGGGAGGGCGACCCAGCGGGCGAGGTCGATAACTGGGTGCAGGAGGAACTCTATGTCCACGCGAAGCTGCTCATCGTCGACGACCGCATTGTCATCTGTGGATCCAGCAACCTCAACGACCGCAGCCAAGAAGGCCACCACGACAGCGAGCTGTCCATCGTCATGGAGGACACCGACCTCATCGACAGTGTCATGGACGGGCAGTCGTACAAAGCCGGGCGACACGCCGCCACCCTGCGGCGCTACCTCTGGCGCGAACACATGGGGCTGCTGCCCCCGCAGCCGCTGCACGCCGACGAGAGCGAGGTGAACGCCCAGCCGCCGGGGGAGAACGCGCCCAACGACCCCTGGGACCGGGACGAGAGCTACAAGTTCGTCGAGGACCCCATGAGCGAGGACCTGTGGAAGATGTGGACCGAGCGGGCCACCACCAACACGGATACCTTCCGGCACCTATTCCACGCCGACCCCGATGACCACAGTGAGCAATGCCCCCCCCCCTGATTTGAAGAGTCGCGTCCGTTTTCTAACCACGTGTGCGCAGTCAAAACTTTTGAAGATTACGACCAGTTCCTGCCGAGCAAGGCCGTCAAGGCGGGCCACGTCTACGACCGGTTCATGCCGCCCGAGGACTTGCGCCGGAAGCTCGACGATATCAAGGGCCACTTGGTGTGGTTCCCGTTGGAATTTCTGCAGGATGCCAACATGGCCGAGTTCGGGTTGCAGGTCAACCAGTTCACCGAAAGTGTATACACGTAATTCTACATTTCACGGCGGCACATGCGTGGCAAAAAGGACCGGGGCTTCGAATTTCAGCCTACGAGGCCACGCCGCCATTTTGTATTGTTCATTCCTAATTAGTATGACTGATGATTCCCTTGGTTCCCTGACTTATGTTTGCGTCCCCCCATTCCGTTCTTCCACCCTGCGCACACGCGGGCGTCCCGGACCGGTCGCGCAGGAGGATGGACGACGCTGTCGGGGGCAAGCGGCCAATGCGCAAATCCCTTCCAGACGTTGAAAATGGGTATAGAGAGTGACGTAGAAGCCATAGAAATGACGATGACCAAAATGGTACGCTCGTGCAAGAGGGGAGATGAACCCAAACCAGCTGCAGAGTGCGGCCCTACCGGCTACGCAGATCTGCGATCCGACCGCCACGCGTTTCTCCAACCATCCCCAGGACCCCTTTTACGGCTGGTATGTCGCGCAACCAAGCACTTTTGTGTGTGTCTGTTTGTGTAGGCAAATTTCTTGGAGGAGGGCGTTGTCGGTACGCTGACCGTTTGTACTTCGGCCCTCCTCGGCTCCCCATGACCAGACCGGTCTCCCCCCCCCCCCGGGTTTCCTCGGCGGTTTACCAGCCGCGGCCGGCCATCTTCTGGTCCGGGCGCATGCTGCTGACGGAAATGCCGACCATGGCCTCGCCGAGGCCGGTGCTGCACTCGGCCAGGACCTTGGGGTCGCGGAAGTGGGTGGTGGCGCGCACGATGGCCTGGGCGCGCTTGGCGGCGTCGCCCGACTTGAAGATGCCGCTGCCGACGAAGACGCCGTCGCAGCCGAGCTGCATCATGAGGGCGGCGTCAGCGGGGGTGGCGACGCCGCCGGCGGCGAAGTTGACGACGGGCAGGCGGCCCAGCTCGGCCGTCTCGCGCAGCAGGACGGGGTCGCACTCGAACTCGCGGGCCAGGCGGCGGATGCCGTTGTCGCCCTCCTCGGCCAAGGCGGCCTTGGCGCGCGCAATGTCCTGCTTCACCTGGCGCATGTGCTTGACGGCCTCGACGACGTCGCCGGTGCCGGCCTCGCCCTTGGTGCGGATCATGGCGGCACCCTCGGCGATGCGCCGCAGCGCCTCGGGCAGGTTGCGGCAGCCGCACACAAAGGGTACCTTGAACCCGGACTTGTCGACGTGGTAGACGTCGTCGGCCGGCGTCAGCACCTCGCTCTCGTCGATGTAGTCGACCTCGAGCGCCTCGAGGATCTGGCACTCGACAAAGTGCCCGATGCGCGCCTTGGCCATGACGGGGATCGTCACCGCCTCCTGGATCTCCTTGATCTTGGCAGGGTCCGACATCCTGGCCACCCCGCCCTCGGCCCGGATGTCGGCCGGCACGCGCTCCAGCGCCATGACGGCGCATGCGCCCGCCTCCTCGGCTATGCGCGCCTGCGCTGCGTCCGTCACATCCATGATGACCTACACGCCCCCGGGTGTCAGCGAACTCACACTTCCGGCGCCGCAGGGGCGGGCACATCGCTTTCTTACGCCTCCTTTAAGCATCTGGGCCAGACCTGTCTTGACCTTGAAGGTCGCCTTGGCGTCAGCCGCTGCGGCTGCCAGGCCGTTGCTGCCGTTGGCTCCGTTGTTCGTCATGGTGGTGGGCTTGCAGTGGAGGTCCCGCGGCTGGTTTGGGTTGTCAGTGGCGGGAGGATGCGATACAGGGAAGAGAGCTAGAGAGTGGAGGCAGAGGCAGCGGCGGGGGGGGGGAGATATATAGAGAGAGAGGAAGAGAGAAGGAGGAGGGCGAGGACAGCACGAGGAGGAGGGGTTGCAGACAGCCGGGCAGCTACCTAGGTATGTGTGTTCGTGGCAAGTGGAGTGGGGGAAGCGATATGCAGCTGAGAGAGGGAGCGAGGGGATGGGAAAAAAAAATCAACGAACAGCCAGGTGTGCCGATATGCAAGCAGATGCTGAGATGCAGGAACCGAAGTCTAGATCGGGCCCTTGGCTCTCCGGTCGGCTTAGGACGACGTACCCGCAGAATTACTCATGGCGGCCAGCGAGGGCATTGGCAATTGCGCGGCAAAGACCGGAGGCTTGGGGTTTGTCAAAGTCTGTTCCCTCTAGTGAGAAGGTTTGTGTTCTTGGCCAAAGGGCCAAGCTTCTCAGTGGCCGCCTCTGTGCTGGACCCCGTGCAAAGACAGACCGTGACACATTGCAGGCGCCGATGCCGGGGGTGGTTATTCCTGAACAACTCCGCACATGTTAATGACCTCACGGTACCGGGCCCCAGCTGTTGCAGAAAGGGCCGCTTTCCAGCCCGGTTTCCGCGACGTCCCACGCAACCGCGGGAAGCCGAGCTGGCCGAGCTGGCGCCCAAACCCCGAAGCCGAAGTCTCGGCGGCCCTTTTTTCTTCGCCTACCTCGGAACCAGCCAAGTGCGTCAACCGAGTCTCGCATATCGGGAGCCTGTCGTGCTGCCCACCGTTCTCTCCCCCCGCGCATCCAAATCCCCCATCGAGTGCTTCAGGAGACACCGCGCCGGTCATGAGCGTTCCTTTGCGGGTCGGCGTCCTTGCCCTGCAGGGCGGGGTCATTGAGCACGTTACGGCCCTACAGAAGGCGGCCGTCTCGCTCGAGGCGGCCGTCGACGTCGTCGAGGTGCGCACGCCGGAGCAGCTCGCGGCGTGCGGCGCCCTCGTGATCCCCGGCGGCGAGAGCACGACGCTCTCGCTGGTGGCCGCGCAGTCGGGCCTGCTCGAGCCCCTGCGAGACTTTGTCAAGTAAGTCGGCGCCCCGTCGCCCGTGGGACCGAGCCGAGAGTCTGCATTAGTTGGGTACCTCTTGCTGACGGCGGGCGCGCAGGGTGCGGCGGAAACCGACCTGGGGCACCTGCGCCGGGCTTATTCTGCTGAGCGAGGAGGCCAGCTCGGCCAAGAAGGGCGGACAGGAGCTCATCGGGGGACTCGACGTGCGCGTGCACCGGAACCACTTTGGGCGGCAGCGCGAGAGCTTCGTCACCGACCTGCCGCTGGCGTTCCTGGCGGCGACGGGCAACGACGCGCCCTTCCCGGCCGTCTTCATCCGGGCGCCCGTGGTGGACAAGCTGCTGACGGACCGCGTCGAGCACCTGGCGCACGAGACCAACGTGCCGCCACAGCCGCCGCGCGAGGAGGCCAGCAGCCGGGTTGAGGTCCTGGCCACGCTGACCGGCCGCCACGCATCCAACAAGGCGGCGGCGGGCGGCAGCCTAGGGCCTGTCGACCCCGAGGGCGCGGGCGACATCGTGGCCCTGCGGCAGGGCAACGTGTTCGGCACCAGCTTCCACCCGGAGCTGACCGACGACAGTAGAATCCACGTCTGGTGGCTCCAGCAGCTGCTGCAACAACAGCCCGCCGCCACTCCCGATGGCAGGTAGACGGGCTGGCGGACATCCGTTTGCAGAATAGGTAGACCATTCACAATCCGACGGCAGTTGCCGGCTGGAGACATGCATGCATGGATTCGCCGCCTTCCCGTCTGCCCGTGTCCCGAACCGGCGAGAGGGGAGGCGACGGTGGGGTCCGTCTCCAACTCTCCAGCCTTGTTTTGTCCCCCCAGGTTCCATTCTCCCCATACTCCATCCGTTTGACCCTCTCTTGCCCGCGAGCCGCCTGCTGGCAACTCGGTCGGTGCTCCCCGGGGGCTTTCGCCCTACCTGTGGTTTCTGTCCACGCTCTCGCGACAGCCGCCCACTCCACGCATGTCGGGGGGTGTGCGCCTGTGCGTTCGTTCCCCCCCAACTTGCCGCACCCAACCCACGGGCGCGGGATCAGGACTGACTCGACGCCTGCCGCCGTGACTGACTCGGCCCTTGGACCAGTGAGGTAGGGCTTGAGACCGACCGGCAGCGACTTGCCCACGGCCAGACGACGTCGAGGGCGGCCGACTGGGCAGGACATATAATCGAGCCGCCGGCAATCGCTCCATCGCCTCGACTCACTACAGTGCAGCGTGATGGCCAGTTGGCCGGGCCGCGCCGGCGTGACCGAGAGCGCAACACAAAATCACGCCACCAGTCGCCACCAAACACGCTATGGGGTCCACCACGGGTAGGGCCCCGATTGCGCTCGTTCGTCCGTTTTCAAAGGCACGTCGTTCAAGCGCCCCTGCAAGCCGGGAGGGGCAGAGCATATGAAGCGAGGGGCAGGTGCCCCGAGGCTTTGAATCCTGCATGTGAGTATGCGGCTCGTATGAGTACAAGCCGGGCTCTTGCATCGGGGCAAACATACGCGGGTAAATGTCCCCCCCATGAATGACCAGCCCTCGCATTGCCACCTTAAAGTCGTGTCCCAACTGCCACATTCCCATGAGGGGGCCAAGACTCGATCGAAAAACACGCCGGTCCTCTATCCCACGTGGCTGGCGCGTTGATGTACTGCTGGCTTTGAGATGGTCTGATGGCCAAGACCCAGGCCCAAAGTCTGGCACGTCTGGAGGGCCGGGGGGTGGATTGGTGTGCCAGCTCGCCAGTGTAGCCAGCAGCTGTTGCAGGGCCGCCGCCGTCTTTGGGGATGACATCGCCATGTCGGTAGTTTGGGCGCGGAGACAAACAAGGTGAAAAAATCAATCCTGCAGTGCAAGGGTGGGCTCAGGAGCGAACCCTGGAGGCTCGACCTCGATAGAAGAATACGACTTCGTATTCCTCAATTGCACCGCATGCGCTGAACGCTGACTCGGGGCCGTTGTCGCTCGCCGGGTTCATTCTTTTCCCGACGTCCGGGCTCGAGGTACAGTGGGTGACTGACTGTCAGTTGGCCCATCACCCATCATCTACCAAGACAGGCCGGGGCACGTTCCCGGTCGAAGGCCGTCTCTGGGTACGCCTTGGCGTGTCAGGCGCAGAGGGTGGCCATGGAAGCAGCAGGCAGGCCCGGGGTGCCACGTTGGGGGGCCCCGGGCGGAGATGCCGCGAGGTATGGCGGCCATGGTCCTCGTCAGCGCCAGCCACGCGCTTCGACCCGGGTCGACGCGAAGATGGCACACCTGGGAGGCCCATGGCTTATAGTGGCGTGTCCTGCCGCTCTTCGACTCACCCGGAAATCGGCCGGGCCGGAGCCAGCGTCGCGGCTATGCAACCAGGCCCGGCGTGCTGGCAACCACCATCCCCGTCTCCCCCACAAGCCATAGCTCAGCATATCCCTGGCCGGCAACCCACGGACAAGAACGGAGGCTCAACACCACAAGTCAGGAGGAGCTGAAAAGCAGACAGGGCTCAAGCAACCCGCCGCCGACGGAACACCGCATAAACATCGGGCTGGAAGGTTTGCACTGTGAATGGCAACCCGTATCTCATTATACATATCTACAGTCAAAAGACAAGCACAAGCAAGTCCCGGTTCCCAACGGGGGTATCAACGCCAAAACGCACCATCCATGCTCGACTCCCTCCTCGCCTCTCGATATGTTCAGTAATGCTGCTCGCTGCCGTTCATGAATTCGCCCAGTTGCAAGCGTGCCATGCCTTCCTTGGCCGCGCCGACGTCGCCCGCCACGCGCAGGATGCCCATCTCAAAGTCCCTCAGCACCGCGCCCAGGTCGGCGAGCTGCTGGTCCGCGGGCGAGGGCCCGTTGTTCTTGGAGGCCATCATCTGCTGCAGGCGCTCGAGCACGTTATCTTGGACGCCACGCATGTGCATCTCGATCTCCGTCAGTTGTTTCTCGTAGACCTTGAGCTGAGAGTCCATCTCGTCGGCCGTTCGGTTGAAGAAGCCGACGAGACCCTGCCCGTCCGTCTCCGTGTTGGCTGTGCTGGTCGATTGCTGTCGCGTGGACCACAGGCCGCCCGTGTGGTACTGCGTAGGGAGTTTCAGGTTGTCGACGGCCCGGAAGCTCAGTTTCGCGTTGGCAGCGTCCTGTTCCACGCACAGCCGGACGCCCTCGATGGCTTCGGCGTCCGACTCCAGCGCACTCTGTACGCCGCCGTACTTTCGCTCGACAAACTTAACATCATCGGGTATGTACGACAGCATCTCGCCGTGGCCCGGCATGAAGGCGTCAAGCTCGGCTTTCTGGGTCATGAAATTCTCGATCAGCTTGTCGACTTCGAGAATGCCCTTCTGAAGGTTTTCCTGTAGATCGTTGAATCGCGTGGTGCCTCGGATGTTGGCTTGGTCTATCCGCACGCCAGGAACGGTCGGCTGGCTTTGGCCCTGACCCATGGTGAGCCCGGGGATAGAGCTCATGGTGGACTGCTGGCCGTTGATCGTGTTTCCACTGCGGCATATTAGTACGTGACGCTCGAGGTGGCGCCTGTTTGGAGTACGTACAAAAGGCCGGCCTTCTGTTGGGCAGGCTGTCCGAATAATGAAGATCCTTGTTGCGGTTGCTGCTGCGGTTGCTGCTGGGGTTTCCCAAAGCTGCTACCGCCAAAAAGACCACCCGAGGCCTGGCCTTGGTTCTGGGGCTGAGCTGCCGCGCCACCAAACAACCCGCCGGCGGCGGGTTGCTGTGCCTGGGTGTTGGCATTGTTTGTTCCGCCAAAAAGCCCTCCCGATTGCTGCGGCTGGGCCGTGGTGTTGCTCGCGCCCCCGAATAGCCCGCCACCCGTTTGCTGCGCTGGTTGCTGCTGGCCGGTCCCTGTTCCCCCAAACAGACCGCCGCCGCCCGCTTGCTGGGCCGGTTGCTGTTGGGTAGTTCCAGCGCCGCCAAACAAGCCGCCGCCGCCGCCGCCCGATTGCTGTTGCGTGCCTGTGTTTCCGAAAAGACCACCTCCCGTCTGCTGGGGCTGGGATGGCGCCGCAGCTGTTGACCCAAACAGGCCTCCCGTCTTGGGCGTGGAAGCGGCGGCCCCGCCAAAGAGGCTCGAAGTGGTTGTACCCTGGGCGGGCTGCGCCTGTGATGACCCGAACAACCCCCCTCCGGCGGCAGGTGCTGGGTTGCTACTCTGTCCACTATCCGGGGAAGATGCAGGTATCAGCATTGGAGATGGCTTGCGGAGGGTTGGCTTCAACACCAATCTCGGCTGGCACCAAGGGGGCGATGACATGACGATGGCGACGGGGGCGTCGGTACAGCTTGGGGACAACCACAAATAAGAGAGAGGAGCGTACTCACAAGAGACTGTTGGCGGACGACGTGTTAATACTCAGGCCGCCTGGGCCGCTGGCGGAGCGGGCGAGGGCCATGATGGGCAACAAGCTGGAACAAGCAGACAAGGGGAGAGCGCTCAGCCAATTGCCGGCGGGCGCGCAAAGACAGCGAAGAATTTGATGCGCGGAGGTGGCGGCGTCCTAAGGGAGGGATGGACAAAGGGATGGTGTGGCGGGTTCGCAAGATGCCAGGCTGGGTTGTTTGCTGTCTCACTATCGTCACTTTTTCGCACCGCGTTGCCAGGCGCGACAATTTGCATGGGCCAGGCAGAGCGCCAGGGGAGGGTCTCCGACAAGAAAGCTGGAGGAGCTTCAGCCTCACGCTAACAGATGGGGGCCTAGGGAAAGTGGCAGCTCCCCACTGGCGCTCCCGGGCGTGAATGCCTGATGCAAATAGAGCCTGCCGTTGGCCAGACCCACTGGCATTGGCTGCTGGATCGCATCTTATCGATATGGTGTACTCTATATATGTACCCTACTGCCTCAAGATGTACCTACCCCAGGACGTAAGTACAATTGCGCATCGTACTTGATTGCTCGCGCACGACGACCTCGCTCCCCCAGCTCGCGATTCGCCCACCAGGTCCCCATCCGGCACTCCCACTGCTTCCCGGACACGTATTGCCACCCGCCGTCATGGATATCGAAATCGACGACGACGACGACTTCTACGCGCCTGAAGAGCCCACCACCACCACTACCACCACCACGGCCCAGCCTGCTGCCGACTCCAGTACGCCCACGGAACCGTCCAAGCAACAGTCGCGCAATGACGAGCTCGAGGAGGGCGAGGAGGAGGACGAGGGTGCCGAGATGGACGAGGATGACTCGGTATGTCCGCGCGCGAACCCGCCGCCACAGACGCGCCATCCTTCCCATGCTGACCTGCTGTGCTTGCTGCAGGACATAGACATCATCACAGAGCACAAGGACGGGACCAATGCCCCTCCGCCGCCCCAGGCCAGATACAGTGACATACGCAATATACCCCAGCGGACAACCTCGAGCGATGCTCCCAAATCGGCCGCCGTGAAGAAAGAGGAACCGGCCAAGCCCAGCTCGGGTGCTGAGCTCCCGGCTGTGGCAACCTCCAAAATCGACGTGAACGCCATTCCCACACACAAGGGCACCGGCAAGCCCATCACCCAGGTCAACATAGATGAAGGTACTGGTCCTCTTTCTCTCCCCCCCCCGCGGCTGTGGACTAACCGAGGCAGATCTGACTGAAAACGACAAACCATGGCGGAAACCGGGCACGGATCTTAGCGATTACTTCAATTACGGCTTTGACGAGTTCACCTGGGCTCTGTACGCGGCGAAGCAAGACACGGTGCGCGGCGAGTACAGCCAGGATGCCATTGCTGCGAACAACAAGAAGATGATGGAGGACATGCAGATGATGATGATGGGCGGCATGCCGGGCGGGGCTGCTTCCATGTCGGGAATGCCGGGTATGGACGGCATGCCTCCGGAGATGCAGCAGATGATGCAACAGATGATGGGCCCGGGCATGGATCCCAGCCAGATGGACCCGGCGGCCATGTCGGCCATGTTTGCTGGCATGCAGTCAGGCGGCGGCAACGGTGGAGGACAGGGCCCGGGCCAGAACTATGGCGGCGGTTTCGGTAACAACCAAGGCCAAGCCTATGGATATGATCAAGGCATGGGCCGTGGCGGCGGCGGTGGATTCGGTGGCCGTGGTCGTGGCGGCCGGAGGAACTGGTAATCCACCGTGCAGCAAAGACGAAACGGCTCGGCCCGAAATTGTTTCAATCGAGCACCGGGCCGAGATGGGCCTCGTTTGTCACGGCTGAGCACGTGACCTTTTGCTGAACATTTTCGGACGTCCAACGGGCCGCCTCGGTGTGTACCCGGGCCTTGAAAATCACAGCTATGCTTTCACAGGCCGAGAAGGAAATTCCCACAGTCCAATAAGTACACGGCTCCTGCTTGCAGAGTTGGCTTATGGCCAAGTATCACGGCGCCTCTAAAAGAAGTGCATGGCGAGTCGAGGGTGACTGCAGTTTACGGCCATGGGGTTACCAAGAGAAGGAGAAGTCAGGAGAAGTCAGAATCCCCCCGCTGCTGTTCTTGGGGATGATCCGGCCAGCTTCGTGGACTGGTTGCATGCCTGCTGTCATTTGTTTCATGACTAGCCACTCGCCAGGGTGGGCTTTATAGCAATCCACAAGTTTTGTTTCCAAAAACAGGGAGACATTCCAGCAAGATTGGTAATTGCTAGGCCCATGCTTGCAGATGGACGGGTTGTAAGTTTTCCCTTTCCCCCGTTTTCCCTTTTTTTTCAAATGACCAACAGCAGGTGATTGTTATCCACAAGACTGCATCAGTGGCCTTTCAAAGTGTAAACAGGCCTGGGTTATTAATATGGCGATAACGAGACTAATTGTTTATACCCCTAGTAAATGTGTAACTATTGCTTGCTGTTTGTAGTCTGAAAACTGTCATCATGCGTATTCCCTAGACGGATAGTTCTCCTCCTTCCATTGTCTGGGCACGTTATAACGAGCAGGTAGCCTCAGCGCCTGTATGTACATTATTTATTTAACCTAGCTGGCTCTGAATGGTGCACGTTGTAGCTACCCTGCGCTAAATGTATTGATCAGGAGCCTGGTAATCACTCCTTCAGTATTCCTCCACACACGCTTGCCATGTCTCCCCTCTTCTCCCCCCAAGCTATTCGACATCGTGAGGCAACAAGACGCTTCTCTGCCAGCCATCAGGTTGAAATATTACTCGTTATAAACAATCTTCCGATGTCTTCACTTGCGGCTTGATTTACCCGTTGTCTTTTTCGGGCAGAATACCTTATATTCTTATATATTGACTATCAAAATACCCCCATGAAGAATGGGAGCCCAGCGAGTCTAGCTCCCTGTGCTTCAAACCTGTCCTTGTCACGATGTACTCGACTATTTGAATCAATCGATGCCACCGGCTTTCGAGACTTCCCCTGCCCTCTTCGCTCATTTTTGGTCCGGTGGCTACCCTCGCCACCAGCCGTCTGATTTTGGGTGACTCTTGAGCCCACATCTACGCGCCAGCATGAATCAGCGACGTTCCTGGGACCACGTCGATTCCAGACTTTGGGTGGGTGTACTTGACACGCATGACAACGGCCAATTCCCCCAATGATTTGGTCGCACGCTCGATGGATACTTTGGACAACGGAGACCGCCATGGGAATGACGCCTTCCCAAGGATTGTGTCATTCTTGCCGGAATGGTTCGGTTGTTTACGCCTGCGGTGGGCGTATCTTAAACGGGCAGCATGTGTTGTGAGTGCGGATCAATGGGTCTCAAAATGGCCCTATGCATTTTGACACGGGGTTCGTGGGCAATGGCAAACGGAGGCCGGGCCAGCTCGAAGACACACACCAATAGCCATTCTGAACCGCGGATTGTGAGCTTCACCATGCAAGGCCAGCGGAATCGCACAGGCAACATCGACTCCACGCATCGTCCCATCTGTCTCGATTCTTATAGCCCACTTATCAATGGGGTCTGGGCCCGTCATGACAGCACTATTCTGCCATTGAGCCATTCGCATCGAGGTTTCTCCCCAGGGAATACACTACAATATCGGATGCTTTATACCACGGACTCTTCGCTAGTCCCGGCTTTCAACAATGGTGATTCAATATACTTCGTGGCCGCACGATTCAACCAGCTATACACCGCCAGCCTCAACCAGCACCGGCGAATTCCCTTCAGATATTTTAATGCCTGTTTCTCCCAACCTCGGGGTCTTTTCTTCACCGTTCTCTCGCCCACCCAGCCAACACTTGCACTTCTGTTCCCTCCCTTCAGCACTACTATATTTCCTACACCAAGTCCACTTCTACCCACCAACTTCCAACTTCCTCCTAGGACCCATCTTTGCCTCCAACATATCCCCAAACTTCTTATATACCGACCATTTATACAATAACAAATCACGAGTTTCGAAGTCTTCAGGTAAGTATTTGACTGTTACTTTATTTTGTTTCTCCCTCGGTGGATATCTCTGCCGGTCAACTACCTGCGCAACTTCCCTTTGCCCTAAGCCTCTACTCTGTACTCCGTTTGCCACCCCGTCACCTCCAGCCTCACATCACTCTGTTCAGACACACACCACACCCTGACTCCCCTGGTTCTCTGCACTGGAAGATCCCTGCCACCTGGTTTACATTACACCAGCCCAAATCTTCCAAGCCAATCCTCACTGAGTCTCCTGCCTCACTGCCTCTTGAAATATCATATCACGCCCCACTTTGGGATCTGGGTTGCCCATACTGCTCAACCCCAACAGCCCCTCTGTTCCTTGAAGCGAAGCCGGCTGACTCAATATTGCCTATAGAGCTCGCCATATTATAATGGAATCTCAAAACAGCTTTGGCAACTTCGAGGGTCCTCTTCTGTGGGATCTCGATAATACTATGCCATTCGATGAGAATGGGCCTGCGTCCTTGGCCGGGGTCGATTTCCCGGATTGGACCGAGGACTCAGGACACCAGAGCATTGATCCCAGGCTCTGGCAAAACAGCAACTTTGCTTCCAATCCTCAAGCCACCACTGCTGGCCCGCCTTTCGACTTGGGTGCTGCCATAGCCCCAGCGCAGGGCATGAACAGTCACACCCCTTTTGCCAATCCAGGCATGGGATATCTTCCCAGCCCGGGCTATGGATATCTTGCTGGCCAGCCCACGCCTCCACCATCACAGGCGCTGTACTATGTCCCGCAGGCTGGCTCGGTGTGGGCCGCGCAGATTCCCAACCAGGCACCCTTCCAGCCTTTCTCGCAGCACACGCAGAGTCACGCACAGCAAGGTGCTCGGCAACGCGGGCCTCAAACCGTACAGGGGCACCCACGAGGTCACGTAGTGCAGGGCGGCCAGCACCCCGGGCCCCAATACACACCGCAGCAGACACAGCAGCGTGTACCTGGATACGGACGGCAACCCGAGCCGCGGCTCGTTTCTGCGGACCTGCTCCGCCAGCGGCTCAAAGAACCCAGCACGGATGAGTTCAAATCGAGCATCACGACCTTTCAAGAGGCCGAGCAGTGGGAAAGGGTATACCTGAGCCTAGGTGACATGGCCGGGAAGTCGTGGGAAAACATCCAGGGACGGGAAAAGGAGTTGGTCGGACGCCTCTATCGCGCGATCCGGCACGTCGATCACGTCGACGGGGGCGTGAGTGAGGAAATGGAGGATTCGGCTGCGGGCCCCGCGGGCACGGCTGCCGATGGGCCGTCTCCCAAGAAGAGGAAGCGCGCGAGCGCAGGAGGACAGTCCGAAGCCGCCATCCTGCGTCTGAGGCCGATCGAAGTTGAGTTGGTCTGTTGGCAGTTGCTGGTCAGACGTCCGGGGCCCCGCCGGTGGGATTTGCATGCTAACATATCCCCCAGTCGGCCATCCTCCGCGCCCAGGCGGGGGAAAACAGGATCCCGGCGTGGTACACGGCGAAACCCACCGGCTACGGCCGTTTCGACTGCTTCGACCGTCGCTTCGAAGCGGTCGAACGGGTTCTCTCGGTGCGTCGCACGTCGACGACCAAGACCAGCGGGCTGACTTGGAGCAGAACTCGAAGATCATGTGCAAGTCCCTCCTGGATGGGAGGGAGTGGCAGGCACGGATCGCCTGGAATCCGGAGAAGGAGGCCCAGGTAAGCTGTGATCAGATGCACGGTGCCTGGCCGTCGGGCTGACACGTTGCACAGCGCAAATCCTCCAACAAGCAAATCAACAAAGAGCGGAGCGTCCTGTTGCGAGCGGGCAACGCCGCCATGCGCGGCCAGCGCAACAACGAGCCCAGCGACGAGCATAATGCCGAGCTCAAGGTCGACGATGCGGAGCTGCCTTCCAGGGTGATCAAGCCGTGTCCTGATGTAAGTCCACCCCCGCCCTCTCTTTCACTCATTCCCACATCACCGACAATAATAAGCAGATGGAGTCGCCGTCCCGCATCTTCTCTTTGTCGCCCATGAACTCCAATTGGCCGACGGCGGACTCTTCTTGGCCGTCTTCGTCCGCCCTGGACAGCGCCTGGCCGTACCTGGAACCCCCTTCGCAGTCGATAGAGGCCTTTTTCGCGGGTCGAGAAGACTCTGGGGATTCCTTTTTCTCGCCGGAAGGAAACCTTGCGCGTGCCGACTTGCCAAGCATTCCTTACGGCCAGGCCGCCCTGGAGGACGAGGAAACCTCGCTGGCGGGAGGGTTTGAGGAGGCATGATGATTCTTCCTATTAATGGAGGCAGATCGATCGGCCTTGCACCGTGCCGCCGGGACGCGACGGCCTTTGCTCTAGACGCATGTGCATGCAGGACTTGCACTGCGCTGCAAGATAACGACGAATATTGCCCTGAACGAATGCATATGGGCCTTGCGTTGTCCTGCAGAAAGCAGGATTTCCCTGACGGGGTGTGGGATTTTTGGGGCTTTGGGAGTTCTTCTTTTAGCGGCGTCGGCATCCTTGGCAGCGTGTTCCTCTTTAGCTATATAACCCAGATACTCCGGGGGCAGACAAATCGCGGCGGACCACAATGCCTGTGCCACAATGTGCACACAACTCACGTGAATGCTGCCTGGCGCCTTGCTTCCTGTAGCCTTGATACTAGACAGGCGCCCGCTTCCCTTCTCTGCTTGCCCTACCGGGTCCTACTCTCCCCTCTGCTAGTGAAGTACCCAGGCGCCGATGGATTTTGCACCCCCGAGAAATGCCGAAGGGTGGTTGGCAATCGTACCGGTGCCGTTGCCGAGATCGGGGGTCCGTTTCGCCCGAATCCCCGGGGGCGACCAATCGGGTGGCCGGGGCCAGCACGTTTCTATACTACTCGTTAGGTTTCCCGCCAGCGACCGGGACGCCCATCCCAGCCAAACCCCCGATCGACCAGGGCCAGAGACGGGAAAAGCAGAGGATGTGCCGTCCGGCCCCGTTCGGGGGGCGCTTCTGACCAATTCGAGGGCTCGAGATCCTTCGGCATCGTCCTGCTTGGCTTAAGCAGCCCTCCCCCCGTCAGCCTCCGCATTACCGCATCAGGAGAGTCTACGGTGCGATACACAAGTCACCCCCCATCGCGGTCACCACTACGAAGCCACACCATTCTCCCCTGTGCAGAGGCTTGCTGCCTCTAGGCAACCCCAAAGCGCCCAAGACGACGAGAGGTGAGGCCCACGTGGGTATCTGGTATGGTTTCCGCCCGCGGGGAGCCCGCGTCGAAGCGTGAGCCAGACCCCCAGGCCCGACAGGAAACGAGGCGGCCGTGGGCCTCGTGGTCCATGCAGGTTGGCGGGGGAGAGGAGGGGGCAATGCCATGCGCTTTTTTTCCCCCCCTTCGCTGGAATCCCGTGGCGTTTTCGTTGGTGTTCGGCCGAGAAATGAGTGAGGGGAAGGCCCGGCCGGTGACCGTCTGTCTTCCTCCTTGGTGGGTTTTCGGGCGAGCCGGTGGAATGAGTGTTGGTGGGGCGTGGCGACCGGGCCATAGCGGCCGTTGCGCAAGGAGGCATTGCGGACCCATGCAAGATGGTTGGCCCGTGAGACTAATGTCCATTCCTGTATGATCCCTGTACGCTGGGCAACCGCAGCGACCGAGAGTCGACGAGCGGCTGACTGCCCTTCGGCTGCTCTCTTGCTGTGTACTGTCCATGAGTGCAGTATCCAAGTGGGTGGCCAGAGAAGAATGTGCTATACATAGGACTCTGCCATGTCCTGCGTCCTCTGGTCAGACCCGCGGGTCCCCCTTGGTTGGGCACCCCTCTCGGTGGCCCGTCCGTCCCCCGTCCCCCCCCCCCCCCCACGCCTGCGTCTCTGCTAGTACTCGGATAGTGCCGACACATCGTGAGCCGGAGCCAGCGAAAGCGCCAGATTCGCAAGCTGGGCAACGCGTCTGAAACGGCTGCCGACAGGGAATTCGTTGGGCCAGGTCAAGGTTTCGTCCGATTCACGCAGCAGGCGGCTGTCCAAGATGGCCATCATTGCCGCGCCCACGAAGGAGCTCGACGTTTCCCTCCGGCAGCGATCCGACCTGGTCGGGCGCCTGGGCCCCACTATCGACGCGGTCCTGCGGTTCCAGCGTGTTCTAGGCGCAATCTCCCTTTTCCGCCCTGGTCTCCTGCAGACATATTACCTCACCACTCGGCTGCTCCTGGCTGGCCAACTCCTTGCCTGGCACGCCCTCACTGCCTCGAGATTCGTGGTTTGGAAAACGGCCGCTCTATCCAATTTCGCAGGCCGCGCCGCCTGGAACTGCAAAACGATGCAACGCCTGCGGAAAAAGCTCGAATTCGAGTTCTTCACCTTCATCCTGGGCTGTGGCAACTTTCTGTTCGTCGCCGTGCTCTGGCCCGGCTGGCTGATCCTGGGCCTCGCCGGAATAGTCGCCTGGCAGTGTCTTGTTGGTTGAGAGTCGCTTCAGGGGAGAGTAGAATGGCCCCAGGTAAGCGACAAGTCCATTTGTGCCGACCCCCCGCCAAAGACGTGGCCGCTAACGTGCGCGCAAGCGTCCAGACATGCTCGCTCGTTGCCCCCCAACCCATGGTGGCTCGCGCCCTTATTCCGAGCCGCCACCCGCGCGCGCCACGAACCCACCCCTCGCCCTCTCTCACGAGTAGAAGAAGGCGTTGCCGCCTAGGTCGCGGCGCACCTCATTGTGGTAGTCCTTTTCCGGGTCGAACGCCTGCCACGTGCTGGCGGGATAGATGTGCTTGTTTCGCTCGTACCACCGCCTGTCGACCACCTTGGTGAGGTTCGGGTCGTCCGAGGCGCCCTCGAGCGCCTTGATGTCCACCTGCGCCTTGGCGGCCCGGTCCGTCACGGTCGAAAGCGGCTCTTCGGGCGTATCTGCGGCCGCGCCGCCGTCCTGCGGCTCGGGGGGTTCGGCGCTGTATTGGAAGAGGAGTTGATTGCTTGGTCCCTTTGTTTTGTTCATGACGAAGAAGAGGAATTCGTAATGCTGGGAATGGGTCAGCAGCGGATCAGTCGTGCATAGTCGACGACGGGTAATCAGACAGAGAGGCGAGGAGAAAACCATAGACTCACATGGGGAATGATAATGTTGTGCCGCACCAGCATCAGATCGTCTACGCCGATGCGTGCCCACTCTCGCCGGGAGTTGGCCTTATCTCCCACGCCCAGGTCCGCCCCGACCTTCCGGCTCTTGTCCAGAAAGACCCAGATGAAATCGCCCTTCTTGACGCGCACCGTACCGCCCGAAATGTTGGAGCCGTCGTAAAAGACGAATGGCAAGGCGATCTCGGTGGCCTTGACCGCCGCCTGCTTGGCCAGGTACTCGCGCCGCAGAGCATCCCGCTCGGCCGCTTCGCGCTGCAGTACCGATTTGGTCATGGCCCGGGGCACGACGGACACGTTAGGGTTCGCCTTGAACTTGGGCTTGGGCCTGGCGGCGGCCGCGGCGGGGCCCGCGTCGCCGTCGCCGTCCTCGCCGCCGTCCTCGTCATCGGCAAAACTCAGCTTGGCGCCGCCGACCTTGCGCTTCTTGGCCTTCTTGGGCGGCGGCTTGCTGGAGGCATCGCTGGCGTGGGGGTCGGGCGTGGCCGTCTGCGATCGGTCGGGCGGTGTGCCGGTGGCGGCGGCCTCGCGCACTTCGCGCTCCTGCTGTTCGAGGACCTCGGCCCGGCGCTTGCGGAAATCCGCGTGGGTGACGAGGCCGACGGTGTTGCTGGACAGGCGCTGCTGCGTGGTTTTGTTTTGCGCTTGGAAGCGCGAGTCTGCCGGGCCCGACATGGTGTTGACGCGCGAGGGGGGAAGGTCGGAGGCCTGCCCAGCTTCCAATCGCAATGAAGTGCCTCCGCTTCGGGGCCGCGACCCCGTAGAAGGCTAACGTTAGCCATCTTTTTTTTTTTGGCCCCCAGCGGAGACGGGCGCCCAGGAGGGATCCTTGTCAAGTGAAGCGCCCTGCAGACCGAGCTGGAGTGCCTGGCCAGATAAACTGGGGACGGCTGGCCAGCACTCCCCTGCACCGCGCATCCATCCCGTGCTGCACGCCGGGGGAGAAGAAGGCCTACGTACGAAATGCTTGAACGGCATGGATGGCAGCCTCTCGGGCTGTGGTCTCTGGAGGATGGATGCACCGTCGGCCTTCCTCGCGAGAGGAACGGCTGTCTGGTTGCTGACTCGTGTGGCTGGCCACCCTAGCCCTCTAATTCCGGGCTCTAGAGTTTATGGAAAGATGCATTGATTGTCCCGGCGCCATGGCTAAGCTACCAACGCCGGCTCCGTTTCCTGCCGGCTTCGGCGGGCTACACGGGACGAACTCGAGTTTCTCTCGGTGCACCCCTTTTCGTTCGCCGGCCACGACCTCTTGAATGGCGAAACCGCCCACGAGCACCCCGCCCGAGGGCTCGCGCTCGCCGGCCGCGGATTTGCTGACCGTCATCATCACGACCTCCGTCACTCCTTCAGCGCCCTCCACCGAGCTAGTCGAGGCCGTTTTGCAATCTTTTCATCGCCACTCGCCCGTCTTGGCTTCCTGCCGTGTTATCGTCACCTTTGATGGCTACGACCAAATCACCGCCCGGGCTCGCCTCAAGAAGGGCCAGGTGGCCCCGGAGCAGGCCGCCAACTTTGACCTCTACAAGGCCAATGTGAAAGCACTGGTCCTCGGGGAGCACTATCCCGGGCAAATGCCCACCGGGTTTTCGTGCTGGAAGGGCGAGGCCGAGTACGGGTCTCCCCGCATTGCCACCAACTCGGTCTCGTTCGAGGCATCGCAGACGCACGACAAACGCGTCACCTTCATCGAGCCCGCGCGCCGGCTCGGCTTCGGCTTGGCGGTTCGCACGGCCCTGCGGATGACGGCCACGCCCTACGTCTTCGTTGCCCAGCACGACTGGGCCCTGGTGGCCGACATCCCCGTGGAGTCGATGCTGCACATCATGGAAGCGTCCGAGGCGGATGCAGAAGCCCCCGTCAAGTACGTTTGCCTTCCTGCCGTGCGCATGCTGTCCTATGCCAGCCAGGCCGACGTGCGGGACTTCCCTGCCTTGCGGGACCTGACGGCTACTCTGCGGCGAGACTTTGTTCCGCCACCACCGCAGGGGCACAAGGTGCCCTTGACGCCGTTGTTCTTTTGGCATGACAAGCCGCACATCTGCAGCACAGCTCACTACCTTGCCACCGTCTTCCCCTCTCGCCTGGCCATGCTCAGGGGGGACTTCATCGAGGACAAGATCGGCCAGCGGGCGCGGGCGCAGATGAAAGAAGGCATGTGGGCAAAATGGGCGTGCTGGCTGTACTATCCCGACGATGGCAAACAGCTCTGTCTCCGACACCTGCAAGGTCGAACATGGCGCGGTGCCGAGGCGGAAGCGGACAAGGTTGCCTTGTATCGCGCTCAGCGGAGCGCCGTCGTAACTGCGAAACTGGATGCTGTCCCTGACTTGTAGGCCAACTGACCAGCAACCGCAATACCCGGCTGCCTGGCCGTGAGCACTAGGGGTTTCCGAGGCTCTTTAGGGTCCCAGGCCTCCAGAAGCGGCGTCCTTTGCTTTCCCCGTTTTCCTTGGTTCGTGATGTCGCCCGCTCGACTCGAGCTGCATTGGTCTCGCTCTCGGAATACTCGATCAGTGCTTTCCTGTCTCCCGCGACCAACAGAGCATTGTGACCACACCACAGGTTCCCACGCGGACCAGGACACGGCTGGCTACGGGTTCATGGTCCGGTTGACTTATGGTTACAGCAGGATCTATATCCTTACTGCACCAGCTCCCTGCAGGCAAACTGAGCCCAGCTGCATGACAATGTCACGCTTTAGCCACTAGGAACGAGGCAAGGCTGCAAGCAGTCGCAAAAAAAAAAAAGAAAAGACGTCGTACGCGCTGAGGAGCCGTCAGCCATTCTGAGGGCGGCAAGGGGCAGAAAGGCGATGCTCAACTGGATTCTCCACATGCTGTCCGAGCGCGGCACCTTGGGGGGCTGCTCCGACAAGACAATGAAAGGGCTAGAGGTGGCGGCCAAGGCGCCGCATCGGGACCCCAGCAAGGCCAATGGAACCGGTTTCGCAGGATTGTGGGATACTGCCCATTTTGAGAGTACGACAAAATAGACGAACACGAGAGCGGTGTCGAGTCGCTATTGGCAAATACGCTCCCGGCAATGTGAACTTCACTGCTTGTTTGGGTGCTCACGGTAGCCATCCCGTACGGCTAGATGCCAATGTTAGGAATGAGGAGCTGGCTTCTTATTGTGGTCCTTCAACACTTTTCAGGGAGGTTGTGCGATGCCGTGACTATTCAATACCACCCCCCTATGATAGGTCGCTGCAGGTTCTGTGGTTACCAACTGGGCTATCCTCCGCGTATTAAAGTACCTACTTAGGATCTACCCATGTAACTACTGAATACTTCTTAAGAAAGCAGCCTGTATGAGCTAGAAAAACTCCCGTGCCCAACTGCGGGTGGTCTCCATCGTCTTCCATGACACCAGAGTTCGTACATAGCACAAGCAAATGGTCGCGGCGGAGGTGATTCCCAACGAGGATGAAAATGACGCTGCAGCCCGGTTCTGCATCGTCTCGGAGGATGTGTTTTGGGTCATGGTACTTTATTCCCTGTCTCTGGGAGACTCGACCTTTACCAGAAGTAATAGCGCGCGGTCACACAGGCACAACGATCCATATAAAACACTTTGCCGTTCAACAAGAACATTTTCACCATGCTCTGTGCTGCCAGGCTTCGAAGACCATATCCCTGTCGTGTTTGAACTAGCGGCTGATTGAGACTGAGCAAACCCTTGCATATGCAGGCAGGACCAGACCTCATATCCTCTTCTCCTCCCTCCATTTTCCAGCTAGCTGTGTGAGTGCTCACAGGAACGTGGACAGCAGACCTTCTGATCCGTCAAGAACATCATCCATGGCCTCAAGCAAGCCTAGAACGCTTGCGGACATCATCTTCCATGCCCTCGTCCGCTCGGGTTCGGGACCGGCGCCTAGCGGAAGTTTGGGAAACCCCTGAGAGAGCTTCACGGAGAGCTCCTCGGAGGGCCTTCCGGGCCTGATGCTTGTTGGTGGCTTCCCTGGTGACCTGTTGAGCATGTCTTGCGGCCCTCAGAGTATGACAAAAGACAGATACGACGCCGTCAAGCTCTCCATCTCTCAGTTCGGGGATAGAACAGCCTTTTTGGATAGCATTGACACCTTTCGAAGCCGCAGAAATCAGAGATTTCAGTGCATCTCCAATTTCTCCACCAAATTGACACTCATCACAGCCGTCAAAATCTGGGCCGTTGTTGTCCTCGTCATTGTCGTCTCCGAATTCGCCCTCGCCCGCGTATCGGTCAAGCGCCGGAAATTTCTTGCCGGGGTGGGATTTCTCCTAGTCCAACTGCCATTTGAGCTTCCTTCTCAGTCGAGCAATCGTCTGAGGGCGAGGAACCGTCTGAAGCGGAGCGTTAGGAGCATACATTCAAGCGTAGAATAAGGAAGGAGGCTCACTCCTTGGGGGTGGGGAGCCAGAGCGCTGGACAACTGCTTGGCGAGCGGATCGGCGAATGTCGAACTGCAGGATAAGTCAATAAGCATATAGGCACATATCCAAGGATTCGCCCCTTGAGCTAAGCAGCCGGACCTACAGGGGAAGACACACGCGATGTGGAGGACACTTCTCGCAATGCGTTCGGTGCCCGCCAACAATTTTGGGACACTCGCAGATATCCTGGCCCTTGAGCATTGCGTAGGCACATCGCATGCAAATTCTTTGCATTAAGACACCTGTAGATTCGCCGTAGTAGTCATCTGCAATGTCCTCTTGATGCTCGTTTTGCTGCATGGTTCTGGCAGACGGAGAGATTCTGGGACGCGCCTTGGGTATGTTGAGGATGGACTGGTTCATACGGTGGGAGATGTACGTGCTGATGTTTGATTGGGGAGTAATGTATGTGCTGATCTTGATGAGAGACCTAGATGTGCGTGTTAACGTCGGTGAGGGGGGTGTGGATGTCAAGCAATGAAGTCCTCGAAACAGTCCATCACCGCACGCCCGAAAATGGAACCAGGGGGCACTTACTTCACCAACGGGAAGGAGCCTCGACGGTAACCGCATCAGGGAGCCGTGATGATGTACGGCTCCAATGCCGACAGGCTGTGTCAGGAAAGATGTGACGAGGGCCTGGTGACAAGGTTAAGGAAGGGATGGCCGAGGTGTCGGCGTGACGAATGGGAGACGGAAAGTCCACACAAGCGATGGGGTAAAAACCGGGAAAGAGCCTTTGCTCGGGTACTCGGGTTTGCTTAAATGTTGGAAGGCCCAGTGACCGTCCGATGGACTCGGCTGTGCGGGAAAATCCAGGACTGTGAAAAGATATAGGCGAGGCCATCTGGACTTCTGTCGAGGGGGCTCAGTGACCCTCACACTTTCGTATAGCGACTGTGCAGTCTAATTTTGCGTCTTTCCACTATGGCATTAGCCGCCCATCTACACTCCAGAGCCAAACATTCTCTGGTATGTGAATTCAACAAAAACGTAGTCACGTACCTAAAGCATGGCGCTTCTACCTAGATAGGGAGCAGGGTCGAGCAGGCAGCCCCTGCCAAAATACCGGGTTTTGAGAAGCAACGGTGTACAGCAGCAAGGACAAGTCGGTAGATAGTCACGTTCTAGACAACGCTTAGCTAGAACAGCTAAGCAGGACTTGGACCGGAAGCCTAGAACGCCCTTACGCCAGCCGGCAAGCAGCCATGGATGCTCCTTGCCCGTTAGAGGTAGTATATTCAATCGTGTCTGTCCTAGGTGGATATGCTCGTGGGCGTAGTATGTCCGGGAGGCGGCCACGAGAGGAGGCGGGCCGCTGGCGAACGATGCCGAGCACCTCCCACGTCCGAATTGCTCGTGGCAACGCGAAGTCCTGTCTATGTCACGGCGCCCAAAGTACAATAACGCGGGGCCGACCCAACCGGTTGCCTTGACAGTAACGGTCCGTTCACCCGGGGTAAAGCCGCGCTAACGTCGGCGGTTGTCATGACGATTGGGGGGCCGGGGCCCATAAGCAGATAGGGGCGCGAGTTACATCGATCAACACAGCAAAGTAAGCGGGCAGGATACCAGGGCGATATGGACCAGGATTGCAGACGCTGTTGTTGCTGCGCCCGGCAGGCCCATGGATGCCATCGGGGCAGGGCGGCCACGATGAGTTTGCCATGTTTGGTATCGTAGAGGACTCTTTGGTCCGCGGGAATGATGCGATCGAGTACCGGCGCGGCGCAAGGGGCTGGCCTCGTGTTTCTAGTCTTATCCCAAAGAGTGCAAGCCCAGGATCTGGAAGCTTGTCTTCTCGTCGGCCGTCACAGAAATGCCTTCTGCTTGCCTTCTGGGTGTCCGTATCTCACTTGGGTTCTCGGAATGCCCACGATGGGGGCCTGCTGCGCCCCCGCCTCTTGACTCGTACGTCAGGCTCTCTGGTAACCCAACATTCATGCACATCTTGGCAAGCCCTGGGCCGTTTCTGGCGACCTGTTTCGACAGGGCTTTGTGGCCTGCGGCAAGAAGAATCGGTGGCGCAGTTTCTCCCAGGAGTCGGAAGACATTCACCTCCACGCAACAATGACCGTGGTGAGTCGGGGCAAACGACCATGGCCGAAGGCTTAGACCATGAGGGGCGACCAAAGCCAAGGCGAAGCTGGGCCCCAAATCCGCAGCTTCAAGCCAATGGCCCCTGGAGTCGTATCGCTTCGCCATTCGCCCAAGCTCCGTAGTCCTGGAAGCAGCCAGAGTGGGTGGTCGAGCCGCGCGCGGCCTTCAGCTTCGACGATGGTGCCGTTTGCTGTACACGATGCCGGCGGACGGGTTGGGCAGGCTGTGCATGAAGTGACGATAGCTTGCACTATAACAGCACGGAGCCAGGAATTGCGAAAGGCAACGACAGGTGCCAAGTAGCGCCCAAATTCCCCGTCTCATGTCTGCAGATCACACCATACCAGTGTCAGTGCGCTCACGGTAATCGTTGGCCTCGCCAAGCGGCTCCGCATCCAGAACTGGCAATTGGACTTGGTCGCAGTCCAATTGGAGAGCGGCTGGCGAGTGACAGCCAGCATTTGCCCACTCACGGTTGCTGGCGGTGCATTCAGACCTGTCCATCTCCGCCCCCGAGGGCCGAATAGCTTAACAGAGCTCCGCCGGCTCGCAGTTGGATGAATTGCTGCCTTCGAGCTCCACCCGCCCAGAGCCGACTGCAACCTCCCGATGAAACATCGCGAGAATGCCCCGATCATGGGTCAACGGAGGAGGCTAAGAGTGAGGATAAAAGGGGAAGAATTGCTGTAGCTGCCTTCTGAACTTTGTTTCTCCAGCATTCTCGCCCTTTGCCCTTTCATACCCCATTTCTTTCCTCTTCGTGACCCTGGTTGGTTGCTCCTTCCCCCTCCTCCCGAAACTCATTCCAGTTCGACGGCCGGTTCGCTCTTTCATCCCTGATCCCAACCCCATTTCCCAACCGCGCTTCATCATGCACGCCCAACAGCTCTTCGTTGCCGTCCTTATGGCCGCCGGCGCCGCCCTGACCGAAGCCCGTGAGCAGACTCCGTGAAAGGCCGTGGCTCGGTCGTGGCCCGCTCCCCGGTGCCGACACATGGACTGACTCGCTACACCAGGACCTGCGGGAGGCCTCACAACTCGCGAGATCGGCAGCCTTGAGTGCAACATCGCGCGTGCCAAGATCGTGGGCGCCATGGCCTTGACCAGGGGGATCAGCGACGATATCGCTGATGCCACGGTCAAAGACGGCACCGTTGCCGGACTCGATGCGGCCGGCGACGGCATCAAGGCCATCGCCAAGGCCCTGATCACCGGCGGAGCCCCGCCTGCCGAGGCCCGCGACGCCGTCAAGGCTGGCCTGGATGCCTCCACCGCTGCGTTGGCAGGCGGTGACCAGTACGCGACCCTCACATCCCGAGGAAACACCGCTGTCCCGTGGGTTTCGCTAACTTGCTCTCCAGGGCCGATGATGCGGTAGCCAAGGCAGCCAAGATGCTGAAGGCCGCGGTGGACGCCGGGACCGAGGTCGTGGAGAAGTGCTAAGTTTGGGAGCTGGCGAGACAGTGTCGGCCCACGCAGGGCAGGATTTTGAAGTAACGAGCAGTCTTATACCCCATGATCGAGCATCTAGACAAGAATATTGAGTTACGGAAAGAAGGATACAGCGGTGGACTCTGTTTGTGAGCTCGTGAAAACGTGGGTGACACTAACTTTAGGGAAACGCGGTTGTTTTTTGCCATCAGTCGGGGGTTTCCAGTGCAAAGGACATCGAGGCGCATTTTGCACTGGTCGCCAACACCTGCTTTGCATAACACGATGGGCCAGAAACAAGCTGCCGCCCCGGGATTCTTCCGTACTCGCTCTAAAGAGCTCGAGATTAGACTGGTCTCGCATAAATCCCGTACTTCTCACGAGTTGGGAGAGGATAAAGGAGCCCCAGACGAGTGTCAGTAAAAGTCGCAAGTACACTTAAACAGCTTCGTTCCAAGACGATGGATCTGACATAGCAAGTGAGGTTCGAGCCCCGGCGACGCTTCGGTGCCACATCCCTGCATTTGATGTTCGTTACCTGCAACCTCTTGACAAGAGTATCCTGACCGAGAAGACACAGCCGAGTTGCACGCCAAGGGTCGCCGTCCGAGGAGGTCTGCTTCATTGCTTCCTTGTACTTTCCAAGGAAATACTCTGGTTGATACCCCCTAACGCGCCCGATTAGCCGTCCACGGCAGCCACCAAGGCTCGAGGCCGAACTTATGAAGACCATGGTGATGGCTAGATGGCGGGCAGTGTCTTCATGCGAGCCGCAGGGGGCAGCAAAGACTTGGGGCCGATGTCCAGAGCAGGCCGACCCAGGCGCCGTCCTGCCATCTTCGGTCCCCGGGCAAGAAAGGCGATCACCACCGTACTAGACCCAGCGGCTGGGTGCTCAGGCGGTGGCGCCGTGGCTAGCATTGGGGCGCCGAGGGAAAGGAAAATAGAAGCAATTGAGAGGGTTGTGACATGTTACTTGGGTGCCGGAATAGGAATAAGTGCCGCTGTTCATGACGAGGCCGGCACCGGCCCACGAAGGCGGAGTGGCAATAGCACCCGAACTCTTCGGTGCATGCGCAGATACACACCCCGTCCTAAACCGGAGCCTGATCAAATTTGGTGCGGGCGCAGCGCACGGGATTCTGGCTGGACTTCTCTCTGCGGCGGCGGCGCCCAGCCAATAGAAGAAACCTCACGCTATTGGACCATGGTTAGCAGCACGACCATATATGGCCAAGCTGAACCCGTCGTGAGTTGTGTGTCGCCAGGCGTCCAGCGCCGTCAATCCGGACTCTGGCTAGCCGACTGAGTCGGCCTTCCACTTGCCACGCGGCCCGGGGTACTGGCGATGAGGACAGGCTTCGAGCTCTTCCGGGGCCGAGCAGCACAGGACGCCTGAAATGGGGCGCCGCCCGGCGTCGCTCACCGTTTGCGTGGCCCGTCCGTCAAATAGCATGGCAGCCTGAACTGGGCCGACCCAGCCGTCCCGTGTGGCCACCCAGGGATTTGCCCGCCCCCCCTCCCGTTACGAGACGGAGCATATCCCTGCATCTCATTTCTAGGGGGGCCGAAGCTGGCCGGTCCGACTCGATGGAGAAACGGCCGGAAGCTTATATCGTGAGAGATGGTGCAGATGCGACGTTGATTAAACGCGGATCCAGCGGAAGGCCGAAGTTTGACGTGCCCGGAGCTCTCGGAGCCCAGCGGGCGGGAACAAGATTCGTTAGACCCCGCGGTACGTGCGATTAATTGCACGCTTACGCGGGAGCCTAGCTCGCTGCTTCACATGTGAGCAGGGCCAATCGCACGCGCGCCCGATGGAGAAGGCGGCGACTCGGGGCGTTGGCGGAGGGGGGGAGAGGCGGACAGACAACGATGATGCGAGACGGGCTTCGGCCGCATAGGTGCAGGTCCGGTGGTGCTGTGGCGCTGGGGCCGTGCTCGCACATGGCAGACTCGGCATCTCCAGGGAGTCCAGCAGCCTAGCAGTGGAGCCAGAACCAACCGAGCCAGCGCGGGCTCGGCGAAAAGCGGCGGGGGGACGAGACGCGGCGGGGAGCGACGCCCTGATCCCAGCAGTCTGGCATCGGAGGCGACCCGAACTTCGATTCTACGCAGACCGCGTATGGGCGTGGCACCTCCGTATGTTGTAATTGACCCTCCCCCCAGCGGCGGCAGCTCGAACGCTGCCGCCCCGCCGCAAGTCGGGGGCAAGCAAGGAAAAGCATTGCTTGGTGTGGCTTGGCAGGAATGCCGGGCACAATTTCCGGAAGCCGGACTTCGCGGCGACCGGAAAGATGTCCCTCCCCTTCCCTCATCAGTCGATGGGGTGGGTGATCGGAGAGAAGAATGAACCAATCAATTTATTGGCAATCAAAGAGCGACCCCTCCTTCTCCTTCTTCTTCTCCTCCATAGGGGCGGGCGGCGCTGGGAGGAGCAGAAGCGAGCCCGCATTACGTGGCCGAGCCTGAGTCGCACAAAGAGGGCGTCCGTTCAGTGGCAACAGCCGGCGACGGCCGGCCAGGCAGCCTCTCGCCGTCCTGGCCGGGGCGGTGGCAATGGTCGTCGGCTCGCTCACTACAGAGCCCCTCGAGTCCCAGTGGTTCCGCGGCTCCGCGGGAAGTCGGGCGCGATGGGCGTGCGTGTACGGACAATACATGGGATGGGTGTTTTGGTTTGTCTGACGCGCCGCGCTATACACGGCCAGTCTGGGGTGGAGGCAGGGGGCGCCAGCGTAGGCCCCCCCAAGGCAGGCCGAGGGTCCCCGGCGCTCGCTTTCCGTCCGCCCCCCCCCCCCCCCCCCCCCCCCCCCCCCCATGCAAAGCAGCGAGAGGGAAGAAAAAAAAAGGGCGACGTATTCGCGTAACCACACCCACATCCACTTTCTCAATGTGCACATGCGGGCGTCGAGCGCCCGTCCAACGCGAAAACGAAGTGAGGCTGATCGGCAGGGCCGGGTGGCCTCGAGAGCATCGGCGGCCGGTGCCCCCCCCCCCCAGGCAAGTCTACATGGCCCCCCTTACGCAGATAGATTTCGGCCCCATGACGACCGGAGGGGTGTCGCATCCGGGTGCCATTTGTTCTGCGCATATGACCAAGCGCACATACATGGTAGAGCACACGGCACGCGACGGGGGGAGACGGGGCACAAACGAAGGGCACACCCCGGAAGTGAGTCAGCCGTGGCAGGGCTTCCCCCGGACGCCGCCGCCCACGACTAGCTGGGAGGCGAGGGGGCCCAAAGAGTCCGGCACCGACGGAGGAGGATGAGATGAACCTGTGTCAGCTTGGTGCCCCAGGCCAAACTGGAACATGCCGTCTCCGAGGCCGAGAGGTCGGCCGCGGTCCGTAGTCGTGGGCTGGGTGGGCGGCATTCACCGCTGTTTACGGTCGTGTCAATGGCCAATGCAGGCGGGCGGCATCAAAGCAAAACCGCAGCCTTTTGTTTTTCTTTCCCTCTCCTCTTGGTCGCGCCGCCTCTCCCTCGGGGGGCACACGGTCGCACCCGACATAAGCCGCATGGAGTCTGGCAGGCCGGCCGCGATTGTGTCTGTCCAACCCGCGCGCTCTCTCTCTTCCTGGCACCCACCGATGCACGGCAGGCGGGCAGGACGGGCCCCCGTCTCGTCATGTGGTGTCGGCGGCAGGCAATGAATGGGCGAGGCAATGTCTTGGACCACCCCCGATGTGGGCTGCTTGGTGCCCGTTGGGGGCCCGGAAAGCAGACTATTGGAGATTGGCAGTCGTGCGGCCGGAGCCAATGACGAAATCAGGGGCTGCTGCATGACTACGGCCTGTACGGGAAACGAATCCGGTGATGGTGGCTGAAATTGGATTTGCGGTCGCTGCGGTGCCATTGCGCCCGGAGCGAGACAAGGGGGAGGCGCCACGTCGAGTTCGGGCGGACGCAGACTCGTCGCCGCCGTCTTTTCGCTCCAGGAGCAGCGCCCTCGCCCCCGCCACCCCTGCCAGGGCCCGAGGGAACGTGGGCCAAACGCGGCAGTATGCACACACACCACTTCCGTTGGGCGAAGGTCACGGTACCGTTGGGAGACGGCTAGATGGCTGGCTCACTGGATGGCCAAGCGGGCTGGAAGCGTTCCGATGGACTGCCGGACTTGCCAGGCACTGTACGGGCCTCCGGAAGCCAGCGAGCTGACGCGAATAGTACATAACAGGCCGAAGCTGGACGACGGAGCGAAGCGACAGGCGAACCGCCCGTCCGCTGCTTGTTCGTTCGTCACGGCAAGCCGTCATTGGGGGGGGGGGGGGGGGGGGGGGGGGGCAACCAACGCCGCTCCATGGTCCGCCGTCAGAGACGGGATTTCGGCTGCGACAGGCTGGGGTCCAGGGCGAAAGACCCCGGCGACCCAGTTTTATTGGTGCCGAGAAAGCATGGACTGCGAAACTAAACTGCCTCTCGGACGGCATTGTTGTTCGTGTGTGATGTCGCAGGTAGGTCGGCGCTCGGCGGCAGCGACCCGGTCACGACACCATGCGCGTGGGCTCTACGTGACTACAGCGCCGTGCCTTTCTCCCACCACGATCAGGTCGGCGCGTCTGCGCTGTAGGGAGGCGACGACGTGGACACCGCGCCGGCCCTTACGCCCGCCGACGCCCTCCTCGAGTGCCTCTACTCGGAGAGAGAGAGAGAGGGGGGGGGCGAAGGGGACAGCCGAGAGGACCAGCTGACTACGGGCGTCGCCATCCAAGCTTGACCTGGGCTTCATGCCGTGCCTCTAGCCAACGGAACAAGACGGAAGCCGGAGCAATCTCGATGAGTCGCACCGGTTGTCGCCGTCTGATGCACCCCAAGCAAACACGCGCGCGCGCACACACGCACGGGCGCGCGCCCTCGTCGGCCGGGGGAGACGCAGGCGCAGACGCAGGCGCAGACGGGCGCCCAAAATTCAACTCGGGGGCTCCACTTGCTTCCGACGGGGACCCACATCCCATCTGAAGGGGGAAGCCAGAAAGTGCGACACAGGTTGCGTCTCCTCCATTGTAGCTGTGTAGCTGTGTAGTATACGTAGCGGGCTGGGCACGCAAGCCCGAACCTTCTCGCGCCCGAGGGCTGGTGCCAGGGCCGTCGGCCCCCGTGTGTGCAAAATCAGACGGGTTGGCGCCAGCGGTCCCTCCACCTCGACGGAGTGCCCTTGCCCATAAGCGTAGGCACCGCCGGTCGGGCAGCCGGGGGCCGGTGGTGTCACGGGTGGGCTGGCCTCCTCTGCCCTCGGGTCTTTCGAGATCGAATGACTCTTGTCGACCCTGCCCGGGGGCGCCCAGGTGGCCTTGCTTCCCTGGGCAGCCTGGACGGACGCGCTGGGTGAGAAGACGCTGTGCCAGGCCACCTGCCCGTCTGCTCCTTCTCGGCCGGTCGGTGGATGGCGCTAGGGTCAGCCGGTCGGGGGAGGGCGTTTCCTGCTCCCACACTTTTCGCCCCCAGGCGAGGAGCTGAGACGGGCAGACGGACTCTGGCCTCGGGTGTGCGGGTACAGGGTACATGACGAAGCCTCGGGGGCCAGCCACCCACTGTGCGCGGGTCCAGACTCGGCGCCCCCCTCCCACCCATGCCGCGCATCGTGCTGATGATGGCGGACTGGAGCCCGACGGGTCGGCCAGCCGACGTGACGACCTCGACACCTTTCGCCGTTGCCGTCCAAGGCGTGTACAGCCCGCCCGCCCGCCCGCCCGCCCGCCCTCCAGGCTTACCGACCTTTCTGCTTCCTTTTGCCATACCACGGCGGTGCAATGGCCGGGGCTAGGACGATCTGGGCGGGCTCGGGCAAGGTTCAGCTCGCATCCATGGAGGGCTGCGGCCTGTGGCCCCCGTGGTTGCCAGATTGCGCGAATGCTGCCAGAGTGCCTACGGTGCGCGCGCGAGTACCTTGCATACTTGCTACATGTAGGCGGCAGATGGCCCGGGAGGCGAACAGCTTGGCCGTGCCGCGACGGCCCACGGCTTGCGCGTCGCCTCCCGAACCGACCATCGGCCAGGGGACAACTCGAAGTGAGGGACGCGAAGTACACGGGCGCGCGCGCGGGGGTAGCGAGGCAGAAGTAGAAGTACGTTGGCCGGGCGTTGCATTCCTTTCGGTGTCCCTGGTGCGAGACAGCCGTCTCCCCGGGACCCCCGCCAATGAGGACGCTGGGTGGGCTTGCCCGACCTCACCTGCTCGGCTGGGAAGTTCGGTCGGTACGAGCCTGGCCCTCTCGGCCCCAGCCAGGGCGACCAGGAGTACGGACCTCGCCCATCCAGGGTACATGGGATGGCCCGTGGCCATGTGCGGCTGCAGCGCTTCGAGGAGGGCGCATCAACCTAACAGCGGCAGGGCCGTCGCCGTCGCGGCCAATGCTTTCACCATCTTGCTGACCGTCGGACCGCGCCTGTCAACCTGCAACAGCCACTTACATAGGTCGCCGCCACCCGGCAGTCCATGGGACAGGGCCTGCGGCGCCCTGGCCCGCGTGCTGCCAACTCCAGGCCGGGAAGGCGGGTCGCGTGCTGTCGCCCTCAGCGGAAGCCCGCGGTCCTCGCTAGCCTAAGAATAGCCAGGCCGGGGTGGTGGGCGTTGCTCTGTTGCGGTGCCGGAGGCATTGCGTGTTTGGGGCCCATGTGCCCCATGATGCCGCCGGAAGCCCTGGCGGCGGAGACCGAAAACGAACAACCACTGGTCACGCCGTGCAGGTAAGATACAGGTCGATAGTAAACCAGCGCCCGGTGCATCATTTCCATCATTTTCATTCCATAGCACTCATGGCGTCACTCGTAGTGTTTGTTGGGAGTGCGCGACCGGCATCCGACAGGCTCGCCGTGTATGGATGGCACGTCTCCATCCGAAAACGGCATCGGCGCGCCCGTGTCGTGCGGTGCGGAGGAGGGGGCAAGAGGGGGTAGCAGGGCAGAGGGAGGGAGGGAGTCGATACATCCTGGGCTGCCGGAAACCTTGCGAGGCCCTTCCACACCCGATCCGCCCGTGCCCGCTGTCTACCAGCAGAGAGAGAGTTTCGCTCTCCATCCCTTTTCCTGGGGGCCTTTTCCACCGTGCCCCAAGCCATCCGTACCCTTCCGTACCCTCTTTGGGCCCTCTCTTTGTGTGCGCCGGGGCCGTAGGCATATGCGCACCCCCATAGATGCACACGCACATACATGGAGAGACGGAGCGAGATAGAGATAGAGAGATAGAGAGAGGGAGAGAGAGAGAGAGAGAGAGCGCATCCACGCTTCATGTTGATGTTGGGTGGTCCGCGACGAGCGGAGAAAGCCTCCCCCTCGCCCGGGTAGATTACCTGCTATCGTTTGTCGGTTTGTCTGCAGTTGCGGTTGCGGACAGACACGCGGACGGGCGGACAGACAAGACAGACGGCCCGCCAAAGGGCCTCATCATCGGTACGCCCTCGCGCGCCGTGGCCCCCCCCCCCCCCCCCCTTCTCTTCCTGGAGGGTAGCTAGTGGTGGCGGGACCGAGGCCGTCCGTCTCTGCCTGTCCCCCCAAAGCCGGCGTGCTGACAGCCAGCCTGCCAGGCCGCCCTGTCTGCCTGCGCCTGCTTGGACCACCCCGTTGGGACCTGGAGCCGTGGAGCCGCCGTCAGTTCCGAGACGCCGTCGAACCTCAGGCATTTCGCTCCCAGCTTCCCAGGCGCAGCCCCGGGCTGGTCCTCCATCTCGCTCGTCTTCCCTTCCTCTCGTGCGGCCCGCCTCCCTTCCTCCCCCCCCGTCTACGTCCGCTTCCCATCCCTCCCCTCCCCAGCCCACGGCCTGGCCTTCGTGTCCCAGCGCCGCCCCTTCCACTTTTCACCTCCCATCCCCCTTCCCTCTCCCCAAACCTCCACTTCCGACCGACTCGCACACAAAAATTCCCATCCGCGGCACCGAAACAGCACCGCGTTCCGTTTTCCATCTTCCCCCAACACCACGCCCACCTTCCGGCCTCGCACCGGAGTCGTCGCATCCTTTTCGGATTGCCTTGGTCGGCCAAGACTTGTCTTTTGACCCGTGCTTCTATCGCCGGCCTCTGTCGTGCCTCTCGGCGCCACCCTGCCCTCCGCCCTAACCACCCCCCCCCCCCCCCCCCCCTCTTCATCCGTCGCCCTCCGCCTGCCGGACGGACACGCACAACCACACCGCTATGGCGAGCGTCGTGCGTGGCACCAGCTTGCGGGCTGGCGGTGCCTGTGGTATGTATCCCGGCGCTACGCGTCCGCCGCCGCCCCCGTCCCCCTCGCGACGAGCTACTCACGCCTCGGCCAACAGTCAGGTGCCGGAAGGGCAAGACCAAGTGTGTCTACGAGAACGGCCGCGCTCCGTGCAAGAACTGTGCCAAGGGCCTGCACGAGTGCTATCTGCCATCGGAGAGCATGGCTCACCACCACGGCCAGTCGCCCGCCAGGGTGAACGTGGCCCGTCCCCGTGAGAGCCTTCCGGGCGCTGAGCGTAACACGTCGACCGTCGCCGAGCGCCCAGCTGCCACCACGCCGCAGGCCATCGGCACCCGTGCAGTCCAATCCAACAGTGAGAAGTAAGTCCCCATTTTCTCTTTTTTATCTTCTCACTCCCGCTCCCTCGCCTTGGTTTGGGCTGCTTGGTCCGTCGGGCCCCGTCCCCGTCCGCCGCACGCGTGCCTGCTCGGCGCGTCGTCGTGGTCACCGCCGGGACTGCTTGTCTACCCCTCCCCCCTCGTCCCCCCCCCGACGGTGCGCTGCACCAAGGAGGGCATGGCCGGGCTCTGCGCCGACCGGGACCCCCTCTTCGTCTTCTCTCCAGCGACCCACGTCCGAGCAGTTTCAAGGCAGCGCGGCGCGCACTAAGCTTGGTGTGGCGGCCCTGCCGGCTGCCTCGCTTCGGGTGTCCCCAGGACTTGTGACTCGCGCCAAGCCGCGCATCCTCCGTGTCCCACGTTGCGGCCAATCACAAAGCACTAACACCACTGCCTTCCACAGGTTGACGCCGGAGCTCATGGGCGAGGCCGAGCGAGTCATCAACAAGACCTTGCCGGCCTGTGTCGCCTTCCACAAGCCCTCCTTCTTGCAGAAGCTCAAGAACGGCACTCTGGATTCCAGCATCCTGAACGGCCTCCTGACCCTGGCCGCCCGGTAAGTTTCTCGCGCCCGCATTTTCTTTTTCGTGTCCTCTTGGCCTTGGCGCAAGCACCGGTCGCCTGCTTCCCCACCCGCCGGAATCTGCCCATCCGCCCCCCCATCCAATTTCCCGGTCCATGTTCCAGCCCCGGCGATGCACTCCATGCGTGCCCAACCGGATGTCCCTTGCCTCTCTGCCCTCCAGCACGGAATACGGGTTTCCCGTACCATGCACACACCGGCACACTGGCACACCCGTCACCTGCTATCGTGAACCCCCCCGCTCATTCCACTCTCCAGGAGCTCCACCAGCCTCGCGCGCCGGTACGGCGGCAATGGCGGCCCCATGGCGGCGGCTGAGCATTTCGCCGTCAAGACCATCAGCATCATCATGCAGAATCTTGATAACCCCAGCTTGGCCGACATCCAGGCTCTCTGCTTGCTCATCATCCACGAGTGGGGCAGCCGGAACGCCATCCGAGCCTACATCTACCTCGGCCAGGCAGCGCGCATGGCCCAGATGTACCGCATTATTTCGCAGCATCAGAACCGGACGGAGGCGGATCAGTTTATCAAGGATGAGTCGTTCCGCCGCACCATGTGGCTGATCTACATTCTGGACTGCTTCCTCACCAGCAGCCCCGGCCGTCACCCCGCCCTGTCAGCCCACGACATCAAGGATGTCGCCCTCCCGTGCTCCGACATGAGCTTCAACTTCGGCACCCCCGTGTACGTCCGCACCTTGTCTGGCGTGCCCCCCCGTGGCATCCCCGAGGGCGCCCCGCTCATGAACGAGGTTGGCGAGTACGGCCACATCGTCCTTGCGACGCAGGCCTGGCGCAATGTCGTCGAGATGCTCACCTCGTCTACCATTGAGTCCTTCTCGGAGCCTCAGTGCCAGACCCTCGAGGCCGAGATCGAGAGCATCCGCCAGTCGCTCCCCATGCACTTCCTGGACAAGCCGGGCCACATTAACCTGCACATCACCATGGGTAGTGGCTACACCTACGCGCTGCTCCACTCGCTGCTGCACTCGGCGACGATCCTGGTGAACCGACGCAGACTTCTTCAGATCGTGTCCGCCGACAACTTTAACCACGATGCTTGGCGACTGGTGCCGCACGCTCACCTGCAGACGGTCGATCGTGTGTTCGCCGCGTGCCACAGCATCATCTCGTTGATGCTTGCCCTGGAGCAGAACACGGAGAAGGAGACGCTCAGCTGTTTCCCCCTTACCATGTTGTTCGCCTGCTTTACCGCCGGCTCCACGGTGGCCTGGTTCAGCCTCAAGGGGCTGACGCCGACCAACGTGGACGAGACCGCCGAGGCCCTCGTTCGTGACGCTATGCACTTCCTCAGCGACGGCGCCGATGCCTGGACCCTCGCCATTCCCTGGTACCGCCACCTCACCGTCATGGCCAAGGTCCTCCGGAACGAGGACGCGGCTGCCAACCCGCAAGCCCGGCCCCCGGCCGCCCCGGCCTCGGTGAAGGACGAGGTCGGCAGCCAGACCGACAACAACGCCGACGCTATGGAATACGAGCGCGCCAGCTCCGAACGCCGGAGCTCGGAGCGCCCGTCGTCGGAGCGTCCGCAGGATCAGGGCGACGGCGCCGAGAGCGAGCCCCGTCGCTCCGGCTTCACCACCATCAACGGAGGAGGGTCTGCCGGAGGCTCTACGCCGGCTCACGGCAGTCCGCCTGCCTCGTACGCCCACACTGCCAAGGCCGACTCGCCCAAGGCCCCGTCGTCGGCCGAGGGCGGCGCTCAGGCCATGGACACTGCCACGGCCGCCACTGGCACTGATATGACGGCCGCGGAGCTCTGTGGGGCCTTTGAGCGGCAACTCCTCGAGTTAGACGATCTGGCTGCCTTTATGGGCGGTGGCGTATGATAACCCTCCCCCCCCCCCCCCCCCGTTGCCGCTACGGGTTACCGATACGCGCTCACGATCCGCTCTTTGGTTCTGATACTGGCACGGGGCGCCGGTCAGTACTTGTACAGCAAAACTTGCTTTTAAGACGCCGGGGCGTTTGATTTGGGCGTTGGCACGGATGAGGCTGCATTGTGCAGATTGCCTCTTGTTTTCGGGGTGGTTTACGGCTTTTGCAGCGAATGGGCCCGTCGAGGCCTACAACATGGGGCGTTTGGTGTGCTTGTTTACCCGGAAGACCGTTCTGGGGCGTCTTCCGTGCGTTGTAGCTCGTGGCTATTTGGTGGCGAGGCCACGTGTAGGCACATACGTGTGTGCCATGCGGTTGGAGGCCTCGCTTGTATCACGTGGAGCCGCGATGGCTTTGAGATGCATAGCAGGCATTCGTGCTGTATTCGCTTAAGAGTATCTATCAAGAAATTCTGATGTGCTGTGCTCTGCATTGGCTTCACCGTGTGTCTCCCACGGGATTGTGAAATGCCGAGCTGGCCACCCGGCCTCGGGAGCGGCCGCCGACGTGGGGAGCGCGTGGGGTCACGTGCCTGTCCGCCAGCCCACTTTGCGCGTAGCCCGTACACCATGGATTGCCACAACGCGTTGCAGGATTTGTTTGTTCTCGCATCTTTTCCCTACCTCGGTTACTTTCCCGGGGCATTCCGCCTCTGTGCGCAGGCCTCCCCTTTTCGGTACCGCGTACCCAATTCCGTGTCGCGGGGATCTGCCGTCGCTTCTATGGGTCTTGTCGATCGCCCGCTTGCGTTGAGAAGATGGAGCAGCCGGCCGGCACGGACGGGCCTCCCCGGGGCGTGAAGCGGAAGACGAGCGACGCCCCGAACGCGCGCAAATTGACACCGTCCCAACGTCTTGCAGCAGCCCGCCGAGCAGGCGTAGTTACGACGGTTGACGTACCCCGGTCTCCAACGTCGCGTTGTGGCGCCGGCAATCAAGGCGACGATGCATCGACTACGGCCGGCAGCGCTCTGAAGGGCGACGCACATTACGAATCGCTTTATGCTTCGGACCCAGACTTCCGAGCCCTCGGCCAAGAAGATGCCGAGCTTGGTGCCTTGTACGTTGTTGACGGTGGGCCGGGGGTTTCTTCCGCGACCACTTGCTGACTGCCGCACCCAGTTTGGCCGAGGGCGCACATCTCGACTTCACCGATCCCGCCGCGGTGATGCAACTGACCAAGACGCTTTTGAAGCGGGACTTCAATTTGCACGTCGGATTGCCGGATGACAGGCTATGCCCTCCGGTGCGTCCCAGACCCTGGCCTTGCTTGTACGGGCCCGGCAGACAGCGTAGCGCTGACGGCCTTCTAGGTACCCAACCGGCACAACTACATTCTATGGCTGAAAAGCCTCGTCGACAGCACGTCGGAGTCTTTTGCAGAGACGTACGAGCCTTCGAGACGTGTTATGGGGCTCGACATCGGGACGGGGGCCAGCGCCATCTACCCGCTCCTTGGCTGCGCACAGCGCCCGTCATGGTCTTTTGTCGCGACGGAGATGGATGCCAAGTCGATAGCGTACGCTAAGAAGAACATCGACCTCAACGAGTCGGTAGCCTCCCGCATTCGGCTGGTGGAGCGAACTCCGGAGGCATGTCTTATCCCCCTCGACGAGCTGGGCGTGGATCGCATCGACTTTGTCATGACCAACCCCCCCTTCTACACTTCCGAGTCCGAACTCGAGGCGCTGGCGACGCGGAAATCCCGGCCCCCCTGGAGCGCGTGCACGGGGGCCGTCAACGAGATGGTCTGCGACGGGGGCGAGATCGGCTTCATCCGTCGCGTCGTGGAGGAGTCCCTGGCCCTCCGGAACCGAGTGCAGTGGTACACGTCCATGGTGGGAAAGCAGTCCAGCCTGGAGGTGGTGGTCGAGCTGCTGCGGGAGCACGGCGTGGAGAACTACGCCGTGACGCAATTTGTGCAGGGTACCAAGACGCGGAGGTGGGCTATCGGCTGGAGCTTCGGGCCGCGACGGCCTTGCGCCCGGGCGTGCCGCGGCTTCGAGCCGGCGGCCGGCAAGAAGCTGCTGCCGCCGCCCACGGAGAGCACGGTAGCCTGCAAGGCGGTGCCGGAGGCCAAGGCAGAGCAGACGGAGAACACCTTCTGGACCCAGTTGGAGAACGTCACCGAGGGTCTCGACCTGGTCTCTTGGAGTTTGGACGAGGAGAGGCTGCGCGGGGCGGGATTCGCGGACGAGAACGTGTGGAGCCGTACGTACCGCCGGAGAAAGGGCAGGGAGGCGGCGCTCGCAAAGGAGCAAAAGACGGTGCCGCAGACGGGGGCGGAAGCCGACGGGCACGCGAAAGCCGTGGCCGCGTGCGCGTTTGGATTCTCCATCACGATCAGGACGCTGCGAGGGGAAAGGGGGCGAGGGCAAGCGCGGGTAGTGGCGGTGGTGCGCTGGCTCCAAGGAAGCGACTACGGGCTTTTCGAGAGCTTCTCCGGCATGGTGCGCAATGCATTTGCCGTGCTCTGACGGGGGGCGGGTCGGATGGGCAGCCCAGAGAGGCTCGCGATGGCGGGAGGGCGCCCATGCATGCATGCATGGGGTGTATGCACCCAGGTAGTCAGTCACAAGCACCCGGGACTTCCCCCCACCTCGTTATCCCCCGTGCCACATGCGCCAAGCCGCGCGAACGGCGGAGGATGCATCGTCGCGTGGGAACGCAGGCTGGCAGCGTCCTCGGCCGTTGGCCGCGCGTGTTCTCCCGCAGGCCCCCGGGGCGTCCAGCCCGGACGGCAGCATGAGTCGGTGGCCCTCTGGGCGGCAGTCTGTGCTCGACGCCACGTAGCGGTGCGCTGCGCAGGGCCCGACGGGGACCCCGCGCGGCCGTCCAGGCCGACCCATGTTGCCGCCCCGCGTACTCGGGATGGCATGGCATGGCGGTTAGCACGTGTGGAGGTGCGTGGGCGTGTTGGAGAGCTGGCCTCCCCGGGGCGTGCATCCCAGTGCAGTCCGGTCCTCGGCCCCCCCCATCCCATCGCCACGGCTGGAGAGAGGGACTCCACCGCCGGAAGTGGCCGCGGCCCAGCCGCTGCCCCCGCCTTTTCCTTTGTCCGGCCTGCAAACCACCCCCTCGGAGACCCCAATTGGATGGGTACGCTTGAGGCTAGGCTGGCCGCCCGGGCGACTGGCCTCGATTATGCCCACATGGGCTGGGTAGGCACACGTCCCTGTGCCGACTTATGCACCGCATCCCCCCTCCGCCCTGCCATCCCAGTCGTTGCGTACTGCCCGACCGACGCGAGTCTGCCGCTTCCTGAAGATACTTGTACTCGCCCTGATCACCCTGTCCCTTCGCCGTCCCGTGCCTGCCGATCCCCCCCCCCCCCCCCCGTTCCTCCCCCCCCCCCTCCTTCCTCCGTCTTTGTGTTCCTTTTTTCTTCCCGGGCTTGTGAGACCAGGCCGATCCCATCCGCGCCTCCGTTCCTCATCTCAGCCCCTCCCCTCCCCCCTAATGTCACCCCCGACGCCCACGGCCGTCTCCGCCCCCGGCAAGGTCCTGCTGGCCGGCGGCTACCTGGTCCTCGACCGCGCCTACACCGGCCTCGTCGTCGGCCTCAGCGCCCGCATCAACGTTGTCGCCCGGGAGATCGAGACCAGCCAGGGCGTGCAGCTCCAAGAGATCGCCGTCTCCAGCCCCCAGTTCCTCGACAGCGAGTGGCGCTATGGCTACCACCTGGCCGGCGAAGATGCCGGCATGAAGGTCACCCAGCTGCACGGGTAAGTGCGCCACCGTCGGCTCCCCCCCCCCCCGGGCCGGGCTTGTGCCCCGTCTCGCTTGGTCTCTGCCTCTGCCTCTGCATGTCGACGCGTCCCCCTTGCGACGCCAAGCCGGACCCTCCCCCTGCTCTCCCTCGGCCCCTTCTTCATCCGCGTCTTCCGTGTCGTTGCCCACGGCCCTTCCCGCCGGGCCCTAACCCCAAGTGACGCATGGTCCGGCGCTGTCATTTCCCCCAGCCCTCATCCGGGGCCGAGAGAGACACGCCCGCCGCCGCTGTTCCTGCATGCCCTTCCGGCTTCCCACGCGGGACCGTGATTGGTCAGGCAACCCCTTCCCACGCCCGTTTCAGCCTCTTCCCCCCCTTCAACCCCCCCTTCCTTTTCGGCAGCTTTTGTTTTCTCTCGTGCCGCGCAGTCCCGTGCTCATCACCGAATAGCGGCTCGCCCATCAATGCCAACCGCTTCGTGGAAGTCACCCTGACCTATGTCCTCACGTACATCACGTCGGTGGCGCCGTCCCGTCGCCGGTCGGCCTTCAGCCTCGACCCCGTCCAGCTTACCATCCTGGCCGACAATGACTACTACTCGCAGCCGCACACCATGCCGAACACGGAGAAGAACCCGACCCGCTTCTCCAAGTTCCCTACGCCGCTCAAGGATGCCAACAAGACGGGCCTGGGCTCCTCGGCCGCCCTGGTCACGGCGCTGACAGCCGCCCTGCTGACCCATTTTATGCCCCAGGAGCTGTACAACGTCGACAGCCCCGACGGCCGGCGCGTCCTGCACAACCTGGCCCAGGCCGCCCACTGCGCCGCCCAGGGCAAGGTCGGCTCCGGCTTCGACGTGGCCGCCGCCGTCTACGGCAGCTGCCGGTACCGCCGCTTCAGCCCCGCCCTTCTGGAGAGCCTGCCCGAGCCCGGCACCGCCGGCTTTGCGCCCGCCCTGGTCGAGCTCGTGGCCCGGCGCGAGTGGGACACGGACATCGCCAAGGACGCCGTGCACGTCCCGCCGGGCCTCGCCGTCCGCATGTGCGACGTCGACTGCGGCAGCCAGACGGTCGGCATGGTCAAGAAGGTGCTCGCGTGGCGCGAGGCGGCCCCCGACGCGGCCCGCGCCCTCTGGGACGCCCTGCAGGCCAAGAACGAGGCCCTGGGCGCCGCCCTCGCCGCCGGCCGTCTGGACGAGCTCCCGGCCGCCGTCGCCGAGATCCGCGAGCTCATCCGCGCCATGGGCCGCGAGAGCGGCGTGCCCATCGAGCCCGAGAGCCAGACGACGCTCCTCGACGCCCTCGTCGCCGCCGTAGACGGCGTCTACGGCGGCGTCGTGCCGGGCGCCGGCGGCTTCGACGCCCTCGCCCTCCTCATGAAGGACGACCCCGCGACCGAGGCCCAGGTGAAGGACTTCGCCACCAACTGGGGCAAGGAGCACGGCGGCGCGGTGCGGCTGCTTGCCGTCAAGGGCGAGATGGACGGCATCCGGAAAGAGACGCTGGACCAGTATGCCGGTTGGATCAACTAGGGAGCGGGCACGCGCAAGGGGTAGCCGGAGCAACGGCAAGGCAATCGTAGATTCGGCTGGATTTGGACACAAGATATTGCGCTGAGAACAGCAGCCAGCCCTATATTTACATTGGTTATGCCTTTTTTACCTCTTTAGGACCCATGACCCCCGCGAGCGGCTGGCCAATGCCACTCCATTGTGGTGATCAGAAGATGACACCCGCTCCCCGTGCTACATGGCCCGGCCGGCCTCGGGCGCTGCTTATACATTACAGTCGCTCACCCCAATGATAACTACCCAACCTCCTAGGAACGCATTGTACCGACCCTGGGCCGAACAAGGGGCCCGGTCAGCAACTTGACACGATTTCCCCCAACTGCGCAACTCGGTATTGCGAAGCGCAGCGGTTACACCATGGCAAATCATTCATGGTTCCGCCCAGAAGGCCACGCATGCATTCCTCGCTTGTGAAAATGGATTGATTGGAAGACGGCTGGTGTAAACCTCCCAATATTGATTCGCGAGCTTCTCTCCTGCTGAAATTGCACTTCGCCCCCGCCCCCCCCCCCCCCCCCCCCCCCCCCCCCCCCCCCCCCCCCCCCCCGGAACAGAACAGACGACCGCCGCTCAAGAGAGCGTCCCGACCCCGAGGCTTGACTTCGGAAGAACACCACGTGGAATTACATGGGGGGCGCGAGGGCGAGGGCGGGGGCGGCGCGAGCGTCGACGTTTCCGCTGTCCATCAGTCAGCCCCGGTTGTCGCAACGGCTCGAGAACACGGCGACCTACTGGATGTTCTCCTCGGTGGGAATCGTGACGATAATGGCCGGCACCCTCGCTTTGCGCCGGCGGCCCTGGGTCAAGATGGTTCAGAATATGCCTTGGCCCGACACGCCGCAATACTCACGAGGAGGCCGCTGATCCGGCGCCCGTTGAGGAACCTCACGTCTTCCGCGTGAAGCGGGCCGCAGCCGCAGCATACGGGGAATAAGGATTTCAGGGGCGAAAACATGGTTTGCGGGATAGACCCTCCTGGAGGATATAAATCGAGAGTGCGTGCGATTGGCAAGAATCGCAGCGGGCACTTCTTGTTGGTGAGGGTACCGGAGAACGTGCGTTCTTGAGACGTATCCGAATACCACGGTTCGGAAAGTGGAAGGTGTATAATGGGAATTCGTCCGACTCGGAGCTGCAGCTGGATTGGCGCCGGAGTGTGCGATTCGTGTTGCAGTGTCTGGATATCCCTGTTAGACCTGCCTAAACTGGAGAGCTGTCCTAGCGGTGTTGATCGGAGGTGATAATGCTGGCAAATGCGGGCAATGAGAAGGCACATAAGAGCCTGATGAGTACTGGAAATATAACATAATAGGTCGGGATGAGTGGCCCAACAGTGCGTTCTTCTCAGCGGGTCCATCTGCTGTCATTTGAGATATAACAAAAGGTCGCCGATGGGTGTATTGCTGAACCAATTCTCCTACAGGACATTGATCGGAGCTTTTGACGGCTATGGGCTGTCGCTGGAGAGCACCTGAACTTTCAGGCCCTACCCCGTCTCCCAGTCGCGTCAGACTGCGTCACCAGCAACTGACCATTCCTGGCCCGTTCTGGTGGTTGACAATTGCTTCCTTCATGGCCGTTGGGCCGTATGGCATGAAATTCATCAATTCGGCCCCGTTTGGTCACTCGACCGCCAACAGGTGCAGTGCCTGTTGACTTATTTCGGATAGTCCTTGAGGTGGAAGTTCTTCAGCTTCACAAACTGCTCAAAGCCGAACTTGCTCAAGGTAACCCCCTTGCCGGAGTTCTTCCAACCGGTCCACGCCAAATCCTGATAGAAATGTCAGTACGGGGGAATCGGTGTACGGGTCGAAGAAGTCAAAACATACCGGGGCCGGGAAATCAGCACGATTCACAAAGACGGTTCCAGCCTCGACCTCCTCGGCCAGTTCGTAGCCCTTCTCGGTGTCCTTGGTCCACAAGCTGGCAGTCAGGCCAAACTCGCTGTCGTTCATCATTTTGACCGCCTCTTCGTCCGACTTGACCTTCATAACGGAGATTACGGGTCCAAACGTCTCTTCCGTCATCACCGTCATGCTGTGGTTGACGCCCGTGAGCAGGGTCGGCTTGACAAAGTTGCCCTTTGGAGGCAATGACTTGAATGACGCGTTCTCGGGTGTCTCGTCCTTGGCGCCCTTGTCCAAAGCGTCTTGAATATGGGCCTCGATAGTCTCCTTGGACCGTTTGGAAATCACGGGTCCGATTTGGGTGTCGGCGTTCAAGGGGTCTCCCACCTTGTAGCCCTCGAGAACCTTCTTTACGGCCTTGACGAAGTCGTCGTGCACCTTTTCGTCCACATAGACGCGTTCGATAGCGCAGCAGCTCTGGCCCGAGTTGAAGATAGAACCGTCCACAATCTCCTCGGCAGCCCAGTCCAAATCCACATCGGCGCGGACATAGGCAGGATCCTTGCCGCCAAGCTCCAAACCGACATTGATGATGCGGTCCGAAGCAGCCTTCTGGACGGCCAAGCCGCCGGCAACCGACCCCGTGAAGCACACCAGGGCAACCTTGGGGTCTCTGACAATCGACTCAATCATCGAAGGCGAACCGCAGTGAAAGTACTGGAGGACGCCGGCGGGAAGGCCAGCCTCGGCAAACACGCTGGCCATCTGCTCGACGATAGTGGGGGTCTGAGGGGACGGCTTCAAGATGACGGTGTTGCCAGCCAACAGTGCCGGGATGAGCGAGTTGACTAGTACGAGGTATGGGTACTAGATGCCATCAGTCTCCAATCCATGTCAAAGGCAGGAGCCACCTACATTCCAGGCGAAGAGGATCAGCACGGGACCGACGGGGGCCTTACGGATGAACCGCTTGAACCCCTTCTCGGGCTCGCCATCGGTGTCCTTCAAGGCCTCTTCGCTGATCTTGACGAGGTACTCGCACCGCTTGACAGCCGTAGTGATCTCCACGGGGGTGTACTTGATGGGCCGGCCCATCTGCACCGTGATCTCCTGGGCCAATTCATCCTTCTTGTCGCTCAGGAGCTTGAGCGCCTTGGTGACGATAGCCTGGCGGTCCTTCAGCGAGGTCTTGCGCCAGCTCTCGAAGGCCTTGGCCGATGTCTGGGGGATTTCTTGGAGTTCTGACTGGGAAACACCATTGCGGGTGATGATGGGCTCATTGGTAGTGGGGGAGATGGTGGTGAGGACTTCGACCGACATATTGGCTGGCAGCAGGGATGAGGATGCGTTAGAGACGGGCTTGGCAAAGAAGAATTCTTCTGGATTCTTGGCGTTCTAGAAGACCAGTTCGGGAGCAGAAATAACAACCTGCTATGAGTGTGGTTATGAAGATGAGAGAAAGAAAGACAACAACGGCGTTGGGAGTGACGTCGCTTTGCAGGAGGGCAGGGGCCCGGCATAGGAACTAACTACCCCGCGGTCGCGCCTACCAGCCGACAAGGGGGTGGGACCGATAACGGCGATAGGCAGGACCCTCCGATTACGATAAAAAAAAGGTTATCGCCGCGCTAAGACTGGAACGATATGGCGCGTGCTCCCGCCTCACAGCAACTTCTTTTTTCAACCTCCATCTCTATCTCGTCAGTCGGATCCCTGCGACCCTGACCTTCACTGCGCTGTGATTCGCCTGCCTGGAAGGCCCCTCTGCTCATATACCGGAGCACCAGGCTTGTACCGGCCCGGCTTTGTCAAATTCAGCTGTCAGGCTCCGCTGTCAACCATGGCGCCTCAAAAGAGAAACAAGTTCCTCGAGGCCGAGGAGAGTGAGGAAGAGGATATTGGTGGCTACGACTCTGAGGAGGAATTACAGAAGGGAGGCGCTCGTACCGCAAAGCGGCGCAAAGTCGAGGACGAGGAGGACCACTCGGAAGAAGAGGATGCTGGCGACTTCAGCGACGAGGAGGACGAGACCGATGATCAGCAATCTGGGCGCGGCACCAAGAAGACCAAGGCCACCAGCTCTTCAAGCGCCGACGAGCTGCCGGGCCTCTCGAAGCCGCTGACCAAGAAAAACCTGGTGGCCACCGAAAAGGCCGTCAAGAAGTCGGGTGTCGTGTACCTTTCACGCGTCCCACCCTTCATGAAGCCCCAGAAGCTGCGATCCCTGCTGGAGCCCTACGGCAAGATCAATCGCATCTTCCTGTCCCCCGAGGATCCTGAGGCCCACAAACAGCGGGTGCGAAACGGCGGCAACAAGAAGAAGTCCTACACGGACGGCTGGGTTGAGTTCGTCAACAAGAAAGAGGCCAAGGCGGCCGTTGAGCTGCTGAACGCCCGAACCATCGGTGGCAAGAAGGGCAGCTACTACCGCGACGATATCTGGAACCTGCTGTATCTGCACGGCTTCAAGTGGCACAACCTTACCGAGCAGATCTCGGCCGAAGCGGCCGAGCGTGCTAGCAGAATGCGGGCCGAAATCACCCGGACCACCAAGGAGAATAAGGAGTTTGTGCGCAATGTCGAGAAGGCCAAAATGCTCGAGGGCATCCAGTCGAAAGCGGCCGCCAAGCACAAGGACACGGACGACCAGCCGGCCCAGGCCCCGGCTCGACGCACGTTCGAGCAGGCCCCCGTGGCCAAGAGAAAGGACGATAAGCTGCCCGAAGATGCGCAGAGAGTTGCGAGCATGCTGTTCTGATTATCGATATCTAATGATACCCGGGACCATACACTTCCCTCACACTGGCCTTCGCCGTTCGTCTACATCAGATCCCCATTACATATTACTGGCAGTTCCCCCGATTCAGGCACCGACCGCGATAACCTTGGTCACCATGGCGCCAATATCTGCCGCGCTGATGGTAGTATTGGCCTTCCGCCAGCCCTCGGCATAGGGCAAACGTTCTTGTTCTGCGATACAGTCAGAACAGTGAAAACACAAAACCCAATGGATTTGCTTTCGACTTACCGAACATGACCTTGACCCATTCCGTCTTCGCATCACCCGTTACCTTGTTGCCAAAGGTCAGCAGGTACAGACCCGACTCGGCGTAGGAAGTCGTCATCTGGGTCTCTGTGAGATTAAAGTCTGGGTTTAGCGCCTCGGCCGCGGCCACGCGGTCCGCTCGGGCCTTGGCTGCGGTTTCGATGCTGATGACGTCCTTGCCATCAAAGTGCCGGGCCGTCGTAGCCCAGATGAGGGGGTCAAATCGAAGAGCGTCACCCCAGAAGGCATCCTTCCGCGACAGGGATCCATCATGCTCCATGGGCTTGTGGACGAGGTCCTCAAGGTTGAAAGTGCCGTTTTCCCCCGTCGAAGAGTGAGCCAGTCCACCCTGGATCTGGGGGAGGAAGGGCTCGAAGGGGAAGTTCAGGGCACCGCTCAGCGCAGATGCGATGGTTGACTGGTCGAGGTTCTTGCCGTTGCGGGGGAGAAAAGCATGGTTCGCCAACGAGTTTAACATGGGACAGGGCGAGCGGCCTACAGTTAGGCGTCAGTGTCTTGCCCTCATCGTGACCGGGACTCAAAAAACCCACTGTCTCCGAGCTGGGCAGGCCGCCAGTTGTGACCAGCCGGCTCCGACGCGTTGTAGCAAGGCTTGGCAATGGCGGCCCCGGCGAGGGCCAAACTGAGCACCGAGTACAGCTGCATGTTGATGGCGAATATGCGGCTCTCACAGATGACGGACGGCGAAGAAGGCCCAGTTCAGAACAGCGAGGACCAGGAGCTGGGGCCCAGTGGTCGACGATGCACCCGTCTTCTCTTATACCAACAAATAGAAATGGGCCTCCACACATGCGGGCTTACACCGCATTTGCATGGGTTTTCCCCCAGTGGATTGTTAATGAATCGCTAGAGAGAGGGCGAGCTGTGGTGACCCCGGCCTGCCAAAAATCTAACCCACTCAAGGGGGTCCCTCTACCCCAGCGCGCCCGATCCTTCCGTCGCGCAATCACCCAGAACGGTGCGATCCCCGGAGGCCATCGTCATCGACTAATGTCAGCGGTGTCACGACCGAGCCTGTTCGTCCTGGTGCTATGGCAATAGTATGCAGACTAGGGCCGGTAGAGAGATAGGGAAACAAAAGAATAGGCGGCTTTGCAAGCCCCACCAAGCTGGATGACGGAGGGTCTAAGCACGGTAGTTCATAATTCCGTTTCTAATGTTCGACTTGCCAAGCCAGCCCCTGCACTGGTGCCGATGGGCGCCCCAACTACGGACCGGTTTATACTATGAAAGAGGTACTTGATAGCCCGCGTCTAAGGGGGGCGGACGGGGAGAAGCTCTCGACGCTCGAATCACATGTCCCGGGGCCCTCTCTCATGTCTACGACGATAACGGACAGCAGCCTGTCCCATCCGAGCTGGGCAATGGGCCACGAGATTCTTCCCCGGCCACATGGAAAACACTGAAGCTTTCCCGTCCCACCGAACGAGTGGGGCGAGACATGGATCGCAACTTTGAATTAAGATCGGCAGCCTACAGGAGGCTAATCTTTCGCCCTTGGCTTCCGCACCATCCCAACGGCGCGGAATTGATCACGGCGTCTGTCAAAAGTCGCACCACTGTCAGAATGGACGTACAAGATGCCAGCAAGGCTCACAAGACACACAAGTGAGATCAAAGAGCAGATCTGCGACTCCGTGCCTAATAGTCTCTTTGTCTGGTCCGTTTCAAGCAGACATCATACAGCCAATACATCTTCATCTTACAAGTAGTATATGTGCCTGGGTCTCCGGCGTGACGAACCCCACGGTTGTTTTTTTCGTAATCAAGATTCTATCTCTACCAACTCCGACGGCCATGGGAATATCACGTCATCTTGGGCACACCCGCGGGAGAAGAAGAAGCCGGTGAGCCACCGACGTGTGTACAGCATGGGCATACCATCACCATCTTGCGACGACCCGTCCCCTTGTTCTTTGAGAACTTCCAGGGAGACATGGCGATCAATATCGTTGGGGTCATACTCGTCGGTCTCGACATCGCTGGGCTCAATGCAAGTGAATGCGAAACCAGGCACTCGGCCCTGGGCACCGTGGGCCGCCAGCCCGGCAGTGTTCTCGTCCCAGTCATCGCTCCACACGAAGACGGCGCCGGCTTCCGGTCGCCCCAGCAGGCGTGCCAGCCTCAGCGGTCGCCCCTGATCGATGGCGTCTGTTAGTTCGGCCGCCATGCTCCTCCTGTACTGTTCCGAAAATGTCTCCTGCCCGCCTGGGTCCAGATCGGTTTTGGAGCCAACTTCGCAGTCGCAGTCGGCCGCGCTCTCAGAGTCGACCTCGCCACCTGAGCAGGCCTCGATCGATTCGCTGGGCCAGTCGCGTTCCATATAGGCCATGAGCTGCCGGGAAAGCTGCAAACGTCCCGTGGTCTCCAGCATATGGGCCAGTTGGGTCAGACGTGTATGGACGTGCAGTTCCCCGGCTGCACGTGTCAAAGTCGCGCCTTCGCCACGCAGGTCTTTCGTTTGGACGACGTCCCCGAGCTGCCATACGTGGCCCCGGGTCCGGACGCCGGCTTCGGTAAGCAGGGCATGGGTGAAGCGGCAGCCCTTGTTGAAGGTGAGGCTGCGTTGGTCCCTCGGCGCGCGGAAGCCGTCGAAGGACTGCGAGAGTAGGAACGCTGACGTGGTCATTTGGGCGGCCCTGGCGTCTGGGGAGCGCGGCTCGGCGTTGTGGAGGACCTCTCCGTTCAGGAGGTACATAACCAGGGTCGAAAGGCTAAGGCTGCGGCCCTGCTCGCGCAGTTCCTCGTCGTTCAGGCGGAGCGAGTACTTGCAGCAGTTGGCGACGATGGCCATGCGGTCCCACACGTTCGTGATGTCCTTGGCTTCGATGTCGGCGATGATCCTGGGCGACATGGCCCGCGACTCGGGAACCAAGATGGTATAGCGGCCCGCGGCTCGGAGCACCTCCTCGATCATGGCGGCTTCCCCGGGCTCCAGATCCTGCCGCGCCCGCAGCGCCAGACACAACCTGGTGGCCTCGTATGAGAAGTCGACCGACTTGAAGCACAGCTCGCCCGGTACGCTGCCGAACGCCTTGTGTGCGCGTTTGGCCGGCTCCAGCGACACGGGATGGCCTAGCAGCAGGTTCATGCCCCTACCCGCGCGGTAGTTTTCCTGGAAAACCCAGGCCCTCCGCCACCACAGGTCTCCGGTGAGTCGGTGCACCAGGCCAAGAGCCTTCTTCGCATGACGGGGGGCCAGCCTGGGGGACAGCACGAATGGACCCCCTTTCCGCGACCTGCGGCAGACGAGCCGTCCCTCTAGGAAGGTGGCCAGAAGGTCCAGCTCCTCCACGTCCACCACCTCCCCTTCCATGAGGCCCACTGGATGGTCACTGTACTTGTAGACCAGGTCCATAGCCTGCAGGCCGTGCTGCTTGCGCAAGCACTGGGCGTGATGGCAGTCGGGGGCCTGCCCACATACCCTCTGCGGGATGCAGTACCTGTCGACCCAGAGCAACGGGACGCCGTGGTGGCCCATGTACTTGATTACGCGGTCGAACACGCGGTCCCGCAGCCGTGCGGGAAACCAGCGGCCCCCGTCCCGGGCCTCGAGTCGATACACATCGCTCAACGCGCCGGGGCTCGGGGCCGCGGGCGTCGACCAGGCGTATGACAGGGCCACGTAGTTCGGCTCCTCGTAGGCGTTGATGGGCCCCGGGCGGTGCAGAGCCACGGTCGGCCGGGGGGGGTCGCCGTCGGGCCCGGCCTTGGTGCTCCTTTTCCGCTTCAGGCTGGGAACGGGGCGGAAGCATTCCAGGGTGCGGAGGAAGTGCAGGTCCTTGCCCCGCAGCACCTGGCTCTCCTGGATTTCCAAGAGCAGCGGGACGATTGGCGAGCCGTGGAGGTGGGCCAGCTCGCCCAATGTGCGCTGGGCGTCGTCGTCTTGGCGCGCCTGCATGGGGTGTGGAGCGGCAAGGCCCGGAGGGATTGCGTCTGAGAGGGAGGACGCCTTGAAGCAGTTGACTGGCCGCGTCGGCTCGTGAACCAATTCTCCGCAAGAGCTCTCCAGGTACGGATGTGCGGGAACGGAGCGGCAGCTTCCCGAGGTCTACGAGCAGGCGGAGCTGAACGTGGTGGCTGCCCTTCGCTTCGCGTTCGTCGCCGGCACCCCGTCCCATGCAGCCCCGGGTGAGCCGGGGCTAATTTCCACGCTGCTAGCGCTGCAGTTGGGGGGGGCTGGGCTGATCGAGCTGCCCGCTCAGCTCCAGCCAGCTTAACAGGGTTCTATTCTGTTCGACACTGGGGTCTGGAGGCGGGAGCGACAGGCAACAACTCGTACAAAGACGGCCCAGCAGGCCGTGGCCACGCCGTCTGCGCATTGTTACCTCCCAACCGCGGCCATCTCTGCCTTTATTCCATCAGCCACGGCCCCAAGTCGGCCAGTAACTGGCACCTTTTGCCCCGGCCGCCTTCCCACCCGTATGCCTCTACAACGCTGAAAACGGGCTGCAGCGGCGGCGTCGGGTCGGGCCCCTGGACGTTCGTCACGATGGTGAGGTTGCGCCCGCCGAGGGTGGTCACAGAGCGCACTGCGACGCCGCCCGTCATGTTCAAGTCCAGCATGTGGTCTTCCCCAGGCCTCGCCATCCATGGGGGCCAACGGCCGCCGCCAGCCAATCCCGCCTGGCTAATGCTGCTGGCCAGTTCGCCGCCACGCACGGGTGCCAGGCTGGGGATGCCGTGCACGATGAAGTTGCCCCACGCGTGCTGCATCGCAGACCGGAACGCCCACGTCGTCACGTCCGTGGGCGTTTGTTCCGGCCCCGCGAGGACCGGGAGCATGTCGTTGCCGTGCGACGCGGGCGAGACCGAATACTGGTAATGCCACGCCTGCCCGGCCGGCTTCTGGGCGAAGGCGTTGGCAAGCCAGTACGAGGGACAGGTGAAAGTAGCCTCGGCGTACAAGTTGTTGGCCGCCTGCTGCCACGCGAAGCCGTAGATTGAGTTGGTCGTCGAGAAAGGCGCCTGCAGCCCGTCCGAATCTGCTTGGACGGGCGGGACGTCATCGGGGACCCCGTAGAGTCCCAAAATGCTCGAGACATTGTCCGGGCCAAGCAAGGGGTAACGGTCATGGAGGAAACTCTTGAAGGCATTCTCGTCGGTGATGTCTTGAGGCGTGAAAACCGCACCCTCATTCAGGGTATTGGTCGAAAGGATCCGAACCCCATTCAGCTGACCCGAAAGCAGCTGCGCCGTGGGCCGTTCCCGCACCAGGCCCCCGTCTGTTACGGGAATGAAGGCCCATTGACCGTAGCGCATGGTTGAGCTGATATGGTCGCTCGCTATCTGGAGTGTAGCCGTGTCCGCTGCCACTAGGCACTCAAAGACTGAGCCTGGCGCTGTACGAGTATCCGGCAGGCATCCCGCCCGTTCTGCGAAGCAGTAATACGACTCGGACGGCCAAGCATCGTCGTATTCCCTATATGAGGCCTTCAGCACGGCGAGCCAGGGCTGCTACGTCTATCGGGCTGTTACCATTGGGTTGGCAGGTATGGGCTTGAAGCAAGGACGCCGTTGAATAATTGCTCATCACTTCCGCCTTCGGCCATGGCGAGAAGCATAACTGCGCCGCCTGGGGGGGGGGGGGGGGGGGGGGGGGGGGGGGGGGGGGGGGGGGGGGGGGGGGGGGGGGCAACGATACACATTAGTCCTTACCCCTTTGTCCCGACGCGATACCGTCTTCTGGAGCCTCAATTACCTACCTCCGGCAGACTCTCCACCGATGGTGACCTGTGCCGGGTCACCCCCGAAGAGATGAATGTATTTCTGGATCCACTGCAGAGCGAAGCGCATGTCGTGGATCCCCGCGTTCGGTGCCCCGAAGTGCGCCAGCTCGGCCGAGGACAGGTATCCAAACGCCCCGAGGCGATACTGAATGACTACAGCGATGTACGAATTCTCATTGGTCTGAACCTGCTGGCCCAGATCGTAATCCCGGACCGAGCCAAGACCATATCCCCCGCCATCTAATACGTTGGGGTGTCGGGATTAGCATAGTATCGGGGACTTGCTCGAGACAAGACTCACGAATCCACATGAAGACGGGTAAGTTGGTCGCGTTAGCTGGGGCGAAGACGTTGAGGAAGAGGCAATCTTCATCTCCGCTGGTTGCGTTCGTCGGGGGTCTGGCCTATCACATCAGCATTTTCGGTCATGGCATGTAAGCACGCACCCACTCTGTCCCCCGTTGTCCGTCAATACTGGAGATACTCACCCAGGCGACGGATTGCTCTGAGGGCACAAGGGCGGATCCGAAGTCGCCTGGAAGACCCGGCTGCGGTTCTGCGCCGGGGCTTGGGGCAACTGCCATCTCAACTTCCCGATGGGAGGGGCGGCAAAACGGATTCTGGAACCAGATCAGCCGGCCCCTTGTGGATAGAAGAATCGACGACAAACCCTCTGTATATGTTCTGGTCCAAGACAGCATTGTAATATCCTTGGAACTGAGAGTACAAGAGATCCACGACAGGTGCCGCTTGTTGGGCCAAAGAGCAACAAGCCAAGGCGGCAATGGCCCATATACTGAACAGCATGGTAAAGGCGTGGTGTTTTGGGGGTCTCGGCGCTGGGATTGCCGCTGGGCAAGTGAGCTTCCGGAGAAAAGCGCTTGGAGAGGCTGCCATGCGGTCAACCCCATCTATATATCATGTAGTTTGTCACCAGCGCACCATGACCAGACGGGGTTCACGGGTCCCATGATACATTCTGACTTATACGCTCTCCTCCATGTTCATCCGGGAGGATGCGCGGTCGGCATCCTGACTTCGTCACATCATGCACGCCGGCACACCGCAAATCGAAGGGGAGGGGGGGGGGAACACCGGTACTTGGGGCCATGCAGAGTAGCCCGGCTGCTGCTGCCCCCCCTATCCTGGATGTGGTTGCATTGCCTACTCCGTCCAACCACCAACCCCGCCTGGAGCAGGATCTACGTCCGCCATGTAAGTCAGTGGGACGACGAGGTGCAGGCCCAGCGATCTTTTGCTCGCCCGAGCAAACGGGCGCCGTCCGCATCGCAGGTTCTCGAGCAGAGGAGCTGGTCGAGCAGGGCAGGCTCTGAGAGTCCGTGCTGGGTGATTACCCGGCAGATCGTACCGCTGAGATGCTGTCTATGCGCTCGTCTCGGCTTCAGGCAGACGTGAAAGGTACGACGGCCAAGCGCTGCCCCGCGACCGGATGCTTCGAATGCCCGACCACGCGGAAAACGAGTGGGCGCACGCGCTGGTGCACGCATGAGCCGACGCGGTGGCTTGACTCGAGGAACGGACTGTACACCTTCCTGCCGTCGTGCAGCCTCAATGCTGCATCTACCGGGCTATCGACGATCCAAGCGGCCCGGGTCGCAGGTTCCGATCACGGCGCTTCACTGCCCAAGGACCTGCCTAGGGGGGTGAGGAGGAGCCCTGCACCCGGATGACAAAGTGGAAGGTTTAGGGGAGACTGAGGCGGGGAGGCGAAGGCGCATCGGATCGGAATGGGTAGCCCGGCTCACCCGGTAGAGGAGGAAACGGGACCGGCAGTTGCCCATTGCACATCCAACACAATAGCGTGAATGAATGGTAAGGCCTCCCGACTCCACGGAATGCCACTGACCCGGCCTTAGTTCCGCCCAGGGAGTGATTCCGGATTAAAGCAACGGCTCATGCACGGATAGAGGATCCCTACGCCAGAGAAGAAGAAGAAGAAGAAGAAGAAGAAGAAGAAGAAGAAGAAGAAGAAGAAGAAGAAGAAGTCGTCACCACTGGACACTTGGCACGGTGGGACGGACAGGCCGATGGATGAGCCCATGAGATGTGATGTTTTCTGTAGGCTTACATGCTGAGGCCCCGTCCAGGGACTGGCCCAAAATCCACCCGGATCCACACGCCTTGCTTATCAATCGATAATGGAGGGGCAAAATCCAGAATTTTGAAAAAAGTTGAGCGGAAAGAAGGCAAGCACGTCCGGCGAGTGACGTTCCCCGCCATTTGGCAGCGCCGCAAAGAGACCATCCTATACAGCGGCCCAACGCTGCCTTTCATTCCACCTTCCACAATCCTTCACCATCAAGCCGACGCAACACGATACCCCCCCCCCCCCCCCCCCCCCCCCCCCCCCCCCCCCCCCCCCGATAACCTCCACCATGTCCATGGATCTGGACGCCCCCATGCCCATAGCGCCCTCGGACGAGGTGCCTATGGGCGGCGCAACGTGAGTTTGGCGCCCCCTCGTTGCCTGGTTGCCCCCCTGCTGACCTGGTGTCGCCTGCAGCATCTTCTGTTGCGAATGCGGTGCGCCCATCGACGGCGCCACCAGCACCAACGCCCTCTGCTATGACTGCGTCAAGACCAACATCGACATCTCCCAGGGCATCCAGCGGGAGGCCACTCTGCACTTCTGCCGCGACTGCGACCGCTGGCTCATGCCGCCGTCGTCATGGGTCACCGCCGCCCCCGAATCGCGCGAACTCCTCTCCCTGTGTCTCAAGAAGCTGCGCGGCCTGCACAAGGTCCGGATAATAGACGCCAGCTTTATCTGGACCGAGCCGCACTCGCGGCGCGTCAAGATCAAGTTGACCATTCAAGACTCGGTGTCGGACGGCATGATCCTGCAGCAGACCTTTGAGGTCGTCTACGTCGTCGCCTACCAGCAGTGCTCCGAGTGTGCTAAATCCTACACCGCCAATGTATGGCGCGCCTGCGTACAGGTCCGACAAAAGGTGTTGCACAAGCGCACTTTCTTGTACCTCGAGCAGCTCATGCTCAAGCACGGCGCCCACCGCGATACCATCAACATCAAAGAGGCCAAGGACGGCATAGATTTCTTCTTCAGCGCGAGGAACGGCGCCGAGAAATTCGTCGATTTCCTCAACTCGGTCGTGCCCGTGCGCGTCAAGAAGTCGCAGGAGCTCATCTCCCAGGACACCCACACCGGCACCAAGTCGTACAAGTTCTCCTTCGCCGTCGAGCTGGTCCCCATCTGCAAGGACGACCTGGTCGCCCTGCCCATCAAGCTAGCCAAGCAGATCGGCAACATCTCGCCCCTGTGCCTCTGCTACCGCGTCGGCACCTCCATCAACGTATTCGACCCGAACACTCTGCAGACGGCCGACATTAGTGCGCCCATCTACTGGCGGGCGCCCTTCGGCACGCTCGCCGACGCCCCCGAAATGGTCGAGTTCATCGTCATGGACATCGAGCCTCTGGGTCCCACCAAGGGCAAGTGGATTCTGGGTGAGGCGCAGGTTATGAGGGCCTCGGACCTGGGTGTTAACGACAAGACGTACTACGCGCGCACACACATGGGTAACCTGCTCCACGCGGGCGATTCCGTCATGGGCTATATGATTACCGGCACCAACTTCAATAACGAAGAGTTCGATGCCATTGAGAACTCGAACACCTATTCGTCCACCATCCCGGATGTTATCCTGGTCAAGAAACACTACCCCAACCGTCGCCGCAACCGCAAGCGGCAGTGGAAGGTCAAGCGTATGGCCAAGGACGAGGGCGAGCTGCTGCCCAAGAAGGCCGACCAGGAGCGCATGGATGCCGAATTCGAGAAGTTCTTGCAGGATCTTGAAGAGGACGAGGAGTACCGCAGCGGCGTGCAGATGTACAAGCAGCCCAAGAAGCGGCCGCAAGCGGACGAGATGAGCATAGCAGAGACGGAGGGTGAGGGTGGCGACGAAGATCTTCCCGGCGTCGATATGAACGAGCTGCTCGACGATTTCGACGAGCTCGCCTTGGAGGACCAGCAGTAGACAGAAGGCCAGAGCCAATGAATCGACAGCTGCAACGTCCCAAATTTCGGATCTGGCTTCCGGGCGCAGTGCCCTGCTTCGTGTTGATGTGTGGTTTTTGGCGTCCGCTGCGCTCGAAAACCTTTGCCGTGCCATTTGGGTTCAACCCAACCAACGACCCGCCGAGGAATCCGTAGTCGGCCCCGGGGGTGTGCCGGGCCTCGCCTACCTCGCTGTGAGTCCCAATGCCAGCTCCCGGGGCAGTTGCGCTGGTGATTGTGGGAGTCCTTTTATTCTCCCGCTTGGGCTGCGAGTTGAAGATGCCGCCGTTGTCCTTGCGGGAGAAGAGGGCATTTGTTGAACTGGGACAAGAGAAGAAAAGAATCCAAACCGGAGGAGCCCATGGCCGGCCAATCCGTGGTGGGGCCGAACTCGGCGGGCCGCGCCACGGTGTGAAACCCGGAACCGTCGCTTCGGTTGTAGATTCGGCCCCAACACCACCGGATCGACCGTCGCCGGGGAGGGTATCGGCTACCGGCTTGCCGAGAATGAGGCACAGCAATCGAAGATGTTCTTTCTCGCGGCTTGGACGGGCCCGTCAGTCCATTTCGGCACCAGTCCATGGAGAAATTCCGGAGCATCATAACTACGTCGACCAGGCCTCTACAGAGAGTAGACGGGGCCATGATCCCCTGCACTACGTCATCACCAGCGCAATCTGCCCGTCTGTCCTTTTCGTTTCTGACGTGGGTTGACAGGTTGGCTGAAGGCGGGAAGCGAAGCAAAACTTAACGCTGAACCGCGAACTATGAATTCTCACCATGTGTTCTTGAGCTTTTCCGTCGGCGGTGGTTGAGTGACGGCCAGGCGTGTTCCTTACAACCTCACATTCACCATGACGGCCTCATTCTCACCCGAACGCGCGGGTACGGGCTCCTCCTCCAGCACCAGTCCGACGGCGGGGAGCAGCTCGACCGAACACGAGCGACCGGCCCTTGCCCAAAGAACCTCAACCGCCCCATCCAAGCAGGAACACGATGGCCACCGGTGGTGTCGGTGCGAGCATTGTGGCCTTGAGAGGCGCGAGTCGGCCCTCTCAGCGCGCGGCAACGGTCGTTCCTCGCTCGGCCAGGCCCCGTCGCGGGCCGACTCGACTATCGCGAAGCTACGCTCACGCAGCACTACGCAGTTTTCCCACCGCCTGACCCGGGAGAAGACGAGCGTGGACTTTCTGGTCGACTTTGACGGCCCCAACGACCCGTACCACCCCCTCAACTGGAGCCGCCACAGGAAGGTCAGCACCACGCTGCTCTACGGCTTCGTGACCATGACGGCTACCTGGGCGTCTTCGTCATACTCGGCCGGCACGGCCCAGGTGGCCGAAGAATTCGGCGTCGGGTCGCAGGTTGCCGTTCTCGGCTCGTCGCTCTTCCTTATGGGCTTCGGCCTCGGGCCCCTGCTGTGGGCGCCCTTGTCCGAAGTCTACGGGCGTCGCTTGGCCGTCCTCACGCCCATGTTCGTCGCCATCTGTTTCTCCTTTGCGACAGCCGTCGCCAAGGACTTCCAGACTGTGATTATCACGCGTTTCTTTGGTGCCTTTTTCGCCTCCGCCCGTAAGCCACTCTCCATAGTCCTTCACACTCCTCGGTCTTGGTTTCTCGTGCGCCCCTCCATTCACTCTCGGCAATGCCTCTTTCAGCCGAGGCATGCCTCAAAATACCCTCCCCCCCCAGTCCCTACACTCAATTCCGAGGTACAAGCTGACTCCGAGCCTTGCAGCCGTCACCAACACCGGAGGGGTGCTGGGCGACATGTTCACCGCGGAGTACCGAGGTATCGCCATGGCCGGCTACTCCATGGCCGTCGTCGGCGGCCCGACGATGGGGCCGATCGTGTCGGCCGCCGTCGTCCAGACGCCGTATCTCGGTTGGCGTTGGGCGCAATACATTACTGGCATCCTGCAAGCTTTCGTGCTGCTCCTGGCCGTCATTTTCCTCGACGAGTCCTACCCACCGGTCCTGCTTGTGTGGAAGGCCCGCACCCTCCGCCAGGAGAGCGGCAACTGGGCCTTGCATGCCGAGTTTGAAGAGTGGAACGCGAGCTTCGAGGAGCTGGCTCGGAAATTCCTGGTCCGCCCTATCCAGCTACTCTGCACGCCCATCTGTTTTCTCGTAGCTCTCTACGCCTCGTTCTGCTATGGCATCCTGTACATGCAGCTCGGCGCTATCCCTCTCATCTTTGGCGAGAAGCGCGGCTGGGGCCTGCTGGCCAGCGAGCTGCCTTTTCTGGCCATCTTGCTCGGCTCCGTCACGGGTGCTGGCATCAACGTCCTCAACCAACTGCAGTACAACAAGGCGTACCACGCGGCCGGCGATCGGGCCGTGCCGGAGAAGCGGCTCCCTCCCATGATGCTCGGCTCCCTCCTCTTCTGCAGTGGCCTGTTCATCACGGGCTGGACCGCCGATCCCGCCGTGGCGCCCTGGATCGCCCCGGTGATCGGCCTGTACCTCACGGGCACCGGTTACAACACCATCTTCCAATCGGCGCTGAATTATCTGGTCGACACCTTCCACGCCTACGCGGCCAGCGCCGTCGCCGCCAACACGTTTCTGCGTAGCTGTTTCGCCGCCGTCTTTCCGCTGGTGGTCACGCCGCTCTACCACGGCCTGGGGGTGGCGCAGGGGCAGAGTATTTTTGCCGGCTTCGCCTGCCTACTGGTCCCCGTGCCCTTTGTCTTTTACGTTTTGGGGAAGCGGCTCAGGGCGGGCGGCAAATGGAGCAAGGCGAGCGCCATGGACTAATGGCTGCCGCATTCGCTGCGGTTGCGTCCAGAGTGCGTGAGCGCGCCGTCCGTAACCATGAGGGCTCCCAAGCAGCTACACTGGCCACGTTCCCGTCTCGCGCATTTCGTCAGGGCGCTCATCCAACCTGGCGGGGGGGGGGGGGAGGGATGGTGGGCCTGCCCCTGCTCGGCATTTCGCCATCGGCCGGCCAGCGGCGGACCAGGGCAAGATGCCAGTTCTTGGCGACCCGTTGGTGATGCTGGCCGTAGGCTCGTTCCTTTCCAGGCCTCGGCAGGCCGGTTCTGGCCGGCATGTCGACCTGCATCACGAAACAAAGTCGATAGATTTATGCAGTCTTTCCGTGTATTGACGTTGTCCGCACTCGAAGTCTCGTCGGTGGGGGCACGCCGGTTTGTTGCCGTGGGAAGCGGAGTTAAGCAGCTTATGTAAAGCACCAGGGCCTCTCTCTCAGCCCCTTTCGGTAATGCCTTAACGCCTCTCCGGCCTTATCCCCGCTCCGGGGGTACGGGCAGGGGCACGATCCCACGTCTCTGGCTTGTGGCCATCTCCACGTTCAAGCGGTCCCAAGTCCTGGCGGTGCGACTCCGGGGATAAGGCAATCCACGAGTACGGCGATACGACGGGTCGCATCGCACACGTCACTTCGTTCCTGTGGCCGGCCTTGGCCCGGGTTTCGACCCGGCCTATAAGAGCCTCGTTCGTCCGGCTCAGGCCGATGCGAGGACAGCTCCTCGAAAGACCAGCTCCCATCCGCAGCATACAATCTGTACTGGCAATCCCCAAAGTCTCCACCATGATGTCCAATCGCATCAACAGGGTTGCCATGGTGGGCGTAAGTCGGAACACCTTGGGTGTGCTTGTTGGGGGCCGCGCAGACGCTGACGAACCCGCCCCCGACAGGCGACCGGTACCGTGGGGGGGCACATTGTGGAGGAGCTCCTGCGGGCCGGGAAACACGAGGTCACGGCGTTGACGCGGCGTTGACGCGGCGCGGCCAAGGCCATGCCCGCCGGCGTGCGGGTGGTCGAGGTCGACTACGACGACACGGCCTCGCTCGTCGCCGCCCTGCAGGGCCAGGAAGCCCTGGTCATCACGCTGCCGGCCACGGTGTCGCCGGACCCGGAAATCCCGCTGGTCGAGGCCGCCGCCGCCGCGGGCGTGCCCTACGTCGTCCCCAACGAGTGGCGGCCCGACATGGCGGACGAGAAGCTGGCCCGCGACCTCTTCATGGACAAGGCGTACCGGGTGCGCCGGCGCGTCGAGCAGCTCGGCCGCCGTGCCTGGGCCGGCTTCGTCACCGGCTTCTGGTACGACTTCAGCCTGGCCCTCGGGCCCCTGTGCTTGGGCATGGACTGGAAGAATCGCACGTGGACTTTCTGCGACGCCGGCGAGACCAAGATGAACGTCACGGTACGTGGTCCCACGCCCTCTCCCCCCAACACGTTTTCTATCGTTCCCCGTGGTCATCGGGAGCTCACAAACCGTCTCGTCCCCAGACCCTGTCCCAGACCGGACGGGCCGTGGCCAATTTCCTGGCGCTCCCCGCGCACGCCGACGATGGCGGCCCCTGCCTCGCGCAGTACCGCGATCGGTACGTCTACACGTCGTCTTTCTGCGTCAGCCAGCAGGACATGTTCGCCTCGGTGCTGCGCGTCTCGGGCACGCGGGCCGCCGACTGGACCCTCCAGCATGTCGACCCGAAGCAGCGCTACCGGGAGGGCCTCGAGCAGATGGGCACCGGCGACCACGCGGGCTACGTCAAGCTCCTCTACGCGCGCGTGCTGTACCCCGACGGCTGCGGCCACTACGCGGCCCGGCGGCGCTTGGACAACGAGCCGCCGGGCTTGCCGGAGGAGGACCTGGACGCTTTCACCAAGATCGCCCTGGAACGCGCCGGGGCGGGGTACGCCTACCAGACGTTCTAAGGAGACGTCGTCGAGGAAGCCCAGCTCTTCGAGTCTCCAGACAGGCGGGCAGGGGAAGTAGCGCAGGGCAGAACCCATAAGAAATATGGCATTGAAGTCTGAAAGTCCATCACCTGTTCCTACACCGGGCTTGTTCTCCCGCCCGGTAACTTCGGACCGTCCGCGACGCCGTGGAGGAACCGGAAGGGATCCAAAGCGTAGTACATGGCCCCGGCCACCGTGCTGGGGTTCATGGGCATGTGTGGCCACGTCAACAACAGCGACCAGGTCAAGACGATGGCCATGGTGCCCAGGATGGCCGCCGTCATCCATGTGCAGGCCATGTGGGCCGCCGAGGCCTGCAGCACCTTGGACGGCACGTTGGCCGATAACACGGGGAGAAAGTCGGCCAGGATGGCTGTAAAGGCCACCACGCCCAGATAGGTGTCGGGGTGGCGCCTCGTACCGACGGCCCACAGCCCGCTGTACGGGTTGGTAGGCGGGTTCAGGCGCACCGCCTCCTCGATGCTCCGGCCCAGGAGGATCCGGTAGGGACTCAGGAACGCGATCGCTGCGGGGGCCTCGTGTCAGCGGCGTCTGTAAGTGCGCGCGAGCCAAAGGGGGAGGGGTTCGAGCTGGCCTACCGTTAAAGAAGCACCACCAGTACATGGAGACGAGAACCCCTACGGCCGTAAAGAGAAACCGAACCCCGAAGGCTTGGCCATCCATGAAGCTTTCGAATTCCGTAGGCCCACCCGTACTGACGTAGACCAGGACGAGAACCAGGACGGCCAGTATGAAGGTGAAGGCCATCAGGCGGCCCCCGACCGTCAAGGCCAAAAAAGGCATCTTTTTCCGCCGGCTGGTCCGCATGACTGGCTTTTGCCAGTTCTTGCTTTTCCGCTCCCTTGGGAGGAGGCTGCCGGCGTCATTCTGCACCACGACGCCGTACCGCCAGAGCTCGCCGCTCTGCCAAAACTGCAGCTGGAACCGGCGACGCCCCAGGGCCTTGACGGCGCTGGCGTTGGTGATGACCCCCTTGTCCGCCCTGATGCCCTTGAGCAGGCAGGCGAAGCTGTCGTTCGCCGCGAGACGGCCCATCTCCGCCATGTTCCACGGCGGCTTCCGCACTCCCGTCGTCCAGTTCCACAGCGCGTACGCGGCCATCACCGTCAGCACCAACATGAGACTGAGAATGGCCACAAGCACGTTGATCAGGGCCGGGAACGCCTCGAGGCTGACCAGGCACTGGCTCGGGTCCACGATGGAGCAGTTGGGCCCCTGGACCACCAGCCGTGTCGCCTCGGCGCTGATGGGCACCAGCACCACATTGGCGAGCACCATCAGCCCCGTGATGGGTAGGACCACGCGGTGGCGTAAAATGGAAGTGAGGCCGCCGACAAGCCCCCACAGACCCGTCGTCCGCAAGCAAAGCGAGTCTACCGTCTCCGCCCCGTGACGCCCGGTCAAGGCGTGGAAGGGCTGGTAGAGCTTGGCGGTTTGGTCCATAATCCGGACCGGGATGGAGAGGAGAACGGTCAGCAGTGTCGGCACGATGAGGCCGAGGAAGTAGTCGGCCGAAGTGAGGCTCGGTAGTTCCACCGGTTCCGATCCCACGCTCGAGTCGACACCAGTCGTGGGTTTGATCACGAGCGTACTTGTCGCCGTCACAGGCCTCCACAGTGTTTCCGTGCGTGTCGCAATATCGCCATCATAATAGGTCCGAAAATACGGGGTCTGGGTGGCCGTTTGGGTCACTGTGCTCAGGACGCGCCCGTAGTTGTCAGTCATTACGCGTGTCATCACCTTCTCGACGTACGTCATGGTGCTCAGCTTCCCATCGACAGTCGTGGGCTTCATCTGTATGTTACCCAGGACCCACGCCGTCCCCGTGGACGTCGGAAGACCCCTACGATCGGTATAAGTGCTCGTAATCAGTTTCAGGTACTTTGTGGCCATCAAGGTCGCCGTTGGATGGCCATGTGCATCTGCCAATGTGGTGAAAGGGACTGCCGTGACCTGATCGTCGGAACCGGTGGGATACTGCAAAGTGAGTTGCTCATGCGACACCATATGCATCACAATGTCCAGCGTCTTCTCCGACACCTTGGTGATGAATTGGCCGCCCGGGGCCATCGCCGTCCAGGTGGCAGTCGAAGTTGACGTTGAATGTTGCTCCCTGGTTTCGGCGGGCAGAATGACGGTCACGATGGGCGCAACGCCTGGTGAAACTGTCGTGGGCTGCGTTGGGCTTGGGACTGGCACCATGAAAGTCCAAGGCCTATATGACGTCGCGGAAGGACGTTGGGTCGTTTGGGCGGGCGCATTGGGCCCCTGCGCGACACTCGGAGGAGGTCGCACAACGGGACGGGCCGTGTTGGATTCTATGACAAATGTTTCTATCCACGTCGACGGGCTTGGCTTGGCTTCCGTCTCAAATACGACGGGAGCCGCCTCCGTGCCTGTACGTATAGGGGCAACAACGGGTAGTGGCCCAACGTGAGAAGCACCGACGCCAGCTGTACCAGTTGTAGATCCTGACAAGGTTCCTGGGAGACTATCCAGGGCATCGGGTCTTTCAACATCATTAGATTCTGTAGGGGTTTGGGGTAAGTCCGATGTGGCCGTGGACTTGGTGCCGATGGCCCCGTCAGTAAGAGGCAGCGTGGTGGGTTCTTGAGTGATAGCCGACGTTATGGCGTGTGTTGGATGATCCAAAGAGTTCGAAGGTGGGCGGTCAATGTTGGTCGGTCTATTGCTGTCGGTACTACCAGAGCTCTTGCCACTCTTGGTCTGTATTGGTGCCGCAATAGGCCCTCCCGCGGTATCGGTTGCTTCGGGATTATTTCCACCTTCCGTATGCGTTGGAGCTACGATAGGGCCTTCCGCAGGCCCTGTCTCGTTGGGTCTCTTCGCAGTTGTGGTATTCGTTGTAGCCGTAACGGGTCCTCCCGCAACGCCAGTCTCAACCTGTGTCCTTTCGCTCTCGGTGTTTGTTGGGGCTACAACGGGAGTTTCCGGTCTGCTCGTGCCCTTCCCGGTTTCGCTATAGGTCAGAGTTGCCGGGGCTCCTGGGTTCCCAAGGCCTGTCTCACTTGTAGTTTGCTTAGGGGATGTAGGATACTCTTGCGGGGGCTTGTTCTCGTTGGACGCCGTCTTGCTTTCGGTATGTGTTCCACTCGGTTCTGGTATGGAAGGGCTCGGAACATCCTTCACGGGTGCAGTGGACTCAGGCGCCGCTGGGGAAGTGGTAGTCGCGACAGGGAGCGGTGTAGTTCCTTTCGGGTCCGCTTCGGAGATGCTGGTTTGGATTGTGTAGGAACTGGTCTCCGAATGAGCTGGTAGGGGCGCCACCTCTGGGTTTGTTGCATCCTTTGGGGTGGTGATGGGGCCTCCAGGCGTCGAGCTGGTCCAGGTTTCTGCAGGAGTTTCGTTAGGGGCACTGGTCTGGATGGTGAATGGTTTTGTTGGCGCAGGGTCTGTCATTGGGGTGGTAGTGCGAGTTGAGGGCGCGTCACGGGTCAAAGTACTTTGAGAAGTTTCATCGGCAGCACTGGTCTGAACTGGGGTTGAATTCAACGAAGTTGATTTGTCTGGGATTATAGGGGGTGTTGGGGGGGTGTTGCTGGTCCAGGTAGTTTTGGAAATCTCCTCGGAAACAGTCTTCTGAGTTGTAATCGGGTTTGTCGAAGGCGGTTCCCCCTTAGGGATGGTGGTTGGCGGTTTCTCTTTCGATGGTATTGGAGGTGATGCCTCTTTCGAGAGGGTAATAGGAGCAGTAGGTGTTCCAGGTTCCTTCTTGGTCCAGGTATCCTTAGGGGTTTCATCGGGAATACTGGTTTGTACTGTGAATGATGAAGTCGGACGGCCATTTGGCGGGGCTGTAGTAGCGATAGGAGTTTCATGGGTGTTGCTGGTCACAGATCGATCCGATGTAGTCTTGGCGATGCCTGTGGGTGTATTGGATTCTGCTAGGCTGGACGGCATGGCATCCACATCTCCTACTTTGGTGGTCACATTAGGCGGTTCAGCCGTGGGTGTTGTCACTTGCCGATCTGTCGATGATGGGCCTCCTGAAGATATTGCTGGTGTGGTGGATGTGATTGGAGTGGTTTCCGATGGGCGAAGAGACGTTGGTGCCACTTCTGTGGGTATTGTGAGCGACTCTTTGGCTGTCGACAGCATGGTTGCGGTAGTTATCGCTGATGACTTCGGTACTGGTAGGCTGGCTGAACCAGGCGTCTCCGACTTTGTCGCAAGACTGTCTGTTGGTAACGTCGAGGGCGATGTTTGCCCGGCCTCTGTTGTCGCTGGACTTATGACTGGTGAAGAACCCGTCGTTCCGATCCCCACGACGGTGTCGCCCCCGCTTGGTGCTTCTCGTTTACCAGGCACAGGCAGTTTCGATATAGCCAGACCGCGCGGATCTCCTGGCTGTCGATGAGGGACTCCTTGCCAACCTCGTGCTCTCAAATCAGGCTGGCCGGGACCCGGCATCTCCTCGAACGCAACTGAGACCTGAGCGGCCTTCGGTAGGGCCTGGGTCGCGTACTGTGCAAGCCCGACGAGGGCCGCCAGCATCAAGAACAGGATCAGTGAAAAGACCCATCTCAAGGCAAATGGCTTGTAATCCGGCGCTGGGGGCGGATCTTGGATTCGGGGTTTCTCAAGAACATGTACATTGGGGATATCCGCGCTGAGAAAGAACTTATCCCGCTGTTCAACCTCGATGAGAGTGGCGTCGGTAACGTCGCTGTCCTTGCTGAGGCTCGAAGGGGCTCGGTTGTAGTTGGGCCTGTAGTACTCGACGTACGAACCGGCCTCCAGCTCATGATAGTCGTACTGGGGCGACACAAGAGCATCCTGCACGGAGCGAGATGGGGGAGCGCGGTCGGCGTGCTGGAGAGTGGGTTGGGCCTCCAGCCCGTCGTACTGGTCCGCTGTCATGGAGGCATGGCGGAGAGCCTGTTGGACATGGCTGCGGAATCGCTCCCTCGCTGTCCATGCTTCGTTGAGCCTGGGCTGGTCCTCTTCGCCGGCCTCGTCGACTTGCTGCAGCGGCGCAAAGCCGGCGCCGCCAGCGCCGCCGAGTCGGCTCTGCGTCAAGGTACGGCGCATCTCTTCAGCCGTTGAGGTCGAACATGGCCTGTCTCGTTGGCTTCCGAGGGCGTCGTCGACAGCGACGGCCAATGCAGGTTTCCGTCCGCTGTCGCACGGCGGGAATAGACGTGTGGGAGATGGCTCGGATGGCGGGTGTTGGGTGTCGGTCCCTGTCCATCCATCCCCCATCTATCAACGCATCTGTCCCTCCGCCCAGCCTCCGCATCACCTGCATGGCCGGCTCGCTGACTGGCTGGCGGCGACAGCCATCCATGCTGCACGCACGCATGCATCGACATGGGCGCCGGCGGTGGCGGCAGAAGCAACCGCAGCAGCATCGTGCCGTATCGAGTAAGTCGGCAGCGGCTGTAAGCACAGCCCAGTCCGTCCAGTGATTCCTCTTGCCCTCGGCGGGGTGGGGAGCCACCCACACCACACGCGCGCGGTTTCTGGCCGTCCCTCACGACCGACAGACTACGGTGTTTCTGACAAGAACAGTCTAGACAACCGCACGCGAGGGGAGCCAGGCGAATGGGAGATGCAGTCGTCAGCAGGCTGTTGCTTGGCGGCCCCCGAACATGTCCCCATTGGGACGGGCGGGGTTGCCTGTCTCTGCATCGACAAACCATTCCCCCATCAGCAGAAACCGGCTTGTGTTGCGCCCTTTCCCATGGGCACATCATGTGCGGCCGATAGATCCCGTCCGTATGCGTCCCCATCGAGGCTGGGCGCGCCTGCCATCGCCCGATTCCGTGCCGTTCGTTTGCCTTCCCGTCTGGCCTTGGATGCCCAGGCTCCCCGGCGGTGATGGAGCGGCTCAGCCGGCTGGTGCATTCAAGCTGTCACCGCAACCCTTCCCGTCGCGTGGACGCTATTTTTAGCATCACACCCGCTTGCCTCCTTGAGCACCTCCGGATCCAGGCCGCTTTCCTGGGTCGGACCGCGACGACGATGTAACTCGCAAGGGCTGCGCTGGGCCCCTTCGGATTTCACGGTTTTCGGCGGTGCGGGCGCCCGACAGTGCCCTTGATGGCTTTGCTGTGCGCCAGGACGGACGTTTCCTGTTGAACATGTAACGCCCTATCGGTTAAGCCCGGGACATCATCTCAGCTACCCTGGGGGCTACAGAGGAACAAGCTGTTAGATAGACAATCGAAGCTTCCAACTAGCAGTCCCAAATTGCATCGAATTTTCTTCAATGGCGGCCCGTGGGCATTTGGGGTTTTCTTATACCTTGTTTTGCTTCCCTTTCTCCTTTCCCGAGCTATCGAGCAACGCGGATCGGCTTCGCGCCGTCTCAGCAGTAACACGGCTGGTCGCAGCCCAAGCGGTCAGTTTCGGTCCAACCACCTTTTACCTGAAAATACATTGTTATGTACCCCCCCTGAAACGGAAAGAATGCCATTGTGTCGACGCACACGTCATGGTAAGACTAGGTCCAAACGTACGTAGAATGAGTCACCCTACTCGTGCCCCCGTACGATACCCTGTGCTCTCTCACAAGAAGGGTTAAAAAGAGGGTTGCCATCACTGCCAATCGCCCATCTGCCTCCATACCTCCCTTGGGGCATACTTGCCGTTGGGTTTCCTTGTTCAAATGGCTTAGGACTGGCAGAAGAACACTTATTCGCAGTTATGCTCCATAGCCAAGATAGGTGATATACTTGCAAGGCAACCGGCAGGCTCGACACATTGCTTCCTATTTCCAGATAGGAATTGCGCCGATCTCCATCCGCCCTCGCCCGATTTCCCTTTCCCTTATGGCGTCATAACTCTGGATAGCCATTTGCCTTTCTTTGGATACGACTATCACCCGCGCCCAGCCCATTTCTTCTCCTTTCCGGGGGGGAAATTGGATGGAAATTCATCCTGCTACACCATTGCACCATGTCGGCGGGGGTTAGTAGAGGGGCACTGGCGGCAGGGGCGGCCGCAAAGCAAGAAGATTTGTGCCCCTACCTCACTTTTCCGCCGCAGCAATAGCTCCGGAAACATTCCAATATCAGATTGGCCCGGGAGCTTAGGAGGCAGGGCCAATGTATATTAGTTGTACCGGCTTGAAGACAGAGTACTGTCTCACCGCCACTCGGAAACGTCAATAACATACAAAAGCAGGTCGATCAACAGCACAAATCAAAGGAGGCTATTGCCCAGTTGTGATTCGAAAGTAGAGCTCAGGAGTACCGGAGTAGCTTTAGCCAGAGGGGGGCCATGGTGATCATACGGATCCAACATTCATTTTCTGATCGCGAGATGGCGACAGGCTCGTAATTTCCCATTATCGTGCCAATAGATATAATTTTTCTACACTTATACAGCTGTTTATGTTAAGCAAATCAACCACGATGGGTCTGCGTCGTCGAGAAGGTAGTGGCCCACGTGATAACAAACAACTCCACGCGTGTCATGGGCTACTTTGCTTGCGCCCAGTATGACCTGAGCTCGGCCGTTGCCTCCACCTCTCATCGTGCGGCATATCGAGAGATTCCGGGCGTGTTATAAATTTTAGCATCCAATACAAACTTGTACGAATTACTGCGACGTTCAAATACATTGGCAAGGGAACTCATCCAGTACAGAAAACGAGGGACATCAACCCCCTGACCAACACTGTAACCAAAAGAGTCACCTCAATACACATCATAGTCTAGTCAATCCCCTTATCGGTCAGCGAACCCACACTATGCGAGGTGGAAATGCCGGTTAGTGGACATATACCCCATTGGGTACCGCCTCTGGCACAAGTCTTTGGCAGAGCCCAGGTCTAGCATGTATGAAGGCTACTTGATATCCGACCAGCGTAATTCGATGGTAAAGCACAGCCATCCCCTTTACCCCGAAAGCAAACGGCACATGCCCGACAGCTCGCCCGGGTGCCGCTCCTGATCCGAAAATGCACCATGTCCCCTTGTCCCCGTAGAAAAGCAGACTCTACTCTCCTCGTATATTCTCCTGTCCGTCTTTCCAGACCACCTCTGACTGGTAACCAGAACATAAAAGAGTCCATCGTCGTGCAAAAGGGCCCCCAGGTTGTGACGGTGCCGTTCCGATCCCGGAACGGCACCAAAGCCCACCGAGGGTCTTTGGGCGTCTCCCCCCTAGCCCAGCGGTCTCCCCTGGCCTCAGCCCAACGTAGCCCCAGTCGCCATGCGCGAGTAGGGGAGGTGGCCGAGCATCGGGTCAGCGATCTATGATTCCACCAATTCTCGGGGCTGTGGCCTACTACCTCCGTAGGGGAGGGGGTCCAAGTTCGGTACGACCCACCGCGCACTCTTGGCCCCCTGGCTGCCCGAGCAGGGTGCCTCTTCTCCCATACCAAGAATTGGGCATATATGGATCTGCGTGCGGTGGGCAGAACGGAATCGGAACGAAGCAGGAACAAGGCCAAGCGGGGGCTGCGTGAACGTCCGGCCTCCCTTCCCGGAACCGCACCGGGCTTGCCATCCCGGCAAGCGCAGGCACGCGCATGCTTCAATACTCACGTGAAGCACTGCATATGGCTCGGTGGCGGTAGAGTTGCAGAACAAGCCAGGGGCAATATGGGCGGCGATATCCGATTGCGCGCTTGAGAGCTTTCATCACACCACCACGTCCGGAGCACATTGCCACCCTGGGCGCAAGCCTGGTGAAAAGGGCCAGGCAGGACTTGCCCAATCCAGTGTTCCACGTCTAATTACGGTTAGGAAGCAAGCCTTTGTGCGCCCCCCCCCCCCCCCATAGTGATACCCGGCACATGCACGCCGGGGAGGGAGTAGGACCACCCGACTCGTGCGCAGCCGGGTATTTCGATCTCTCGCTACACCGTCTCGGCAGACACGAGGCGGCACGCTTTGAGACGACCTCTCCCAGGCCCGAGGGCGGCTGGCGACGGGCCACCGCGCGCGAAGGGCCCCGGAAGCATGCGTTGCCCGCACGCGTATTGACGCAGGTGACGGCCGGGCATCTCGATGGGGGTGCCCGGCAATTACGCGCTGCCCCGCGGCCGCAGCGACGAAAGCAGCGCATGCAGGGCAGGCGAATGGGACGGGACGAGACACTGCTGCGAAGGCACCAAGACATCTGGGCCGCCGTGGCGCTTCGTGCGTGCAACGTGCTTCAGCTACCCCAGAGCTTGATATCTGGTGATGGCCGTCTTGGACTTCGGACGACTCGGGCCTGGACACTGGCGAACCGGTGGCCAATGGCAACCCGGCCTCTTTGCCAACCGCGCCCGGGGTCCTTCGCCAACGGCCCCAAGGGGTCGAGATGGGCCCTGCGGGCCTGGAGGCGCAGTCGGTCGGAAGTAAGAGCATGGCAAGACCCGCGGCTGCCGAGACTGTTCGTCGGGGCGCATTCTTTGGCCTGTGGCAGGCCGGCCGGCGTCTTTGCTCGCTGGGGTGTTGGTCGTATCGTGGCCTTTCGCCGGTCCTAGACGCAAGTCAAACCGCAATACGCCGGTAGATATCGCGTGGTGGTGGGTGACACGGGTGGCTCGCTGCCGATTGGCCGGCAGCTCTAATGGGCACCGGCCGGTGCCCAGCATGCTATCAGCCGTCGAGATTGGCCGACCGCAATTCACGTCGTCGAGAGATGTAGCCATGGGCGTCCCAGCGATACGCGCATAGAGACCTTCGCGGACTGGCTATCCGGAACCAAACACCTGGTCCCCGCGGGTGGATACGGAGAAGAGCAGTGCCCCCGGGGCGGTCCTGGTCTGTCCATCTGCACTGTGCCTGGGCCTGGGCCTGTCCCTAGATCGCTGCATCCACGGACCCCGACGCCTGGCCGACGCGACTCGGTGTGCACTGGCGCGTACGGACTCTCGAAGCGCATGGACGCAAAGGGAGAAAACTTGTCTAGGCGTGTACTGCCCAGGCAGCGCCGCAGTAAAGTCCACCGACGGGAAGGCGTTGGACAAATGGCTGGGGTTGCATTTCTTTTCTTGCCATGTACCACACGGGCTGTCTGGCACAGAGATGGTATGATTGATCCCCGGTATGCCTTCACGTCCCTGACCAGAAGGACGAAGAAGCAACCATTATCGTGTTACAAGGCCGGAGCTGACGGGATGTGCCTGCCCAAGACCAGCTCGCCAACTTCTCTACGCACTGCGTGGTACCGATGTTTCGGGAAGCCCGGGGGCCATGTCACGTCGACGGTGGCCAGTGGTAGGAGATCAGCCCGCGCCTGGCTGGGCACAAGCGATCGGGAGTCCTGCGGATGGCGAGGGGGGGAGATCATGTCCCATCGGCGCAGCACCAGACGACGGGGCCCATAAGGGCGGTGGCTGCCAGGCCGACGGGCTACGGCCGCGCCCAGGCCCATGGCAGGCAATACAGCAAGTATCCATACCTCGTTACCGACGGGTGCAGCCCCGGTCAGGGGTCTCGGTGTAGGGACCACAAAGCGGTTGGGGCGACAAGGGCCTATGCTGGTTCTCGGCGAACGGCTTTCGTACAATAGCATCTCATTTTATTCCTTGCCCCCCCAAATGCAATGCACTGAAAAGTCCGATGCCTAGTCGTAACGGCATCTCACCGCCGACACTGGCTGCACAGGCCCGGGGCCACGATGCCGGAAGACTATGCGATACGGGCAACCCCCCCCCCCCCCCCCCCTCCTATCCCCGCCGATGCGCCCAGACGCTTGCCAGGTGGCAAACACACCATCGGTGCGTGCCGCGGCCGGCAGCCACGGCGCGCGTACGCATGTGGGCGCGGAGCCAGACCGATGTCGCGCTTCTGCGTGGCTGTAGCCGCGACTTGCATTGCCGCCCCGTGGACTTTGGTTCGCGGATGATTTGCAGCCGTTTCTATGGGTCGCGAGGGTCGCCATTGGGCTCGGTGGCGGGGGGTGGCAGGGGGGGCTCGCTTCGATAACGGCCAGCTGTCCTGCTCCTTTCCATCGAACTCGCAAGACGCGGTCGATAGTGCGCGCGCGCGCACGCAGAGAGGGCAGGCGGGTACCGGTCCACCGCGAAGAAAACCACCGCGACGGCGGAATCGACCCCCGCGGCCCGGGAAGCGCAGGCTGGGAGGGGGGGAAGGGCGGCGTCCGAGCCCAAGCAGGAGAGCGACGGAGGAATAGGGGCTCACCAGGCACTAGCGGCAGATCATTAGGAGAATTGGGAGGACTTGCAAGGGGGCGCCAGGGTGAGGACGAAGGAACAATTCTAGAAAGCGCGCGCCGGCGATGATGACATCGAGCAGCATACGGGCCAACTGAGACGCTTCCGGTAGTAGCCGACCGTCATACCTACAACTATCCATAGTACACGCCCAGGGAAATGTGCAGCGAGGCTGATCAAGCATGCGTGACCTGGGCAACGGCCATTGCCCAGATAGGATGCGACGGCAATTGGCGTGGCAACCGAGCCGTCGGGACTATTGCATGCATGTATGCGCGCCGTGTCTTGGATTTATGTAGAGAGAGAGAGAGAGCATCGTGAGTTATCCTCTTCATTGCCATCCAAGAGCCGAATACACCGCACAGCGATCAATTCTTTTTTTTTCTCTCTCGGTCATCCTCTTTTTTTTTCCCTTCCTCCCCCTTGCCCCCTCCCCCCCCTTTGCCGGCAGCCATGGATAGTTGTCCCCAGCCGAGCCGTGGCATGGGAAGCCGACAACGCGTTGCCGGAGGTGACGAGGCGATGTGGGCCAAGCTACAGATTGGCAAATTTCCATCGGGCCCTGGCCCATCGAAAACCCGGTCCCCTTGACCACAACCAAGGTGTCGGGGCGTGTGAGAGCACAGGTATGCATAGCATAGGGCGGACGCATGACGCGATGGACAGGGAGACACATGCAGCCGGGCCGTGATGGTTGTCACCGGGCCGGCCGAGGGCGTCGACTGCCTGAACCAGACCGGACGGGCGCCTCACGACGGCAGCAACTTCACTTCACGATAGTGCGTGATCAGTCGGGAGACAGGCAGACAGGCAAGGCAAAGTATCTGCCACATGGAGCGACAAAACGAATGGTAGGGAGGGGGGGGAGGGGTAGCAGTCGAATTGTATAGACGACGCGCACGCACGGTGGTACCCGGGGCAGTGCCGGCAGGGGAAATCCAAAGATTTGGGAATGGAGCTTGGTGACGGGCCGGAAGGGCGGGCTCCCGGGCTTGTCCCAACTGGGAAAAGTGTACGCCAGCATCCAGAGCGTGCCGGATGCCCCGTCAACCAGTAGCGGCTGTGTGCCCGGCCAGCTTCTGGAACTATTCAAAAAAAAAATCTTGTCGTGGGCACTGTGGAGAGGAGGCAATTGATCTGGTCTTTGCGGCTGATGCCAGGCCGATGGCTTGACGTCGTGAGGTAAAGGAACAAAGCGGCGCGTGTAAGCAAGCGCTCAGGACGGGGGCCATGGCTGTGTGGTTGGCCACCGCAGCCGTGGTGAGCCAGGGTCATGTTGCCAGAGTCGCAGCCCGCGGCCTTGCTCTCTGTTCTGGTAGGGATACCCGTCGAGCGTCGCAGCATTCTAGAAGGAAGATGAGATGGCGATCAATCTCACTCTGATCTAGAGCCTTGATCTGACTTTGCGCTGGTCCCCGTGGCTCGGTGCGCCTCCTTTCGGTGCAAACGAGCGAAGAGGTTCCGTGGCTTGGCCTGGCAACCCGCGGATGGCTGTTATTAGCGGTTGGTTCACAATCTGGGCATACGACAGGCCCCCGTTGTGCAGGCGGGTAGGCATCACGCACGTGAAGCTTCCCGTCTGCTCCTCTACCTGCCAACCGACTCGTTCCATGCTGCCGACGACCTGCCGGCCAGCCACGCATGTACGGGAATGGTTTACCCCCTCCCCTCCTGGCAGCCGTCCCATCTCGGCTCCCGTCCTTTTGCCCGGTTCGAGCACGTAGGGGCCGCGGCGCCAGCAAGCCGTTGCTGGAAATACGGGAGATGCAGGGATCAAGCCGGCTCTGTGCGTCCTGTCTTTTGGCGGCCTCGCGCCCGTGCCTGCGCCTGCGCCTCAGGTCGTTCCCCATGTATTCCCTGTCCCTGTCCCATTGTCAGGTTGCGCAGCCGAACCAATATGCGCCTGTATGTCCCAGGATGTGTATGCGACAGTGGGCGGTAGCAATGGGGAACCGCAGACGACGCACAGCGATAGTCTGTAGCTTGGCAGACGGGCGGCGGAACCTCTCATCTGGGGCTTTTATTACGATGGCTATGTAGCATGGCTCAGGCACGCGTCGCTGATACTCACCGGCCGGGTCGGGCCATGCAGGCATGTCCTCGACCACGGGCGACACAGTGCCCCCCCGTTGCACACGAGGGGCGCCGATGCGATGTCACTTGGGAGGGGGGACCCTGAAAGAGGTAGAGCGAGGCCATTTCGTCGTCATACGGGGACGAATAGCATCTTTTGGGGGCCAAATGGAATCCGGACTGGGGTTCTGTGCGGATCATCACCCCTCTGCTTGCTATTGTTGTTGGGCAGAGGGGCAGGAGGATAATAATTAAGTCGGGCTCAACCCGACCACTTTTCTATAACGGCGTGGACAAGCCCTCAACCTCGACCGACCAGGACAAGGTTGCCGGATACCCCTCACATCTTCTGTTGCCCATCATCCGTTCCAACCCAACTAACTGCCCACGCGCAGCGCACGCACCACCGTCCCCGGGAACAGACTTTCCACCAGCATCGCAGCACAAAGGCAAAACAGTGCCAGTGAGGAAGGGACGAGCCGCTTGACTCTCGTAAGCTCGGCCTGCTGACTCGGCGGCCGTCGGCTCGCACCCCGGACGAGACGACCACGCCGCCGCGACACGTCTCGCGAGGTCTGGTCTGTCTGGAGTCTGTGTCCGGAGAAACAGGCGATCAGCGGGAGAGCGCGGCGCCCTGAGCAGTCAGTCAAGTTGCGTTGCGGTCCCACAGTTGAACTGTTGCCCTCTACCCTAGGGAGAGGGAGAGACCCAGAGAGCCCGAGCCATTGGCGTCCCCAGCTGTCCAGCATTGACGTCTAAGTGCCCGCCTGGAGTTCCACCCGCTCACTGGCCGCCACCACTCGCACACCCCGTCCGCCAGCCCGCTCGCTCGTCCAACCATTGATTCCCATCCCTACTCCTAGGACCTGACCCCTCTGGCCTCCTGTCCAGTCGTTGACGGCGTCCCCTTTTGCGGGCAGAGTTCCTCCCCGGCCAGTCCATTTCATTAGAGTATCATCCCTCGTTGCCATCCGAGCCCCCCCCCCCCCCCCCCCCCCCCATCGACCTTACCGCACACCGCACTGAGGCGATTCAAGACCTGCGATTTTGTCATCCGAGGCCCTCTCACTTCGTCCCTCCCCCCTTTTTGCGACCAGTAGTACACTCGCTGTGCGTGTGCGGTTGGGTGTATGCGCACGCTGTTGTGTGTTTGTGTGTATGCGTGTGAGTGCAGCCTGCGACCCAAAGAGTCAGCCACAGACAGGAGGTACACACGCCCCAACCCAAACCCACTCCTCCCACGGGCCCATTTTGCGTGCGTCACGCTCACAGGGCCATCCATCCATCGCTGTCCATCAGAAGTACCGCCTGCACCAGCACCCAGTCCCGGCAATCAGCAACCCGCCGCAGAAAGAGACGGACGGAATCGCTGCACGCTGCACTAGAGCAGAAAATCGGCTCCCGGGGTCTGCACGCCCAAACTGTGTTTTCCTCCCGCAGACATTTTTTTCTTCGTGCACCAACCAGTCAGACGTCCATCCCACGTTCCGCCCCCCCCCCGGTCCATACTCCCCTCGTGCTCGTCGCCCACGACGACGACTGGCCGGAAAAGAGTCTTCAGGTGCTGGCCGAGACTGGCGGCTGTTCAGGAAGACACTTCTCCCTCTTCACATCATCACCACCCACACCCTCCTCGCCCGACCTGTCATCTCTGGGTTTCCGTTGGTGTTTCGCAAAAAAAGGGAGTGCGGCTTGACCACTCGGCACCCTGCATATTCAGTTGACCCAAATCGGATCCATCTGGGCACAGAGCCAGGCAGCCTGCCAGGGCACTACCGCCCTTTTCAGCTCGCTTGCTCTCCAATCGACTTTGGGCCCGGTCTTGGTCTGCCTACCTCTTTACCTACTACTACGTCGGCCACCGCGCAAAGCCGTTTGCTTGTTGCTGCTGCTGCGCTGCATTCTTGGGACTCGTCCCGTCTTCTCTCCGACTCGTTCGAGCCCACTTCTTCTCTTCACCTTGTGGCCTTCCCTGCATCGAGCAAGCGAAGCCATCTTGGCCCCATCCCACATCTCCAACCCTCCCACAACCCCCCCCCTCCAACACCGCCTTGTCTCTCCAGCAATAACCATCGGCAATCCTGGTATCGGGCCTGTCGTCTCCCACCCCAGTCGTTGCTCTCGTTTCCTGCCACGACCCGACCTACCAGAGTCGCTTGCTCGCGTCGCGTCACTCGACTGCCGGCCCTGAGCGACATTTTATTCTCTCCCCAATCGAGGACATAGGGACCTGCAGTCTGTCCGCTGGAGGCCACCACCAGCAGTTGAGCTGCGTTGTCCCCCGGGTTTCGACACCACGACTCGTTTTTTTCCCTCCCGGCCCCTGCCCGTACCCGCCGTCATGAATCAACAACAGCACGAAATGTACTACGATTACCCATCGCAAGCGAACCGGTCGCCCGGCTCAACAAGGCAGGGCTATGCCACGGTCGGTCTTGGCTCCGGTCTACAGGGCTATCGCGGCCAGCGGCCCGGCCTTGACGCCATGAACAGCCCCCTGGGCTCGTCGGCCCTCTACTCTTCGGAGGACGGCCTTCGGAGCGGTGCTAGCTACAACGCGCATAACCGATATGACCGACTGAACCCCAACGGCATGCAGTCCAACCACATGATGGATAACGACCAGACCTGGGCCTACAACGGCGCGGTGGCCACTTTGAACGGCCCCCTGAATGGCAACCACCGCCTCGGTGGGCGCAACGTCCGGGGCCGGGCCGCACTCCCTCAGGTTGGTTCCTATCCACCGGCGAGTCAAGAAGTAATGGATGCTAACCGCCTCGGCAGACTTGGACCGAGCAGCCCCAGCAGAACCTGCACCCTATGGGCCAGATGGCAGACCCCAACATGTACATGAACGAGAACGAGCATGATCTGGCGGCTCTGGCCGACTCGCGGGGCCTCTCGACTCCCATCTCCGGTGATGCCGAGCAGCTGATCCCCACGGCCATCGTCATCAAGAACATTCAGTTCCAGTGCCGCAAGGAGATCCTTCAGGGCATCATGGCCTCGCTCAACCTCCCGCAGCCATACGCGTTTAATTACCACTTCGACAAGGGTGTGTTCCGCGGTCTCGCCTTTGCTAACTTCTCGACGCCCGAGGACACGGCCATCGTCATCCAGAAAATGAACGGTCTGGAGGTCATGGGACGCAAGCTACGCGTCGAGTACAAGAAGATGCTGCCCCAAGAGGAGCGCGATCGCATCGACCGCGAGAAGCGTGAAAAGCGCGGCCAGCTCGAGGAGCAGCACCGTGCCCCCCTCCCCATGCACCAACAGTCGGCGCTGCAGGCCCTGGGCGTTAGTGTCAACAAGCAGCCCGGCGGCGGATCGCCTTTGCGTGAGTATCTGGGTGTCCCGTATGCCCAACGTATCGCTAACTTCCCTACCGCAGGGGATGTGGACCTGAATGACCCGGCCACCCTGGAATTCTACACGCAGCTCACGCTCTTCAAGAACGACCCATCCCGTGAGGCGTTCATCTTCCCTCCGGACGTGGCCCCGGAGCAACGGCGCCAGATTCACATTCTCGCCCACAACATGGGCCTCGAGCACAAGTCGGTTGGCGAGAACGACCGGCGCCAGATCCAAATCATGAAGCGCGCTCAGAACTCGCCGCCCGCCTACCAGCAGGCGCAGTTGCCGCCCAATGTGTCTTGGGAGGACCACCGACGCGGCCTAAGCCGAGCTGCCACCTTTGATTTCGCCGAGTCCCGCGTGGGTGCCGGTAGCTACCATACGCTCAACCGACAGGGGCCGACCTTGGAGGTGCCCGGCAGCCCCGAGAACGGCATCCCGAGCAACCTCCGGGCGGCCAAGAGCTTCGCCGACCTGCGCACCCACAGCCCCAGCCCCGCCCTCTCGGGCTCCAGCTACGTCGGGCTCGGCAATGGCCTCGGGGCCTCGCGTTATGACTACACAACCATGTCGACGCCCCCCAACCTGACGCCCACGTCGGCCCAGAACGCCGCCTCGAGCACCGACGCCCTCCTCTCGGGCAACATGGGCAACCTGAGCCTTGGCTACGACGCCAACGCCTCGCACCTCCGCACCCGGGAGGCCCCCGGTGCCATCGGTAGCCAGCGTCCCGGTGCCAACGGGGGGGCCGCGGGCCGCAACGCACCCGACCGCCAGCCGCGCGGCCCTGAATGGGGTGAAGCGTTCAACGGCCGCAGCCGGGGTCACATGCAACGTGGTAGCGGTTCGTTTCCCCTCCCTTTTTCTTTCTGGCTTACACCCAACTGACTCTTTCCCTGCCAGACTCGTCGGATGCCGGACGAAGCTCCGCCGCATCGCGTTTCCGTTGAGCCCTTCCGCCGCTCCTTCCGCCCCCTATCAAGGCGTCCCACACCAGCCACCCTCCACCCGGACGAGACACTCCTATGAGAGACGACTTACGACACTTAGAGAGAATTGATGCCGCCGGCCGATTACCGCCGTCTTCTCCTGCAGGCCAAGCATCGCGGCCTCTGCGGAATTACGACTGAGCACGACATGACGTCTCACCTGCCTTCCCAGTGGCATTGACTACCCCTAATAGCACATTGTAATATGACATTTTCGGTTTTTGGTTTTTCTGTTATTCTTGATGGGAGTGGGTCTGGAAGTCTGTGCTCCGGCCGCCGCCTCGGCTTGTACGGGGACAACAGCATCATTGCGAAGCCACGATGGAGCGGAGGGTGGCGAGACGGGCAAGGCGAGGAGGGGCCGACGGAATGCGCACCGCCATTCTATACTACTATACCCTATTTTACGATGACCGACGCCACACACCACGTGCGACCACAAAACGTTACCCTGGATACACCACCATACAGCGACTACATGGGCGACCATTCACGGCATCACGACGCAGAACTCTCCCACCCTCCCCCCCCACCTACTACACCCTCTCGGGATTCCGTAGGGTCCGGACTTGGCGCAGAGTCTTGGCCCCCCCCCCCCCCCCTCTGTGGAATCTACTCACGATGGTTACGTTGTTACGACGCATACGCACATCATTAGATGGCAAACGCGATGCTGGTTGGCTGGCTAGCTGGCAATGAGAAGCCTAATATAATCATGCCCTATCAAGGACCTTTTGGGGGACCTGCCGGCAACCGACCTACCTGGCTTCCTGCCGGAAAACAAGATACGAAGAACGAAGAAAAAGTATGATGAGGGCAGCGGTGGTGGGGAGGGCAAGGTGGCCCGCTGTCAGGACGACGAGAATGAAAGTGGAATGTGTGATGCGGTGCGCCGCTAGGGTGTCTTGGTTTGTCTCGGGTGAGAGTTTTTTACTGCATTTCTGTGTATATCAGCGCATCATTTGGGTTTTCTACGCCCTGGTTCGTCCGATCTGCGGCCTATCTGCTTGCCCGAATTGCCTGCCTTGGCGAGGCGCGTGTCTTTCTCTCCTGATTGCGCTCGTGTCCGACTCTTGCTATTGTATCCTTCTCTCCTTTGAGTCTCCTAATAACATGAAACTCTTCCCTCACGCATCGTAAGGATCGGGGCATGACTTCTAGCGACGCACAATTAGGCGCGAATAGGGGGGCGGACAGTTTTCCTGGTGGGAAAGAGTCACACTCGCTTAAAGGGGGAGGCGAAATGTTCGAGGCGTCCTGCCGGATTTCTCTGAAACGGTTAGCGAATGCGCTGTACCGTATCGCTCGTGATATACCCATTGGTAGGTGATGGGCCATATCACGGCATGGCTTTCGGGCGGCGTGGGATGACTTGACACCAAGAAGACGCGGCCGTGGGCGGATGGCTCGGTCCTTGACGAGGCATCAAACCGTAGTGACGCCACCCGGTGCTCAGCTTATCTGGGCCGTCAACTCGGCGCCCCCGCGTCGCCAGGGCTCTTCCACGACCTTCCAAGCCAATGCGTACGACTTGGTTCTCCCATCTGCTTGCTCTCCGTGACCTCGCGCCCGTACTTTCTCTTCCAACGTGCCGAAGCTCGAGCGCAGTTCCGACACGACAGTCCCTTGCTGGCCGGCCTACCGCGCAGCGAGCTCGAGCAGCCGCGTCGGGGCGTCGTCAGCCATGGGTTGTCCGCCGCTCGGGTTCTTGCTTCGCGGTTCTCCCTTGGTGTCATGTTGTGGGCGGGCGGGTAGAAGGGGAGATGCAGCATCGCCAACCGCCGCATCGCCTCCTGACCCCCCAGCCGGTGGTTGCGACCATTTCCCACCCGTCCGGCTTTCTCCCGTTCCCGGGTCCCGCCACCATGGCCACGCTGCGGCCCGCCGCCATGGAACTTTACGACATGCAGGTCTCGGACGCCCGCCCGAGAACATCGAGGGGTCCTTGACCCCGGCACACCGACTCCAGACGAGCTGAAAGAACGCATGGTGCCTAGATGCATGTAATCGGTGCGTTTCTGCAGGCAGGCTTGGACGCCCCTCCCACCCGATGTCATGTCTGCTTGGACCGTGCCTGGCACCGCTGCCAGGGAAAGAGGACGCGGAAGGACGACGAAATGTGACCGTGGGCGGTGCCGCGGCACCGCCACCACAAAACGGCGCCTGGCCGCCTCGTCCCGCCCCCGCGAGGTCGAAGGTATAAAAATAGAGGCGATACCTCGTTGCGCCGGAGCACAACAGGCCGGTTCCAGTCACACAAGGTACTCTGCCTCCGTCTCCCGGTAGCCATGCGCAGGCCAACGGCGGCAGCAGCGACAACCGCATGCTTTCGCGCAGGGGAAGCCCACCGGAGGGGTCTCAGCCACCTGTGTCAGAAACCGAGCAGCGTCTGACGTGGTTCCTGGGACGCATAAGCGGCTGATGGCCTTGGCTGCCGCTCAAAACCCCCCCTACGACGATACGCCGCATGCCGGCAAGCGGGGAGGGCCGACAGGTAGCACCCAGCTTCCGAGCGCCAGGTGGGAGACTATTCGTACCTTGCTTTCGTCCCGGGCCGCGCAGGAAGACTACTGCTCCGATATTCAGGTAGCGTCATTGTACGACCTTGAGACACCATACCGTGGGCCTGTCGTCTCCATTGGGCCCTGGATTGGTCCCTGATGAACCACTCTAAGGAAAGTGGGAGCTCAGGGCCTGGTCGGCCCCCCCTACACGATATACCGAGAACAAAGGGGTTGATCATATGGCCCAGGTCCTGCGGTGAGTCCTACATAGCCACAAGAGAGCAGGATCCGTCGCACGAGGCGACTACATGATAACCGACAACAAGGACACGGGGGAGCTCCGCACAGAGGTGAGACGGAAACCCGACGCGGTGCCTTGCGTCGCCATGAGACGAGATTACCAAGATGCAGTAGGATAAGTCGGGGCCGGAAAGCCATGTGGTGCCTGGTCATTCCCGTTCGTCCACCGTCGAATCTCGAGGGTGCGAGTGGCGCCGTCGTGACTTTTGCATAGCCCACATCCGTCTTGCTCGGGCTAACTTGCGTTTCCTATGGATTGGCAGGGCCGGCAGCGGCGCCACGCTTGTTTGGGCTCTTGTGCCACCCATAAGGCCAATGGCCGTTGATCTCGAAGAGGGCGCTCGCCTATTGGTGATGGGGGCGGCGTATTGAAGGGTACCTGGCAGCTCTCAAATCCAATTCAGTTACGGAGCATCTTGTCCAAGAGTTGGTGACGCTTTCGTGCCACCACAATGCCTGCGCCATGGCTCCAGGGCCGGAAAGCAAACCGGCGACTGTCCTGTGAGAATATAAGACGGCGGTCCACGACTGCCTATCCATTCAGCTCCGCCTAGCAAGCAAGCCAGAGCTGAGCAAGGGGATGTCTTCACCTATCACGGAAATTCCGGGTCACAAAGTCGATCCGGTATACAGTGGGGAACGCCATTTGACCCAACTTGAGAGTGGAAGGGAGATTCAAGACGACAAGATGAATTCGTCCATGCAGGGCGAAGAAGGTCGACGGGCCAACGAATCAAAAACACGACCAGCCGCGGACTGGAAAATATCGCGCGACGAGCTCCTCATCATTGTTTCCCTCTCCATAATCAACATGGTCGTGGCGCTGGACTCGTCCATCATCGTCACGGCTCTCAGGGTGAGCATCGGCATCGGCCGCTTCAGCACTCGGGCTGGGTGCGAATCAACTGACACCGAATGGCAGACCATAACGGTAGACATCCGAGCCGACACGACGCAGGGCTTCTGGATCGGGACGTCATACCTACTGGCCTCGACGGTCGTCATGCCGCCGGTCGCCAGCGTCAGCGCCATCTTCGGCCGTCCGCTCTGTCTGCTTCTCTCCCTCTGTGCCTTCACGCTGGGCAGCCTCCTCTGCTGCGTGGCACGCTCCGTCACACTGCTCCTGGCCGGCCGGGCCGTCCAGGGCACGTAAGTAACCCCGCTGTTCCTATCGACCCGTTCGGCCCAGATACCTCGGGCCGTATTCTCCTTAATCACTGTTTCTGGCGCCCGGGCTAAAGGGCTTCGATACGGCTTTTGAGAAAGCTACTGATTCCGAATGTACAGGGGCGGTGGCGGCATCTGGGTGGTGAGTTTATTGTTACTGACGGACCTCGTGCCCATGCGTCATCGGCCCAGGTGGTGGGCTGTCATATCGCTCGGCTGGGCTGTGGGCTTGATCGTGGGCCCGCTCATTGGGGGCCTTCTCGCTCAACACGCCACGTGGCGATGGGTTTTCTACCTGAACTTCCCGTTCTGCGGCTTCGGCTTGGGGGCATCTCTGCGACTCCTACCGCCGCAGCGGCCACGAGGGGCCAAGGAGGCGGCTCAACTGTACGAGAAGCTGGGCAGGGTCGATTGGGTGGGCGGGGCCGGCTTCACAATTGCATTGGCATTGTTCTTGTTCGCCATCACCTCCGCGGGTGCCCAGTTCGAATGGGACAGCGTGCAGATCGTGGTGCCGCTCGCGATCGGTTTCATAGGTCTGGTGGCCACGGGGGTGTGGGAGGGCTTCTATGCCGAGGAGCCCATGCTGCGGCGCAGTCTGTTCAATAGCACGAGTGCCAAAATCGCCTATCTGGGCGGCTTCATACAGGGCATTGTGGTCAGTCAACCGTTCCGCTTACGCTCGGCGCCAAGAACCCCCACGGCTGACCAAGACGGCAGCTGTACGGCGAGAACTACTACGTCCCCTTCTTCTTCCAGGCACTCAAACAAAGCACGCCGGTCCAGGCCGGCGTGTGCCTCCTTCCCGTGATGCTTTTCCTCATCCCCAGCGGGGCCGCGACAGGGGCACTGGTCAGCCAGCTGAACAACTTTCGATACGCCATTTGGGTGGGTTGGGCCTTGGTCACCGTGTCGTGCGGCCTGCAGCTCCTCTGGCACGCCAGCACGCCCACGGGCGTCTGGGTCACGACGTTGATCACCATGGGAATTGGCCACGGCGCCGTTCTGAACGCGCAGACCTTCGCCTGCCAGGCGCTAGCGGGGGCACGCAACGGCGAGGTCGCGGCTGCGACGGCCATGTATGGCTTTGTGCGGCAAATGGGGTCCGCTGTGGGCGTGAGCATCGGCAGCACGACGTGGCAGAATGTGGCGGCGCGCAGGCTGGACACGCAAGGCCTACCGCGCGATGTCGCGTTCCATGCCGAGGGCTACGTCGAGCAGCTGCCCCGGATGGCCGCCGTAGTAGATGCGTTTACGGGGGGCTTCGAGGGCGTGTGGGCCGTGCTGCTCGGGCTCGCAGGTCTCGCATTTCTCCTAGGCTTCGCCATCCGCCATGTCGACATGCACCAGGCCGGAGACGGGTCGAGGCGGGAGGCCTGCGAGATGTCGGGCGACCTCGATTCAGGAAAAGGACCACAAAGCCATGGGTCCAAGATGGAGCTGCGTGAGCTGGGCCTCCCGGGCAAGGCTGAGTGCCTAGGCTAGCAGTTGGCGGTGCTCAGCTCGTCGCTGGGCAGTGTGGCGAGACACGGAAACATGGCTGAGTGAGGCGAGGCGACGTGATCGGCCAAGGTGTCCGCTCCACTCATCAGCCAGTCAATCGGCTGGGCAATCCCTCATGTTCCCATCTCGATCGTCGACCCCGACGACTACAACCTCTATTTTGAGCGCCTGGTGGTTTTTCCGTCAGCCAATCGGGTTTCTCCTTGTCGGCGGGTGGCGTGGCTCGCCGCGTCTCTTGGACTGCTCGGCTGCATGACTGGTCCGGATCGAGTGAAGCCGTCGTCAGCACGACGGTAGGCAGCCAAGAGTTGATGGCACTGCATATTGCGGGGCCGAGGCATGGTAGTCGGGCAAGGAGGTGTCGACGGGCAACTGTGAGCACGCGACACCGCTGGCAGGCGATCGGGAGCCCTCCAGCCGTCTCCTCACTGGCCGGATGCCGGACGGCTAGCAGCTGGGCGCCTGGCCTGTGAAGTTGTAAACGGACTGGTCAGTCGGACGGGGGGGGGGGGGGGATGAGTGTGGGAGGCGAGAAGGCAATCCCCCTGCCGAGATAGCCGTGTCGGCGACTAGCGGTTGGTTTTGCCAAACAGCCCAGGATTCGGGCCCTGGCCTTCCTGTTTGCTGATGATGGAATCCCTTTGCAAGCTGATCGGTCGTCCGCCCCCCCCCCCCCCCCCCTCCCCTCCCCTCCCTCCGGCCGCACGCAGGCCGCTGAGATGAGGAGGACATGAGCCGTTCGCCAAGAAAGAAAAGACGGGCTCACGGGCAAGGGACAGCTCCATCGTCTTCCCTTGTTCCCCACACACAACGATGCCGCCTTCCGTTGGCCAACCGTCCGGACTGGGCACTAATTACAAAGGGTGGGCCTTGGTGACGTCGCCTTATGCTCTCCAGACTTTTTGCGTCAAGGACCAGCTGTTACGTACAATGTACTCCCTGCCTGCCTCTGATCCATCGATACCACTGCCACTTCCTCAACTCCCCCGTGCGAGGCAGGCAGCCGCCGAGCGATGGCGACCCGGCACTCCGCTTTTCCATGGCGCGAAAGGCCCCCAGAGGATGCCCAGCCGGCGTGGTTGTCTGACCATCCACCCATTCGTGGCCGCCGGTGGTTCCACCCAACGTGGACAACGTCCTGTGGTGCGTGAAACGACGAGTGATGGGAGGCCAGCCACCGGCCCGGCGGCTCGGCTGCTCGGCTGGGCTGCTGCTGGGCTCGCTGTATACACCTAGGCACGCAGACGGCCAAACGTCACAGGCACGCAGGCAGGCCGCAGGGGCCGCTTCGTATCCTGCGACTCAAGGGGGCTGCCGGGGCCTTGGTCCAACAGCCGCTGGGCAGGTTGGCAGGTTTCACGCCACGGCGACGACGAAACCGAGAGCCGAGAACTGGCAGGCTCGCCGCCCATGGATGGATCCGCCGCACTAGCAAGCAGCACGCGGCACTACCAGGCAAAAGCACGGGGGAGGCTGCGCCGGGGCTAGACGGGGGTGGCGGGGGTTGGCGGGACGGGCAGGGGAGGCGAGATCGTCATCGAATTCCTGTGTACATTGCTGGGAACGGCTGGGACACCAGGCCCCCGGGTGCCCTGGGCCCGCGGTCCTGCCCAGCACTGTCCTGGCGGTGCCACGGCCCCAGGTTACCGGGAGGGGGAAACCGTCACCATTCCCGGCACCACCAAGCCTTGCCGATGACGAATCCTGACCGTGAGAGACCGGCTTGGGTCTTGGCCGTGTTGCCCTTTGGGCCAAGGAGCACGCCTTGGTCCCAAAGCGAACGAGAGGACGGGCGGTATTAAAGCACCCGTCCGCTCGCCCTCCCAGCAGCAGTCATATCTTCACTCCTGCATCCCATCCCTCCCGCGTACTCGAAGCCAGCTCTGTTCCCGCAAACCTTCACGCACTTCAACCCTTACCCACCAACACCCACACTCAACCCACCTTCAAGATGCAGTTCAAGACCCTCTCCGCCTTCCTGGCTACCGCCGCCTTGGCCAACGCTCAGGTTGGTGACGCCGTCACCTCGGTCGTCGGCGATGCCGGCAACATTGTCTCGGTCATCACCGACGGCGCCGGCAACGCGGTCAGCACCGTCACCCAGGCTGTTGGTGGTGCCGGTTCGACCGCTGTCGACGGCGCCTCGTCGGTTTTCGTCCCGAGCGGTACGTCTGGATCTTCCTCGGCCGCTTCGACCACCGTCACCTCGAGCATCGAGGCCACCAAGACGGAATACACCGGCAGTGTGACTATGCCCAGCGGCTCCAACTCTGGCTCCGTCACCCAGCCCCAGCCCACTGGCAACACCGAGCCCACGACCACGAACATCAGCGGTACCGATGTCGTCCTCGTGCCCACCGGCACTCAAACCACCACGACCGACGCCTCCGCGGCTACCGAGGAGCCTGACGAGAACGCTGCCCCTGCGGCTGCTCCCTTCATGGGCGGTCTTTTGGCTGCTGGCCTCGCTGCCGCTGCCATGCTGTAAGCGCCTAGACTTATAACCTCGCCACCACCAGCGCGCCCATGGATCTTTTCGGCGCGCGATAAAAACGAACACGCACGAACTGTTATGATACCACTGTTGTTTTTATCCGAGCTTGCTTGCGTCGCCACGCCGGAGGGAGCACCGTCTCGGAGAGCATGGGATGGAGATGGGGAAACACCCCGCATTTAATACAGCGTTTTTGACGAATTATCACACTTGAACCGTGTCGTCCCGTTAGACCTAATTAATGCATTGCCTTTCACGCACGCCCCCGTGTTGCATCCGTCCCATGTGCTCCACGCCCGACCTTTCGTGTGAAGCCGACTCGGTGGTCGTGGCCGGGAACGGGGGTCAGCGCCACCTGGACAATCCCCTGGCTCGAGGGAGGGGTGCCGGGAGGTTGAGCTTAAGCGCGGTGTCAGTGAAAGTACCACACGTCAGCCGCATCTGGCCCGCCCGATCAACCCAGCCAGGGCGCGTCCCATCCGCAGCATCGCACGAGCTCGGCCTGAACTCCCTGGCCGGCTTGCCCGCCGTGCCAAGTTGGCCGGTCGCACCCGATGACGTCATGCCACCGTCCAGGCCGCGCGGTCCTGGGGGCGTGAGGAGAGGGCAAGCACTAGCCGCCAATACGAGCGGCGGTTGCCAAACGAAGCAAGCGTGCGCGCTCGCTGCATCCACGATGCAAGCGGCGTCCCCTCGGCCTGGCAGGGGAACGAACATAGCCCCCCGGCGCCCGCCTCCGGGCTAGCCCCGTGGAGGATCGTCGCCGGTAGGATCCTCCCGGAGGGCGGATCGGACGGAGGGGCGGGATGGAGCCTCGCAACCTTGCGCCGGCGGCAAAGGCGGACAGCTGACCGCCAGCTGCACGCGGCCACACCCCCGGGGGCCAGGGCGGGAAGCGCACCAAACGTGCCAACAGGCCACGATGCCCTTTTTTTGCCCGTGGCAACGCGGGACAGGCGGCCAGCCGGGGGCAGCCGGGGGCAGCCCATCCCCGTGAGCCCACGAGGGAGGCGGGGAGAGACGGAGAAAGATCCCCGGTCCTCCAGGGCCCGTGCAGAGCGAGTGCGACGACAACGGGATGATAGGTAGTCACTTGGCGTCTGCCAGTGGAGGCGGGCCCCTGTTCGTCCTTTGGGACTCTTCCGGCGGGCCCACCCCCCATGGCCCAGCGGACCAGGGAACCCTCACTGGGCAGCGGCCAGATCAACTGCCCGGCCGGGAACATACATATCGATGCTCCTTATCCATGGCGTGCGGATCAGAAAGGGGTTCAGGACCATGCATGCGCGCCGGCCCCCTGCGCAAGCCGTCTTTTTTTTTTTTTTTCCAGCCGATCTCCATCCCCGTCCCAGCCTCCCTCTCCTCGTCGGCCGCGTCAAAAAGCAAAAAAATGGAGGCTCTTCTCTCCCTGCCGGAGCACGGGGAGCCGGGCAGCCGGGGTGGGCAGGGAAAAAGGAGATGGATTGTGAGAAATGATGGCCGAGTTCGCCATGGCTTGAACTTACCCCCCCCCCCCCCCCCCCCGCACGCGCGGCATCGGCCCACCACGAGATTGCTGCCTTCATGCGCGGCTCAACATCAACAAAAAGAACAGGGGCCGAAGCCAAGACCCGGCCGGGGGTCGCGTTTTGCCCCCTAAACCAACCCCGGCCCCCGATGCCGCCGCAGCGGCATCGCACGATTCTTACCCCTGCGCGGGCATGGGGACAGGTTGGCCAGGACCGTCGGTCGCCCGGGGGGGAGGAGGGCGGGTTTTCCTTACCTTACACACCGCCGCCTTCGTCGCACGCCCGTCCCGTCCCATTGGGATCAAGGTACGTGGCCAGCCTTGGCCTGAGCTTACACGCGACCCGCCCGTACCCGGCGCCCTCCCGCTTCCGTTCCCCTTTTTCTTCCCTTGACTCGTAGAAGTAGCAGGAAGGCGCGTTGCCCACTGTGTCAACCAGGCCCCCGATGGGCCGCACGCCATTCAAGAGGGGGGGGGGGGGGGGGGGGGGTCGAAGCCGGGCATGTTGTTGAGCCGGACGTCGCGGCACGGGGGGCAGGCAGCGCGTCACCCGCAACCTACCTGGCGGGTTTTCCGCTCCAAGTTCTGCCAGATAACGTACATGCCGTCCACCTGGCCATAGTGCAGGTAGAAGCCGGGCACGAGCGGCGGGAAATGGACGCCGCCGGCGGGGTCGCCTCCTGCTCATCCCACGAAAGGCCGCCGTCGTCCGTCCGGCGCCACGCAGGGGGTTTCCGATGCGCGGCTGCAGCCGCGTGCCTGGGCGAGAAAGCAGAGGCAAGACGCAAAACGTACCAAGGGTAAAGTGGCGGCCGCCGTGGGGGCCGCCGCCGAGGCCGGCCGCCTCGGGCCAGCGGTGATCCGCCCGTAGGGTGGCTTGCACCACGGCGACGCTACCGCCGGCGGCGGTGGTGGCTTCGGTGGTGGCTTCGGGGGTGTTACGGAGACTGGACCCTAAAACCGGCCGAGTCAACAGATCCTGATCCATGGCAAGCGTCTTAGTGGAGGGGGTTTCCCGGGTAACCCGAGGCTACTACGACAGAGCCCAGGAGCAACGAGGATCACGGCCGGAGGGGTTCGGCCGTCGAAAAAGGGACAGTGAAGAAGGCCCCCTTACAGTGCGCGCAGACGTCCGAGTTCACGTTGCGCTTGAAGTAGCGCCGGTTGTAGGCCAGCGGGTTGGCCGTCTTCGTCGGCCCCAGGTTCCCGCCAGGAACACGAGGCTGAATCGTATAATGGCTCGTGAGTCGCCGGGGACTTGTCCAGGGACAGAGGCAAAGGAGCTGAGGGAGCGCGATCCCAGCCGGCCTTGTCGAGCCACCCATCATCCCCACCATTCGTCCCAGACCTTCGACGAGGTCTGCGTTCCTGGACAGAGGGGGGTGGCCTTCGGTCCACGAATGGTCGTCGTGATTGGGCACCGCCGCCCGCCGGTGACCATCATCACAACCCCCGAACCCCCGTCCGCGATGTCCTCACCGACAAAGCGATATATCGCGCCGACGGATGGTATCTTGCCACCAGGCTAGCCCGCCTCCCCGACATGGCACCGAGTGCCCCTCGGCTGATGCGCCGCTTAGGCCAGCCGGAGCGACGATGAGGAGACCCATTGCGCCCATACTGGGAGCAAAATAGGACCTCTTGCCGAGGCTCCCGCCGGTTATGCCCCACGGAGCCTCCAAGAGCCCTCTACGCCGCGGTCATGCTGCTGCTGGCGCCGGGTCGGCAAGAGGCTGGCCGTTTGTCGCTGCCTCTGTTGTGCTATAGAGCGGCTCGGCCCCGTTGGCGGCGCTACTGGCCCGGCTGGCAGGCTGGCATGAGGCCGGCGGCGGCGGCGGCACGGCCAAACGGAGTCTCCCGTGCGCACTGGGTCCCGCGGCCTCCCGCCCTTACTGCGGCCGACGCCAGGCTCCCTTGAGCCAGCGCCGAAGCCCGGCGCACAGCAACGACCCTCTGGCCGTCCCAGCGCCCGGCTTTCCCAGGCGTCATGGTGCGCTGCTACCGGTTTCGAGGCAATCGGTAGGCAAAGCCAGGCCAGCAGCAAGCGATGGTGGTGTATGTGGGCGGCATCGTTGCCAGGAAGGGGGGCCGGGTCCTTGTGGCGTCAGTTTCGGCCGTGTTATCGCATCTGGGCAGGGGAACCTCCTTGTTGCCGGCCCCGGCCCGGCCCCGGCTCCCTCGTATCCGGCGTCCCGGCGGCGGGAGGGCCCCTTGTCTCCGGCGGGTACCTCAAGAAGCTTCGCGCGATCTTGGTGGGCATAGCTGGGTCGAGAGAACGCAGACCCGGTCGTACGGTGCATCGTCGGCCAACCCGTACGGCGTCGCTCGCACGCCTGGGAACCTTGATGGCACAAATGTAGAAAACACCGAAAAGCCATTTCCTTAACCAGGGCGACTCGGGCCCGTTGTTTTCTCGTGCTCGTTTGTATCGGTCTTGGATTGATCTACTGTCTGGTGTCTAATCCAGGGGCCAACATGCATTAGCAAGTAGTGAGTCCGTCTACCGGCACGTCGTTTCTATCGTCCATGGTCGTCAAATCATGATGAACGGGCGGGGTAGGACGGCCCGAAGCAGCCGTCTCTATCTCCGTCTCGTCTTGCCTTTCTTTTTTGCCCCCCTTTCTTTTTCTGTTCCTCCCGGGCCAAGTTCTGCTCCGCCTTTCCGACAACTCCATCCGGCACCCCCCCCCCGCCATCCGTCTTGTCAATCACACTCTAGTCAAAGACAATGGCGGCCTTGATGGCGGACTTGTTACGGATGCTCTCGAGAGCCTCGCCCCACTGCTCGAGCTTGAAGGTCTTGTTAACAATGCCCTGGGTCTTGATCTTGCCGCTGTCGAGGTAGTCGACCGTGGCGGGGAACATGTAGGTCTCGGAGAAGGAGCCGATGATGGTGATCTCGTCGCCGAAGATCTTGGACGGCGGCCACGTCACGCGGGCCGAGTCGGGGTACACGCCGTAGCACACGAGCTTGCCGCCGCGGCGGACGTAGTTGATGGCGTCCTCGAGCACCTTGGCGCTGCCCGACGCCTCGACGACCACGTCAAAGCCGTACGGGTTGTCCTTCTTGATCTGCTCCCACTGAGGGGTGGCGTCCTTGCGCGACAGCGCGACGTACTTGTCGGCCGCGTCCAGGCTCTTGGCCAGCTCCATCTTGGAGCCCTCGGGGGCCGCAATCGTCAGCTGCGACACGCCGGCATTGCGGAGGAACTGCGCCATCATCAGGCCGGTTGGGCCGGCGCCGATCAGCAGCGCGTGCGAGCCGGCCTTGGGCGCGATCTTCTCCAGTCCGTGCATGGCGCACGAAGCCGGCTCGATCAGCGTGGCGTCGACGTCGGAGAGGTTGTGGATCTTGAAGAGCTTGCCCTGGGGGTACGAGCACTGCGGCGGGGTCAGCGGCTGTGTCCAACGGTGCGAGGAACGGGAACACCGACGTATTCAGCGAAGCCACCGTTCAGGCCCAGCACACCGTGCGCCTTGAAGTCCTCGCAGAGGAGGGCGTCACCGCGGCGGCAGTAGAAGCAGTGGCCGCAGAGCTCCGAGTTGTCAGCAGCCACGCGGTCGCCGACTTGGAAGCCCTTGACGTCGTCGGCCATGGCTGGTACCCGAGTCAGCATGCCACACATGAGAAACCATCTCTGCGCATCCATCTCGTACCCACGACCTCGCCGATGGTCTCATGTCCGGGAATGAGGGGAAACTCGGCGATGAATTCGCCCTCGTGGATGTGCAGGTCGGTGCCGCAGACACCACAGGCCTGGAGAGGAACACGTTAACACTCGGCTTCCCCCCCAAAAAGACGAAAGCGGGGGCGCTGGGCCACTTGCCTTGACCTTGATCAGGATGTCACCGGGTCGGAGGGAGGGCAGGGGCACCTCGACGATGCTCCAGTCCTCGGGCTTCTCGTATCTACGAGCGACGACACGGTGTCAGTTAAGCTTGGCTCCCCTGGGAGGGCCGGGCCCACGGCCGACGCACGAGAGGCCGGTCCGGGGCTGCACCGCTCGTACCTGAGAGCCTTCATGGACTTGGGGAGTTCCGGGGCCATGATGACGAACGGGTGGTTGACGACTGGGTGGAGCGGGGTATAGGGAGAGGGCACGCGGAGGAGCGAAGCTGCGAGGCGCGAAGGGACGGCGGAGCAAAGAGGCAAGAGGCGGAGCACGGGGTGAAGACGAGAGGAGAGGGAGAAGGGAAGAGCAAGCCATGCCGCTGCTCTTATTTACGTGCCGGGCTGGACAGATGGGATTCCCGCCCCAAGCACACAAGTGCCATCCATGCCATCCATGCCATCCATGGCATGCCATGGCATGCCATGGCACGCGGCCTAATCTGGCCTTCTCGGGGCTGGGCACAGAGAGTACCTCGTCGCACGGCGCGTGCTTACACACGGCGCCCCGTTCCTCGTCGCCCCTCCCACCTGCGCGTGGGCACCATGGCCGCGCGCCGCGCGCAGTCTCGCGGCGGTGACGACGATACTCGGCCTCATTTCGCTCTGCCCGGAGCTGGTCTTTACCGCCCATGGCAACGCCGGCCTCCATGCTCACATGCCTCTCGCTCTCAAGGACAAGTTCGTGCCCGTCGGGGCGGGGCAGGCGAGAGCTCTCTCCGCCCCGCGCTTGTGGGACCCCACGAGAGACGAACGAATGCGACGCCATCACAGCCCCGGCACCCCCACCAAGCAAGGCACTTGTCAGCTTGTGGATGGTTCTGTGGGGCTCGCCCGGCTCTTTTCATCGAGCATCATCGTCATTCTGCAGGTAAATTGGCCGACCATTGGGCGGGAGGGGGCGCGAGCACCGCGAGGCAGAGAGGACGAATGTGGGCTCTTTTTTTCTCTTTCCCCTCTACGGCGGCCGCCATCTCGGTAGACGCCGTGTTCGTGGCTGCTTTCTCCGCAGAGAGTGTGTGCTTCCCGCGGCCAGACCTCTCTCAGCAGCCCGATCGAGAACCCGAGGGGGTGTTCTGGCCCGCCTCTCATCGAGATGAGCGAAGCCGTCAGCCGCTTGGCGATCTGTAGAGAAGGCGAAGGCGTTGAGCCCACGACAAAGGGCGGAAGCCTCAACAGAATCTCCCTAACCCCTCTTTGCGAGTTGATTGGGCTAGCCGACAGAGCAGCCAAACAACAGGCACGTCGGATGGATGGATGGATGGATGGATGGATGCATGGCACTGTGATACAAAAACCCCCTGCCCCCTCGTCAGACGGTTCGACAGCCCATCGCATCCCATACGCAGGTTTCCTCCACGCGATGCAAGCCGCAACGCTGCCATGTTCGTCTGCTGGGGGGAACCGCCCCGACGGCACACAAAACTGCATGCTCGGCTATGGTTGCCTGTGCCTGTGTGCCTGCCGTGCCGGCAGCTGTGGGTGTTGAGTCGTGCCACATTGCGTGTGTGGACGGCGGATGGAGCGTATTCTTCGTCCGAGGGACCTTTGTAAAAGGCATGGGTGGATGCGTGGAAAGAAGGGCGACGAACCCACCACCTTGCTCGCCCCGAGCTTCCACAGAAAGGACACTGAGCATCAAGTACTGCGGCCTCTCAGCCTTCGATGCCGTCTCATCCACACACACACACACATCCGCACACATGTCTACTGTAACCCCCGCGTGTCGCCGTCCCTTCAATTCTGCCTCTTGGCGCATCCAAACCTAGACGACCACGACCGGTTGGTCTCCCCGGCGGCGCCCCCGAAGCTGGCCCACGTCCGTTCCCCTATGGAAAGCTACCCGGTCGCGGAGGCTCGGCCGGCTGTGGGCGGGGCCACGGGAGAGAAGTACGCGCCCGATCCCGATAATCGCCTGCGGACATTGACCCAATGCCTTGCTCCTTTGTCCCTACGTACCGGCCGCCATTTCTTGCGACGACTAGTGGCGGAGCGGCGCCATGTCCGCCCACCCTGCTACTTGCTGTCCGAAGCCCCGATCCCGGCTCGGTATGGAGGTTTTCAGCTAGTCCCATCCCGCAGACCCGCCTCGGTCGAGCCCACGGGGGCAGCTTTGGGTGCTTGCGAGCAGCTACTCCGTCATTTGAGGATATTCGTCTCCCGTGTGCCTTACAAAGGTGGGATTGCAAAGCGGACGGGCTTGGTGCGAGCGGCCTGGAGCGACAGCTGTCCCGTCTTGGCCGACTCCGAGGTTGACAGCTGCCACGTTTATGGAGATGCGTCCATCCCTCCATCCCCGTAGCTGAGGAGGTCCCCACTGCTACTTTCGCTATACGTCGGATGGTGGTGACAAGACGTCGGGGCCACTGGCACTCCAGCATCCGTGCCGCGAGATGTAGGCAGCCGCGTTTCCTACTTGTCATTGACATCGACCCAATCTACTGCGTGCCATTGGCCGGCCGGCCAATAGCATGTCATGGACAATAAGCACGGGGAGGGGGGGGGAGTGGCATGGATATGGGCGTGGCGGTTGCGCACTGAATATCGGCATGCCATTGTCTGTCGCTTGCCCAGCGCGAGCGTGTCTCTGTACCATCGCGGCGGGCCCGCCTAAACGCCCGACGCGGGCTTTCAGCGTCACCGGAGGCTGGTAGGCCGGCAACGTGAGAACACGGATTCCCATCACGGCCCAGTAGCAGCTTGCAAGCACTTCCGAGCCAGATGTCAACCGCCGTGTGTTCAGAAGTGCTTCATTGACTAAGCTGCTTCTCTAATGCAGCCGAAAGCAAGACCCTTATTCGTAAACCTTTTAACCGAAGGCGTTCATGGTTCCTGAATAACTCCACCAGTGCAACCGAGAAGATTGATTTTGTCCCCACGTGACGTTCTAATCCCGCGAGCAGAGGTGCGCGACTGACCCTTCATTTTTATCCCCTGGTATAGAGTACATGTCTCCATGCTGTATGCGTCGTCGTCGTGCGTTCATGCCGCCGAGTGCGTCCGAGGAATGTTCATTGTGTGAAGGTCACGACACCCTTACGAGGGGGGAGCGCCGCGGCCACGGCCCATACCACCACGGCTACACGCATGTTAGTCAGTACTCGTGCTGCCGGCCCAGCAGGCCGCGCGGGGCAAAGGACGAGGAGGAAGGAAAGTCGCTTACAATGAAGGGTTGAAGTCACCAGGAGCGCCACCCTCCTTGCCCTCACCAGCGTCACGTCGTCGGTAACCGCCCTCACGGTCACCCCGGTCACCGCCACGGCCGCGGCCGAAAGGTCGTCGCTCGCGCTCGCCCTCACCCATCATGCCGCGGGGGGGAGCGTGGGATCGCTGCTGCTTGATGTGGGTGGCAGGGACGATCTCGGCGGGCAGGTGGAGCCACTCGCGCAGGTAGTCGAGACCCTCGGGCAGCAGGGTGTAGTAGTAGTACTGCCACGAGAACTGAGTCTTGACGTAGCCGCGCGAGGTCAGCGACTGCATCGCCTTGATGACGAACAGGTTGCGGGTGCCGATCTCCTCATTCTGGATCTCGAAGTTCTTGGGGGCCACGGCAACACCTAAACCACAATCACCAAATCAGCCAACTGCGCAGGAGGAGGGAGCTGTTTCCGAGGTGCCGTCGTTCGGAGGGCCGGGCGCCGGGGCGTGGGAGCACCGCGGCGGCGCGGCTCGCCGTCGTTTCTGGCGGCCCGGGGAGGGATTCGGTGTCGCTTACCCTCACGGAAGAGGTACTCGTGGATCTTCTTGCGGTCCTCCTTGGGGATAAGCATCTTGGCGGTGTTGGCTGGCGGTCAAGATAGCTGTCTTCTGGTGATGGTTGTCCAAGGGTTGCGGGTTGGTGGTGTGAAAGGACCGGAATGTGATTGACCAGAGGATTTCAGAATTTCGCAAAAAATCCGTGTGTAGCGAATTGAGGGAACGCCTTTAGGTTGGGTTACTACCCCAATGTCGCCCCACTTGGGGGGAATTGAACTGGCCTCCAGCTGTGGCTGGGGCGACCGGGAGCACGAGCCACAGATCCTCGCCTGCCTTGGCAAGACACACCAGCCACCGGGATTCGGGACCTTGTTCAACGTCGCGCGTCGCCGTTCGACATCCACGCCCTTGCCTGCAGGGAGAGCCGTCGTTCCGTCCAGTTATTTACCTTTGTCTTCGCAACACCCGACGCATCCAATCGGTGTCCCCAGGCAACTCCCCAGTGCCTCTTTTCTTTCTTTCTCTCTCTCTCAAAATCAACCGGCGTATTTTCGCCCCCATCTTAGCGCATCGTGTTTGCGTCTCCCAGGAATCAGGGACCGACCTTTTCGCGAAGAATAAGCATCAACAGTCGCCCATCCCCGAACGACATCGGCCCCGCCCCACGCTACCCGGCCCATCTGCCGTCCACTCTTTCCCGGCTACCGTGACGCAGCACCCGAGTATCCCGGTCCCGTTCCGCACCATGGCGTCCAGCAGCCATGTCAACGTCTTTGTGTCGACCTTTCCTGGTCTCGGGCCCCGGAGCCTGACGCTGCGCGTGCCCCGCGATGCCACCGTCACTGATCTCTACCGGCAGATCGACGACCGCCTGGAGGCCAACGCCTGCGACCGGCTGATCGTGACAACGCAGTCCAACAAGCAGCTCTCCGCGACGTGCGGCTCCATCGCGCCCCTCATCGCCAACAACGAGGATTTCCTCTCCCTGCGGCTTGCGGCGCCGCTTTGCGGAGGCAAGGGCGGTTTTGGGTCGCAGCTCCGTGCCGCCGGCGGGCGCATGTCGTCTAAGCGACGCAAGACGGGTCACGAGCACGACTCGAGCAGGAACCTCGACGGTCGCCGGCTGCGGACCGTCAACGAGGCCAAGGCGCTGGCCGAGTACCTGTCGGTGAAGCCCGAGATGGACAAGAAGGAGAAGGAGAAGCGCCGGGAGCGGTGGCAGCAGGTTGTCGAGGCCGCTGAGCAGCGCGAATACGAGATAAAGCACGCCAACAACGGTCGCCTCGACGAGAAATGGGTGGAGGATAAGGACGAAGCCGGCGACAAGGCGCGGGAGGCCGCCCTCGCCGCTGTCCGGAGTGGCAACTACAGGGACAACATGCTATCCACCTCACACGGCTCGACATCAACCGAAGCCGGCAGCATGGATGATTCGTCCGACGGGTCTGAGGAACAGGAGGCCGAGTCATCGTCTGCGGGTCACAAGTCCGTCACGCCGCCGACGTCATCCGACAAGGGAAAAAAGCCGGCGCAGACGCATCGTGCCTTTGCGGGCTTTGACGAGGACGATGAGTTCATGAGCTCCAGTGAGGACGAGGCCTGAGATGCGTGCTCTCCGAGTTGAGTGTACGATAGGATAGCGCAAGCGGAAACATGTGCTCCGTGCAGTGGAGCCACGGTCTTTCTGCATTGGGCTTGACCAGCGAAGTCTAATACTGCTACATTGATACCCCCATTTCACCATCCTTTAGTCCCTCGCCGGTCTGTTTGGTCGAATAGCTCGATGTGAAGTGACGATTAAGTGCACCGGTCTAAGCATCCAGCTTGGCGGGGAAGTTGCCGGCCTCCCGCTGCTCGTCCCATCCTGTTGCCGGGTCAGTATCGCGGATGCCAGACGTTCCCTCCCCTGGGGGGCACGGAGCCGCATGGGCCCAGAGGTCACAAGCCATGACTCGGACGTCCATGGCGCGGCTGAAATGGAACTTACGGTTGTACCAGCCGCTGGGGCACAGAGATCGGTAGGCCAGGTAGAACTGCATTCGCATCAGCACAACAGGAATCCCCCGACCAGACGGGGCAAAGGGCCGTACCTGACGGCAGGGCTTGAAGTCCTCGCCCTTGGCGTTGATGCACTTGTGGTAGTCGACGTAGTTCTGCCAGCAGTGCTTGGTCTGGTTGACGTTGGGGAAACGGGCGTCGACACCTGTGGAGGCACGCGTGCGTCAGAGAGGCGTGCGGGAGGCGAGCGAGCGGGTGAGCTCGGGCAGGGCGGCGACAGCAGCGGCCCGGGTAGGCATCGACAGTCCGGCGGGCTACCCGGATGCCGGGCGGTGGACGAGGTGGTGCTTACCAGCTGTGACGGGCGTTAGCATGGGTGTCGTGCCATATCGGCTGAGGGCTTTTCCTTGGCTGTCGCCGGGGCAGTGGGGCCTACGTACCAGTGACGAACTTGAAGGGCTTGGTCTCGCGGTCTTCGTCGGACATTTTGGCGGTTTCGGTGGTGGGTGGGCGGGAGAGCTGTGTCGGGGCTGCGCAATGGCAAAATGTCGAGACGGGGTGAGGTAGAGGATGGTATGAGGAAGAGCAGTTCGGGCGGCCGAGCTATGGATGGTTGGTTGGACGTCCAATGGCAGGGAAGCGAATCATGGTTCGATGGGTCCCAGAAGTGGCGGCCCAAGGCACCAGCCACACCCGGGACCCTCGAAATCAGACCCAGCAGCTTTCTGGCAAGTCCAGTCTACCGGCGGGCGGCTGCTGCTGGTGCCGAGCAGAGCAGAGCTCCATCCGCTCAGCATAGGCTTTCTTCCACCAAAAGACTCAACATTCGACAACCCACCCACGACAGACCAATCTCCCCTCCACACCCCCATACCATCCCATCCGCCCACCATGTACGCCACGCGCGCCCTCCGAATGATGCCTACGAGACGCATGATGCGTGCTCCCCCGGTAAGCCGCCGTCCCCTCGGGCACCTGTCTGCGCGCCCGCCGCGCGCCGACAGTACTTCGGCCGAGCCGTTGAATGTCATGACGTACGCAGCTTGCTGACCAACCGATGCTACCAGGCCGAGGACCAGGCCGGTACGTCACCTCGCTACGATGCCGCCGTGAAGCCATTGGGATCCGCCCGGGCCATGCGCATCCTCCCCCCTTCCCCATGAGGTCCTGGCGGCTGATGACGAGCTCACCCTCCAGGCCACACCGTGTCGCAGCGTCTCCGAAAGCTCAAGAGCATCCCCGCCGAGCTGATTCCCCTCGGTATGCATCTCTCACGACCCCTGGCTGTTTCCCCGAAGCTCACACATCCCCAGGTGTCGTTGTTGGCTTCGCCGTGTTCGCTGCCGGCTACTCGAGCTTCCGCAAGTTCACCGTCGACAAGAACCTGCGTCTCCAGCGCCAGAACCGCGCCCCCGAGCCCACCGAGGAGCACCACTAGATGCGTCTCGTTGTCATGTCGGAGTGAAGAAAGGACCTGCCGCGGTCAGGAGACTGCATTGTACATATACCTCTAAGCGAAGAGCAGCAGGCACAGCCGCCGCCGCCGCCGCCGCCGCCGCTGCACCAGGGGCAGCACACGCGGCGGGAGAATTAAAGCGTGGTATAGATGTCAACTTGTGGCCTGGTCACCAGGCTCATCCACTTCCCCCTCATCCGCCCCGAGAACAGCCGGTGGGGTAACGCCGTCGCTATGCAGAGAAGAAATAATACAAGGTGCTCTCATGTCTGTCCTTCGTTCTTTTACTCGGGCCTGGGCCCTTCGACGTCCAGCCCCTCGAGGCCCTGCATGGGGTCGTCTGGCCGGTCGTCCACGCCCCTTTTAGCCGCCTCAGCGGCCGCCCTGTCCTCCTCGTCCACGGCATGCTCAGCAAGCCAGCTCTCCTGTAAAGCACCGTTAATCGTAGACCCAAGCGTAAGATGCGCTCAAAGGTAACATACCTGCTGCCACAAGGCCTTTTTGCTGCCCAGGCCCTCGTCAGCGCTCTTGGGCGGCTTGGCCGCCGAGACTTTGAGAACACGACCGAAGAATTCGGACTGGTCCATATTGTCTATGGCCTCCTTGGCGTCTTCGGCGTCCTCGTATTCGACGTAGGCGAAGCCGCGATGGGGTTCGACGGCGTCGGGCTTGTCGTTCTTGGGCAGAGACACGTCGGCAATCTCGCCAAAGGGGATGAAGGCATCGTGCAGACTGGCCTGGTTGACCACGGGGGCCAAACCGCCCACATAGAGGGTGGCCTTCCAGCGGGCAGAGTCGGTCATGGTGGGTGGGTGGTGGTGATGGCGACGGCGCAGTGAAGAGCCGTGTCGAAGTCGCGGCACCAGATCTGAAAATGCGTCGGATGAGTGCAGCCTCGCTCACCAGCCATAGCCGGCCCGTCCAAGGCAGAGGAAACCGAGCCGGCCTGCGCTCAGTGTGGGCGTGGGCGTGGAAGCGACGCCACTTCCCACGTGGGGCCTCTGTGGTCCGTGCCCGCGCCTACCCGTCGAATGAGGTAAGGGATCCCGCCGGCGAGGGAAGGAACAGATGTACAGTTCCAGCTACAGTACAGGCATGCGAGACCCTGACCTGGCGCTGGCACGGGCACTGACTGACACTGGCACCGTCCGAGCTCATCTCCCGCCAGTACAAGTGGCTACGGTAGCTACGCCTGATCTTAGGCCGCGACTGGATGAGCTGGCCTTTGGCGAGATCAACCTCGACCATCTATACAAACACCACGAAACACCCAATTCGGCACCGAGGGACCTCCGTTCTCCCTCCCTCTTCCCCCCTTGCCGCCCCGTTCCTCCCCTCCACACTAGCCGGTCTAGACGGCTCAATGCCAGCAGCCGCAGCTACCGCTTCGTCACGCTGCCCCTTCTGAGCCTCCCGCTTCCCCCCCATATCAAGACCCCACCGCCGGTTGTCAACTCGGGAACTCTGTTGCTCTGCCCCGGACCTCGGAGACTCAAACCATCATGGTTCGCCTGCGGGAGATCTCGCGCACCGCGGCCTTTGCCTGGTCGCCCGGCCCCGAGAAACCCCTGATTGTCACGGGCACGCGAGCCGGCGCCGTTGACGCCGACTTCTCGGACGAGACCAAGCTCGAGCTGTGGGATCTCAGCCTGGACAGCCAGGAGCAGGGTCTCGAGCTGCAGCCCATTGCCTCGCTCGACGCCGATTCGAGGTTCTTCGACATTGCCTGGGGCCCCGCCACTGAGGACTTTCCCCAGGGCGTCATCGCCGGTGCGCTCGAGAACGGCTCGCTCGATCTCTGGGACGCCGAGAAGCTCATCAACGGCGCCGCCGACGCCCTGATCGCCCGCACCACCAAGCACACGGGCCCCGTCAAGTCCCTCCAGTTCAACCCCCTGCGACCCCAGATCCTGGCGACGGCCGGTGCCAAGGGGGAGCTCTTCATCTACGATGTCAACGACCCGTCGAACGCCTTCCGACTTGGTACCGCCGCGGCGCACGACCTCGAATGCGTGGCCTGGAACAGGAAGGTCCCGCATATTTTGGCCACGGGTAGCAATGGCGGTTTCGTCACAGTTTGGGACTTGAAGACGAAAAAGTCGTCCCTGACGCTCAACAACAACCGGAAGCCCGTCAGTGCCATCGCGTGGGACCCCAACAACTCGACCAAGCTGATGACAGCCACCCACGACGACCTGTCTCCCGTCATCCTGCTGTGGAACCTCCGAAACTCCAACGCCCCCGAGCGGACGCTGCAGGGCCACGAGCAGGGTGTATTGTCCCTGTCGTGGTGCCAGCAGGACGACGAATTGCTGCTCTCCTGCGGCAAGGACAACCGGACCCTGATATGGAACCCCCAGACCGGCGAGCGCTATGGCGAGTTCCCCGAGGTCACCAACTGGACCTTTTTGACGCGCTTCCACCCCCACAACCCGAACTTGTCGGCCACGGCCTCGTTCGACGGCAAGATCACCATCCAGACGCTGCAGAACACGAACCCCGCTGCCGTACAACACACGACCCAGAACAACCTGGACGGCGAGGACTTTTTCACCCAGGCCCAGACGCAGCCGCAAGGGGCCGCCTTCACCCTCCCCAAGGCGCCCAAGTGGCTGGAGCGACCGGTCGGTGCTTCGTTCGGATTCGGTGGCAAGCTCATCACCTTCAAGCCCACCGTGACGCAGCCCGGACAGCCCCGGTCATCTAATCTGCGCATTTCGCAATTCACCGTCGACTCGGATATCGGCACCGCGACCGACAAGTTCGAGGAGTCGCTCAAGTCGGGGGATCTCACGACCATCTGCGAATCACACAAGGAGCAGGCCAAGACGGATGAGGAGAAAGCCGAATGGTCTGTAATGGAGACGCTCCTGGCCGAGAGCCCTCGTCAGCGCATCGTGGAGTATCTGGGATTCTCGCCTTCGGATGACGAGGAGACGAACGGCGTGGCTGATGAGACAGCCGAGACCAAAGGGGACGAGCCTGCCAAGGGCCACAAGAAGAACCGCCTGTCGACCTTCTTCTCTGAGGGTGCTGAGGGCGAGGGTGATGACTTCTTGGCCAGCTTGTCGGCCACCAAGGGCGCCAAGACGGACAACCCGTTCCATCTGTTCAATGAGAGCGATTCCGACGTGGAGAAGCAAATCACCAAAGCCTTGATGCTGGGACAGTTTGAGAAGGCCACCATGGTCTGCCTGAAGGAGAAGCGCATGGCTGATGCCTTTATGATTGCCAACTGTGGCGGCAAGGAGCTCATGGACAAAGTCCAGGCCGCCTACATCTCGCAGAAGGACGGCATGCCCAGCTATCTGCGTCTCCTCGGATCCGTCATTGTCAAGAACCTGTGGGACGTGGTCTACAACGCCGACCTGGCCGACTGGAAAGAGACCATGGTCACGCTCTGCACCTTTGCCGATCCGAACGAGTTCCCCGACCTGTGCGAGGCGCTCGGCGACCGCATCTTCGAGACGGGCAGTCGGCAGGATGCCGCCTTCTGCTTCTTGGTCGGATCCAAGCTGGAGAAGGTCGTGGGTATCTGGATTGCAGAGCTCGAGGAGACGGAGAAGGCCGGCATGGCCGAGGGTAGCGACACGACCTTTTCCGTGCACGCCCGGAGCCTGCAGCATTTCATCGAAAAGGTCACCATCTTCCGCCAGGTGGCCAAGTTCGAAGACACCGAGACGCAGCTAGACTCGGGCTGGAAGCTCGCCGCTCTGTACGACAAGTACACTGAGTACGCCGACATCGTTGCCGCCCATGGACAGCTGGGCGTCGCGCAGAAGTACCTCAACCTGCTTCCGCAAAAGTATCCCGCCGCCGACATCGCGCGCAGCCGGATCCAGCAGGCGACGCAAAAGAAGCCGGCCGCCCAGCCAGCTGCCATCAACACGCGTGCGGCCTCGCGCCCACCCACGGCGGCCTACCAGGCCTCCATGCCCGCCCAGCCCCCGGTCACCAACCCGTACGTGAACACAGCCGGCTCGACCCCGGTCTCGAACCCGTACGTGAACCCCAACGTGCCGCCGCCCGCGGCGAACCCCTACCAGCCGCCGATAGCCAGCAATCCCTATGCACCAGCGTCCGGGTTCCAGCCCACGCCCCCTACCCAGAACATGGGCTATGCGCCCCCGGGCGGCGGCTACAATGCGCCCCCTCCCAACTTTGGCCCGCCCAAGACCACCACGGCGCCACCCCCGCCCCGAAACAAGGATGTCGGCCAGTGGAACGACGTGCCCATGGTGACGCGCGTGCCCCCGCGGCGAAACACGCCCAGCGCCAATGCCGTGTCGTCTCCCTTCTCGGGCCAGACGGCCGCCGCGCCGCCGCCGCCGCAAAGCCCCTACGGAAGGGGAACCGGCACGCCGCCGCCGCCGCCCAAGGGCCCCGCGCCCCCGCGCGTCATGTCGCCCCTGAGCGGTCCGCCGCAGGCCGGCCAGATGGTGCCGCCGCCTCCGGGTTCTTCTGCCGCCAGTCAGTATGCGCCACAGGGAGCGCCCACCGGCGGTCCGTTGCCGCCGCCTCCTATGAGCAATGTGGTTCCGCGCACCGCGTCACCCTATGGCGCACCGCCCACTGCCGCACCCCCGTCTAACCGCTACGCACCAGCGCCCACGTCGCAGAGCATGCAGCCACCGCCGCCTGCGGGCATGGCCCCACCGCCCGGTAACCGGCCGCCGCCCGCGAACCCGTACAGCCCGGCTCCGCAAGGCTCGCCAGCGCCCAGCCCGTATGCCCCTTCCCCGTATGCAGCCCCAGCGCAGCAACAGGGACCTCCCACCGGCCCTCCCATGGCCGGTCCTCCCATGAGCGGGCCTCCGATGAGCGGGCCGCCCCGTGCCACACAGTCGCCCGCGGTACCCCCGCCTCAGGCCGCGCCACCCAGAGCCAAGTACCCCGCCGGTGATCGGTCGCACATCCCGCCCAATGCCCAGCCCCTTGTGGAGATCCTAAGTCGCGATATGCAACGAGTGGCATCTAAGGCGCCGGCTTCTTTTGCCGCCCAGGTCAAGGACACACAGAAGCGTATCAACATTCTATTCGACCATTTGAACAACGAGGAGCTCGTCAAGCCCGACACTATCGAGCAGCTGTTGCTCCTGGCCCAAGCCCTGGACGCCAAAAACTACCCAGAGGCCCAGCAGCTACAGGTCCAAATCCAGACGGACAAGACGGAAGAGTGTGGCAACTGGATGGTAAGCGGCCCCTACCTCTCATCTTCACGCCCCGCTGGGCTTGGAACATCGTCATAGCTAACGGTTGCGCAGGTTGGTGTCAAGCGCCTCGTATCGATGAGCAAGGCCACTCCGTAAATACTGTGACAGGCCATGAGAGTCGACGAGGAATAGCGAACGTTGATATTGATGACGCAATGAAGCCAGAGAAAACCAGCGTACGGGGTCCAGCATGCCGTTCCCGATTATGTAGAAAAGCGTGGTTAGTGCGAAACCATGTTAGAATTCAAGCACTTGTGCAACTGCCTACGTAGCTGCTACGTCGTGTTTGATCGGTGCCCCAGTAGTCAACGGGTGCTGCCGTCTTGTGCTTTCAAGGCAAGCCATGGGTATCCGTCCATCTTCTGTATCTGTGCGCGCTGGTTCCCGTCGTCAACGGCATCCCGCGACCTTACACTTGACGCGAGGCCAAGTTGACATGCGCGGATCGGTCGATACCGCTCCTTTTGCCGTCCGTCGAACCAGGGGCTCGTAGGCTCCTCGTCTTACCGAGGCCGGTACAGGTCCGGGCAATACGCCAGGGTGCCGAAATTACCGGGACCTCGCTGGTTCGCGGGAAGACGTGGGCTTCACCAGCTATCCCGGGACCAGCACGCTACTACTTGGGCATCAAACAGCGCCGGCCCAGGTTGCGCGAAGTGCGGTTCAACAGGCCACGTATATCTACCGGTCATTACTGCTCCTTTTTGGCAAAGCGGCCCAGGGCCGGGCCGAGCTCGGCCGATTTCTCGACCTGGCGCTCCTTGTTCTGGGCCTGCTGCTCCTTCCATAGCTCCTCGACCTTCATGCGCTTCTCGTCGATGATGTTGTTCTTGGCGCGCTGCTTGCGCAGGTACTTGCGCAGGGCGCTGTTCTTGCCGCGGGCGCGGTTGCGGATCTCGGTCTCGACGTCGACGGGCTTGGCGTCGAGGTCGCGCTCGGCGCGGCGCTGGGCGTCGGAGCGCAGGTCCAGGTTTCCGATGAAGTCGGGCTGCAGCGAGATCATCTCGGGCTGCAGCTTGTTGAGCAGGCCCTTGACCTCGGTCTCGCGCCGCTGCTTGACCGTCTCGTACGGGTTCACCTCGAGCGCATCAAAGTTGGCCTCGCCCGCGCCCGGCACCAGCGCTGACGAGAAGCCCGAGTCGTGCGACACGCCCAGCACGTCCTCGAACGGGCAGTAACGCACGCGCTCGACCACGTTGCCCTCGCCGCCCCACGTCATGTAGGGGCTGTCGACCTTGATCTGGTCCTTGCGATGCTTCACGAAAAGGTCTTTCCACATGGTCACCGACGTCGACCAGCCCACGGCCGTGACTCCCTTGTCCGAGATGGACAGCGAGGACGCCGGCGCCCGCGTAAAGTAATTGTTGACCTCGCGGAACATGCGGATGTCCCACACGGCCATTTTCCTCTCCTGGCCGCACGACACCATATACCGGCCCTCGCGGTCCACGGCGACGGATCGCACGGGCCCCTTGTGCGCCAGCAGCTTCACCAGCGGCTCTGTACTATTTGGCGACCACAGTTGTATGGTGCCGTTGTGGTGGCCCGTATGTAATATGGCGTTCCAGGGGTTCTGGCACATGGCCGTGGGCTGGCCGAGTTTGGTTGGAATCTCGGACACGAGCTGACCAGTCGAGGTATCGGTGTATTTGAGCCACCCCGTCAGGCCCTGCAACGTCGGTCAGGAGCGTCCTGCAGCTACTGTGTATGGCCGGGTAACTTACAAGAGTGGCGAGGAGGTAGTGGTAAGGGAGGAACTCCATGTGCGATACCTCCTGTAGTGATCGCAGCGTATGCAATTCCACTCCCTGGGCTGGGACGGGGTCAGTGGACAGGCCGATGGCCTGGGGAACGGAGTCGACTCACCATCGTATATGTACACTTGCTTCTTTTGGCTCACGGCGAAGTACTACGGGGGCATCGTGTCAGTAATGCGAGGCGTGTAGGTTGCCATAGGGCGCGGCTCACCTGTGTGTTATGAAGGTATTTGACACAGCGGACCTTCTCGCCCAACTGCAACTCACAGCCCAGCCTGTATCCACCGTCAGCATCGAAAAGGGGCTGCAGAGTGGCGGAACGACATACTTGCCCTGGCGCCAATCCATTGTCGCAATGTGTCCCTTGGCGCCACCCAGAAGCAGCATTCGGCCGGTGCGATCGTAGTCGAAGTCGTACGGGCCGAGTTGGTCCAGCTTCAGGTCGAACTTCTTGTTGCTGGTCTCTTGCGATACGCTCTCTTCAATCTCGTTCTGCGTCACGCGCCACGTCCTCTCCATCTCGTTTTCGGGCTCTAGGAAGCCCGACTCGCCCTCCAGCAGGATCTCGGCATCCTTTGCCTTGATCGCGGCATCCTTGTACTTGTTCTCGAGGGCCTTGAGATTGCTCCGCAGCTTCTTGTCCTTGATGTGCTTGACGTTGATCTGGTTGCCTCGGCCGTAGTCGCGCTGGGCCTGCCGGTGTCGCCGCTGCTTCTCGACCTCGTGTTTCGGCACCAGGCCCGTCCGCGCGCGCTTGACGGTTACGGCGCCGTTGTCGTGGGCCTTGGCCGAGGGGCGCGTGGCGACCTCAATGTCGTCGACATCCATGGTGTTGGACATGGCGGGTTAGCGCACCGCGTGCCGGTAGTCGCCAAGGGTCCCGGGGGGGGACGATAGGAGGTCGCAGACAGTGAATCCGTCAGTATTACCGCCTCTTGTATAGCGAGCGCGGGTGTCTCTTGGTCCCGTGTCCGTCTGCCTGGGTGTGTTTGGCCGTGAGTCCCTCACTCCGTCGGTTCGTCTGCCTCCAGCGCTCAAAGAGGGATCCGCGCCCAACCCGCCGTAGAAAAAGTTCAGAAATTCGAGCACAGGCCGTCCGATAAACCAGATAGCGTTTAGATCCGGTGGGGCGGGCCACAGAATGGAGACTAAACAGGGGTCTCTATCGCCGATAAGATCGATAGCACAAAAATTTCAAGTGCGAGTGCCCCTCCTTTCGAATCGAAATTGCGGGATGCGCTGAGAGAAAGTCGATTTGCGGCGCGACCAGACAGACCGTCGGCACGAGAAACAACACATTCTGCGCATCGCGACACGCTTCCGGACCCGTCAATCTGGCGTCGCATTCACTTCCCTTCCGTTTCAAAGCAGGCGGAGACGGCAAGATGCCGGGTGCCACCGCGCATTCGCACAGGCCGACCACCAAGGTCACGCACAAGGGCTTCAAGTCCCGCAAGGCGACCAAAGGCGCGCTGCGGGAGGAGCTGAAAGGTATGGATCGCGCGCAGCGGTCGGCAGGGACCCAAAAGATAACCAGCGGCTGACCGCCCCTCCAGGCAAAGTGTCGAGTGAGCGCGGCCTGCGCAAGACCCCCCACCAGCAAGTCAAGTCGAAGCTGGACCGACGGAACCAAGCGAAACAGCGCCAGCAACAGAAGCACCGAGTCCACCAGGACGAAACTGCCGTCTTCCGAGGCCGTGATGGCGCCCCCCGAATCGTCGCCGTGGTCCCTCTGACGCGCGACGCCGACCCGGCCGCCGCCATCAAGCACCTGAACAGCAGCATCGACATCGAGGCCGACGTTCTCGACGGCAACTTTCGCGTCTCGGTCGACCGCTTCAAGCAGAAGCTCCAATACGTGCCCCTGCGGCGCGACCTCTCCGAGTGCCTGGATGCCGCCCGTGTGGCCGACTTTGTCATCTTCATTCTGTCGTCCGAAGTTGAGGTCGACCCCCTCGGCGAGCTGATCATCCGGAGCGTCGAGAACCAGGGCATGTCGACGTGCTACACCGTCGTGCAGAACCTCGACAAGATCCAGCCCGCCAAGGCGCGGCCCGACGTCGTTAAGTCGCTTTCCTCCTTCATGACACATTTCCACCCCGGCCAGGACAAGATCTACAGCCTCGACGCCAGGCAAGAATGCTCCAACCTCATGCGCTCTCTCTGCAGCTCCACCCCCAAGGGCATCCACTGGCGGGACCAGAGGAGTTGGATGCTGGCCGACGCGATCCAGTGGCCAGACTCGCCGTCCGAGTCCACCATCTTGACCGGTGTCGTGCGGGGCAAGGGCCTCAAGGCCAACCGACTCGTTCACATCGGCGACTGGGGCACGTTCCAGATTGAGAAGATCACGGCGGCGCCCATCGCGACGAAGAAACCAAGGGACGGCGACATGGCTGTCGAGGACGCCAGCGCTGAGGACGTTCTGGATGCCCCGACGTCCGACGAGCACGACAAACCAGACGGTCTCGATGAGTTGGCGCCCGAGGAGACGCGCATGGATGACGCCGACGACGCAATGTCTGTGGCCACTACGGCGAAGAAGGGCGTGCTGCTCGACGACCACCACTACTTTTCGGAGAACGAAGAGGAACAGACGGCGCAGCGCCCTAAGAAACTGCCCAAGGGAACTTCCAACTACCAGTCGGCCTGGTACCTGGATGATGTCTCGTATTCGGACTCGGAGGATGAAGACGACGAGGAGATGCAGGACGCCGACGAGGCGGCCCCGGCAGCCGCCCCCGAAGACGGCATTGAAGGCCTGGCAGGCGCTGAGCCGACCGAGGCCGCCATGTCCGAGTACCCGCAGTCGGTCAAATTCGAGGAACTGGACGAGGCCGACGACGCACAGCAGCTGGAAGCCTACCGGTCAAGGAAGCGGGACGAGGCCGTCGACGACATGGAGTATCCGGACGAGATCGAGCTGCACCCGCACGTGTCGGCCCGTGAGCGGTTGGCCCGCTACCGCGGCCTGAAGAGCCTCCGCACCAGCCCCTGGAACACCGAGGAGGACCGGCCGCACGAGCCCGAGGAGTGGTCCCGGCTGCTGTCAGTGCCCAGCTACACGGCCTCCAAGAACCACTACCTCAAGAGGGCCCTCGTGGGCGGCGTCAAGGCCGGCACGCGCGTACACGTGCACCTGAAGGCAGTGCCGGCCGCGCTGCGGGAGACATACAAGCCCTCGCAGCCCATCACGCTCTGTTCGCTGCTCGAGCACGAGAACAAGCGCGCGGCACTCAACTTCGACGTCACCCACAAGGAGGACTACGAGAAGTCGATCAAGTCCAAGGAGGAGCTCATTGTCCAGTGCGGTCCCCGCCGCTTCGTCGTCAACCCGCAGTTCTCCATCGGTGGCAACACCGAGAACGATGTCCACAAGTACTGTCGCTACCTGCATCCCGGCCAGTCCGCCGTCGCCTCCTTCATGGGCCCCATGACCTGGGGTCCCGTGCCCACCCTCTTCTTCAAGCGCGTCGTCCCTGGCGAGGGCGAGAGCGAGAGCGGCGAGGACGGCTCCCAGCTGCCCCTGCAGCTGGTGGCGACGGGCACGGCGCGCGCGCCCTCGACCTCGCGCGTCGTTGCCAAGCGCATCGTCCTCACCGGCCACCCGTACCACATCAACAAGAAGGTCGTCACTATCCGCTACATGTTCTTCAACCGTGAGGACGTCGAGTGGTTCAAGGCCCTGCCGCTGTGGACCCGGCGCGGCCGCAGCGGCTACATCAAAGAGCCCCTCGGCACCCACGGCTACTTCAAGGCCACCTTTGACGCCCGCATCAACCCGCAGGACAGCATTGGCGTCAGCCTCTACAAGCGCGTGTTCCCGCGGACCGCGCGGCCCTTCACCGGCCCCCTGCTGGTCGAGGACGACGTCTCCCCGGCGGGCGACGAGGCCATGGACGAGGATCTCTAGGGCTCGGGTGTTGGCGGGAGGGGGTAAGCAGACGTATGGGTCGCGGGCATATAGAGCGGATAAAAAGGACCGGCGTACGGTATCTCACGAATGACGAATGCATTGCTGCTTTTCTGACCACACTGCTTGCCTGGGTGATCCTGATTCTGCCAATATGTGACCCCTTGTCCTGACCGTCCATCCGACTTGGCACCATCAGATCTTGCGGGAAACGATCGCTCTGGGCGGCGTGTCCATGGCCATCTATTCCAGTCATGCATAGTGCCACGGCAATTTGGCGGCATCCATGTTTAGAGCCGAGAAGCGCAGCGAATGAGACGGCCAAGGCACGTCAACTTGGACCAACGGAAAAATAGGAAATCAGCGTCTTAATCATAAATAGGTACCTCTTGAAAACAGCCATCGTGAATCTCGTGGCATCAACTTTTTTGTCTCTTCCTGCTCTGTCTGTTTCTCTCTCTCTCTCTCGCTCTCTCTCTCTCTCTCTCTCTCTCTTTGTAGATTCCATATGACTCGAGAAGAAGAAAAACCTTGAAACGCAAATGGATCCCTGCCAAAGCAAAACTAAAGAGGCAAGCTCCAAGCCCTCAAGAGCGAGGGAGCAGCAGAAGAATTAAAAGTAAATGACGCGACCCCTTCCTAATCGTACAACAGTTTGATGGGGTAGACTACCCAACGAAGGCGGGGCTTCCCTCTTGGACGTACCGAATTACAACCGATGATCGTGTGCCAAAGCAACTCTGTCTATCCGAATTTCCTCCCAACTGCAAATCAATCGTTGCTGTGATGGCAGTCTTGAATTCCGTGGTCATGAGTCAAGTCATGTCGTGTAAAAAACCGAATCATTCGCCGCCAAGGGAAGCCAGTCTTTATATCCGGGGAATCTGGAAATGGAAACGTCTTTTTCCTGGTCAAATCAGATCAAACCAGCCAACGCCAAGATCCGGCCCGTAAGCTCAACCAGATGGGGATGTCCCGATGCCGGAAGGAGCTCTTTTTTTTCTTTATTTTTTCTCGCGCGCGCTCGTTGCTTCGGGGGTGCCCCTAGGGTGGAAACACGTAGTATGCGGATAAGGCCTATCGAGGGACAAGTATGATACGAGAAGGGAACGGGGGCTGTCGTCTTGCCAGAGCGGGCTTGCCTTAACGAGTGTTCAGAGAGAGGCTCTGGAAGTTATTCAGCCACTCGCTCGACGCGCCGGCGGCCGGACTCTTGGCGTCCTGGCCCGACGGCGTGCCATGTGGGCTGGGGAAGCGCGCTTGCATGGATTGATAGTCGGTGCTTGAGGGAAACGCGCCGCCATAGGGGTCCATACCGGCCACCATGGCGCTGTAGCCCATGGCGCCTGATCGGCCGGCAGGCGAAAAGGCCCCGTAGGCTGAGTACGGGTAGGCCGACGCGGGATAAGAGTTATTGGCCGCCATGGAACGTTCCGGGCCGAAAGGCTGGCTGAACGCAGGCTGGAAGGAACGAGCACCAGCACCGCCGCCGGCGAAAGATGCCTGCTGTTCCTGCTGCTGGTTGGGCCTGCGCTCATTGTGAGCCGGTCCGTTGCCGCCGCCGCCGCCTCTTCCAAGACCGACGGCGCCGGGGCCGATGCCACTGGGCGCTTGCAGACCCAACGTTGGACTGGCAAAAGAAGCGGGGTTAATAGCCGACATCCAGATGCGCGTCTTGTAGATCTTGAACAGGTCCGTCACCAACGAGTTAAAGTTGATGTAGGCGTCGGCAAAGTAGTAGAATGTGAGCTTCTTCCAGTCCCTGGTCGGTCTTGGTTAGCATGGTGCCGTGATTTTCGTGGTGCCGCGTGTCACTTACATCTGGAATTCGGCATCGAGAATTTCCATGTTGAGACCGTGCTCCTTGACCTTTTGCATGCAAACGCGCTTGGCCTTGGCCTCGTTACCCTCTTTCTCGCGCAGGTTGTGAATCTCGTGGCTTTGGGCAAGGCGCTTGATGAGCTTGGGCTTGAGCTCACCAGCGTTGGGCTCCTGCATGTGGTGCTGGCTTGGGGGCCCCATGCCACCGATGGCGCTGCCCTGCATGCCGTTTGCAGCCGCCATGAGGCCGGCGCCGGTGCCCTCCTGCGCGGCAGCGGCGTTCTGCGAGTACATCATGAGCCACTTGTAATGCTCTTCGGCGTAGTGCTCCTTCAGCTCCTTGGCCTTGGCCCAGTCGACCTCACTGCGGTCGACGGTGCCGAGATCGGTCCCGCGGTCGGCTTCGACAATGACCAAATCGCCGGGCTTGACCGTCAGGCCGGTGCCCTCCTGGATGTAGAAGACGTCGGCGCGCGAGCACTTGAAGAGGACAATGTAAAGCAGCTGGTTGTGACGGGGCTGGCTCATGCCATACAAGGAGCGGTGCGGCGACGGTGCGCGGTTGCCGTAGGTCGGGCCAAGGCCGTAGTGCGCGCCGTACGGATTGGCGCCGTATGCTGACGAGGCCATGGCCTGGTGAGCGCCCCCCATGTGGGATCCCCCGGTAAAGTAGGACGCTGTAGCACCTCTTAGACGCTGGTCCATCGAGTTCAACCGAGCCAACTCACCATGGCCGCCCGTACTGAAACCCACACCCTCGTGATACCCACCAAGATCCTGTGCGTGCGCCGCCTCAGTCAGATTGGCTTCGTGCATGGGCGCCCCTTCTCCGATCGAGGTGATAGAACCCTGACGCGTGGGCATGTCGGCGAACGAGTGGCGGCGACTCTGCGGGAGGTCGCCAACGCCGCCGCCAAAACCGAGGGAACTCTGCCAGAAGGCCTTCTTAACGTTTTCCAGCTTTCGGTTCTCCACGGGGTAGAGCGGCGAACGGTTGTTGTACATGCTGGCCCCGTACTCGCTCATGCGCCGACCCATGTTCCTCTTGGAGGTGGGGTCGTGGCCCTCATGTTGTTCGTCGAGCTCGTCAATGGCGTAGTCGGACTCCTCCGGGACGGGGTCTCGGACGCTGTACCCGTTGCCGAGGCCGTACGAGACCGCTGTCGAAGCCCTGGGTCGTAGGCGAGAGTTTTGGTACTGCTGCTGTTGTGCCTGATGTGCTTGCTGGGCCTGCTGCTGCTGCTGCTGTTGCTGTTGCTGCTGGCGCAGCATCGCATTCTCGCGGGCCAGCAACTCGATCGTCTTGGCCTCGGCGCTCTGGTGGTGCATGCTGATACCTGTAGCGTGAGGACTCAGCTCCTCGTCGTCATCGGCCTCGTTGACCTTGCCGAGCATGGCACCCTCACTGGACATCTCGCTGAGCATGCTGGGGCGCGAGGGCCGATGCTGCAGGCCCGGATGTCCCAGGGGCCGGCCGCGACCCATCATTGCGGACGAGGGGACGCCGGGCGCGTTGGCGTCGGGTTCGAGCTGGCCGACCGAGTACGACTGCGAGCGGTAAGTCTTGGGGGTAGGGTGCAGAGGAATGGCAAAGGGGATCTGCGGGTGCGACTGCTCTGTGGGACCAGGCGAGGTCCGGCCATACGCGCCGTCTCCACCAAACAAGCCGCCCGGCATTGTCGAAGTAGGCGATGGTAAAACTTCGCTCAGTCGCGAGGGGGGTTCCTTGCTGCGGTCGTTGTTCCAGATGCCCGTACCCCAAGGGAAAGATGGAGTGCGCCCTACCACGCCGTGCGCCGCGTGCCCCCAGCCGCCCATGGTGGTTTCGGCAGCCGGCGTACTCGGATGGGAGGCGGTGGGCGACATGGTGCTGCTGGCGAACGAGCCCTTGCGTGGCTGTGGCAGTGTTGTCTGTGTTGTGCTATTCAACCACGAGGCGCGGCGGACGGGCTTCTGCTGGGGCGGCTGGGTCGAGGGCTGCGAAGCGTCTTGGCGATGGGGATCAACCTCGTCGTCTGAGCTGGCGAGGGCCTCGGAATCCGGGGTCGATCGGCGAACGTTGAGCTTATCCAGCAGGAGCGACTGGTTGCTGGGCGCGATGCCCGGATAGCCGCCGTGGCCGTGGGCCGACTTGGGGGCCGAGGCGGGCTTCATGTTGCTGGTGCTGCTGCTCATGGTCGCCGTGTGAATCGGCCTCCAGGCGTATGAGGGTGTGTCTGAGTTGCTAGTCCGCTGGCCGAGAGCTGCCTGCGTGCTGACTGGTACCGGCAGCCCTAATCGCTCCGACCAACGAGAGGGATGAGAGGATGGGGGAGGGGGGGGGGCGAGTCAATAATATTAGGGACCGGGACAGACTTCCAGTTGAGGGGTTGTCCAGAGTCAATTATGTGGTGGAGGCCAGGATAGACGTCCCGATAGTGTATGCTTTTTCTGGAGAATGATTTGGAAGGTGGGATCTAGGTTCACCATCAGCTCATGTGGCCCTGGAGATGATGGCCCAGCAGGTCATGAGTGGTGGAGTAAAACAGGCTGCAACAAGAGACGCAGGAAACAGGTCTGCTACGGGGTACAGCTCGTGGCAGGGAACGACGGAGGCAAAAGTGAGGGGGGCGAGGGGCGCGAGGGGCAAAAACAACCAAAGGTCAAGGGTCCGAAGCAGCCCGAGGACCTGGCTTTGAGACTCAGCAGAGTCGGCCCCTCGATATGAGAATGGCGAACGAGAATGAGTGAGAGAATGTACGATGAGATGAGCAGGTGCGCGACAACCAAGACCTTAGATGAGCTTCCGTCACCCAAAAGGTTGCCAGTGCGCAGGTCTGCCCAGCGTGCAGCTGCCCAGCTCAGGCCCTGGCGATGGAACCCCACAGTCCCTCAGAAGGCCTGATGTGATCTACGGGTCCGTACATGGATCACACGAGATTAAATCCGGGCCACACTCAGAGCAGACCCGACAGCAAAGGAAATGGTTCATGCACTTACCAGAAGCCCCAACGTGGAGAGGAAAACGCCAAGTCTATGCACAGGGTATCGTTGAAAGAGAAAGAGCGGTGTCTATAGTGGGAGAAAGAGAGGAAGCTGACAAGGAGGACTGGTAAACAATGCCGCCGTGCCGACAAGGGGATGCGGAGTGACGGCCTCGGCCGAGATGCCAGGAGAAGGGGTCCGCGGATACGAGCGGGATTCGCGTGGGAGCTGACGATGACTGGCAAGACCCAGCCGGGAACGAGCCGTGCGTCCACGCTGACAGTATCCCGACCGCTGTCTCGTGCGCACAGTCGGAAACCGTTTTCTTTTTCGTCTCGTCGGCCCCTCTCGTTCGCGGGTGTGCAGTTTCAACGTACGGCCTGTCTGGCGCCTCGCGTCTTTTTTCTTTCCTACAAACACGCGGGCGCGAGCTCTTTCTCTCTTTCTCTTCTAACGCCCACGAGGACAGCCGTAGTCCACAAGGCGTGGTAGCAGGTCGGTCGTGCTAGAGTTCCTGTTGGCGGGCCGGGTTCCTCTCGTGCGTGAGTGTGTGTGTGTATGTGTGTATGTGTGTGTGTGTGTGTGTGGATGTAGATGTGGTTGTGGATGTATGCGCGCGCGCGCGCGTGTGTGTGTGTGTGTGTGTGGGTGGGTGTGTGGGTGTGTGTGTGTGATCCGACCACGAGGGGTTGCGACAGAGCTACGCGCGACGGCTGCAGCTTCTGCCCATTGTTAAAGGAGGATACTGTTGGGTCGCCGACGGAACCGGAAACAAAGTGTTCCTGTCGCTACTCGTATGGATAGGTGTGATGATGATGCGCTGACGGAGCAAGAGGACGGCGGGGGAGGGAAGAGGAGAACGACTGAAGGAGGCGAGGGGGGAGGGTTGGAAGATGGACGGGATGGAGCCGCTGCTGGGCCGGGCCAGACTGGGCCTGGGACTGGGCCTGGGACGGGACTAGGACTAGGACGGGGGAGAGCTGGAGTTGGAGTCGACCGACAGGGTTGGCGGGCATCCAGGGAAGACAAGCCCGGTGATGTTGCGTGGAGGAGAAGGGAAGCGGGGAAGCAGCAGCTAATAGAGGTAGCAGCCGTAGCCGTAGCCGTAGATGGTGGTGGCCGCAGGAGCAGCAGACATGATCGCGTGCGTTAGTGGTCAGGGAAACGAATATGGAACCAGGGAACTTGGATGGAACGGGACTGGGTCGAGCGCGGTTGCGACCGCGCAGGCGTGAGGGGAGGGGGAGCAGGGCCAGCAACTGCCCCCTCCCCGGGCGACTTGGAGAGAGGACGAGACCACACGATACTTTTCGCGGCCAAAGTGGCTGGAGGTTTAGCGTCGACGGGAGGTGGAGAGCGATGGGCTGGGGGGTGGTGGTCGGTCACGCTAAAGGGAACAGGCGATGGATGCACTGGAGCAGATGCAGACGCAGACGCAGACACAGGGCAGCTAGCGGCAAGGGGTCCGGGCTTGCGGGTCCCCCATCTGGCCATGGCACATCTATCCGTAGAGTACATCCAACCCTCCATCTCACATAGCAGCCTCCCCCACCTCCGCCCCATGGTGATGGAACGAATCCCTCGATGCCGTCTGGATTGTACGTTCCATTTGCTTGGTTACCAGAAGGGAAGATCAGGCTAGGGCGGTGGAGGACGCTGCCTCCTCATGGGTCCTCTGCCGAAGCTTGTGCCTGTTCACGTCCAGGCCGCCTGCTGGCCTCTTGTGTAATGTTTGGTGGACACGAGGCCCCGGACGGCATCACAGGCCGGGAATCGATGCAACTAGGTATTGAAAGCGAGCCGCCTCCACGGCATTGTGTAATTCTGCACCGGGGGGGCCAGCCAGGTGAGGGACAACAGACAAGGGCAGCACGGACGGACGAACTGACACAGTGCGGTCACCGCGCACTGAGCAAGCTGTCGGACAACTCGGGCTGGAGAACCGTGTGTACCGCGCGCGTTGCTTGCTGGTACGGCGCGCGTCGGGCATCACCATCCGTGACTTGATTTCCGCGGCAGGATGCAGCTGCAGCACTGCTGACGAACGAGGGCCTGCCTCCGAGTCTCGCCGTCTCCTCGTCTACCGGCCGACGTATATTCCCACGGGCAGCCGGTTCCACGGGTGAATACGAATGGTACGCGAGGAAGGCTTCGAGAACAGATACAACCAGGAGGGGTCTGTTTGGCGCATCGTGGCAGGGCCAGCCGTCAGTGAGCCGGTCAGCGGAGAAGCGGCGTCCAAGGCTCAGACGCCCGTTTGGGCAGGCTGAGGGTGTGGTCGCGCGCTTGGCGATTGGCTCCGTTCGCTTCCCACCGGAGGATCCATTGGGTCCATCCCTTGAGGCAGCAGGCTGACTGACGACCTGCAGAGCAGGTTCGGCAGGCCAGGCAGCCCCCTCGCAGGCATGGCCCGGGGCCGACGGGCTTGCCTGGGTGTCACTGCATCGCGACGCACTGAACAAACAGAGCCGTCGCGACTGGGAGCACGTCAAACTACTCAACCCACCTCGCCTCTCCTCAACCCTCTCGGCCAATATGACGACGCAGCCAACGAACAAGGCATGACGTCTCACGGCATAGGTGACTAGCCCGCCCCGGTCTTTTGGGGTTTTTTTTCCCACCAGGATGGGCCTGTCACTGTGGAAAAGACACCCGCGCCGCCTAACCAACCATGTGGAAGCAATTGCTTGCCTTGGCCCCTCTCGACGGTGCACAGGTTAGCAAGCGCACAGGTTAGCAAGCGATGGATGCTCGACGGGTATGAGCAGATGGAGGGATCGCCGGGCGACGGGCTGGCCAGCTGCATGAGCGTTGCCTTGTTGTTGTTGTTGTTGTTGCCGTCGTCGTCGTCGTCGTCGTCGCCGCCCTCTCCAATGGTCGCATGGCTCAGCCCACCGCAGGGGAGCAGGACCGGGGTGTGTGGAGGTCTGTATTGTACCTCGATACTCCAGTACCTCTTGCTTTCCGATATGGCTGTCAGAAAGGTAAGAACTCGTCCGCCGCTGAACTCGTATGCCAACCTGGGTGGCTAGATGTAGGTGGCTAGCAGTTCCCGGCCGAGCATGCCTCGTTCTCTACCAACACACGCAGTCTCGCAACCCTGGTCAAGTAGGAGGTGGGTATGTACCTACATTACCTAGATGGAGGTAGGCAAAGTACCTACGAATGCGTGCACATCGGGCGCGCTTGTTTCCGCTTCCGTCTGCGGCTGCTCCTCGACTGGGGCAGCTAGTCGAACCCTCCCCACTTCAGCCTCCACCCAACCCACGATGCGATCCATTGCCCCGGCAGGGGAGCATGTCTGACATTGGCCCATTGGAAGCCCGACCCTGTCCCCCTGTCGCAGCAAGAATGCATCTTCTTGTTGTCCCTCTCGACGGCTGGGTTTGTTGGTGAGCCCTACCCGCCCAGGCCCTGTCAATGGCCAGAGGACTGTGAAGGCAGCCCGCGAAGGGGCCCTAGGGCGCTGCCAATGAGGTTGCGCCGTACGCCGTCCCTCAGGCCGGCATGGGAGGGGGGAGGCATGTGTGGGTGTGAGGATCTCCCTGGCGCAGGAGTTCATCCCGGACGGGGGAGCAGAAGCAGCAAGCAGCAAGCAGAAAAAGCATCCTGGGACCAATGCGACCCTCCCCGACCCTCACCGAGAGGAACCATGGCTCCAATATCCAGCCACAGCTGCACCCCTTGGGCGGGCTCGTTCTGCGCGGCACGTAATAAAGGCCAAAACGAAACCATCCCCCCTCCCCCCGCACCGGTGCGGGCGCGGCCTCTGCCGTTCTGCCTATTGCCCACGGCTAGTCCCCTCCTCCCCCGCCGCAGGGTTGTCTACTTCCGGTGCGGTAGAACGTTACACGCACTGGGGCGACTGTTCCACCACAAGCGGAAGATGGAAAGGTGGTTTAATACTCAGGCCACCGAGTCCCGCTGATTTGCTCGTGGCCTGATGCCAACAGGTTTTCCGGGCTGGCGGACGGAGACGCGCGCACCATCACACCGGCTCGCAGGACTGAGGCAGTCGCAAAGTTTCAGTAGGCATGTACGCGGCCTGCCCGCATAGTCGAGCTATTCGTGCGTCGTGCTTTGCCCATACGGGCGAGCAAGCCAGTCCCGAAGCAATGGCTGCAGCAAATCACGCACCGTCCTACTCCGTTCTCTGCCTTTGCCTTGCCTGCCCGCCCGTGGGCGTGCAAAGGCGCCAATGAGGGGTGACGAAGAGAGACACGAACTGGCAAATGAGGGGCTGCGAGACGTCAGGCGGGCGTGGGCGCAACCCTCTCGTTCCTCCCCTCAGAGCGCCTGCTGCCCCTCCCCTCGTTCGTCCAGGTCGATTATCACGATCTTCTTGCCAGCCTGCCAAGCGACGCCAAGTTGGTATGCATTTATGCCCTTCGGCGCCCGGTAGGCACCCACCCCATCGAGAACGGCCCCCAGACGGCCAAATGTCAGAGGCCTCGCTAGGGCGACGATTTGACGGCGGGTCCGTAGCGCCGAGGCCCTAGTCCGCACGCCACAGCCCAAACGGTATTATATGATGGGTGCTCATTTTGTCGTGCAGCGAGGGTACATTAGCTTGGCGACAAGTGCAAGCCATCGGCGACCGCAGCAACAAGAGCAGCAGCGCTGCAATGCCAATTTGCCAACATGTAGCCAGCCAGCATGCAGACTCGGGGCCCTGAGGGACATCCCTGGCCATGCCGCTCCGTTGACGTTTGTCCTCGGCCGCCTCTAGGCCATCCGAGACGACGGCGTGATGGCGCACGGAAGAGGACGCCAAGAGCAGGGGCGTTACCCCGGATTCCCCAATGTCCGCGCAACGCCAACTCGCTGACGTGCCTCGGTCGTTTCCCATCCACCTCCTGTCCTTGCGCGAGGGCAACCCACGCCACAACCCCGCTCGTCCCTCCCGCCATGGGCTGAGCAGCCCCGTCATTGCGCCATCCGCCATCCATCCATGCCTCGGGGGTGGATGGCAAGTGGTCCTCGGGTCCGTCGCGCTTCGCACCTCTCCGTCGGGTGTGGAGGGCGAGCATCGCAGGTCGTAGTAGCAGCAGCAGCACCAGCACCAGCACCAGCACCAGCAAAATTAGATTTCCGGCCAGCGGCTCGACCGGCACCCGACCAGGTGTCCGCATCCCCAATCAGCGATGCTGGTCCCCGGCAGCGGCCCCGTGCCCACCTGGGGACATGCCCCCCCCCCCTTTGTATACATCGATACCGTGGTGGATTGTTTCACTGCGCTCACTGTTCGTTGCCGTAGACCATCGCATGGTCTCTCGACCTTTGGCCAGACAAGGCAGATGTCCCTAGTTCCCGTGGTCCTTGCGGCATCTATTGCATCTGCGGCCAGAAGGGGTCAGCGACGCCGTTCTGACGTCCCCTCATCCACCCCCTGCATCCGATATGACCCCAGGCCCCACCCCTCCGGACTTGTCTGCAAAGTGCCGCCGCCAGCATAGGCCTCATGCCCCTTGCTGCAACTGATCAAACAATGATTCTGGTCTTTAGGGCAGCTGCACGAAATCTCCGTTCCCTACGTCACCCTCTTGCCAGGGAGGGCCCGTTCAAGCATCCACTGTTGTGAGCCAAACTGCACACCAGTGGCGAAACTCCGGTTCTAGTTGGGCCCGATCAGGGATGCACCTTGACGTACGTCCGACGGAGAACGTGCTTTGAAGGCGTTGTCCATGTGACCCCCTAACCCCCAACCCCTCACCCCCCAACCCCCATTCCTCTATCTGCCTACCTCCAGCGCCGGCCCCAATACCAAGCCCCTGCCACCCCTTCCGTCGCTTCTGAAACTTCCCGGGGGGGTGCTGAAAACTGGACCAGGAAAATCCGGGGTGCGTTAGGCCCCTCGCCCACGATTCGTATTTGTACAGTAGGAGGGCTGACCAACAGCCAGTGAGCAATGGAACCGTCAGCGAGGGCCCGGGGTCGACGGTGGACGACAAGACCGGCAGGAACGGCAGCCTCGTCATTGGGCCGGATGGCAGCTCGGCGTGCGATGGTTGGTGCCGCTACGGCGAGCCTACCGTACGCACACGGTCGCTTGTCAACTATACGTGTGCGCATAGCAGTTGGTGGGTTCCTGGTGGGAGATAAGAGGATCCTCCACCCAACACTCTGGGCAACTTTGACAACGTCAGCTGCTCTTCATGCTGCCCCCCCCCCCCCCCCCCCCCCCCTCCCCCCAGCTGCCGCATTGCCCGACCGAGCCCGGGCCGAGACTGTCCATTGCCGTCCGGGCTTCGAACGAGAAGAACACTAGTTCCGACTTTGTTATTCTTACTCCTTCTGCACCACGTGGATATTTCCAAGGTTCGATCTACGTTGCGACGAGTCGATAGGACGAGCGCGTAAAAAGTCTGTTGTCGTGCCACGCTTGAGTCAAGTCTAAACAGACAGAGAGACGGTGCGATGCCAATGTGCCGTACGGGGACGGCGTACGGCCTACCGCCCGCCAGTGTTACCGGCCGAGGGGGGCTCGGGCCTGACAACGAAAACGCTGGTGTGTAGGGTCTTGGCAGGTATCGACCCTCCCACCAGCAGGCCCACGGTACAAGCCCTCAACGCCAAGACTGGCGTTTTCGTTGTCAGGCGGTAGGGGGGGAAGGGGGGGGGCGAGAAATGGCTCAGCTCACCTAACTGGCAGTCGTGGAGTGATTCGTTTCTTTCTTCCCCCTCACCGGCAAGGGTAGAGTCGAAGCTACAACCCGCTGGCTGGACCAGGCCCAGAGTCAATTCGTCTCGTCGTGCCCATCCCCATTCCATCCAACACCAGGCGTGTTGTTTCGCGCGCGCCCGGCAAGGCCTCGGAAGGTCGTGCGCGTGGGCTGTGGCGTTTCGTCGTGATGTCGTCGTTCCGGCTTCGGATACTTGGCCCTTCGTGCCCGCCTTGTGTCTGCTGCAACCTGGGCGGCCTGGTTGCTGACGCCGAGGGGCAGGGTACGCGTACGAGTGTCAACCGGGAAAGTGTACCCGACCTAGAGCTGGACCAGTCCGTCGGGACGGCCTGCGGGCGGGTCACGATGACCCCTTTTCTGAGCAATAGCTCTAGAAAAAGCCCCTCTCGGCCTGTTTATCACTTCGGGGCTGGGCCAGAGAGGCAGCCGTGAGGTGCGTCGCGATGGCCTTGTCCATGGGGCGACGATGCTGGACCCTGCCGAACGGGGCAACCAGACGAGACCGCACGCATGTGACCTTTCGTCTGAGAGTCGCGTTGCGGGAGGCCCCCGGGCCCGACGTCACCTCATACGTACGTGTTGCAAGCCACCCGAACCGAACTGCGGATTACGCCTCCCGTGCTTTGTGGCGGTGTCTTCCCCAGCGCGCGGTTTCCGCGACCGCCGGTATCAAGGCCCTATTGAGTAGTCTCACCACCATCCCACCCATCACCGGTCGATAGAAAGAAGCGCCTCCCGGGGCAAACGATGACGGGATCACCGCGGAGAAAGACACCATGGCGTGCATGGTAACGAGTAAAGCCATGTCCAAGCCTTGTCCTCGGCTGTGCCCGGACGTAGGCTCGGAGAGTCTCATGGGACGCCGGTGGTATGCCGGGCGGTGGCACACAAATCACTACAGATACCTAACTCGCGCCTTGCAGGCCATGCTATTCCTCCCTGCTCCAGAGCCCAAGCCCCGATACGCCAGGTTCCTCGACGTATGGCAGGGGAGCAAGCCTGGCCAAGGCCAGCACCTCACGAAACCCGGGGGTCAACAAATACGGGAAAGTTGACATGGGAGACCATAGCTATCGTTTCCTGGTGAAAGTCTCCAGGTAGATGCGGAAACGAAACCACTCGGTTGAAAGGTGGACTGGCCGTCTTGGGATCCCGGAAACGTGTCGTCCGCGGCGGGCGCCATGGGCGCCACGGTCTCTAGCCCTGGCAGAATACGTGTCTCAAATCTGAGAAATATCTGACCCCATCCAACGAGGGGCAAACCGTATTTGGCGCTGCCCGTATGCTCGGTGAAGGGGGCATCGGGTCGTCCTGGGTCCGAAAAGGAGGAGTATATACCCAGGAGCCAGGTGTTGAACCAAGGAACACTGCTCTTGCTGTTTCTCCCTATTAAGGGGGTCTAACCAGTGTGGCTTTTAACAACTGTCGTCTGCTTGCCGTCCCGTAGTTTCCAAATTCACGGCGCAATCTGGTTCACGAGAACGTCTCGGGGTGAACCCTGGTCGTGCCTGTTTCGCCGAGGGATCCAGGACTTGCGAGCAAGGCGATCACTGGATACGAAAAGGGTGCCGAGGAGGTTGATGGTGGTTGAACACGATCGTCAATCGCAGGCTCAAATCCACAGCTAATATACACGGATTGTACACTGATTGCCCCCCGGTCTGGCGGCTGTCTTAACCAGGCGCCGAATCAAGGGGGGACGACGCGGCGGCCTGGGCGCCTTTTTGCTCGCGCAGCTTCGCCTCGAATTTCTCAAACTCGGCCAAGGCGATTTCCTCCTCCGGGTCCGTAGCCTGGTGCACGCCCTTTACCTCTTCGATCTGGCGGTAGTTGGCATCAGACAATTGGTCATGGGGTTTGGGATCTTAGGATGCGGCAGCGGCTGGGAGCAGCAGAGCCCGGTTAAGGGAGAGGAGGGAAAAGGAAGAGGGAGGCGGAAGGGCAGGGGTAAGGGAAAGGGGGGAGAGGGGAAGAGGCAGGGCTTACATAATGCATCAGCATACTCTCTATGCCATTCTTGAGCGTCACCGTACTGGAGTCACAAGTTCTGCAGGCGCCGCGCAACTTGAGGTGCACATAGCCGTCGATGAAGCCGCGGAACTCAATGTCGCCGCCGTCCTCCTGGATGGCGGGGCGGATGCGCGTCTCGAGAAGCTCCTTAATCATGCCGACGACCTCGGAGTCGTTTTCGTCGTAGGCGAGCGAGTCGCGCTCCTCGGTGCCGTCGGCCGCGGCCTGCTGCTGCTTGTCGCTGACGGTGACGATGGGCTGGCCGCTGCTGATGGCCTCGGTGATGAGGCTGAAGATCTCGGGACGGATGTGAGCCCAGTTGGCGTCGGCCGACTTGGTCACGGTGATGAAGTCAGCGCCGTAGAAGACGGAAGTCACGCCGTCGATGTTCATGAGCTGGGCCGCCAGCGGGCTCGGGTACGGCGGCGCGATGGTGCTGCGCGGGTTCATATACTCGACGAAGGGCGCCGAGAGGCCCGTCTCGGGCAGCACCCGGTGGTTCGGCAGGAATTTGAGCGCGTCCGGGTTGGGCGTGTTTTCCGTCTGGATAAAGATGGAGCGGGCGCCCCGGGGCGCCGGGGCGGAAAGGCGGCGGGCGCTCAGCGAAGGACGCGCAGGCCGGGTACCCGCCAGCGCCGAGCCGCGCGCGCTCGTGTGGGCGGCGCGGGCGGCGGCGCGCAGGGCATGGCAGGCCCGGGGCGAGGCGTGTCGGGCCGTCGTCGACGTCGTCGCCGAGAGCAGCGCCGCGGCGGGCCGGACGAGCCGCGACGAGGTCATGGTGGCTACAAGCGGGCGATGGGTGTGTCTGGGACGGAAGAAGGGGAGAGTGTACCCCGGGGAAGCAGGAAGCGAATTAAGGGGCCATGGATCGACCAGGGGACCAGACGTGTAGTTTGCCCCGATGTTGCGTCTTAGGTAGGTTGGGGCGTTCGTCGTCGTCCAACACGGCGGGCGCGACGATAAGTGATAAGGCTGTTGGCCGTTTCGCCGGCTTAGAAATGGAGGTGGAAGGACGACCTCAGCATGACGCAACAAATTTTCCAATTCCAGCACGTGCTATTGGTGGGTTGCACCGGTCGCCCCGCTGGACGAGTGCCGTGCAGGGCTGGACAGGCAACGCCTCTTGTACCCGAATCATGGAAGGCAACACGAAAACCCCAGTTTTCCTACCCAAGCCCGCCCTGCCCGCCGGGGCTTGGAGACGTTGCAGACAGATCGTTACCACTCTATAAAATACAGAGTCCATCGTGCTTCGTCAAGAGAGCGGGCTGAAGTCTCCCGTGCGTCTTTGCGAATCCACTGCGCCTGGTGTTCCTGCCGAGATGGACGACCAAATTGGCGGTTGATCGGTCGTCGAGTCTTTCGCCGGGGCAAATCGTCCCCCATCCATAACAACAAGCCCGCCGCAAAGACCACAGCAACCGCCACCACTTCAGCAACCGCTTCTCATCCCCCCAAAGCATCAGCATCAGCACCCGCATCCGCAGCGCGGCCTAGTCTGTCCCTTCCGTTGCTCGGCGAGGCTCCGTCGCGGATTCCAGCGCCTTGTCCATCCACCCTTTTTTTTTTCTCTCCATCCGCAGAATGATCAGCCTCAGACTCTGCCGGACCTAGCCAGAAAAGGAAATTCGTAAACACCGGGGACATTGCCGAGCTTCCCATCGTTTTGCGCCCACCAACCGGCACCATGGCGCCCATGATCCCCGCCGAACGCAACTGCGTGAGCTGCGGCGAAGTCGAGGGCAAATACAAATGTCCCAAATGCAGCAAGTACACGTAGGCTTCCCCTTTTGGCCCATATTGGCCCGTTTTACTGACCCGTGGCCCCCGCCCCTTTAGCTGTTCGCTTCCGTGCAATAAGAGCCACCGCGCTGAGCACGATAACGACCCTACCCCGGCGCCCCCAGCCGAGCCCACCTCCGCGGCGGCCGGTGAGGAGGAGGAGGCAGCGGCGGCGGCGGCGGCGGCAGCTGCCGACGAGGGCCTGTCGCCGGAGCTGCGCATGTTGTTCCGCAAGTACCCGAACCTGCGGGCGCAGCTGTCGCAGATCGCCGGCGCCACGGACGCGCCGGCCGCCGCAGACTTTCCTCCGGCGCACCACCTGTCCCAGCGCGGGGGCCGTGGAGGCGGCCGCGGCGGCGGCCGGACCTCCAAGGAGCCATGGACTAAGGACGTCGGCTACCAGAACGGTGTGGCTGCGCTGCGGCGCGCCCTGAGCGGCCCCGAGTGCGAGGGCCTGGCCGAGTACTGCGAGCTCGTACGCTTCCAGAACGCTCGCAAAGCCGAGGCCGAGGCCGAAGACCCCGACGCCGCCTTCCGGCGCCTACGCGCCCAGCGTGACGCCCAGGTCATCGGCCAGTTGATCAAGAGCGAGAAGGAGCGCGGGTGAGATCGGGAGTGAGAACCGAAGGCGATAGGGACAGGGCGGCAATGCACCACAAGGGGGGGAGTTAACTGGTCAACTGGAAAGGGCAACCTCTGAAGGGCCACGTGATGATATTATATGCCCATGGGCTCACGGGCCGCGTGGGGAGGACCTGTGTCCATATGAAACCGACCTGGGCCGTATATAGCCTCTGGGTAATAGTAAATTCGTAAGACATGATCGCGTAACCTCCGTCCTCCCGCTCGCCCCTATTTGAAATTTCTTCCTTGGCTCATTTCTGTTCAACATCGCCATCCCTAACCCCATTCAGCTATGCCGCCGTAACCGGGCAAAGAACCCCCCGCGCGGCGATTTGGGCACCGCAACATTGGGGCGGACCCCCTTGCCGCCGATGGGCAATACGCTTCCCCGCTGGCCCTCGTCTGCCCGCTTCTCTTTGCTCTTCTCGGGCACCTCGTCCAGCTTGTCGCCGGTGTTGCGCCGCGACCGACCCAGGCGCAGCGTCCAGAGGGAGTCGGCCTTGCGGAGCAGCCCGGGGCTCATGATGCGCCGGGGGCCGCTGGGCTTGTCCCGCTCGGTCTCGCGGCCGTGGGGCTGGTCTGCCGACACCGCCTCATCGCTCTGCGACCAATCCACCATGGCGGCGGCCTCGCGGCTCCGGTCATTCGACTGGCGCGCAAAGATGGCCGGGGCCTCCCCGTTGGACTCGTCCGACTCGGCTACGGTGGCCCCGAGCCAAAAGAAGGAGGCGCGGCGACGCGGCGCGGCGGCGGTGGTGGCGGCGGCGGCGGCGTGCTCGTCAGGGCCCCCCTGAGGCAGCGAGTGCCGGTTACGCTGGTCGACTTGGCCCCGGGATTGCCGCTCGCGCACGCTCTGCGTCCGGCCCAGGGAGTGCACGGCCAGGTTGGGGTCGCGCAGGCTGCTGTCGGCCGTCGCGGTCCGCGTGAACTGCTTGGCGGCCTGGGTGGGGACAAAAGCATGCGGCCGTGGTTCGCCGTGGGGCTGATTCGCGGCTTTCTGGAGAAGGTTGTGGCAGGAGGATGGGCGGGGGCGGTTGGCTATAGTGGAGGAGGACGGGGCGTTGGTTGGCTGGTTGGCTGACGACGACCATGACGAATACTCACTGCTGGTCCATTCGTCGCCCCGCGGGACCTTCCGGGTCTCGAACGGTGCCATGTCCTCCTGCTCCCTCACGAACTGCGAGAGCCGCTGCTGCCCCGCCCGCAGTCGCCGCCGCGCATTCTGCTCCGAGATGACGATGAACAACCGCCGCCGCAGGTCCTCGGGGTCGGGCGGTGTTGATTTGGCGTGGTGCTGGGCTTTCCTCTGCTGCTGGGCGGCGGCGGCGGCCGTCTGGATTTGCTGTGACTGAGGTCGGTTGGTGGGCGGGAACGGGTGATATGACAATGCTGCCGACGCCGGCCGGCCGCCTTGGCGGGCTGGTCCTGACCCCGGGAGGCCGTTCGGGCCGGACGGGCGGGCTACTGCTAGCGAGGCCATGGTGGTTGGCCGACTTATGCTGGGGTTGGTGCTGTGCTGTGCTGTCCCGGGAGCGCTAGGCACCGATTGTGTGCTACCGGCGTGGTGACGGTGCAAAGTGTCCAGGTTCGTGAGGAGTACCCCGAAAAGAAGCCAAAAGAAACGGGCTGGGGCGAGTCGGCGGCGACGGTTTAAGAAGGGCAGGCCGTTTTTTTTTTCTCGCCAGGATCCAGTGCAGCTTGGCTACATACGTCAACGCGGGCGTCCGCTCACGGTCCTGGCAAGCCGGCTGCTGTTTCTCGGATTCCGGCCTGGCCTGAGACGGGGACTGGGGCGCTCGGGGGGGGGGGGGGGGCGGGGGTTCTCTCTAGCGCTGTTGACGTCAGCCCCAAGTGCCGTAGGGATTATGCGCCGCCTGTGTCGGTGGTGCGCTCCAGTTCTTCCCACAATAGTAGGCGGGCGGTTGCCGATCGCGAGGAATGGGTGGATTTGCGTGACGAAGGAATGAGGCTCTTTCCGTGGCGGCCACTCCGTCCGAGTTGCCTGGCAGCCAGGCCTAGTCCGCGCTCGCCTGTCCTTCTAAAATTTGGTGAGACGCACGAGCAGAGTATTCCGAGTCTCGCCGTTGGGAACCAACGAGACACTAGCAAGTTGCAAGGTTTGGCCGGCGTCGCGGAGAGTCAGGCCCGGCAAGCTGGGATGCAGGAGGGGATCGCGAGGTGCGTCGGTTTTTTCTTTGAATCCTCCCAATATTTTCCTGGTCCCGGGGGGTGTGGCCAGGCAGGGTGGGCACCGTCGTGGTGTTATATGACCCTCGCTTGCCGATCGATGCTCTGCTGCTCCGCGCGCTCTACCTGCTGATCCCCGATCCGTCGACGCTACGCGTTTGCTAGAGTCGGACCATGCACGGAAAGGTACGTACTGCTGTAGGGAGGAGTACTCCGTCCATGGCCCGGTCGACCAGGGTCAACCGGGCTGGCTGGCTGGCTGGCTGAGAGGGACTGGACCGAGCCGAGACTGGTGTTCAAGATGCCGAACCTGGGGTTGGCACCAGTGTCTTGCAGGCATGGGGAGGAGGCCCCGTGAGGAGGGCTGGTGGCGCCCAGCCGACATCCTACGCTTGTGGTCGGGCTCGTCCAGGCGTACCGGGCGCGCTATAGGGCGGTCACACGACGCGGGCCCAGTGTCGGTCGAGGCCTAGCCTCTCCCACCAATGGAGCCCCCATGGCTACCGAAGCGCAAGTCATTTCCTTCCCTCCCTTTGGGTTGGTGGTGCTAGAGACTCGAGGGGGGGGGGAATGTCGCATCCACCCCGTCCTCCCGTCGTAGCGCAGGGCATGCAATCGATAATTCGAGAGCTGTGCGCAGCGGGAGCCCATTGTTTGTTTCTGGCGCAATGGAATCGCGGTGAGACGGCGCATGCGCAAGTCCACTACCTAACGACGGGGCCAGCACCCTCTTTTCGGCAGGGCCGCCTCGCTCTGTTTGTTGGTCTGCCGCGTGCGAGATTTTGGCTCTTTTCGGTACTCCGTCTGGCAGCTTGGAGGGCACTCCTTACTCTCGCAGACTTTGCTTGTTGCTGCTGCTGCTGGTGCCGCAGTCTCGTGTTGAGGGATGGTTGGCTCGCAGGGGGGCGGTAGAGCTACACTTGCGTTGCTACTCGCGGTTGGCTCGGTTCGAACCCTTGTCTGCCTCTCCGTGCATCTCCCCAAGTCACCCTGCCTCTTTTCCCCAGGCCGGCGATGTCCCCAGCAATACTACCCTCTTGCGGCCACGGATGGATCTGGCTCGTCTTTGTGCGCAATTCCATACTTGGCAAGACACGGCGACCCTAGCTCGCGCATGCAACCCCACTGCAGGACCCTGGCCAGCTACCTGACCACCAGGTCCGATCCCAGTCCGCCATTCCAGGATCATCGTGCGCCAACCAGTCACCGGGGAGGACAGCCTCTCCGCTTCTGTGCTATTGCTCCCCCCCCCCCCCGGGAACTTGGGGAGAACGGAAAACTGAACACGGGGACCACGGGGTAGACACGTAAGTGATCGCCCGTCCGGTCCCTGCCACAGCGCACCAACCGCGGTAGGCACGTCGCCGCCATTCTGTTGCTCGTGACAGACGATGATACAGAGTCCCCAGGCTACTTGTCAGCGAAATCGGTTTCGGGTTCGACGACTCGGCGCCGGCGGAAGCAGCCAGGAGCTTGTCCCTTGCCCGACTTGTTCTGTCGCCCCACGACTCGCTCTGGTAGTCCGCTTGTCGTCGTATGTGTTCGGACGAAAGCCGCCCCTCGCTCGCTCCGGCCGCTACCGGCCCCATGTCACCATCGCTTCGTTTTTCCTCCATCCGTTTCCTAGGCGACCCGTTTTTGTACGATTCAGCAGCCGTCCCCCCAAAGTCTGCCGTCGCGCGCCTCGGCCCTCGAACCGATCGGGAGGTTACGTCCGTGCCTGCGTGCGGGATCGGCTAGTTGGCAAGCTCCGCGAGGTGACATCTGCAGCGGCCCTCTCAAGGTAGCGTCGGCGGATGCTGTGCGAAGGACGCTTGCCCCAACCCATCTACGCGCGTCTGCCAGTCTGTTCTGTTTCCTGGTTTTCTCCGTCTGCCATTGGCCTCGCGGCGCTTCCTGCTCATTTCTGCTATACCGTGGGAAAATTACGGCTGCCGTGTGGGACCGGACCCCGCCAGCCTGGCCTTGCCCGTCGCCAGATAGTGTCCGGTTGGTATGAACGCCGGCGGTTGTGTTGAAGCGTGCCGGAATCCTCAAGCACCTCCTCCCCAAAGGGTGCATAACGGCCAGTCCGCGTAGACGACAGGGCCGCGCAACCGCATGAGTTTTGCCAGTCGAGCTTGCTACCCTCGCTGCCCAACGTGGGGACCGGGTGACTGGGCTAGACTCTCCCACAAACAACTAGCTGTGGACGGCTACTGTTCTGTTAGCGGCTGATGATTAATAGGGCTGTCGATGAGAGCCAACTTGCCCTGCCGAGCCGCCGTCTGCACTCATCAACGATAACCCCCGCGCTTGCCCGAGCGGTCAAGCTGGTCTTTGGAGAGCTCGCAACGCCCCTCCGATCTCTGGTCGACCTACCTTGCCTACTTGCCAGCTTGCTTCCGGAGCGAGCCACACAGCGAACTCTCGCCCGTCCGTCTCCGGCTTCCCTTCCGTTCTTCACGGCTCTGTGACTAAGCAAACCATGACAAGCCAAGCCATAACTGCCCGCATGTAAGAACGCGCGCCGTTCCCGTACCGGCCGTCCTGCATACGGATGCTTGCGCGTCTCGTAGAGATGACGCTCCTGGCCGATTCTGGCCGTGGCCGTCCAAGGCCACTGAACTGCTCCTGCGCCCCCCCGCCCCCCCCCCCCCCCCCCCCCCCCCCTGTGCCCTCGTCGGGTGGTCTGCGGTGGCCAGATGAGGTCTTGGCAAAATCGGTACCAGCTTCCGAGTACCACCCCTCTCCGGCTTTCTGAATACGGAGGCGTGAGCCAGCGGAGACAATGTCTGCTGCCTTCTCCTACCATACGTCTAGGCCCCTCTCTTTCTCGGCGCACGTAGTCTAGACGTGTCTCTGCACCATTCTGCTCATGCACGGCGCCAGGGGGCGCCTGCAGCCGTGAGTGGTCTGGCTGGGCGGCGGGGGAAAATACGACGGAGTATACATAGCACGCCCACAACCACCACCGCCCGTGGCATGTTGGTGGAAGTCGTCAGCGAAGCCCGTTCGTTCATCTTCCCGTAATAATATCCCCGCCGAGATCTAGACGCATGGTATGTGGAGTTCGTTGCCTCTGCCCGTCGAGACGGCCGGCCGTCGTAGTGTAGCCGCGCTGGCCCCGGGTAATGACTGGGCCGGACACCGCTCCGGGCTGTGCGGTGCGCCGCATGTCAGCGACGTTGGACACCTCGTTCTGCTATCCGGCCGAATATAAGATATGCCGAGTGCTAGAAGCTACACACCATGGCAGCTGATTCCCACCGGGGGGTCGCCGTTCGCCATCCGCTTTTGCGCTCTCAGGCCATGAAGAGTCAACCTCCCCCATTGCTGGTACAGTCTTCAGTGCAGGCTCTAATGCAACCCGTACAAGAAATTTTCGACAAAGGAGGCAAAAAGGAATCAACTTCTTCTCTCTGGCGGGGAATTGAACCCCGGTCTCGAGCGTGACAAGCTCGCATACTGACCACTATACTACCAGAGATGGTGATTGTTGATAAGAACTCTGTTATCTGGACTTACAGTAATGAAATGTTGACGTATGTGGAGATCACAAATCCCGCCTTTCTACAAATCCAGGGTCGGTGTCAAGGTTTGTTTACCTACACTGACATACATAAAGCCGGATGAGAGGATGGCCAGTTCATTAGCTCCGCCTGGTTTTTTTCCGGGTTATCAAGTACCTACTTATGCAAGATATGGCGCGAGTGCCGGGGGGTTGATTGCCCCGGACTCGACAGAGCCAAGCTCCGGAATGCCCGGAGGAAACAAAGATACTTATATCAAGAACGGTACCAGAAACATGTCAAGGTTTTGTATATACATGGCCAGTGGCCCCCATTTCTTTGTTCCACTTCCCCAAGAATCCCCTTTGCCGTCACTACACCAACGTCTCGAGCCCTTCAGTTGGGCGCGGGCCGCCCTGGGCGCGGCGGTCCTCCTCAGCGCCGCTGGCCTTCCAGGCGCTGATGATGAGGTTCACAATGTGGTCGACGGCGACGCCCTTCTTGACCTGGGCGAAGACGGTGGGGCCGCCCTCGCGCATCTTGCGGGCGTCGCGCTCCATGACCTGCAGGTCGGCGCCGATGGCTTCGGCAAGGTCCGTCTTGTTGACGACCAGCAGATCGCTCTGGGTGATGCCGGGGCCGCCCTTGCGCGGCACCTTGTCGCCGCCGGCGACGTCGATAACGTAGATGATGTAGTCGGCCAGCTCGCGCGAGTAGTTCGCGGCCAGGTTGTCGCCGCCCGACTCGATGAGCAGCAGGTCCGTGTTGAAGGCGCCGTGCAGGTCCTCGAGCGCCGCCAGGTTGGCCGAGATGTCCTCGCGCACCGCCGCGTGCGGGCAGCCGCCCGTCTCGATGGCCCGGATGCGCGGCGCTGGCAGCGCGCGGTTCTTGGTCAGGAACTCGGCGTCCTCGCGCGTGAAGATGTCGTTGGTCACGGCCGCGATCGAGTACTTTTCCCGCAGCGCGAGGCAAAGCGCCAGCATGAGCGCCGTCTTACCCGAGCCGACGGGACTGGTCAGGGTCAGTCGGGGAGCCGGCCAGGCGGATCACAGAGGGAGGGAAGAGGGGGGGCTTGCCCGCCAATACCGATCGTGAAGGCGCGCTCCGGCCATGAGCGGCCCTCGACGATGGGCATCTCACGACCCAGGTAACTGCCGGGGCCGTCGAGGATCTCGTGGGAGTGGCCGTGCTCCGCGGCCGAGAAGCCGTCGTGGGAATGGCCGCCAACGCCATCGTGCGAGTGCGTGTGTGCCATGCTGATCGATGATGCGGTCCGGCTCAGGAGATGGAGGGGTAGTCCAACGTTAAGAGATGTATAGAGGGGTGAGAAGGCAAAGGTTTCGCCTGCGGTTCCGGAGCTTGCGCCCGTCCAGCCCCCCAGCTCAACAAGCCTCGGACCAGAGCCTGGGGTGGTAGTGCTACCATGTACGGCATGTACTACGTAGGTTCACGGTGGGAAGAACGGACTGCGGGGTCCTTATCAGAATTGGGGTGAGGGGCAAGGGTCTCTCGATTACGTACAAGGCGAGATAATCGGTGCTTCTCCAACCAGGCCAGCCGCATCTACTGTGTAGTAGGCCTTCTCCTCTCTTTTTTTCCCACACCAGCCAGACCACTCGTGCCCAGCGAGGGCTCACCGACACGCCCAGCTGTCCAGGTCCGATGGCTCATGCCCTTCCCCTTTGAACGTGCTGCTTGCCGGGTACTTGCAGTGTCGATGTTTATAGTCGACCCCGCCCTCAACGCTATCGTTGACGAACTTGGTCCCGATCAGGGCCTGGGGCGCAATGCCGGCCTCGACCCAGTCAACCACGGCTGCTAGCACGTTGTTGGCGCCCTCAAAGGCAATGCCCTGCGCCGCCGCGTTGCCGCCTTGTCCCAGGCCCCAGGCGCCCGGCCCGCTGCGGCAGTGCCCCATTCCCGGGACGCGGAAGAAGCGGTAGAAGCCGTCCATGTCCTCGTACGAGTACCCCATGCCCTCGCGGAGGTGCTCGTAGAAGCGGATCGAGTTGCGGCTGGTGATTTGCTGGTCCTGCAGGCCGTGGTACGTGAGCAGCTTGCCACCGCGCTTCTCGAAGCCCGCCAGCGAAGAGGGCCACGTGCGAACCCCCCCCGGGTCCTTTCCGGCCGCGGCCAGAGCATCGCCCATCGAGTAGCCGGCCGGGTCCCAGTTCGGGTCGCCGAGCACGGCGAACTTGAACCAGCCCACCGAGGGTCCGTACGGCGCCCCGACGTACAGCCCCGTGGCCGCCATTTGCTCGCTCCCGGGCTGCATGCCGGGGTAGAGAACCGAGCCGTTGGGCCAGAGATAGTCCTCAAAGACGGCCTGGACACGGCCAACCTGCCGGCTGGTAAGGCAACCCGACGTCTCCCCCCCTCGGCAGAGCAGCCTGTCCGCCTGGAACTGGCACGAGGTGGGGTCCTCGATAATCCCATCCACTGCCCCATCCAGGCCGTCGCATTGGCGCAACACCTCGTCGTGGATTGCCGTCTGCCACATGTCGGCCGTGACGAAGTCCTCGGAGCCCTTGGCGCCCGTTATGGTGTAGTACCGCGCACGCGACGAATACAAGGCATTGAAATCCACGGCCGGCGCACCCGCCACGATGCCATCAAAGTCGTCGGGGAACAGCTCGGCGCTGTGAATCCCCTGTCGGCCTCCCAGCGAGCAGCCGATGTAATACGACTTCTTGGAGCCCGTGCCGTAGAAGGAAGCGGCGAGTTGCTTGCCGGCCTGGACCGCCGTGTGCAATCTACGATGTCTTCGTTAGCCAATGTCCTTGCGAACCGATGGCAAGGGTCACACCTACGATCTCCAAGCGAAATCCTCGACCACATCCTCGTTCTGGTAGAACGCGTCGCCCGCCGTGCCATTGTGTCCGTTGTTCGCCCCCACGGTAGCAAACCCGTTGGCGGCGCCGTAAGCGATGTCTTCGTACTTGATACCTGCAACTCGCATCAGCAATAGTCTATTAGGTCCAAGTCCGCTGCTGTGAGTCCATAGCGCACCGCTCTAGCTGCCAAGAAGGCCATACTCACATCCATCAATACCGCCATTTCCCGTCGCCAGAAACCTCCCTGTCCACTGCGCTGGTTCCGGAAACCACATCTCCATGGTGATCGCGGACCTCGCCGACGTTGCAACCTCGAGCGCCACCCGGCACAGATTCACGGGGGCCTCCTGGCTGCTGCGGGCACACGTGTCGTCATTGCCCGGGAACGTCACCGTCGACCCGGCCGCCACGTATTCAAGCACCGTTCGCGTCGCATTGACCAGCTTCACTTCGGGGGTGAACTGGCGGCATAGCTCCGGGAAAGGGAGCGAGGAGTTGACCCCCGTTGCGGCCACGATGGGGCCGAGCAGCGCCAGACCGATGGCACTGAGGCTAGAGTTGTGGTGCATTGCGGCGTGCTCAAGAGCCGAGCTACTCTGGGAGCGAAACCCCCTATGGGCAGTACAAGCAGTCGCAATTCTCTACTATATAAGGCACGCCCCTGACGTGCACACCCCGCAGCCCGCTCATGCAGCGACCCTTCCATGAACCCAGCCACCCAATGGGGATCGTGGGGCGCATTGCAGGATCTGGGGGTCACGAGGCCCTGCCAGCCTGCCAAAACCAGGGCTCGGGCCGGCTCCTTTTTCGGGATAGTTGGAGACGCCCCGGCAAGCGGCACTTCCGTCGTAGGGCCCCCGTCCTTGGATATGGCGGCTCTTCTGTTGTATTGCATCGTGTCTTGCTTGTATTGTGGCATAAGGGTGATAAAACAAGTGCGCATCGGTCAGAGAATGCCGTCCGGTCTGAAAAGAAGCGAGTGCGGAGAGTAAATTCTTCGTCTCTACGAGCCATTGGGTATTGTAGACAAACCTAGGGCGAAAAGCGCTGCGTCAATGCCGCCCAGTATCCGCGTCCGGTTCCATCGTGTATCGTGTATGAATCTCCTAGTCCATTCCGTGGAATACTAGACGAGCTCGACGGCAAGACAGGCCATTCGACTGAATGCCAAGTCTTGGCCCGAAAGCCTAAACGCCTACTCGAACCCAAGGCAGCTAGGCAAGGGAATGTCAGCATCTTGCAGAAGCCCACATATCAAACGGGCGAGCAACTTTGGCCTTTGTTATGTTTTGATGGAAGAGGCATCGTTTGTTGAGAATTCGGAAGTGGTCGTAAGACCCTCACATAAAGTCTTACTATCCTCTGGAGTCTGAAGAATCCAGGCCCTGGTTCTGTTCAAGAATACCTAGGCGGCGCATAGCATCATGGCTATCGGCACCTGGGAATCCCCCACCGACGTGCCCAAGCCTCGACCCGTTCTCACAACAGAGCCCAGCCTCTGGGGGGCTCCGACCGGCCAGATGACTGTGAGTAACCACTTCACATGGAGCCAAGCGCAGACGGACGTGTTCCGGTGCTTCATCCGCGACGCATATCCCAACCTCAAGAGCTGCGACCTGGCGCCGCTGCTGCGCACTCTCGACCTCGATGGCTACAGCGGTATTCGCGGTTAACACGACGCGGGTTTCTACCAGCTCATCTTCGAAGAGGTTCGTCGCAAGATCAGTTATACGGAGCGCGCCGTGCGAGACAGGGGGGTGCCGCTGGGCTCACATGTCAGGTCAATGCCGATGCCGTTAGAAGGGGGCAACGGGGGGTCCAGAAAGCACAAGCTGATCTTTACCAGGGCCAAGTCAACGCTTTAGGTGTGCTGATGGTACTGTTCGACGAATGTGTATAAGGGATGTTATTCACTGTCGGATTTACTCGGCACTGCACCCTCGTACGGAGCCGGCTTTAGCAGTGGTCCCGCCCGCGCCGGCGATGGATCAGGCTGAGCCAACCGTAGCCAAGAAAGAGGACCCCCAGTGACGGCTTCACATTTCTCTCATCCCTACCTCACACCTCTGTATTAGCGGTTATGGCACAGATGGCCTCTCGAGATAGGTTGTATAAGGAGGCGAAGGCGCCCTCATCTGGCTCTCGAAACCGTGGCATCCCAACTCTGGCGCTTCAAACAGTGATGCCTCAAATCCAACAACCCAGCAGCGATACAGAAACTCGGTACCACATGCCGAGCAGCACCGAGAGCCAACGAGACAATCGCTGCCGCTAGGCAACCAGTGCAAATTTCCAGGCCCAATACCCTCGTCGTCGACTTTTGCATTCCAGTTTTGAGGAAGAACCGACGTATTCGCCCTCTTTGTATATGAACCATCCTTGCTACGCTGGGACTCCGAGCCCGTGAGCACTACGACACAGGCCACCGAGGAAGAGAAGCCGAAACCCCCATTTCGAATGTCACCGCCGCTGAATGACTTTGGTGAAGAGTTCTTGGATGCCCACCAAGCCCTGGAAGAGACAGACGAATGGTATGAGGCGGACGCCATGAAACAAATGAACGAATCGCTGCAGTAGGGAATTCGCAAGCTGAAGAAACTGGAACCTCTGAAGGAGTGGAGCGGTGGCGAATCTGGTCTTCGTGGTAATGGTAAGTACGGCTGGCACAGGGTCAATTGTGCAGGCCTGCTGATGGCGGATGGCCAGGATGGTTTCGTGTTGGTTTTGTCCTAGAGCAGTTTGGCTTTCGCTGTGACTTGATCAAAGCTGAAAGGTATGCATCGTTTTGTCTCGACAGATGTCCTTGTCGTAATAATTGATCATGCTTCCGTTAAGCAAGCACCCAAACTGTCTGGATCATACCGAGCCCATTATGTGCTCCCGTCACAGATTCAAGTCGCCAGGAATGTTCCTTTATGTATGCCCTCGAGTCGCACTTCTTTCTCTCTGGTTCTTGCATGCCCTTGGCTTTAGATCAGTTCCCTGTGAGAGGGGTTTGCCATCCCGTAATATAGTTGGGTAAATTCAGGGGTGGCGGGCACCCAGCTTCCTGGCCTCGGTGTAGTTCAGGCCGAGATACGAGAATCTCACCCTGGATCATATGTCCCATCGGAATCCTCGAAACAGAAGCAATCTAGAATCACGTCCAGCTTAGCGATGTGTCGCCTTAAAGAGCACCAATGACGAGGCAGGCAACAACCCCCCCCTCGAGAATTAGATAACGCTTTGCCCCCTGCTCTCAAGGCGAAGTTGCTCACCATGGAAACACTTCATCGCCGAACCGGGGGGAGAGAGCAAGGAGTTGTCCTTTACTCTCTGGTGAAAACACGCAAGCCAGGCGAAACTGGACTAGTAGAAACACCCTGCCGTTCGCGCCTTCCACGGTGCCTTCCGACACAAGACCGTGGCGCGCTCCTTCTTGGAATGCACCCGATTCTGCCAGGCACGAAAGGTAGATATGCACTTCCCAAATTGACTATCTTTTCCCATGTCACAGTTTCCTTCCCTTGTTGTCTTCTTCTCAAACCAAAAGCCAACTTACCACTACTATTCAGTCACAAACATACGTGAACCGTCAAGATGGATCAGGCTGCACAGCTGGAGGGCATCTACAAAAAGGCCATGGAGGAGCACAGGAAGGACTTTGAGGACTTCTTCAACAACATCCAGGAGAAGTTAGAAGAGGAGAAAGCCAAGTTAGGCGAGGGCGCCGACCTTCTGTAAGTTCTTTCGGGTCGCTCCATGGTATGTGGGACTGTGCAGAGACGGTATTAACCATCACGAACAGGAACAGCGACGAGGAGACTATGGAAGAGGCCCTCGAGAAGACCTATGCCGATGCTATGTCCGTGGATGCCCCTGACCCTCGCACCGGAAGAGTTCGAAAGGAAGAGACGGACCTTTTCGCAGCTTGCAACGAAGTCATCGCCACCAGCAATAAGCTTGTCGAGCGCTTCAACGCATTGGAAGCAGAGCTGAAGACACACTTCTGGGAGCACCCCGCCGAGAAGTGGCAGAAGGACAAGGACGACTTGGTCGAAATCATGGCTTTGGGTCGCAAGCATGGCGAGAAGCTGGTGAACAATGTACTGGCGCCTACCACGTCGCCGGCTAAGCTCGTCAATGCCAAGGCGACTGCTCACGAGAAGACCGCCAGTGACATCTTCCAGAAGTCACACAAAGTCCCCCGAGGGGACCTCTGGGGAACCGTTGCTTGCGCAGCGGCCGCGCAAGGCAAGCAATTCCACGAGCTTGCCAAGGGCGGTGCCCCCAGGTCGGCGTCGCCTCGTTGAAACCTAGGGGGCTCGGAATCCCACCGTCTCATGAACCAGGACCACAGTTCAACACGAAGAGCTGGGTACTTACTTGGCAACACGCCATGATTCTGTGCTACTTGGATGGGTAAAGGAAAAAGGAACTGTCGCAAGTCAGCGCGAAGGGGGCTGGCTGGCCAAGTGTACCATGGTTTCTTCATGGAATTGGAAGAAAAGGTCCCATGTCGCAATTGTCCATGAAGGACCAGCTAGCTACCTACCTACACCATGATAAGTTCACGTAGAAAAGGGATAAGTGCCTACAAACGCAACCCTCGGGCAAAGGTGCTGGCGTCCCCTGAAATCGATGTCTTTGCACCCACTGCATGCCCGTCTTCCCCGTGTTGCTGATGGACCTTGGATGGTGGATGGCGGGCCAGCGCCAAGACATCAGATATAGCCCCACTTAATGGGCTCACGGCACTAGCCTCTTCGGCTTAGACCCCACACTGCCGCCCTTTTTCCAACGCACACAATTTTCTTCCCACTTGGGTAGCCAAATTGCAATTCCAATTTTCGTGACCGTTCCCCCATCCACAGTCACTAACGATAACGCCCTCCAGTTTCCGCGGGTCTCGATCCTAACTTGGTACGTCTGGATTTTTCTTTCCTTTCCTCGTCCTCGCCTTCGTCTTTCCCTACTAACGCCACAGCGACAACAACAGTCAAGATGGGTGCCCTCAAGTACGTCGAAGAGCTTCAGAAGAAGAAGCAGTCGGATGTCCTGCGCTTCCTCCTCCGAGTCCGCTGCTGGGAGGTATGTTGAACACGTCTCGAGACGTCCCCGAGAAGAACTCGCCCTCGCCTCGACGCATGGAGCCGCGGCCTACACACGAAGAATTCAATGACGCCTGGAATGGATCAATGGATGATCATGTGGACGCCTGTGCTGTCTCCGATCCCTCCTCGTGCTGCTCCCGGGGCCCCCCGTCTTGACGGGCGCCGCGGACGGGGCGAGGAGACCGGAGACACCTGTGTCTTTGCTATACAGTCGTTGAACATTTGCTGAGACTGCATCAATATAGCTGCGCCAGTTGAACGTCATTCACCGCGCTTCCCGCCCTTCGCGCCCCGACAAGGCCCGCCGTCTCGGCTACAAGGCCAAGCAGGGCTATGTCATCTACCGCGTCCGTGTCCGCCGCGGTGGTCGCAAGCGGCCCGCCCCCAAGGGCGCCACCTACGGTTCGTTCACCTTGTTGCCTCTTGACCATTCTACGACGCAGCCCGCTGACCCCCCACAGGCAAGCCCACCAACCAGGGTATCAACCAGCTCAAGTACCAGCGATCCCTGAAGTCGACCGCCGAGGAGCGTGTCGGCCGCCGCTGCGCCAACCTGCGCGTCCTGAACTCGTACTGGGTCAACCAGGACTCGACCTACAAGTACTACGAGGTCATCCTCGTCGACCCCCAGCACAAGGCCATCCGCATCGACCCCCGCATCAACTGGATCGTCAACCCCGTCCACAAGCACCGCGAGTCCCGCGGCCTCACCGCCACCGGCAAGAAGTCGCGCGGTCTCAACAAGGGCCACCGCTACAACAAGACCCAGGCCGGCCGCAGAAAGACCTGGAAGAAGCACAACAGCCTGTCGCTGTGGCGCTACCGATAAGCGTCTCGTCTCTCCTGGTGAATGGAGGGGGGCGATTCGCCTGGGCGTCTCTGTTTTGTGTTGGCGTGAGGTCCTGCTTGAGGGTATGGTTCACTGGGCACGCGAATGGCTGGTAAAACGTCTTCGGCTGGTACAATTCCGTAGCTGAGAATGACGAAAAGCATTTCTTGGGCGTTTCTGAGACTACAGGGCAATGTGAAATGAAATTCAATCAACATTTTGGTAACACTTCCGTGGAACAATCGTGAAGGTCGACCCATGCATGAACAATCCGGACGTCCATTACATCTACCCTAGCTGCCGTCGTCAGCCGAGCCACCTGAATCCCTCTGCGCCGCGGCCTCAAGCTTGTGTTTGCTGTCGGACCGCCCGACCTGGAAGGTTCCCTGGAAGGAGATGAACCACTCCGTCGGCTTCATTTGCAAGTACAACTGAGCATACCCAACGAGACCAGAGGGGTCCAGCCCGGAGGATGCGCAATGGACAAGGCTTGCCGACTTGGTGGATAAGGGCGCATCCCCCCCTTCTTCTTTTCTTAGTCCGGGCCATCCGGAACTGCCAATTCCATAGTCAGATGTTGACAAACATGCCAGAACAAAAACAACGCCAGCTGGGAAGGCCCGATGGGAGAGCTGACCGAACAACGACCGGGGCCCGAGGAGCGGAATAGCAGCAGCAGCAACGGAGAGGGGGAGAAGACTAGAGGCTGCCGGACACGGCAACAACCAGTGTGGTGTGACCGGCTCAAGAGCCGCTCGTCCTCCATGATGATACTCTCCCGAGCCCCCACCCCCCACAACGCGAGGCCTGGGGATAGAGGCCTCGTCACGCTTGGCCGCGGACCCGCGCCGTCCTGGTCCACGCTGTGTCCAGCCTGGCGGGCGGGCTAAGACAACCATGCCGGGACGCCTCTAGTGGCACCGAGGAGTGGCGTCCGACTGCCTATGTCCTGTCGGGCCGGGGAAAAGGACGTCTGAAACCCATGAAAGCCGGGGCTCGAGCGGCCTCGGAAGCTCGCTCCGCCGGTCTGACCTTTGGCGCGTCCTCTCCGGGGTCGCCTGCCTGGCTGCCTCAAGGCTCAGGCCAGCCAGCGGCTTGCGTTCGTGGTGAAGCCGTGTCTCCGATTCGGGCTGTGTGACGGGGCACTCTCGTTGGCCCTTCCAGCGGGGCAACGCGTTCTACCGGATGGAAACCATTTGCCCGCTCCGCCGCTTTCTACGGCGATACAGGCGTGCCGACTTTATTGGGCTCCCTCTGGGCAGCTCTAAACTATACCGTCGTCCCGGGTGTCGGAGGCAGGACGTGGCCGGGTTTGCCCGCCAACAGGCAGGTTAGGCTGGGACATAAGAGCATGGCGAAGCACTTTGCACATCGGCCGCCTACAGCATTATGCAGATTCATCACGCGGCCCCTTCGATCCCAAGCCCAATTCGGGTTGTATTTCATGCGGGTACGAAGACAGTGGTCAATATTCCTAGTCTCGTCCGACCCCTAGGCTTCCGGCTCCCGTAGGCCCGTCGCTCAGATCAGGTGCAGACGGCCGTTGTCGTTGGTGATCCGCTCGTCCAGCACGATGGAGCTGCGCACCCAGTCTCCGCCGCTGCGCAGCTCGGCCTCGAGCCGCCGGCCGCCGTCGACGAGGCGCACGTCGCGCGCCGACGCCCCGAAGTTGCCACAGCCGCCGCCACCGCCGCCGCCGGTACCGGGGATGCGCAGGTTCTGGCCCGGGTAGATCATGTCGGGGTTGGCGATGTTGTTGTGGCGGGCGATGTCGTCGAAGGAGGTGTGGCTGTAGCGGGAGGCGATGTTGCGGAGCGTGTCGCCCTGCTGCACCGTGTAGCTCGACTCGCCGCCGCCGCCGCCGCCGCCGCCGCCCGAGACCCAGCGGAAGCTGCCGCGGTCGTTGGTGAGGAAGTCGTTCAGGCGGATGCTGCTGGAGCGGTAGTCGCCGCTCGGCGTGCGGCACTCGGCCCGCAGCTCGTAGTCGCCGTGGGCCTCGAGGCGGATGTCGCGCGACGTGGCCGAGAAGCCGCCGGCGTAGTGGGCGCCGCTGCGGCTGGACTCGTGGCGGCGCGACGACCGGCTCCGGCTCCGGCTGCGGCTGTGGTGGCGGTGGCGGTGGCGGCTGGACGAGCGCGAGCGGCTGCGGCGCCGCGACTCCTCCTCGCGCCGTCGTTCGTCGGCGCGCCGACGCTCCTCCTCCCAACGCTCCTCCTCCTCCCGCCGGTGCTTCTCCTCCTCCTTCTTCTCCTTGCGGTCGTCGCGCCAGTCCTCGACCTTGTCCTGGCCCTTGTGGCCGGCGAACGCACCAATGAGACCGCCAACGACGGTGGCCGTCTTGCTTCCGCCGAACTTGTTTCCGGCGAAGGCGCCCGCGCCGCCACCGGCCAGAGCGCCCGTCAGGCCGCGCTCACCATCCTCGCCGCCGGGGCCGCCAGGGCCGCCGTGAGACTGGTTGCCGTAGCCCTGCGGGGGCGCCGAGCTGTAGTACGACGCCGACTCGCCGCCTTGGTGGCCCTGCTGGCCGTAGCCCGGGCCGCCCTGGGGAGGGTAGCCGCCCTGCTGGCCGTACTGCTGGCCGCCGTAGCCGCCCTGCTGGCCGCCGTAGCCGCCCTGCTGGCCGCCGTAGCCGCCCTGCTGGCCGCCGTAGCCGCCCTGTTGGCCGCCGTAGCCGCCCTGTTGGCCGCCGTAGCCGCCCTGTTGGCCGTAGCCGCCCTGGTTGTTGTCGTAACCGCTCATGATGAAGAATAGCAGGGGATAATGGTGGTGAAGCGTGGAATGGAGGGGGAAATGCGCAGAGACGGGCTCATCCGCCACCCTCACCGGGGCCTGCCCCCTTTAAGTAGCATTCGGGGGCTGCGGCCACCAGGCAGTCGGTGGACTCCATGTGTCAGTCCATCCACACCAGGCCACTCTCCTGCCGGCATACGCGTCCCTGCGGTGGGGGCGCGGGCTCCGTGGCCAACGGCGACAGTGCCAATCCAATGGCAGGGCCCCGATCGTGCACCGCCGCAGCCTTGGCAGGGGACCTTGGGGGACGCCGACTGGGTGGCATCGCAAGCGCCATTCGAACCAAGTGGCCAGGCAAGACGTCAATAGCATCATGGCGTGCCCCGGCCAAGATTCGGTCCGCCGGGACCGCCACGACCGCGCGCGTCTACGTAGCAGCCGGAGACAATTCGTAACGTACTGATCATTACACAGACACACGGGTACTAATCATACCGGGCCTGCTAATAAGGTGCTAAGAAGCACCGATGGATGCATGCGGGCGGGAAGCTTCGGCTGCGCGCGGTGCTGACGAGCAAACGAACCTGGCTACGTTGCTCAACGTCCGCGGGAGGGAGGGGTGGGTGCCTGGCCACCATGTGCCAACAAGTGCCACGCTTGCTTGCCCCTCTCTCTTTCTCGCTCTCTCTCTCTCTCTCTTGCTCCCCCCCTCTCCCCCCCTCTCCCTTTCTCTCTCTCCCTGCACGTGTCCGACTCGCCCGATGGAGGGCAAGGAAGGGGTGTGCCGCCCGCAAAGGCCCAAGCCTCGTCGTTTCACATCGGTTGGCCCTGGTGGATTCATCGATTCCCAAACTATCGACGACAACCCAAACTTTCACCGCTGTGGCGCAGACTCTCTGACTCTTGACTCGGAGATCGGAGGGGCTAAGCCTCGCGTGCCCCGCCCTGGCACAAGCTGAAGCGTGCCGCCGTTCCGTGCCCATCGACCCCTCGGCCCCCCTCGGCCCCCTCCAGCCCTTCGGGCCAGATCTTTGCAATACGAGGCGCAGGCACATGCTGTGGCCAAGGCTTGATTGGCTTGCAGCTCCGCAGCGGCATCCGCCGGAGAAGGAGGCGCGCGCTTGACAACAGAACACCGACCGACCACGGCTGCCATGGTCGCCCCACGCGGCAGATCCGGACGATCAGCCACCCCCTGGTGCCGAAGCGCCAACCCCCGTCCAGCCTGCCCTGCTCCGCTTGTTGGGCATTGTCGACTTGGCCGGAAACCGCCCCTCAAGGAGCTGACATCACTTACGTTGTTCGACGCGAATGGAGGCCTTTCTCCCCTCGGTCCCGGCTTCTTCTCCACGGGCGATGACTCGCATTATCGAGCAGCGCGGCCGTGTGTACTCCCCGTGCGCCAGTGGCGATAGCTTCCACCCCGGCGCGCTCGTCGTTCCTCCGCCTTTCCGGGTGCTGCGCTCAGCACCGCGAGTCCGCAGGGCTCGCAGGGGCGTCGACTGCGTCCTTGGCCAACACCTGGGAGCGCGTCTTTTCCAGCCGGGCGGCCGACGCGCGGCCGCGCTCGGCGTCCTTCTGCGTCCGCCGAGGCAGCGCGTGGCCGTACCGGGCCTGGCGCCGCCGGGCCTCCCAGAGCAGCACGGCCGGCAACGACAGGTACAGCAGGACGGCACAGACGATGAGCAAGACGCTCGCCACGAAAGCCGAGAGGTACCATGGAGCAGACGACTCTGAGTACAACTAAGGCGTGGCGTTTTCTTTGGTCAGAAGATGAGCAGACAGTGCAGCCCGGCACGGAGTAGAACCAGGGGGCGAGAGAGCAGACGAAGGTGAGAAAAGCGAGCCTCAGAGCGTACCTGCGGGGCAATGATGCTGGCAACGTAGGCGCCGCCGACCTGGATGCCGGTGCCGTCGGCCTGCTCGGAGGCACCGTAGAGGGTGCTGCTGCGGTACGACAGCAGCGGCGGCGAGCCGACCTGGACGATATATCCGAGGTACATGAGGCCGTAAAAGGAACTGCCTGAGAAGGCCCCCAGTGTGTGGTACGCCGCAATCCAGGTCCAGCACGCGTAGCAGGGGAGAGCCAGTAGTAGCGGGAGCACACAGTGCCACATGCGCTCGCGCGTCCAGTTCGAATGGGCCGGCCACAACCACAGCAGCGGCACCGTGTAGAAACACCCCACGGAAACGGACGCATTGTCCTTTGCCGGCGAGAAGCCCACGAGCTGGCAACGCGGGGCGCGTTAGTGGGCCCTTGGGAGAGCCGCCGACTGAGTAGAGACGAACGGGAAAGGGGGGGAACCGATGCTCACTCACCTCGTGCAAGATGGTTGGCGCGAACATGCCCTGCGACGCGGCCACGAGCATTTGGCACATGTACGTGGTCAAGAAGATGTATGTCGACGGGCGTGAGAGGAGCGCGAGGACGGCAGCCCCGGCCCACGTCTTGTCGGTTTGTCGTGCGGTGCCGACTCCCAAGCGGTTGACGGCCATGTAACGCTCTGTGTGCGTGTTCCGAAGCTGGGGGTCAGTTTTCCATGGTGCGGCAGGTTGGTCCCGACTTCACTTACGCCGTTCATTGAGCGCCTTGGAGTCCTCCAGGAACATCAGCAGCATGCAATACACCGGGATGGCCACGAAAATGGTCAGTCCGCCTTCGATGATAAAGAGCCACTGCCATGAGTCCAGGCCAGCTTTTCCGTTGAGCTACAGAGGGGGGGGGGAGGGGGACGTGCATGTCAGCCAGATCGGCCAACACTCGGTGCTGACCCCCACGACGTACCGAGTCGATGGCGAGGGCCAGGAAGCCCGAGCAGCCCGCGGCACCGGCGTTGACGCTGTAGAAGATGCCGATCCGCCAGGCGCGCTCGGTGGGCTTTTACCAGAAGCTGAAGCAGAGGATGGCGGCGGGCACGACGCCCGCCTCGGGCAGGCCCAGGAAGAAGCGGGCTGTGAAGAGGCCGGCCGCCCCCTGCGCAGCCGCGATGCTCATGCTGAGGCCGCCGAAGAGCACCATGACGACCGGCAGGAAGTATTTGGCGCTGACGTGCTTGACCACCAGGTTTGAAGGGATGATAAAAAGCACCACCGGGATGTAGGTGATGGGGATGGCCTTTTTCCCCCGAGGGGGGAGGGGGAGAGAGCGACAGAGGTGAGCAACAGGCAATTTAGGTATGCTCCTTTCAGGGAGCTTCGTCAAGGACAGCACCTACCCAGCTGAAGCCCCTTCCCACCAGGTGCAGCGCCTGGAGGATGTTGGACGAGGTCCCCGCCTGCAACACACACACACGTTGGCGATCTGGGCGCGGTCTTCCTTGCACATGATGAGCCAGGAGGTTGCCAGAGGCGCAGGCGAAAAAAGAACGACGGCGGGGGTCCGCACCGAGAAAAGCAAAGAAATACACGGCTTCCTCTTCGACGACGTCGCGGGCTCTCCCGAACCCCAGCATGGTGGCGATTGTTGGATCCTGGTAGCCCGAGAAGATCCAGACTGCGCCTCATAGAGGTACGGGTTGGGCGGTCCCCTAAGGGCCAGGGGAAAGGTCTCAGACGGTCCGGCACCGGGGTCTCTTGTGCCAATAGATATCAGCCTGCCCAGAAACCGGAGGGGTTGTATTTGCATGCCGGGATCCTCGGCAATCAACAGCACCCCAGCGGGTCACCCGGTGCTTCATATACTGATTTCGATCCGCAGAGGAACTTCTCATGCCGTGCCCGAGTAAGGGGGGAGTAGGCTAGACAGTGGATGTTACAAAGCCTCAGGGCTGAGCGGACCGATCAGCGGACAGCGTTGTTGTTTCGGAATCTTAAGAATGCATGCGCCACGCCCGGGTTACGGCCCCAGGCTATTCAGAACGCCCCAGTTGCAAGTCTCGTCTGAGAATGTCGAGTACGGGGAATGGAACGGACACTAAAACCCACATTGCTTGGGGATAGCCTGGAACCGATGTGCATGCTCTCGGCCGAGTCGTCCCCAGCCTGTCTGAACACCGGGAGGCCCCGAGACCAAGGAGCCGCTCGTCGCCCGTCCGGCCGCTGGCTGGCCCGGACGCGTCGGGAATCTCCCGCCCCGGCATGGGGATACAAGGCGGGCATGCAATGCCCTTGTCCGCCCAAACAGCCCGGTGTACGTAGTGATATGGCTGGGCTCCAGCCGTGGGCTCCGTCAACGGGCGCATGGGAGGGTTCTAGCAATGCGCCGACGACGAGGTGCTGGGGTTGGGGCTGGGATGGAGGGGGCAATGGGGGGGAAACATGGCCGTCCGCATGTCCCGTGAGGATGAACCCGCACCAAGTTACGTCCAAGGTATGTATGTATGTATATATGCGGAGGTCTGTTTTGGATGCTACAACGGGCGCATGGAGATGCATATGCAACACCTCGTGTACAGCCTTGTTTTCTCGGGCAACCATCTCGGAAGAGGGACAAAAAGAAACCGCTGCCAGCGCGGGTTGGGCTGGTGGGCTCGAATGCGCAGAAACCCAAAGCCGTCAAAAAGAGAGAAACACCTGAGGTGTCTGACAGCTGATGGCATGTCTCCCGAGCCGGATTTGAACCGGCGACCTGTGGATGACGTAACAATTACAGTCCATCGCTCTGCCAACTGAGCTATCGAGAGGAGGTTGTTGTTGTTGTTGGGGAAAACCTGCTTATGTCTTTACCTATTTGCTAAAGCTGTGGAGGAGCTGGGTGAGCCACGCTCCCTCGCGGATGGAGGGGACCCCGCAGTAAAGCCCAGCCGGGCAGGCCTCGATCGGGTAGTCCCACTGTCTGCCACCCAACCACCCCTCTACTCTATTCGTAGTACTGGATACCAAAGGGCCCCGTTGTTTGCCCCCCCTCCCCGGGACTGGGTAAGAGGTCCGGCCAAGGGCACCCTCTCCGCGGCATGCCGATGGAGGACGAGCCCCCCCGGGATCCGCCATCGGATCGGCAGGGCTGCTCCTGCCAGGAGGGCGCCGAGGGGTCGGCGGGCACGGGGGTTTCAGACCGCAAGGGGAGGGGCCGCAGGCAAACGCCCTGCGCCCGCCCCCTCCCCAGCCGTCGTCCGAATCGTGAGGGAACATGGCCGTGGGCTGGGACTAGCCCCACGCGAAGCCAACCGGGCAAACCCAGTGGGCGAACGGCGCGGCCACCCCGCTGAACCCAAACCCGGAGCGGGCAGGCGAGAAGCCGCCCCCACTCCCAACGGCGAAGTGCTTCGGCCTGGGCCCCCTCCCTGCAGGCGCGGCCGGCGACGTCAGAGATCAGCAGGCATCGGCTGCAGGGTCCCCGCCGGGCGGGAGCGGAGGCGCGCAGGCACATGATGGCGGAAGGCCGCGAGAAAGCGGGCCCGCGGGCAGCACGTCGTCATCATGGTCGAAACCGCGCGGGCGTGACGCTCCTCGCCTGGCGGGAGCGGCCGTTTCGGGGGGTTCCGGGGGGCGGGTGGGATCGGCATGGGGTTTGCTGCGGCCGCCCCGTCGCCCGAAACTCAGCCAAGGGAGGGTGGCGGTAACGCAGCTACGTCAAGACCACGACCGGGGCTATCCGCGCGAGCGTGTGTGTGTGTGTGTGTGTGTGTGCCCCGGGTGGTCCATAAGGCTCTCCTACTAGTAGCCCGTCCTGCCGTCGGGGGAGAGGAGGAAAAAGGGAGGGGGAAGGAGGCCGCTGTTTTTCCTCTTTTTGTCCCCATGTAACCTCCTCTTCAACCACGCGGCCAAGGCGGACAAAGAAGAAACAACCCTTCCCTAGGAATCCAGACGGAAATCCGGTCTCGACGGCGTGCCGCACCACGACGAGCCTGCCTGCCCCGGACCCCACGGAGCGAGACGAAGAAGACCACAACCCAGAGACGGGGCCGTTCCCCCCCCCCCAACCAACCATGTCGACCGGCGGACCTTTCTGCTCAACGGCCGGCCGCCCGGCGTCGACCGCCCGTGTACGTCTGGTGGCTATTGGTTCCCCTTCCCTCTGTCTCTCCCTCTCTCCCTCTCGCGCGCGCGCGCGTGCGCAAGAGAAAGGAAGAATAAGTCGGAGCAAGCCGGTCGACTGACCTGCCTTCTTCCCAGGACGATCGCGGCCTGCTCGACAAGCTCAAAAACGCCATCAAGCCGCTGGGCCGCGACGACGACGAGAACTCGCCGCGCAACTCGGCGCACCGCAACGGGCGCGACGGTGGCGGGAGCGGCGACTTTGGGAAGCCGACCGCCGTGGCCGGGCGTACAGGCGGCGGTGTACCAGCCAAGTGGCAGCAGCAGCAGCAGCAGCAGCAGCAGAAGCCGATGACGACGACAACGACAACGAACAAGGAGGGCGAGAGGAAAAACAGTACGCCCAGCATCGTCTCCTCGACTATGCATGGCTTCCAGCCCGGCATCACGGGGGGGCACGGGACACAGGGGCTTAACCCGTGATAGGGGGCCATCGGGTCGTGCTTGGTTTCGGAATTAGGCGTTTGGCGACATCGGAGGGCGCATCGGCCTCATGGGTCGGGAACTCAAATGTATCGCGTGTTTATTCTCCCGCCCCTGTAGCCATCGCGTCCCGGGGAAAGGAACCGAGGGCAGTACAGGCTCGGCGGTCTTGGTCAAGTTTACACGCATACAAGAATGTACACAGTTTACAAAATACCCCACTACCTATACCCGCACACTAATACAGGTCCACGGTCCCGGACCCGTCGGCCACGGCGCGGGCCTTGCCGCCGATCTCGAGGGGGCTGCCCTCGAAGACGACGAAATCATCGCCGGCATCCTCCCCACCGGTGGGCTTGAGGCCCAGCATCTTGTAGACGTTGGCGCCGACGAGGTCGAGGGCTGCCTTGACGCCGATGCGGCCGCCGCTGTTGGCGCAGGCGATGCCGGCGAGCAGGCCCATGTCGCGGACGAGCCAGTCCTCCTCGAGGCCGACGGCCGTGGTCACGCCGGCGGCGACGAGCCGGTCGACGGCGGTGCCGTTGGTAAGCGGTGCCCCCGTCAGCGCACGGCGCTGGTCCCACGAGGTCCGGTACGACTGCAGAGGCGCGAGCACGACGCCGACGTGCGCCGCGGCGAGCTCGGCTGCCACCAGGTGAGCTTCCGCACCGCCTATCACCACCATGGTGAGGCGGGTGCCGCTGGCCTCCTCCACCGTGCTCTTCATCCGCAGGGCCCCGGCAATGCCGTCAGCGCTGTGCACGGTGAGGGCCAGGGGCGCCTCGCCGCGGACGACGCGGCGCAGGTACGCCGGCTCCGAGAAGGCATCAGCTTGCGTCTCGTTGCCGGCGTCCTCGGCAGCCTGGAGCAGCTTGTGGCGCAGGCTGCCGAGCGCGGCAGATGTGGTGCCGCTGCTTCCGGCCTTGGACGCGCCGTCCAGGGTGTAGTGCACGGCGGCGTCGGGGGCGAAGATGGCGCCCTTTTCGAGCGAGTGCAGCGCGCCTGTTTTGAAGCCGACGCTCGTACCGAAGTGCGTCTGCTGGCCCGTGTACTTTGGCGCCGAGATGGCCCGGGTCACGCCGTACTTGTGCGCGTAATGAAGCTTCTTGGTGTCGAGCCGCAGACCGTCCACGGCGCGACTGAACTGTTCCGTACTGGCCCCGTTGTCCGTGTCCCGCTCGGCATCGATGGCGTTCAGGCCGATGAGGGAGCCGAAGGCCACGAAAGACTTGGCGAGGTAGCCGTTCTGGAGGTGGACGACCTTGGTACCCGCAGCCGAGGCAGCCTGAAGCTCAGAGGCGCACGATCCGACGCATGTGATCTTGCCACCTCGAACCGCCACCGTCATGTTGGACCCCCGAGGGGCTTCCTCTCCTTCACCATCAAAGAAATTGGCCGAAATACCCGTAAAGACCAGGTCGGCGACGGTGGTCGGCTCATCGGCGGGCATCGCAAAAGTCGTGCCTGGCTCGGGAGCGTTGGGGGTGATGGGCTTCACCAGCTCGACAGGATCCTTGAACTGGGCCGTGCCGTCGATCCAGACCTGGACCGGCGTGGCACCAACGCTGAGCGGGTCGCTGTCCCAAACCACGATATCAGCGTCGAAGCCGGGCTTGATCTTGCCCAGACGCTCCCCTAGCCCGAGACGCTCCGCCGGCGCCGTGGTCACCGAAGCCAAGGCGGCATGGTAGGGCAATCCGTACCCGAAAGCCTTAGCGGCTTCGAATACGACATGCTGGGCGTTGATGACGGGGTTGTCGCTAACGTAGATGGGGGTCAGGCCGTTCTCCCAGAGCGTTTTGCCGGCGTATTCAGAGCCGACGTAGGCCTCGGCCTTGTACCACATGTTGTCGGCAAACAGCGCTGAAGCCGGAGGGCTGGGCCCCCACGTGCGCTTCAAGATCTCGGGCACGAGATAGGTCTGGTGCGCGTGGTGGAAAGCGCGCACGGAGAAGTTGAACTCATTGGTGTGATCGACGAAGGCCTCCAAGTCCGGGACCGTGTAGCAATGCGTGTTGATGTGGACCTGGCCGCGCAGAGCAGCGCCCAGCGACTCCCACTTGAGATCCTGGGGGAGATAGCCATCCATCTTCTCAACCCCGACGGCCTCGGCCTTGGCGCACCAGTCATCCTGCTCTCGGTTCAGCTTGGCGGCCGTCTCGAAGGCGCGCCGGAACTCCCATGACTCTCCCAAGCGACTGATGGGCCCGCTCTCCCCTACTCGACCATAGACACGCTTAGGATTCTCGCCACAAGCCATCTTCATGTAGCGCCAGGTACGGTCCGGATCGGCCAGCATATCGGCAGCCGAGATCTCTTCGCGTCCGTCTTCCTTGCCCACGGCGAGCTTAATCACATAGGCTTCACCGCCCATGTTGTTGCCCGAGCCGGGCAGCACGAGGCTGGTCGTCACCCCGCCCGACTTGATCACTTGGATCTGGTGGTCTTGCGGCTGAATGCCATCAATGGAGCGCACATACGGCGTAATGTCGTCGGACATTTCGTTGGTATCGTCGTTGCCGGCCAGGCTGGGCAGTGAGTCGACGCCAGCATGGCTGTGCATGTCGATGATGCCGGCCGTGAGCTGGCGGCCCCGCGCCTCGTACACATGGTAGTCGGACGAGGCCAGCGAGCCCAGGTCAAGGCCCGGGCCGACCTGCTTGATGAGGCCGTACTCGAGCAGAACATCGGCATGGACCCAGCCGAAGCCCTTTCCGGCGCGGGCGTCCTCGGGACTGGTGCCCTTCTCGGGCTCGCCCACCCAGACGGTGGCATTCCGGATGAGGGTCGGCTTGTGGCCGTCGATATAGCGGGCGTTGCGCTCCCGGCCGGGGCCGATGGGGTCCTGGGGCTTGGTGCGCAGCTTCGCGCAGGTGGCCAAGTCGGCCTCGAGCTTCGTGAGCGACAGCCCGGCCGCTGGGGCACCGGCGACCGGGACATCCGAGATCTGCCTCCACTGCGCGTAGCCGATGAAGCCGAGGCAAGCGAGCCCCAGCACCTTTAGCACCCGGGACGGCCGGTGCAGCGGGCGGCCTCGACGCCACCGCGGCGGCGCGTCCATGGGCGCGGCTGCGCTGTACGGCGGCAATTCTCCCTTCTCAAACGCCATCTTGCTGAGGCTGACAGAGGATGAAGGGGAACAAGAGGAGACATGTCGCGCAATCGTCGGCGAGGATCCGTGATAAGCTCCCCCGAGCTTCGTTTTCGGCCTAGCCCGTATAAGAAGGTAAGAAGGTTCCCCAACTAGAGGGGACTCGGGCCTCCGGATTGGCCAATCGGCTCTGCCGTGCCGTGGCGGTTCGCACGCTCCAGGACGTAGGCAGGCTGTCCAGGATGGCGATACAGTTACGTTGTGACAAGATGCCAGCGTCCTGAGCACTGCCGCGCATCCTGAACACCACCACATTTGGGCGCTGCCGTGTCTGGTCCGAAAGGATTCCTCCAGGCTCCAAATCAATCACGAGCCTACCCTACCGGGCCGTCGGCAGCCATGTCCCCGCAGCTACAGAGGGTAAGAGGGAGCCTTCTGGGACTCTAGCCCCATGTCGACCATTCCCCTCCCAGGGGGAAAAGGGCTCAAGCCGTGACCGCAACGCCTCAGGGTAGGCGTGATGCTTGCAACCGGTTCCGGCCGCATCTCCTCCCGGTGCGTGAAGGAAACCAACGGCTTCGGCAGCCCGTTGAGGCACCACTGTATGATGGGGGCCTACAAGGCCCGAGCCGATCTTTCCAGCAGGATGAAGGGCGACGACGATGGGGTGAGTGACGTCATTCGCCCTCGCGATGGTGATGAGGTCGGCAACAGGAAATAGCGTACGAGAACCGCGGGGTTCGCTTGCACACGGGAAGACAGGTGTCTTGTTACCGTCAGCGTCAATCGCACATGGGGAGTATGGTCAGACCAGTCCGGCCAGGCCCAGCATGGATGAGGCCAGGCCAACAAGCGAGGCTGCGATGGATGCCCAGCTAGATCGAAGGGGCCGCGGGTGACGCGTGAGGTTCGCCTGCCTCTACCAGCACGCAACAATACTTGAGCAAGCGACAAGCGGGAATTCCGAGCCATGCCGACCATGATTCATCACAAGAAGAGGAGCGGTCCCACGGCGGGTAGCAGCCTTAGGGATCGCCCCCGACGCACGGCGACGCGGGTTGGACTTGACCAAATCAATCCAAGTGTCGGTTTTGCCTGCCGGTGCTGGGATTTGGCTGATCTGGAATCCAGGGAAGGCGGCTCGTGTTGGGAGCATCAAGTGCAGCGAGGAGCAGCAGCGCTCCCGAGAAGGCAAGGTTGCACGTGCAGGCCTGACGATCTGGCCAGGCCCACGGGAGCTTCGTGTGGACAACACACCGCCCCGATCGGGCATGCATGTTTCGGCATGGTGGGTTAGCCGGGCAAAGCATTGGCGTGGCGGACAGGCTCCAGCTCGAACATCGCGATGGTCCGCAACCCGGCGGAGCGTGTCGAATGATTCTCCACGGTGCTTATCCTTAGCGGCGGGTCGTTTGGCCCGGCCGGGAAGAGGCGGCAGAGCAGGCACCACCTCCCCATGGAATGCAGGCCCCTCGGCACCCGAGCGCAGCGTCTTCACGCCTAGGGGATGTCCGTACGCTGCTGTCTTGGGCAGGCGCCGCATTGGCATTGATCCCATATGGCCGGAGCGCTCTGTCCGGCAAAAGACTGGAGCTCCCGCCGGTACGGTTGCGGTCAGTGGGGGGGAGTGAGGTCACCGATCACCGATGGCACTGCACAACTTCATCGCCGAGGATGCACTGCATCATTGACCCTCTCTCGTTTGCCCATCATCGAATCACCACGACCCGAGGATCGCTTTGTCTTCCACTCCGCCCCAGCCTTGCAGTATATGAGTCGGCCTCCCGGACCAGGTCAGACGCAGCCTGTCTCTGGACAGACGCGCCCAGGTCTGCTACCATTCCAAGCTCCCGTCACAGCATGTCTCGCTCTCTACTTACAAAAGCCTCCAGAATCCGCACTTCCGGCGCCTCATTCTCTCCCTCTCCCGTCGTTTCACGCAGCATCCACGCTACCAGAACCATGGCCGCCAACAAGCTCGACTCGGAGACCATCTCCAACATCACCAGCGCTGAAAAGGAGCTGACCGGCAACGCCCGCCCCGTCAAGGGTGGCCCTACAGCCCAGGCTCAGAAGCACGCCAAGGAGACCGTCAACCCCAGCGCCGTGTCCGACATCACCCAGGGTGAGAAGAAGGTCACGGGCCAGGACGCCCCCGTCGGCGGCGGCCCCGCCGCCATGGCCCAGAGCATGGCCAACGCCGTACGTGCCGCATTGATGCCATGTATTGCGAGAGAAGCGTTGCTAACAACCCACCTAGAACGCTACCGGTGCTGGTGGTCACCCCAGCGGCACGCTCGACTCGGAGACCATCTCGCACATCACGGGCGCCGAGAAGGAGCTGACGGGCACCGACGCCCCCGTCAAGGGTGGCCCCACGGCCCAGGCCCAGAAGCACGCCGGCGAGACCATCAGCAGCCAGACGTTGCACGACATCACCGAGGGGGAGAAAAAGATTGCCGGTGACCGCGTCAAGGGCGGCCCCACGGCCACGGCCCAGAGCGAGCTGGCCAAGAGTCGACAGTAAACAACTCTGGTCCCCTTACCCATCAGAGTCTCGACAAACTCCCATGTTTCGTATCACGACTTGACGAACTGACAGGAAGACCGCCCCGCTGTACTATATGTGTATGATACGCTACAAAAGAGCGTTGCCAAGGCGGTTAGGTTCACCGCAAGCCTGCGGGCCTCACTAGCGCCGAAGCTGAGATTCGACTGTACTATAACTTCAAATACCACAATCATCACTAGTGCAGCTTCCGTGTGACTCTGCACAGCCTCCAAGAAATGACCACTTCGCTCGTCCAGCTTGAGATGCCGTCGGCGACGTTGAAGGTACCCATGGCTTGCGGGGTGGTGCAGCCTTTTACATGGTCTGGCAGGAGATGTTTCCCGAGGAAATCAGGAACTACGAGACGATCCCTGTGAACTATACGGTCGTTATTTTGGCGGCGCCTAGAAGCCTTGTGAAGTGCCAGATGCTCCTGTCTTGCCCGGATGCTAGGCCTTGGATCCACACCGTCGAGGGCCTTGGTGATGAGGTCCATAGAAAGTAGAGGTCAACTGCGTGCATGCATGGGGTTTTCTTTTTGTGCGAGGTTTGAGTATGGATCCTTTGTTGCATTTTTCTAGGACTTGGTGTCACTGATCCATGGCAGATTCAATCGCATGTAATATGCCACAGCTCGGGCACCCTGGAAGGCACTGATATACAAATAAAAATGCCCCACTTGGTCCCAGATATGTACCTTACGATGACCGTAAACGTGCAGTCCAGCATGGCCACACTCGCCCACCGGTGCCTGTTGGATGCTATGCGTTACAAGGCTTTTGAGGGTAGACGCCGAGGAAAATCTAGGTCCATGATATCGAACGATTTATCCTAATCTAACTATAATACTATAGGGTATCTATCTTTTGAAAGCACATCCAGAGCCCCCCGCAAATAAAGACCATACAAATCTCGGCCAGGTCTTCATGCCCACTCGAAACTTCACTCATTGTAACGTCGCTCGTTGTCTTCACTGGGCCTACCCTCCCAAATCACAAAATCTATTGTGATTCGCCGTACCAGTCTTGGCTCTGGCGACAAAGACTTTTGCGGCCTGGCCATATCCCTCCACACCTGACTGCCGGCTCCCTCCAGGTCCGGCCAACGTCCGCCAGCTCTCAACATGCTGTGTCTCCGAGGGTTCGGACTATTGCCCTCCGTGTAGCGCGTGACGACCGTTCTAACATCGCCACCGCCCCCAGGGTAGAACTCCATGTCGTTGAACGAGGCGGAATCGACAGGATCGACCGGCTGCCAGCTGGGAACCATGCCTTTGGTATCGCCATAGGGCGCCGCGCAGCGGGGAAAGGACTTCCTGGCCTTGGTAAACTGGGAGCGCGGAGTCCTCGTGCTTCTGGGACTCGACGGAAGCTTGTACCTCTCAGGCGCTAGGCAACTAGCGCACCAGAAGAAGACGGGCTTGATCGTTGGGATGGAGACTGCGAAGACAGAATTAGCCTAATTTTGCGAACAGCTAGTATCGGGTACCCTACTCGACACCGTGACAAGGTTGACCTCGCCGATAGCCCAGGCTAAAATGGGTGCCACACTCCAAGATATATCGGTCATGTCGATTTTCGTTGATTTGATCATGATGATAACGGCGCCGGCGCCAATTCTTAGGAGGAGCCGGTATGAGCATGCCGTTTCTCGATTTGCATCGTATTGAAAGGGAAATTTGACTCACAATAGTCCAAAGAGGAACATGACTGCAGCACCAATCTTTTGGCCCGTGGGTATATGAAGCTTCACGATCTGTTTGATGGGAATAGCCATGATGCAGATATCTACCAGAACGTAAATGAGACCAGTGCTGAAGTAGAACCAGAACCAGGAGGTCGTGAGGCCACATTCTCCCGGAACTGAGGCATCCCAGTGGTACTGGACCGGTCGGCAATTGAATATAGTCATGAAGAACTGCGGGATAGATGCGAGATTAGTTGTATACAAGTAAGAAAAGGGGGCCCCCAAAGACTTACCCTGACAATCACCCAGACCAAAGTAAAGGGCAACAGGACTTTTACCGTGAGTCTTGCTTCTGGGACACTGAAAATGCGCCAATACAGGCACAGGATCGAAACCTGGCCGAAAGCCAGACAGGCGGCGTATATGAGCTCCGCAGCAAAGAGGTGTAACTTCAGATTGTAGATGACCTTAGCGACAGGAGCGTAAGTGATATCCTGCACATGGAGGCCCATACCCCTATGGATCCCTTCAAGATCAGTCAGATACCAGGCATTCCAGAGCCAAAGAGGCCGGGTGGACTTGTTCACGTAGTTCACGCACAGGAATAGCACAAGATGTTGTATCCGGTTGCCATGAACTGGGATTATATCAACGTCAGCCCCTTTGCGATTGGGGAGAAGAGCGGCATCCACCTACATAGCAAGCAATAGCAGCGTAATCATCGTACCATAGCGGGGTACGCGCCAGATATCGGCCCAAAAACCGGCAAACGATGCATACCGTGGCCGCGGCATACGTGGAGATCAGGACGGCCCAAAGGCTTCCCTGTTGTGACTCCATCGCCGGGTTAGGGCGGAGGGATGAAAAGTGTTTTGGCGTGCGGTGTGACCTGGCCGGTGCTTCTGAGGTCCGGGGCGATTCTGTCCCATTCGAGGCATAAAACGGCGTGAAGTGAGCTGTGGTGCTGACACAGAGTCCGCTCCCCGTGCGGGGGATGTTTATAAGCATGGGAATCTCCCAAATGTTCACGACAAAACCCAGGGTCCCCCCCGGCAAGCGGGTAAGAGAGTCATGAAGATGACCCGTGGCGTTGCCCTAGACCTCGCGTGGAATCGACCCAGGTGGTACGTGTCGCTATCTTGATTCTCGCCCGCATTCGGGCTGGGACCGGACTCGAATAGAGTTGTGGCTAAGGCCAGCTTTCTACGATGGAGACAGGCACCACTGCCGAGCGAAGGCGGGGATCAAAAAGTGTCCCGGCTGGAATATCTGCTAGCGTGGCTCTGGCAGAGCCGGGGGGGCACGTTTTTGCCACCCTCCTGCCGAGTCAACTGATTCAGTCGTCAGGGCCCTCGGTGCCAAACTGAAGCCAACAGGAGAGATTCGTTTGGGGGCCGTCTGCAGTTGGATGGCCTCTAAAAGAGGCTTTTCGAACCTTGTTTTAGAGTCCAATTGCCGAGCCGTCCGTTATCTACAGGGGCGGCGCGTTTTCTTTCGACGCAGCCAGAATGCGCGAAATGGGGTTTGGTGACGCCCGAGCACAAGATAGATGGCGCCAATATGACTCGGAATGTCGACATTGGTCGGGGAGCTGATCGAGGTGGCATCCGGGCCTCGGGCGACGGAAAGTGAGGGGATCAAATCCGAGCCAGCAGTATCTTCGCCCCATGAATGCGGGGGGGTGAAAATACTTGGGACTCCTCGCCACGATATGATATCTGGTGGAGGAGCAAAGGGGATTGGAAGAACGCACATTGCATGCCGGGTCCGGTCCTTTCCAAGATTCGTGAAATAGAGATCGAAGAGCTCGTGTCTTTTCGGTCATAAAAAGCAGTGAACACAAAAAGGAGTAAACGTGGCAGAAGGGAGCCGCTGGAACCCGCATCGCCGCTGTTATCCTATCCAAGGCCTCGCTGGATTCAGCTAGGAGGTGTCATTTCAACAGGGCCACTAATGCAAGGGTTAACGACAGGCCGGGTGACCGGGACTCCCAGCTACCCATGTGTGGTCGGGAGAGTTCAAGTCGTCGAGAGCTATAATGATGCCACGCCCAACCAGACGGCCGCGGCGGTTCTGGGGGCGTCCAACGGCCCGGCCAAAGGGGGCTAGTTAATTAACCAGCTCGCCGGCCAGGCTGGCACATGGAAGAGCATGGATTCGTGAGTCTCGACCGGCTTGCAGCCGCCCGTACCTGAAACATAAAGTTTGGCATGACTTACAGCGGGCGCGCGGCCCGGCAAAGTTGGAGGCACCCTCAGGAACAACAGCAAGGTTCCCGGAAACAAGACGGCGGAGGCTCCCATGCCGCCGATCCCGTCTCAGGGTCCGAAAGACATCGAAATAGGGGTTGGCTGGACCGAGCGGTCGTTTTTGATCGCCGGAGTTAGGGCATCAACAACCATCCCTCAAGCGGCCTATGTGTTGCGACCTGTAGGTTGGTCCCCTGAGGTGTGGCTCTTGTAGCGCAAAATCCGGCACAATGATCCTACTAGATCGTCAAGGAAGCTTTTTCTCGTGGCGCAGTGAATTGGCCCACACGCACTGCAACAATGCGATGATACCGCTACCTATTAGATATACTACCAGGAAGCGCCAGGGTTGGGTTGGGTTCAAGACGTCATTTTGTGCGTTGGATACCAAGAACAATAAACCCAAAATGCTACTGAGAATTTGGGAAGAGCTTATGGTTTTCTTCCTAGATAGTAGAACAGATAAACCCCAGGTTCTGGAGGTCTAGTGGAAAGACGCAGTCATTAGGTCGATCCCATAGGTGTAATCGTATATGAAGGGGGGAGTCATAAAAGAGTGCAGTGGAAACCTTTGATCAAGGTCTAAGTAAGCCAGTCAGTAGGACTTGAAGTCTTCAAATGGCAGCAATTAAGTGTCACATCAAGACTGCATAGCGGTGAGAAGAACGAATAAGATGGCATATGTTGAATCTCTTGCTCTATCTACGGAGTGGTTCATGGCACTCTTTTTATAGGGTGCACCCTGTCAATTCGGGGCTCCCTCATTGGCCACTTATGAGTCCCTGGTCCTGTCTCAATAGTAAAGGTGACACCGCAGAAACAGCAAGAGAAAATTAAGCATTCTTTCACGACTGGGCCAACATAGTGTGTTCATTTCCCCAAATTTGTAATTCACCACACTTGCAATGCACCACATTTGCAATGCACCATATTTGCAATGCGGGCCCCTGTAACTTGAACAGTCCAATAATTTCAGCTCATACGAAGGGTTAAGGAATCACTTATCCACAGTCCGGTCGAAGAGTGCGCTTGCATTGTTTGCAATTCAGTTCTCAGAACGCGACCGGAAATCCCGACTGTTGAGTGATGTAGTAATATAAGCTCTCCATTTCGTACCGGTAATTAACAAAATATCATTATGTTTCTTCATATGCAACAATTCAGTCGTCAGAGTAACTCGAGGGCCTAGGGAGTTCTGACGAGCTGCCGGCCCTCGTGCCGTTGAGAATCATCCCGGGTTCCGTCAGACTAGGAACGCAGCCAAGCCACCGGCCAGGGCGGCCAGGTTGATTCCATAGGCCACGGCACCGGCCGTGACGGGCTTGGTGGACGAGGGCGTGGCCACGGGGCCGCCGCTGCCGCCGGACATGGTTCCGTTGGGGCCGGCGGGCGAAGCGGTCGCCGTGGCGTTGGCGGGCGGGATGGCGGGCGGGTAGGCGTCGCACATGGGGTGGTCGGGGGCGACGGGACAGGAGAGGTCGGTGCAGATGCTCTGCTGGTGCGGGCCCTGGGCGGGCACGGCGACGGCGGGCGCGGAGCAGCGGTAGCCGAACAGCTTGGTCAGGGCGGTGCCGACGGCGGTGACGTCGGCGTCGGCCACGCCAAAGGACGCCGCCGCCAGCCCGACCTGCCCGATGAAGTACTTGGTCTCCTCCTCGGTGAGGGCCATGAACTTGTGCACCTCGTACATGGACGCATCCGCCGTGTAGGCCGCGAAGCCCGCCATGCCCTGCTGCGAGCAGCCCAGGAGCGAGCCGAAGAACTGGTACAGGTGGGTGAGGAGGAAGCTGTTGGCCGCGCGCCCGTGTTAGCTAGCTTTCCCCTCCATGGTGTTTTGGCCATGGGTGACAGCGAGGCTGTCGTCACGTACTACTGCTGCGACTTCTCGTCGTTGGCCGCCATGTTCTTCATCAGCGGCTCGGCGCCGCCGCCGTCCAGGAAGTTGACCGAGACGCCCTTTTCGCCGCCGCGGTTGGTCGAGGCGAGAGCGCCGGTGAAGTAGGGCATCAGGTTCACGTCCTTGTCCATGTACTTTCCAGGGGCCAGGATACCAGGGACCTTGATGCCAACGTTGGGCTCGGTGTCTAGTTGGTGTTCCATGATCAGTACGGCGGAAAGCGAAGTTGACAAAGGAAGGGAAGACTCACAGTTTCCGATGACAACCGTGTTCACCACCAGAGTCAAGAGGGTCAACTGGTTCTCGGCCGTGTTCTCCTTCAGCAGCGCTTTTGTGTAGTAGTCGCAGATGCTCGTGTCGTTGGGACGCTGGGCACTGGCAGTGCTGGCCGCCGCCACGGCGGCAATAGCGGCGGTGGAGAAACGCATTTTGAGACGGAGCACTGGAATCGTCAGCGGAATAAGAAGTGTGGCCAGATGCTGGATGGGAGATATCAAGGAAACAGGCACTTTGGCGGGGAGATGGGACCAGCTTTATGGGCCAAGGCCTCTCTATGAAAGAAATGACGTTGCACGCCAGCTCGGAAAACAGCCCAGCCGAGTGGACGGCCTCGATGATGACTGGACGGTCTAGGAGACGGCCTCGATGATGACTGGACGGTCTAGGAGACGACACGATAATCCGTGCATCCTGTTTACAAAGTACGCTTGCAAAGAATGGGGGCCCCGATTGCTCAAGTGTCTTGAAGGGGGGCTCACCATTGCCTGATTAGGGAAATCACGGGCGGCCGAGGGATGTAGACCATTGTCCATCCTCGAAGGGAGGCCCAAAGCGCTCTCTTAGCGTTGAATCCACCGCCTATCGCTTCGAAACCCCCCCCCCCCCCCCTTTGCTTCTGCCCACTTGAATCCGGAGAGGCCCAATGGGAGTCGAGGGGTTCGTCAGGACTTCTCTCACTTCTCTCACTTCTCTCCATGTTCATAGTAAGACGGTTCCGATTGCCTACTGCAGGGGCCCAATTAGCGAGGGCCGATTCCCAATAGTTCGGAGCTACGTGCCATGGGCGCATGTGGATGCGGACGCTAGTCGACTCCGGATTGCCGCTTGTCAGCTCGGATGCAGCCAATTCCGGCGGCACGTCGACATCCGGGGGAAATGACATGGGCCTTTGGATGAGCCTGGGCATTCTTCGCTCCGGACCATGCTGCTAGACCTGCTGCCGAGGGGGTCGTGAGACCGTTGCATAGTGCTTCTTCCAAAGCTAGATAGCTACGTCGCTTTCCCAGATAGACTTGGCATGCCGAGGTGGTCTCGCCCGAGACATGCATACGTTGCACTGCTGGGGTGGATGCCAAAAACGGCACCAGCCCAGGCGAGCCCCATGGATGAGAAGGGCAACGGCATGCCAGAGAGCTAGAGAGCGAAACTGATATACTCCGCAGCGTGCCCTCGGATGCAGGAACTGGTCTTCTCCCTAAAACTTTCACTTCGTTATCCCGCGTTATTCCTCCGTGGACTTCCGAGCCCATGCCTATCGGGCTGTGAGCTTGGCGCAGAATCTCCCCTTTCCCGTTTCTGATCGAATTTCCGTGTCCGGTTTCCCCTCTCACGGGTCCTTGATCACCCATGGATTGCATATGTAACCAGTTTCCTCCTCAGTGAACCCCCTAGCCGCGCCAGCCTCTCTTCTAGCCAAGCAGTTGTCAAGCCCTGGGTGCAGGGTCGTCGACGACCAAGACAACGACGCTGATGCTGTTCTCCGTTCAGAAACTCTACATGGCACATAGTGCTCCAAAGCTGAGCAGCCCTTCAGGGAGGGGATGAATCTAGGCCAAGTCCGGATCAAAAGCAGTATACTCAACACGGGGCAGCGCTTGGGCCGTGCACGATGTAGCCGGATACGCATAGTCGAATCCAGGCCGGCCAGAGGACGTGTAAACGGTGACTTTACCCCCTGGCGTGATCACTTGACGCAGCTGGAACGTGAACTTCTTTCAATTCTTTTCTCTTCTTGCTATGATCTGCCGGGCTCCCTCTATGGGATCTAGAGTCTCTGATTCATTTACCCATACGGCAAGTGGAATCGTGCATGACGTGGTTTAGATCGGGACCGGTCTGCCAAGACTTCCATCATCAATTACCGGGGACGCATCAGCCACAAAATCACCCCTCCATGGCAAGTACATGCCTATCTACATGTACGTACCTCACCCAGTACCTTCTCTCCTCGTGGCGCACGCAGAGCCCGCCCGCCCGTCCTTTCCACCATCACCAGCATCACCACCCGCGCCCCATCAGTTTCCTATTGCATGGACTCCGGCTCACAGCACCGCCCCCCCGTGTCGCCCTCGACCACTCTCTACGCCTCGTCGCCCCACGCACAATCCGCCAACAGCAACAGCAGCAGCAGCCGCCCGAGTCTCTACGCCGCGTACCCGTACCGCTCGAGCTTCCTCGACGACCCGCCGCCGGCCAGCACTCTCTACGCCTCGTATCCGTTTCCTCCGCCTCCTCCTCCGCCGACAACGACACGCACGGCGCGCCCGCTACAACCAAATCCCGACATCTTCGCCAATATGACCGAGGTAGCTTTTGCCAAGCAGTTCCTGGCGGCGCTGGACGCGCGCCCCGTCAAGCTGTCGGCAGACCACGTCGAGGACCCTCGGAGCTATCCGGCGCGGAGCGCTGTACGTCCATCCCCTTTCTCGTTCTCACTCTTGTTGTCGCTTGCTCCCGCCCTCCTTCGCAGAGTCCCAACTGACATCCGACCCCCTCTTCCAGTACATCCTCCCGCGGCCCCCGAAGCCCATGTCCAAGCCGGCGGCCGGCGGCGCCGCGTCGTCGGCGGGCCGGCCGGTGCCGGGCTCGGAGCCGTCCTACACCGTGACGGTCAAGTCACTGCGCAACCCGCCGCTGGACCTGCGGCTGACCTTGCAGACGGGCAACACGGCCGTGCTGGACATCAAGGACGCTGTCGTCGCCCGCACCCACATCCCCGCCGATAAGATCAAGATGCTCTTCAACAAGAAGCCCGTCCTCGATAGCAAGGTGCTCAAGGACCTGGCCCCGCCCGGTGCCACGACCCTCGACTTCACCGTCATGATCATGGGCGGCGCCGCTACCGCGGCAGCGGCGGCGGCCGCCGCCGCCGAGGGTCAAGAGGCCCCCATGGACGCCGGGGCATTCAAGCCCGATGTCGTGGCCCAGGGCCCGAGCGGGTCAGAGGTGTTGCAGTCGATCGAGTTTTGGGACGACCTGAAGGGCTACTTGCTGCAGCGCATACGGGACGAAAAGCAGGCCAACGACGTGTTTGACACATTCCAGGCGGCTTGGAAGACCAGGACGTGAATGGCGGGCGTGAGGGGATAGGAGACCTTGCAAGTAACGAGTCATGAATATATATCAGGAAAAGGTCTATTGGAACCGGGCGGATTGCAACAGAATCGAAGCTGATCTTTTTTGGTTTTCGTGCAATGTGATATGAGAACCCCCTGGCCAACATCAAATCTAAAGAACTTGTGCCACGCCTCGAGAAAACCAACTTGACCAAGTTCACGCCTCCGACCTGATGCAGTAGGGATGGGACACGGCAGATAGCCTCCCCACCAGTTATATCTGTCCCTCGCCCGCCAAGACCTTGAGTTTCGTAAACGTCGTAGACCGTCTGCTCCTCGTATGTCTAGGCCCCTTCCCATCCGCCATCCCCAACGTCTTCACACTCGGCTTCTCACAGAGCGCCGTCCGCCGTTTAAGCGAGGCCCTTGCTGACGGTCTTGAGCACAGTGTCGTACTCGATGTCGTCCTGGTCGTTGGCCTGCAGCTCAGTAGCGACGCCGTTCAAGGATCGCTTCAGAGCGTCCTTAGACGAGGCGTACACCATCTTAGCCTGGGTGACGGTTAGCATACGCGTATTCAGTGCGAGATGGAGCGGGCGTAGCTCGAGAGAAATGGGGGGACCGACCATGACACCGGCATCATCGGGCGACCAGGCAATGAAGGTGATCTTGTTTCGCGCACCCTCGCCCGAGGCCAGCTGGTATTCGAAGTCGTAGACGGCGTATCGGGGACCCTTGCCAACGGCACCCTGGTGGTTTTTTGGTTAGCACGGACATGACGTGGGCGCCGACGGGAGGGCTCGAAGGTGTTGGTCGCGACATACGGTCTTGCTCTTGGTGGTGGAGTTGACCAGCTTCTCGCGGAACGCCTCCCAGTCGCCGTCGGCCGAGGCCTCCTCGACGACGATCTGACGGTTGTCGTCGGACAGCTTGAAGATGATGTACTTGTACTTCTTGTTAAGCTTCAAGTCGTTGAAGGTCGATATGCACTCCTGTGCGACGGTGGCTCTGTTGCCAGGGGAGGAGCACGTCAGCACGTGCTCGTATCTTCATTCGTCGAGGAACAGAGAGACGGGCGGGGGCAAGGAACGACCAAGGACCGGCCACGCCGCCCGTAGCCGCCACGAGTCGCCGTAGCGGTCTATGGTGAGGCGAGGTGGGAACGCAGCATCGCGGGCGGGCAAGGTCTACGGGGGAGGAGAGGGGCCAAGGGGAAAGGGGAGACGAACCCTGATTGAGACTGGACGAGGGGAGGGGCCACAAGTTAGTCACTGTCCATTCTCGCGATGCGGCCCAATGGACGGGCGGTAGAGGGGACCTGCTTACCATTGCGGGCGGTTGATGCTGTGTTTGCGCACGAAACGGCGTGTCTGAGACTGTTGGTGGTGAAGAAAGCTGGTTAGCGGGGTAGTTGTGGTGGGCGTGGGCGGAAGCGCGAGGGGGAGCAGCAGTGGCAGCAGTGGCAGCAGCAACAGCAGCAACAGCCAACAGCGACAGCAACAAGCAGCAGCGGCAAGCAAGCAAGAGACCGGCAGGGCAAGGCCAGATGCAGCGGCGAGGTATAAGTAGCCCGTAGAGACGAGACGAGACGACGCGAGACGAGGCAGGCAGAAGTCGGGCATGAGGTTTGGGGATATCGAGCAAGGAGCGACACTCGCTTACCTGAGGGTTGACTGGAGCTGGTGCGTCTGCCGCCGGCTGACTGGGACTTCTGTTCGTTGGTAGGGAGATGGGTGGTAGAGCAAGCGGTAAGCTGGATCTGGATGGGAGTGGAAGTGAAAGATGTTTTTAGTGTGGTTGCGGTGGTCGCAATCACAGCCGACGAATACAATGCGGGAGCGAGGGAGGCCAAGTGGGTGGTGGGCAGAGAGCGTGTGGGCTGCCTGGCCGAGTGGATGCGGCAAGCAACCCACCCATCCATACACACCTCATTATCTCTCCCTCTCCCGCCCTCCCTCTCTTTCGCTGGCCGAGCTGCCAGGGCCAGGCTGTTGACAGTCTCCCATACTCCTCGCTCTTTCCCATCGTCCACCATCCTCCCCTCCAAGGCAGCTGGGCTGGGCAGCAAGGAGTCCAAGTGGAGAGGTATAGACGGGGATTGTATACGTACAGTTTGCATCCTGGCCACCGGGCAGGTCGTCATCGGCCCCCCCCCCCCCGTCTGCCTCACTCTCCTCTCCCACTCTCCAGTTTCGTACCTGATCAACACAAGGACCGCAATCAGACGCAGCCACGGGATACCATCACCACCTGACAGCCCAAGCCCGAGGCGCCCTGTGAGCCTGGACATTGAACCTTTCCCTACCCAGGCCGCTAGTGGGGTCGAAGCTCCTGAACGGGCCGCCCAGAGCAAGGAAACAAGCAGGCTGGCCGACCAAGAAAACCAACCTACCAACCAACCGACCACCTCTCAGTTGCCTGAGCGATGGCCATCCTGTCAACAGTGCATTTTCCCTCCTAATATTAACCCGATCCATCACCATTGTACTTCGCATCCATCCAACCTTCCGTTTACCCCCTGGCCGCGCCGCTATCGTCCACTATGGGATGGAGAAGCTGACAAGCCCGCCGTGGCCCGTGCTGATCTAGCACAAACCAGGCACTGCTGCTTTCCATCCATGCTTCCCATGCTTTTTGGGTTTGCTTTGCTGCCCCTCCAGCAAGCAAACCACGGGATGACATCGCATGTCCCCCTTCATCACCCCTCCCAACCATGGATAAAACAACCCCTGGGTCGAATAGACACCCTTCCCTACCTCTTCGCTCGGGCCTCGAAGACCAAGGTAAAAACTCGCGGTAGCCTACCTTGACGGTCTGTCAGACCTGTCCGGACAAGGCCGTACGACACACGGGAAGAGGGACAGAGAGAGGGAAAGCTTCGACCTTTTCGAGGTCGTTGCCTCGGCGGCCCTCCACACCCACTCTCTCCCCCCCTCTCCTTCTCCACCCCTTCCACCTACGCGGAAAAACGACCACGCATGCGTCATTGCGCGCGCGCGCAGCCCCGGAGCACGAGGTAAACGAGAAAACCAGGTAAGCACTATCCGCTGTAGGTACGTATGTGCCCTCACGACGCCAGCATGTACATGGGGACAAGCACGCGGCCGCGGGCGTAAGCTGGGCTGTGGCCCCCCCAGACGTATATAGCTGCCTGGCCCGGGACGGAAAGGAAGCGTTGCTGGGCTTATTAGAGCGGGCAGTTTGACGATAGCCGGGCTCAACCGTCCCCCTTGTCAGCTGGGGCCTGGCAATTTGGTCCGCTGCCTCGGCAACGGGGACAACACCAGCGGCCGCGGCGCCCGCTCTTTTTCTTCTTAGTTTCAGCATACAGACTGGCCAAGGACGGAGCGCCGCTCGGGAGGGATGGAGGGGGTAGGTTACGAGCAGCCACCCTGTACGCGCAGCACGGCGACGGTCAAGCTCCACTTAGCCACGAGGAGCGACATCACGATTCCAACGTCCAACGGCGCCCAGGCTCGTACCTTTTTAGACTCTGCGGTGTAGCCTGCAGGTCCCCTATCGTCAGCATTGACTCTATCGACAAGGTTGGCTGCCTAACGCGACCCAAGGTTAAACCGAAGTCTGCAGACCAGACTTCACTCGGGCGCTGACGTTCCGAGCACGGCGCCGGGATACACCAGGCTTACGCGTTTCCAACCAAGCACAATTCGCACCACTGCGCCCCCAGAGGGCTTCGTCCATGTCGTCAGTCAGTTCTCGTCATGATTGTTCTAACTAGAAGCCACTATTATACAACTCTGCAACGCCATTGGGGATATCAACAGGGGGTACAGATGGCTGAGAGAGGAGAGTGATACGCCCACAAATCGGATTCCGTCCGTCAACTCCGATGCCAAATGCCCCTTTAATCCAGTGCTTTTGGTACAAGGAAACGCCAATACATCAGTGTTTTACATCATGCCGCCCATGCCGCCCATACCGCCCATGCCACCCATGCCGCCCATGCCGCCGCCGGGAGGTCCCTTCTCCTCGGGAGCCTCAACGATGGCCACCTCAGTGGTGCCCAGAAGCGAGGCAACGCCGCTGGCGTCACGGAGACCAGTGCGGACCACCTTGAGGGGGTCAAGGATACCGGCCTCGATCATGTCAACGTACTCGCCCTTGGCGCTGTCGAAGCCCTTGTTGAAGTCGGCGCTGTAGTCCGACATGATCTTGCCGACGACAACGGAGCCCTCCTCGCCGGCGTTCTCGACGATGCGGCGGGCAGGACGGGTGATGGCACTCTTGACAATGTTGACACCAAGCTGCTGGTCGAAGTTGGCGGGCTTGAGGTCCTTGAGGGCGTTGGTGGAGGCCTTCAGGAGAGCGGTACCACCGCCGGGCAGAATACCCTCCTCCACGGCAGCACGGGTGGCGTTCAGGGCATCGACAAATCGGTCCTTCTTCTCGCCGACCTCGACCTCGGAGGAGCCGCCGACCTTGATGACGGCAACACCGCCCGACAGCTTGGCCAGACGCTCCTGGAGCTTCTCCTTCTCGTACTCCGAGGTGGTAGGGTCGTTCATGACACCACGGATCTGCTCGCAGCGCTGCGTGATGTTGTCCTTGGTGCCCTCGCCGTTCAGGATGATGGTGTCCTCCTTGGTGATGGTGATGGAGCCGGTCGAGCCGAGCATGTCGGCCGTGGCCTTCTCAAGCTTGATGTCCAGCTCCTCGGAGAAGACAGTGCCGTTGGTGAGGACGGCGATGTCGCCAAGGATGGACTTGCGGTTGTCACCGAAGCCGGGGGCCTTGACGGCAGCAACCTGGAGCTGGCCACGGAGCTTGTTCAGGATGCAAACAGCCAGAGCCTCGCCCTCGATGTCCTCGGCAATGATGACAAGGGGGCGGCGCAGCTGGGTGGAGGCCTCCAGAGCAGGGATGATGTCCTGGACGGCCGAGATCTTCTTCTCCGACAGCAGGATCAGAGGCTTCTCAAACTCAACCTTCTGGGCCTTGGCGTCGGTGATGAAGTAGGGCGAGACGAAGCCACGGTCGAAGCGCATACCCTCGGTAACGTCAAGCTCATCGTTCATGGTCTTGCCCTCCTTGACGGTGATGACACCCTCCTTGCCGACCTTCTCCATGGCGTTGGCAATCAGCTTGCCGATGTGGGTATCGCCGTTGGCGCTGATGGTGGCAACCTGGGCAATCTCCTCGCTGGTGGTGATATCCCGCTTGTTCTTCTGGAGGTACTCGACAACGGCATCAACGGCAGCCTGGGTGCCACGGCGTAGGTCCATGGGGTTGCAGCCGGCGGCGACGTTCTTCACGGTCTCGGAGAAGATGGCGCTGGCCAGGACGGTGGCACTGGTGGTACCGTCACCGGCAGACTCGTTGGTCTTGGAGGCAACGTCTTGTACTAGTCTGGCACCGAGGTTCTCGAACTTGTCCTGGAGGGTGATGGCCTTGGCGACGGTGACACCGTCTGGAGTCATGGTCAGCGGGGTTCGAACTAGAAGGCTACGGACTATCGCAGTGAGAACATACCCTTGGTGATCTTGGGCGAGCCGTAGCTCGACTCAATCAGGACATTCCGGCCCTTGGGGCCCAGGGTGGTGGCAACGGCCTTGGCCAGAGTGTCGACACCGGCCAGCAGGGCGGCGCGGCCCTCGACACCGAACTTGAGCTCCTAGTACCAGCTGTCAGTCATACAAGTCGGGCTGCGTCGGCAGTGCCACTCCACCCGCCATCCCGTGCCCCAACAGCGGCCGGGACAAGCTGGGAGGGGCCGCGTAGTTTGCTTACCTTGTGGGCGAACCGCAGCTGCTGCGAGAGGCCGGCACCGGGGCGGTACTTGGCGGCGGCAGCAGCAGAGAGGGCCGAAGCCCGAGTCCGAGACGACAACGCACGCTGCATCTTGGAGCTCTGACTATTAGGACGGAGGGAAAGGAACGAAACGGAGAGGCCGCCTGGGGGCAGACGACTGGAAGCAGGAGAAGCGGATGAGGCTCCAATTGACAGGGCGTGAGGGAAGAGGGGGGGAGTGCGTAGAGGGAATGGGAGAAGAAGATTGATGCTTTAAGTCCAGATTCGCATGCGGATTAGAAGCTTTAGAAAATTTGGTCTCGTCACACGGAGCAAGCGGCCCAAAGCCGAGGAGGGTAGGCGGCTAGCCCTGTTTCGGTTTGGCGCGGCCGAGCTCATAGGTCGTAGAAAAGCGTGGAACATCGAGAGGTCCAGACTCGGCGCCGCTGGGACAACGGCGGAGCAGCCAGTGCAACCGGCCTTTTCGGCTGGGATGCCAGTGTATCGTGTGCGAGCAGGACCGGCTTGCGCGGTGCATCGACCTACATGGACCTTTTTTTTTTTTTCTCTCTGTTGTACGTCGGTCACCCTCGCCCGACATCCGCTCATTGCGACGCCGTGAAGCTTTCACTCTCCGTCTTGCGCGCGCGGGCGCGGGCGCGGTCCCGCCGGCCCGAGCTCAGTCAGTGCTTCGCCTCTTCCCCAGCCCCGAAATCCAGCTCCCCTCCATGTTGGGTCGGGTAGCTTGGAGCTTCCCCACTTCAGCTCGGCTCATTATGTAAGCTGAAGATGTGTCACCCGGATGGGGGGGGAGGAGGACCTCGACGACGCCTTTCTTTTCCCCCCTCTTGTCGTCTTCTCTTCCGCCCCGTGCGCGGCATGCGTGCCCATGGCCGGGGGGACTTGGCGATGGTGGGTTTCGTAGGTCCCCTGGCGGCCACGCCGGCCTGTTCTGTGAGGGAATGCTGCGGCTAGCTGCTTCAACGTTCGTGAGAAAAGTGGTCGTCGGCTGGGCCGTGGACGACCCCGACCCCTCCGAATTCGGTAAACCGTGCGCTCCACTATAACAGACAGTCCGTCGCATGGCCCATGCCAAGTGGTTGCATCCTCGTCCTTTGCCGGAATCACACGAGCACAGAGGGCATGGCTGGGCTGGGATTTTGGTCGTGACCGTGTCCGGCTGACTAATTCAGAGCACTCCAGGAAGACAATCGTTCCGGGGCAATTTTGGTTTTTAATCCTGGCCTTGTCTATACGCGCGTTGAAATCACAGGTCCGGACCCTCGCACGGCCCGGGGCGTATACGCCACTGCTTACGCCGACGTCTCCTTCACCACCTCCCGCTGCTGCTCCGTCTCGGGCTGGGGTACGACAATGTCGGCCTTCTTGGCGCCCGGGTAGCCGGTGCCCCGGTCCTTGACCTTCTTCACCTTGGGAGGCGGCGGCGGGTAGGCCTTGAGGGTGATTTCCTTCCACTCTTCGCTGGCCTGGTAGGCCTCCTGAATCGGCGCCATGAGCTCCGTCAGAGCCTTGGTGGTGGCGGCCTTGAGCAACTGGGGCGTGAGCTGCAGTCAAAGGTTAGTGCCGGGGCTCGGTAGGGAACCTTGGATGGGTGGCGGTCTCGACCTACGATATCGCTCTTGTAGTCCTCGTGCATCTGCTTGATGTCCGAGTAGACGAGGGGCTCCAAGCCATCACGCTCACGCGACACAACAAACTCCTTCTTGCCCTTCAGACCGGACACGGGGAGGAGGACGAACTCGGCGAACGCCAAGATACCGTTGCCCTCAGGCTCGCGCGGGACCGCCTCGGCCTTCTTGATCTTCTTGGCCACCGCCTCGGCGGTATCGAGCAGGTCTATTTTGCTGTCTACGTGGCTCTTAGTTGGGGGGGTCTACCCGTCGGCGGAAAGGGCGGGTTCTTACTCTCGTCGCTGGAACTCATCTTGCCGCCCTGCAAGCCGGGAACCATGGGGTTGAGAAGGTGGGCGCGCTAACATGGTGTCAGTCGTGGGCGCGCATCCGTGTGGCACAGCTGCATCTTTACCTGCCGGTATCCGAGCTTAGGCAGCCACTCTTTGGCGGCCGTGAACAGCTTCCTCTGATCGAGACCTGGGCTTCTTTGAGACGAATTCCTGCATGCCGGTCGGGAGGACAACTCTTACCACCGAACTGGGCGTCGACATCCAGGTACTGCTCATCCAGGACCTGGAGAATGGGGTAGAGAAGACCGCTGAGGGGGGCGTTGGCGGTCTGCTTGACGATCTCGGCGCCGGCCTTCTTGGCGTCGTGCTCCGAGGTGACGGAGCTCAGCTTGTAGATGTCCATGATGTAGTCGGGGCTCTTCTGGTACGAGCTACCCTCGACGAACTTGAGCTTCTCGGTGGAGACACCGACGGCCTGGAGCATGGCCGTGATGGCGAAGCGGTAGTAGGTGACGCGGTGCTGGACGAGCTCGATCGGGGCCTTCAGGTTGTCGAGGAAGCCATGGATGTCGGCGAGCAGGATCGTGACCTCGCAGCCGGCCGCGAGGAACTGGGCAATCTTGACGGCGGGCACGAAGTAGCCGCAATGCGGTCGGCCCGTGGTGGCGGTGCCTGGGAACACGGACACGGTCAGCCAGCGAATCGTCAGCCCCAGGCAGGCCGGCAACCCGGGGGCCAGGACGGCGGCCCGGGCCCCGGCCGGCGGGGGAGGAGGACGGGACGGGGTGTGCGCATACCCCAGTAGATCTTGGGGTTGCGCCCCTCGGCCAGAATGCTCTCGATCAGTTCGGGGTTGAGGACCTCGGCCAGGTTCTCGTTGATGAGGGCGAACCGGTCGCTTGCGCTCGAAGAGGTCGCCATCTTGCCCAGACGTTTGTTGCTCCAAAGACGAGGGGGTGCGGTCTCGAAAGGCCAGGGGGCTCACGCGTTTTGGTCGTGTTGGCGGGCTGAGTCACCCCTCCTACCCGAGCAACTTTTTGGTCACCCCGTTGGCGGGGTTGCGACAACCCAATCATCCGTTGGTGGGGGCCCTGCAATCGGCGCTGGGCCGTCCGCTAGCCAGGGCCGCCCAACGGGATATCACGTGGGACTCTTCCTCCAACAACGTCGCCTGGCCACTTGACTACAGAGGGAGTGGCAGGCAGGCCGGCGGTGCGGCTTGGTCGGTGTGCGTAGGGACGCCAATAGCAACATGGCGCTCCCGTTCATACCGGCTGCCCCGGCCTGGGGGCCAGCGATCCTTCAGCCGGCCTAGTCCGGGACCAGCTCATCTGGTCTCCGCGAGAAGGGCAGGCCAATCTCCCGCGGTCGGGGCCGCCCCGGTTTCCAAGCCCTGAGCTGCGTCTCCGACTGGGGCCCTCGCCTGCAGGGCGAGCGCCGTGGTCCTGCGGCACCCGCGCTGGGTTGGGGGTGGGTAAATGGAGCGGGTAAAGTCGCCGGCATGCCTGTCACCGCGGGGGAGGGGCTCCTCGCCCCCGTCAGCAAGTCGGGGGCGCGGGAGCTCCCTCGCGGTTCCCCATAGTGCTGTCGCCTTCAAGCTTCTCGGCTGTCCCGGAGACATGTTAAGGGGCGAGATTGGGCGGCTCTCCTGGGCGGGAACACTTCTCGGGACGTACGTCGTGCCGGGCGCAATCGACATGTAAGCGAGGAAGACGAGCTGCGTCGCCGGCTGCAAATGCCCAGGCCTCTTGGCCAAGAGGGGACGCGAGGCAAACATAAACGAGCATGCCCGTCCATTCGGGGCTAACCACCATCGTTGCAGCCTTGTCTAGGAGCCTGGATGGACAACGAGGGCTCACCGCCTCTCCCCGGCCGTGATGATACATCGACTATCGTTCTTGGGGCGCATACAGGCTGACTGCCTCGGCGGAGGGGACCAGAAATCAGAGTCCCACGAGGGCAGCCCGGCTGGAGGGGTTGCCATCCTGCGTCGTGCCCACGCTGCGAGCCGGGCTGCAGAAACCAATGGTATTGGGTATCTGGGGTCACCCAGCCCATCAAGTCCAGTCTGGCCGGCGTGGAAGGGGTGGGAGAACTCGCATGCCGCAGGATCTGAGGAGAGGGTGCACTCGTCTGTCCAATCAGCGGAACGGCCGGCCGACCTTCTGGGGATTCGAGTGTATTACCGCATACAGTAGGTCGATACTCGTGGGCTTCTGCTCTTGTCCGACGGGGACTGCAGCAGGTTGGGGGCCCGCGAGGGAGAGAGCGCGAGAGAAATATATAAGAGAAGCCAGTCCGTTGCTCCACCGTGTCGTCCTAATATAGGAGCACATCCTCTTTACCACTGGCCCACATTGACTTTTCAACCACCCCTCTCCAACACACCATGAAGTGGCTCCTGTCCCTCATCGTGGCTGCCGGCCTCGCTGCTGCGGCTGTGGCCCCAGACACGGCCGGGCAGCGGGCGCTGAGGAGGACTCTTCGACTGCACCGGGGCCTGGAGGCTGTGACGACCCAGGCTGTCGGCACCTCCTCCGTCGTCAGGGACAAAGCCAATCTTGTCCTGGTCCCGCCGGCCCTCGTGGCCGTGCCTCGGAAGGCCCCTCGACAGCTGACGGCGCAGGATTTCTACGAATGCAGTTCCTCGGTATGGGCGTCCCTTCCATTCCGTCACGCCCCCTCTTTCTTCTTCTCTGTGACACACACACACACTCTCTCTCTCCCCTCTCTCTCCTTCTCCCCCTCCTCCCCCTCCTCCCCCTCCTCCCCTCTCTATTTCACACCCACGCATACACTCTCTCCTTTGCCCCCATCCCCCCTCTTCGACGCACCACTGACCACGGCCCGCGCCGGCGTCAGACCCCGGCGCCCACGCCCTCGGACTGCGCGACGATAACGGACTCGCTCCTGGGCACGACGCAGCAGCTGCTCGTGTCGGGGGGCGGCTGCCTCGTCTTCAGTTACCAAACGTGCTCGGGCTTCTTCTGCGCGCTGTGCGACGACGAAGTCGTCACCTCGACCGACTTCGTCGGGCAGCAGCTCGGCACCGTTGAGGCCCTCTGCGACGGCGCCGCCGGCACCATCGTCGGCGAGGACGCCCCCCAATGGGAGGCCGGCTTCGTGCGCGCCGGCGCCCCGCTGCCCAACTACGATGTTTGCTGAAGGAGAGTTCCCGCCAGGGGGGGTGGGGAGGCGGGGAGAAGGCGGCCCCGTCGCTGTTGATAGCGCAAAGGCGTGACGGGAGGGAAGAGGGCGGATCACTATCTGGAGAGGAGGAACCAAGCTGGGCAGTTTGGGTGGCGATGTGCTGCGTGGAGAGCTTGTCCTGGCCAGGAGCCCTGCTTAGCAATTCTAATTAGCTGAATACCTAGGTAGGTCCTTACCTAGTAACATGTACCTATATGAGTACACCGGAGCGTTAGCTATTCAGTAGGTACATAGTGCACCGGGAGCTTCGTTCTCGCAGTACATTGTAGGGCCGACTGGTCGCCCAGGGTCGGTTATTAGTTGGATCATTGAACCCATCTTATACCGTATTCATCGCGATACCCTGGCGCGTGCGGCTCTAGCTAAGCGCCTTTGTGGTTGCCTAGACTTGAAGAACTTGGTGGGAGTTGGCGGGTAGCCAGTATGCTTTGCTCGTCAGGAGCAACGGTGTTGGGAGGGGGACAAAGTTCTCTCTGCTCAAGAGATCGTGTGTTAACATGGCAAAAGTGCTAAAGAAGGTGGTTTGGGTAGTATGCTCTTCTTCGAATTTCTTTTTTTTCCCCCGAGAACCCTCAGCGACGGCCCGTCCCCGTAGTTCCACGCTGAAATTATGTATAAGCGCGCGCCTTGTCAATCCTGTCCGTTTTCCGTCTAGACATATGATATGCAGGTAAACAGCCTTAAAACCTGGCTGCTTTTCGAACCGTACCGATGCTGCCCAAAACTCAGGGAATGTAGATAAAGAGTGCCTGGAGCACCCGGCCCGATTCGAAAAAAGGGGCTCTTCTGCGTTTTGTTCATTCATTCTGTGGGCATGTATCCGCACATCCCGGCGTTCCCGGTTTCGCGACAAACCGGCTGGTCTCCCCTACGCCCGCGGGCGCGACCCCCCCACCCACTCCTTTCGATTATGCGTCGGCCTTGGCATTGGGGTCTTCATGCTTGGCTGTGCTACCCTTTCCTCGCCACGTGCTGACGGCGGGGATGTCGGCTGCATACCTCACCTCCTCGGTACCGTAGGCCTTGGGCGTCAGCTTGATCAGCGTGTGCAGCGGCACGTTCATCCAGGGGCTGTGGGTCTGGTCCTTCTTCATAAAGTAGGCGTAGATGCATCGCAGGATAGCCTGGTGGGTGACAATGAGAATGTCCTCGGACCGCTCCAGCTCCATGATGATGGGCTCGAGCCGGATCACCACGTCGCGGTACGACTCGCCGCCCCGGTACCGATAGTTGTATTTGTCTTCGTCGCGAGCCACAAAGTCCTCGGGGTATACGTCCTTGATCTCCTGGTACGTCATGCCGTCGCACACGCCAGCGTCCAGCTCGTCGAGGGCCTTCCACTGTAGTTGGTTGTAGTGCTCGGGGAGGTGGCGCGCCGTTTGAATGGTCCTTCGCAAGGTCGAGGTCCACACGGTCAGGGGACGATCATCCTAGAGGCCGGTTAGCAAGAATGCCAGGGTACGCGTCCCGAAGCCATGACTTACACCGACGGACTGCCGAACCAGCTCGGGCAGCTTTTTCGCGTAGGCCTCGCCGCGTGGCGAAAGGTCGGCATCGCCTCCTATCCGGCCATCGAGGTTGTACATGGACTCTCCGTGGCGCGACAACCAGACGGAGCGCGGGCGAATGTGCAGATTCATCAGGTAGTATACGACGCGGCTCTGGAGGTAGTCCCTTATGCGGTTGATGATGACCTGGCTGCCGACGTCCAGGATCTTCAGGTATGTGTAATCATTCTCGTCGCCGTCTTCGTCGATGGTCTTGTAAACCTTCTCGTAGTTCTTGATGCGGTTGCGGAAGTCCAGCGCCGCCTGTTCAGGGTCCTGGCCCACATAGTCGGGACTGGTGGTCTTGACGTCGCGGATGTTGGCCATGATCATCTCCTCGTTGTCGCACTTGGATTCGACGAACAGGACCTCGATGCCTTCGCGCGTGCACGTGTCCATGACCCATTTCCGGCGGTCCTTGGTCGAGTTGGTGGCGTCCAAGATGCCAATGACACCACCCTCCTTAAACCAGCCCAGCATGTCGGCCATGGCAGCCTCGGCGGCGGCGCGTCGTTTCCTTTCGCCGTCGGGGTTGCCCATGTCGAAGAAGTCGGCGCGGGGCTGCGGGGCATCATTGCGCCGGTAGTTGCCCACGTTGAACGTCTTGGCGTCTATCGAGAGCCATTGCAAGTATCGCTGAGCTGTTGGTGGCCGGGAGGCGAGGCCGCCCCCCCCCTCAAACGGTCAGCCTGGGCTCATGGGAACGAAGCGCAGTTGGCTTCTTGCCAAGGGGGCGGGCGAAGGGCAGCGAGGCCGCGCAGCCGCAGCGTCGTCGTCGGCGACGGCGGTAGCAGCAGAGGCGGCAACAGAGAGCAGCCATAACGGGGAACACGCAAAGCAGCAGCAACTGCCACGGAACATACCTTTTTGGGCTATAAAACTCTTGCCACGAGCAGGCAGGCCGACCATGACCACACAGATCTTGGTGTCCTCGACCTGGACGCCGCGACCGTTAGCGCGAGCGGGAGCCATGATTGCCGGCTGGGTTCTTGTCGGCGGGAAGATGCAAGGCAGTGACACGTTCTGGCCAGTTGGGAGAAACCATGTGCGGCAACAGGGAGGGCGTCTGGCAGAAATAAAGCGGCCCAGCAGCACGATGCCGACGATGATGACGACTCCAGTATGTGCGGGCCCAGGAAACACACTTGAGTCGGAATAGTGGAACGGACGGTGGGAAGGGGAGGAGAGCTAGAAGTAGTAGCGGACGTTCGTGGCTGCGTGCGCAGACAAGAGGGCGGCTTCGCTCCCACTTTGCTCACGGCCGGCGGTACGAAGAAGAGGAGAGGGACGCGATGCAACCAGCGATCATGGGACACACGGGTGAGCGAAGGATCAGCCCACGAGCAGCTCGTCGTTCGACGAGCAAGACAGACAAGCCGCGGCACTGCAGCTCGCGGTGCCGGCAGCGTGTGGGCATTTGTCACCAATTGCCTAATGGATCTCCTATTCCCAGGGCTGTCGGGAATCGCAGGCACGAGGCCCGGCTAGCAGCGTAAAAACGCAGCTCGGGCTAGTCGCATTGCCTCAGTGGGCGTTTGCCGGCAACACCCCGCATCAAATTCGACGATGGCCCGTCCCCACCTCCCTATGGCCGACGGCGACGACTATTTGCACGCATATGACATCCAAGATGCCTGTGCATGCAGCAGCATTAACGGCCCCGGCTCGGGTACCTCGTACCGACGGAAAGGGGGGGGGGGGAAGGGGGCTGCCCGGCATGGCCGTGGCTGCTTTTGATGCTGCTGTCGACTCTTTTGCTTCCCCAGCTATTCATGGGCACATGGATGGACGTGTCTCCCACATGAGTGCTCGCGTGCTGGGAGAGGGACCGGGGCGGCGGTGACGGGAGGCTGAACAACCTTCCTACAGTATAGCTGCTGTAGGCGCTGGCCCTACCCACTTAGGTAGCCCCGTACCTACCCAAGGACTCGAACTAAGAAGTAGACACCTCTTAGCAGCAAGCACACTATTAGGTAGGTGGCCGCTCCAGCTGGCCCGGCCAAGACAGCCAGAACATCAGCAACATATGCGGTCGCGAGACCCGACGACACGGCGGCCCCCCTAGACGGCACGAGCACTGCAGGTGCCGTGCGTTGTCAGACAGAGCCATGACAGCAAGGCCCTCGAAAGGGGGCAGAACCGAAGACCTCCAGCCAGGGCTCCTGGGCCCGTCCCAGCCGACGAGGAAGAGCCCGGGACAGGGCAGCAGCAGCAGCAGCCGGGCGGGCCAATCAGCAGGGCCCCCGCCGGGTCGTCTCGATAGCCGGGCCATCCATCGACGTGACGAGACGGCAGGGAGAAGGAAGAAACCGGGATCGGAAAACGCACAGCCAGCACGCCCGGAACGTCATGCGACTGGGGCCAAGGGCCCCCAGGGCCCCCAAGGGGCAGACGGTGCAATGGGAACCGCTCTCCCCTCCCCCTTCCGCACGTCAGAGCCAGGCCGCCCCTCCCCAGGCCCAGGGGCCTGGCAGTCTCGGCGTCCCCCTCGAGTAATGCGCATGCGCCCGTGGAGAGAGCATCTGGAACTACCTAACCTAGGGCAGTATGCGAAAACCGGGCGCTGCCAGACACCTCTCCGAACAAAGCCCGGCCTCGCCTACGAGCTAGCAGACCAAATAGCAGAAAGCCCACTTGAAGCTTCCGCACAAAAGAGGGAATCTGAAATAAAGGAGAAGGAGGGCTGGGGAGGGGAGCGAATGTGTGTTTTGGGTTTGGGGGGTAAAAAAATAAGATTCTTCCACCGGGCCGTTTCTCGCATGGAGACCTGCGCCCGCTTTCATTCCACGTCATCGACGCCGCGGCTCGAACAGCCAGCACCTTAAGATCGCGGGGGGCAGAGCAAGATGATGGCCTGAAGGGCTGACTGGGCCTTTGGCCGGGCGGCTGGCGAGGGCACTTGCCCAGGCGGGTAAGGGGGTCGTCGCCGTGTCTCTCGTCGCCCATAGTAAGCCCAGGGAGCCCCGGACGACGGCTCGGTTTACCTCTCCGGCAGCCCTAGACGCGTACTGCTGCCTGCCTATGGGGTTACTAGAACCCGCCTCCTTGGTCACTGCGGGGAAGGGAAGAGAAGGGGGGGGGTCCCTTGCCCCCCGAGGGCCGGGCGTCCAACGGCATCGTGAACACCACCGCCCCACGACTTCGGGAATGGCGGTGAACTACAAGAGTGCCGGCCCGGCGGCTTCCACGCCCCTATCCCTTACAGCCAGCCCTTCCTGGCTGACTGGAGGAGGTCATCAAAGGGAGAGTTCCGCAACAGAAAAACAGACCAAAAAGATCGAACCAAGCAAGCGTACCTTACTGAAGCTCCACGTGTTGCCCCTGGTACGGGTCACGGGCGTGGAACCTCCTGCTGCTACACCTTTCATGGTCACGAGTGGCGCGAACGAATATTGAACACCCAATGACAGCGTCTCGTCGATCGCCTCTTCTGCTTGTTCCTTTCTCTCTTCGTCTTTCTCTCCTCTCTCTCTCTCTCTCTGTGCGTGTGCGTGCGCGTGCGTGTGTGTACGTGTGTGCGTATGTGTCGTTGCGTTGCCCCAGGTCTGAACAGCCCAGTAGATTGGAGTGCCGGCGGTGGCAAGGGCCGGAGGGGTGTTGCACGCAGACGTCCGCTGCGCTGTATCAGTCGGTCCAGGTCTGGCGCCGTGTCGGCGACGCGCGGGTAACGGTACGTGATGTCGTGATGTCGTGATGCTGGCGCGCAAATGGATCGTGGATCGGGGACTGCAGTGAAAATAAACGGCGCGAGAGCGAGGGCGTTCAGAACTGCTCGAAATCAAGCGACCTCGGAGCAAGTTTGGCGATTGGGACCAGCCACCGCAAGGATCGACATTCGGGAACGCTCAGTAATCTCACGGCACAGGAGCTTATCAACACGTGGAACGGCCGCCTCCGAAACATGGGACAGCCATTCTTATGAACCTGCACCCAGACGCTCGCGATTCGTAACGAGGCTACCAAAGTGTATCTGGCCCAATGTGCTGTATAGAGCCGTCGTGTATGAACTGCATTTCGTGACCTCCAATTATGAAGCCCAGACAGTTGTGAGCCTCAACATTAGCGAGCGCACTGGCCCCGGCTACGCGCTGGCTCGAGTCTCAACAAGTTGCATTGACGAATTCACCATCGGATTTTCGGCTAACTGGTGTTCCTTTTATGGCCATCAACGTCACAAGCCTGCCGCAAAGCAAGCGGGACAATCTGTCGCTAAATGCGATTCCCATTACCAGCCCTCGAGACCATACTCCCACAAAGACAAGGACGAAACAGGCAAAGCCTTCCGAGTCCTTCAGTAGTATTGGCGCGAATCAACGGAGATGACCGCTTCTCCAATATTGAAAGTGACAGCAATGTTGACCAAGAATGACAGACCAAGTATGTACGGACCCGACTGGCCGTTGGTTACGCCTGTCTTTTAATACAGAGTCAGCTTGGGCTGACGCTGACGCTCACAGGTCAAGGGCATCAACACTGACCTGGCACCACCCTGTATTGGCATCCTTGATGTCTTGGTTGATCATGTCCTTCGGGCTCATGTAGAATTGCGATCCGCCAATCGTCACTGCAAATCTCGGCGGAATGGCATCGCAGGGGACGAAGTAACTGTCATCTTCACATCCAGAGTCAGACGGAGGGTCTCTTATACGCTCAATTTGGTGGCTCGGCGCTTCGTAGGAATTAAACCAAAGGGTACTTACAGAACCACAAGTACTGGGCGGGTGTGCTGAATGCATTGTTCACCATCGCGGCAACATCTAGGTCTGGTGTTAGTATCCAAACAGAGTCTAGTGGTCGGCTTCTCTCACCAGGTGGCATATATGTCAACGTGGAACCGGAATCCATAATCACTGGGAACTTAGCATGAGTCTGTGTCTTTCCGAGTTTGAAGCCGTCGGGTACCATGGTATAGTACGAGTATTGGTAAGCGGCTGCATCCTTGTCGGAGAGTTTGGCCTTCTGTGCATTAGTGTGCTTCCAGCCCATGAAGAAAACTCAACTTACGATCAGGAGGTCGGTGGTGGCGGTATGAGAGCCGTTGAGGTCAATCGAAGGCGGCATCTCGCCCAAGCCAAAGGCCCCGTCGGATCGGTTGCGGTTGATCGCCAATGTCCAATACGGCTGCACGTGGCCTTCCTGTATCAGGGACGTAAAGAAAGGCGAATACAGGACCTCGTCTGCCTGGTTCGTGTTGTTGAAGTTGTCGCCGGAATAGGCGGATGTCAGGGCGGGAAATGCCATACCAAGCACTCCGCTTGTGACGTTGTTCCCATGCCAGATGCCTTCCGTGGCAATGGCCATCTCCTGGTCAGGAACTTCGAGGCCACCAAGGGAGACGTTCATGAAACCGAGCCTGCCACTGACCGACTGACCGTCCTCATACCTAGTGGCAAGGTGCTGGTTCCTAATGGGCCCGTGGTTGAAATCGACGCTGGGAGCTGGACCCCAGTCACAGCTGGAGCTCCTGGTGTCATTCTGAGCGTTCAGACAAGTAAAATTGGCTGATCGTATCCAAGTGTCGGCATGGCTGGTGTCAAGCACGAGACTGGCGTTTTTCCCGTTCAACGTGATCTCGACGTAAAACTCCGTGGCCGTATGGTCTACGACGCTCACATTGCCAAAGCCCACGGCAGGGAATGTGTCGACACGGCCAGTGTTGGCGATGGCACGGAGTACAGAGGCGGCAGAAGGGCGAGACCCTCTCGCAGAAGTGTTAAGAATTCGCTTCAACGTAGCGTGAGCCGGAAGAGGTGCCTTCTCGCCGTGCTTGACCACCGGTACCGTCTCGAAGGGCAGCGCTTTGTAGAACTGGACACTGGGAAGGGACAGGGACGGGACATGCTCGAGAAAGGGTCGCCCTACGCAAACGCCGAGCCACAAAACGAAGGCGAACAGCGTCATGTCGAATACTTGCTGGAAGGGGCGCATCGATCAAAAGAGTGACAGCAACGCACGGGCGTTGATTCCAGTGATGCAGGTAGACGATGTAGACCAGGGCGGGATGAGAGAGTGACGATGCCGTCCAGGGCAGTGGTTTAGGAGAGGAAGAGGCTGTACTCTTGAAGCGAGAAGGCAGGCAGGCAGGCCTTTATTTGACCTGCAATTCTGATATCAATGCAGCAGGAAGTGGATGTCTGGAGTGCAGCAGCGTGTTCTTGCCTATTGTCTTCCCTCCTCCTCCTCCTCCTACTCCTTCCTCCTAGCTACTTACTTTAAGGCTCACACGTTGCTTTCTGTGCTGCCACTTGTGAGATGCACGGCAGGAAACAGCGGTTGTACGCAACACCAAGCGCCCGTACCTTCCACCATTTCTTGTTGCCTAAGTGCTTCGTGTAGGAAACTGTACAAACATTCCCCATCACATTCATCCATGGGACCCCAAACGGTTCGGACGGCAATTTCGATACGCGGATATGCGATTCATTGCTTACGATAAGTATCACATACTACGGTTTCTGATCGGGCCAGCAATGACTTCCCGAAGCCCATAGACCATCGGGTATCACGCTCCTATACGGCTGCTCCTTCGAGTGCGGGCTTGGGTTCCAGGCCCGAGGGAGCGGTCTCTATGGGTCTTTTTGGTACGTACGCGACGGGCCGGCGATTCCATAGCTTTTCCGCCAGACACTCTCACATGGGTGTCATTCCTCAGGACTGACGGACTGGTACCGCGAATACTTGGATTGTAGGAATCCATGTGCCGAGCGTGCTTACCTCTTTACGTATATCAACTAAATGGGATCCGCTTGCAATGGATGCCATGAACCCACCGCAAAAAGCCAAGGCCAGTCCAGTAATACCCATCCTAGACCACGCAGTATCTCAGGGGATACAACGCGCCCTGCCTTCCAACTTTCGCCTTGACCCGCCCTTATGCTCTCTGAGGCATCAGCTTACCCTCTATGCCCTTTCACGCACTTCCACTCCTTGGGACGCGTTTGGCTGTTGGGGAGGGGGGGCGAAGCAGCTTGGCAAGTCTTAGACCCAGTGTCTGTCATAGATCGCTTGGAGCTCTTCTTGTTCCTGTACAAGAGACGGTTCCACAGCAGGTTTGGTGTGCTCAAGGCCTCCTTAGGAACGAAGATTTGTTGTAAGCGAGCTCTCACGCAGGTGCGGGAGTATCACACCCCTCTAAGCAAACAGACACGTCGAACGGACAAGGAAGAGTGCGGGTTGGGACCAGGGTGGCAGTCATGTCGGGCTTTCGGTACCAGCCGCCAGATATCTCCCTGCTCCCAGGAAAGCGGGAGCTGGTGGATTTATGCAGGGTTTTCAGCTCGAGCTGGTCATCGTGTGCTGTTGATGCGAACTTGCCAAGAACACAGGCTCGCACCAATGTACCTCTTTCGCCTGCTTGCGCATCCTGGATAGCCACGAAAATGAAAATATGGATGCCCAGATCCTCCAGGGCTCCATAACAGTATTCCATGGATCGTAGCTACTTCCCCAGCTATTCGCTGACTGCTCCGCCCCAACAACGTGAATACAACTACATGGATCTATACGGATTCATATTGGATACTTTACTTACCTACCTACCTAGGTAGCTGGTACCTCTTACCAAGTGCCTACCTCACCACCGCGGCTCTTATCCCAGCCGGTATCCATGGGATGCCCGTCAATGTGAGCCACACAAGACCCCGCCGTCGGTAGTAACCTGAAGCATCCACCACGTTTTGATTTTGGCTGTCTGGCGTGCCTGAGCCCAACGGGCAAAAGCATCCCCTCATTTCAATACATCCGTCTTACAACGTGAAGCAAACACCAAGTCATTTAGCGGTGCTTTTCGTACGAGGGTGCGGCGGGGAGTCCGTCGCGATGCAGCTGTCCCCGTTCTTCTCGAGTTGTTCCTGCAGAACGGTCTGCAAGCAAAGCGCCGCTTGGTTAGCAACTCAGGGACGCTGGCGCCCACGATGCGATGCATGGGGGCCAGCGGCCCGGGCTTTTTTCCCCCAACGTCCTCAGGAGTCCATCTTGGCGCAGCCCGCGGGAGCCAATCGTGTACGGAGTACGGAGGCGCTGACAAGGATCGGACCGAGATCCGAAGGCAAGAGGAAGAGGGTCTTTCATTTCGCCGCCCTTTTTCCCACGTCGGTCAGGGAGCGCACTGCCTGTGGGAGACGCGCGCTGAGCAGCCGCACCTGGAGACGGGGTCCCGATGGATTACACGCAGAAATCCCATCAGGTAAAAATAACCGAGCCCTGCAGATCTCCTCCCAAGCAGCCGGGGCCGCTTGTCTGTTTCGAGCATTCAGCTCGCCGCTTGCTTCGCTAACAGCCGAGACGCACCCTGCCTTGCCAGGGTGAAGGGCCAGCCCTGATTGATTGCGACGAGTCGACGGTCTGGCGGGGCCCGTGGCTCATGGATGTGCTGCTGGCCTGTCCCTTTGTCTCGTCGCGAGGAGCATACTGCTTGTAGAAAGCACATCGCCCGGCCCCAAGACGAGACACGATTGGCGCCTGGCTTAGTCGACGCCGGCGCACGGCGTATGGCGTTCGATGCTGAGGAAAAGGACACGAGGGCTCGGGCTTCGCTTACAAGAAAGCGCCGCCCTGCACTGCTAAATCTCACGGCCGCCGGCTGTGCAGCACGCAACAACACGACGAAAATCCCATAAACGTCTGCAATGATGGCCTCGGATCTAAAACCCCACGGCCACACAACGGTCGCAAGTCCGCTGGTGTCTTTCTACGAACCGGTAGTCTCCACCTCGACCCCAAACCCGTCCCAGGACCAGAACCAGGACCAGAACCAGACCCAGACCCAGACCCAGACCCAGACCCCGTCCCCGTCTCCGGGCCGCGTGCCGAAGCTTGTTCTCGTGGCCAGTTGGATGGACGCCCGGGACCTGCACATCGCCAAGTATATAGCCCGATACCAGACCCTGTATCCAACGGCGCGCATCCTGCTAGTTAAGTCGGTCCTCAAGCATTTCATCTTCGAGTCGCAGGCCGCCAAGGACGTGCAGCCGGCGGCCGCATACCTTGAGTCGATGGTCGCCTCGGGCTACCTGTCCGTGGATCCCACGCAGCCCGAGATCCTGCTGCATGTCTTCTCCAACGGCGGCATGGGCACCACCCGCCACCTGTTCGAAGCCTACCAGCGGGCCGTGGGCCAGCCCCTCCCCTTGCACGCGGCCGTCTACGACTCGGCGCCCGGCTACTGGTCGTATTGGGGCGTGTACAACGCCTCCATGGCCGGCATCCGCAGGAGCCGGTGGTACCTGCGCTGGCTGGCCGGCCCCGCGCTGCATATCCTGAGTCTCTACTTCATGTTTGTTGTCGTCGTCCTGCGCCGCCCGTACCACCTGCTCATCAACGGCAAATTCCACAACAACCAGGCGGCCCTCCGCCAGGCGCGGCGCGCCTACATCTACGGCAAGAAGGACACCATGGTCGCTTGGCGGCACGTCGAGCAACACGCCCAGGAAGCCGCCGACAGGGGCTACGCCGTTCGCCGCGAGGCCTTCGCGGACAGCCCACACGTCGCACACATGCGCTCCGACGAGCGCCGCTACTGGAAAATCGTAACCGAGACATGGGAGCAGGCCGGCGAAGCCGCATGAGGCAGGGTCTCTGCTTGGCCCCGGCCCAGGCACAGCAGGTGCAGAAATTAATGATACATGACGGAACGCATGACAACATACACGACGGAACACACGACAGTACGCGCGACAAAACAAGTAGACAGAGAGTAGACTGTCACGGAATGCTCTCGAGGGCACATAATACATCAAATGATACAATATTGGCAGCCTACTTTTACTCGGTAGCATTTGCACCACCCTTCTCCCCATTCTCTCGAGGAATGACGGACGTTCCTGCTTCGCCAATTTCCTTTCACCTGGCCGGCAGACTGCGGGGGATGCCTCCATATCCATTGGCCGCAGGGCACACTGCCCATCGGAGTCGAGATGAGCCCGTTGTGTTCAGCCGCCATAGCACGTTCTGCCGCAGCCAGGCTCTGATTCTCCCACCGCGCGCGACCGTCCGGCCCGTCCAGTAGGATGTGGGGCGACACTTTTTTTTTGGTTCACTACGTTCTCTCTTTTCTCTCGCTCGAGGAAGGGACCTGAAACAGTGATGGCGGGGGAGGCTGGTCTTCGAAGACCAATATTCAAAGGGGGTAACGGAATCGGGGCGGTCGCGTTGCGCAAATAGTGGTGGGGGTCCAAAGGAATCCTTATCGTCCCTTCGAGACCCCCGAACGCAATACTCAAGAGTCACATATGACTCTGCATCATTCAAGTTTAGAAGAGTGGCGAGCAAGGCCAAAACTGTTCGGCGATGGCACCCAAACCTTGATGCTTCCGCCCAACATTGTGTTGGTGCGTTGGCGCACATTCCCACCAACTGATATTCGTGCGTTACCACCAGCGGCTTGCCGTTGTGCAGGTAGGAATACTGCAGCAGAACAAACAGAAAAACACGCCGAGACGAGGGCCTACGCAGCAAAGACGTTTGGGAGGCCGAGACGGCTCACAGTTGAGGATTTGGCGACAGTTACAAGGAAGATGTTGTTCAAAAGCCAATCCGTTCAGCTACGCAGAGGTTGTAATATGCCTAGCAAGCTTCCTTTACCTTGGCAGTGTTTGACCTCCCATGTCCTCTACAACACTGCCAGCTGGTATATATTCTCCTTTTCCTGGGTCGACAGAGTCCTCATGTCGGGCGACAAAAACTTCATCCGGGGGTCCTTTCTACAGCATAGCTGGTCCCGCCGCTTGGTTGATTGGGACCGGTGCATTCTCAACTACATGGTGACCTAGCCCGCCATCTTTTCCAATTGTTCCTTTTCACTGGCCGCCTAATCAGCAAGCCCGGTTCGCCCTCCAATCCCCCACGCAACGAAAAGTCCCCGCATCAGTAGTACGACTACCAGAACTACTAACCCCGGCCGCCAGCTCGTAATCGAAGTGGCGTACAGCCAAGGGGAGAAGGTCCTGCTGAAACACCAACACGAGAACGAGATGCCATGAGCTTGATAAGAAGTCCTTTTGTGATGAACACGGCAAGCCTTTACCAGGCGAGCGTGTCCTACCGCTACGCCTCTTGGTCCCCGAGGACGTCTTCGTTACGTAGCCGGCCGCCGCTACGCACGAGGATACTGCGTGCCGCATCCCCTGGGGGGCTCGCCGAACCTCGTGAAGGAAGCCGAGAAGGCCCAGTATAGCCAGGAGGCGCATTACGACAGCCGCGATACACCGTATCATGCACACCGACTTATATTTTTCCTAGGCGTACGACACGCCCGTTCACGGTTGGCCCGGGCTGCAAGGGTTCCTCGGCCCCTGTCCGGTTTTGGCGGTCGCGCGACGGGCGCCCGGGACTGACACGAGTGGCTCTCACTCCGTGCTGCCTCGGACCCGTCATACGGCCGATTCCTCCTTTCTCAGCCCCTGTGGGGACGAGCTGCGGGTACGGAAGCAGGCGGTCATGACTTCGGCCGGGCCGCCCCGTGTTTTGATCCCCGGTGTGTGTTTGTGTGTGTGTGTGTGGAGGACGAGATGGGGCGTCCGCGTTCTCGCAGATTCTGGCCCGGGCTTCCGTCATATTATGACAGAAAACGGCCGGCCTCTAAATACCCCTGCTCTCCGTCTTTAAAACCCGTGCTTGGCAGCTGGGTTCCATCGTCCTGTATGCAAGGGGGTTTCCTAGTGCTTACGCCCTCGGTATTTGGGCGCGCGCCGCCGCCAGCATTTGCGGCGAACGGACCCTCGACGTCTTGTCCGTCGAATATACCGGGCGGCTCTTTCGGCATCCACTTTTCACCACACTCTGTGTCTCTGCCCCTCTCCACCATGATTGTTTGATGCGTACATAAGTTGAAGCCAACGTATACGTCGCTTGTATTGCTCAATGTGGAGGGGATTGAACCGTGCTCCCGTTTATTTACCACCAACGCCCCCGCCCCCAGCCTGATCTGTTTTTCCAGGTCTTCCTGGCGCCCAACCGAGAAAATGACAAGAAAGATTTTGGAAGGAGAAACACAAGGAGAGAAGAGGGGGAAAAAAGAAAAAGAGGCGAAGGGGGTTCAAGCCAATATCGCTTCTGGCATAGTCATCACTTCCTCCACGCTTCCCCTCCCTTCCCTTCCCTCACTCCTTGCCCGCCGCCGAGTGGACCGATGAGGTGGGGGAGGAGGCCGTCGCTGTGGTGGTGGGCGAAAAAGACAAGCCGAGCTCCTCGAGGCGGTAGCGGCCCGAGAGGCCGTGGAAGTCGATGTACCCCAGCTCGTGGGTGCGCCAAGCGGCAGCATAGGGACGGCGGGCGGCGCCGCCGTCGGCCAGCACGGCGTGTATGCGCCGGGTGCACGCCGTCGTCTCCTTGGCGATCTCGCCCAGCGTCGTGAACACGTTTTTGCCCTCGTACTGGGCCCGCGTGTGCGCGTAGTTGTCCTTCTCGCCCTGCAGCTCTTCCTTGTAGAAGCTAAGCGGTGGCCAGCCACTAGTCAGCAGTGTTTTATCTTGAAGATCTGGATCTATCCGGCGGGGGGGGGAGGCGAGGCGAATCGGGGCGGGAAAACAAAAGATCTGGGAGAGACCTTATCCAGTCCACGTACGAGAGGAGGTCATTGGCGTGCACAATGTACATGGCCATGTCGGGGACGGCCTCGAGGTACTGCGACACGTCCGGGTACAGCTTCTGGGGGAAAGTGAAGACGGCAAAGGCGTCTCCCAGGCCGTCCATGTTGCGCAAGTAGTAGGCCCAGCCGCGGCCGCCGCGGCTCAGGGCGCCGCTGTTGACGAGGCACTTGTGCTCAATGATGGTCGAAGTAATCATGTTGAGCGAGGCGCTGACGACGAGGTTGGCCGCGATGGGGTGCCAGTGTTCGTAGGCCTCGCGCATCATCTGCGCCCAGCCCTCGAGCGTGGCGTTGGGCTGCTGGGTCCCCGCGCAGAAGCGCGGATAGAAGCCCTCGATATCCGCCAGGCCCTCGGGCGTGAAATCGTCGAGGCACTGCGCGAACAGCGTGTACACCGTCACGTAGACCTGCACCTCCAGCGGGGTCTTCGGGTAGCAGTGCTGCATGTCCCCGCCCCCACCGCTGTCAGCCCAGTTCCGGCCCGTTCGAGAAGGAGGGAATCGCGGTCCGGCACGGCCGGAACCCAAGGGGACTGCTCACGTGTGCATACGAGTAGCCGACCCTGAGCCTTTTCCAGTTGGAAGAGCCCTCGGCGCACGGGAGGCCCATGCTGGCGGCCTTGAGAAGAGACTCGGCCCAAAGCTTCTCGTTCTCGCCCCTGGGCGACGGCTCGTAGCCGAGCCTCTGCATGAAGGGGGCCACGATGGGACGAAGACGAGAAACCAGATCTTGCCCGGCCTTGTCACGGTTCTTCGCAGCATCAGACGTAGGCTGGGGTGATCCCAGCAGCTTCTGACGCAAGCACAGAAGCCGGCGGTCGATCAGACTCTTGAGGCGATCCATGGCTGTTGGAAGGGCGGTCGGGCTGGTCGGTTGGACGGGTAGTTCCGAGAAGTTAGCTGGCCCATGGTTTTCTTGCCTTCCTGCTGGATCCAGGCATATATGCACCGTGCCAACGGCCACAACCCAGAGCCAACAAACCGCCTCGAGAAATAACCGCTCCAGGATAACCAGCAACTGTGGACTCGAGGGGCCGGCACTGGCCCCGAAGGATCGGCGGTCCAGGAGTGTCTGCATCGTCAGGCGGCGGTCGTCGGCAAGCGGAGAAGGAACTGCAATGGCTGCATGCGCTGGAGGGGCGCAACGGTGCCAGGCTGCGCTTCAACGGGTCTAGCTGGCGCTGGTGAGGGGTGCTGGTTGCATGGTTATGTATGTACGCAAGGAGTCCATTGCCTTTCCCGGCCGCCAGAGGGACCCGGCTATTTGGTATCGGTCTCAGCTGCTGCAGACCGCGTGGGATGGGATCATGGATTCTCGTTCCTTTGCCCAGGTTATGCCTCATTCGCCGAATGCCAACTCTTGACGGAACCCGCGAACCACCGTACGGGTGCGGAACCCTGGACCCTGTCGGTACGTGCCCACGGACGTACAATTCGTTGTAGTCGATTGTCCATGAGCGCATGGTTTCTGGCTTATATCATCGTCGGTCTCGATAACAAATCACTGACCGGCCGGGGCGGGGGCCCCGACTATGGGGATAGAGGGATGATACTGGTAGAATATAGTGAGGGGGCCAGCCCCCCCTGGGAGCAGTACTACTAACAGGCCACGACAGTATGCGGACTCAGGCGCGCCACTCCATGTCCCTTCTTGGATGACGACGTGCAAGAACGGGTGGTTTGCCGAAGCTTGTCTTGGGGCAGGCAAGGCTAGGCACCATCTGGTATCATCCGCTGGACAATAGCTGGGACACCCCTGAAGTCCGTCGCGCCGGGGCCGGGGAGGGTCGACAATCGATACTCTCTCTGTACACCCACCCAAAGATGGCAAGTCGTCGGGTCATTTACCCCGTAAATACGTATGCATGTAGCATCTGGCCGGGGCTTGGATGGGTGGATGGAATAGGGAATGGGACAGCCCTCCACCCGTGAACGGATCCCGCCTGCAGCACGACGGGGCCGATGCGAGGGACGAGGAAGTCGACCGCACCACTCGAGGTATTGGCGAGGCGGCGGGCTGGCTATTACCATCTCCGCGCCGCGGCTCTGTCTTCCCATCGTGCGTCCGCGTGCTGCCTGTGTTGCCTGTGTGGCCTGCCGCTTGCCCGCCTGCCTGCCGATGGTGGGCGTGACCCTTAATACATGACATAGTGCAGGACCTCCGGCTTCCCTGGCGGACTAATGGCCAACTGCCAACCGCCCGTTTCCCCCCCCCCCGCTTTAGCTCCGAGACCAACCATGTCGTGGGCCCATTAAGGTTTGAGGAATACGGGGCGCGTCTTGGAGGAGCATTGGCTCAACACCGCATTGGGAACGTCGGTGGATAAAACCCGACTAGAATGTTGCTGGGCCGCTCCATATTTCCGCTCCGTGGTCCGTGGTGGTGAAAAGGTCCTCACTCTTCGACTCGTGTTGGGATGAACCTTGGAGCCGTGCCGGATGGCAGCACGGGCAGGCCACGTGCCTTGCCTTGTCTGGCAATGGTGTCGCCTCGCGATGCGCGAACGGACGCACGCAAGCGAGGCCGGGCCCGAGCCGCATCCCCCAAAGAACGACGACGAGGATACGGGCCCCGAGTGCGTAGCCACCGCCGAGCACCGACCGCCCAGGAGCTGGGCTTGGAAGCCGGCGGCAGTTACCGGGAAAGGAAAACGAGGACGTCGCGCCTCCACTGTCCTCACGGTCCTCGGACGGTGCTTGGCAGAGGCGGGCAGGCACGCCTGGCAGCTGGACAATCTTCCAGAAACCGAGAGACCCCTGCCATTCCGCCGTTGGAACCCGCCCCACCCATCGAAGAGAGCGACAGGGGGAAAGCGGGGCCTGGCCATCTTGGTCGTGTTTCCGCTCGTGGTCGGGATAAATCCGTCGCGCGCCTGCCGTACCGAACAGAGCTGCTGGCCGGCTTGCTCACATCCCCCATGCTGTTGCCGAACCGTATTCTGCCTCCTGCGGCGCGAGCGGGGAGACGTCCGGTTTTTCGAAATTTTCCATCCGGCTTGTTCCACAGGCAATGCCGCCGTTTACCTATACGTAAGAATCAATCCCTCCTCGTACGTGCGGGAGTGCATGCCCACCGGTCACGAGTTGACACCCCCGACAAGGGTCCAGGTTGTGACGCGTTCAACCTTTTTTTTATCGTGCCCTCCCCGTTCTGCCCTCACATGGGCTGGCATCGACCGGGATCCCAGCGTCGACACAAGTCACTTATCTCGCCCGTAGCTTGCCACTGCCGGGAGACTTCCGATTGTGCGACTCGCAGCCAGGAGTGGGCGTGTGATCGACATCACTTGACATAATCTTACCAGGGCTACTGAGTCGAGTCTGACCAGGGGGGGCAAAAAGAGGGGGGCAGACTGTAAGGCAATGGAGGGGCGCAACCAGACATCGCGAGCGCCGCAGAAGGAGCGAATCGAACGCCCGGGGGGGGGGAGGACGAACAACAGCCCACGGGCGGGCGGATGCCGCCTCATCCACGGCCCTGCTGGTCTCGACAGCTTGATGGAGAATCACACCGCTTTTCATGACGGCCGTGGAGTCCAAGGCCCGATCCTTCGCACCTTGGTGCCGACATGAGCCCCTCTCTGGCCGGTGGGCTACGGCTGTTGCTGCTGGTGCGGCAACTCCCTGCCATGGCGGCCGCACCGGCGTCGCGATTCCTGCCTGTGCTCCCAGTCCGGCCCGGCTCTTATCCCAGCCCATGCCAGCGCGAGCCAGCCCATCCCAGCACCTCCACGCGGTGTCAAATCGGGCTGTTGGTATGGATGGTGCAGGTGGCATTGCCGCTGTCTGTGTGTTCATACCACGCCAGTACCAGATCATCGGAATGCCCAGGCTTGCTCTTCATCCCCACTCATCCTAAACAGGGGAGGGATCAAATGAGATGACGGCGCAAATGGTCGTCTTCGGGCGGGTGAATCTGGGCGCCTCGAGGGCGCGGCCGGTGGCTGTCTCCCCAGTCCACTCCGCGTCGCCACAGGCTTCGACGCGCGGTCCGACGAGGCCTGGAGGGAAAAGGCTTCCGAACCTCGTTGCTTCTTCTCTCGTTGTATCCATATCCCCGCTCGCCGGCGTCACGTCTGCATACGGCCGAGGTCATGTCTCGCATCCGCTACCAGCCACTGAGCTTTTCCAAGCCCGAGTTCCGGCTGCTGGAGTTGCAGCCGGGCGGCGATCTTGATGAGCCCATCGCCTGTCGGCTCGTCACCGTCAACCTCGACCAGAAACCCGAGTTCCTGGCACTCTCCTGCCTCTACGCCGACAAGACGGAGACGCAGCGCATCAACATCAATGGCTACCCCATGGCCATCCCGGCCCAGCTCGAGGAGGCTCTGCGCTACGTGCGCGCCGTCTTCTTCCCCACGATGCGCCAGCCGCCACCCGTGGGCGGTGGACAACAACCGGCCCAACCCCCAAAGGAAAAGAGGGCGCCAAGGTGGCTCCTTCACCTCCTGAAGCACGTGAGCTCCATCCTGCCGGAACCGGCCCTGGAGCGGACCACGCCACTGCGGATTTATGTCGACCTTCTATGTGTGAACCAGCACGAGGAAAGGGAGACGACGCGGATGCGCCTGGCGCAAGTACTCGGCGCCGCCAACATGGTCATCGGCTGGCTAGGGCCCAAAATGGAGCATTCCGACGCGGCCCTTGCCGTGCTAAAAGAAATCGACGACGCCATGCCGCGGGACTGGGGGAACCCCGAGGACCGGACAGAGCACCCCGAAAACTATGCGCCCAAGCACGAGTGGTGAGTTCCAAGTCGGGATCGAGGCCGGTCCTTGGCCCAGGGAGGAAATGCCGAGACGGGGCCGCGATGGAGCTTGCTGATGCCATGGTTTACAGGGCCAGGAAGATCCAGTACATGTGGGAGAACGACGACTCTGATCAAAGTTTCTTCGCGCGGGACTACTGGGTGGGATCGTTCGACTTCATGTCCAGGCCCCTATTTCAGCGGCGCTGGATCCTCGAGGAACTCGTTAGTACCGACTCTTCTCTCCCGTGCCGCTGGGCACGCGCGCGGGCCGAACAAAGGAGCTGACAGGGGCCACGCAGGCGTTAGCGAGATACCCAACCTTCATGATTGGCGACAGCATCGTGTCGTGGCTCCAGGTGCTGCGGCTCAACAAGCTGCTCGAGGAGTTTAAGAACAACGAGTCGAACGTGTGCCCGGCCTACGCGCGGGCGGCCATCTACGACGACCTGCCGCTGGGCACGGTGCACGAGCTGCTGGACGAGTTCGACCGGCGGAACCGCGAGGAGCGAAGGAACCGACGCGGCGACGACTCGAGCGAGAGCAGCTCGCACTACGGCGCCAGCCTGTGCAAGTCACCGACGGCGCAGAAGCCGTCCCGTTACTAGGAAACGGAAAAAGAAGTGCGATGAGCCGGCGTGGAAGAGAGAGAACGGGGAGCGGGAGCAAACGGGAAACGAGAGCGCAACGACCCGTCCCGGAGCTCTGGGGAGCAGGTGGGACAGGGTCAACCGGGGGCATGCAATTGCCGTATCCATGGGCTGACAAAACTTGGAACCCCAAGGAGAAGCCGCATTCGGGAGCTGGTACGGGCACGGAGCACACCCACACGCCCACCCCCACACACACAAACATACGCATCCCCTACATATCGGGGAGCACAAACATGGGGGTTGGGCGGTTTGGCTGCATTTCCCCGGGCACCTTCTTCTCTCGGGCGAGGCCTCGTGCCTGGGCCCAGTAGACGGTGGGCCTTTTTTGTTTTCCTCTTTTCTTCTATTATACCCAGGGCACTACGCCGTTCGGTTGGCGGCAACGTCAAAGATATCTTCTTCTTTTGCTTTGGACCCATCGATGAAGAAGAAGGGGGACAGGCGTACAGGTAAACGAGAAGGGGGTTCCCTGGTCTCGGGAAGGGGCTACCAGGCCCCGACGGAAAATTCCAGTTTGTTTTTGCATTTCCGGCGCTTCCCGTCCGCCATACCCCGTGTCACTTACGAACCGGCCAAGTCGGGGACCAAGACTGCCACTGCCGGCCCGGGGATGTATGTGGCTACTTGGGCGCATCGTAGCCGCTTGCCTCGCCGGCTTTAACAACAAGAGAGCGGAAGAGGAACGCCCACTGCGTAGGGGCTGGGGGAAAGAATCAAAGCGGTATGCCGGTGAGAAAGCAAACAAGGAAAGGTCCCATCCACTGGTGTACCAAGGGGTGACACCCCCCACATGCGTACGCCCCCTTTCCAGCAGATTAACGGGCATGGCCTTCGTAGGAACATGTATTAGGCTACTAGGGGCTGTGATAGGTATAGCTAGACGGAAAAGAAAAGGGAAGAAAAAGGGAGGGCGGGGGGTATCATAGCGTTTGTGCAACTGCTTGTCTACATCGCTAAAGGATTGTGGGGTTGGGGGGGGGGGGGGGGGGGTGCCGCCCGACGGGAGGTGGGCAAGCAGCCGCACAACCGGACGGCTTTCGGCAAACATGTAGATGCTAGCAGGAGCCGAGTTGGAGGCCGGGGTTCGTTTCTCGGCGCTTTCCCGCCGGCCGTGGGCTTTCTCGCCCGACGCCGCCGCTCGCAAAACCCTCTCCGTCCCTCCGTCCCTCAGAGGAGGATGGCAAAGGACCAGTCGAGGGCGACCTCGCGGGGCTTGCCAAGCTGGCTCTTCATCCAGCACTGGTGCTCGTAGCCGACGTCGCCGTCCTGGTAGCCCCAGCCGGCGCCGGCGCAGCCGTACGTGCCGGCGCAGTTGGTCATGCAGTCGAGCATGGACTGCGTCGGCACGTGCGTCAGCTCGGCGCCGCTGTAGTCGACGCCGCAGACGCGCAAGAAGCGCTTGTCCGACCCCGGCACCTGGTACGTCGTGCCGTTGGCTGCCGGGCAGTCGAGCTTGCCCGCCGTTTCGGCCGGCGGCGACGCCGTCGGCGTTGTGGGCGTCGAGGAGCCGGACTCGGTGGGGGTTGCCGATGGGGTTGGCCCGTCCGCCGAAGTGGGTACGCCCGGGGACGCGGAAGAACTGCGGGGAGGGGAACGGGTATATTAATGGACAAGATCCTCGACTATTTCGGGACGGCTTGGGGGGTACAAAGCGCACCTTGATGCAGGGTCGGCCGGCACCGCCGAGGCCGCCGAGTGCCTCGTCACGCCGACGCCGACGCCGACGCCGATGACGACGAGGATCAGCAGGACCAGCAAGCCCACCAGCAACCAGAAGCGCGACTTCTTCAGGCCGCACAAGCTCCGTCTCTTGGCGGGGGCGTTCCTGTCCTCGCGCGGGCTGGGAAAGCGGCCCTCGGAATCGGCCTCTTCGGTGGTCTCGGGGGGCTCGGGACTGGCCGGGGGCGTCGGGTCACGCAGCCACGAGGCCGGGCCGAGGGCGCGGGAGATGCGCTTCGCCTTGGGCGCAAAGTAGGCGTCCGAGGCGCTCTTCAGCTCGTTGAAGTCGCGCTTGGCGAAGAAGTCGAAGCCGCGAAACTCGAACGAGGTCCTTTTCGCCTCGACCGGTCCCGGGGCCTCCGTCGCCCGCGGCTGGGGTTTGGCCGCGTTCAGTTGGCCCTCTTGGGAGCCCGCACGTTCCGTCTTCTCCATGAGCCTCTCATGCCTCCGTGGCTTGGAACGAGTGGACGGCGGCGCGATTGCACACCAGGGTTTGCTGTGAAGACGGACCGAGTGGGTGATGAAGAGCAACAAGAGGACAAGGCCTCGGAGGGACGGGGGAACCAAGTTCGTGCGTCCGCATGCTGCCGTTGGTCGCCAGGTCCTCAGTTCATCATCCTGGTCAGCAATCCTGGTCGCAATCTCGCGAAGTCGGGGTCGCTCGTCCACTTGCCCACTTAGGGCATCGTTTCCAGGTACACCAGCGGGACCTTTACCCCACCACAGCCTTTGCTAGGACCTAGATTGCCAGATTTGCAGGCCTAGGCTTGTCGCCTATGCCTCGCGGCGCGTCAGGCGAATTGGCCAGTTTCGATTCGTTTGTTGATAGATTCAAATTGCAGTACGTGCCTATTGTACTCTTTCCGCACTACGCAGTGACGGCATCAACCGGTGTCCCCCGCCTTCTCCTTGGAGGGACACGGGGACATGAGCTTCAGTAAACGAAACAGGAGATAGCTACCCGAACAAGATGTCGACCGCCGGTACACCTGCAAAGCACGGGCGTCCGGTGCGACCCAAGAATCCAACAAGTGCGGAGTCGAGCCCAGGCACGCTGGGCAGAATTATGTCCACCCAAACCAGTCTCTGCAGGACCTGTTGGACGGTAGAAAGTTGAGGTTGCTTCGTCATGGCGGCTACAGGCACAGCACCCGTGCCTATGAACAGCGCGGCGGGAGGTTTGCTGGCTGATGTTGGGCTTGTGCAGGCCAACTACGTCGTCCAAGGAGGCCCGTGATGAAGGATCGATGTGTTGCTTTGGAGATAACTCGACGTTGGCGGCCCGTCCTTTTGCGCCCCGCTCTTCCCTGGGAAAACAAGCCAGACCGTCTCCATCTTTGGTCCGATCTCAGCAGAAGGGGTGTATCGATGACACCATCGTCCAGTTCTCGGTGCAGCCAGAGTCAGGTCCGGGCCCCGTAAAACCCGTGCCACAACCTGGCTACCGTGCCGAAGGCGTGGAGCCTCTCAACCGCAGGAAGGCCTGACGCGCCTGGACTTCTGTCGTAATGCCGCTGGATGACCCCCATTCATGTGGTTCGGCGACACAAAGACCTATAAAGCCCAATTCGCATCTGTCACCCCGCCACGTCCGAGTACGACTCGTCGACGTTGTGGTGGCTCGTGTGGACAGGGGCCGGGCTCATCCGAATGGGTCCATGTCGCCTCGTGAGTTCCTGGACTTGCTGGGGGTGCCGGGGTTCCGCACAATCCCTCCCCCGGTCGAAGGGCAGTGGGACCATGTCAGCATCGCATTCCAGCGCGCACACCGCATCTGCATGCAACAGCGGGCCATCACAAACTTTGGAGGTAATCAGGATTGTCTGAAGTGTGCAGAAGCGTTGGGTGGTTGGGTCGGGTGCGTCGCCCTCGTATGGCCTGGCCCGAGCTGGCTGTCGCCTCTTTGCAGAGGCAGACTCTCCGGCTGGGAATGGCCAAGGGGATCGGTGGCTTATAGAAAGAGGGCGGGGGGGGGGGGGGGGGGGGGGGGGGGGGGGGGGGGGGGGGGGGGGGGGGGGGGGGAGGAGGGGTGGGCTTCCTCATCCGGTCTGTATGAGAACCCCATGGCCTGGATGGGTGTCGAGCGCCATCGGCCTCGCTCGTTGATATGGATTCAAGAGGTTCGCTGTTTTTTGGCCTTGCGCCTGTCGGCCTGTTCACGCTCCTGGCCGACGTCCCCGACCCCTTCATCCTCGGCGGCGCAGGGGTCGCACTCCTGGTCGAACGGGTGCTGGTCGACGAAGATGCCCCTATGGCACTGCCCGAAGATGCCGATGTTCTTGGCCTCCAAGCACGGCAATTCCTGGGTCAACTCGCTCCATGTAAAGTATCCTTCACACCTTGGGCACGAGCCGACAAACACGACTAGGCGACACATAGCTGGCGGTCCGCGGCGCGGTTGCGAGGTCGCGGCGGGGAGTCTAACGATGCGTGATCGGAATGGTGCGGCGATTGGGCCGATGATTTATGCGTCTCGTACCGCCAATGCTGCGCGGAACCTCTGCGGAAGAGAACCAAACACGGCCTGGTCAACGGCCTGCTTGCCAGTGTTTCTGGTGGCGGGAATGGGGGTGCTCGCCGGGAACGTCCACGGCGCGTTGGCAGAGGGGCTGGGCTGTTGGGCAATTTGGCCGCGCTATCGGGCAAGCACAAACACAGGAGGCGTGTAAGCCGAGCAGGAATTTCGCCGCGGCCCGTGTGGATGTCACAATGGCAACCGACGCAAATTGTCGGTTAGACTATCGATCGCGCCGCGCCGCGCCGCGCCGTCCCCCGTCAAGTAGACAGTGCCTTGCGGAGTGGGCACACGATGTACCGTGGTCGTAAAATGCTTCACGGCGATGCGGGCAGAGCAGTCGCGCTGGCGATTGGGGGGATTGGCGGCAAGGGATCAGGGCTGCGGGCAGTCCCGCTACCACATGCTGCCTGGGAATCGAGCAGGGCGACGGCGGACACGAGACGGGGGAGAGGAGGGGGAAGGGGGGGGGGGGGGGGGGGATTGCAACGAGGCCGTGAGTATGGACAGATGTCGGCGACGGGCGTCTGGCATGGATGGGTGAAGTGAGAGAGCGCCCAAGTGGGGGATGCCTGGCCATCATGAGCCATATGCATGAATGGGCGTATTCCGGGCAGCACGTGGATCTGGGGCTCTACGGCACCTTCGCACTCCGCCGGCCTCCTCCCATACACAGCCGAGTTCTTCTTACCATCAGAGCCAAGTACATCCATCTTACCAATGTGAGGTGCAGGTACTTCGAGTTTCGGTCTTGCATCCATCTCTCTGTCCGTCTGTCTGTCCACCGTATCGACCGTCGGGTACTTCTTTCCCGTGCCCGCCCTCGTCCGTCATTGGCCTGGCAGCAGCGCCTCGGTCGATGCGACGCTCCCGAGGTCCCGTCGCGGACACCAAACGACTTTATCCGCGGGCTCTCTTCCCATCCCGTCGCCATCGCACCGTCGGAAATGGATCGTCAGCCGCCACCCAATGCCGATACCGATGCCTCCCCCCCCCGCCCCACCGCGACCTGACCGCACGTACACATACACACGCACGCACGCGCTTGCCCCCCTCCATCTCCGATTCGTACTGTTGCTCCGGAGGTCGTGATCGGCAAGGCGGAGTGGGACAGCCACGGCGAGGACGCCCCGCCAAGCCGTCGCGGTTGTACGGCGGTGGTGTCGATGGCAGTCTGTACGGTCCGGGCTGGCCTGCGTGTGTGCTTTTGCTGCTGCTTACTCCTCCCCTCCTCCCCATGCCTGGGTAGGAAGGTACCTACCGCTCTCGCAAAGTCAGTGGCCCGGCTTTTCTCTGACACGCATGGTAGTGGGCAAGCGAGAGCTTTTGCAGATGCGGATGCGGGTGAGACGGCGGTGTGTCGGTCGGTTTTGCCCGACCTTGTCTGACTGGCTGCTCCCCAAGGCCTGGGTAGGAAGGTATACCTACGCCCGCCATCATCAGTCGGCCCCTTTCTCTGACACCTAGGTAGTGGGCAAGCGAGCGAGTGCAGATGCGGATGCGGGGACGACTCTAGACCTGTACGGTCGCCTGCATATCCCCGCTCCGCCCACCACGCTGTGGCATGGCTTCGGCCCAAGGCCAGCGCAGAAGGACATTGCGGCATACACGCCCGCCATCATATGATCGAGTCGATCCAGCTCGCTCGCCTCAACGGGATACCTAGGTATGTGCGTTTTCGTTAGCGAAGTGGCCAGCGCGATGATGGCCGACTCTAGGCGCCTAGCTTCGACTGCCCCCACACCCCCCAGACGACCTCACTGCTATGACATGTCCTGCAGCGGCGAGCGAGCCGAGGCCACGGAGCACACACACATACAAAAAAGCACCTGACTACTGACCAGTTCTGACGCGTTGGACACACCCGCTGCTCCCTTTGCCGCGCCGTCGCGCGATCCTCTGTGATCGTACTGTCCAATCCTCGTCTACCCCTCAAAGCTCTCCCTCTTCCTAGCCTCCTTTCCTTCTCGAAGCGTCGCGTTTCCGAAGGTCACGAGTTGTCCTGGCGCCGTGACTACCAGTCCGTCTGCCCGCAGGCGCAGGGTTAGGCCAGCCCATGCCGGTCAGACCAATCGGATACGGCTTGGATGAATCGCCTGTTTGGCCCGCCTGCGTGCGTCTTCCTTCACGACGACCACGCGCGACTCCGGAGCGATCCACGATCCCCCCCCCCCCCCCCCCCCCCCTCCCCCCCCCCCTCCCCCCCCCCCCCCCCCCCCCCCCCCCCCCCCCCGCCCACCCCCCCCCCCCCCCGCCTGCGTGCGTCTTCCTTCACGACGACCACGCCAGCGACCCCCCCCCCCCCCCCCCCCCCCCCCCTCACCTAGCAGCCAAGCAAATCTTGGCTTTTCTTTTGCAAAGTACCGGCCGCGGGGCCCACGGGGCCCACGGGGTCCTGACGGCCGCTGCGTGCGTATCCCCACACAATAGATGTATAGACACACAGCATATATATGGATCATGTCACGGAGAATCCTACGCCAGCGTGCGCTGCCGTTGCCGGACTTGTATCTTGCCGTCTCGCTCGGACAAAACCAAAACCAAGCCGTTCGCTGCTCAGAGATATTATGTAAGATATACCGTGTATCTATGCAATTTTAAAGCACCCAAATTTCGTGCCGGGTCATCCAGATTACAATGACCAGTGTCATGGTCCGCCCCCCTCCCCCCCCATTCTGTCCAACGAGGGGACACCAACCGCCTTTGCCACGCCGCCCAAAGCCGCTATGCAACATGCAACATACTACACGGTGGCCCCCCCCCCCGCAGCCCTGTCTGCGATATCCAAGCTCCGCCTCCAAACGCCGATACAATGCTAAACCCAAAGAGCGCCTCGCGATCCCCCTCGCGTCAAGATGAGGCTGCACCGATCAAGGCACAATGCTCTGCCTCCATCGGTCCACTCTGTCGTACTGTTGTCCGGGCTGTTGCATGGGCATCGGCATCATCTGCAGTGGCACTTGCTGCATCTGTGGCATGCCATAGGCCGCCCCATATCCCGCGGGTGCCGAGTACCCCGGAGCAGCCACGTTGTAGCCTGGCATGCCGTAGCCGTTACCCATCATACCGCCCTGCATCACGCCCCCTGCGGCCATGGCACCCCCTTGGCCCATCATGCCACCAGCCTGCATCCCCAGGCTGCCCCTGTTCGGGTTGGAGGCGTGTGCGGGCGGCCCCGAGAAGACGCGGCTGCTTCTTTGCAGCCCCGTCCCGCCCGTGCCGTCGTTGAACTGCCCTGCTTGATATGCACCAGATCGCACCAAGTTCGGCGTGCTTAGGTTCTGGGGCATTTGGTTCCGTAGTGCCGCCAGCTTGTGATCTTGGTCCCGCTTGAAACGAGCCGCCTCTTCCTGTTTGGCTCGCTCGGCGTCCACCCGAGGGTCACTCAGAACCTTTCGGGATGCGTTGTTGCCGCCAAGAACGTGAGCGAGGGAGGAATGGCGTTGGCCGAGGCCAGGCCGTATGCCTGCGGGCACGCCGTTGGTAGGTGCCGGTGCCGGACCAGCACCCGCGCCCATCTCGCGTTCTCGGGCTTCTCGCTCGGCTTGCAGGCGGCGGCGCCGTTGACCAAGTGTCTCCTCCTCCTCGGCCGGCTGGGCCTTCTCCTTGCCTTTGCCCTTGGCATCGGCAGGGTCCCCATTCGTCTTGAACGTGTCATCCAGCTGGCCCAGAAGTTCTTCGGAGAAGGCCATGCTGACGCCGCGGGCGCTTGGAAGAGGGTTTTCGGCCTCTTCCTGGGCACGAAGCCGGCGTCGACGCTCACCCAGTGTCTCGCCCTCGACCTCATCGGCCTCGGATGCCGGGTTGTTCATCCGCGGACTGTGTTGCCCGAGTGCAACATTGCTCGAGTTCCACGCATGACCAAGCGTCATCATGCTCTTGTGTTTCCTCATAGGACCCGGGTCGTGGCCGTGGAGACGTGCACGCCGTTGGCTCAGCGGTTCATTCTCCTCCAGCTCGCGGCGCTCCATCAAGCCCAACGGTCGGTTCATATCGGCTTGTATGGCGGCCAAATCGGTCGCGCCGCCCTTCTTAGCCATGATCAAGCCGAGTGGGAGATCCTCGTCGTCGCTTTCCCCCTCGACCTCCGCCCCCATAGTCTCCCAAGCGAGATTGACCTTCTTACCCTTGCGCTTCTTGCGCTCCAGCTCAGCCACCGTGTCCAGCTCAAGAAGCGTGGAGTGCATTCCGTTGGGATAGGCCTCGGCGGGTGCACGAGTACGCAGTCTCTGTTGGTGCTTTCGCATCTGCAGCTCTGCCAGGAGGGTTGTGGGTTGGCCTTGGAAGAGAGGCTCGTCATCACTTTCTTCCGTGTCATCTTGGGCATCTTGACCGCCATCGGTAACGCGCACGCCATCGATGGACCCGGAGAGCTTGGTTCTCTCGTCATCCGAATCACTCTGCTCACCAGTGTTCCTGGGGTCGCTGTTGACAGACGTCTGGTTGACGCTCAGCTTGCTCGGGGCCCGAAGGTGGAACAGAGAACTCTTTTTCTTCACGTCCAGCTGGTCAGCCGCGCTGGCGCGTTTGGCCTTCCGCTTCTTCTCCGGCGCATAAACGTCACCGCCCATTTGACCGGTAAAGGCATGATCAGTAAAAACGTGGACGGGTGCTTTCGCCGAAGCATCCAGGATGCTATCCAACGTAGCCGAAGCCGATCCATCCTTGAGCTGTATTGCTGGCGTATCCGACGACGTCAAGTCGAAAAACGCACTGGCGCGGAGCTGCGGGGGCAGGTTTTTCAGGTTGGACATCTGTGTTTTCCGCTTCTCGCCAGGTTCTAATACGGACATCCGTGACTTTCGGGCTTCGTCGTTGCGGGGACGGGGGTCCGGTCGGGGCTGCGTGGAGGTTTCCTCGGGCGAATCTAATCCCAGAGACAGCTGACTGCTACCCAAATGGGGCGACAGAGGGTCGAGAAGAGCAGGGGAAGTCAGCCCCGAGTTGGATCCAGAGTCAAGAGGGTCCAGCAGCGGCTCCGGCGAGATTTCGGGGAGCCAGTTGGTGGGTTTGTTTTTGGTTTCGGGGATGGCGTTGAGAGCCTGGGACCGACGTGCGATTCGCTGAGCAACCTTGGGCTTCTTGGAGAGTTTCTGTGGCAGGTTGAGCATCACCGGCACCCGTGCAGGGTAGTAGAGCATCTGGTTGCCCGTTTCGGGGTCCATGTACGACTGGGGCCGCACGGTGCGTTGGCCCGACCTCGACATGGTCTCGTGAGTCGAGTCCTCGGGCATGTGGCTGCTCATGTCGATGCCATTGAAGAGAGGGTTGGGCTTCTGGATGAAGCGATCCTCAACATCGGTAGGGCAGTGCGCGCCGTCGAAGTCGGCAAAGGCGAGTTCGGCCTGCTCAAACGTGCCGGTCGAGCCAGTAGGGCTGCCAGGCCGTGGGGCTTGCTGGCCCTGCTGTTGCGGAAGAGGGTCGCGTTGCGCCTCGGCATAGGCTTGGTCCCAGTAATCGGTCGGGCTCGACTCGTACGGCTGCACGTGGGGGGTCAGGTCGACGTCGTCCATGGGCGGCATCCGAAGATGGGCGTCCTCCTCCTCCTCGGGCTCTTCCTCCAGTCTGTCCGCAGCGTCCATGGCAGCGGCCGTCAGCGTCGTCGGCTCCATCTCGGCAATGCCCTTCAAGACGGGCTTCGACGCCGACTTGTTGCTTCGCACCGAGGCGCGCCTCATGACGGAGCCCGACTCGGGTTCGCCGCCGTCCATTCTGGCGATGGAGGCGGAATGCAGCCGGGACAGGTTGTTGGAGTTGGATAGGAGCGAGTTGTTGGGGGACATGACAAAGGCCGCAGGCGAGTAACCGCCGTGGCGAGCGGCGTTGTTGGTCTCCAGAATCGAGGTAGCCGCCGAAACCTGGCGCGATAAGGGGGCGCCAAAGGCGTTGGCTTCCGAAGCAGCGACGCTAGCAGCAAGAATTGATGACCGGCGGCTGTCGCTCCGCTTGAGTTCGCTGTGCAGGTCCCGAATGGCGGCGTCGATGGACGAAGTCAATGACAACTTCTCGGCGGTGGCCTCGAGCTGGGCAACGTTGCTGGCGCGCGAGCTCGCACGGGACCGAACGCTCGGGGACGGGTGGACAAGGGCGGTCCTTTTGGTGGAGGCGGTGCGCAGGGGCTTCGGCGTGAGAATGGGCGTGGTAGAATGAGGCGGCGCAGTCGGCGAGGGGCCGGAACCTGGCGAACTCGGGTCGGCTGGGGGGGCGGCCGCTCTGTCGACAACGTTGGGCGGTGGATGCAGGGCAGGGGCAGGTGCAGGTGCAGGTGCGGGACGTGAGGACGGTGGGAGTGAAACCGGCGCGGGCGAGACGGGCGAGACGGGCGAGACGGGCGAGACGGGCGATAGGCGGTGCGACCGTGGTGATTGGGATGTTGTCAGATCGGGCTTGGGGGCGTTGGCGTGGCTGCGCTTGTCGGCGATTATGTCTGTTGCCCCTGGCGGACCCGAAGGTAGATCGACTGCTGATCCAGGGCCAAAGGAATGGTCTGGAGCTGGCACTGGAGCCGGAGCTGGCGCTGGCCGGCCCAAGTTGGGTTCTGGGTTTGTGCTGGAGCTTCCCGTATCCACGTCGCGTGCAGAAAGGAGGTCGTATTCACCAATATTGCCGGCGGCGTGCTGAACCGCTGCAGGGGCACGTGCGGTTGGGTTTAATGATTGGGCGGCGCGGTTCATGCTGGCCGCGGTGCTGGCTGTGGCTGGACGCTGTGCCTCCAGACCATCGTGGTCCGCAAGGGCGCCCGTGGCGCTGCTACCGCCAACCTGCTTGCCCGGGGCCACGGCGTCGCTGTCCATGGAAATGGGCGTGTACGAGGTCTCGTGAGGCCGCAGGAAGGCCGTGGGCGAGGACGAGAGCGCGGGCGAGTTGGACATGGGCGGTGACGGGCCCTCGTTCCTGACGGGGTCGCCGCCGTAGGTGGCGGCCATGATGACGGCGAGGCCGTCGGGGGGGGCAGGACGGCAGGGCGGATGTAGGTATGGATGGGATAGCGGTAAGGAAAGCCAGACGGGCAGGCAGGGCCTCTTGGGTGAAGGAGAGCTTGTAAGTGTTGGGGCGCCCGCTTACACTGGAGGGAGCTGGTGCCTATGCAGAGCTGGCAGGCCCGACAGGACGGGCCGAGCTGGCGGCGCCCGGTGTTTATTATTGTTATATTATTATGGTCCGGATCTTCCCGTGCGAGTTTGGGGACGACGAACAATCCGACCAGCCCAGCGGCGGCCGTGCCGGAGGCAGGTATACTGACGTGCGGTGCTGCGTTGGCTGCGCGCGCGTGCTTGCTCAGGCCCCGTAGGGGCAATGTAAGATGTAGCACGTAGGTACTTGCTTTGCTGCTTGTCTGAGCTGGCGGGGCCGGCGACACATCGACCAGTGGGTCACGTTTCCTACCAATCCCGCAGCCGCGACGATGGTGGCCGATCTAGTCCCAGCGGCCGTGGAGACCAAGCAGACCGTCTCGTATTTGCCGGGACACGCAGGGGAGGCAACGCGGCGGCAAAGGAGCAGCGCAGGACGACGCGAGAGATGAAAAGCTGGCGAGGGCGACGTGTAAGAAGTGGGTGCCGGGATCGGATGAAGGGACGGTGAGGGAGATGAGTGCCACATAGGTGTGGGCTAGGAGGAGGAGGCTATGGGAGGGGCGGGGGAGTATATGAAGTACAGACGTAGGCGAAGTATTGCCTGTATGTACAGGTGACTTGCCTCTCTCCGTCTCTCCCTCTTTCTCTCTCCCTCTTTCTCTCTCTCTCTCTCTCTCTGTGTGTGTGTGTGTGTGTGTGTGTGTGTGTATGTGCGGGTGTGGGTGTGGGTGGGTGAGCAGGAAGTAGAAGGGATGTACCGACTCCGTACGAGTAGAATTGCCGGGCGGGCTAGGATGAGGCACTTAGGCAATCTGTATGTAAGGCAAAACATGGAAGAGCTGGAGGTATTCGAGCCTGTAGGAGAGGAGGGATGGGGTCACTAGATGCCAGCTGCGCTCCCCGAGTGGTCGAGACGCAAACAACCAGCCCTGTTGGGTTGGCATGTCCCGCCCGCCAGACGGGAATCCTCACGAGCTTGACGGGGCCTCAGAGTTTAGGTACCGAGATAAGCAGGTTTGGATGGGCTGGTATCCCGATGCGAAGTATGGAGACGACGGGTCGGCGCCCGCGCAACTATCGCATTAACAACTTCTCACCTTTTTTGCTTCTCCCGTTTGAATTTTCCTCATCTTACATGCGCCCTGTACAGGCAGCCAGGGTTGCTTGCAGGTATGGATCAAGGATCCCAGCGCACATCCCCGTCGTACATGGCTTGCTGCCGGCCTGCCAAGGCCAACGCTGCCAGTTCGCCAGGCCTTCGCCGGGGTCTCGCGACCTGCGAGGCTCGAAAGGGGGGGGGGGGGGGGGGCCAACGACGACGCCGAGTGGGCCTTACCGGCATGGAGCGCACAGGGGGGCGATCGTGGTGCTTGTGGGTTTTCTGGGCTTGTGGCCAGTCGATCGGTTCTGGCTGGGTCTGGAGTTCCAGAAGGGGGAAGTCCTCGTCTTCGCAAATCGCGATGGTAGCTGCTTCCGTCCCGGTTCTGTCCACGCGCACAGAGTCTTTTCGCGTGGCCGTCTTCTGCTGCTGCGCGACTGGGGAAGAAACGCATGCCAGATGGAGCGCTTCACGGCTTGCCTACTAGGTTTCCCTCCCGGGCATGGATCCTTGCCTCGCCTTGCCCTTCCCTGTCCGGGCTGCTCGACCGCTGGCGTCCAGTGCACGACATGCCATGCCCACGCCATGCCACATGGGATCGGGATTCTCGAGTCGAGGCGTCAAGAACCAAAGCCTGTGTGGCACCGGGGTTTGGGCCAGTCCAGTGGCCTCGGTCCGCTTCGCCCAATCGGGCAGCCGACGGGGCCGCGTAGCCGGCCAGGTTACGTGCGACCCGGCAAGGTTGCTGATGCGCATCGTGTCTCTCAGCCCGAGCATCGACGGGCGAGCCGGCCGCCGTGGCCTCTGGCGGCCATAGGCCTCGCTTAGATTGGCCGTCGGGGGAAAAGTACTTTTCAGCGCCATGTGCCTAAAGTGCCTACATATGCCTCGTGCCACCACAACGCTTGAACCCCAGAAGACTACTTGCTTCTTCAGCGCCGGGAATGGCCTCTGCCCACCAAATTAGGTGCTCCAACGCCACCGCCGATAGGGCCCTTCCCTGGGGGCCGCCTGCATGACACAACCATGGGCCTCACCAAGAGGGGCTGCCGATGGTTATCTCGTGGCCACACGTGATGGCCCATGCAGTTTCCCGCCGTCGACCCAAAGAGGCTTTGTTAAGGTGCGTTTTAGTAGATTCCGGTGTCAACGGTGTCAAGCGGGCAGGCTCAACCTTTGCCTGTCTCGGAAGGGATCGATGTGGGAGAGTACCTAGATCCGTCGATTCGCCCTGTCCACCCAGGGCAAACGGCGACGAGGGAGGGAACCAACGAGCCAACGACCGAGCCGTGATGTGCCCACGTCAGCGCGGGGGGACACAATTTCTCCCGCCCGCCAAAACTCCATATTCTCCAATGCAGACCATCAACACAGTGGCAACAGCGGGGGGGTTTTCTCGGGCGATCCTACCTGTTCCTGAGTCTCCCGTGCAAGACGGCGGTACTGCGGTCCCGCGACAGTGCCGCAACTATCGTGGCCCACTTGCCAAGGGACGACGAAGCACAGCTGCGTGGGCGTGGGCTGCGCGGCACTTCCACTCCACGTCTCCGGCCACTGGAGAAGGAAGGGGAAAAAAGGACGCTGGCTGCCAGGTCCAGAACTTGGCGCGATTTTCCTGCGTCGTCCAAGCCCGGGAAAGCCAAGTGAGAGCATACGCGTGCGTAGCAAACTCTACCACACATACACACCCAAACCCACACACCACCAAAGCGATACAGACATGAGTTGACAGGCTGGCAGCTCGCAGCGAGAATTCAACGTCTATAGACGCCCTTTCGGGCTTGAGAATGCATCCACCTGCTTCCTGACCGACTGCTGGATATGGTGGATTGAGGGCCGGGACCAGCGCTCTTCTTCTCCACATACCGATTGAGCCACAGAAGTAATCTCGGCTTTCGAGCTCGGGTCCAGGTTCTAGGCTCTTGGATGTGCCCGCCGATTTACTGTCTTGGGCACCGTCCCACATGGCAATGCACGGAAGCGTCCACCAGCCTAGCAAGGACGACCTCAATACTGATGGAGGCAAGTTAAAGGAGGGTGTGGGCGCGCAAAGAACGGTGCGAACGACGTGGCACCAAAACTAGAGCCAGCCAGCCAGCCAACAAGACGACAGACAGGCTTGCTGCGGGAACAGGAGACAAAGGAGCCGTCCTGTTCCTCGGCCGACACGCATCTGCAACTCAACAGCAGGACACAACGAGAGCATGTCGGGCACCCAGCTAACACCCAAATCCATGTACCCATCCCTCCTTCTCGCCCTCCCGTGACCGTCCCTCCCCCCCGGAGACGCGGCCGGGCGCCACCCGGGCATCGGTTTCTTCTTGCTCTGATCGCGATGGGCATGTCGGTCTGACGCCAGCCGTGCGGGCAGGGCTGACAACGGGTGCCGAGTGCCGAAACACGCAAAGATCCCTTGGGTCGGTTTCTTCGATGGGAGTCTTTTCCGTACTTGGAAACGCCTGCGACGCCCCCCCTCCCAACAGACCGTCCAACCCGGCAAGATAGCCGAGCGTGGTCGTGGTGCTGATTTCCCGCCCATGATTACAACTCGAAGGGCCTCGTCTGCGATAGGCCAGGGGCAAAGATAACAGACGGCGCCACTGCGTGATAAGCACCATCGGGGAGGAAGACAAGGGATAGGCTGTTCATTCTTGGTCGTGCACTCCAAACTAGGCTTTGCTGCCCCGGCGCGCATCGGGACACCAGATCGTTGGAATTCCCCTTGACGACCCCAGCGGGCCGAAGCTGAGCTACACAACTTCGACGCCCGGTCGATGGTGGCAGTCATTGCTTGCCTGCCTCACATACGCCCACCTGCATCAAGATCCCGAAACGTGCAGGGCAGGCAGGGGGCGGCCACGTCGGTGGTCGTGGCGCCGAGATGTCAACTGGCCATGATTCCGAGCTTGCCTGCAGGTCGTTTTCAGTCGATACGCACCTTTGCGACATCAGGTGGCAGCAGGGGTCCGACGAACCTAGACCATGCGGGTTCGTCGTTATCTGGTTCACCATCTTTCCAGCCCGCGCGGGCCCTGACAGTCTCATCTCTCTTTGCCCCTCCACAGCCTACGCGCATCGGTCGGACACAGTGAACCCCTGCCCGAGCCCGTCGTGTGACAGAAACACCAACATATGCATTCGGCCGGTGAGTTGACCGGGATGCCGGAGTCGGGAATGGGTGGTTCATCCAGCCCACTCCCCATGGCCCGCGGGACCCTCGCGAAAGCCTGGTGAGGGCATTGGCCAGAGCGACGTAGTCCCGCGGTGCCTCACGAGAGTTGGGAGAGATGTGGTTAATATCGAGGTGTCAGCCCAAAATCGGCTGCAGGCTTTGCTGCACACTGCCGGTAGCGGCGCATGGCTTTATTTACCTGCACTCTTTTAACAATGCATACGAGTGTTGTTACGGATCTGGCCCTCTGACAGTCCCATATCGGCCAATCCTCCCCTCGCCCGCGCCAGAAGCTTATGGGTAGATTGCCCCCAGAATGGTCATCCCAGAGAATCTTGCGCGCGGTACCAGGGCATACGTCGAGGTTGTCTTGCGATGTCAGGGGCGTCGCTCGTGCTCATCTCGCCCAAGCAGAAGCGGGCAGCCACGCGAAACCATGAACCTTTATGGCCCTCCCGATACGTCTGTCGAACCGCGGCATTATCCTCAGCTAAATAGTTCCAATCTTGCTCTCCGGTACAGCGGCATACAGCGGTACGCCATTCGCCAATCCCCAACACTCGATGACTTCCCGGTGGAGGGGATAGAGGGGCACGAAACAAAGTTAGATTGCCTTGAACGCAATGATGGCGCTGGCTTGAACGAACACTTTGTGAGGTCTAGGTGGTCTGTTGATCACCTCTTTGGCAAAAGACGTGCTGTGTAGCCTGTTCTTGCAGTAACCACGGTAGACCCTGTATTCCTCACTGCCCATGGCATTTGTTGGTCCTCGTAGTCATGCACAAACCCCCGACTCGGTGGCGGCCACCGGGATCTCAGGTGAGCCCCGTATGAGCAGCTCAGCTTGGACGATGCCACAAGATGCCAGCTTCCGAGTCGCTGGTACCAGCCTGGTCGTACTCTTCGGTCGGCTCAATATCGCCTGCTGCAGCCCTCGCTTCGAGGTATCGGGTGCCGTATGTGGCGGTCCCGCCGTAGCGAGAGCTCGTCGTGGGGGCATCACGAGGTCTGGCTTGGCGACAGTCCTTCAGCTCTGGCTATCCCGCTCCATCTGTGCCGCTATAGCTTCCGGCCGGGAGCAATCCCAAGCACCGGCCAGTGGCGACAGGGAGGTGGGAAGAAGAGGTCCTTTCTGTGTGGTTCGGCTGAGAAAGACCGGGCATGGCCTTTCCATGCGGTGTCTAGTCGATGCTTGTATCTACTCATCTCGCCTCTAGCCTTCTTGTATGCACACCTATGCGAGCCATTGCGGCATCTACCACGCTTGCGAGCCTTATGGCACGAACCTTCTCGCGAGGCAGCCCGCAGAATCTTCCGACCTTGGCTCAAACCCCGTCAAGTCCATTCATGACAAAGGCTCTTTCCTTGTGCCTAGCACAGATACGAAAAGCTATGTCGGTTCTTATAAAGTTATTGACCATTTTCTATAAAAAGAACTATTTGACTTTGGATCTTATAAGAACAAATATGAGCGCTGCTACATAGATCAATTTAAAGTGCTATAAGGTTACTTCACTTAAAGCAGTCACGATGCCTGCCTATGAGCCAGATACAGTCCTCGGTGGTTTCAATGAGGAATTCAGCCTGTACTATTCATGTCCACTTAGGTATCCCATAGAGGATGCCCGATAGGCAAGACTCCCCTGTGTTAGACGTGCGACCTTGCCGCGCAGACTGATATGGTAATTTCGTCATGCTAACCGTCACCTGGTCGTAGCAGTTCCCATAGTTTGACATGATATGCCTATCGACCAACATAGCCTATTACACGGACGAAATATGCCACATGAGCTCTGGCAAAGCTCTTACTAGCTCCATATCCGCGGCTCGTCTCACGCCTCGCTCATCGGGGCCTGTCTTTTGCGGCAGGCGTGTTTGCCGTGAACGCCGGCGGGTTCCCCGCGCCATGGCAATATGCGAACACTGCATTCAGAGCACAGGGCGCTGGTATTCGCGTTCTCGCCGTAATCTGTCTTCGTAGATGTCCCCGAGCTCGTAAGGAGCAGGGCCGACGGCGGCGGGTGTTTTGCCAGCTCATCAACATCAGATGACATGGCTTCACCGGTTGCCGGATCAGCCGACGGAGCCAGACTCGACCCCGTCCGCAAGGGGCGCAGCAAAAGCTTGCACAGGCATCTGAAAACCAACATCGGGTACTATACGCGGCCATCATTTGACTGCTGGCGTTTCGAGTTTCGCAGCAGCGTGGCGCTTTCATGCGCCAGGCGACCATGGGGCACCGGCGGCATTCCTGCACGACATGACGATGGATAAAACCGAGCGCGCTGCTAATGACGGGGCCGAGCGGACGGCGACGACCACGTGCGGCTTGACATATGAACATCCTGACGATATCGCGTGGACTGGCATCAAAACCGAGGCTCTGGCGACAGCGCCCACCAGCACGTGAAACCTGCGAATAGACGGGCGAGCCGACTAGTTGGCTCTAGTTCTCCATAACTACCCAGAGCCGACAGGGCCAATCAGTAGTTCGAGACGAGAACGGGAACATCATGCCTGCCACTAAGGGGTAGCAGTTGAACCAGCCGTGTTCCAGTGCTCTGTTCGCCAGCCGGAGGCTTGTGACGAAGCAACTATCCTGGGCCGACGTACCCCAGGGCTGTGATCGCGGTGCATGGTCGCCTCTGCCGTCGGGACGTACTTCCCGTCTCCCTGGTCATGGGGCTGTTTCCCTCTGCCGCTACATGCAGAGAGGCCGTGGTTCCCGAGCTCGGGTCGGGGTTGAGACGGACGGCCCAGGAACACGTCGAAACGCCTGCAGCCCCGAGACCGCGATCCATCCGGTTTCTACCGAGCAGCGCACCCAAGGGAATATTGATTGGGCTCCCGTGTTGGGCACCCGCGGCTGGTGGTCGCCCCGTTTGGAGTCATGCAAGCCACCGCATCTAGCATATAGGATTGCATGCACATGGCATGGCGCCCGCAAAAAAAGATTGTGCCAGAAGCCACCGGAGCAGGGGAAACGAAGCTCTCGATCCGAACGAACGGCCCAGCACGGGGTAGATATTGGTTGACGGTGCTGCGCTGGACCCAGACGAACTTGGCCGTTCCGAGCCTAGAAACGTGGTTTGGGGCCAGCCAAGCGGCCTCGAACCGGTCTAGAAGTGCCCAGGGTGGCCCCCCCTGGGAGTCCCGGCTGCCACCTCCGCGCGACCGCTCCGGGGAGACTGGTTCTTTTCTGTTGCCTTGGTCAGAATGTCACGCGAGCCAGCGCGCTGGACGGGTGCAGGCAGACGATACTTCCTGCGCGCGCCTGGTGGCGGTGAGGCTTTAGCGGTCACTCACCTGGGGCCGTACGATACCCCCTTCCTTACGTGGCAGCTATCGAGCCAAGATCGGCAGGCAGGCATCACGGGGACCGGCTGTGTCTGTCTGTATGCATGCGTTGCAAAACATCCATCAGCTTGCCAGACTGGACGCACGGCTCGAGCGTTTCAAACGGCGCCTGGCGACGAAAAGAAAAAGCAGCAACGCACGAGCAGGAGAGATCGATCTGACCCCCCCCCCCCCTTTTAAGCGCGGGGGTCTTCTGCCTCCCTGGGAACGGGATGCTAGTTCAGGGAAGGCCGGGCGGATTAGGGGAGAGCTGAGCGAGTAGTGGCAGGGCCAGGCGCAGCACAGCCGGTGCAAGCCGGCGCTTTCTTTGTACGGGACCAGGGGAAATTGGCCGGGGTTATAGGCCAGGTTTCCAGCATCGAAGCGCAAGCGCGCCCGTCTTGTTCATTTCGCGTTACGAGGCGCATTGCTCGGCCGTTGACGACGACTATGGATACATACGCAGAGGTTGTTGGCGACGCGTGTTTGAGTCGTGAAGCATCAGCCGGGGCAGACGGAAGCAAGGCCCCAACGTCACTTGAAGAGCCCCGGGCCCTGCTCAAACGCCTGCGGGTGGGGGGGGCTACCAGGCGTCGCTAAGGTATGTGCCTACGTACCTACTACAGACGAATAAGAAGATTCGGTAGGTGTATGGAAACTGTATAGCAGCCCTGCCGTCGGGGGGTGGACCTGCAGACTTTGGGCGGGATGGAGGGCTCGCCGAGGAGCCCTGGCCTGGCGGGTGTGCCCGGTTGACGGCCTGGACTCCCACTCTCCAAAGCCTGGGCCGCTAAGGCCACGGCAATTGCAGACCACCGATCGGGAAAAGTAGGATCGTGGATGGTTAGAGGGCGGGGGGCGGACGGCAGGAGGGGCGCACATTCCCATGCCGGCCGTTTCTTTTCTTTTCGACATGGCCACAGCCTCGGGTGCATGTGCGCGCGTGTGTATGCGTGCACCCCGGGTGATGGCTTCCAATTGATGCCGCGGCCGCCCCGTCCGATTGCGGGTGCAGTGTCTCAGAGGCCGACGGTGCTGCGGCGTGCTGCTGGATGATGTCAGCTCGGGGGCTGGCTGACTAGGGAGATGCCGGAGTCCGGGGTCGGCACGCAACCGTCTACATATAGCTTTCCCGGAGAGAAGAGACCGAACGTTCAAGACAGGGCGGGCCAGCCGAGCTCGCCGTCGTAGTCATGCAAGGCGTCCGGTGCTGTAGTGCTCACGACGGGCACCCGCACTTGGCGACCGAGGGCACCGGCGAGCCCACACTAGTTGTCGTAGGCGTGCTCAACGTGCTCGCGTCGGGTGCCTGCGGTAGGTCAGGCCCCTCCTGAAGCACATGCATATCCCGGTGTGCGTTTCTTCGTTGGTATCGGTGCTTGGCTGTCCTGGTTGCCGGCATGCATGCCGGCCAACTGCCCCTCCCCCTCACGCCCTCCCAACCCGGGCTGTCACGGCGTCGTGCCCGCCAATACCGCCCGCCTATGTTGTACGGGATCCATGCGCGTGGCCGGATGGTAGGTACTTGCACGCTGGCCGACTTGGAGTCGGACCTAGGCAGGTAGGTATGGATGCGATGTACAACCCCAATGATGTCGGCCCTCGCAATGGTGGGTACCGGTACTGGGCGGGCAGCGCCTACCACCTTCCATGTACCCCCACCACCACCTCCCATCATGCAGGCAGGCCCTGCGCCTTTCGAGTCAACCCTCCTCGGGGAGTGGATTTCTGTTGAGCGCTCCGTATCCAGGCGCCTCCGCCAGCGCCCAACGCGGGCAGCCCTGGTTGGATCGGGATGGGCATCTGGCTGGGTATGGCTGGCAATCCCCTCCCCTCGCCTCCCGTGCGCGGCGCCGCAACCAACACCCTCACCGTCGTTGCCTCCTATCCCGGAACTCGAGTCGTCCGTCCGTCCACCGGGCCCGCGAGGCACCGTCGCAAGCTATCGAGGGGCTGAGAACCCCGTCCGCCCCTGTCTCTCTGTCCCATTAAATGACCGCTCAGCCCAATACCGCACGCCCTGGCTCGCTCCGCTCGGTCTCATTGGTCGCATAGGCTACAGCCGCCGGGTCCAGCATCGTGAGCGTCCCCACTGCCCACCCGAAAAAGACCGCGGGCGACAGCAAATAGCGGTGCATCCGTCTGCTGGATGCCCGTCAGGGAAGGCTTCGTCACGCGCCTAGTCTGGCCCGTCCGTCTGTCTGGGGGGGCGGCCCTGGATGCGCAGGTTGCAGCTTCTGGATCGTGATAGAAGCCTTTATGCGCTCGTGTGCCCGTACTCCATACTTCTAACCTGCATCTCTCTTCTCCTTGCTCTCCCCCGAATCGTCCTGTTCCGCCCCGGGCTACCTGCAGACTCTGCTCGCCAGTCCAGCCCGTTGGTTCCGTTCCGCACGAGCCCGCTGTGTTGCTTTGCCACCTACACTCCCGCCTCTCGCTCTCTTTGTTTGCTCCTCCAGAAGACACAATGGCTGCCGGCGACGACGAGCCCATGCCCGATGCCTCCGTGGCCAAGCCCCGCCGTAGGTTCGCGCCGCAGTTGGTCGAGGAGTCGGTCAGATCCTCCAACGATATGGGCGAGCGCCGGCGGGCGGCCCAGGAGTCGTCCGAACCCCCCTCCCATGACGAGCCTATGCCCGATGCACCCACAGCCAAGCCCCGCCGTAGGTTCGCGCCCCAACTGGTCGAGGAAACGGCCAAGTCGTCGAACCGGGACACGAACCGCGGAGAGGCACAAGCCGTCAGAACGACCCGCGATGCCTCGGTGCAGGTCGACGACGCCGACATGGTCGATGCGCCACCTGCGCAGGAACCGCCACCTCGCCGTCGCTTCGCCCCCGTGCCCATTGAGACCACCTTCGACTCGTACCGCGTCAACAAGAACCCCCACGGCCCTACCGCCGAGCTTACGCCAGACCCCTCGCCCACGTCGTCGCAAACGCCCTCGAGACTGTCCTCGATCGACGAAAAGCTGCCCGCGGTGCAGAAACCAAAAAGGCGATTTGCTCCGCAGCTGATCGAGACGTCGAGGCGGGCGCGGAAAGCCGGCCAGGACGGTCCCGCTACCAAGCATACCGACAAGACGGATATCACCCCGGGCACCAAACATATCTACCTAGCCAAGACAAAGGTCCGCGCCGGCGGCCCTTCTCGGAACAGCACGGCCTCGACGGCCCCGACAGCCCCGGGCGCGGAGGATGACTTGCCCTCCCGCTTCGTACCGCCTCGGCGCCAGGGATCGATGAAGCCGCATCCCAACACGAGGCGAAGCACCCCAAGAAGCTCGTTCCACCCCGACTTGGATACCATTGCCTCGTCCGAATCGGGTTCCGACCACTCGTCGTCGGAGGCGGAAGATGAGACACCTAAGACCATCTCTGTGTCCACCACCGTCTCCGTCGACACCCCGGCGCAGGCCGAACCCAAGGGCGACTCTTGGGAAAGCCGACACGTCGAGCTCCGGGAGAGGAGAGAGTCGTGCGACGAGGATGTTTCGGGCTACCTGCTGGCAGTGGCTGCAAGCGAGGCGCACAGGCAGCGCGAGATTGAGCAGGCTCTGTCGGCATTCCCCAACGGTGTCCCCGTCGAGGGTGTCGAGCATTTCTTCGTGCGAGAGTCCTCGGAAGATGACCACTACGACCCGGAAGAGCCACCGAGACATGGCGTCTCGAAACTCATCCGTCGAAAGTCGACCGACATTGGGTGGGCTGTCAAAGAGATGCGCCAGCATGCCGAGAAGAATAAGCAGCAGGCACAGGCGAGGCAGCAGACGCAACCCAAGCAGCGGACTGTTGGCAGTCTTATGAGTACTGACGACGAATTCGAACACATCGAGGACATCGCGCCTCCGCCGGAAGATCCTCTTTGGACGACGGCGGCCTCGCGTGCCGAGACGTCGTCTTCCAAAGTCACGAGCTCGCCGCGTGCTGGTGCCCCCATTGGTAGTCGTCAACCTGAACTACCTGGCTTCCGCTCTGGCCCGTTCGGCAACCCCTTCGCTACCTTCAATCAAATTCCCCAGGACAAGGATGATCGCGAGCTACGACGGATGCGTAACGCTGCTTCCCCGCCCATGCTGGGGTCCGACCTGACGTTCCGTACGTGCCCGAGCCCCAAGCTTACGCGACTGGAACCGGACCACCCGTGGCCAACCCATGGCGATCGGGCCGAGGAGCAGAATCGAGACCACTCGGAGGAAACGGGACTCTGGCGCGGCTATTGCATCGCGCGGGGCAGCGAGGAGATGGTGCCCAGCGTGCTGCAAGCCCCTCATCTCATGGCTACGCCCGGGGAGCCCCTGTCCCCTTCGGATCCGTTCGCGGCTGCTTTCACTTCCTCCATGGCCCTCAGCGAGACCGAGAGCCCGAATTCGCTCGCCACGCCCGCCAAGCGGCACTCCAAGAACGGGGGCATCCAGCTCCTGCCCGGCCTCGATGACCGGTTGAAGAAGGCGAAGTCACGCAAGGAGCTGGAGATCCGCATCCGCAACGAGTTCAACGACGCGTTCATCACACAGGTGTACAACTACCTGAGCCTGGGGTACCCGGCCATGGCGTGGGTCTTTGACGACGAGCTGAGCAAGATCACGGGCATGAGCGTCGCGGAGCTTCGACGCAACGACGACAAGAAGATTGAAAAGGGCTTCATGCTGGAGATAGAGCTCATGGTCAGCAACGGCGGCGACGACCACAGCACCGCCAGCACCGCCGACGAAATGGTGACCCCCGAGGAGGACGAGCAGCGGTCGGCCAAGCAGATGCCCCCGCGCTGGGTTGCCCTGAAGAAGTACATTCTGGAGTGGGCGCGCCAACACCCGGACCTCGAAAGCAACGAGCCCACGATGGCCTGGGGCGTGCGCGCCCGGAGGGGAAGCTGGGCTATTTAGATGGGCAGGAGGCAGTCCCACGGAACAGGAAGACCGGCGGGGTGGAAAGGGGCAGACACACCTAGACGAAGCATCAGCAGAGCGTGTTGGGAAGAGGGGGGAGGGGGCATTTGACGGAGCGACACTCTGTTACGGCGAGATCAAGCATAGCGAGCGTTTTGCGTTGCCCCATGGCCGGGGCATGAAGGCTCGTATGCGCCATGCGGGCCTGGCGTTGTTGATGTTGTGGTTCATGTGTCGAGTTTACGCGGGAAAGAAAAGGAATTCTTGTCCCTCCTTCCCTCTTGACAAGGTAGAGAAAGAGAAAAAGAGCTTGGGTACGTGTGGATACAGGCACACGCATACACACACGGGGGGGGCGAAGACTAAAGAGGCATCTCCTCATTTGGCGTTTGGGGATGGGAGAGGCGTTTGGGAAGGTTGCAAATGAGTCCTTTGGTTGGCAACAGATATAGTTTGCCACTGGCACGGTTCCTATCATGTCACGCACGGAGAGAGACGCATGAATATCAGAAGCCCGGCGAAACCACGCCCTCTTTCGCGCTTACTCTTCTACATCATGTTCTCGAGACACCGCTTATCAGTTCGGTGTGATATATATATATATATAGGGGTATGGGTCTATCAGTTGACTACCATTGATTGATGGCCCGTCGAGTCATGGTTTGCCGTTTCATAAAAACCAGCCCGTCCGACGTCCATGTATGCTGTTGAGTATCCTCCCCTCGGCCTAGCACTGAGTCTATCCTCGGCCGTCAACCAAGACGACCCTTGTTTTGCACCCTTGTATCCGTTGCAGACCATTGAGTTTCGCATCCAGTGGAGCGCAGGCAGAACAACTGACTGCTGTTTTACGGCTTTTCTCTCCCGAAAGTCGTGGGCGACAGTGCAATCCCTATCCTAAGTCGGACCAAGAAATAAAAACCAACTTCGATATAACAGACCTAGAAGCTGCGGGGTGGTACCCGTATTAAACCTAATGCCAGTAACGCCTCCTGATGCAATGCGCCGTGGTATCCCTTATGCTTGATGCAGACGTGTGTGCTCTCTATATTACACCATGAATGACTCGCCGCAGCCGCATTCCTCCTCTGTGAATTGGTCAGCGTACGGGTGTACCGAGGTTGAGGGGGAATTTGCCAGCAGGAGGGAAAAAGCAGAGGGTGTGGAAATGTAGACGATGAATGGGGGGGGGGGGGGCAGGCATACTTATGTTGGGATTCCGGAAGACGAACCGCTGGTTCAGCTTGTCCTCGACCCAGTCCATCTCGGAGCCGATGATGCTGAACAGGGCCTTGCTGTCGATGAGGACCTTGACGCCGTCCTGTTCAACGGCCTCGTCAAAGGCGCCCGGCTTCTCGACGTACTCGAGGTGATAGGCCAGACCGCTGCAGCCGCGGTTGCGCACGCCGACGCGGATGAGCTTAGGGTCGGGCCCGTCCAGCAGCTCGCGCAGCTGGGCCACGGCGGTGGGCGTCAGCTTCATGGCGGCCTTGCGCGGCCGCAGCTTGCGCTTGCGTTCCGGGGCCACGGGCCCGGGTTTCTGGGCTTCGGTCTCGGGCACGGCGGCGGCGGCGGGAGCGGCCGGTTGTGGTGATGGGCTCGCGGTGGCGGCGGCGCCTCCTGCTGTTGGTGCTGTCGTCGTCGGGTGCTGTTGCTGCTGTTGCGGCGGCGACGGCCTCCTCGTCTCTCGGGGTTCCAGCACGGGCATCGCAATGGAGCTCTCGGTCATGCCGGTGTTGCGAGGCGCGGGCGGCGGTCGGGTGAGCGTATACGGCTGGTACGAGGGTGGCGAGCTTGTCTCGACCTTCTCCGACGTGCTCCATCGGGGCGGTGCCAGCGAGAAGGGGCGTACGAGGTGCCGGCAGGAGCGCGCCGAGGCGCGCGCAGCGAGGGCGGAGCGACCCAGGACCATGGTCACCGCCGTCCGCTCCAGCGCTATCCGCGGCGCATTCATGACCGCGGCAGGGCGTCTGATGAGCTGTGTTTTGGTGTATTTCCAGTTGGACCGAGCGGCTCGGCCGTAAGGATCGCTGGGCTATGCAGCAGTTCGCTCAAGTGGCAAACCCGGGATTCGTGGCGGAAGAGCAAGCAGCGGACGGGTGACTGCAGAGTAGGGGTTTGCAGGTAGGGAGAATGCGGAATGAGGGTAAGAGGTCGAGGAGTAAGTAATCAAGGGCAACAGGATGGACACATGCAGGGGCCTCCGCACTTGGTTGGTAATGAATGGTCTCGTTGGACGCTTTCAAGAGCGGGATGCATCGAACGATGGCCAAATCTTTCGGGGTTGGTTCAAAAGAGCCGAGCCGATGACATCGACGGGTCACCCGCTCCTCCGAGGCGGCCCGGGCGAATCAGAGGCATGGGATTGTCATCGCAGGGCCCTTTTTCTAGTCTCCCCTTAGAGCCCCCCCCCCCCGCCACAAGGGAAGGGAAAGTGACCCCGATGCCGTTGAAGTCGGTTCATCGATATTCCAGCTCCTTTGTGCCGGTCTGTGTAGTCCCACTCGGGATCCATCCATCTCACCTAAGCAGTTCCCAAGCCAAGGTATGGAACCTAGGCTCAACCCTCACTGAAGGTTCAGGTGCCCCGCGCTAGCAGATCCGCTGTGGGCGGTGCCTGATCACCTAGGCCTAGGCTTTTCCGCCGGGCAGACGCCAGGCCGTCGACGGGACGGGATGGCCAGATTTGCGACGCTGGAGGAGCTGGCTTGTCAGGGTTGCACGTCGCTCGGACTGCCCTGGGACCCATTCATCATGGACAGGCGCTGTCGCAGATGGTATTGCGATTGACGGCATGCAACTGATAAACAAGACGCCGAGCACTGGCAGGAACTTGCCCGTCTTTTAAACCCACGCGCACCTCGCTGGTGGATTGTCTCGTCGCATCCCGTCGTGCGTTGCCAACCTGGTGTTTGGAAGCACCTCCCTTGGCTTGCCTGCCGTCTGGATCCCATGTCTCGTGGCACTCCCGCCCCTCCTTATCATTGATCGCTGATCTGCATATTGCAGTTGCTCGCTACCACTGCCACCACTGCTCGTCCTACCGGCTACTTGGCTTCATCTGTTCTTCTCGCTGACCTGTCCTGACTGGCCCTCCCCTCCTCTGCCTTGCGCCGCGCGAGTCGGCCGTTCGTTCGCTCGGTCGTCGACACCTTTTGTAATCTGCTCCATGCATCGGCGGGCCACCACCATTACATTTCGATATGGAGGCCTCTCCCCTCACGCAGCAGGCGCGGCCTGAGATCTTCCAGCAGAAGATCGTGCAGCTATACGAAGCGTTGTTTAAGGTTCGGGAGCACTGCATTCCCTCGTCTGTACCAAGTGCTTGAACGCTGACTCGGGACTCTGCCAAGGTATGCCCTGCGACGTCGTTGGTCGTTGTAGAGCCCGCACCCCCCATGCAGCCGCGCGCGAGCTGACCCTATATGCGTCGCGACCGATAGGACGAGATCGAGCCCGAGGGCGAAAAGACCGAGGGCTTCTGGCGCGAGTTCTTCCTCCTGAACCCCGACCGCGCCTCCTTGCAACGAATACTGGGCGCCCGGGGGCCTGACGACCTGATCGCCCTGCAGCCCGTGACACAGCAGCTCTTTGCCCGCGCTGTCGCATGCCTCAAGCAGGGAGGGGACATTGCTAGTCTACATGCCCTTGAGGTACGTCGGAATCATCCTCCCCCCCCGCGCGCGCATTTGTCGCCTGATCTCCCCAGACCGTGACTTCTAATGGCTCTTTCAGACCCTGACTACGTTCTTCGCGACGGTGCTGCCTAAGAAATACACGAACCCAAGTTCCGACATCATTGCCGTCCTTGCTGGCCTGGACCACGTGGACCAGATCTTCACCGACTTCGTTGGCGCTTTGGATGGTATAATTCGCAATGGCAAGACGCGTAAGTGCTTTCATGCGCCCGGCCACACGACGGTGCCCGGTTTGCGACGTGATGTAGTGCTGATCCCGCCCAGTCGACATTCGGCAGAGGGCCGTCGAGGTGGTGCTGGCCATTACTTCGGGCGCCTACCAGACCAGCCTCCTGACCTACTTTATCCAGAGGGATCTGTTTCCCTCCATCATGAAGTTCATACAGGAGGCCGACACTTCGAAGCGCGTGCTCGAGCCCTTCACTCTGCTGGGCTTGTTGGCCAACTACAACAAATTCGAGTTCCAGAACCCCTACCAACTTCGTCTCAACGACTTTGTCAACGAGGCGGCCATTCAGAAGGTAGTGAGGTGTGTGGGCCAAACCTGCCGGAATCTGCGTGGCCAGTACGTCGATATTCAAGAAGATCTCCCTGAGGGCTGGTCGATTGCCACCACTCTCGGTATGTTTGGACTCGGCGCAATAGCTCCAGGCGCCAGGAGCGCCCCGAAAAAACCTACATATGACCCAGAAGTTGCAAAGCAACTATTCGCCAAACTGTAAGTGTTTTTGTCCCTTGCAGCGTGTGTGGGTGCTTCAGCTGACGCAGCATGGATAATAGGCCGGGGGAGGATGCGGCGTTGCTTCTGGGAACCTATGACTTTAGCCACGCTAACAAGCTCTTCTGCTTCAACCTGGTCACGTTATCCGCCGAAAAGGGCGAGGAGCAGCCCATGGCGAGCTTCCTGTCTCTGACGTCCTACCTTCTCCAGCATGCCTTCCTTGCCAACAGGGCAACTAGCTATGCCCATCTAAGTCTCATGGTGCTCCGTCTCATCATCGAAGACCAGCTGCTGTGCAAAAGGATATGTAGCGAGGAGAGCAAAGTCGCTGTGCGCCTCTGCCGCCAGCGCCAACCCTACCTCCCGGTCGTGAAAGGGGACCGCACCCTAGCAACTAGCGTGCTCGACACCATGGTTGACGGTATCAGCCACAACCTGCGGCGCCGGCTTGACGTGAGCCTGTACAACTTGTGTACGGGCATCATGCTCCGCATCATCTCCTACCTGTCCCGCTCACGCACTCGGCTCCAGTACCACTGGTCAGAGCTTTTCCGCTCTCTTATTTCCCTCATCAAGTTCCTGACCACGTATGCGTCGGACCTGAAGGGCCTGCCGCATATCGAGACGTTGCTCGACCTAGTGGTCAACCTCCTGGCCCTGTCGCTCTCCTCGGGCGAGGCTTTCCTGCCCACGCCGGCCGCCTACGACGATCTCTTCTACAAGACTGTCGAAAGCGGTGACGCGCTGGTCAAGTTCCGCGATACCTATGGGCTCGCTAATCGTCCGTCCAACTCGATAGGCACGCTAGTGAGCGTGAGCGCTCACTACAAAACGATGCTCGAGTCAGGCGGGTCCAAGAAGAACTTGACGAGCACCCAGGTCGCCGAGGTGATCAAGCAGGGCTACGAGACCTTGAGCATACAAGCCAAGGAGGGCCTGGATGGGTGGGAGAAGTACCGCGAAGCCGACGAGAGGACACTGCTCAAGAAGATGGCGCGGGCTACGGTGGGTGATGTCAAGGTCATGGTTGATTCTTCTTAGCGCGTGAATAGAGAAACCCAGCCGTTTCCTGTGCCTGTTGCTACCACACATAGCAGCCTCCCAGACTATCGTGCCTATATCTTGACTAACTTCTCAGCCACATCGTCAAGCCATCTCCACCATGCTGCTGATATTTTAGTGATAATACTGCCTGGGCTAGAAATTTATGGCTTGCTTGGGCCCATCCTGCAGGGGAAGACCGGCATGCAGGGTCCTCTGGAATCTACCTGTATTACTTAAGATAAGCCGCTCCTGCGTCGTGCTCTCCCCACCAAGGAGCTCTTTTCGCACACTTGCCAAATCAGATGATTGTGAGTTAGACACCATCGCGGCCCTTGCTGCCAGTGCTGCTGACGGAGAACTGAGTAGACAAATTGTCGAGGGGCTTGATGCTGGTGCCTCCCCCTTTGCATGTAGCGTATCGACGGCTAATGGTGTCCCATGCTAGAGACGAGATCTGTGACTTCCCAACTCAACTATCAACGTCACATTAGCCTTCTCATTGCCAGCCCTTATGGCGACGTGGGTGCTTCTTTCACAATCGGTCCCGCTGCGAGGCCGGCTTTGGCGAACAGACTCCAAACCAGCCTGGGGCAACTGACTCCTCTCAACTTCCATCTGATATGCGGTACAGAACGTTCCCAGGATGACGGCGATCCGGCTATGGCCCAAGGACTAACAGAAGACATCAAAGTACACGGAACCACCCTATTCGTTGTGCGCTCGGCCTTGGGGTCTGATAATATGCGCCGCCAGCACTGACGTGGTCTATGCCTTTACGACGGTTGTGCAATCGATCCCTCTCGGTGGCAAAACAGTACGAAGCCCCGAATGCCTGGGTGTTCGACGGACCTCGAGGATCTCAGACTGGTATAAGTCAAGCCGAGTTTTCCCGAGAACAGGGCTGGCCGACCATGGCGCTTTGTTGGTTGCCACGGCCCAACCCTTGACGGTACTAATTTGAGCAACGATAGAGCAGCTCGCAACGGCATTCACCAGACCCGTCCCCCTCGCGGCAACCTGCACACCATCACGATCTGGCCTAGGACGCACTATCTCCCAACATATCGTCACTAAGTGCATAAAACCAAACCAAAAAATACCTCTAGTGTACGATGTATTGGCCGTTGCTTCCAGCGTTTGACTCCAACGCGTCTTGAAATGGACAGGCCCTCGACCTCTCCCACAGACGACATCAGGTGAGTGAGACGTCATTGTGGATCGAACTCCACGGCTCCTTGCTTAACATGTCCTCCTCGTTACTACCGGTGGACATGGCCGCAGCGGCACCCCCTGCCAAGGTGAATGGCACTTTGCAAGGATGCGTGTAATGTGGTGAGCCCGCGTCTTCCTCGACTTTCCGGGATTGGCTTATTCAAACGCAGCTAGCGTTCTTCGGTCACGGCGTGTAGTATTTGCGCCAGTTATGCTCCTCCTTGAATCCCAAAACCTGCCGAATCTTCTGGTTTGATAGCGGTGCCTCCCACTCCCCCATCTCCCGCGTGATCTCGGCGTTCGGAGCAGCGGTCCGGAGAAACTCGGCGGTCGGCACCGTGGTGGTGATGGTATCGTTGGTGGCGTTGAAGATCTGGAAGCCGAGCCCGTCGGTCCGGATGCAGCGATCGCAGATCTGGCCGAGGTCACGGGCGTCGATGTAGCTCCAGGCGTTGCGGCGGCGGGTGGCGGGCTCGCCGACGTGACGCGGAAAGTCGCGGGCGTATTCGTGCGGCTCGACGACGTTACCGATGCGCAGGGCGTAGATGTCGTGGCCGAAACGGCGGGCGAAACCGCGAGCGACACGCTCACCGCATAGTTTGGACAGGGCATAGCTGTCCATAGGGTTGACGTCGTCATCTTCGGAGAGCGGCAGCCGCTCGTAGTCGATGGTGCCCTCGCCGAAGCACACGCCGTATACGGTCTCGCTCGAGGCCACGATGATCTTGCGCACCCCGAGCTTGCTCGCCGCCTCGATGACGTTGTACGTTGCTGTCGCGTTGGCCTGGAAGGTGGCGTTGTCCGGCACCAGCAGCACGCGTGCGTGCGCCGCAAAGTGTATCACGACATCAGGCGGCCTCGGTGCCCGGCCGGCCTCGAAGTCATCGTAGCCGAAGTGCGACGTCAGCGCGTTGAACACCTGCCCCGAGTCGGTGAGGTCCGTCTTGAGCGTGAGCACGGCCGGGTTCAGCCCCTGCCCGTCTGGGTTCGGCAGCGGACACAGATCTAGGTTGAGCACCCGGTGCCCCTGCTTGAGCAGCTCCGGGATCACATGCCGACCGGCCTTGCCACTGCCCCCCGTGAAGACGATGCGTTTTCCCTCTGTGGCCATGGCGCTCAGGGAGGAATCTTGGTCAGGGGCCTGTGGGAAAGGGAGATGACTCGTGAGGAGGCCCAGGTCTGTTGCCCGGGTCGTATGCGTCCATATGTCTATGAGGAGGCACAGAACGGCCCAGAAGACGGGCTATATAGAAAGATCCGGTGGCTTGGCCCCCATCGTCTCATCCTGTCCTCAGGACGCTCTTGTGGTGGCCATGACCGAATCCCTGACGTCAAGGGCGTTATGTGCGGGGTACATCGCCCAACGCATCGGCAAGCAGTATGACTATCCTGGTAGGATTGCCAGGTTCGGGATGGGGGGTGGTTCGGGGCATGCGCGGGACCCCGGGCAGACCCTGTGGGAATAAGTTGGGGGTGGGCCGGGGATGGGTCCAGGACTATATTCGGTCTCGGCACTGACGACACAATACGTGATTGGCCAGAGACTCTGAACCGAACGCAGCTGTGTGCTTTGGGCTATGGATAGTTGCAAGAGGCGCAGTGAGCCGGGCAGCATAGTACGCAATCAGTTGACAGCAAATATTATTGCATCTTGCACAGCCTCGGCCCTAACCTACGTATAACTGGCTTTGGCTTGTAGATATACTCACATCCTTGCTTGGACGGACAGTAGGAGGAGATGTGAGAAAAGAAGTGATTTCTCTGACTCAATAAAACAAACGGTATATAATCTCAAAATAATTATAAAACAATCACATACAACCATAGCTTCCAGAAAGCTCGGGATCCCGTCCGCTCTCCCATAGATAAGCTGGAAAGCGCCGAATTAGTACTAGGGTCGGTGACGACCTGGGAATCCTCGGTGTTGTATGTCTTTTGTCTTTTCTCTTTTTTGCATCCGCCGATACTCTCACATTCCTTCTCCAGAGCTTCGGATCCATACAAGATGGTGCTTTCTTTTGTAGAAACGCTTGCCTCGGGCTCTCTAAAGCCACCACCACTGTCTGTGGTTGGCACAAACTGTTCTCTTGTCCACCCTTGGCCCAGCTCCAGCCCCTGCCAGCGCCACTGGCATCCACCAGGCTAACTGACTACCAGGCGCCGGTGTGCGATATTTTGGGAGCCCCCGGCCCTCATTCGGTGGCAGTGAACCATTGGAACCGGGAGTGGAAAGAACCATGCGGGGTAAGAGAGACGAGCCCGAGATGGGAGTCCTCACAGATTGGCAACAGAGCTACCGTCAGGCAGAAGAGAAGGCACTCGAGGATTTACTTCCCCACGCTTTCCGCTAGCGGTGCCTGCTCTCGGTGTCTAGTCTGTCCCCTAGCCCGACGAAAAACCACGTCACTTGCACCTCCACGTTGTCGTCCACGTTGTCGCCCCCTCGTTTATCCGTCATGGATTTGTGTGATAACTGCCACGCATTCGCTCGCTACATCTCGTCCGCGATTCACAACCCCGAGACTAGAGGCGCCAGGCTCCTCCCGAGGTCCCATAACCTTGCACATGTTGCACAGAACTTTCAACGCTGCCGCCTTTGCAATCACATCTACTACCAGTCAAACGCTTGGAATGGCCAGCCGCACCTGCTGGCTAGGACACAGCCTTGGATTTACTGGAGCCAACTGCATGGACCGCAGGTCAGCGAGTTGGAGATCGGTGCGACGGCCAGTAACGGAAAAGATAAAGGGTACATCCGGATAGCGATCTGGGCTGACAAGGGTACTTCCTATTCAGCAGATCACTCATGAGGCGAGCTGATCACTTGACTTTCCATAGGCAGTCCTGCCGCTAGCTCTGGCGGCGTGAGCACCTGCCCACCGCTAAGGACCGACAGGGACCACGCTGCGTTTTCTCTTTATAACACATGGCTTCACACCTGCCGCCGGGGCCATGAGAAATGCCGGGAGACTATGTCCGGAAGGACGATCGACGAAGACATCGGGCCAGAACTGCCAACTCGCGTGCTCGATCTTGGTGATGGCGCAGACAGGGATTTGGTGCTTCTTGAGACCCACGGGCTTCACGCTAACTACTGCGCGCTGAGTTACTGCTGGGGCCCGCAAGGCTTGCAGAAACTCCTCACGACAAGGGAAACTCTCCGGGACCATCTTTCCGGTATCAGTTTCGATGCGTTGCCACGCATGTTCCAAGATGCCGTCCAGGTTGTGCGCAGTATTGGCATACGCTATCTCTGGATCGATAGTCTTTGCATCCTCCAGGGAGACGGGGAAGATTGGGAGTCGGAGTCCAAACGCATGGCCACCGTATACTCGGGAGCCTACCTGGTCATTGCTGCCTCGGGATCCAGAAACCCCGAAGAAGGCTGCTTTGTGAGCCGACTCAACGAGGCGCCACCACTGGAACTTCCGTTCTTCTCTGCCAACGGACAAGACGCCGGCACAATGTTTGTATCCTTGTATAGCAATTGCACCGACGAGGAGACCTTTCAAACCTGGGGGCCCCTTGGGCAAAGAGGGTGGGCAATGCAGGAGTGGTATCTTGCGAGGAGGATTCTCCATTTCATGCCAGCAGGGCCAATCTGGGCGTGCGCAGAGATGGGGTTCTCGGATCGAACTGACTGGGTAAGCAACCGAGATATCCTCACGTGGACCGAAATACTGGAGCAATACTCCTGGAGAAAGTTCACGTGGGTGTCGGACCGCCTGATAGCCCTCGATGGGCTGGCTACAGCGTATCGGTGCCTCACTGGGGACAGTACCTATGAACGAGGGATTTTTCTTTCCCAGCTTCCCCAAACCCTCCTTTGGGCAATGGTGGACATTTCCCCGGACTCGGAGAGGTGGGAGGAACAACCCTCGTGGCATTGGGCATCGAAAGGTGGCCACAAAAGATTCCGGACAGAGGGTTCCGTGAAGAGCTGGAGAGAGCCGGTCCCCGAAGGCAATGATACAGTACAAGCCGTTCGCGAAACCATCACAATCGATGATTCCGGGGCGCTGAAACTTCAGGGTCAAATGAAGAGAGTCCACACCCGACAGTCTCGTCGGATCCGTCGAGCGTTCTTTGCCTCTCTCATAGGCGCTGCTCCGCCCGACGACAGCTCTGATGACGAGGACGAATCTGCTTACTGCAGCAATTGTCTCGAGCCCTTGACCGGCTCGCATGAGGGGTTGGAAGTTGTTCAAGGCCAGGAGGATGGCATTTCTTGCTGTAGCCGATGCCTGAAAATGTTGACTGGGTCCGATCAGGCATACGGCACCCCTCATGTCAACGGAGACCAGCGGCCTCGTCCCAGTTTTGGTGAGGAGCCAAACGTCGGTCACAATTGTTCTTCCTCCATCGGCTGTCTTCGAGATGACTGCATCGGACTGAATGGAAACCCCGTCGATGACCAAGACGTTTTCGTGCCCATCTTGAAGAGATTGCCAGCTCTGGGCACTATTTTACAAGACTTTTCGACAAGACGACCACGGCCAATGTGGGAGACGTCTGCACGGCAACCCCCGCGCTTCCTCGGTGCCGCGTTCATCGATCGCAAGACCATTGACTCGGAAGTCAACTTCCTCCCCATTACCGCGTAAGTACTTGGCCACCCGGGGTCATCGATGTCTCGCTTGAGGCTAATGCTTGGACCAGATCCCCCGCGGCCTGCAAAGAGACGCGCCAACGCTGGGACAGCGACCGCGTCAGCGACTGGGCCAGGGACTGGCACAGCATAGGGGCCGCCAAGAGTGCCATCGCTGAGGCCAGTGAGCTCGACGGCTTGGTAAGTTACTTGAGTACCTATCTTTGTTACGAAACCGAGTACATCCCGGCTCTCAATATCGATTTGACCGAATCGCAGAAAATCTCCTTTGGCCTCCTACTGGAGCCAGTGCCGGGTCGGGAACAGACGTATAAGCGTGTGGGGATGGGGGTCATTGCAGAGCGCATCGATGAACCACACAGTGAGTCTCAGTGCCAGAATATCACCATAATATGAACAAATCATCCCCAGTGGCACCATGTTCTACTGTATGCTACCGCCAGGGAGCCTATTGGAATGCAAGATACCTAAAACCCGATTTCTCAACCCTACATGTATCCTATAACACCGGTTCGCCGGGCCAAGTTTTGCGCCTATATCCAGCGGCATTTCGCCCACCCGCAATGCTATACGCCCCACATCCGAAGGGGGAAGGGGCCGCATGTCCATGCTGAGAGATGTCTCTCTGTGTGCATCGTGCCCCCCCTCCCCAAAACAAAAGGGTGGCAGCATATCGGCTGGGGCACCGGGGGGGGGGGGGGGGGGGGGGGGGTGGACCGCGGGATGCATCCGTGGACCAACGGCGCTCTCAACTCTCCTCCTTTTTGACGTCCACCAGGTCTGGGTCCAGCTGGGTGCCCAGGTCGCGGGCCTCGAGAAAGACACGGGTGCGCAGCTCGTCGGGCAGGTAGTCCTGCTTGACGCGGCCGTCGCGGTAGTTGGGGTTGTACTTGTACTCCTGGCCGTAGCCGAGCTCGCGCATGAGGCGGGTCGGGGCATTGCGCAGGTGGATGGGGACGGGCAGAGCGGCGACGCCGGGCTCCTTGAGGGCGGCGAAGGCGTTGTTAAGGCCGCGGTAGGCGCGCGTGCTCTTGGGGGCGAGGGCCAGGGCGACGGCGCAGTGGGCCAGCGGGATGCGCGCTTCGGGCAGGCCGATCTGCTGCGTCGCCGTGTAGGTGGCCGTGGCCAGCGGCAGCATGCTGTTGTCCGCCAGCCCGACGTCCTCGGACGCGATCACCACCATGCGCCGCGCGATGAACAGCGGGTCCTCGCCCGACTGCAGCATCCGCGCCAGGTAGTACAGCGCCGCGTCGGCGTCCGACCCGCGCACCGACTTGTGGAAGGCCGAGATGGTGTCGTAGTGCTGGTCGCCCGCGCGGTCGTACACCAGCGTCTTGGTCAGCGCGGCCTTGATGTCCTCTTTGGTCATGCCGGGGCGCATCGACAGCGACAGCGCGAGCTCCAGCAGGTTCAGCGCCGTGCGCGCGTCGCCGTCGGCAAAGTTGGCCAGGTAGCCAAGCAGCTCGGCGTCCACGAGGAGCGACGGGGGCGCGGACGAGCCCTGCTGTTCGACCTCCACGGCCCGCCTCAGGATGTGCAGCACGTCGTCCGTAGCGAGCTTCTGCAGGGTAAACGTGCGGCACCGCGACAGCAGCGCGCTGCCGACTTTGAAGCTGGGGTTTTCCGTCGTGGCGCCAATCAGGACGATGGTGCCCGCCTCGACGGGCCGCAGGAAAACGTCCTGCTGTGTTTTGCTGAAGCGGTGGATCTCGTCGCAGAATATGATGGTCTTCCGGCCCGTCAGCCGCAGTTCGTTCTCCGCCTCGGCAAACAGCTTCTTGCACTCGGCCACGCCCGTGCTGGTGGCGTTGAGCTCGATGAACCGCGAGCCCACCATCCGGGCTATGCACCTTGCGATCGTCGTCTTCCCCGCGCCCGAACCGCCCCAGAGGATCATGGACGGCAGGCGGTCCTGCTCGATCAAGGACCGCAGCACGCCGTGCGGCCCGACGAGCTCCTGGCCAAACACCTCGTCCAGACTCTCCGGCCGCATGCGCTCGGCGAGGGGGGCCGACTTGTTCGTCTTGCTCCGCTTGATCACGCGACCCGACTCGTCCGGTTCCGGCCGGCTGCTCACATCCTGCATAGGAGAGTCCTCGCCGGCGCCGGGGCCCTCGTCAAATGTCCGCTTCGTGCCGCCGTTGAGCCGGGGCGCGGCTCCGGGCGCGGCGGCGTCGCTCGCGGGTGCGGGTCGCTTCGCTGACGGGGTCTGGAAGAAGCTCGGCGCCGGTCGTTTTTGCGATGAGAACAAGCCTTTGGGCGGCGGCGGCGGCGGCTGGGTTGACGATGGCGGTGCCCCCGGGGGGATCGAGGAGGGGGGCGGCGCCGCCGCCGCCGCCGCATTATCGGCGACGAAGTCTTTGCATTGCGAGTCCAGGTGCTCGTTGATCTTGAGTGATTGGACCTGTTTCTGGCAGATGGGACATTCCAACATGGTGGGATGGAGTAGCGCCGACAGGGCGAGATCAGCCAATGCCGTGTCCCGTCCGAGGCTCGCCGTCCGCAATGCACGCTGCAGGGCCGTCGGTTCCTGGCCCCCAAGAGATTTCCGCCGTGTTCGCTGGCCGTAAGTACTGCAATGGTGCTGCGATACACTCTCTCCCTCGCTGTTGTTCCGAATGGTCAATCGGCGGTTCCCATGCTTGCTTTCCTGAACTTTTGGCGGATGACGCGCCGCGGCCCGCGTTCGCGCGCTAGCCAGCTCACACTAGTGGGGATGCGTGCCGCCCACCTGCGCCGGGCGTCAAAAAGAGGAACAAGGTAGACTTTGCACGAGAGGCATGTCGCGCCCAGTCCGTCGTGTGTGCCATCCATGTGTGCCCGTGCAGCTATCGCCAGCTGGGGCCACGTCGAACCCGTCGAGCTAGCAAGGAGGAAGAGGCACCAAGGTCGACTGACTGCAAGTACGAAGGACCGCCTCTCTGTAAGCCGTCTCGCCATCCGTGTCCTGCTTGCTACCACCCGATATCGGATTACTCGCCCCCTCCGCTTTCCAGAAACACATTGCGACCAAGACTGCGCGGCGTTCCCATCGCCCACGAGCCCGAGGCCCCGCCATGTACTTGCAAGCAGTCGATTCTATGTTACACGCATGAATGCCGAGGCAACCAAAGTCAGTCAACGCATGAAATGTGTGGGCGTTGTAGCTATGGGTATCGCTTTGTCTTCAGGACCATATGTTCCAACATGACCACCGTCTCTCCTGGTTTCTGCCGCCCCACCCTCATCTCCGCGCTTTCTTGACAGGAGAGGCTTCGACGTCACTGTCCTCGTCATCTACAGAGTCGTTGTCGTTGAAATCGACCTCGTTTTCGTCCATGTCGTCTTCCACGGCATCGAGGTCGTCAACATCATCGGCGTTGCTAGATTCCTCGTCCTCGGAATCGTCCTCGGCGGCGCCGTTGATCATGGCCAACTCGTCGTCCTCGTCAACGTCCATGCCGCCGTGGATCATGTCGTCATCGCTCTCCTGCCCCTCCACGTAAATGAGGCCTTCTTCCCTGTCGGCTTCCTCATCCTCGTCCGCTTCAATGCCCCGCTGCATGCTCCGTCGCAGCTGCATTTGCGCCTCTAGTAGGTCCAGCTTGCCCTTGAGGGCCAGAAGCGAGTTCAGGCCCCGTGAGCGCTCTTCGAGTACTTTGTTCAATTCGCTCAGCTTCTTGCTGAGATTGGGCTGGGTCGCCAGCGCGCCGCCATGCGCAATCAAAGCCCACTGTACCCAGGTCATCAAGGTGCCCGCGCGGCCCGGACGCCTGTGCATGCGCGACGCCAATTTAGTGAGCAGGATACCAGCGAGGGACGAGTCTAATCGTTGGACGGTATTGCGAATCGTCTGCACATCGGTCGTGTGAAGACATGATTCGAGCAGGTCGGTATCGTCGGTGCGCAAGGCCTGGGCCAGCACAGTGCCGAGAGACGCCAGACTCGGCGGTGCCAGAGTCTTGCCAGGGGTTGCTGGGACCGAGGCCCGCAGCGCTGACAGGGCTGCCGGGACGTCTATCGTCTCCTCGGCATGGAGACGTTCGCCAAAGGTGGGCTCGGCGGGCTCCTGGTCGGACTCGCCATCTTGATTGGGGTTGGGGGATGCCGCCTTGTCCGTAGCGCCCTTCTCGGTAGGTATTAAGTGAGCGTCCCTGGCGGCGCTCTGCGGTTTTCGCGACCCGGATTCCCTGGCCGGGGCACCCACTGCCTGGACATCCTTGTCCTTTTCCTCGTCCGACAGGTCGTACTCGCTGCTGCCCGCGTCGCTCGAGATTTCTATCACGGCGTCGCCGTCGCCGTTGACGTCGGGGTTGTGTGTGTCGATGTTCGAGACGGCCGTGTCTGCCTCGTTGATGTTGGCCGCGAGCGGCTTCTTTGCGCTCTGCCGGGTCGTCGGCGGGGCAATCTTGGCCGGCGCTTTGCGCTTTGTCGCCATTGTGTGGGGGGGAAGAAGAGTAGGGGCGAGAGACAAGGGAGGTCGTCGAACCAGCGAGGCGGTGGTTTGCGTGGTTGCCAGGCAGTCAGTCGCTGCGCGGCGGGACGGGGACGGAGACAGGAGCGATTCGCCCGAAATGGATGTATCTGAGAAGCGGCGTGGCCACCAAGACCTTCGATAAGGAGCTTTACAGCCGAGTGCACATGCCAGACGAAGGTTCAGTAAGAATCGTGTGAGCAGTATCTGAACGGGCGTCGCAATGCACCTGAACCTGCACTCTAACCAATTTTTTTCTGGGCGGCCTGGGACTTTTTTGCCGATAAGCACAGCTAGCGCGGAAGTTTTTCTACCGATAAGAGGATGGGTTTTTCCGGAGCCGCGCCTGAGGCCCGGGCGCTCAGGTGCAATGGGGTTGATGGATCGGCTGCTGCGGGGCGGGTGGGGGGCGTTCTGCTGGCTCTTTGTGCTCCCATCTGCACTGGATGAGCCCGCCTCGCTGCATCAATAGCGGACCTCGAGCAGACCGCCAGGACGCTCACGCTGTCGGCCCCTCACAGCTGTAGCGAGTGGCTGGCGACCGCCACTACCTCCCGCGTGGCTCGTGGCTCAGGGTCGTCTGTTGGGGTGGGAGCGGAGCCCAGAACATCTCCCCCCCAGGTAGAGGATTCGACCGAAACTGTTGGCGACATGGGAGCAAACCTCTTTCCCTTCCGAACGACTGGTCTGCTCAAGCTATATTTCCCGCCCCCGTCCGCCAGCCGTGTCGCCGTCGAGTCGTCTGACCAGTGAGGCCGACTCACGTTCTCCTAATGACAGCGAGGTTCCGTTTGCCGTCCGTGGCTCTTGGTGAGTCATGACCGCCGCCGCTGCTGGCTGTCTTGTCGACACGCTCGACACGCGTTGGCCACTGCCTACATACTTCTATGGCCACCTGGCAGCCCCGGGGGGGGGAGGGAAGGGCTTGAAGGGGTCTCGGCGCGAGGACTTGGCTACCCGCTAGGCCCAAGGACACGACGGACTTATGGAGAGGTACCTCGCCCGCCCCCCGGCCTACAGCTGTACGGAGTACATACAACCTTTTTTGCCCTCTGAGAAAGCTTGCCTAGACGGGCTGACGGTACCCAGACGCCACGCTGGCTTTTATCATTGCAATTGGCTCGGGTCCTTGCGTTTTCGCAGCCTAGCTGCCCGGAGCCTTCCCGCCAACGAGACGCCGATTGGCCGACAGGGTCTACTTACATGCGGAAAGGCTGCTGCTGCTTTTTGCTCGTCGCGCGGGCTCACCACGGCACCACTACACAGCACTACGACAACACCAGCGCCAGCACCGGCCTCTATTCCTGCCCCATCTGATGTATACACACGACACCACCACCGGCGAGGCGCGACTCCAGGGGCCTGGGTATGCGGCGGCTTACAGGCAGGCAGACCGGCCGACTCCAAGCGTGGAGGCAAGCAGAGGTGGCCCGGTATAAGAGGTGGTTGTGCATGTGTTGTGGATTCACGGGTACCCAACCACGATGACGCGCCAGGACCAGAAAAAGTCGCGTCCCAGCACCGGCTCCAAGGTGCCCATCTCGTCCCATCCCATCAGCGCTGTCTTTTCCATCCCATCCCGCTGCATGGCCCCAGAACTGGAGAGCAGCGCAGCTGGAGCGCGTCTCCAGCGCTTTCCACCTCGTCCATCTCGTCGCCATCCATGTCTCATCGTGACCCACCCAAAGCGCTTGCGGGGCGCTGATTGGGCAGAGCTATAGCGCTGCGACCACTCACAGGGGGCGGCTGCTGCGATCCCTGTCGTGATCGAACCGTGATTCGAGCGGTGGCAGGTGGGCGCGCGTTCTACAAATAAGAAGTGGCTCCCGATTCCAGAAATTTGTCGCGACGGCCGCGGAAGAGTGACTTGGTTTCTTGAATTTTATTTTTTTAACCCTCCGACCCGATCACCCTCTGGTTCCTCTGGCTGTTTGTCTTTCCCGACCTCCCATCCAACCAAGACACCAAACACAAATCGCACCCCCCTCCCCCCCTCTTGGGTCCCGTCCCTTATCTGCTGCCCCCCTCCCCTCCCCTCCATCCCCCCCCCCCAATCAATCGACCCGAGCTCCGGCTTCACCGACCACGTCCCATCCGTCCATCGCGAGACGAGTGTTGGTGGTTGCTGCTGCTGCTGCTGCTGCACGCGCGCATCTGATAGACCTGAAGGTACGTACCTTTTCCTCATCTACCTAGCTTTGTCTCCGTTGCTTCTGTCCGTTCCATTGTCTGTTCCGTCCAGTGAGGTCCAGTCCCGTCCGTCCATTTGCTGCCCCCCTCCCCCCTTCCTGCCCCACGCCCACGCGCCCGCGCCCAACCCGAGCCCAGCCCAGTCCAGATGTGAAGCTGTCGCGACGGGCCTGCAACTGCGCAAGAGAGCTCGGGCTCACAAGCTTGAACCTTGCTCGTGCATCCCGACGAATCAACCGTCTTTCTGATGCTGTCCATTTCCCCCAAATTCCCAATCCCTTCTGCCCGAACCGGCATTTTCGTCCATCTTCCCGCCCGCGTTTCACTTGCACGCACCGCATCGCGCGCGCATCTGCAGCACCCTCACTGCGTTGCATCGTGAACCACCCATCGCCACCCACCCACCACCACGGCCTTGCCAACCTTGGTGTTTTGTTTTACTTTCACTCTGCCCGCCCGCGTTTTCTTCTCCCTCGCGTCACTCGTTCGACTTTTATTTCGCATTCGACTCTCAATACTGCGGCCTTCAGTCGCATTCCTGCTATACCCCAGCCTGGTGCATTGCGCGCGCGTGCGCGACAGCCAATTTATTCGTTGCAGTCACGTCGTTGGCTCGGCGCATCGCACCCATCGGCTCGTGTCGCGTTGCCACGACCCGCTCTCTCCAAACTAACTCTTGATCGCCAGCACAGCCTCCGACGTCGCATTCCGCGCAACGCCTACTGGCGTATTATCACAGACTCCCATCTGTGCCAGGTAAATTACCCCTTTCATTTGGTTGCCCCGTCGCGTCTTTTGTCCTGTCATCATGTCATTATACCATCCGCCTACGGCCTTGCGCAAGCCTTATGGCTGTACATGCCTCTCCCACGCGAGGTGTGTGCCTGCATAAGACCCCAGAAAACCAGTTGCCTGGGCTTGGCCCGGGGGTTTTGTCTCTTCTCGCGGGGGCAGCTCTTGGGCCTTACAACAGGTGATGCATCTCTATTGCAGCCAAACGCCGGCCACCTTCTACCGAACGAAAGGTCGCCTATGGGTTCTAGACCCACGGCGACCAGCCCGACCGCAAGAACCAAAGACATATATCTGATTTGTCGGCGCAAACCAATTGCACCAGCTACCCTGCTGTCGATCGCGCACCGACCATCGCCTCCACCCGCCCATCTACACGCATCGTTTCTCATGAGGTGGGCGCAACACGACCTGTGGGAAGGCAGAGAATAGTTGGACAAAGTCTCCTGCAAGCGCCCAGTCGCATGTTTGCATTGCCGAAAATCAAGCTATCATTTCCATCCTTGACCGATAAACACGCCTCGCTGAGAACCCAACTGTTCTACTCAACTGGGGGACAAACACGCATCTCCAGGGACGCCTTGGTACCCAACCGATCACCGCAGATTGCGCGCATTTACGCATTGCATAGCTCTTCCGCTCGAATGTGTCGCCAACAATCTGTCCACCACCCTGATGGTTTGCGCCCACGAGAAAGACTTCTCGCTTCTTACTGCGCATCGTGCGTCTGCCACAGGTTCCTGATGAATAACATCCGGGGCGGCGCACTGCAATGCAGTTACATTGATGAACTGCGTACGAGATCTCGAGTGACTCGCGCCGGCGCATGGCTGTGGAACACAAGAGAAGGGGCGGGTTGAAGACTGTAATACTTGGTGGGCCTGAGAGTAGTGCTCTATTTCCATATCTGAGCCCAGTGGCACAGTGACAACCGGCCAGGGATGGGTTTTCATGACATCCTCACCGTTGCTATTTGCCCATCTCCTGTTTTGCTGGTAGCTAACCACAAGATACAGATCATTTATTGATGGACAGTCGACCTTGAATCCTTCAAACCGATCTCACTCAAGCTTCGGATTGATGGCAATCATGGCGACAGAGGAGCCGCAGAAGGTGGTGGAGCAGAAGGTCTCGCAACCACAAACTGGGGATGACAAGATGGTGTTGGACAATGACGATGCTCCGCCGGCTGTCAATGGGTAAGCAAGTTCCTGCGTCTTTCTGCCAGAAGTTTGATCTGACAAGAACTGTTTAGCCACACGACATCAGATAACAAGCCTGCGGAGGAGGAGGGACCGAAGCTCAACGGCGCGGCGGACTCACCAGAGAAACCTGCAGACAAGGACGACAAAGACGCTATGGACCAGGATACATCTACCACAAACGGTGGTGTTGCAGCCGCCTCCTCGCCCAAGCCCAGCGCCGAGAAATCAGCAACAGAGGATAGCGAGATGTCTGGCATGGACGGCGCCGTCGAAGAGGGTTCCACTACAGAGGCCAAGCCCAGCAATGAGCAGCCGGATGAGCCCATGACGACACCCAAGGACGCACCCGAATCGGAGCCAGCTCCAGCCAAAGACGAGGATACGAAAGAAGCAGATGTTAAAGAGAAGGCAGACAATTCGGTGCTCCCCTCGGAGTCTACGGGTACCCCGATGCCGCCGTCTGAGTCCGTGGGCACACCGGCGAAGGAGAACAAGCCTGCAGAGACAACCGGGGACAAGCCCAAGGAGACACCTGAGGAAAAGCCTGCGGAAGCATCTGAGGATAAGCCTACGGAGACATCTGAGGAAAAGCCTGAGGAGAAGTCTGTGGATATGTCCAAGGACAAGCCCGAGAAGGGCCCCGGTGATGATCCCATGGATGTTGATGAATCAACTGATCGACCGAACGCTTCTTCCAGTGGCGAGCTGGGAGAGAGCACCCAGGCTACAGCGGTCAGCGACGCGCCCGCTCTTGCTACGCCATCTAAAGAGGAGCAGTCCCCCCAGGAGCAAAAGGCCACGCCTACGGAACCCCAGAAGAAAGCTCAAGCGCCCACACCGCAGACTGATTCTACCAGTTCTGCACTTCCTGCTTCTCCCGTCAAGGTGCCCCGAGAACGGGACGAGGACCCCGAAGAAGACGAGCCGCTGGCCAAACGAGCAAAGACAAACACGCAATCTGAAGCAGCAGAAGATAGTATCGGCGTTGCTTCCGGTCTGTCCCCCGCCCCGGCCGGTACCAGCGCCAATACCAACCTTGGAAACGCCATCCCCAATGATCAGTCCATCAGCCCATTCCAGGGCCGGGAGATCAGGAACCAAATCGCCAGAATTAAAAAGACGAAGAACGGCAGTAACTTCAAGTACCCGGTTGAGAAACTGTGGCCTGACATATGGACTCAATACAAGGAATTCGTCCCCAACCCGGTGGACTTGTCCATGTTCGAGGTCAAACTGCGCGACAACAAATACATGAACTATGGCGAGCTGAAGGCCGACATACAGCGCCTGCACGACAATTCGATGGCGTTCAATGGCGATCCTCACCCCGTTACGCAAGCCGCGATAGCGGTACGGAATGAGTTGTTTGCCAGGTTGGCCGAAATCTCGAAGATGTCAGAACCTTCGAAAGAGAAGAGCAAGTACCAGGCCCTTCGCCATGCTGAACCGCGCATCGCTACCCAACCCCGGCGGCCGTCCCAGTCGCAGCCCCGGGCTGCGCCTGCGCTGAGTCCCAAGTCTAAGCCCGAGCCCGCCGCAACCGCCACGTCGCCCGTTCTGTCCAATTCCGCCGGAGCAGGCGGCCCTGCTTTCGCTCTTCCGCCGAATGGTGTTCCCCAGATCCGGCGTGACTCAACGCGGGGCGATGGTGATAGACCAAAGAGACCCATCAACCCACCCAAGAACCGCGACCCCGTATACTCGTCCAAGCCAGGCCTGAAGAAAAGACTTGAGCCGGAGATGAAGTTCTACGCCGAGGTCCTGAACGAACTCAAGAAGCCCAGATACCTCGCACATAACACCTATTTCTTGGCGCCCGTGGATCCCGTTGCGTTCAACATTCCCACCTACTTCAGCGTCATCAAGAAGCCGATGGATTTGGGAACCATGACGTCCAAGTTGGAACGTGGCGAGTACCGTTCCGGCAAGGAGATTGAGAAGGATGTCCGCCAGATGGTGAACAACACGGAATCCTTCAACGGTCTTGATTCCATTGTCACGAAATCCGGCCAATACCTTGAGAACTTGTTCAAGGAGGAGGTCACCAAGAAGGACGCGTGGCTGGCGAAGAACTGTCCTCCTTCGGCACACTCCGGTGGGCGTTCTAGTGGCAGCCCAGAGCCTGCAACTCGCGATTCGGAAGATGAGACGGATGACGGCCCCGAGGAAGAAGACAATGAATCGATACGCAACTTGCAGTCGAGACTGGGCGAGGAGCAGGACAAACTTACCGGGATGCTGGGTGCCAAGAAGCCCGACCTCACCATGATCGAGATTCAGCAGAACGTGGTCTCGATGTTGCAGCGAAAACTCGTCGAGGAAAAGACAAAGTTTGGCAACGAGCCGAAGAAGGCCAAGGCGTCCAAAAAGAAGGCCACCGTCAGCAAGCCCAGGCCGAAGCCGAGTGTGAGTAGTGCGTCGATGGGCCACGCCAAGAAGCCAAGCGCCGGCAATGTGTCCCACAGCAAGAAGCCATCGGGCATGCAAACCAAGAAGCCCGCACCTAAGAAGCGCGCCATTGGAGGCCTCGAGAAAGCTGTCATTGCGGATGGAATCAACGAACTTGATGGCCCGCTGCTCAACAGGGCCGTTGAGATCATTAAGAAGGACACCAATCAGAAGGTAAGCCATTCCCCGTACCACTCGAGAGGTTTAACAGGGAGACTAACCGGTTCTTTCCTACCCACCAGGAGGATGACGACGGCCAGCTTGAGTTGGACATCGAACTCTTGTCTCAGGATGCCCTTGGTAAGCTCTACGAGCTGATCATGAAGGCATATCCAAACATATACACCAACGTCGCTCAGAGGCCCGAGTTCAAGCAGGAGGCCAAGCAGAACGAAGAGGCAAGGGCCCGGAGCCACTCCCTCTCCAAGCCGAAGAAGAACAAGCCCATGAACAAGCATGAGCAGGAGCGCAATATTGAAAAGCTGCGAGAGCTGAAGGCGCAGTTCCAGCGCAACGGCAGTGGAAGTCAAGAGCCGACCGCCGGTGAAGGTGAAGAGAACCGCGCGGGCGAGTCGAGTGATGAGGAGGAGAGCGACTCTGAGGAAGAGTGAACAGCCAGCCAGCCAGCCAGCTACCTTTGCGCGCCCTCGACCGGCTTTCTACGCCCCTCGGCGCATCTGTCGACGGCGACCTCCAGTTGCATCACCTCAGATGGCGAGGCGCTCAAGCTTCTACGCAACCCGGCACGACGGCCCAGATGGGTCACCCGCCTACTGTATGATTATAATTGCCCGGCCCTCATGGGGCCACTTCGAAATTCTTGGCTGGGTCGGTTGATGCAAAAGCGACGGCGTCAACCGCCTGGCTTGTGCCATCCTACAGCCCAGTAATGGAGCGACGTCGGCGGATTGAGACGGGACAGCGCCTGTCTCGGCGCCGCGCGGGTGCTTTGGAAGTCTGGTGACTCGTCGACCAAGAGCCAGCAGCGAGGGGGGCCATGGGTATCTCGAGCAAGCACAACGCGGAGTAGGCGGAGGTTAGAAGATAGCGTTTGCATGCCTTGTATTTGAGAAGCAGCCTAGCGTTAGCGGCCCCGTCGCGCAGACGGGAAGCCCATGGAGCCAGATAAAAAGTATCCCAAGCGTATACCTACACCTTTGCCGTGCGGCTGTAGGAGAACAAGTAATGATGGCAAGATAGGGTCTCAGCCAAGCTGCAAGGTATAATGCGCTTTTCACGGCCGAATAAATCAGAGGTAAGTACTCGGGGGGGGGGGGGGGGGGGGGGAGGGCTCAGCAACACCTCTGGATCGGATGGATGGTAAACAGCTCGCCTGACCAGCGCCTCTTTCGTCTTGGCCGCCATGTCTATTTTGAAGTTTGCTTCTAGCGAATAAGCCACCGAGCCGGGGCCAAGGTGAATGGCGATGAGAAGCATGAACAGGAGTTGGGGAGTTTGTGTATAACCGTTACTACCTGCCAGTTGACCAGCTCTGATTAAAACGCCAACCCTCCTTGCACCGCTGTATAGCCGACCCGTCCGTGGGCGGTACCGAACCGTTCGCCGCATTACAATACTGCCAAGAGGCGAGGGAATAGCGCGGGCCCATGTCTGCGAGCACGGGCACGGGCCAGTCGGTTGGCCTATTCTCCATCCTCGACGCCGTTTTCTTTCTGGCTGCCATTCTTAGCCGGCGGCGCAGCGGCGTTCTGCGCAAGCCCCCGGGCTTGTTTCAGGGCGCCGGCCACCATGCCGACCACGCCCCAGACGTCCATGGTCACGGTCAGCATGCGGAAGCCCTGCTGGATCATCATGGGGATCTGATCGGGGCTCATGACACCACTGGAGAAAGAGGGGGAGGGGGGGTCAGTCCAGCCCGTCGCATGGATGAAGGCAAGCTTGAGCCAGGGGGGGGGGGGGGAAGGAGGATCGTACCCAAACAGCGCCCGGTTGTACTTGGCACCGGCGGCGGCCACCTTGCCCATGGCGTCGAGCAGGACGGGGTGCGGGTCGCCGCCCAGCTTCAGGGGGATGCCGGCGTCGGCGGAGAAGTCGCCGGGGCCGAGCATGAGAGCCGAGACGCCCTCGACGGCGGCAATCTCCTCGACGTTGGCGATGCCCTTGACGCTCTCGACCTGCGCGATGAGGATGATGTGCCGGTTGGAGGTGCCCATGTTGAAGCCATCGTCGCTGTATAGCGACTGGTCGGATACGCCCGGCGTAAAGGTCCACGGGCTGAAGGAGCGCTCGCCGATGGGCGCTGGGAGAAGAAGGAGCGTTAGTCATTCCGGTGCTCGGCTTGACGGGAATCGCACGGGGCTTTCAGCCGAGGGGAAACTCTAAACAGGCGCCGACCCCCCTCCTCCAGAAAAACAGGGTCGGGGCTGGCCGGCTCAGGCCGGACTTACGGTAGTACATATCCTTGATGAAGCGCTTGACGTCGTCGGCGCTCTCGGTGTGCGGGATCACGATGGCGGCGGCGCCGGCGTCCAGGGCCGTCGAGAGGCTCACCTCATCGTGCTTGGGCACGCGGACCACGACAAAGGCCGAGCCCTCGGAATGGTGCTGCGCGGCGTGGATGGCGCTGGGCAGCCGACTTGGCATCAGAACCTGGTTCCCGAGCGGGGTTCCCTGCCACGACGTGGTGGGCCTCGAGGACTTACTCGTGCAGTTCCAGACGGTTGTACATGGCGTGTTCGACGTCGATCCAGATGAAATCGGGTCGAGCGGAGGCGAGGAGCTGGCAGGGTCCGGTCAGTATCAAGTACGCGAGCGCCCCCCCCCCCCCCCCCCCCCCCCCCCCCCCCCACCCCCCCCCCCCCCCCCCCCCCCCCCCCCCCCCCCCCCCCCCCCCCCCGGGCCTGCCTACCTTGGCCACAAAGACGCTGGGGATGCCGTGGCCGATTCCGAACAGCGTCTTGGTAGGGTCCTCCATAGCGTCCTTCAGCGCCTGTTTGGCATTTCCCGGGTACGTCAGCTGGGCCGCGCGGTACGGCGCCTTGACGTGGAGCTCGGGCTGCTCGAGGTAGGGCTTGTCAGTCATGGTGGTAGTCCTAAGATATGTGACTATACGAAAGGGTGGGCCGAGTATAGCAGAGACGAGGGAGCGAGGAGAGCGAACAGATAGGAGACGGATGAGTTTCTTGAGGGGGGCATGGGATCTGCTCCTCCGGCGCCTTTTCCGTGTCTCTTATAGTCTACGCATCTTGACTCGCTTGGAAATCATTCAGCCATGCGCAGGCAAAGTACGTCCTACCATCGTCCTCTAGCGCTTATCGCCCGTGTCATATTGTGATGGTTGAGCGGGAGGCGAGCGGAGTTAGTGCTGACAAGAGGGCGCCTTCTGGACCGACATTCCTGCAGGACGGCCTCTGCCAATGGAGATAAAACACGCGCAGGGTTTGGAAGGCCGTAGCGCCGTGCGGAGGCCGGGACAATGATTGGGCCGCAGGTCGGCTGTCTCTGCTCCAGAACGCGCTCGTCGTCGTTGTCGTCGCTTAGCCCCCTTAAGCCCGTCTGGCCCCGGCATTGCCATATTTGTCTCGTCTCGGAGTTAAAGGCTAGTATGGGAGGGGGGGGGGGGGGGGGTCGTAAATGCAGCGTGTAGGCATCCGTCGACGAACGGGGTCGGCTTAATTGCCGCCGGAACAAGACTCCGGGGTCGTGGCGCAGTCCAAACCGGGGTAGAGAGCCGTTGCTGAATAAGACCTGACCCCTGATGTGTACACGTATAGCGTGGGTTGGACACAACCCAACGCGGCCGAGGCGTAGTGTTACCCAAGACCGAGATTTGCAATGCAATCGAATCCCTGCCGGATGCTTTACCTTGGTAACCAAGCGAGCCTAGCCACCACTGGCACCCGAAGAGGCCCATGAGATCCGGGTCTCCCGGGCTAGGCGGCCGGGTCGGGAATCGTGCCGAAGCCGCAGGGTGGGTTGATCCGCGTGAGTTGCGCCGGGACAAGGAGACCAAACAGCGAGGACGGGTCCGCGGCGCCGGGGACGAGAGCAGGGCGAAAGGATGACCAGGGCGGGCGTGGCTACGGATATCTTTCTCCCCCTCTCTCCCCTTTACTCTCCCCTCTCTCCCCTTTACTCTCCTCTCCCTCTCCCTTTACTCTCCTCTCCCTCTCCCTTTACTCTCCTCTCCCTCTCCCTTTCTTTCCCCCCCTCACACACACACACACACACACCCTCTCTCTCCCCCTCTCTCCCTCTGTGTGTGTGTGTGTGTGCTTGTGTATTCGGGCCACCCAGGCGTGGGGAAAGAGCTTGGATAAAGGTCATGGACAGCACAAGGTCGCGGGTGGCACAACCACGTTCGCCCAGGGCAACGCCGCTGGTTTCAGTGCATCCGCCCCCTCGCCCGCTCCGGCCGCCCGTCCAAGAGACGTGTGCACGTACCGGATGAATGAGGACATAGATTTGCACAACTCGACGAGCACGGATGGGCATGGGCCAGTACGGTGTATTTATTTCCATGCGTGTAGGTCGGCAGGAGAGCGGAAGGGAGAAGGCGCATCACCGTGAGTGGCTCGCCCCTCCACGGACGAAAGGAGCACCTGCCATTCCTCGGGCCGAGTGGAAGTCAATTCGGTGGAGCGCCAGAGGACAGCTGGGCCCACACAAACACGCGCTTTCCGAACGTCCGAACGCGGCCGTCGAGATGGTCCCATTTTGCCAATGCCCAGCAACAGCTCTCCAGCTATCAATGGATAGCACCCGGCCTAGGGAGCTCCCCCCCTGTCGGCGGTACGTCATGTTCGACGCATCGCGCTCGGCACGCCCGCCCATCGACGACGGCGACGGGCCATGCGCCTGGCGGCCGGCGACGCAAGACGGCGTGCAGGGAGAGAGCCCTGCCTCTTATCCTCTCCGTCTCGCTTCGTACAGGGGGGTCCGAGGGGAACGGACGCGAACCGGGGCGCGACTGGAGAGGTTCGAGGGGCTCGCGGCCAGGTCGGACGACGACGACGACGGTGGGGGCGCAGACGCGCCAGCGGACGGCTCTCGCCGCAATGCCTTGACTAGGCCCTTGCCCGGCACTGCAGGCAGCCCTGAATCCAGTCGGCAAGCAGTGGTGGAGCATCGAACCATGTCCTCTTCGAAATACTTCAGTCTCGTCCCCCTCTTCCCTCCTGTTTCGTCCCTTTCTCGTGCCATTCCTCCCTCCCCCTCCTTCTCTTATCTGCCGTCCCGTCCGCTACGGCCGGCCTTGAGCGTGTCCCTCCGCCGCCGCCCTTGCCCGTGGGGTTTCCAAACCACCTCCTGGGGCCTGTCCGCCAGACCCTCCTCGCCCCATCTCCGCTCCTCACCACCGAGCAAGCCGTCGCCATGGCGTCGCCCGTGGCATCCGCCGCCCTCAAGTCGCGCGTCATGCGCCCCTCCATGCTCAAGAAGCTGTGTCACCCGCAGGACCTCCTGCCCCATTTCCCCAATGGCGCCTACATCGGCTGGTCCGGCTTCACCGGCGTCGGCTATCCCAAGTACGCACCCGGCCCATCCAGGAAAACAGGCACACAGAGGGCTGACCCTGACCCGACAGGAAAATGCCCACCTTCCTGGCCGACCACGTCGAGCAGAACAACCTGCAGGGCAAGCTGCGCTACTCGCTCTTCGTCGGAGCCTCGTCGGGCGCCGAGACGGAGAACCGCTGGGCTAGTCTGGACATGATTCAGCGCCGGAGTCCTCACCAGGTCGGCAAGGCCATCTCCAAGGGCATCAACGACGGCTCCATCAACTTTTTCGACAAGCACCTCTCCATGTTCCCCAGCGATCTGGTCTATGTACGCCCCCGCCCCCCCCCCCCCCCCCCCCCCTTCTCTATAGATCTTCCCCCTGTCCCGGGACCAAGGCTGACATTCAACCCAGGGCTTCTACACCAAGGATCGGCCCAACAACTCGCTGGACGTGGCCGTGGTCGAGGCCAGTTGTATCAAGCCGGATGGCAGCATTGTGCCTGGCGCGTCTGTCGGTGCCACGCCCGAGCTCATTCAAATGGCTGACAAGGTAAGTAAAAAAATAAAATAAAATAAAACCGACGGCCCAAAGGATCCCCAAACACGTGCGCCTCGTGGCTGACGCGCTCCTAGATCATTATCGAGGTCAACACCGCAATTCCCAATTTCGATGGTCTGCACGACATCACCATGACGGACTTGCCGCCGCGCCGGAAGCCGTACCTGGTGATGGAGGTGGAGGACCGCATCGGCTCCACGTCGATCCCCATCGACACGGAGAAGGTGGTGGGTATCATCGAGTCGGACTACCAGGACCAGACGGCGCCCAACACGGACGCCGACGACACGTCCAAGGGCATCGCCGGCCACCTGATCGAGTTCCTCGAGCACGAGGTCAGCCGCGGCCGCCTGCCCAAGACGCTGCTGCCCATTCAGTCGGGCATCGGCAACATCGCCAACGCCGTCATTGGCGGCCTGAGCGAGGTCAACTTCTGGAACCTCAAGGTGTGGACCGAGGTGATCCAGGACACCTTCCTGGACCTCTTCGACTCGGGACGGCTCGACTTCGCCACGGCCACTTCGATCCGCTTCTCGCCCGACGGCTTCAAGCGCTTCTACGACGGCTGGGAGCAGTACCACAACAAGCTGCTGCTGCGATCGCAGGCCGTGTCCAACTCGCCCGAGATCATCCGACGGCTGGGCTGCATCGGCATGAACACGCCTGTCGAGGTGGACATTTACGCGCACGCCAACAGCACCTGCGTCATGGGCAGCCGCATGCTCAACGGACTGGGCGGCTCGGCCGACTTCCTGCGCTCGTCCAAGTACAGCATCATGCACACGCCGTCGACGCGGCCCTCCAAGACGGACCCGCTCGGCGTCAGCTGCATCGTGCCCATGTGCACGCACGTCGACCAGACCGAGCACGATCTCGACGTGATTGTCACCGAGACGGGCCTCGCCGACGTCCGCGGCCTCTCGCCCAAGGAGCGCGCCCGCGTCATCATCAACAAGTGTGCCCACGAGGAGTACCGCCCCATCCTCAACGGCTACCTTGACAAGGCCGAGTTCGAGTGCCTCCGCAAGGGCATGGGCCACGAGCCCCACCTGCTCTTCAACTCGTTCGACATGCACAAGGCGCTGCAAGAGGAGGGCAGCATGCGCAAGATCAAGGGCTGGTAAGCCATTCGTCGAGAGAGAGGGGGATCGGCCGGCTTGATGGCTCTGCTTTTTCTTGTTTGTCTATGGTCACAAGAAGCCGCAGCACAAGCCGTGGCGGTCAATTGTATATAGTACCATGTTGCGTAGTAGCAGTGGGCTTTGGGGCACAGGCGCTATGGGGGGGAGGGGAGTCTGAACACAGGGAACCAGGGAGGACGGCATTCTCCGCGGCGCAATTCATCACCATTCACAACCTACAACAAGGACGCAGAGTGACCGAAGGGGGCGGGGGTTGGTTCTCGTCAGCAAAGGACGAGCCCAACGAGACAAGGAGCCATCACGTGGACGCGACGGGACCGATGCACCTCTATGGCTGCGGGAATCGAGGCCTCATGATTGCATGCTGCCGCACAGCCTCGTCCATGTGGTGTTCGGCGCGCGCGCACTCGGCCTAGCCCATTCATTCCTCGGCCATATCAGCCCGTCCCCCCCCCGCCGAACAGGTCCCGCCACATCTCCCGGAAGCCGTAATGCGGCGCGCGCGAGTCGTAGACCTTGGCGCCGTCGCGCTCGCCGCCGCCGAAGCGATCGAGGAGGCCGGGCCGCTTGGCGGCATCGTAGTCGCCGGCCAGGGAGGAGCGGGTCGGGGCGGCGGCACGGTCGCGGATGGCGGCGGCAACGTGCGGAGCGACGTCGGCGTAGCAGCGGGCGAGCTCGCGCTCGAGGCTAAAGTAGGGTTTCTTCGCCAGCTCGGGCGCCATCAGGTTGTACGACCGCGCCAGCGTGTTGAGGTGCCGGATGGCCGCCTCCATGTAGGCCCGCTCCGCCGCCAGCCAGTCAGGGTCGCGGAAGGGCCGCGGGAGGACGGCTGCTTCGCCCTTTTCTTCTCCTTCTCCTTGTCCGCCGGCTCGGGGCGGCGACGGGGGTGCGACCGACCCGGTGGTGGCCGCGTCGGTGGTGGTGGCGCTGCTGCGGCTTTCCGTCGCCGCCGGCGGGCCCATGTCCCCCTCTTCCTCGGCCGCCCACTCGGACAGGACGCGGCGCTCGGCCTCGGCCAGGCCGCGGACGGCGGCCTCGTCCGCGGGCGTTGGCGTCGGCGTCGGCGTCGGCGCCGCGGCCGGTGCTTGGGGGTGGAGCAAAGCCTCGGCGCGGGCCAGGCGCCGGGCGCGGCGCAGCTGGTGGTCGAGCGAGCCGCCCTCGGCGGCGATCATGCGGGCGACGTGGCGACGCCAGTCGGCGCGCAAACGGGCGCGGAAGACGCGCGTGGCCTTGAGAAGCTCCTGCTGCTTCTCGATCCAGGGTGGCACGAGGTCCTGGCGCTGGATCATCTTGTTCATGATGTACTCGGTCGTGTCGACGAAGGGGTTGTCGGCGCGGGCGTCGCGCTGCACGGCGGCGCCGCGCGCAATGTTCTTGAACTGGCCGCGCGCGATGGCGTCCTCGATGCGCTCGTTGGCGAGCGACGCCAGCCCCGTCAGCGTCGCCGGCATCGTGCGCCCGGCCGGCCCGAAGCGCTCCTGCATCTCGCGCCGGAACGCCTCGCGCTCCTCGTCGCTGCGGCCGCCGGGCCGGTTCGGCTGCGCTGCCCCCATCCGCTCGTCGGCGTACGCGCCCGCCTTCTCGCGCGCCGTCGCCGCCCGCACCCCGGGGCTCGCCCGCGACGCCGGCGTCAGCCGGAGGTCGATGGGCTGCAGATCCGGCAGGCGCGGCTTGCCGCCGCCGCCGCCCGGGCGCAGCGGTTTGTGCGCGTCCTCCAGCATGCGCCGCACTGCGTCCTCGGTCGGCTCCTCGCCCGTCCAAGCCGGGCCCGGCGCCCGAGGAGGCGCCCGCGCGCCCGCGCCACCGGTGCCGCTCGCCAGCCCGGCCTCAGCCAACGCCGCGGCGTTCTCGGACCGGAACTGGGCGTCCTGGACCTTGGCCAGCAGCCGCGCCTTGAGCTCCTCCGAGAAGCCGGCGTCCTCGACGGCGCGGCGACCCGCCCGCCCGCCCGTCAGGAGCGCGTCCTCGGTCGCCTCCGCCAGGCGCCGCGACATGGCGCCGGCCGACGGGCGCCGGGGGCCGCCGTGTCTTCGTCCGCCGTCTTCTTCTTCTTCTTCCTTTTCCTCTGCGCACGCGGGGTCGGGATCGGAATCGCGGGCCGGCGGCGTCTTGGGCGTCGGGGCCGCGCCCGGAGTGGATTCCGACGAGTAGGGCCGGTTCGGTGGTCCGCGGGGGACAGGTCGCCCAGTGGCGGCCGCCTGGGCCGTGAAGCCTCCTCGCCTCGGCGACCGGGGCACGGCGGTAGCGGCGGCGCGGCGGGCGCCGGCCCGCCAAGAGTGGAGGGCCGCGGATGCCATTCTGTTGCGCTTTCAGGTAGTTCCCCGGGTTGGGAATGGCATCTTCGCGGAACCAAAAGGGAGGGGGCCCGAACAGATGCAAGGCCAGGCGGTGGGACGGATATGCGTGGGTGGCGAGGTGGGAGCGAAAGTCGGCGGGCGGCGATAAGCTTCGATGACGAGGTTTGGCTCCGAACTGGCGCGTCGCGTCGGCCCCCGAGAAATTGCCGAGATTAACCCGACTCTCGTACCCTCTTGATCAGCGGCGACCTGGGCCGGTGCTCCAGGCTCGCGATATCAATTGCCATCATCTGGCTCGTGGACACCTCGGATGCAATACAAAGCCACTCATGATCAAGAGGCGCCCAGGTAGAGTAGGTACTTGTGTAGCCGAGTGGCGAGTGGTGTAGTCGTCCAGAGACATGGCCGCCAGCCTCTCGCAAGGCGGACCCCCCCTGCCCTGTATGGATCACGTCGCCAACTTGAGCCAGCGAAGAAAAAAAAAGCGATAAAAAACGAAATGCTCAAGGTATTTACTGTAGGTATTTAGTTTGTAATAGCCTCCATGTACGTGTATAACTATACACTGTCCATTTTGGTATAAATTGCCGATCAAGGCGTCGCTTGTGTACATGTGTTTCACACAGCAGCCATATGGCATGACCCCTATCCGGAGCGCTGTTGACGGCCTCCCGACGCACCTCTCAAGTCAACGAGCTAGGCGCGCCTGGTGTCGAGTATGGACAGGAGGTCGCTCTATACCACTGCACAGACCCAGCCCGGGATCCCCGGTTGCGCTTCACTGCTATCCGCCATTCCGTGACAATGCAGAATAGATTGGGTGATCAAGTACAGTAAGTCGTCTTATGGGATCTGAATCGTGCGCGCGCGCGCGCACGCCTAGGGGCTCCTTCCCCGTCTCGCTTTCCTCTCTCTTCGGTAGTCGCCATTGCGGAAAAGGCGAGAGCAAGACCGGGGGCTCTCTTTTTGGACGACGGGAGCGTTCATCCCCGCTGTCTCAACCCTCAAAGTGCTGTCCCACATTCCGGGTTGTCAGGTCGGGCATCCGATCCTGCGTCTTCTTGAGCCATGGACCGTCCTGGGACACGTGCTTCCCGTAGCGTATCCGGGCCAGCTTGCCAATGGCGTTGATGGCCCGCGAGTTGACCGTGAATTCGTTCCAGAACAGATGCTCCCCAGGCGTTTCGCAGACCGACGTGTTGGGGCCCAAGCCCGTCGGCTTTTTGGACGCCGAGGAGTCGTTGTTGGGAGACCAGGGCGTCACGCAAGGATCCTGCACGTTCTGGAAACCGACTTCAGTCGGCAGAGTTCCCAACCCCTTGCTGTCCTGGACCTGGAGATTTCGCAGCTGGCGGTCAACAATGACCCAGCGCAAGTATTTGGGCGCGTCGACGTTAATGGCCTCGCGCCTCGCCAGCTTGAGAGGAGCCGCTTTCTTTCCCACGCCAGAGGCGACAGGGTCCACGTCGGCTGCGCCCTGGCGAACGGGCGGATGGAAGGCGATCCAATCACTGATGGCGACATCAACCATCTTGTCCCACTGCTCCGTGAGCCAGGCCGCGTTGCGCATTTCTTCGGCCCGGGAATAGGGCATCGGGGGGTGGAAACGGGCCGTGGCGAATCCTGGGGTGAGCGAAGGGTCGAACACGCGGGGTATCATGATCCGGAATGGCTCGATTTGGGGTTCTGTGGACGCGGCCCCCCGAGTCGAGTCGGAAAATGCCACCGACTGGGGAGAACGTGCCTTCTGGCAGAGCATCTCGATTTGCGAAAACAGGTAGTTGACCTGCTGCTCCATCATTTCGTGCGCCAGTTTGCGAGGCATGGAAGAGAGCTTCCAAATGTCCCAGAAGCCAAAGTTGAAAACCCAGAGTGTCTCGCTGAACGGCACATTCGGCCGCGGGCTGGCGAGGAAAGCGTTCATTTGTTGCTGAAGATCAGGTAGTTCTGCGGGAACCGGGTGGTGGTCCAGCAGCCAGCGGTAGCCCTCGCCATTGCCCAATTCGTAGTCCGGGTGGTAAATGGTGCGGTTCAGAGCCACGTCGTACAGCGAGTTCGAAATCAGCGAGCCGCCATTCTCGCCCATGTGCGGCAAATACGAAAGGTGGGAACTGCAGCCAAGCTGGCGAGGAGGTTAGTAATATCCCGCGCCATGCTGTTCGAAGCAACTAACCTCTTTGCATAGCACCTCGGTCCACGAACTGTTCTGACTGCTCCCTTTCCCTGCCGCTTTCCCCAAGGTCGCAACGTCGCCTCCGCCAAATACAACTATCCGCATACCGCCGTCTCCTGATTTGTGCTCATAGCCGGCGCCTGGCCTCCATGAGAGTATGCGGGAGCCCGATCCATAGCCGTGGTCGGAAAGTCGGTTCGAGGCGAGATGGATCAGAGTCAAAAGTGCCACGATGCCGATGGCCATGTATGGCAGCAGCCGAAGACCTCTGCGTCCCGCCTTGGCTGTGAAGAACGAAACCAAGGCCTTCAGGCCCACGGTGTCGAGGAAATCGGCATGGTCTTCGGCGAAGAGGCCCCCTTTGGAAAGCATGCTGCAATCACGAGATGTGTCGAGCGGTTTAGCTCACAAGATGGTGGCACAATTTCTTGCGACAACCTCGGACCAAACCAGTTGGGACGAGAACCTATGGAGTTGGTGCCGAAATTCGTACTGAGGAACCCCCGTCGATAGTTATGTCATGGATTTATAGTGGTACAGCTCCGTGCGGCGCGAAAGCTGGTTCGGAGTCGGGCGGCCGTCGTACTCCGCAACACCAGGGGGGCCGTGCCGTGCCAGGGGGCGGCGGCGTTCTGGGCTGTCGGGAGCACCAAAAGACACAGAAAAGACAGAGAAAGCCGGCAAGGTGGGCGACGGGGGGGGGGGGGGGGGGGCGCGAAGGAGAGTGCGAGGTGGGAGAAGCTGGTTACCAATGCGAACGACGACGACAAAACAAGATGATATCTGGATACCGGAGCAGAGCGGATCACCAAGTCGCGACAAACGCAAAGCGTGGACTGTGGACGGGGGCGGGGGGGAGAGAGGGAGAGTTTGCGCAAGGCAAACCGAGTAAGGGGGCACGCGACCTAGCGGAAGGACTTAATGCTGGTGCTGACGGAAGACAAGGAGACAGGGACGTTTCAAGTGGGTACGACGGGGAAACGCATCTGCACATCCATCCAAGGCTGGGCAGGCAACAGGAGGATGGGATTCACTGCCTGGCTGCTTGGTACCAGGGATGCGGTGCAGGGAGGAGGAGTAGTAGGTACCTATTCATAGGCAGGCCCACGGGTAAGCGGCAGGGCGCTACGGGGGCTCGTGTTGGTGGCTGCTGGACGCGCGCCTGTGTGTCTATTTCCTTTGGCGGCCATCTGTGGTATCCATCCAGGCTTGATTCGGATAGACAGCGGGCGACTCGCAAGGTTCGAGGAGCGGGTGAGGGCGCGCGCGCGCGCGCGCAGGCTGTCTGTTGCTTTGGGGCAATACGGGCCGACGCCTCAAGCGTCGTCAGCTTGTGGGGAGATGGAAAGGCCGCCCCATCGTGCCCGTGTCGCTGTGGCGCCGCGGCTCTGCTCCGAAGCAGCGGCAGCTCCAGGATGCTGCAGCCCGCCAGGCCTGTCAGGGGGGGTTAAGTTTCCTCTCCCCCCGTATCCAGGCAAGCCCAGGTCCAGGTCCAGGGTGCCTCCGCATCCCGCCAGCAGGCCAACTGCTGGTGTCGAGACAAAAGAAACCCGGCGTCTGAGACGTCATTTCAACGTTCGGGAGCCCACCCAACAGATCGATCCTCCCACACGCCCGACGGGGACAAGGCTGCCGCACGAGAGCTGTGGGAAGAGGGCGGATGACGCCATGGTTCGCGGGTAACCGAGGCCGGCGAAATACCACGCATGCCCGCATTCCCTCCCTCTCGCCCTCTCTCGTTGGTGCGCGTATCCGGCGTACGGCCAGGCCCAACCGACGCTCCCGAGGAGGAATGAGGGTGCGAGGCACGGGATGGGCGCCGCACTTCAGCGAGCGTGGCGCGCCGCCCCGCGTGAAACGGCTCAGCCTTCGTCCACTGGCACGCCGCGTGTGACTGCCAAGCTGTCCATGCTAAATGAGGCATGAGATTGGCCCCCGGGCGCTTTTCGTGCACCGCGAGGACCCGTGCCGCAGGCGAGCAAACTGGCTGATGGATAGGTTGGGTGCCATGGTCGAGATCGGGGCCCTACTGGAAGCTAGCGAGGCTGGGAAGTCCTCGTTTCGGGGGCGCGACCGTCCGGCCGGCCGTTCATCCCACAAACCATCCAGACCTTCGGCAGGTGCGATGGATTGCCTCCATATTTCCCAAGTGGAGGCACAGGATCCATGAAAAGCCGCCCTGGCTGGCCATCCACCTCCATCTATCGATTTTCTGCGCGGGGCCAAGCATCCCTTCCAGCTCCGCGCGTCCATCCCTCCCCGTGCCAATGTTCTGTCTCCCGTCAAGGAGCCGCCTCGTCCAAGCGGCGGCTATGCAGTTGTGTTTGTCCCGTGGGTGAGCAGGCTGCCATGCGGCTGCAGTGTCCAACGACACGCACGGCCAACGCCCTCGAGCCGCGCTGCCCCGTCGTGCAGCAAACACGTCCGAGCCACGCACGAGGACCCTTGGGCAACAAGTTATGTACATGTGTATGTATATGCGCGCGCGGCAGTGTGGCTGGCGCGTCGGGATGGCCCGCCTCACATTGCCTGTGTGTTTTCTGCTGGAGGCTGCTGGGTTTCGGCGCGAGATGGAACGAGGCGCCGACCCCTGTTGAGCAGACAGGCCACCGGAGCGCTTGCTGGCTACTAAAAGGCCTCTTGGTTCGCGTTACATGGCGTGCAGCTCTACTGTCGATACCGGGCGCGATATGCGGGCGCCACGAGCCTCTCTCGCCTTGCAATGCATGGCACAGCAAAGACGTCCGTGGGGTCAAGAGCCCATCGGCGGGAGGGAGACGGCTTGCGGCTCCCGGGCATGGGTTGATATCAAACTTGGCATTGCTCCGCAGTTGGTCTCCAGCGGCATTTTTGGTGGTTCCAAGGCATCTTGTTTCCGAATATTGGCAAATCGCAAAGGGTATCGGCCTGCCATGGCCTCGCCCACCAAGCTTGAAAACTAGCCCCCCAAACCCGACCCCCAAAGCAGCCGATCGAAACAACCCCATTGGTTGCATTTTCGCGATCCCCGGGTCTTCAAGCCCTTCTTCACAGCCGCATGCCACTCCCCTTGGGAACTTATGACACACAGTGTTGCCAGCCCCCAGCGCAGGCCGCCTCTCCGCTGCCGTTTTCTCCCTCACGCCTCCAACCAGCTGCCAACCAGGCCGCACAGGCCGAAGCCGACAAAGAGGGGCGCCTGGGGGAAGCCGGGGCCGCCGAACTCGGGGTCGAGGCCCATGGTACCCGGGAAGAGGATGGCCACGAGGCCGCAGAGCCAGTAGATGGAGGAGACGAAGGCAGCCGCCCCCATGAACTCGCGGCGCAGCTTGGGCGTCGCCGCCCGCCGCCACGCGTAAAACAGCGTCGCGAGGCCCAGCACGACCGACAGGCTGATGGTCTGGGCATTGTGAAATCTAGAGCACGAGAGCGTGAGCAGGCAATGGGAAAGGTAGTGGCACGGCTAGGGAGCCAGAAGACCCGGGGAGTGGGGAGACAAGTGCCCTCCACTGTAGAAGTGCAGTACGGAAGAGGCCGAGCGGGCCGGACTCACTTGGCGTGCGGCGGCCAGCGCGGGTTCTTCTGGTGAGTGTGGCCCATGTCGGCGATGATGGCGCCGAAGAGCAGGCCGATGGCGTCGACGGTGATGAGGAGCTTCCCGAACATGGCGTCTCTCTTGCCTAAGCCCAACCCGCTCCGTACTCGAGCGTATGAGAAGGGGGAAATAGAGCGTGCTTAGCTTTCCCGAGGAGTGCAAGGCTGCCTGGCGCCAGTCCGCCCGATCCTCACGAGAGGGAGATGAGAAGACTAAGATGCAGTGGCGGTCGTGCAGTAGCCGTGTTCTCTTCCAAGGTACGGGAGGTGCTTGAGAGGTCGTCGAAAGTGCTGGGTGCGCTGCTTTTCGTCTCCCCCTCCCCCATGGAAGTGATGAAATGCGAGGAAAGGACGAAAGTGAGATCAGCTCGGATCAGCGGCCTCCCCCCCCCTTGTGCAACGGAACACCGTTTGGTGAAACCCCGCCCGGCTCCGAGACGCCCGCCCGCGCAGCTGTGCCTTTTGTGGCGGCCCGCGAGGAGGGGTTTGGCGTGGGCGTGGGAGAGGGAGAGATGACGAGATGCCGTCCCGCCCACGGCGCTTGTACGCTGCCGGCCTAGCCAGCACAAAAACCTCTGTGCTAGCCGCGGCGTACCCTGGCTGGAGTCTTAGACAGTTGCCGTCCTTCGAAGTCACGCGATGGGGGATCCCGTACGCACTGCTGGCGGAGGGACGTTGGCGCAAAGACGTTAGGTGCGGCTTTCTTGTTTACTCGCGCCCGTCGACGCTTCTTCGGGCTGGGGTCCAAGTCGCGTACAGGGGATGAGAAACATGTCCCGTCGGGTTCCATTGAAATCCCCGTGTAATCGTAGTTATACAGAGCGACGTAGCACGAAGAGCCACGCGCGTGAGATTAAGAGATAGGTTACATTAATCAGACGCCTTGGTCCACCGCCCGCCCTTTGCCTGTCCCTACAGCTTGGCCTTGCCCCAGGTGCGGCCTGTCTCGTCCTTGTAGGTGGCGAGCTGGTGGCGCTTGCTGTCGCCGGCGCCGGCGTTGAGCTGGACAATGCTGTCAAAGACGGTGGCGGAAGGCTTCTTGTTGCGATTGCCGCGCTCGGTGTAGTCGCGGGCGCCTTCGCCCACGTAGAGCTGGCGCGGGCGCCAGATCTTGACGCCGCCGGGCTGGAGCATCATCTGGCGCCAGTGGGCGAGCCAGCCGACGCAGCGCGGGACGGCGAAGAGCACGGGGTAGAAGTCGAGCGGGAAGCCCATGGCCTGGTAGATGAGGCCCGAGTAAAAGTCGACGTTGGGGTACAGGTTGCGCTTCCGCATGAACTCGCTCTTGCGCGCGTACTCGGCCAGCGCCAGCGCCGTGTCCAGCAGCTTGTTGCGCCCCGTCACCCGGAACACCTCGTCGGCCAGCTCCCGGATCGCCGTCGACCGCGGGTCCACGTTCTTGTACACGCGGTGCCCGAAGCCCACGAGCACGCGCTCGCGCTTCTCCACCTTCTCCATAAAGGCCGGCACGTTCTCGGGCGAGCCGATCTCGATGAGCATGCGGATCGCGCTCTCGCTGGCGCCGCCGTGCGAAGGGCCGTACAGGGCCGCGCAGCCGGCCGCGACCACGCTGTACGGGTCCACCAACGAGCTGCCCACCTGCAGGACCGTGGCCGTCGAGCAGTTGACTTCGTGGTCGGCGTGCAGGATGAAAAGGGCGTCGAGCGCCTTCTCCAGCACGGGGTGCGGCTGGTACTCGTAGCCCGACAGGTGGTCGAGCAGGTACAGGAAGTTGCCCGTGTAGGACAGCCCCTGCGCCGGGCGGTTGAAGGGGCGGCCCTGGCGCATACGGTACGAGGCGGCGGCCAGGGTGGGCGCCTTGCCGATGATGCGCAGGATCTGCTTGTCCAGCAGGTCCAGCGCCTCCATGTCGCCCGAGGCGGCGTTGGTGAAGAGCTTCTGGCCTGCGAGCGAGGGGTTCGCCTCGGGCGCAAAGGCGCCCAGGGTGGCAAAGGCCGACGACAGCATCGACATGGGGTGCGAGTCGTAGCGGAACGACTTGAACATGTTTTCAATGTCCGTGTGCACGTACGTGTGGCGCATGACCGAGTTCTGCCAGTTGTCATACTGCGACGTCGTGGGCAGCTCGCCGTAGATGAGCAGATAGGCGCTCTCGAGGAAGTTGCTCTTCTTCACCAGCTGCTGGATGGGGTAGCCCCGGTAGCGCAGGATGCCATCCTGGCCGTTGATGTACGAGATGCGGCTCTGGATCACGGCCGTGTTCATGTAGGCCGGGTCGAACATGCGGAGGCCCTGGTTGGTCTCGTCTTCGGGCCGGTCCTCCGCGGCCGCCGGGGCCTTGATCTGCTTGAAGTCGGTCGCCCGCACCGAGTTGTTCTCGATGGGCACCTCGTAGGTTTTGCCGGTTCGGTTGTCCACGACAGTCAGCGACTGGCGCGGCTCCTTGGGGACGGTGACCATGGCGAACGGGCGGGAACCGCAGTGCTGTCGAACCGATATGGATTACAGAGTACTAGTACAGGGTGGCAAAACTACAGGAAACGGTCCTGCTCACGATGATGGAACCCCCTCAGGCGCGGTCGGCTTTTGTACTGCAGCCAGATCGTTGCATGGAAAGCCGGTGGTGACATGTTGAGCGAGCTATTGGCAATGAAACGAGCTCGATACCTCGGCTCGGTCGGGTCCATTTTTGGCCGTTTCCGGCTTAGCTCGCCTTGCTTACCCGGAGCCCATGTGCTTTTGGCGGATCAAGCCCGGGATTTCCCCCACGGTTACAACCGCGTGTCGCGCTCGCTACGCGGCTAGACATGGTCCCGTGCCATCGCTGGGGCATATGCCGGCCAGGTCGACGTTTGGCGTGCGCCCGAGGGTGGAATGGTTCCCGATGCCGAAGGGTCGATTTCCGGGGTGATTGGCCACTGGGGCTCGCAAGGCGACGTGCATCAGGCAGATAGATGGAGGCAAAGCAGTGGAGGGCCACGATACAGGGGATGGGGTGCTTCCCCAGCCGGGTACACAGGCAAAGACGCATTCCTTTCTTCCCACACGGGCTTCCATCCACATTACCCACCGTGACCCGAGCCCACGGCCCCGTTAAAGGGGCAAGCGAAACTCGTCACCCCGCGACATCACGTTGTCGTATCTGCACGTGACGGCCGCGAATGAACACTTCATCGTGTATTCACAGAAGCAGATTGGTGTCGTAGTATCAGCTGCCTACGGTCGGTTGCGAAATAGGCATACCCCCCCCCCCTCCCCAAACTCTCCGAGGCCATATCGGCCACCTGGGTCAGTCCCCCGAGCACTCTCCTCCAAACCTGTCTGCCATCATTATGCCACAGCTTCGTGCTTTTTGTGCTCCGGTGCCGCCACTGGCGCAACGTCGGCCACCGTCTCATCGGTGTCCTTCAGGTCCTCCTCGAGAGACGTCGTGTCTTTGATCTTCATCACGATGACGGGGGCGGCGATGAGCAGAGCGCCGGCAAGAATGCCCCACTGGACAGAGGTCACGTTAGCAATCCCGTTTCCACGCCGCCACCAACACAAGGGGGTGGTTGCCTGTCAAACGTACGTTGATGGCGAACTCGGTCATAAACTCGGTCTCCCACGAGTCCAAGCGCCAAAAGATGGCAGCGCCCGCGGACTGGATGCCCTTGTAGTAGCCGGCCATGTTGGCGGCCTTCCGGCCCGAGTTGGAGAGAGCACCCATGTACCTAAAGCGTCGTCAGCAGGCGCTTCACCGGCAGAATGCGTTGGCCTCTTACCAGTAGATGGAGGTTTGCCAGACCGCATCGTAAAAGCCGTAGAAGATGTACAGGAACATGGGCCCAATGTACAGCTCACCCCCGGCCGTCCAGTCCAGCTTGTCCTCGATCGTCTTGGACACGGACCGCGGCGGCTGCTTCTTCTGCCACGCGTAGCCCCCACCCCAGACGACAAAGGTGAGAGCGAAGAGAACGGCGAAGGACGCCCGAGCGCGGGTGCTGCGGCGGACCTTGCTAAAGTCCAGCGCAAACCCGAAGATGACGGCGCCGAAGATCTGCGCCAGCCAGTACAACAAGCTGTTCAGCGCGCGGGTCCGGGGGTTGTAGGTCGCCCCGTTGAGTCCGTTCTGCTGGTACGTGTAGAAGATGTTGGAGGCGAAGAACATGGGGAAGAGAAGGACGATCCAGGGCGCGGCCAGCAGGGTCTCCCAGAGGCCCTTGAACTCGGACTGCCACGAGGGGTTCTTCATGAGAATGATGCGCGACCCGTCCTCCCGCTGGATCTTGTCGGCGTCGCACAGGAACAGGGCCAAGACGGCGCCCGCGAACATGAGGACGATGAAGGCAACGTAGGTGCCGTCCGTGACCGTATTGGAACCGTTGTTGATGTTCTGGCCCAGGGGGATCAGGCTGCCAATGACGGCTCCCAGATTGAAGATGATCCAGAACCAGCTGATGTAGCGGCCCTTGCTATCCTCGGGAGGGTAGGCCATCATGATGGCGCCCTGGCCGGCCCACAGCAGACCGGCGCAGACACCGAGGAAGGCGCCGGCGAAGATGACGAACCCGATGTTGTGCGTGTGAACGTAGCACAGGATACTGGCCGAGTAGATGCAGTAGCCGAGGCCGCCCAAGGACAGGGTTAGCCGGAGCCCCAGACGGTTGGCAAAGGTGCCCGAGAAGAAGCCCACGACGGCAAAGGTCGAGTAGAGGGCGACGTTGGCGTGATCTGCCACGGTGGGGTCCTCGAGGCCGGCGCCGCCGAGGCCGTTCAGCGCGTTGAACATGCCAGGGCACAGGAAGCAGACCAGCGACACCATGAGCAACTGCACCTTGGGCGAAGCGTACCAGAGTTCCACTTTGCCAACTTTGAACCCCTTGTGCATCCAGCCCGCCGGTCGCGCGATGGGCTCGCCGGCGACCGCGTGGACGGTCCCGGACTCGGTGGGCGGCTTCTCCGCCGCGGCTGAAGCGGCAGTCATATCGTACTTTTCGGCCATATTGCTTTACCGCGTGGGTGGCAGTGGGGTAGCAACCGCGCCGATGACTAGAAAACAGAGCGCGCCTAGTAACCCAGGCAGATTAATCGAGACGTGTGTTGGTAGGGGCAGTGCGTCGTGACTTGGAGCTAGAAGGCGTCGCGCCTGTGCTCCCTTAGACGCGGGCGATCTGGCGCAGACGGGTAGATTGCCCAAGCTATGAGAGCGGCGGCGGCTGGGAGCAGGCCCAGGTATCAATGGTGGGAGGGCTGAAAGCCAGCTTGGACCGTGTGTCACGGTGAGGGAGGTGCAGGTATAGCCGGGGAGACGGCGACGCGCAGGTGGGATGCTGGGTCTGGGACGAAGTCCAAGGGAGAGGAGGAAATCCGAGCCGTTATTTACGAGTGGACCGTGAGTGTCGCGAGGTCACATTGGAGGATGGACCTGACCGATAAGTGAGGTACTAGCCTAGTAGGGTACTTTCAAATCGGGATAGGAGAAGGCACGATAGGCACCCGGCCTTACAAGTGCCTAGTCAGTAGGCACGGCGGCTGGGGCTGGGGCTGGGGTTTGGACGGGCTGGACAGGGTAGCAATCAACTGGAGGCGACTCGGATACGATACGGCACCGGTTTGTACCGCGCCCGGGGGGGGGGGGGGGGGGAGGGGGGGGGGGGGGGGGGGGGGGGGGGGGGGGGGGGGGGGGGGGGGGGGGGGGGGGGGGGGGGGGGGGGGGGGGGGGGGGGGGGGGGGGGGGGGGGGGGCGGAGATAATGGCCCAAGGGGATGCAGGGAGCAGCCGTTCGTTTGCCGGGAGCGACACCCTACCGAGCCATCCCACCCCATGGCCGGGTCGCTTCGTTCTGCCGCTACGTAGCATGCCGTGTCACGAGCTGTGGTGTTGTCCGCGTTTTCTCTTCGACCGGCCATCCATGGGTTCCCATCCATCAGCACCGGCACACATGGCCTTCCGCCACCCAGCACCAGCACCAGCAACTTGGCCCCGCAGCTGCAGGCGAGTGGGAGAGGGACGCGGGCATGGAAGCCAACCAGATCGGCCACTTGTCCGTCAAAAGAACGTTGCACTGATCCCTCCCCCCAAGCGGGGCCGGGCCCTGCCTGGCCTGTATCCCTCTTCGTACTCGACGGCGCGAAAGGCGCCGTGCAGCCGCCGTGTGGCGGGCCTGGGTTTGATAGGCCAACTACGCCTCGGCCGTGCGCACACACGAGGAAACGGGGGGCGGGTGGTAAACAAGCAACTACCTGGACCCTGGGAGTTTGACCTGCATGGCTCCCTCTGCAGCCAACCTTGGCCTGCCTTCCCGGCCCGGTGCTCGTCGCATCCTCTCCAAGTTTGCCCAGCCGAGTCTGCGGTGCACAGGGGAGAGAGATTATCGGTAGCGGGGGGGCGGGAGAGAGAGAGAGAGAGAGAGAGAGAGGGGCGGCGCGTGCCACTGGCCATGTATCTCGCCTCCATGGCATGTAGGGATTCTGCAAGCCCGCCCTCGGAAGATAAGCCCGCTGGAAAGGAGCGCCTTCCAATGGGCGGAGGCGGGCCCGGCTTACGCACCGCCCCATTGGCCTCGCCCGCCCCGTCACGAGCGCGCGCACGCGGTCCAGGTCCGCCGCTGATAGACGGCCGGACAGCTGCCATTGGTTCGAGAAGCTGGGGAAGCAGGATGCATATGTCCGTTTAAGGAAGGAGAACGCAACCCAGGAGGTCCACGGGCGGGCGGGGGGGGGGGGGAAGGTCCCCGATTTTCTTCATCGGAAAGCACCATGCCTTTTTTTCCCACTCATATCTGCTAATGAGCAGACGCCGCCCATCAGGCTCTCATCCGGGCATCCATGTAACGTTGCCCACTCTGGCTATCAAAGTAACCAACGACGGATGGATGGGGCGGCGGCCAAGCTGGACGCGGGAAACCGTCGCAGGACTGGCCTTCCACACCGGCCGGGTACATATGCTGCCCATCCCGATGCATCGAGTCTGGTGTTTGCGGGCCGCAAATTACAGTAATAAGCAGCTACGGCACGGTTTTGTCGCGACCCAACACGCGACCACAGCGTAAGCACCTGCATGCCCAAGGAGGGGGGGGGTGTCTGTGGCTGCCCCTGCGATGCCGATGATATCGAGGCAACAAACGCACAAGAGGGCCGTGCGGGAAGAGCTCGCAGGCTTGCTGGGGGCCTAAAAGGTCCATTATTAGAAGCAAGCCGGCTTGCTCGTTAGTGAGCACCAAGCCTCAGGCCGGTCCGGTAGATTGAAAAGACGGGAGTGGCGAGGATGGGACAGGCTAACCACCCATGCCCATCGTGGCGCACCAGAGCCAGTGAGCGCCCCGTCCACCTCCCGGTATCTTTCGGCTCTTCCGCCGGCTCATTCCGCCCGCGATAGATTGCTGCCTCGCATGTCGTGTTGCAAAGCACCTCACATGCGCAGCCGCGGCTCCGCTCCCTGCGGTCACGGTATACGAGCTTCCAAATCGGTCCCCGGCCGGCCCGTTGCCGCCTTACAGGGCTAAGCGCATGCCCGGCAGCTACTGTGGCGTGTGTCGCGTGGCAAAGCAGCAAGTCGTATACTCCATGCGTCTCCATCCTTGTCTCGCCTCGGCCGGGTTGGGAGGCATTCATTGACCGACCTACGAAGTCGCCAAGCATGCAACTCGGCTATCCGATCCGCGCATCCCCAATTTACGGTAATATGAGACGCGTAGGTGGGAGAGTCCAACGCGGCCATGCATTATTGTCTACTCTGGTACATGAAGCCCTGTCTTGTGCACCCGTTTCCCGACCCTGGCGTGAGCCGCTCGCTGCACATCCCGGGTGGGGAACCTGAGAGAATGCAACCCCCCAAATTGACTGCAAAGAGCGTCCAGTCTGGCCTCTCAGGCATAATACTGTAGACTCATCCATCTCTTCTCTCGCAGTCCATTGCAATCAGCGAGCCTGTATCTGGTGGGCATATCCCACGCGTCTTCCGGAAATCTGTTTTGTCCTGTATCCGGGCGCTTTTGCTTCCCCCCGTCGCTTTTCCCCTTTTAACGCCTTCCAAGACTCAAAAGTCCCATCCGTAGCTGGGAGCCCGGGGTCTTCAACCAAGGCATGCTTGCTCAATCGCTCATGGCAAATCGCTGCAAAGACGGAGCTGGTATCCCGCTGTGTGCGCACCTGAAAAAAAACCTGACGCCTTGTCCTATCCCTCCTTGCGAATGCGCATAAATAGCAACGCAACAATCCAGTCGCGATCCGAAATCCAACATCATGACATGAAAGCGTGAAAGGTTTGGGTATCAATAGGTACGTGAGAAAAATGGTGACGAGTCGTTGTGGAGGGTGCTATCGTGCTACGGTGCGGTTGTGTTGCTGTGTGGTGGTGGTGGTGGTGTGTTGGTCATGTGTTGTAGTATGAGTGTGGTTGTCTATGTGGAGATGGCGAAAAAGAAGGAGCAGCAAGTGTCGCATCAATGTGCCCAACTACTAGATGGGTACTGCCGAGGTGCTGCTGTTGTTGTTATGGCCCCGATCTCGGGTCATCCAACTAAAGAGGTCGGCCTTTTGGCCACTGTGGCTGTTCGAGGGAAGTGCTTCCACCTGTGTACGCATGGGATTCTCCCTCGGCTCAAGCAACAGGCTCTTTCGGTAATAGCTGACTTGCATGCTGCCCTGGTCCGTCGATTCCTTGACTCGGATGATTTCGGCCTGGAGCCAGTCCTGCAGGTCGGTAACCTCGGTGAGGCGGTAGGGGATCTGGAATCGCTGGAGCTCTCCGATAATCTTGGCTGTCCGGCTGTGCTTGTCAAAGTTGACAACCGTCAGGCCCTGCTCCTCGCACCCAACGCCAGGCAATTGCTTGGTGGCGGGGTTGCCAATGTCGACAAAAGTCAGGTCGGTGAGGAACATGCCCAAGAAGGGCAGACAAGGGGGGACATGCTCTTGGAGGCGCGCTCGAAGCACCTTGTTGTTGTTAGAGGGCTCGACAATGGCCTGCAAGGACTGAAGCATCTCACGGCGCTTGGTACTGATGACGTCCCATGTCTTTCGCAGCCGGCTGATGATGGAACTGTTCAGGCTGCAGATGATGGACATCAGGCCATCATAGTTGTGGAGCTTGAAGCACTCGTGGGCAATCTTGATCCATTGTTTGATCGCGGCTGCTCTCTTCTTGACGTCGGGGTACTGCAGGATGGTTTCAGCAACAAGATTGGACACATCTGTCGTCAGGGCCGACATGGCCTTCACATTGGGCGAGTCCACTCCGCCTCTCTTCATCCACTGCGAGCCCAAGAGCTCCTCGGGCAAGATGGTGCAGAAGATGTTCATTTGCTTCAGCGTCAGCTGACGAGCTATCTCCAGCGGGTCGAAGTCGAGAACCGACGGGCAGGTGCCGCCAGCCTTCCAGTTGTTCAGAAGATTTTGCTGGCTTCGCGAAATGGTGGGATTGGGCACGGGCGTATCAGCGGCAATGTACTGTGCAATGGATGTGCTGGTCTTGCCCATAGAGGAGACGAGACGGGGTACGAGGGAACCATCCGTGGATGACACTCGGCCGGCCAGCTCGGCCAAACGCCTGCCGGCTGAGGGGAGAAGCGATCCCAGGGTGAACTCGGCAAAGTGACGGATGGTGGGCAAGGCGTCCCGGTCGGTGGTGTCACGCCAATGCGACTCCAGCCAACCCTTCATGACGTTGTAGACACGCAGGCGCACGGGGCTGGCCACTTGCGGGGTCTCGCCCACATATTCGAAGCGATCAATGAGTGCCTCGGCAAGCTCCGAGGGCGTGCAGAACAGGCGGAATGTCAGGTAGAAGGCCGACACGAAGACAGCGTCAGGGGTCGACTCGTGCGTCGTCAGGCGCTCGACCAATGCCGGCAAGGAACCCCCAGTGACCTGGCCCTCCTTGTTGTAGATCAACTCGTGGACGAACGTCTTCTCCATAAGGCGGGACTCGACCTCGTCAACTTCTTCAGCGGCACTGTTGCTTCCCGATGCGCTGAGCTCCGAGAGGGAAGGCTGTAGGCAGGGAACCAGGGCCTGGTCGGGTGTGGTGGCGCCCGTGGACGCCTGCGAGGCCATGCCGACCTCCGAGTCGCGACTGGCGAATGTGGTGCTGGTGCCGGCGCTTGAGGCGGTCGTGTCGGAACGGAACGAGCTTTGGTATTCACTGTCATGGGACTGGTCCGTGGTGGGGCTGTACGACTCCTCGGCGACCAGAGTCGTGGTGAGTTTAGGCAGCGGAGGCAGCAGCTGCCGGATGGAGGAAACCGACGAGGCCATGCTTGATGCATTGTCGTCGACGACAATGGATGGCGGCCGCGAGGGCGGGGGTGAGCAGGGTGCCGCGTCTTGCTTGTCCGCAGCTTGGGGGATTTGGGGCAGCGGCTTCTCCATCGAGACCTGGATGGGCCGGGCCGGAGAGGATGTCGCGGTTTTGGCCGGGCTGATGTTGCTGGGCTCGATGGCGTGGGTGTTGGGGGGGGTTTGCGGCCGGTGGTTCCGCATGGTGGGTGGGCTCGCCGCTGTCTGTTGCGTGCTTTCAAGCACGCTCAGGTCGATACCCAAACCCCCCTGGCCATCCTCAAATTCATAGTCGCCGATCCGTTCCAGCACCCATTTCGTCTTGGCCACGCATTCTCCGGCGGCCTTCACACAGCTCGTCGCCGCCAGCAGGAGACGGCCGTTGTCCTGCGCCACGATCACGTCGTCCGCATCCGGATCGGCGGTGCTCAGGATGTCCCGGGCCGAGTAGACAAAGTCTTGGATGCGGTCGAACATGGCCGCGCGGGCCTGATCCAGGGGCTGTAAGCCGGCTGGGTTTTGCCTGCAAACACTGTCAATGACGGCAAAGAGCTCGCCACCCGATGTCGCCGATTGCTTGATGGCCAGGGCCAACTCCTGGCGTGATTGCGACTGCAGGTGCAGCCGACCGATGAAGGACCCCAGGTACGACAGGAAGGTGTCATGGCTCGCGTTCAGGCGCTCCGATACGAGATTCTGTGGTTGGGACAGAGGGGAAGGGCCGACCATCGACACCCTGTGCGATATACACGTCGACAGGCGATTTGCCAGCCCCGGGTTGGCCTGCGACAGTCGGTTGCTGGCGCTCGAGTACACGGCTGACAAACGCCTGCTGGCTGCTGCGTTTACTTGTGCGCTCTCGCCTGTGCGCGACGGTACCAAACCGGCTGCTACCCCTTCCTCGGTACGGCGGTCGCCTGCGTCACCCTGCAAAGTCCCCTGCCCCTGCTCCTCCTCCAGCCCAGAAGTCTCTGCTGGCGGCGTTGGCGGCACGTACGACTCTTCGGCCACCGTGGCCATGATCGTCACGGCCGGAGGCGCCCGCTGCCGTCTGTCCTCCTCCAGAAAGTCGAGGAATCGGACTCCTTTCAACACGATTTTGAAGGCCCCGAGAATCATCTCGTCGATTACGTCGTTGATGCCGCCGCGTGGGTAGGCCGAAACTCGGAGCAGCTCTTGTAGCCGTTTGGCCGTCTTTACCAGCGCCGAGAGCTCCGAGAGAAGCGATTTACGCCCGCGCCTCAAGCCCTCGCTCCTGTGGATGGTTGTGGTTTCGCGAGTGAGGCAATTGGTTCGCTCCTGGACCATAGTTAGTCTCAATCCAAGCGCCAGGGGCTAGTTGCCCGAGTGGCTCCGGGGACATACCAGCAGGTAGCGCACCCCAGCAATGATACCCTTCATGAATTCTTGGTTCCCGAAGATATCGCAGTCATTGGTAGCGGTGCTTCGCAGCAGGTCCCAGAAGTTGAGCAGTGCTTGGAGCAAATTCCTCATCTCCTCCGGGTCGTACGCCTCGCAGTAGTTAGTTGGAAGCCAACCCCGGGCGCCGGTCAGCAACAAAGTGCCGTCTGCCCAGCCATTGGTGTGAATCGAATGCACCAACACCACGTCGCCCTCGGCCAGGGGCAGCGTGACGGTCGACTCGCCCACGACATAATCGGGCTGAAAGGGGTAAAAGGCGCGCAGGAAGTTGTGAAACACGGGGTGACGGACGCCCGTTTGGCCATCGAAGCCCTCGTCGTACTCGGTCGGGGTGGATGGAGGTGTCAGGTGGGCGTCCGAGTAGGGCTCTAGCGATGAGGTTTGTGAGGCTTCTTCGTGCGCAAGTGAGCTGTCGCTCGTCGAGCCAGACCGGCCCTTTTGGATGGCAAGAGGAGCCACTTGCAGGCTCGCCCGCGTGGAGTGGGGGTCATCCATTATGACTGACGGCGTGGTCGCCCGTGAAGAACCATGGGGTCGAGCTGGTGATGCGCCCTCGGGTATATGAGCCTTTGCAGCACGCTGCCGCAACCGTGGCAAAACCCTAGCTGCTCCAACCGGGGGAGAGCTCGACACCGATTGTTGTAAGCAAGGTTGCTCTCAGCTTGGCCCTGCAAGATGGCGTGTTAGCCGTCCGTTCCGTCGAACAAGTGCCGATGCGCGTTTGTTGACGTGGATGTGTAGAGGCAATGATGGAATGAAGGGAGACTAGCGATGTCGACATTGGGTACGGGGGAAACACCCGAGATTAGATATGTTCAGAAACGTGTAGTCTCTTGGGACTGGTGCCCGTCACTTCAATGTACCAGGGAAGGCCCCTGGCGCAGAGTTTCGGGTTCCAGTCTTATGACGAGCGCTGTGTCGAAACGCTTGATGCCAGAGGCTAGGCGACTAGGATCCTCGACACCCTGCCCGACCTTGTCTTACCGGAGCACGGGGAGAGAGTGTGGGCAGGCGGGTCGGAACTATCTGTGTGCATGGGGACTGTATGTATCTCACGTCTCCGCAGCAGCAGCATAGAACCCGCTTACTTACCAGGCGATTGAGTAACAGCAAAGTTCGGGGTCCCGGCGGAGGCCACGCTGAAAAAAAAATATCGAAACGACGGCTCAGCAGTTAAGCGCCCAATGGTGGATGGTGGCGGATCTGAAAAAAGGAGAACGGGTCCTCCCTTGACGGCGGCGCCCAGCGAAGCGAACTTAGTACCGGACCACTGGAGACTAGAGGTCGACGGAGCGGTACAGGTTCAGGCCGGATCTGGGTAAATCGGAGGGCGATAAGAAAGCGCGGTCGTGTGCCTCGTCCCGTGTACGTAGGGTGGAAGTGCTCAAATAACCACGGAGGCCCAGGCGGCGTAACGAAGAACGCTCCGGGCTCACTCGTCCTGGCGAGCTCGTCTCGCTCAGCAGCCCGCGGATATGCCGTCTCGTTGGAAGGATCGTGGGAGCCGTGGTGGATGCAGTAAATATACGCACGCGTGTTGGTAAAGGTAACGGGGACCGGCTGGGATGAACAGCCGGAGGGAAGGAGTGATGAGGGAAGGTGGTTGACACACGGACAACAACGAGACACACTGTCCGGAAGAGGGATGTGAATGATCACAAGAGAATGGGCCGGGCCCGGACTACGACGGCAACGGCACAGTCCGAACACAGCCAAGTCTGCAGCGGTAGGATTGAGGATGTGGTTATGGTGGTGGGACAACAACAGACCATGATGAATGACCTAGTACTGTGTGCATTAGGGAGGACAGAGAGAACGAAGGTGTGTGCGTGCGGGCGGGCGCCGTACAGAGGCAGTAATAAGAACTCGCCGTCTCATCGATGTTACCTCGCAGAGCCTGGGAGCCAGACCAGTCCGGAATGAGATGGGGTGTCTGGCTACTGCTACCCCGGACGTTGACCAGGGATGGGCAAGTCGAGGGAGTCGGATACCATCCAGAATGCCGGCGCTCTGTGGGCCGTGTGGTGGAGTGAGCGGCGAGGACCAATTCTTTTTGGTAGGATCGTCAACAGAACCACAACCCCTCCGGTCCAGGATTGGGGGCCCTGACAGCCAGGCCTGCCTAGCTTGTCCATCGTTGCAACTAAAGTCGTTGGAACGGCCGTTGGGATGCCCGGCTGAAGGCGCCTTGTCGCACACCCCCAGATCTCCGTCTCATTTTTCCCAGCGAGCCGAGAACGACGAAAGAGAAAAAGCCCCGAAGGACGGACGACATGGACCACGGCCCAGCACGACGCGATGACGATCACGAAAGCGGATAAAAACGACATACATAACAGTACACACCGGGGCGCGCCGGGTCCATTCACATGCACCCATGGAGGGCAAACGGGGTGTATGCGAATGGGCTCGAGTGCAACGACGGGGTCAGTGCCCCCAGCACGTGGTTAATAAAAACAAATGCACAACTGTTAGGCATAGCGTTCCGCATCGAGGGCGGAACAGGCCCTGGGAAAACGGTTGTAGGTACACCCAGCCTCGAGCCAGCCGCCTCCGGGTGGGCTACAACTTTCGGAGTACATCCGTACATACATGGTGCACCCATCCAACACGGGACCGGGGGGGGGGAGGCCCGCAGTTCAGTTCAAGGTGTAGCGACTCCACCCTCAGGGCGCTCTGAGGGTTCTTTCTCTCCCTCTCTCCATTTTCCCCTTCTCTCGAGCGATTGTGCCAGGCCCGGGCCGCACGGTAGGTGCTGCGTACACGAGTACAAGCCGTCTGTACCTAGGTATCTGCGTATATAAGCAAGCAGACACTTGATATCCGTAAAGTGTAGTACATTTAGCAGCACCCGATGTATATAGCACGGGAATATGAACATGGACAGGGGGGTCAGAATGGCCAGAGGCAGCGGCCCTCTTATTCACAGAGCCCCGGAGCGCGGCCGGTGGTGGCCGTCCCCCGCCCCTTCTTTGCTTTTGTCAGGGCTTGCCTCGGCAGCGTCGTTGACAGGTCGTCTAGGGGGACTAGCGGGGGGAGGGCATTTGATGCACGAGCCTCCCCGGCAGAAGAGGTCTGGGCGTGGCCATGGATGACCGGACGACAAGGAGAGGCAATGGCACAACGTACGACGCACGAAGAGAGAAGCGAAGCGTAAAGCGGGAAGCCAGCGCAGCCCGTCACCAGATGCACCTGCAGGAGTATCGATCTCCAGGCTGTCTTGCCCGTCTTGAACCCGGGCCATCTCCCGTATCTACCTCGCCACGGATCCATTCCCTCGTCGACGGGGCTCGTTTCCGGTGCAACTGCCTACCTGCGCGCTGACTGCAGCCGGTCAGTCCCGCGACGCGCTACTAGGGAATTTTGGGCCGGGCCTGTCTGGGAACGTGCATTAGCGAGCTTGCATGGGGATGCAATGCGAACGTGTGCCCTGCGCGCGTTTCGCACAGCGAGAGAAAAGGCGGCAGGCAAGCAGACAGGCAGTGCGGATGCGAGCCGCAGAGGGACCCAAGCGCCCACGGACGGACGGACTGGCTGCGCCAGGAACCGGGCAATCCAGGACTTGGACTAGGTACGTGGAACTGCGCTATCTCTGGGATCTCGTACCTACCGGGCCCCGACGGATGGGCGTTAAAGCGCCCGCCAAGACGGTAGGTACTCAACGGATGTACCTTAAAACGTCCATGGAAGACGAGGTGCCGAGCAGCCGGCCAGCGAAAAGGGAAGGGAAGGGAGAGCCGGGAGCGCATAGGCGGCGACGACTGCTCCCCCCCCCCCTGGAGTACAGCAGCTGCGCGATGGCTGCATGGCAAGGGGATAACCTTATTTTCAATGGAGGGAGCCTCCATGGGATGGGCGGATGAATGGTGGATGAATGGCATCTTCCATTCCTGGCCGTCGGGGGTCCGGCGGGCCTCCCAATGTTGGAGCGAACAAGCAGTATCCATTTCTTGGCACTCGCCGTCGTCGTCGTCGTCGTCGTCGTCGTAATTCCCTGGCCGTCGTGCCCGCCCTCGAATGTGCAAGGCCATTGGATCCCCTTGTGTATGTACCTAAGCCCGTTGCCCAAAAAGGCTCCCCCTCCCCCCACGCAGACATGGATGGGTCCTTGCTTGCCTACGACATGGGCGGAAAGAAGTACTATTGAGGTGGGTGACGGTATGGGATTGATTGGCCCCATCTATGTAAGCCATTTTAGCCTACGGCGCGTAGCTGCATGTTCCCTACAGAGAGCCGAGCCGATCAGAGTCGTCGGCTGGGCTCCTGCAACCAAGGCCACGGCTTCTGCTGCAGCTCACAGACAATGGATAGGCCACAAAGCCTATCTGTCGATCGAGTCGATAGACCGCTGTCGGTCTGGTCTGGTCGAGGCGGGCGGCATGCAAGAGACCGGCCGGGCATCGCGAGGTGGGCACACCCGCCATGCATGGGATGGTGAGCGCGATACAACCTGACGCCTGCCCGCTGCAATGTACTCCGCGTCCACTCCACGTTGACGCCACGCCGTGATGGAGTCACTGGGTGTGATGCCGAATTCTTCATGGGCGAGCCAGGCTTCCATCACTGCCAGGTCCTGCCGCTCGCCCGTGCTGTCGGCCCCTCCTGGCACCTACTCTGGAATACGATCTGCCTGTTGGGCTTGCCATGGGCCGGGGCCTCTCGTCCCCCCGAGCACCCCGAGGCAACCTCTGGAGAGTACCCTGAGACAGACCCGGGAGCTCTCAGCTATGGTAGAGATTGGCATCCATTGCCCCTTCGATCCGCAACCGGGTACTTTACGTAAAGCAAATCGACGCGCTCGTTGACACTTGCGCCCGTCGATCCTCCGTCGCCAGGGAACGCGCGCGGATTGCCGTGGGGGGAGCTGGACAAGGGGGAACTGTGGACTACAACGGCGCAGGTAGCTGATCGATCGGCAAGCACATACGCAACCCACCAACATCCAATGTCTTATGTATGCCCTCAGGGTTGTCGGACTGTCGAGCGTACATGGTGCGATTCGGGACCTATGGCTTGCATAGACACATGTACGGACAGGGCGGGAGAGCTTCCATTCTGCTTCCCCCACGGCACTGAGAAATTTCAAAAGCAGATTATGGAGAGATTACGAAGTCTTGTCGGCTGGTACGCTACTGGTGCAATGTCACCTCGGCTGCCTTCCCCGTCAGCCCAGCTAGCCATGACAGGTACCCCATCACAATTTATGGCCCAATTGGGCCGACGTCGACGCGCTGAACGGCAGCGCAGGCAGCGGGGATCCGAGAGAATACCACTGTACTTGGCCTTGGACGGGCTGGCAGGTATTCAAACGAGATTAGCAGCAGGCCCGCTTCAGACGACACCTCCCAATCGTCTTCTACATCACATCACATCCCCTGGCGTAGAACGTTCCCTTGCCGCCGTTCTACAGCTCCCTAGGTGTCCCCTGCCGCGATCCTGCAGCTCTTCAGGCTTTTACACCCCGATGGATATTCTACTATACGGCGCTGGGCTTCACCGGCGATTTCCATGACCGGACAGGCCCTAAGGCTCCCATCCAGCAGACGCACATTCGTCACTGGACACACAGGGTCCGGGCGGAGTTGCTACCCAAAATAGATGCCGGTTATGCCGCCATGGATGTACCAGGCCGATACCATGTACCTGCACTGCCATCTTCGCAACTGGGGTGGGTGTACATGGCAGTCAGAGGCTTTCCCCTTCCTACCTACTCCACGCTCGCCTCCCGTGCGTCTTGTATATCTGCTATAGTGATAGCAGGCGTCACCGTCGCCGTCGCCATCGCCAGCGCTCGCGCGTCCAAATCCATCGTGCGATGTCGCCAGCACGTGCTCGTTGACGGATAAGAAGGGACGGATCGGGCCCAACGTGAGTGCCGATCGTTTGCGGCGCAACCAATCCCGTGCCATCCCCCAAACCCAACCCAAGAGAATCCCCACGCATGCAGGCACGGCGCAACAAGGCCGTCCCTGCGACCTTCACCAGCGCCCTGTACATCGTCATTCCAGTCTCACCCCCTCCAGGCCAGCGGGCCCAGGCTTCTGGATCGCATCTTTCAGCTGGCTCTCGCCAATGACGTCCGGTGCCCGTGTCTGCCAACCCGAACAGGATTGCGACCGCCAGGTGGGCTGCCCGATCGGGGTTCTACAACGAGCTTCAAGGCATCTGGGCCGTCAATCTTTAGGTAAAGTATTGAGCTGCAGGAAACCGATAGACACATGTGTTTCCATGCCCAGCGGCCGATGGGCCGCCACTCGTGTGTATTATCGCCCATGCCGACTGGATGGATGTCCTCGTCACATCCAGAACACCTGGCAAATACGAGAACACATCCGATTCGAGTGGGCATCACCTGGTAACCATCGCGCGCCCAAGCAGCCCGGCCATGGTGGCTGCGTGACTGCGCAGCTCGTCGGATCTCGACCTCCTGCGTTGCTAGGCAGGAACGCGGCTTGCAGCGCAAACTGGCAGCGATTCCCTTGCCCCGATCTGATATCACATCACATGATGCAGCTCGGCATCAAGCGGGCCCGGCCTGGGACCCGACGGCTGCTATTCTGGTTGGAGACCACGCATTCCGGGCTTGAGGATGTCTCGAATGCTGCCGAAATAGGAAGGTGCTCGCTTCACTCAGGCGACAGCCACCGGCTGCTCATCGGCGCTGGGCCGACCGCCACCGTCTGAGTCGGTTCAGGAGCCAACAGACTGTGTATTCCCTTTCGCGCCTCGCCGTCCTGAAATCTCGCCAACGGGTATCAATCACTTGCCCCGCGTCTTGTTACAGTACAGCCTCCTTGCCTCACGACCCTGGCAGCTGGGTAGCTCGTCGCCCCTTGCGCTTTCTGACACGCTCGTAACGTCACCCGGCGCGGCGGTGCTGGCAAGTTACAGGGTCACTAATACCCGGCTGGCTGGTAGATGACGACTCCTCATGCCGTTTAATTTCCACTGAACCAGCCTTGAGCAAACACTTAGGCCAGACTAAGAGCTGTGGCCACGACCGGTGTTGATTTTCGGATCCCAATTGGCGCCGTCTATCCTAGGGCCTCGGAGGCTGTAATGACTAGTATACGAAAGGGGTGCAGAGGGCAAACCAATCTATTCGCCGGCCAGCAAAAACGGCCAGGCTGCGGGATCCGGATTTACGGATCGATCCTCCGTACCAACTTTCCCAGCCGCGCGTTTCCCGTGTCCTTGAACCTGGAGAGGTCCTTCGTGTTCTGTACCCAAGATAAGGCATTTTTTGTTTTGTTGGTCCTAGCCCGGACCCTTGCGCCTATTCAGTTTAGGTGAGCCGCTCGATTGATACCAGGGCCCGTCGCCCAAAGGCACCCAACGGAACGCCGACGGGTCTCTATTCGGCGGCCCATATCGTGTCCTCCCCGCCCGTGACGGTCGGGTTCCGCACCGGCGCTTATTTTATGGACTGTCCAGACCGTAATTGGTATCAGTGTGTCAATTGGGAGTGTGTACGCGCAGATAGTTTGATGCCTCCTGACTCTGTCGCCTCAGAAGTACCTCTTCATGCTCACGCCGCGCTCCCCCACTGACCCCATTATCGCAAGACCGGAGGAACTACAAGGTACAGATGACAAACCTGTCTCGGTTGCCGGTCATCGGCACTCCCAAACCTTCAACGGCAGAAGAAAGTTTTTTTTCTCGCCCCCCCCCCCCCCCTCCTTCCGGCCTTGCTACCCCTAGTTCCGCTGTCCCGCTCCGAGTGACCGGCACGGCAATTCGCCAGCGAGCCGCTTGTCATACAGAACACAAAGTGGGTACCTGGGCCTCTAGACCAGTCCGAGCGACGACGTCTGCTGGGTTTAACCAAGTCACGCACCAGCACAATAGACTGGGCACACCGCGTCGCTCGTCCGTTGTTCAGTGCAAGGACTACGAATCTTATGCCAACCGGACGCGCTTCCGTCTGCCGGAGGCTCGGCACGGCCGTCACCGGCCGGTCCGGCCATGGGCGGGCAGGTATAGCGCACGCGACTATGTCCAATTGAGTTTTGTCTTCAGTTGGTTTGGCCTGCGTCGGCCCACCACGCCCACTCGGGGACGCCTTGGAAGGGGCATAGCGTCGAAGCTTCCGCGCCGTCATCAAGGCACTTCGTGGTCGGACCTCAAGCAATTATTTGACAACAGCTTGGTCATGTCTGCTTCTCGGCCGGGCAGAGGTTCTCCAGCCGAAGCCCTGCGGCCCTACGACTGTCCCCCCCCCCCCCCCCCCGGGGCCACCTTCTATTGGACGTGCACTAGCTTGATGATAGCGCGGCCTTGGGGCTCACAGCCGCGCCTAGCTTCGCAAGCTCCACCACGAGGTGCTACCGGATAGCTACCTACGAGCACCCGACACAGCAGGGCGTGAAATCATTTCCCTGGGCATTCGTCCGGTCCGTGGGTTGAGGGTCCATAAACCCCCCGGGAGAGGACCACTTTACTACCTGTTGGCTTAGTAGACCGGCGTTGAGGCTGGCGCGTACATAGTGCTGGCTATCGGCGGCAACTTAGTTTCAGGGTCGCGATCGGCACAGGGGTCCATCACTTTGGGGCTGGTCCTGACAAGCATTGGGCGGGGGACGGCCCCAAGGCGAGGGCGCGCCGGGCTATCTTTAGGGCCCCTCCGGTGCTTCTCTTAGGGGTGAGTTTCGAAGGCAAGGAAGGGTGCCTTCGTTCGCAGGGCCGAGAAGGCCTCCGGGTCCGGGTTCGAGTGCCTGCGCCACCGCAAACGAGCCGATCGAAATGATACCTTTGGCCATCTGGACCTTTCTGGAAGATCGGTTGGGGTGAGGATAGGAGGATCAAAAAGCCCACGCGCACGCACGCACGCACGCACAGGCTGCTGTCCGACAGGCAAGCACCTGATCACTTGGTTCAGCATGGAGAAGCACGGCCCCTATCCCCCAAGTGACGCGACAGGATCGGCTACTTCGAGACACGCCCGCCCCGGTCCGAGAGAGGACGAGGGGGTCTCTTCCTCCAAGCAAGCAAAGCGAACAAGCGGGCAGGCAAAAGGCTGGTGTGGGCGGTGCTACGGAAATCGCCCGACGTTAGGCTGGATGGGACGAGACGAGGACGATGATCTTCATGGGGCGGGACATTGGTCACAGGAGAAAACCAAGGAAACAGAGAAAAACTAAGAGGTCACTTAAGCTTAGATCTTAGCGGCTGGTCTAGTTGACTGGCGACAAAGCGGCAAGCCACCCGCCTCCCCCCTTCCTCCGTTTGCGCTCTCTTCTCCACCTCCCGTCTTTCCGTCCCCCTGTCTTATACTGGCGTTCATGCACGGCGGGGATGGGGAGAATAGACGAGTCCTCCTTTTCCCGGGTCGCCGACTCGCCCAAGAGGCCCAGCGCCGCGCTGGACGAGTCCCGTGCAGGCCCCCTATGGGCTCAACTACCGCATGGGTTGCCTAGTTGCCTACTTGCCACCGTCCCCGGACTTGGCTCATCCCTTCCTCCCCCTGTCTCCAGCTGAAACGCGGGGCCTGCGGCAGACACCCGCCCGGCCGGGTTAGCCAGCCAGCGTAAGTGTCTCACGACAGACGCGATCGGAGCCGGGGATCTCAGGAAGTGGGTATGTGGGTATGGTTGAGGACATCGTCTCCCCCCTCCGCCCCCCTTCTCTACCTCTCTCCTTCTCCTTTTCCTGCCTCTCCTCGTGCCTGTCGTCCCCCCCCTTCTCCCCCTAAAGAGAGCCGGTCGCGGTAACGTGTTGCTGCCCTGCCCGGCGACAAAGCATGGCTCGTGTTCGAGCTGGCTTATGGCGCTCATCGTGAGCCCCCATGGGCACGATTGGGGAGGGGGGGGGGGTCTTCCCACTCTGGGCCGCAAACCCTGCAGGAGGCAAAGCTGGAGAGTGACACTGGGACTGGGCGGCTCCTCTGCCGCCCTCGGTTCTCTGCCGCTGCTGTGGCTGCAACTAGGCCCGCAAGGGCTCGCACATCCGGCTGGGGGAACCTACCGACGGCGGGCAGACCGCGTGCACATGCACCTGTCTTTGTCTCACGTTTGGACGTCATCTCGGAACAGAATGCCGGCGTTTTCCGTGCCGGAATGCGGTACTTATGATTGAACCCGGCTCGGGTTTTTGTTCGGTCTGGAGGTGTCGGGACTAAGCTTGGCTAGAGTAAGGACAGGTATCTAAGTATAGAACTGCAGAGACACCCAACACAACACACACCGCCGCCGCCTACCGAGGCGCGTAGACAAACGCCAATTGGTCAATCTCGTCCCCGTCCTGGCCCGCAAAGCCGGCAATCTGCCAGCCTTCCGGAGCCAGGGAGTCCCGGCAGTCCGGGGTGGTCTGGCCGGCCTCGAGCGTGCGCCCCTTGCTGGTGGTGGCCTTGATGTAGAAGACGCGCGTGCGCCGGTCCTTCTGACCCTGGCAGAGGCGCGCGCCGGTCCAGTACTCATCGCCGGCCAGCTCCAGCGAGGAGGTCTTGCCACCGGTGCCGCCGTGCACCATGCTGGTGCCGTCGGCCAGCAGGAGGCCGAGCCCGTCGACGCGGTCGGCGCCGCGGAAGGTGATGGTGGCGGCCTTGGGGCGGGCGAGGGCGGCCAGCGTGGGCACGTCGCTGAACCAGGTGCCGTGCGGGCCGCCCCAGAAGTTGGACTGGCGCAGCTTGGTGCCGGCGGCCCAGGTGAAGTTGACGGTGATGGGGTTGTGGTCCGACAGCAGGTCGCCGTTGTCCTGGAGGAAGCGCGTGCTCTCGTAGTTCCAGTAGACGGCGCGCAGGTCGACGAGCGGGCTGCCGCGGTAGAAGACCTTGTCAACTGTCTCGCACGTGTTGTCGGTGCTCGGGTTCTGGCAGAGCGTCTCGGCCGTCGGCTCGACGCCGCCCCGTTGCAGCTCCACCCACGTGTCCGTCATGCCATTCTGCTGCCGGAAAATGGGGATGCCGTCGCGCGTCCGGCTGTATCGGCTGTTGGTGTCGCCGAACAGCACCACGGCGTTGCCCTCGCTGTTCTTCTTGATGTAGTCCGACACCTGCTTCAGGTTGGCCGCGCGCGCCCGGAGGTCGTCCTCCTCGGTGCCCGCGTCCGTGTGCAGATTGTAAAAGTCGGCGTAGACGCCCTCGTCAACCTGAACCCGCACTAAACCGAGCGTGTCAGCGCAACCGCCATCATCCTGGATCGCATATGGCAAAGGGGGGGGGGGTCCGAAAAGTGTGAGGAGAAGGTTGAGGCACCCCTGTACGGCCAGCGGGGCGCCCAGGCAAGCCAACAGGGTGGGGCTGACGGGATGAAACGTACTGAAAGTGAAGCCCTTGGGCGTCAGGCAATCGGCTCCGGACGCATTGGAGCAAGTGTCCCACTTGACACGCTCAAAGTTGATCCAGTCGAAGTTGGCGAGGGTGTTCAAACCGCTGCCGAACGGGACGCCGCCCGAGGTGGCCGTGCGGTAGGGGTGGTTGTCGGTCTCGTAGATGTAGGCGTGGAAGTTGAAGTCCTCCTGGACATGGATGACGTCGTAGTTGTAGGCGGCGAACTTGGAGCCCATGTTGCGCGAGTTGGCCGTCTTGTCGCCCGGCACGTCGTTGCCGTTCAGGATCTCGGGCAGGCCCGCCACGTTCATGGTCAGGACGTTGAAGTCACCGCTTGTGGCCGCCAGTGCCGCGCGGCCTAAGAGGGCGGCCGACGCGGCCACGGTGTTCATGGTGCACTTCATGGCGCTGGCTGGACTCGGGCTGGACTGGGAGAGCGGGCTCGACTCGGCTTGGCTACCGCTGGACCTAGGACCGTGACAGTGCCGAACACACAGAAGCCTCGTCCCTCAGACACGCCCGGCGGCGGTCCTTTTGTAGAGCGTCTGCTCTTCTCCGTACGCATCGCCTGCCCCTCTTGGAGCCGCTCCCGTCACGAGTCGCTCTCCGCAATACCGGTTGTAGTGGCTGCAGGCCCGGTTCTATTCGGCGGTGTGTGCCGTAAAGGGGGGTTTCCGCCGTGGGCGGCGGCGGCCACAGTACGGGGCGATGTAACTGTCGGCCGGCGCACAGCACGTTGCCTGGCCCGCGGCTGGCCTCATGGTCAGGGTGATCGTCATCATTGGTCCCCTCCACAGCCTGCCGTTCTGCATCTCGCTTCGAGCCGTCGGGCTGCCAACTCGGGCGGCGCATAACCACGCATTTCCCAAGAGCCAGGAGAAGCAGCTCCCACGCCCCCCTCCATCAAATAGGGTGTGCCACGTGTGGACGAACCACATCGCCAGGCACGTCTTCCTGCATACTCGCGCCCGGAGACCGCGCCTGTATCTGGCATTTGGTCAACATCGGGGTCGCATGCAGCCCCAGCACGCACTGCCTGGCGGGAAAGGCTTCTCTTCGCACCTGCCTACCCGGGTCAGGCGTTCCAGGCTCCGTCTAGTATCCGCTTTGCGAAAGACGGGCACGAGTCAGTCGAGTTCACGAACAACCAATGAAGTGAACGCAACTGCCGGATTCGGACACGTCCAAAATGCAAGCCAGCCAGTCAGTCGCGAGGCTCCTACCAAAAACGGGCGACTGCCACCGACCCCGCCAAACGCCTTCGTTATAGATCCACCGTGTTCAATTTCTTGTGATTCCATATCATCCCCCTCCCCCCCCCCTCGACGTCAGCGATCCGTGGAGCAAGTAATTTCCATTCTGCCCGGCACGTGGGTGCATCACTGCCGTAAGCGCCCAGGCAGTCGGGTCGGGCCCGCACGAAGGAGATCGAACGAAATGAAGCCTGCAATGCTCGACTGGGCATCGTCTCGGCGAGCGACTGGATGTGCGGGGGACGGCATTGGGAATGCTGCAGGGTAGAGATCGAGATGAACGACGATGACGACGGGCCCGTCCTCACCGGAACTCACTCGCCAATCCACCCAACTTCCTTTTCACAGCCATCGTCGCCTGCTGGCCCGACGTTCTGCGGGAGATGCTCGTCGAACCCCATCTATCTGCGAACCTGCTGCCCCCAATGGGCGGATGGATGCCACCCTCTTCCCCCACTCGGCAGTGGCAGCGTTCCCTCGACACCCCTGCACGGCTGCCCAACACTCCCCATGGCAAATACTGCCAGCTCACTTCTGCTCGCTCGTGCAGGCAGAGAAGGGCTTGACACCGGCGCAAGCAACCGTGGACTTCCACGAATAGGCGGGTTCTTCCCGGCCTGGTACATACGAGTATGTATGACGCCCTCGGCTAGGGATAGCCCACTCAGCTTTACTGGCCTCGCGCAGTTGCCGAGCGGCTTATCCTTGCCGACAAGACAAGCCCCATCCTGACTTTTCGATAGTTGCTGCGCAGGAACCCGCATGTTCGTGGGGTATGGGGGTGCAATTTCATCACTGGGAAATAGGCTGGGGTACCGTATATGCCAGGTCGGGCCGTCAGACGTTGAGAGTTTCAGGCTGCCGCCGATTTGCTCGCCACGTGCAAGCTCCCTGCTCCTGCCCCGAGCAGCCGAAGCACAGATGCTGGCATCAAGGTGCTTCCTCAACTCGGATCCCGGACGGTTCGCGCAGTGACAATTGCAGGCATGAGCCCCGATGTTGAGCTTGACCGCAAGGGCCACCCTCTCAGCCGCAATACGAGGTCCCGGATGGACCAAAGCCGCGGTGCGACATTTGTAAGGCTCGACTATAAGCCAGGCTACACGTTTCTGTCTAGATGATACCGGTACGCAGCAGGCAGGCTCCTGGTCGGGCGATCACGAGTGCGCAAGCTACCTAGACAACCACAGCCCACATTGACGGCCTGAGCGGGCGAGACAGCCTGGTGGTGATTGAAGGAGTCTTCGACAGCCCCCGCACAGCTGTGGGCACAGTCTTAACGTGGGGGTGTATAAGCGAACGCATCATTGCCTCGGCACTTTTCACGGCGCATCAGCAACAACTGGTTGGGGACCCAAACGCTTCCGGCGTCCCAGTCCGATATGTGTGTGTATCTGGGGTTGGCTTTGCTTTGTCGCATGAAACAGCCATAGGACCTACTCCTAAGTTTCTATTGCCTTTTGGCGGCTGTAAAGGCGGGGAGGACCACCATGGCGACTTGAGCAGCGTGGCCACGATCTGACACGAGCAGAGCACCCATTGGTGCGGCCGGATCTAAGGCACGCGAAAACACGGCCTAAGGAACATTCGCCTCGGACACCAGACCAATGTGCGTCCGAACGGTGCGCCCAAACAAAGTATCCAGTTCTACCCCGTCATGACCATCTCAATGTTCAGCTGAACAACGGCTGCGGAAGCGCGCAAGGGCCAAAGCGGTCCGAGCCCTCGTCCCTTTCCCATGGCCCGAAGAAGAGTGCCATTGCATGTTCGGTGAGATCTTGCCTCCGTGCATGACCTTGGCTTGCATTAGGACGTACCGCAACCGGCACGAGCATAGTGCTCGCAGACGGAAGACTCTCAGCCCCGGAGGGGTTTCAGGACGCCCTCATTGGCGTGTCAGCGCATAGAAAGCACATTGGAGAACCGCTTGTCGCCTTGGAGCTTTCTGGACTGGGCGCCACAACGCCATCTTGGCATGAGCGCCGGGGGGGGGGGGGGGGGGGGGGGGGGGGGTGGCCGAGGGCCCCCTGGCTAGGTAATTGATCAACCCGCCGGCTTTAGGAGGACCTATCGCCCTATCTCATGGCCTCTTTCGACTCGTTCGTCCGTACGTGCGCATGGACCGAGCCCCAGACTTTACAGTTTTTCTACTACTAGTCCGACTACCGAGTTCCGTCGGGTCCCACCAGTATCAGTCATCCTGTACCAGGCCCACCGGGCCGCTGTCAACGGTAGTTTTCGCGCGAACTGCCAGTCAACGCCGGTGCCGCTTTGGTCGCCATGCTACAGTAGCGGTCTTGTGTATGCTTGTTCCTGTGGTCCACCAGTCGCCGGCCCATCTGTCTGGAAATCCCATAGGTCCCGCACGCCTTCCAAGGCACCCGGGTATGGGCCTCGTCAACCCAGCTGGGATAAGAGCTATCGGGACATCGAACTGTCAGGTGGCTCGGTGACATATCGGGGGTCACGACAAGACAACCCAATCGGATGGGTTTGTCAAGAGGGGCCGGGCATGGGGGGAGTGTTTAATTGAAATAACCGGCAGGGGCTACTCGACGCATGCCAGCGGAATTGTTTGGTATACCGTTTGCCGCCCTGCTGCTTGTTTCGAGACGTGCTCGGACCCTTGGGAGGCACAAGCAATGCTATGGAAGTCGAGCGACGGTGACAGCCCCTGGCGAGGTACCATGCCGACCCCACGTCGTGCATATTTTAGATCTAGACCACGATGCAATTGTGCCCGAGAGTCTCGCCGTCGCTACACTATTGGCGCAGAGCAGGCAATACGGGAGCAAAGCCACATACGGTGTACCTCGTATGGTATACTAGTAAGTGATATGTCACAGGGGAGCGGCGCTTCATGGTAAGCATATACGAACCCCACTCATGGAGACGACGAGGCCGATACCATCACACTATGTACGCGCTTGACTTTAACACCGAGCTCACAATTGACGTTCTGGCCCAGATACATATGTACATATATGCATAGGATCCATAGGCATGGCGTTGTTTCGCCAACAGGACTCCGGGGGTCATCGTACAGGGGAGGGGATGGCAACACATCCGAGGCAGGGATGGCTTCTCAGGGCTAGACGTAATAATTTAAGGGCATGTTGGCTTGTTCAGCCAGGGTTGCCGGTAGTAGACGCCGTATCTCGAGCACTCAACCGTTGTGTACACGGCACGAACCTCTTCCTCGCGGTATGGCTATGAGCAAATCTAGCAAGCCAACCATGTCTCCCAGTTCCGGGTAACTTTTTCGTACTATGGGTATCGAGGTGCTTCCGTCAGCCCTAGTTCGCCAGCCTCTCACTATGATACACTCAGAAGACTCGTATCTTGTAAGGGTGTCCTCGACTTTGCTTTCAGAATGGGGCTTCGTAGACGGGCCTGGGGATAATGCGGACGGGCCGCATCCGACACGCTATTGCTGTAGACACGAGTCTACAGAATAGCATGTTATGCATATAGGAGGGCGGGGTTGACGTTACTAACTTGGCGGGCCAATTGCCACGGACTACCATGGAATTTGTATTTACCGCGTATCGCCCGAGCGGTTTGCAGAACTGGTTCGGCATCCAACACACAGACACGGAGACGAGGCATCTCTGAACTCATCGCTGAATATGCGGTTACAGCCGAGGCGATTTGAGGTTTGCTAAGGAACTATTTGGTTCAAGTCACCATATTCGAATACGTAGTCTAGGCTGTGGCCCCGGAGCCTGCAAGCTCTCGGGGCTTTCAGAACCATTCGCGGCTCTCTCTCCCCCCCCCCCCCATTGCCAGGGTACCATCTTGCCACACAGATCCCACGGTATTCCCTCTCAACTCTATACAGGGGGTGAGCTACACCATCAGTGCCTCGATCGCTGGCCACCAGCGGTGCTGGGCTTGCGCGCGCCGTCACGAACTATCAACGACCGTGGTGCTGCCGCTACCACTGCCGCCGCTGGGTCTAGATATGCAGCCTCTTGCGCTGACCAACTTCTCGTGTCCATCCTAATGTCCATTCTTGTTGATAGATTCAACACGCATTTTGGCCTGGTTAGCTGCTTGGTACGCTGTGAAGAGTGTTGTGCGGCAAACCGGGAAGTGTTGGTGTTGACGTGCGAAGGAGAACGGAAACAGAAAACTCTGGCACGCCTTTTTATAGGTATTTATAGAGTTAGGCACTGCCCAAACTGTCACCCAGGACACGATCTTGGATTAACCTGTGTGCATTTCAGTTTGTCGGTGGTGAGGGCATGGTTGCATCCTGGGTGTATCGTCGCGACATTGATTGATACTCGCCTCGCCACTACAAAAAACGACAGCTCCTTCGCGATAGCCGGATATGTGAAACAAGGAGTAGAAAAAAGAGGCCCCTGAAAAGGACACGCCAAAGCCTTTCCAATGTTCAAAATGTAGCGACCTATGACGGACGTTGAGAAATAAAGTAACTGCCAAAAAGAAAAGTTAACAACCTAGCATCTCTTGGTTTCGATCCAAGGACCTCCGGGTTATGAGCCCGGCGCGCTTCCGCTGCGCCAAGATGCTTTGTTTGGTCGTCGACGTGTTTGTTGAAGGAGCGGTGACTTATTGTTGATTGTATCTGAGAAACTTATGGGTCGGCAGTGACGGTTCACGATGACTCACTCGTTGCCGTCTCTGGTGTCGCTGAACGTAAGCAATGATCTCTATGGCTGACACCCTTTCGCTCTTCACCTCCCTCTTATCGGCTCCCTGGTGTATTCCAGGTGGTATTGACGTGCTACGTCCAGGCAAGAACCGGGGACAATGAACAAGAGCTTCTTCACCACAGGGACATAACCGAAAGGGTAGCCTAGGCAGGGTCCAAAAGACAAGTATCCAATGCAAGGCGAAGGGGGCGCTGTCACCGGCAGAGTGGCCTAACTCGCCATATCCATAATGCTTGCCCTTGGACGATAAAGCCAAGTTCTCAACCCCAGCCAACAAGCCCCCCAAAAGGAGAACGACGCCCAAACGAGCAGTTTGTTTCAAATAATCCCATTGCTATTGATATAAATAGTTTGGTCCGGTACACAGCTATGTAGGATGCAGGCAGAGGGCGCACCCCAACAAGCCTGCCGTCACCGCGTCCAGCCCTTTGGGTATTCGCTTCGAATCGCGCACCAAAAGCACGACGTGCCAACCAAGTGAATTCAGAGATACGGCTTGCAAGAATTCCAGGACGAAATGAGATTTAGCTAGAGATACGAGAACCATGCATGTCCAAAAGCTGATGCAAACAAAACACAGGCCAATGCTGAGGCCCAAAAGTTCAACACTGCCCAATATCAAGCGAGGTAGCGGGAAGGGAACGACTTTTCTTTGAGCAATATATCCTGTCACTATAATAATATCATATAAAACATTACTCAAGATATAAATTAAAGCAACGAAGGCTCCCTGTATCAACTTAATTGGTTCTTACAGGCGCAAAGGCACTTCACACCACCAGGAGCCCACAAAGCTCGAGAAGCGGAGAGCAAAAGAATTGAGCCGTGGCAACGGAAAGGACAGCAAGACCTTCGGAGGATTCATTTGCAAGAAACGGTAAGATTTGTTCGAATATTGATTGCATTCGAGGGGAACTACGTATAGTGCGTTTCATTCCCCAGGTTCGGGGGCATTATCGCGGAGAAGACGCGCCAGACCAAACATGTTTCGAAGCAGTAGGTCATGGCTGACACTTTGGGTTGATTATGGTAGACCTTCAGAAGCTACATCAGGAAGATAACTTTTGGTTACAGAGTTAAGCGATACGCTTCGACAGAGGTCATACAAGCCACTGACAAGTGGCCGACCCAGGTGACAGACTGTCCTCGCGAAACCCAGCATCCCGATGGAGAGAATTGTCAAACTGAAAGAATTACCGATAGGGGACACACCATGTGACCTTTCCATGTTCTCTGGGGGCTTTAGACTATCAACTAGCTGTGCCCGATCCTCAACCACTCTTGAAAATTCAAGTCGGCAAAGTTGCTATTGATATTAACAGAAGCGCGCCTTTACTCATTACCAACCAGGCTTCCATTTCCGTTACAAATAGAAGCTAATAGCAATACACCCAATTTAATTACTGGATGCAGAGCAGTTTCAAGACACTTCAGTATCGCACATGCTCGGATGACTGGAGGCCTCTTCGTCTAACACGGCGGGCATCACGCCAATTTAGCCCCGGGCTCCCGTACAGTCTAACATCGTATAACGACATCAATGCCATCGTTATACACACTGGATTCCCGCCCTGAGGACAGCGTGTTATACGCTCTTCTATTCTTGCGTGTGGTCTGGCGTAGGTCACGGGCACAACGCACACCTGCTTGTGGCTTATCCTTAGAATAGGGCCCTGCTCACTGCCTGAGGCGCGGAACCAAGAAAGGAAACTAATAACTCGGCAGCGTCCACGGCGATGGGCTCACAGCCTCCAGGGTAGCAGCCTGGTGGGTTGGACTAGGTCGCTAGAAGGCTAACTCCCGGGACGGACACAGACGATGGATACTTTTTAGGACGACCGGACCCCACGGCCTTCCCGTTTTCTGCAAGCTCGGCGTTAGGAAGCGGTTGGAAGGACGGATAGGACCCACGCGCAATGGCCAGAACAAGACGACCGACACGTAATTCGCCAGTGGCTTGTTGCGGCCAGACCAACTTGGCCCCCTAAATCAGGGTCTATTAGTATAATATCGGTCGGGCATGACGTGGCATAGACAGTCGGGAGACTCAGATACGAGCCCTGGGGATCCCGGTTCATAACTGCAGTTGGTAAGGTTGGGAGGACAGAGTGAGGCTACAGGGCAAACACGTGCGCAGGACGCGGCTGACGTAACAGCGGCCGTGGCGAGATGGTCCAATATTTCCATGGCATCGTTTCAAGGACCACTGGGGAGGGCGGGGAGAGAGGGCAAAAGAAGGAAAAGGTAATTAATGACACACGGCGAGGTAGCATTATTGTTAGTGCCTCGTGCAGAGCGGGTGAGGTAGCGGTTGTGGCTGCAGCGGTTCCAAAGTGTAAGGACCGCGCGCCCGACACGGACCTGGATACTGGGCTGGGGCGGCAAAGGCGGGATCCCATGCCACCCATGATGAAGAGGTGCATCCTGGCCAGGGCCGTTGTTTCAATCTTGGTTAGCTTGAACGGGGCCCAATTACCGGGCTGGATCGTACCGTTGGGTGCCGCTGGATGGCATCGTGAAGGCGTACGCAGGAGGGGTTCCTCGCCGGGGAGGGTTCATGCCGTCGCCGATGCGGAAAGCTGCAGGATTGGCAGGCTGGCGAGGTTGCTGGCGTTGCTTGCGACCGTTTCGCCCGGGTGCCAGGGGCGGGACTGACTTGCGCATGTGTTTCTAAGCGGCCTTCGGCTATCGTCGCAAGCTCGAATCGCATGGATCCATTGTCCACAGCTGCGCGCCCGTGACACGCCCGTACCCAAATGCCCAGCGCCTTGTCAAGGCCAGCTTTCTCCCGCCCCGTGAGGGCGCTGCTGTTCCTGGAGCCGCTTGGGGGGGCCATGCAGGGAGAGATGAGATGGGATGGGATGACCGAATTCCAGGAAACAGCAGCGAATTACTTCCTGGGTAGGTAGGTCGGTAGGCACTTGACTTCCGTGTCATGTCGTGCCAATGCTGCTGCTGACGGGGGCACACGGGCCACGGTACAGTCCGTCTTGGTGACTTCCGTACCTAGAGCCAAAGTATTCCTTCCAGCATGCATGTCCGTGCTCTTCTGCAGGCGGGCGCGCGTTCCTTGGGCACCCGAACGGACGGGGAACCCTGGGCCAAAAGTATGCTGTAGCCCGGAAAGCCTGCCAACTAACGGGAGAAGAAAAAAAGCTGGTAGCTGCCGTGCTTACAAGTCATGGGAGAGAGAGAGCTCAGCACCACCATCGGCACCAAGCTGGCAGCATCCATGATGGGGATCGATTGATTAGCCGGGTTGGAACTTTTCCACCCTCAGATCTCAGGGTCCTTTTTCCCTTTCATCCCAACTTTTTGCCTGATCCAGCCTGTTATACTCCCCGCCCCTCCCGACAGTTAACTAATTACCTACCCAACCCCATCCATCTCCTTCTCTTCTCAGACGCCCTTCAGTCCCGGCCCGCGCCTGCGACGCGATCGCATACACAGCCTGGCTCTCGCGCTCGCCTTCTCCCACGCCCGTGATGCGCCGCTACCGGGTTGCATCCTGGACGACGCGCTCGCTGTAATAGACGCCGCGCGCGTCGCGCTTTTCTGCTTCTAACCCCCGCCCCCCCCCCCTTCTGCTTCGTCTTCGTTCTCGTCGCCGTTGCGCAGCCCGGCCCGTCTGCCTGCTCGCAGACAAGCACCCGTGCCGTGGGGCAAAGGCAGTCGTGATACTGTCCTCGACCAACACCACCGCCACATTCCAGCCCGCCCCGTGACGTTCGCCTGTTGAGCGTGTAGGCGCAATTTGACTCAGTACCCGAGGGGCCGCCACAGCCCACAATCCCGCATACCAGCGGCCATCATGCTGTCACACTTGCGCTTCCACCGACGCGGCCCGTCCAATCCCACCTCGCCCACTCCCGAGAACAGCTCGTGTCAGGACTCGCCCTCGTTACAACTGCCTCAGCTGGTTCCTGAGGAGAGCAGCAACCCCGCCTCCGAGATTAGGCCGCGGTCCGACGCTGCGATCTCCCCTACTCTCGCTCATGGACAGCCGGCCGACCAGCCGCAACAGCCCTTGTACTCCCCTCCGCCGCCGCCGCCTCAGCAGCCGCCGCCGCCGCCGCCGCCATCTCAGCAAGGCCCCCCGAGTCTACCACCCATCGCTCGCGTAACCGAATCCGACGACGCCGAGGTCCCAGATGCGAGGAAGCCAGACGAGCCCCGGGCTCCGGCGCGATCACCCTATACCGAGCAGACGGGCTTCCTCGGCGGGCTGGCCTTGCAGAACTACCGCCGCGAGCAGGAAGCTGCTTCTACCTCGCCAAATCCCTCAGGCCAGTCTGCTAGCTATACTTTGGACCACTGGACGTCGTACAGACCAAGCCTAAGCCCGGCGGTTACCAGTCCTGCGCCCAAGCCTCCGGCGAGGACGAACACTTCCTTTGTATCCCCAACCGACCTTCACCATGCCAGTACCACGGGAAAGCGACAGGTCGGCACCAGGATGCCCTCCGAGGCGGCGCCCGCCCCGGCCCATACTGCGCCACCAGAACCCACCAAGGGCAAGAAAGGCCTCCCGTTCCTGAAGAACCCAATGTCAAGTTTACTCATGAGGAGGAAGACCAACCAGCAGGTCCCTGACTTGCAGTTACCTCTGCGAAATTCGTATGAGCCCATCCGGGGTACCAAAATCCATGATTTCAGCGCTCCGCGTCCGAAGCGCCTGGTGTCCAGCACCAACGTGAGCCCCGTGGTCCCAGAGAAACCACCGCAGGAAACCCAGTCGCCCTCCAAAGAGGATAAAATACCCGCGCCAGCAGCAGCAGCAGCAGCAGCAGCAGCAGGCCCCCCGCCAACCCTCCAGGATGAGAAAGAACCTTCCATACGGACGTCTTCCTCAACGTATTCACACTCGGTATCAGTGGATGACGGTTCTATTAAAGCGAAGGCATCGTCTGATGGCCTATCGAGTACCAACTCTCGGAGAGTAACCCTCATGGACAACCCGATCCGCCGGCAGGACTCTATTGCTTCATCCATTTCAACGATGGACCCTCGGACCCACAGGCCGGACTCTGTTCCCTCGCCCATCTCTACGCTGTCGAGGAACACGTCGGCCCTTTCAAACAAGGACGTTCTTTCGGCCCTCCCCAAGCACATGAAGAGCACTTCCTCCCGGTTCAGTTTTGACATGATTGGAGCCGCCAGGGCGGAGAAACTGCTGGAAGAGAAGCACCGCCAGCGGCAGCAAGAGACGGAGCCTGGACCCCCGAGTCATCGGGATTCACGTTTTGACGACTTCGACGATGACCCGTTTGCGTATGACGACATGGACTTTGACGACGGCCTGGAAGAGAAGATCCCAGGTGTCAATGCCGACTACGAAGAAGAAGACTTTTGTGAGCAGTTCGAGGCAGGGGTTTATGACGCCCAAGAGGAGCTGGATCCCGACAACGACCAGGAGAATTTCGCGGGTTTTGTGTTCCAACGGTCTAACCCTGCCTCCGGAGTGGCAAGCCCCCTAGATGTGGCACCTTTGGTGACTCCCCGGGATGCCGAGGGCAACGTCATTGGCTATGCGACGACGCAGGACGCCCAGCCTTCACCACTGTCCATTATGCAGCCAAGCACGCCGTGGTCACCTGTTTCGCCGGCCAAGGACAGCCCTACCGGGTTGGGCATCCAGGGTCTCAACGCCGCTATTGACGCTATGGCTGATGCCACTGTCGGAGGCACAGCCGGTATCACGGCTGAAGCCCCCGGACAAATCCCGACGACCCTACCACAGGATAGCGCTAGGCCGCCGCCCCTGAACCAGGATGACGAGCTTTACTTCGGTGGCCTGGGCCATGAGTTTGAGGGGGAGGGAGATGGCTCGGCGTTTGACGAATCGATCTTCGACCTTGACGACACGGATCAGTATGGTCGGCCCATTCCCGGCATGTTCGCCAGCGCTCTTGCACAAAGAACAGTAGCAGATGGACCAGCCAAACGGGAGTCGGATGACGTGACGTCGCGGGTTTCAGCTGCCTCGGCCGTTACACAGTCGACGGCGCACACCTCGCTCAGCGTCGGGCCAAACCAGCCCCAGTCGGCGCCAGAGGAGCACGACGACAAAGGCGAGGGCAAGGCCTCGCCAAAGGACGCCGCCGAGGCATTTGCAGAGTCTGGTCCCTCGGGAGAGGGCAGTATGGCGGTATACCAAGCGGCGCTCGCAGCAGCTGCGCACAAGGCGGCGGCTTCGGGCAAATTTCGCCGGGACTCGGATCCTCCACCGCCGGCCGACGTGACCATCACATCCCCGACCACGTCTGGCGGATCGGACCACAGCAACCCCATCATTGACTCATTCGATGATTACGAGGTGGATGACGGGTTTGGGTTTGATGATGGATATGGTGATGGGTTTTCCAACGGCCTCGATGATTATGAACTGGATGACGACGCCATCATTGCCGAGGCGAATGCCAGTGCGCTGGCCAACGACTACGATGGCTGGTATGGGCAGGAGTTCGGCTTCTTTGCGACGCCGACGCAATCGCAAAGCCAACGCTCGTCTCTTAACGACCCCAGCCTTTCCTACGGCGGATTCTTTGGGGGCAACGGCGTGACACGCTCCAAGTCGGGCCACCTGGTGTCTCGCGAGCCCAACCTGACGCCCATTACTGAACGGTCCGAGTACTCTAACCGTAACTCGCTCATGAGTCTCATGTCACCCAGCGGACTTGGGCGGGACATGTCATCGCTGCAGAGCCCGGGCCTTGCGCAGTTGGCTATGATGGCCGACGACGATAACATGTCGCTATCCGCCTTGATGAAGTTGCGATCGCGGGCGTGGGGCGGTTCGCAGGCCTCTCTCGTCAGCTCCCGCGAAGGCTCGCCCAGCGACCGAAACGACGGAAGCAATCCCTGGAGCCCCGATGGGCGGGACCAGGGCGGCGCAGGCGGGCGCCAGAATTCGGGCTTTTCTATTTTCTCCCCAGACTCGAGGACAGGTAGTATGTCAGGCAGTCCGACGCTCACCATGTCGATGCCCCCCATTTCCAACCAGGCATTGGTGCCCGGTCCGGGTGGTAGCGCACAAGGGGAGCCCGGGGTACTGCCTCTACCGCAATCGACCTTTGCGACGGCAACGCCCCCAAAGACTTTCCCACCTGTCATGGAGGATGACGAGGCGGATACGGAAACGGTCAAGACGGCCAGCCCCGCAGCGCCGACACGACGACACCACATCATCGATGCGATGATACCACAGGTGGGCGTGCCATCGCAGAAATGTCCGGACATGGGCCACGGGCACAAAAGCAGTGCGGATTCGGTATCGTATAGCAAGGATGAAGATGGCAACGACACGCACTAGGTTTTGGAGCGACGTGGTACGGCCGACGCGGGCGAGATTGAACTAGAACGAGAAGTGGTGGAGAAGGGCAGGATCTAGGGGATTTGCTCGCGGTTTGGGCCCTGTCTTGTGGCCTTGGAAAAGGGGGCAGTCGACAGTTTGAGCGACGGAGTGAAGCTCGGCCGTCTCGGAAAGACGTAATGGAGATGGAGAGACATATATACCCATCTTTGCCACAAGGTACAGAACTTTAGCGATGGTGTTGGTTGGGATGCTCGTACATAGAGGAACCGGCATACGTGCACGCGTGTATATAATACAGGATTGGAACAGACAGGCGCCTATCGCTGGCTTCTTTTGCATTGGGTTGAGGAGGGAGGGGTCATTTGAGGAGCCAAAGTAAGACAGATAGCACCCTTTTATCTTACACTCTAATAGTTAGTCAGTTGCAACGCCACCTTGACACGCCTGCCTCGAAATGAAATCAAGATCCGCCTCCAGCGACTGTCTCTCGTCTGGCGCCGGGGCTTGACCAGGCAGTACGATGGGTAAGACGGATGGCATGTCGGCAAGATTATCGCTCCCACCCAGACAAAAACCAGCCAATCCCATACACCACGTTGTTCCCGGAGGTCAGGCCAGGCTCGATACAGGGCCGACAAAGAAGCAACCCGCGCTGAACAAAGATGAGTCAGTATAGGGGCCCAAGCGATGGGCCCGTTAGTTCGTGTACTCGTATATCACGGCACAGCCCGTCTCTCCCTGCCCGCCCCCTCCTCCTCCAACGTTTGTTCGGAGCGTCACATGCTAACCAATTCCTTATTCTCGATGACTTGTAGGACGATTCCCTGCGGGTTCGGGTCGGCGTCGGGCAGTGGTCCTGTTCCAAGCATTGTAGCAACGCTGCTCAACCACAGATATGATCGTTACGTCGCTTGCCTGTTTTGATGGGCAACCGTAGACCCGTTCCAGGGCGAGATACCCAACATCTACCTTCCTTTCACGCGGGCTTGGACGCCTGCTGGGCTGGAAAGTTGGGTTGGGGAAGTACTTAGCTACTTAAGCAAGTCCATCGGGGACTGCCTGGATACGGACAACGCCTCGATTCGTTCTCCACCCTGGGCTTAGGACGCGAGGCCGGTGGTGTATGCCATCTCCCTTCCAAAATCTGACCCAACCTGCACTTGCCCCCCCCCCCCCCCCCCCCCCCGTGTGAGCCACGAAGTCACGAAGTACGATATTTCTCCAAGTGGAATGCACATGATGGGGTTGGAACGGAGGGGGCTGCAATGATACACGCAGCCATGGATGTACATTTTAGAACAGGCGCAGCGCAGGTTGCGTAGTATGCTCATCAGCTATATAATGTCTGATACAACTGCATTTCGTCACATACGACCATAGCTTCCAGAAAACTCGGGATCCCGTCCGCTCTCCCATAGATAAGCTGGAAAGCGCCGAATTAGTACTAGGGTCGGTGACGACCTGGGAATCCTCGGTGTTGTATGTTTTGCCTTTTTGGGCCCTGGATACCTTCACGGAAAGCGCGTTTGGATGTTCTGGTCAGATATCTCCTTCAGATATCGTCAATAGGAAAGTCTTTTTTTTCTCCTTCACAAAAGCAAATCTGTTCCTAAAGAAGAATCATATCCTACTTTAGAAAGACCACGGTGGAGTTGAATGTCCTAGCCGATAGACATGAGTATGTCCCCGAAGTCGGCAACTGCTGGGATGCCGGCTCCTTCACATACCTAATGCATGAACCCAGTCGGGGCAAGATCTCATACGGATGGGCCTATAACCTGGGGGCCCAATCCCACCAGGTAGTCCGGCAGGCACCGAATGAAGTTGCTCAGGTAATTACTCACATTAGGTTGTGCAACGAGGGTTCTCCGGTAATGAATCGCCGCAAGAGCTGCTCGATCATTCGCCCACATCCCCGCCCGGCTCCCCCTTGACTCCTGGTCCCAGTAAAGTGTATACAAGATACCCTTCGGCCCAAGTCCTTTTTCAAACCTTTCTCATCCTTCGCCAAGTCACCGTCAATTTGCAGATACCGACCTTGATTTGTTACCTGGGTTGGGACCCAGTACCCACCCAAGATACCAGGACAGCGTGACTCCAATCAAGAACCTCATGCTTGCCTAGATGGTCCTGCTGGTGGTGCTTTCGACTCTGGGTTCACGGTGCACCGTACAACGGGACTGCCCCCCATCCCCTATGCGAAACGTTTGCGGTTGTATCGATGCCAACCAAGCCTGTCATGTACCACGAGCACCATGGGAATGACGGCCCGACCACGAGCCACCTGGACCCAGATGGATCTTGTGGCAGGTGGAAGAGCTGGATTGAATCCCGAGGCATCACGTTTGGGTCCGATCCATAAGGGCCTCTTCCCTCTCGCTTACCATAGCTACATCGGGAAGTTCTCATCGCCGACGTGAAGATACTCAGGCACGTGCTTGGAGTGGGCGCAGGAGCTCCCCCACCGCTCCCGAGATCAAATACGGCCTCACGTTGGAAACCAGCGGGGGCTATGGTGAGAGCTACGCCACGTCAACGGGCCACTCTTGGTGGTTCGATCCCCAAGCGGGAGAATGCGGATGCTTCACGTTTGTTCCGGTTCGGAAGACCACCTGGCCTGCACCGCAGCGTCTCGCTGGGAACCCTGGCTGGCTCTTGGAGCGGCACGCTCTCCGGAGGGTGAGAACAGTTCCTAAACCGCCGATGGAGATGCTTCTTGGTCGCCAATACCGGAAACCACTGCGCTGGGCAGGTTTAGCACGCGAACGGCGTGCCCGGTGGAACAGTTGGGTTTGTTCGGACAGACCGCTTGACAGGGCGACCTCTCGGCCCGGAGTTCCAGGATCCCATCTACAGCGGTATGCCCAGTTCGCCCCTGCGTCGGTCGCCCTTCGGGGCCAATCTCTACTGGCACCCGGATGTCAAAGCTTAAAAGTGATGGGGCAGAACCCGACATCCCTCTCGATCGAGGCCACCTGGCTGCTTTGCCGCAAAGCTGGGTCCAGGACACATGCCCGACCGGTGTCATAGCCGAGACGATCGACAGCCACCAGGTGTCCTGCGCAGTCAAGGGAAAGGGGTTCGCCGATGCGCAGTGGGGAGCGGACGGGGGCGAGTTTGAACCCGGAGATGACAGGATGCGGGATTCTACAGGTTTGGAAGCCCCAATGGACACCGGATAATGGCACCTACCACCGGATAGAGGCAAGAGATGTCCTCCTTTGCCCGCTCCGCGAGGCGGTCCTGAAGCAAGGGCAGACATGGATGTGAAATACCGGCTGTTCCTCCCCCTGTCGGCCACGTGCAATCGTGCTGAAGAGGAGACATGGAATGGGCCTGTCTGTGTTACTGATATAGATGAGCACCCACACCCCGTGCGTGTCGGCCTCGGGTCGTCTCCCCAGCCGGGCTGCTCAGCGGCTGTACGCGGGATCTCACCCACAAGGTGAAGAAGCACGATTTGCAGACTCCACGCCCCGCGGACGGCGGTCCAAGGAGCGCAGGCCCAGGGACGTCGCTTCTCACCAATGTCTCGCCTTTTGTGCATTGATGTCGATTCTGTCTCATCATCCGGGCTTCTCTCTGCACATAGCCCGGAGGCGTCAGGAGGCGGAGGGAACCCCCCCCCCCCCCCCCCCCCCCTTTCCAGGCCTCACAACCAAAGCCCGTGGTTGTCGGGCAACCCAAGCACGAGACCGGCTGCAAGAGAAGACTCTTCCCTACCTCGGAAACGCATACCCGTGCGAATCCTGGGTCTTTTCCCCTCCCATCCCCCAATGGCCCCCGCCGCCGCAGGGCGCCTGCGTCAGCAGCACGCCGAGGAAAGGCAGCCAGCACCAGCACCGGCCGCCGGTGGCCGCGGGCGACGAGGGCCAGGGCCGCCGCGCGTCGCCGGACCCGAGCATCTCGGGTGCTTACATGGCCACGTTCCCGCTGCACGAGGCGGCGGCCGGCCCAGCACCGTCGACGAGGCGAGGGAGGCTTCTTGAGAGGGGGCTTCCCCCCCGTTCTCTCGGGAGAGGCCGACGGGGTCGTCTTGATCGCGCCGCCGCTCGGGGGAGGGGCCCAGGCACCCGAGGGGATAGGGGAAAGCATGTGCCTGCCCCCTTCCTAGTTTCAAGGCCGCAGTCCATGGCATTCGCTTTGGGGTGTTTTCCCTCATGCTCGATTGGCAGACGCAGGGTCACACGGCTTCACCCCGGGGGGGGGGGGGGGGGGGGGGGGGCCCGTCCATTGGAAAACCAGCAGCGTGAAGGGGTCGACGGTGTTTAGGAGAGTCTGTTACGTTTGACTCGTCGTTCTTGCAGCCACGATAGTCCTTACCGAGCCCGCTACCATGGTGCATTCATTCCTCAGGCCTACTTACCCTCACTAGATGGCCGTCTCCCATGTGGTCGACCCTGTAGCTTCTACGAAACCATTGCCCGCCCAGGAGTGGCTTGCCCCCATCATACTCGCCTCCATTATCACCTATTCAGATTGGTGCTGGCCGGGAGACATGGCATGTCTCACGAGCAGAGTCCATTCCTGCCGGTACCCGCTGGCTCGAAGCTCCACGCTCAAGACCACACTTCGTATGAGGAAGGGATGGGCGGACGAGAGACGAGAATCAAACGCCGGGCGGGGAGCTATTCTCCACGCCATCCAAACTACACGGCCGGCAGGTAGCACCCCCTCCCGCCCTCTTCATCCCTCCATTTTCCAATGCTATGGTTCGAGCACGCATTCTCGGGCATGGCGACATCCGCGCCCACAGAGTCCTCCCTTCTGGTTGCGGCTGAGTCCTCCCCCTTACGCCATTCCCGAACGCCATGGCCTCTCCTCGGAGTGACTGGTCACAGAGAGTTGCCCTTGGCATGGAAGCTCCCCTTGCCGATCCACGCGCGAGAGGGACAAGGGTTAGCAGAGCTGGCCAGGCATGTCGTCCGACGACGGACTCGCCGTGGCATCACGAGAGCAGCCCCCTTCAGCACGCCCACATGACCTGAACGGTCGATCTTTGGGCATTCACGACGAGACAAGGTGGGAGAGGGGAAAAAAAAAAAGCCGGGCTCGACTAACGAGTAGTACGTCGGACTAGTGAGCAGTAAAGACCGTGGCAACGGTAGATAGCTGGAACTACTTGTTCGGGGGGGCGCTGTCCGTTCGCCCGCCGCCGCCGTCAGGTTCTGTCCCCGCCCCAAGCGTGCCTCTAAGCGGCAACAAGCGTCCGCGGCCTGTTTCCGGCCTGGGCCATAAGAGGGACGAAACGTCGGGGCGGACGCATGACTGCGAGGGCGAAGCCCTCCGTCACCGCCCAGCAACAGCCTTCTGCCCCAGGCGAGCCGCCATCGGAGCTTCTGCCGGTGGCCGGCGCTGCAAGGCGCCAACGTTGGGCTTGAGGGAGAGAAGAAGCACGACGAGGAGGAGGGGGGCGCCCAATGAAGCAAAAGTCCATCCACAACCCCCCTCTAGCCCACCGCCGCTCGCCCAGCCACGTGGGGAGGGAGGGCACTGCTTGCTGTCATGCGCTGGACCGGAGTCGTGCGGGCGTGCGTGTTGGCCCCGGCACCCCGACCTCGCGAGCCCAATAGTTTGGCCCTGGGCAGCGATCCCGTGGTGTATCGCCGCCCAAAGCCCAGGCAGGCAGTGAGCGGTCGACGACAGGCGTCTAGAGGCCAGGCACCCAAGAGGGGGCGACTTCGCGCGGGAGCCGTGCCCGTCGCGACGGCGGCGATAAAGGACGCTGGGCAGAGAGCCGGGCCAGGCAGGCCGGGGAAGGGGTGGGGGGGGTTCAGTCAGCCGACCGAGTCAACCGCGCGGGCACGAAAGCATGGAGAGGCCGACGGCATGGATGTGGCGGGCAGCACGCGTGCTCGCGCGCGCGCGCGTGCGCATGCGACAAGCACGAACGGGGGAGGGCCCGCTTCCCTCACGACATAGAGCTTCTTCGCTGGCGCACGAGCGAGGCCAGAAGAGGCACCAAGATGGTTAGAAAAGGCTCGTGCTCCATTGCGTCGTCCGCCGCATGACTGGCCCCTTCTTGTGTTGGTGACTCGAGCCGTAGACCGCCCCTTTGCGCATCCACACGGCTGAGTTGACAGCCGGGCCTAGCGAGCGAATTGGAAGAGCGCCTCGAGCTGCTCTTTTTTTTTCCTCACCTGCCCTTCTCTTCCGTCTGCCTCGCGAATAGGGCCGGCGCACGCGAGGCGCGGGCAAAGTGTGGGAACCCCCCGCCGGTCCTTGCCATGCTGGCAAAAGCTGGCTGGCTCGCAAGCTAGCCGCAGGGCGTCGAGCCCCAAAAGGCCAAGCGAGGGAGCGCGAGCGAGCGAGAGAAGCTCGTGGGAAGCTTGTCCCCCGCCATTCCGGAGCCGTCGGTTGGTGGTGAGCTTGTTGGCATATGGGAGAAACGAGGACTAACCGGTGCTCTCACCGGCCCCCCCCCCTCTTGGCGGCAAATGCCCTGCAATACTACGCGCCTCGTCTGCGCGCTGCGCATACAGGCTTACGGCCCGGCCGGGGGCCATATACTTGGACTCCCCCCAAAGTCCATAAGGTGGCCTGCCTTATTCCTGGGGGTGTTGCATCTCAACGGTTTGGGGCGGCCACGTCGTCGACGGCGGCGGCCGGGCCATGGCTTTGCCCGTCCCCGGCATCCCTGGAAAGCACGAGATATGGCCCGATGCCAGCCCACGCCGCCGTGGGAGGCAAAAGCTGACTGCACGCCAAGCCCCGTGCCCGCCCGTAGACACCCTGTGAGCCTGCATGGTATAGAGCAGTCCCCAGGACGGGCGTTCGATACATCGCATGTCCCCTCCCCGTCTCCATCGGGCTGCAGGCGACACGCATACAGCCCGGTCAGCTAGCAAGGCGCGTCGTCGTCGTCCTCGTCGGTGGGAGGAATGACTGCGCACTATCCCCGTTTGGACGTGGTGGCGCGCGTCCACTCAACTGCCGGGGTCTGCGGCATTCTCCCTCTCCTCCTGTCGGCGGTGAGGGGGGCGGGGAGGAGAGGAGGAGTAGGAGTGGTGTGCAGAGAGATATACTGTGTATGCATGCATACCAGAGGTGGAGGGAGAGGACGAGAGCAGAAGGAGGGATCCACAACATGGTGACGAGCCCACTCTACCACTACATACTCGGTACCTACCAACGTACCTGCCTACCTACCGACGACGAACTGCAGTCGCAGCCGCCGTCGCAAGGCCCCTCCCCCGCCCGTCGACGCATCACTGCTGCTCTTTGCCCCTCTCCGGAAAAGGTCGAGGAGGCGCTCCTTGTTCTGGACAAAGCGAGACGCCCGGCATGCCCCTTCTGAATCGTCCAACGTCCTGTGCCGGGAAAGGGACAGCATGGGTGCTCGAGTCGGTGCCAACAGAAGCCGCCGCCGTCATGCAGCCGCTCCCCGTACCAGGGAGAAGCTCACGGGAAAATTCAAATCAAGATTCAGACCCGCCCCGGTCGTTGCGGCTCGGCGGCCGAGTGTGGAGAATACCGGATAGCTCTCGGCGGGGGGGGGGGGGGGGGGGGGGGGAGGGGGGTACCAGCAGGCATACAGAAACGGCCGCGCAAGCTCGACCGACCGGCAAGAAGAGGGGGGGGGGGGGGAGGTGGGAACGAAGAACGCCCGCTCATCACCATCGAAGACGAGATCACCACCTATAGCATCATGCCTTCATCATCGTGGCATTGCCGGCCGCCCGCGGGGTCTGCCCTTGGGCGCGAGGCCCGCAGGTCCCGACGCTTTTTCCTGTATTGCGGATCGAGACTAAGCTACTTCCAAGGCTAGACTGGCGACCTACGTATTCTTCTGACTAAGGAGATGCCTGTCGGCTACTCGTACTATAACCGGGAAGTTTTGGGGGTCCCACGTTGCCACGGGCTTGGATGCTAGCCCGCGCGGTGTATACTATTCCAAACCGGCCGGTGGGTGAGGAAGAGACAAAAGCGGTTTGAACTGCGACAAACGCCTCTTCTGCTCTTCCTGGTTCGCCAGAACGGCACGAGCCTCCCCCCTCAAGGGTCGCGCAACATACTCTACCGGGTCTCATCGCACTCTGATCCGGTCTCGGTTGCAGTCTCACCACCGACCGGCTAGGGAGAGGGGGGGGGAGGTTGCAGGCAGACCTTTTTCTTCTTTCCTCATCTCGTCTCCATTCTATTACTTTCTTTCCTTTGGCGCAGGGTCGCACGCAGGTTTCTGGGGGTGGGAAAGCGACCTACCCACTACAAGCCGTGACGCTGACATCAACGGCGCAAACCCTCCTCCTCCCCCCCCCCCGTTTTTAATCTGATTTTTTTTTCATCCCTCTTTTTGCTCCGACCAAAGTACATTAAAATTCAGCGAACTTCAGCCTTTCCGCCCGGTCAGACGGCGGCGCTACTCTTCGGGAAGAAAAAAAAATCAGAGTTCGTGATGGGGGGAGGGGAAAGGGTGGCGTGCCCCCTCGTCCTGGCGCCGGGGGAAAGGCCCAATCACGACGCGATCGCAAAGACGAATAGGGCTGTTCCACACCCAGTCCAGCGCGTAACCAGTGTAGGTACCTGCATTAGCGGCCACCTTCTCCCAGTCAGTGGGTGGGTGTGGGTGGTGCCGGAATGCAAAGGCAGGATTGCCCGTCTATCGTCTCGACCCGGTGCCACCTACCCCTCGAAGGTCGTTTTTACGTGATGGAGGGCGCAGGTTGCTGAGCAGCAGCAGCAGCAGCCGCCAAGGCGCCTCACCTCTCAGGCCCCCCGTTGGCCACTGTATACGAGTAGGTGCACCCAGAGAGGGTGTGAAGGGAGGTCCATCTGCCGACCAGCCCCAGGTGAGCGACGGAGGGGTTCGAGGTGGAGGGCGAACGGCCCTGCGAGCGAGAGGGAGGGACGGGACGGGAATCGGAAGGCCGATCCTATCCATCCAGCATCAGTGCCGACTCAGATTTCGTATCATCTGTGGCGGGGCTGAGCAGAAAAGCAGGGCAGAGCGCAGCAGAGGCAGAGGTCGAGACCTGCCAGTTCTCCATCGAGCCTTGCGATGCGACTCTGTGCTCGAGCTCCGGGCGCCTAGTTGTACATACTTCGTGGACGGCAGCGCAGGTACCTGCCTACCTACCTACCTGTGTATCTACCTACCTTGGCCAAGAACCGACATGTGGGCTGTCGCGATACGCTACCGGCATGACGCGAGGTGGTTCCCCCCCCCCCCGTATTGCCCTGCTTGCGCATCGACGCAACCTTATCCCGGGACATATTGAACGCTGCCCGAGGTCCAGGCTCATGATCTGAACCATCGGCCCCATCCTACGCCGCTGATACCGAGCGCCTGGCGGGACCTGATCGGCGCGGCCTCTGCTGCACGATGCAATGTGATGAGAGTGATAGCGGAGCCCACGCCTTTCCCCCAACGGCCGCCGGGGAGGGGACTTGTTGGCAGGCCCGGGGCCCAGAGCCAAGGCAAGGCCGCATAGGGCAGGGCAGGGCAGGGCAGGTTGGCAGGGTGCAGGGAGCGAGGAAAAGCGAGAGAGCACCAGCGTGTGAGAGCACGAGTTGCTGCGAGAATGCTGGGGTGGCCACCCCCGCCGCTCTGGTCAACTTGAAGGGCATTACTGTAGGAAGCCGACGGGGAGGCTCCCACGCCTGAGACTAACAGGCCTGGCGCCGAGCGGGCGCTGCCGTGTGATAGGCTGAAGTTCCCGAAGCCGACCATGACATATGCTGACATGGACGGAGGCCCAGCTGCGGGACACAGGCGCGCATGTGTGTGTATGCGTGTTTTCGGCGGCCACCCCTCCTGGCCCACCCCTCCGACCGCTCGCGCCGTCGCGGCCGCCCGCCACTGCGGTTGTTGGCCTGCGCGCTTCGAGTTTTCTTTCCCCCGTTTCCCACGGGCCGTCTTCCGTGCGGGCGCCCTCGTCAGGGTCGCGTCATGACTTGGCGGGGAGGGGCCGCGGCCCGGGGTTGAACATTTTGGCTCGGGCAAGAGGGCATAGCAGACGCCGGGGAACGGCGGAAGCTTGAGGGCTGTCTTTCCTGGCGCTCGACGCGCCGGGCCGGACAGGACCCCCTTTCCCGCGAGACGCCCGCACGGGAGAGAGTATGCGCGTGTGCCACCCCCAAGGCTCCCCGTCTCTCCTTGCCGTGCGGCTGCCACGGTGACGATCTTTGCTCTGCGCAGCCCAGGCAGAGACAAGAGTCGTCAGTGGTGGGCATGGCAAGCATGGGTCCATCCGGATTGACATAATCGGGGCTCACACGGCCGAAGTGCCGAGCCATCGCGAAAGCTAGGGTCGCCTTCCAGATTCATCCTTCCGGCTGCTGCTTAGTTTTTCCCTCCTCGCCTCCCAGCCAATGACGGGCCAGGGATTTCGATTGCCGTCCCCATAGCCTGGGGAAAATGTCTTGCAGCAAAGCCCCAACAAGAAAGTCACGGTCTCGATCGATGCTTGGGGCGACGTCGCCGCTCGCCCGTCCACGACTGGCCCTCGGTTTGGTTGCCGTTTCCCGCGACTGCGACCCTGATGGCAAGGTGGCTTGTCTGGTGGTGTGGAGGAAAGGGGAGAGGGAGGCCGGCCACCGGCGCCCCTTCGGCTGAGAGGCACGGGGAACAGGGCCAGGAGGGGGCCTGGCCTGGCCTGCATCTCTCCCACTTACAGCGTCAGCCACTATACATGCACGCCTCGGTTGACTATGTAATGCATGCTTCGGATACGGGCCATGTGGCAGAGACTGCCATGCCGCAGGATTCGACAGGCCTTCGTTGGGAACCGTGGCTCCTCCGTATCTGGGAGGCTAACAGAACAACCAGGTTGCCCGTACCTTACGCATGGCCCGTCTACAGCAGGTCGTATTCGCTTTTTTTTTTTTTTTTTTTTTTTTTTTTTTTGGGGGGGGGGGGGGGGGGGATCGGCGGTTGGCAACATACGCGACACCCCGTGCTTCTACCCGAAAAAAAAAACGTCGAAATGCCGTAGATAACAAGCAGATGGCGCCGGGGTAAAGCTTGGGAGCACGTACGACCGCTGGAAGTAGCCACCCAGGGGCATCACCCATCGGTTCCTGGGCGCGCTGGCGAATCTCCTGCCTGCCCGTCTCTTCGGGTCCCAGATCGAGCTCAGGGAAACCGTAATAGCAGGGCGTCGTAAACTGTAAGCAGGCCGGGTTTACGGATATTGGCCAACTGGCGGCCGCTAGGAAACCTTGGGCGGGAGATGGGAGCGATACTGTCCGTTTGCGGCCCAGCACGCAATACCGAAAACAAAGAAGAAGCGGGCGAGCAGGGCGCGCGCGCACGCTACTGTGACTGACGGCAACGGGCACCCAGCGGCCACGCAGCCTGGCAGTCTGCCATGCGACGATACGGACGGATACCATGTGTTCACGAGAAGGATTTTGGGTTTGGGTATGGGTATCGAATATGGATATCCATGGGCGGCATGGGCCATCTGGGCTGCTACGCCTCCTCCGCATGTAGGTGGCCACGGCCGTGAACACCATGGACATCCATGGACGGACAATTGACCACGGGCCGTTGATGGCCTCCCGAGTGCACACAGACCACAGGGCGACGGGGGAAGGCGCCCCGAATTGGCAAACCAGGTGGGCTCGCAGGCGACGCCGAATGCCGCCATGATGATCCATCTCGTATTGTCACATGGGATGGACCGTGCCTCCCTCTTCATTTTGCGGACGCGCAATTCAGGTGGGAAGCCTCGCCAGGGCCCCGGTGCGCGCCACACAAGCCAGGGCTGGGGGCGCCGGCTGGCTTGACGGGACGACTGGGGCGGCGGCGGCGGCCGAACGGGCGGGCGGGCAGGTCCCCCAGTTGGCGGACCGTTCTAAACCTGGCCGGCTCGTTAATATCAGGAAGCGATCGTGATGAGAAATAAGACCCGGGGGGGGGGGGGGGGGGTGGCTTCCGGCAAAGGGGCCAGCGTGACGACATGTTCCCTCACGACGAAGGAGCTGTGACCACCCAGAGAAAAAGAGAGAGAGGGGGGGGGGGGCCCACAAGCCTCGACACAGCCAGCAACCAGCCCCCCCCCCACCACCGCAAGGGCTCAAAGAAAAATTCTTCACCCACCCCTGCGACCATGATGCGACGGAGGCATAGCTCAAGTAGCAGCAGGCAGCGCCAGCAGGGCCGGCCGGAGGTCGCAGCCGGGCCTGACGAACCGTGCTGGAGCCGGATCGTCAGGAACGAGAGCCGACGAGCGGTGGACAACTTGGACGGCGCCCACGCTGCCACGGCCCACGGGTCAGACTCACCTCTTACCTAAGGTAAGTTCCATCCAGCTGCAAGCTGCGTGGGCTAGACCCTGTTGCCTATTCGTACCTCCTATAAGCGGGGAGGGTCGGACGGGAGTACATAGCCAGGGCTCCGACGTATTGGCCCGCTCCGCGTGTACAGTCAGCCGAAAAATGGAGCTGAGTATGCGCCGGTGTACACGCGAGGGATACCCACGAGCGTACGGCAGGCAGACAGGTAGCCCACGCCAGGAAACTATACCAAGTCTACTCACTGGCCAAGAGAGACAAGAAGGCGATTGGGGCATGAGACACCTTCCGCCGTATTGTCTAGAGCTCGCCAGCTAATGCAGGTACGAAGGAAGAATTGCCAATGAAGCACGGCACGTTCTCGTCGATGCCAAGACCGGTGAAAAAGCAGCGAGGCAGAGCAAGTCGATTTGTCCACGTAGGGGGCCTTGGTAACGAATGCGGGTGTCTCAGCAGATGGTCAGCAGCGGCGAGGGCAGCATGTGCATGTATGTGTATGTGTGTGTGTATGCCTGGTGTACCTGTGTGTTGTGTGTGTGTGTGCGAGTGTGAGTGTGAGCATGTGAGTAGATGTCCTTGTGCCTGTGTGCCTGTACCTATGCCTGTACCTGTGAGAGTGTGAGGGTGAGTGGGAGTGTGTATGTGGTGATATGTATGTGGGTGCCATCGTGTCTTTTCTTGCAGGACGGCGGCGGCGCCATGGCAGGCTTTGTGGCGGCCTCTCAGCTGCTCGTCTCGAACGCCGAGACTTGATTTCCCGCGTTCCGTCCATGTGTTGCCCTGCCATTCTGCCACTGTGGCCGCCAGCCGGCTCGTGTTGGCAGGACGAGCCGGACGGGTTGAACCAAAGCCGTGAGAGGCGATACAGCATGCAGCCGTGGTCAATTTTAGGCGACGATGACGAGGAGGTGGCCCGGTCTCGTCCCCCCCGTTTTACCCCAGACTCCCCCCCCTCAGCCCCAGGGACGTGTAGAACCGTCCTACCCGTTGGGAGCAGCTGGCTTCTACTTCCGCTTCGTGAGACGGGTGCCAACTTAGATACACACGACTGGTACTACCGATCTGAATTGGATCTGGGTGGCACGACGGCAGGCCTTGCATCCCATGGCACGGGACGAGGAAGGCCACGGCGCGAGAGCAGAACCGCCCTATACCTCGTTGCCGGCGACGTGCTCACCGAGTCCTAGCGACGCGCTACTGCCAACTTCGCAGGCTCGTCCCATGCTGATGCGAAATGTGCCTTGCTTATTATAGACGGCTTGCCCAGCGCGGCAAGGCAACGATGACGTCGAGGGCCCCGGAGAGCTGGTCACACAACGTAAGCTAAACTCAATGACAGTCGACCTGCCGGCGACACCACCACTGCAGCGCCAGACTCCAATGCAGCTTGCCTTGGCGTCGTCTATCTGCTCAGTTGTGACCGGTCCTGGCTCTTCTTCTGTCGACTCCCTCGCCTTGGGTGACGTAACTCGAGGCCGGCGGCCGACGGAAGGCCGTCGACAGCTCTTTTTTTGCGGGATCGTCCGCGCGCGCGACGAGGAACCGATAGGATGAAGGGCCTGATCCTCGGCCCAGGCCCCCGGGGACCCGAGATCTCGCCCTTCCCCTCCCGTTCTTCCTCCTGCGGCACGGTCGAGCGGACGGAAGTCGCTCGGTGTTAATGCCCAGGTGAGACGGGGCATCTGAGACCTCGAGCCCTCGACCAACGCCGGCTTGTGAAATAAGGTACAGAACATGAACGGGGGAGCCTGGACTGCCACTTTGGAGCCTGGGTAACCTACATACTTCCAGGGCGACTAGCCCGTCGCCGGCTTCTGATTTGTGGGTTCCGGTCGCAGTCGCAGTGGCGGTCGCTTGTCGCAGCTCGCACGTGGCGCCCTTACAGCGACAACAACATGCTCTCGCGGTATCCGGCTCCCAACCCTGCGGCCTCGGTTGCGAGAGGCTCAAACGGCGGGAATGGAGGCCTGGTCGGCGCCCATGCTATCGTTGGTTTGAGGCTGCAACCAGTTGCTTCGCTATCCCGAGGCACGGCACTTTGGCTGCATTGCGCCCGTCTATACTATGTACATAGGTATCCTTGGATAGAGGTACCACCTATCTGCCCACTTGCCCGGGTAAAGAGGTAGGTAGGCAGTAGGTAATTGGGTGCAAATTGGAGGAGCTCTTGGCCTACCGGCGCGGCAGGGTACAGACCGAACGAAGTACATGCCTACATCCATCCCATGTTTCCATCCAGCCAACCTTGTATTCGCTTTCATCACCCCATGTCCAGACCCCATGCCTCTACGTCAGTGCCAATGAGAGCATACGTACCTCCAATATTCCGCGCCCGGCGTTCAACCAGAGAGCCTTGCGATCAGTCACGGCCGGTCGGTTGCAGCGTGGTAGTCTGACCACAGCATCAAACCACTAAATGCTCGCGCTCAGGCCTGGATGGGTAACACTGCGATGGGCCAGACCGGCAATCAACAGCCTTGGCCAATGTTTCGAAACCTTTCAGCGACGGACTCGGAATGCAACTCGGTCCCAGACCGTTTTCGAATCGGCCAGTGCCAAGCGGGGGGGGGGGGGGGGGGGGGAAACTTGGTACTGGACAAGGAAGCGGTACCTACCCGCATCTATGGCTTGGACCGGGAGAAGCGAGCTGTCAGATTTCCGTGACCTGCTGGTCTACGTCTGCCCCCCCCCCAGCCACGAGAACACCATCTCAAATCATAGGGCCGCTCGCAACGGTGGATCACGATGCGGCCCAGCCCAGTCCAGTGAGGAGGGAGCGTGTAAGCCCAGCACTGCCTAGCGACCGACCGCCTGGCAATCGCCGTGCCAAGCCCAGCCTTTGGTCCAGGGCAGCTCCTGATATACACAGCTAATCATCACACGCGCACGGAAGCACAGGCGTTCATTGAGGCCCGACAACCGGACCTGGAGACCAAGGCTTCAGGCGACGCTTCATCACCGCGGAAACCCGCCGGCTCTTGGCTTTGAATGCCACTCTTTTGGTCATCCTCCCTGCTAGCGGGTGCTTACAACGATTGCCGACGGGCAAAGGCTGCCAGATCGTCGTGTTCCAGACCGTCGCGTCCCAGCCAATGGCCCAGTGAAGAGCCGGCGCTTTGCTGCAATGGGCAGGGCCGCCGACTATTGGGACCGGGAACCTTGCCCGCGTGCCAACTCGCTGGCTGGACCCATCGCACCAGGCCTCTATCGGCGTTTGTAGAAGAGGTACAAAGTGTGCAAGCGAAGACGACACCTACGATGAATGCATGCAATGGATTCGCCAGGGGCTTGTGTCGACCAGACCGCATGTCGGTCTGTTGACGTCCATGGGGGTCTGTATCCTCTCGTCAGCGCCAATGCAAATGGCAGCCGGATCTCTCACGAGGTGCATCCGGCACCGATGGGCGGAACCCCTTCCAATGACGGCGCCGGAATATTATACATTAGAACATGACACCATCCGGGGCCCCTCGTACGTGAAGTTGTTGCTTTTTGATAATATCTGCCTCCAGCCAGGGACGGGTGTAATGGCCCACATGAAATTAATGAAAGCGATCGACAACCAGTGCGTACGTACGGCTGGGCCGGCTCAGAAACGTTGGTGACAAGGACCGGGTCGCACGAGATGCCTGCAGCTGGAAAGTCGTTGACCACGTTGTTGGAGGAGAATATCAACCCACCGTTATCACCCAACCACGAACGAGTCGCTGGCACGCGAGCTGCCCGCCCCAAGTTCCCCAGCCAACCTCTTCCTGCCAGACTGCTAGCGGCAGAATTGATACGTGCGTGCGTGCGGCCTTGTTTGCTGCTGTCGCCCGTGGGTCGGCAATACACAATAGAGCAAGCAGCCATGCTCAGTACGTACAAGTAGGAGCAGCTAAGTACTGGTAGCCGAAGGTAATAAAGCACCAGCACCGGGACGGGCAGGGTCGCATCCCGAGTGGCTCAGTGATGCCCGTCCGAGTGGCTCGACGACCAGGATAGACCGTCAATCCTTGTCGATAAACCCCCCTCATCGACACCCTCGCGCGCCGAGGGAGAGAGAAAAAAAAATCGAGGCCAGTGAGCAAAGGGAAGCCCATGCTGCACGCACGAGCCAGAACCACAGCCCGGGGCCCTCCAGGACCGGTGCCATCCTGGACCAGATTGCGGCGCATGAAGGGCGAGCCCCAGAGTACGGAGGAGAAAGTACCCGCCAGGTCTCTTACCGGCCTGGGAGCAGGTGGCTTGGGGGGGGGGGGGGGGGGGGGGGTGTCGGGCTGGTGCTCGCTGCTACCCCTCGCCGGGAGGGCTTTAGGAGAGCCCCGGGAGCCCGGGAAGAAGCAAATAGAAGCCTACGACCGTTCGCTGCCCCCTGCCAGTCCCTCCGGCTCTCCACTGGCACGCGCAGCTGCTGCCCTTCGGCATTATGCGTTACCAACAGGGCCCTCGCACGCTCTCTCCGTCCTTGTGTCGTGCGGAACTCTCCCCCGACCCAGTATGCCGTACCACGGAACCGATGGGTGGGAGTGGAGGGTTCTGGACTAAGAGGGCGAGGTGGACGAGTAGAGGGGGAGGCAGGGAGGGACGGCGATGACTGATCGCAAGGTCCTTGACGTGACAACCGGGGAGGGGAGTGTAAGAACCAAAGAAAAAGTCTCAAGTGCCGGCCATGAGGCTTCTGCGACCCCGGGGAAAGCCTCCTCTGGCATCCTGCCGTTCATGTTGGACTGGCTCTGAGTTGCTCTCGTTTCGGGCCCAGGTCCGAGGCCTGGAAAAGGAAGCTCACACAGGCCGCCGGGGGTCCTTCAACGCTGGGCCGGCGGTGGTGGTGGTGTTTTGCGATGGACAGACAAGGCTTCTGCGATTTGAGTCAGTGGGCGTCCGCCCGTCCACCAACCACACGGGCCACTAGCGCGCAAAAAGACGAACTGCCATCCCAAGACATCCATACCTCCTCGACCACCCGAGAGCGCCTCCCGGAAACCCTGCAACTGCTTTGGCGCGCGCGCCCTCCTCATCATCATCTCAGGTGCCATGTATGTAATGGATGTATCTCCCCCTTCTGCCCTCCCCCCCCTCCCCCCTTCCCCTCGCTCCCCGGCGCCATGGGCAACCAATCCTGGGTGCATTGGCAAACGTCGGCTGTCTCCTCCCCCTTTAGCCAGCTACCGCATGCAGCATAGTCGCGTCCACCATCCCATCCATGCCAGCAGCGCCAGCCCAGGCCACCCTCCGACCCAAAGCCTCTCCTGCTCTGTCGTTGTATGGAAACGAAACAGCGTCCACCCGCATAGTGTCGCCCAGCGAGCCCAGCCCGACCGCCAGTGCTACCGTACGTGGCTAGAGTCGTCCCCCCCCACCCGTACCTGCCCAAGCACCAAGGTGACCAAGGAGGTACTTTACCACCCTGGGGTCCCAGTTTCCCTCCCTCCCTAGTCGCGAGTCCCAGCTCTCGCCCTAGTACGTACCCGCCCTGGTCGTTTCGTTAGGTACCGCCGCCCTCGTTCGCGCTTCACTCTCTTGGGGCCGACGACCAGCGCCAGCCCACCACCCACATGAAGCATCCCAGCCAGGGTTGATCCGCATCCATATCCATAACCATCGCCGCGAGCACCTTTTCTCCCTCGCCCTCCCCTCGCATCTCAGGTATCACGGCTACCACGACCACTCTCCCCAACGGCCCTTCCCATCCCCTCCGTCACCCGGCCTCTCTCGACCGTCCAGCAGCATCTTGCACCACCTGCCCGAGGCACGCCGGTCCTGCATCCATCACTGTCGTAGTATACACCTGCAGCGCCGCGTTGCTCGCTGCCATTGGCCACTGCTCTTCTACCGTTATCCTTGGGCCGGCCTTCACAACGTGACCCGCGGCTACCGCTGTCGGGATTGGACCAGCTCGGCCCCCTTTGATTGGCGAACCAGATCTCTCTTGGAAACAACGCAGCAGACCCTCCCTCCTACGCGCCCGACGAACAACAACCTCCAGCCCCCTCCCCTTCACTGCTGTCAGAAGGTTACGGGCTCGCAACACGTGGACAGGTGCAACCACCCGGACGACCATAAGGCGGAAACACCTACTTCCTTGTCCGCTCCCAGCAGCTGCAGAGGTACTTGCGGTGACGGGCCTGCACTGCGCTGCACCGCACTCTTCTTGGTCCTGCACAAACGGGGGTGCAGAAAGAAGGACGATAGTAGAGGGACGCTCTCTGCGAGACCCGAGACAGCCCTGCCCGCCTTCTATACATAATAAGACGATGCGGAGGTAACCTCGTCGCGCCGCTTGGAGAGAGAAAGAAACCGAAAAAAAACAAGCTGTCGCAACCGCAGCCAAACCCGACCCCGGCTTACACAGACTGACGTACTTCACCCAACCTTACCCTCACCAACCACCCGGAACCGCACGTTCCCAGCAACGCCAGCCGGGCCGACAGACAGACAGTGACCTCCCCACCTGTCCTGTCCCCGTCGTCGCGTTCACCCACCTCATACGCGAGCAGCCAGTAGGTGTCGCATGTTGCGCTTGGTTGAGCCGCACAACACAGCATGGATACCAAGTTGCGAGCTTTGCAACTCCCGCTCTTGGTCGAAGAGCGGAGACGGACCGAGGACTTTCAGGACGGTTTCTATGCCTACACGGCCTCATCAATCGACTCGGCTTCGTCCGACGCCATAACCGCACCCGCTACGCCCACCTCTTTGTCGCGTGGTCACCTCCGATACCCCAGCTCCACATCCTCCTCGGAGCTCTCGACACCTGCGACCTCGGACGGTCCTTCGTCGCCAACTCAGCTCTCGTTGAAGACGGGGACCGGCAAGTCGCTTCTGCCCGACGTGGAAGAGGAGCCCTTTGAGGCTCACGACTCCGACTCGGACTGCTACTCCAACTATGACGACACAGCGTCGGACCACTTCGATCTCGACTACTGCTTGTGTAAGTGCCGGCGGGAGTCCGGTGGCCGGGAGCATGTTGCGCTAACACGCATCGATAGGTGACGAGCCCTGCATCCACCAGGATGCCGACCTGGTCCACAGCACCACGGACTTTTATGCGCAATCGCCTAGCGTTGACTATGATTTCGGATGCCTCAGCGACGGTGATTTGAGCTCGAGCATGCCCTCGAAAAAGCGCGGTGGTAGCGCCGAGTCTACCTTGGCCGGGCTCACGCAACGGTTTGGCTCCCGGTTCCCGCCGTTAACGCGCTGGAAGTCGAAGAGAAACACGAGCCTCACGCAGTCACCTACGTCCGACTATGGCTTCGATCAGCGCTCCATCATCTCACGAACACAGTCGCGGGCCCAGTCGAGAGCGCCTTCAAGTCGCTCGTCTTCCCTGTCCGCCACGTACAGATCCTCGGCGGACCGGTGCGAGATCCCTCTCCCTCCCACGCCAGCCCTATCCTACTACGAAAGCAGCGAGAGCGTCGCGGGTCTTTCATGCATCGACATCGAGAAGGCCAACGCCATCTGCCCCGAGATCGAACGCGAGCGTGCCGAGGCCACGACGCCTCTACTGCCGCCTTCACTGAACAGCGGGTCGACGGGCTCCTTGACGGCAGCGCCCTCCCCCTTGGAATCCCCAGCTATTGCGCCCGTGGAGCCGCCATCACCGTTCATGCTCTCGCCACCGCTCAGCTCTAAGCCGTCCAACTCGTCATTCCACCGGATCGCGCTGTCAGCTGAGCTCCCGCACATCCCGGCGCCCGATGCCTGGTCCGATCGCCTGGGACACGCCAACTTCACCATCGAGCCTCAGCCCTACGTCCCAACGCTGTGGAGCCTGGACTCGTTGCGCCAGCTCAAGGCTGACTGGGACATGGCACGCGTCAACTACACCAAGCACCTGGCGCGTACCGGCGAGCACTACGGCACGACTTCCAAGACGTACGCCATGACGGAGGCCAAATGGGCCGAGATCGACTTGATCTGGCGAGCTCAGCTCGACGCGTTGGCCGAGGCCGTTATCGAGGACGGTGCGGTGGGCGACCTGTCCAACTACGACCGGGCCATCCTCACGACGCTGCCCCGCATGGACGCCGAGGGCAAGTTCCCCGACCGCGGTGACGAGGACATCGTGGGGCCGATGGTGCGTGAAGAGGCTATGGTCCAATCCCCGGACCTGTTGGACCGCAGGGGCCCTAGTTTCTGGCGCAACCTGGCCGGCCGGGTCGGGTTGAAAAAATAAAGGAGCTCAGTGGCGCTTCCTTCCTGCGGAACCAAGAGTTCCACCTCACCCTCAAACTTTACGACGATTATGACGACTTTGACGATCGCGTCACTCACGCTCACTATGATTACGACTTTTTGACTTCGTTCTGGTTTTCGCAACACCGCATGCGAGAGATACCCACCCGCGTCACTCCTTCCGCTCGTTTCGCCGTCGTTGGTCGCCGAGACCGACGATACTTCCGTCTCGCTCCCGCATACCACGGGACGGCGATTATTCTTTATTTGTTAAAATACCTAGACTCTAATCCGTGTTGAGGCCGGCGGGCCCCATTGCACATATGGCGACGGATCTGTTTCGTTTTTTTCCCTGCTGTTTAGCCGGTGTTGGGGACGGGTACATAGAATTGCGAAGGGCTAGACTTGGGAACAACCACCAGCTGATACACCTTTGATTGGGCGCATCACCACAATTGTCCCGGAGTTGTTGGGGACAGGGACCGGGTGACATGGGGGGCGGGCGCCTGGGATGATGGGCCGAGCAAAAGCAGCTGCAGAGTTCGTGTTGCACACCAAGCACCGCGGTGGAATACTGGACGAAAGCGTCCAGTGGGGGGAGGGACGGTAGACTGGTGGCGGTTGGTATAAGCTGCTGTGTTCTCTGAGAACTGCAGCCTCCGGCCTTTTGAGGCTCGCTGGAGGAGGTTCTCTGGGGCGCCGAGGAGATGGCGGCAAGGCTTGTCTGCATAGGCACCGCACATCGACCACGAGAGGAGGACAGGCAGCCAGCAAACAAACAATAATCAAGAAATAATACCATATATTCTCCCACACCCATGCATCTTTACGAGTGGTTTGTATCTTTTCCTCCTCTCCGCGTCCCCCCCCCCCCCTTTTTTTTTTTCTTCCTCTTCTCTCATTCACCCCTTCTAACCTGAGGCCTCTCTTCCCGGTTGCCACTTCGGGTGACACGGGGGCAACAGAAGGCCTCAGCCAGGATTGGCTCGCAGGCGCGCGCGCGCACGTGGGGCCATGGTCTCGCGGCTCCGTTCGCATGCTATGGGGATCGTCTCTGGCTGTTTCCGGCCGAGGCCGGGGGGGGGGGGGCTGCGAGTGGTCGTCAGTTGGCTATCAGGCGAGAAGGCGATGGTTGCACAAACAGCCCCCCCCCCCCCCCCCCCCCACCCCCCCCCCCCCCCCCCCCCCCCCCCCCCCCCCTCCCCCCCCCCCCCCCCCCCCCCCCCCCCCCCCCCCCCCCCCCCTTCCCATCACGCCAGCCATCTCTCTATCCGTCCCCCCGTGGGATCCCATCCCAACCATCCGTGCTTCGCTCCCCCCTCCCTTTCCTCTCTCCCTCCATCTTCTCCAACGGAAGACGGGAGGCGCGCTGCTCACCGGCCCCACCCTGTCCCAAATGCCGGATAAAAGTGGGAATTGGTGCGACATCATCACTCAAAGCCGTTAGCCGGACTTTCCAGCTTGGCTTAGCTGGAGCAGTCGATACCGCCCCCCAGGGGAAAATGTTGACGAGCGTTCAGGCGCGCTCACGGGCGGTGCACAAGCGCTGGCTGGGCCTTCTAGCCCGGGCTGGCCTGGGGTGAATGTGACCAAGCACATACCTTCCTTACCACAGCCCTGCTTCGGTGCAGTAGAGCCAAGCAAGTCTAGTGCTAGTCGCTACCTACTTACCTACTTGGGTACTTAAAGTATCTTAGAAGGTACATACTGACGTCGTAAGTCCTCCCACCTCACGGCATCCCTCGAAGCTGGAGCCAAAAGCTAAAGAAAGCCACTCGGGAGCTTGGGGCGGAAAGTGTTTGAGCGCCTTCCACCACGTCGCCCAATTCAAGCAACCCCCGGGACGTACGTCCATCCATTCCTCCTGACCCGACGTCCACTGGGCGTGTGCCCTGTCCTGCGTCTCTTCACCCGAACCAACATCCCTCCTCTCGAGCCGGTGCTGCTGCGCTGCGCTGCTGCAAATCGTCATGGCCGCCGCCGCCGCCGCCGCCACCGCCGCCGCCAGCTGGAGCCTCGGCTCGAGCTTGCACGCCCTGAATACGGCGAAGGACGTCTATCCCGCCGTCGTGCTCGTCGTGTTCCTCGCCTGCTTTGTGACGTACGGCATCGTCAACGCGCCCCGCGAGGCCGACAAGGTGGTGCGCGGCCCCGGGGGCCGTCCCCTGCCCGTGCGTACCAAGTCCAACAACGGCCACGCCGCCGCCGACGACGATGCCGCCGCCCAGAAGGACGTTTCGCCCCGCGCCAAGCTGGCCTTCCGCCTCGGTCACACCGCCGTCGTCCTGACCTTCATCGTCCATGCCGCCGCCATGGTGCTGCAGGTCCTGCTCTACCGTCATGACGAGTGGTGGCCCGGCCAGAGCCCCGTCATCTTTGTCGTCGGCTCCTTCTTCTCCTGGTTCGTCGTCCTCATCAGCCTGATCGACACCACCCCCGCCCCGTCGCTGGTCCACGTCGCCACCTGGCTCGTGTCTCTGCCCTTCGAGCTCTTTATCCTCGTCGCGAGCCTGAATATCTACGCCCAGCCGCACCGCGAGCCCGTTGTCGGCGACCAGCAGGGCGGCCGCCTCCGCCAGAACGTCACGCCTTGGGAGGCCTTCGAGGTCGCCATTTACCTGCTGCGCATCTTGATGCTCGTGGGCTTCGTAATCCTGTTCGCCGTCTTGAAGTGGTCGCCGGCCGCCAAAGGCCTGGGTGCACCAGCTACGGCTTCCGAACAGGCTCCCTTGCTGGGGGAGAACGGCGCAGGCAATGGCCATGCCTACGGCACGAGCCCAACCTCGTCCACTGGCCCGAAGGGGACCAAAGCGCAGAAGCCCAAGACGGACGCATGGGCGAAACCGACAGAGCCCCCCAATGTCACCTGGTTCCAATACCTGCGGGGGTTTGCCATTCTTGCGCCGTACCTCTGGCCCCAAAAGTCTCTGAGGCTGCAGTTCCTGGCTGTCACTTGCTTCCTAATCATGGTGGCCCAACGCGTTCTGAACGTCTGCGTACCCGTTCTCAGCGGCTACATCACCAATGCTCTCGCCGGCGACGAGGAAGGCGGTGTGCGGGCCCCGTGGCTCCTGATTGGCCTGTATGTACTATTCCGGTGGCTGCAAGGCTCGCAGGGCATTCTCAGCGCTATAAGAGCCGTCTTGTGGATTCCCGTGGAGCAATACAGCTACCAGGCCATCTCAACGGCTGCTTTCGAGCATGTTCACAACCTGGATGCCGAATTCCACACAGGGAAACGAACGGGCGAGCTCATTTCGGCCCTGAACAAAGGCAGCGCCATCAACTCGTTCCTGGAACTCGTCACCTTCAACGTCGGGCCCATGATTCTCGACTTGGTGGTGGCGGTTTGCTATTTCACCGCTATGTTTGACGTTTACCTGGGCCTGCTCGTGGCCATCACCACGGTGCTCTACATATATGTGACGGTAAAGCATTTCCGTCCCGTGTCCAGTCCGACTCTTGTGTTTTCGGAAGCTTGGGTCCCGGTTGATCTCTTGCTAACTCGGCCCAGATACGGATGGCGTCGTGGAGAGTGAAGCTCCGACGAGACTATGTTAATGCGGACCGAGAAATGGAGGCCGTCAAAAACGACTCCCTCCACTCTTGGGACACGGTCAAGTATTTCAACGCCGAGAACTACGAATTCGGCCGCTACCGCAACGCCATGAAAAACATGCAGAATTACGAATACTGGGTGCGCGTCACGCTCGCCTACCTCAACTCAATCCAGGGCGCTGTTTTCATGCTGTCGCTTCTCATCGCCTGCTTCATTATGGCGTACCAAGTTGCCGTGGGCTTCCAGACCGTTGGCAAGTTCGTCGCACTCATCACCTACATGGCTCAGCTCCAGGCCCCCCTTAACTTCTTCGGTACCTTTTACCGCACCATCCAAAACAATCTGATTTCAGCGGAGCGCATGCTGGAGTTGTTCAGAGAACAACCGCTTGTGACAGACCGAGAGGGCGCCGAGACGCTCGGCTCGTGCACTGGTGACATCGAGTTCCGCGACGTGAACTTCTCCTACGACGGCCGGCGCGATGCTCTTGACAATCTGTCTTTCCGCTGCCCTGCCGGAACGACTACAGCGCTCGTCGGCGAGTCGGGCGGCGGCAAGTCTACCGTCATGCGCATGCTATTCCGCTACTACAACCCCACAAGCGGCTCGATTCTCGTCGACGGCCGGGATGTGCAGGACATCCGGATTGACTCGCTGCGAAAGTTCATCGGCGTCGTCCCACAGGACTGCAACATGTTCAACGAGTCCATCATGTACAACCTCAAGTACGCCAATCAGGACGCAAGCGAGGAAGACGTCTATGCGGCTTGCAAGGCAGCGTCGATCCATGACCGCATTGTGGAGTTCCCCGACGGCTACAGCACGGTCGTTGGCGAACGGGGCGTCCGGCTGTCGGGCGGCGAGAGGCAGAGAGTGGCTATTGCGCGGACAATTCTGAAGAACCCTCGCATCACGCTGCTGGATGAGGCCACGGCAGCGCTGGACACGGAGACTGAGGAGAAGATCCAGCAGTCGTTTGACACGCTGGCACAGGGCAGGACCATGATCATCATCGCGCACCGCCTTTCGACCATTGTGTCTGCGGACCAGATTGTGGTGCTCAACAAGGGAACAGTGGTGGAACGGGGCACTCACGATGAGCTGATTGCTCTCGGCGGCAAGTACGCATCGATGTGGCGGAAGCAGTCGCGGGCACAGAAGGCGCGCGAGGAAGCCAAGCTGCTCCGCGACCGGGCCCGCAAGCGGCTCGAGGACGCCGAAGTCGACTCGGCCAGCGTGACCGAGGACGAGGCGGAAAGCGCCCAGAGCCGGGCGACCCGGGCAAGCCGGCATGGCCCTTCAGACAGCACCGGCACCGGCCGCTGGGCCGGCAAGCCGCCGGGACACCCATAGAACGGTCGTTTTTGACGCCCTGCGCTGCCTTTCCATCTTTAATGCACAGAAGCGGTCTTGCGCTGCGCAAGGCCGCCATCCGAAATACAGCGGGATAATACAGGATAGGGGAGCGCAGGCTCGAGTGGGCACTCATCGGCACGAGGCTTGGGAGGGTACAAAGCATGTAGAGTATTGATCAAAAGCGTTTAATTGGGTGTATCTAGAGCCCCCCCCCATGTCTATAAGTCTTTAGGAATTGGTCTGGTCTACTTTTGCCATGGTGCCTGGTGGCCGGGCGGGGACGATGGGTTCGCGTACCGGTCAGGTGGGCTCACGGCCACGGGCTTGGTCGGCGCTTCAGGATGAAGCGCACGCGGGCCTCGAGCCAGTCCGTATTGCCCCAGAAGCCCCAGCTGGCCTGGAAGCGCAACCAGTCGACCAGAGAGGCCTCCCAGTGCCTCGTGAACACGTCCCAGGGGTACCGCTTGCCAGCCACACTCTCGAGCGCCCGCACGTAGTGTTGGAGGAGCGCGCGCTCGCCCGCTGGCATGTCCAGTTCCCAGGGCACGCCCCCATCGTCGTCGCCGTCACCGTCGCCGAGAAGCTGCCCCAGCGGCACCGAGCAAGTAAACAGCTTGGCCAGGTCGCAGACACCCAGGCCGAGCCCGACGTACTGAAAATCGAAAAAGGCGACGGCGGCCGCCGAGGAGGAAGACGACGAGAGGGTGGAACCAAACATGTTTTCCGACTTGACGTCGCCGTGGATAACCGTCATGTACTCGTCCGCGCCTTGTCCCTCCCCGTCGACGCCGTCGACCGCCGGGGCTAGGAAATCTGCCACTTCCTCGGCGACGGCGCGTCCGCTGCGGCCCGGCGCGCACAGCGCCACGCTCCATTCGTCGTCGCTCCCCCCGGCCTCCAGAGCGGCGTACTCGTGCCGCCGTGTCGCGAGGTACGTGTAGCCGCCGTTCAGCCAGATGTTGTTGACTTGGTCGTCGGCGGTTGGGTGTTGTAGTGGCGGGCGCACGAGCGAAGCCCGGTCGCCGTCGACCGTATTGAGGCGACCGCCGCCGCGACGGCCCCAGAAATGCCCGTGGAACCCCGCGAGCCAGTCGAGCGCGGCCGTCACGAGGGGCGCCGAGAGGACGCCGCGCTTTTCGAGCGCGAGCGGGAAAGCGGCGTCGGCGTCAGCCTCCCGCTCTCCGTCGTCGTCGTTGTCGTTGTCGTTGTCGTCGGCGGCGGCGGCGCAGGGCAAAAGGTGCAGGTCCCGGGGCCACGGTACCCGCAAATCGCGCAGCAGCAAGGCCGACGACGCGCCGTGGCCATCACCACTACTGCTACTGCTGGCCAGACAGCGGGCCACGGCCACGTGGGCGGGAAGCTGGGGCGCCAGGCGCGCGTAGAAGTGCCTCTCGACCTGGTACGAAAGCATCTTGCGGCGGTGGCCCTCGTCCTCGCGGGCGGCCGGCGGCGCCGCGATGGACTTGAGGATCAGGGACACCGGGACAGCGGCGGACGGGTCGGCGTGGCTGGGCCCCGTTGCCTCGACGGTGCAGATGTGGCCATAGCCGGCCCAGAGCGACTGTACGGGTGTGCAGGACACGAGCGTCAGGCCGCACTGGGCCAGCAGCGCGGCCGCCGTGTCGTCGAGGCTGCGGCGCGGCGGCGGCATCGTCGTTGTGTTTCCTGCTCTCGCTTCTTGGGGAGGGGGCGGGGAGTCCGAGCGGAGAGGGGGGGGGATGGTTTCCGCGGCCCTCCGAGTATAGATCTGGCTTCTGCTCCAGCCTTGAAGGTGGTCTTCTTGTTGTAATGCTAGTTCTCGCCAGCAGGTTCGTTGGTCGAAATCGGACATGGGTTGGGCAGGGGTGGGTCAAGACGTAGCGTCCGGCAGTGAGACGATCCAGTGCGGTTCGCGAGGTCCGGCCGCTCTCGTGCTATAGCATCAAAAATTCCTGCGGTAAACTCAGCCCAAGATTCCGCCATGGAATTCCGTCTCTGAGGTGCTTCGTGGAGCCATTCGGTGTCGCCATACTCCCGTAGGGGTGGTTCGTGGCTCCGTTCACAAACCGTCCTGCAGTGGTTGCCATGACCTTCTGCAATACCGCATGGGAAGACGACCACTGATGCATCAGGATGAAGATGTCTTGCAAACGCTCCGGCAATCTCAGCCAACGGGTTCCCGAATGCAGTACATAAAAAAGGGTTGGGTAAGTGGAATCGCAGCAAGCGATCCTATCGCCTCTGTTGTCGCGGCTTTTGGACTTACCGGAAGGGACATGCTGGAATGGATGGATTCAAACTCAGCAGAACCGAGATCCTAGCCAGGTGTTGTCGATGAGATTTAACGGGCCGATATGGGAGAAAAAGCATGCGTCGATCGAAGCGGTCACCGGCGAACTGGAATCACATTGCCCGCTTGATGTACTCGTGGAACAAAGCAACGGAAACTTACAATGGGAAGACGCGCCTTTCTCAGACGCGTGGAATATTGAATGCATTTCAATCGACATCCTCGAACAGCTACCAGGCCATTGAGCACATGCACTGTCGGGTGGAAACGAAAACAATGGTGTGTTCACTTTAGTTACACGGTCACTGATGGGCACTCTGAGTGGCAGCCTTGCTTAGTCTGGCGCAGTTTCGGTCTGGTGCCTGCCTTGTGAGGTTGGAAGGCAAGCAGTCCCAGCTGGTAGGGAAGGGGCTACGATGGTGCCCCACTGAAACCCCACGACGCGTCCAGGCGCGTTTCCGCATATTTTAAAGTGCTTGCAGCCGAGCTGATCCAACCCTTGAATGTGACGTCGTGTCCTCCCGCTGCTTTCCCTTCCATGCCCTTGATACCCCTTGGATTGTGGATGCGCCGCATTCCCCTTCCGGCTCTTTCGCGACTCAACCCCGGGAGTCGAGGTCAGATTCGCACCATGGTATCCCCCGAAGCGAGCGCCCAGGAGGCCACGGACAATAAGCGCAAAGCGACGCGGTCCATCTCCCCGCCACCCACAAAGCGCAAAGCGCAGAGCAGCATCTCCAGTAAGCATGGCGCCGCGGACGTTTGGTCTATTCGATGGCTAACGGGAGGCCGGGCTTAGAGAGTGCTGTAGCCAGCTTCTTCCAGCCGACTTCACAGAAGCAGAAGGAGCGGACAAGCTGGTCAGAGCGGGCTCCCGACGATGACACACCCGCAACCCTCCTCGTGGGGCGCTACGAGCCCGAGGGCATGGGCGACGCGGATGGGGCTAAACGGGGAAAGATCGCCGCCTTCGACCTCGTGAGCCTGGCCTGCCTCTTTGTCGTGCCGGAGTACATGCTTATGCCGGGCTCCCCGTCGTATAGGATTCCACCCTCATCACTACATCGTCAGGCAAAAAACACGGCGATAACCCGAGCGACTGGAAGTGGTGGGACTCTACAGTTCCTACGAGGCTCAAGCAGATGTACACCGAAGAGAACTACCGCATCGTCATCCTGAGCAACCAGGCTGGGCTCACCTTGCACCCAGACCCCAAGGCCAAGGGCCCGAAAAACCTGGGCAAGGACCGGGTGGCCAAGTTCAAGCAAAAGTGCAGCGCGGTGCTCGCCAACCTGGACATACCGACCACCATTTATGCCGCGACGGGCAAGGACATGTACCGCAAGCCGCGGCCGGGTATGTGGGCGGAGCTGTGCGCCGACTACGGCGTGGCCGCGGACGAGGTCGACCTGGCGAACAGCATATTTGTGGGCGACGCGGGCGGGCGCACCGCGAAACTGCAATACAACGACTCCAAGGCAACGGCCGTGGCCAAAGACTTCAGCTGCTCGGATCGGAATTTTGCGCACAACGTCGGCGTTCGCTACCAGACGCCCGAGGAGTTCTTCCTCGGGGCGGAGCCGCGAGAGTTTACACGTGATTTCGACATTGTCGACCACCCTTTCGGCGAGGCCGACGAGGGCACCACGGTGTTCGAGAAGAAGAACGACAAAGACATCGTTTTGTTCTGCGGCCCTCCCGGCGCGGGCAAAAGTACCTTCTACTGGAAGCACCTGAAGCCGCTAGGCTACGAGCGCGTGAACCAGGACATGCTGAAGAGTCGAGCCAAGTGCTTCAAGGTCGCAGCTGAGCACCTTGCGGAGGAAAACTCGGTCGTTATTGGTAAGCCCATCTTCCTGCCTGGCCTCCCCCGTGCCCCTCCCCCTTCCAGTATTGCCTGCTCGTTCGGAAATTGACCACACCAAATCCCCAGATAACACCAATCCCGACACCAACGGGCGTGGCGAGTGGATCGCCCTGGCTCAAAAGCAGGGAGTGCCCATCCGTTGTGTGTGGTTTAAGACGCCACTTGAGCTCTGCGAGCACAACGACGTGGTGCGGGCTCTGAACCAGCCCATGAACCCTGAGGCGCGCGAGGCCCTGCCCAAGCTCGCCTTCAACAGCTTCAGATCCCGCTTCAAGGAGCCCAAGACAGCCGAAGGCTTCGCCGACGTCGTCCCTGTCGAGTTCAAGTTCCGCGGCACCAAGGACGAGTACGCCATATGGGGTCGCTACTGGAACTAGCGGGGCGAGGGTGGCATGCAGGGCGCGCACCATTCCATCACCCATGTCTCCCGGTCGTGAGGAGCCGTCGGCAGGGCTGGCTGGGGCAGGGGGGGGGGACAGGCCATCCGATGGCCTGGGATGGTCTGCCGGTTGTCGATCGCGTGGCTGATGATGGCGTTTGGCGTTGGCCGGCGCATTCGGCGCTACCGCCTAGAACGCGATCCGGCTGGAAATTTCGCTCGCGTCTTGGGAGGAGGTGCAGCACAAGCGAAAATCAATCTGGTCATCCTGCATGGAGCCGAGGCCGGTTTTGCGCACATGAAAATTGCTAAACGAGGGCATATGGCATGTGTTGTCGCGATAAGCGTGTGGGCCAATCATGCCCGGTCTGCAACGCGCCCCAACGCTGTTCGCTTGTCAGTAACCTGTAGATAGCTCGGGGCCCGTCACAGTAGTAAGATAGCGAGAACCAATGGCCATGTTTGGTGGTTTGCAAGTGTCTTTTCTTTCTACCAGAAGAGCACTAGGTGCTATCGCCCTTTCCCCGGCCCTGATATCTGGCGCTATCCGTACACAATAGTAGACATAAAGGGGTTCAGGTTGATGCTCTAACCCTGACCCCCCTTGAGGTATCTCGGCGGGCAAGGCGAGCTGTCCTTGCCATGCGTTGAAGCATGGCGGCTGCTCCATCAGCGTAAAATCAACCGTGACGCCGTGAAAACAATGGTACCTGCCGACTTTTCCCCTGGTCCTGCGCGTCGCAACGGACCGGATGGCAACTATGCCATCGTCACACGCTAAGTATGCTTGTAAATCAGGCTGTTGCGTCACGGGTGTTAAGCCCCCTCATCAATCATGATGCTGCGTGTGGGCATCGTGACTTTGTCTGGGCCCCGCTCGTCCCCTGTCGGGCGCGAGCCCCACCAGCCCCCTCGTCGTTCAGTTTTTGTTTGGTGTAGATGGTTCCCACAGTGGTCGCTCCGTCAGCCTTCAGCTGAAGAGAGCAGCACCGCCGCTCTCGACGGCCTCGATTTCGGCCATGTCAATGGGGCGGCGGCGGAAGCGGGCAGGCAGGTCGCTGCGGTCGAAGTAGAAGCCCTTGGGGGCCTCGACAGGGCCCAGGTTGGAGCCCGGGGTGCCGCCGATGCGACCGACCGACTTGCGGAGGGGACCGTGCTGCTGGACGCTGCTGCGGTACGAGCTGAAGCTGGTGTGCGAGTTGCCGGGCAGCGTGCCCGTGGGCGAGGCCGGGTGAGGCTGCGGCGCGTGGTTGATGCTGGCTGAAAAGGACAAGCGCGTTAGCAAACGACTCGGCGTATGATAAGAGAGTCACAGAGAGATGGGCGACGCGTAGGGACGCGGGGGGAAGAGGAGGCAAGTCTTACCAGGGATCGAGTGGCGCGTGCCGACGAACTTGATCAAAGGCGTGCGCTCAGCGGCGTGAGCGGCCTGGCGCAGAACTCGCGTGGCGAACATGGTGACGGGTGGGGTTTGGTGGTGGGTGGTGGGGTTTGGTGAGTGGACGTGAAGTGCTGGGGAGAAAAGAAGTTGTCGAACTGACGGCGACGAGAGAAGGCAGAAAGGGATATACAAGTAGATATGGAATCGTTGTCAGAAGAGAACCGATCGTTTTTACTGCGGGTCTATGGACGGGCAGGCGGTGCTGGGACTAGTTGCCGTAGGTCTCCGAGGATAGGATTCGGGAGGGCAGGAAGCTCGGACTTGGCAACCAATTGCGTAATGACGAGCACGCGGGACCAAGACTGGCCGGTTAACGGATTATTACAAATAGGCAGTAGTGCCGATAATACGAGAGGGAAGTGGGAGAGAGGCAGAGGGAGGGATGGGGAACAGAGCCGAGGGAAGAGGAAAATAAATAGCAATAGTGCTGTGTCCTTCGGTGTCGGCCTCTCTGTACACTTATTAGGCACACCTGGGTATTCCCCTCCAGGGCTGCGCTTGCATTGGGACGGTTGAGGGCAATCCCATGCCATCCCAAGCTTTCCGCTTCGGTTCCCCGAACCTAGCCAGTTAGCGCGCATGCAGGCCGGCAAGCGCCTGCCCTAGGGGTTTTGATGTGATGGGCCAATTGGTAATCGCAGCAGCAAGCTAGTGCTATCAGCGCTCGCTGCTGCCGCTACGGGAGGTGCAGGGCCCCGGTGGAGAGGGGAGGGGCAACGGGCGCTGCGGTTATCGGACCTGGTTCGTGGTGCTTTCCACATTGGCCATGTTCAGCCGTGACCAAGGCACGAAGGCCGGGCTGCCGGAGAGCGAAGCAGGAAAAAAGGCAAACAACTGGATGTCGTACGATTCGTGGAGCCCTCCATCGCTCCACAGCCAAGGAACACATTATCCACATGGATGATGGACGGGCTGGGCAGGTCCGTCGTGGGGTCCCATGAATTGCCCTAATTGGGTTGAATATTCCACCCTCATGCCTTCTTTGCGCATGCAGCAGCAGCAGCAGCGGCGGCGGCGGCGGCGGCGGCAGCAGCAGCAGCAGCAGCAGCAGCAGCGCTCAACACCACCACACACAGTTTGCGGGCAGCACACACATCTGATGTGAGACCATCCATCCATCACACTTCGGACGTCAACGTTTGCCCCCTCGCTTCCCGAGGAGCAGTGCTGCCGATGGCGCCCGTCGCACGGCCAGCAAAGCCCCGACGGGATTTCCCGGAACAAAAATAAGTAGTGTCAGCAGCTCAGCGGGAGCGTGAGGGTCCAGTGCCTACGGAATTCAATGGGCCGCGTCGTCGGCGGCTGTTGTTGGCTGCCCTGTCTGCCTGTGTGTCTTTCTATCACCCACGACTTGCTGACGCCTCGACTCGAGATGCCCTACGCGGCCTGCAGCACGCTCATCTCCAACCCCTCCCACCATCCTTGCCCCCACACCACTTCGCACTATCCACGCTACTGCTTGAGCCCTGCAGTCGCATGTCGCACAACTGGGAGCGTCAGCTCAAGGATGTCCGAACTGCCCGAGCTGCCGCGGGACCGGTGGGGGAGGAGGCGAGAGCTGCCCGAGCTGGCCCAGCCCACCTTCACAAATCACACACCATGAAGCCGACTTGCGAGGACTGGTCTCGGTGGACGCTACGGATATGGCAGGACCGTCTTACAGGGTAGGTACAAATACAGGGAACGCGCGGGGGATCTCGGTATTCCGCCGGGATCCTCACCCATTGGCTCCTCGGCTCCCGGGGCGGTGGGTGGCATCCGGTCTTTATGACGCCCGCGAGGTCCAAAATGTAAGCTTAAACAGAGGGCTTGACTCTGGCGAATGCGGGGAAACCAACCGAGCGTCTCCCCGACACCCCAACAGCCTGGGCGAGCCCTGGCCGCTAGGTTCGCACGTATGGGATACAACCCTAGGAGCCCGGAATTGCTGCACCCCAGCACTTCCAACCGGTATGCAGTACGGAGTACACCGAGCCGATGCCGGGCAACCCGCCCTGGCCGGAGACTGAGTCGCCACTCCTCTGCACCCAACGGAACCAGCCAGCATACATACTAGTAGTAGGCGAGGGAGTCCCATTGATCAGCGTGTACTCGATACAGGCTGGGCTGCTTCCGTCTATCGGACCCCCCTCTGCTCAGCCCACAATACTGACGGCGGTTGCGGAGGCTCCAGACGGAGAGAGAAACCGCATGCGCCGCTTTGGTGCCGTGGCGCCCACGCCACACCACATCATCATACCTGGGGCACTCGGGGCAATCAGGTGGCTCGGGATAGGCTCACAGGCCACAAGAAAGATGCATGCAAGGGCGGGCGGGAGCCTATGCGACTACGGACCCTTCAATTGGGTCAGCTTTCGGGTCTGTCGACGCTTCGGGCTCTCACGGTGCGTCCCGTTCTCGGCCCCCGTCGTACAGGGCTGGTCATCGCGCGATAGTCGCGTGTAAACGTTGAGTCGGTGACTTTATCATACGAGCTGTCTCCCTCACCGGTCGAAGCATGTGCCCAGCACCCGGTATTCTCGCACCGCCTTCCACCGCCCAGGCGTTTGCCACAAATCTTTGGCTAAACACGCTACCAACGTCTTCACCGACAGCTGCGCCGTACATGTTGGAAGTCCGGTAGCCTTGTCAGTACGGGGGGGATCGCCAATAGGCTTTCCTCTTCTTCCCCTGCGCCCAATATACCCCGAATCCGGCCTGCTGGCTCGCCTCCGCTGGATCCCACTGTAGCACATACAGTGCACGTCTTGCCGTTGCCAAGGGCCCAGCGACTCCAGGCTAAAAAATGGTTCTTTTCGCCGATCAGATTGGCGCGGGAGACCTGACCAACGGCGGCACTCCCTAGAGATGTGCTGCTCGTTCACAGGAGCAAAGCTTTCGTCCAGTTTCCCATCCGTGGCGACTCTTTGAAAGGCCGACCGTTGGCCTGCGCCACGCGCAGCTCGCATCCCGGGACGTGGAGTAGAGGGATTGATCTTGAGTGATCCCTTGCGTTCCGTCTTCGCTGGAGCCTAGAGCTTTATGTACGACGGCTTACGGCTCTTTTAGGTTACGTCGTCCTTAAGGGACTGCATGGCCTTTTCTGGAAGGGTGACCGTTTGTCGGCGTGGGGTGACGCTTCGTAACGGCCAACAGCAAGCCAGCGCAACGCAGCGCGCTTTTTTCTTGGTGGAAGATGAGGATAAATATACGAAGGACTATAAACCGCCCGTCTCTTGGATGTATCCACGCACCTCCTACACGACGACGCTCTCAAGCTCCGGGCTGGACCTATGAAGTCGCCGTGGATGAGGGCGTGCCTCCCTCGCCTCGTCACTTTCTTATGCCAACTCACTGAAGCGGAACGGCAACGACCACCAAGACAGCATATGTGAAACTACGGGACGGGGATTTATGACGTCGGGATTTGTCCTGAGCGTTTGGCAACCGTTGAAAACGCGGCTGTGGCGCCACTGGCGGCGTGTCTTGCATCGACAAGGGCGATGGTGGATTCTCAGGTAAGACACCAATGTCTGGGGTTTTCCCCCACATGAATGCAGTCAAAGATTCTGCACTTGAAAGCGAGTGTGCAAGTCTCATCATAGAATTGCATATAGTCATGATAAGGATGCACTGATGTGTAAGACGTCCTGGGGTGTGAACATGCAGGTGGCGCTGCACGAAGAGCTTCCCGCGACAGCTGTGCCGGTCGTTCTGTTCATTCAATTCTCCCAGACAGAACCGACTCCAAGAACGACTCTTTGGATACCAGTCGCCGTCGTCTGACCGCAAAAGACCACACGTCTTCGTAGAATAACGCCAAACAGGGTGGCCGCACCCATTGATCCCAAGAGTAAAAAAGTTGGATCATGGACATCGTAGAGAACAGTGTTATCCTCAATATACCCCTTAGAGACTACAGTGAAAGCAGAAGACACCCAGCTTATGGATTCTCTGCCAAAGGCCATAACTGTCCATTTAAATTCGCATGGAGCAGAACGGGAAGGTCTTGGTTTCCTTGCACGCAAGTACTCTACACACAAAATAATGGTCCCTATCCCGAGGCAACTCTCCTCATGCAACACACCTTCTGTCGATGAGCGAGCCAGAAACAATAGTCCCTGCCCAAAAGATTTTTGTCTGGTCTGCTTCGCGTGCTAGCTGATTGTGGCAAACCATACAGGACGTCTTAGCCGCGGGAACCCCGAGGCGGAACATTCATCTGCGCCCTCCGCTGGCTCTTGCGCGCCGGCAGCTCATCTCATCGCAAAACCGCGTTGTACATGCGAGATCGAAGAGCGCATCATTGCTCCGGGGAGCAAGGCCGCAGTGTTGTGACCAAGAGCTCTCGATCGCCGTCCTGGTTCCTGTGGACGCCCCTGAGCCCCGGACTCTGCGAATCCCCTTTCCCGGACCGACAGCCTTTGTCAAGGTTGTCTTGGAGTCTGCAGCATTGCTAGAGAGACCCCTATCGGTTCGAGTTTTCTGACTTACGCCGAGTCTTCTAGGTAGCGGAATCATCCGGGGGGGGGGGGGGGGGGAGTCGGGGAAAATGAAATGGAACGAGGTGTGGAAAGTCCCTCACCACCCCAGCCCCCGATGTCCGGCTATCGGTTGGGGGATGGCCGGTAGATTGCCGGCCTTGACTTCCTCCCCCACCAGGTAAGGGGGTACGTCGAAGAGCCCTGTGAGCCGTCTCGCCAAGCTGACTGTCCTGGGGCACGGAGGGCGCAAGCACAGGAGCCCCCCACCCCGTGGCGCTCGTACGGCCCTCGGGGGGGACGTTTCCCAGGGTGCGAAAGCGTATCGGGCGCCCATTGGTTTCGCGGACCGGCCCGTTCGCCATACGACGAGATACTACCCGAAACACCAGGGTCTCTTACAGCAGGGACGTCAGAACATCACGTGTTTGTTTTTTTTTCTTTTCCAATTTTTTTTGGTTCATTTGTCGCGGCACATTTGGCGCCGACGGCTTTTTAGATCTAGCTGGCGTTTTACACAGGCTGCTCGGCTATGCCTTTTCCACCGTTTCGGGGGCCGATTCTTTGCTGGTCGGTACAGGTTCCATGCCCTCGACCTTGCCATGGAGCAGGCCGTCGACGTCAATCTGTGGGCCGGTGTAGTGTTTCCGGCCGTCGGCAAACCAGGTGGCGCCGGCGATGAGCAGCATGACGCCAAAGGCGGCAACGCAGTAGTTCATGTTGTCGGGAGTGACGGGCGTCTCGGGCGGGAACACGAACAGCACCGTCGTGAGTATGGTCCAGGCGATGCCGACCTGAGGGGGGGGAAACGGTTAGCCACGAGCGTACTTGAAGAGGTATCATGAAAAAAAAAGGGGGGGGGGGGGGGCTTCGCTCGTACCAGGTTGGCAACCCAGCCCAGGGCATTCGGCAGCTTGAAGGCACGGGTCTCGGGCAGCATCTTGCGGCCCCGAAGGCAGTTGATAGCGGGCGGGATGGCGTAGGTCACGCCCAGGGCGACGACGGAGGCGGCGGTGATGGCGTTGAAGGTGCTGTCGGAGCCCAGGAAGATGCAGCCGAAGATGACGACCCAGCCAAAGGTCCACAGCAGGGCGTTGAGCGGGACCTCGAGGGTCGGGTGGACGCGGGCAAAGACGTGGCTGAAGGGCAGGCCGCGGTCGCGGGCAAAGGCGTAGCTCATGCGGCTGCTGGTGGCCATGAGGCTGACGCTGGTGAAGACCATGCAGATGAGGGGAAACATCATGAGGCAGGTGGCGCCGGCCGGGTTCTTGGTCGCGTCCATGATCATCTGCAGCATGGGGCCCATGGGCGACTCGATGACGACGTGGATGTCCTTGACGACGGCGAGCAGGCAGCTGAGGAAGATGAAGCCCGAGAACATGCCGATGCCGATGCAGTAGAGCATGATGCGCGGGCCCGTGACCTGGGGGTTCGGGATCTCCTCGATCATGTGCGCCACGCCGTCGAAGCCGGTCAGGGCGAAGGCGCCCTGCAGCAGGCCCAGCATCCAGGCCAGCCCGTCGGGCCAGCCCACCTCGTTGATGAACTCGCCGTAGACGAAGGAGCCGGGCTGGAACGTGGGACCGGCGCAGGCGAGCACGGTGATGCTGATGACGACGAAGCCCGTGACGGACCAGAAGAAGGCGGCCTGGGTGACGAGGGGCAGCAGCCGCGTCCCGAAGGTGTTGATGGCGAGGGCGATGACGGCAAAGGCAATGTAGATGAGGAACTGATGCCAGGCCTCCGACTTGTAGGCCGGGTGCATCAGAGAGACAATGTTCAGGATGAAGGTGCTGCCGAGAAGCCCGCCGGTGGCGCTCAGGGCGACCCAGCCACACACGTTGATCCAGCCGGTGATGTAGCTCATGCTCCGGCTCCAGCGCTGGCCGGCGATGATGGCGACCCAGTGGTACTGACCGCCGGCGGTCGGGTAGGCCGACAGGAACTCGGCAAGGGAGGCGGCCAGGCAGAGGTTGCAGCAGCCGGCGACCATGAGGCCCCAGATGACGGAGCTGGGGCCGCCCGAGGGCAGGGCGACGGAGATGGACGCGGCCAGGGCGGTCCAGGTGTTGAGGATGGCGAAGGCAAGGCCCAGCATGGACACCATGGAGAAGTTGCGCTTCAATTCTTGCTTGTGGCCCATGTGCTCGAGGATGGCGGTGTCCTGGGCCACGGCCGCCTGGCGGCCGCTGTTGTGGGACGTCTCCATAGGGGCGGACCGGAGGAGCGAGGGGAGGCGGGAGGCGGGAGGCGGGAAGGGCTCGTGGTGCCGGGGCGGCGGCGGCGGCGGCGGCGGCGACGGGGACGGGTGGCAACACAAGCCAGGGGCTGGGAGGGCAGGGTCGACGGGACGTGTACAGCAGCGCCGGGCCGGGACCTCTGGTAAGGCGCGAGGGAGACGGGGGATGGGCCGGGAAACAGGAAAGCAGCAGCGAGGAGACACGACGGCCGCCTGGACGCAGACAAGAGGACGGGCAGGCCCTTTTGAATCCACGGGCCCCCGAGCCATCGCCAGACGACTAGCTGCTGCTGGCGGGTGGCCCGCCGATAGCAGCAAAAGCCTCCGGGGCGCGCAGGGCCTTGCCCAAAGGCCCCAAGATCCCCAGGATTGCCGGGCGGGCGACGGGGTGGAGCCGTGCTAGTGACGCAGGGTACGGCCTCACGAATGCTTGAATACATGGTGCGGTGTGGAGCACCCGCGTCATCTGTGTAGATCGGCTTTTTCGCGGCGCTATTCCCCCGCGTTAGGGGATGGAGCCGGGCGACGAGCTGATACGGGCGCTGGAGATAAGGCCGTGACGAGAAGGCATTGCGAGAGAGCGGCACCCGCCGCTCCCCCGACCCTCGATGGTGGTCCCGCGACGCCCAGGCGTGGCCAACGGGCCGCCGGTGCCAAGGGCGCTGCCGTCTCTCCCCCCGTCTCTCCCCCCGAGGCGGCAGGACGGCAGGACGGCGGCCGGGCGGGCCAGCACGGCGGCCGACTCGCCAGCATGAGGATGACGGGTGGCTGACCCCAACGCTGGCCATGAATCAGGGCCGGCGTTGCCACGAGGATTACAGGAGGCTAATCACGCCACGTGCAGGCGTATGTACCCATGCGTGTACCTTTGGTTGCGTGGTAGTCATGAGTACCAGCCCGTCCGATAAGGCAATTGGCCACCTCCCGCCCACACGCCCTTTCGGTGGACCCGGGACGCCCACCCCACAAACCCAGGACCGCCTACCGGCCTCTGCATCAACACCAGCGCCGGGCAAATTGCAACACTAAGAATTACTTAAGGACATGTCGAAATAAGTTAAAAGCACCGGCTTCCCCGCAGACACCGCCAGCGAAGCCCCCTACCCCCCGGACCCCCCATAGATTGCAGGAACCCGGCGCCCAGGGCAGGAACGGTATGGGCGTCTCGGCCGTGGGCGCGCCCCGACGGCTGCGCGGCACCCACGGGGCTGGAGCACGAGGGCCTCGTGGCCACACCGCTCGGGAGGGGCCATGTGCGCGAAGGCCTGGCCGCCGACGAGGCGCCGACGGAAGCGCCCAGCCTGCTCGGAACCCGTACCTGGGCCACGCGGATATCCCGGCGCAGCACGACCAGACCGACGACCGGACGGCCGTCGTCCGCCCGCTCTGCCACGGCGGCATCGCAGAGGAAGTGGAGATGGGCGCCCGCTGATCCGCGTGCCGAGGCTGCGGCTCTGGCGCGCGACTATGCAGAAAAGGGCATGCCGATGCGAGGAGACGGGCGACATGGTGGGCAGCGCCGAGGGAGGGAGAGCGGCCTGGCTTGGGTATTAGCGCCTTGCCTGCGCCGGCTAGACGAGAAGTGGAGATGGCCAGGGGCAGCGCAGCTGAGCTGGAGCCAGGGGAGCCGGCCTTCTACTCCTCGTCCCGCTGTCTGATAACAAAAGGCCGAGTGTACGTCCCCAGGCGGCGACTGCCGTGTCCACCCCGGCCACGTTATGACGCCCCCCGCCCAGCCTTGGATGCGTCCTCTGCAGCCCCTTCTCGGTCGCCTCCTGTTGTCGCCGGACCGAGGTACTCTCGACATGAAACGTTCGACTGCCTTGGCTTGGAATACGTGTTTTGGTTATGTACATGTCTAGCGATTCGTCCGTTCCTTCCGGACGCTTCTCCGCCTCGACCCTTCCACACGATCCCCGTCGGCGGCTATGGACGCGCCGCCACAGCACAGCTCCTGGCCCCGTCGTTGCCTACACGGCTTGATCCGGGATGTCGGCAAGATGCAGATTGGCTCTCGAAATGATCTCTTGTGTGATTTCCTTGGCCTCCTCCAGATCCCCCGACTTGGTGGTCACTTCCTCGTACCACCATAACTCCGTCAGGTAGCCTAGCGTCGCCTTTTCTTCCTCTTTCTTCGGCATGGCTCTCCTGTTTTTCATCGCCTCCGCTGCCTCGGCCCACTTTCTGTTGCTGGCATCGAATGGCGTCAGAGACATGTCCGTGAGCCTGTTCCCGTACGGCCCGCTCATCGACCCCATCGAGGTGCCGTCTTCTTCCGGCAAATATACGTGCGGGGGGTATACGAATCCCCTGGGTATCCCTGTCTTTCGGTTCTTCACCGGCCGAGCCGGGGAGCCATACGAACCCCCATGTGCTTTATCCCAAGACACAGCAAAAGGCCGCTCTCGTGAGGCGGGCGCGGGTCGAAAATCCTTGAAACCCCTGAGAACTATGAGGCTAGTTGTCGGGAGCTCGCGGTCGTGATCCAAGGCCACCGGCGAGAGCATCGGCTCCTCTCCCGATTCCGCGCTTACGGGGGGCTCGAGGTATGGCAAGGCCAAGTCGTAGTTGCATCGCCAAGCTTGCCAGATCCCACCGGGCAGGTCGTCGGTCGGGAGTACAGCGAGATGCCTGAATACCCGTATTACAGGATGATAGGCAGGCAAAGACGCCGCGCCCAACCGTGCCACATGGGTCAGGAATATCTTCATCAGCTCCGATTGACCTTGTTTTAACATGTCAAAGAGGATATCGATTAGCACCCAGAGCAACAAAATGTCGTCTGCCGCCAGGGCCTTCTCGAGGGCAATGAAGGCTTTCCTGTCCCACCCATCGTCCAGATCAGCCAAGGTCCCAAAAATACCAGTGGAAGAGGAGGGATGCCGCGTGCTCGGGCTCACCCGACAGACCGGCTGATCCGGCCGAATAGGTTTGGCGACAGGCAGGGCGGGGGGCGAGCGCGCACCTGAAAGCTTTCCCAGCAAGGTGTCCGTATCCTCGGTGAAAGAGGGCCGAAGAGAAAGCAAAAGCCTCGCAGACCCCCGTCAAATCGCTGTCCCACTGCAGGCGCCGAGGCTCGGGAGAGGTAGCGCTAACGTGTACAGTCCCTGCGACCCAGTCCTGGATTCCTAGGAAAACGGCCAGGGCCTGATGGTACTGGGGAACGTCGGCAGGCTGGCCCGGCACCGGGACGTATGGAGTGATAGCCGTGTGGCTTTTGTCCTTCTCTCCAGGAGGCCGGCGCGGTCTGTATTTCGAGACATTCCACATACGGAAGCGATGTTTGTACATGCGCACGCTCCAAGCCGGTCAGCAAGCTAATCCAAAAAAAAAAAAAAAACACCACCAAGCTGGCGGTTGGCTTCGCATACGTTGCTTTGAAGCCGTACCGTGACTCCATCTGGCACTTGACCTCCCTGAGCGTCCGCTGCTCTCCGAGGTACAGCTGTATGATGTGCTGCTTCATGTCTTCCCAGGTCCTGTGGTCGGGTATCGCCGACCGGTCGACGGCGGCGATGGTCATGGCGGCGAAATTGGCATTCGGCAAGGGCGGGCGGGCAGGCGACGGAGAATGAATGGGATGGAGGCCAGAGCGACCTCCAACCACGTTAGGTACGATGTAGTAAGGAAACGGAAGTTGGCGATCTTTTGTTTAGGGGCCCCCTGCTCACAAACTCGATACAAGTACTTGCGCATCAAGTTCAACGCAAGGATCCATGCTGACAAGGCCCACCCCACCGGTTCGCGCCCATTCTGCCTTTGCTATGTTTCTATTGGTAATTCGAACTGGGACGGGCCGCCGGTGCACGTCGCGCACAATTGCGGCATTGCGGCCTCGTGACCCGGCACGGGCGCCTCATGGTTGTCCGAGGCAATGGAGTCGAGGCCGCGGATGGCATGTACGCCCCGTATTTAGATCCAGAAGAACGGCTTGCCTGTCGACGGGATGGAGGCTGTGAGGGTGGCTGAGCACGCGGGGTTTCGGTGCGGGTGCACCCTCCCCAATGCATGCCCTCCATGTCTCATCCCGTGGCCACATGAGGACGGGATCCCAGAGGGAACTTTAACCCAGCATCCATGGCAGATGGAAAGGTAAGATGGTTGCCTAGTTCGCCGGGGGAATCCGTGGTACCTGCCATTGCTGCCCAGAGCGGATGAATTGCCAAGGCACCGCCCGAACCCCCTCCAACTTGGGGCAGCTTGCATCCATATCCGCGGTAGGAGGTACCTGGTCGCCTCCTATGGGTGCCAAAGGGGCCGCGCAAAAGCCATCATCACCATCACCACCACCATGACCGTGGGCACCCGCGGCCCTTCACCTCCCATTCCATCCAACCCGTACTGACGGCCCTCCCGTGGGAAGACACGGCAGCACAAACCCCCAACCGAATACAGCCTCCACCAGCGCACAGTCGCCGCGATCCTGGGCCCCCCGCTGACCGCAACCACGGTTGCGACCAGGCACGGGAATGGCGGATCCCATGGAGATGACGGCTCACGAGAAGACGGAGAAGGCGGTGGCACGCACGCCCCATCTCGTCTGCGCCCTCGACGAGTCGGGCCGGGTCATCTGTCGCTACGGCCAGGAAAAGGGAAAGGGCGAGGTAGGCATCCATCTCTCCATTTCACAGCCGGACACGGCTCCACACACTGTGCGATCATGGTCCTGACCGTTTGTGTACACAGCCCCCCCCGACAACCCCCCGCGGCTACGCCAAGGCCCTGCTTGACGTCTTCTTGCCTGCAGGCTACCCGCACACGGTGACAGCCGACTACACGCCCTACCAGGTCTATGTGAGCTGGCCCGCGGCCCCGTTGCCCTCCCGCAGGGGCTCCCGCCGGCTAACGCGCACCAGGACTCCCTCCAGGCCTTTTCCAGCTCCATCGCCGGCCTGCTCTCGAGCCGTGCCGTCTTGCAGGGCTTCGGCGTGGGCGATGCCGCCTCGTCGGCCACGGGCGCCGTTCTCTTGACCGTGCTGCAGGAGTCCACCGGCCGCCTGGCCACCATCCTCTTTGCCGACCGCCTCGGCCAGGCCATTGAGCCCGAGTGCAAGTTTTACCGCTTCCTCGCCGACATCCTCAACGACACGGCCCTGCTGATCGACGTGCTCACCCCCGCCTTGCCTGCCCGGCTCAAGACCATGGCCCTCTGTGGCTCGGGCATCCTCCGCGCCCTCTGCGGTGTCTCGGCCGGCGCCGCCAAGGCCAGCCTGAGCGCCCACTTTGCCAAGAACGGCAACCTTGCGGAGCTGAACGCCAAGGACGGCAGCCAGGAGACGGTCGTCTCGCTGATGGGCATGCTGGTCGGCAGCCTCTTCGTCCGCATGGTCGAGGGCAGAGTCGCCGTCTGGGCTTGGATGTTCGTCCTGATCGCCCTTCACCTGTGGACCAACTACCAGGCCGTTCGTGCCGTGCGGATGCGCAGCCTGAACCGCCAGCGCGCTACCATTCTGCTCGACGAGTACCACCGCCGTGGCCGTGTTCTGCGCCCTGACGAGGTGGCCAAGAGAGAGCGCATCCTCCTGTGGAAGGGACCGCGCGTGGCGTTTGGCCGTACCTACCCCCGCGCGAACCAGATCCACGTCAACGAGCTCCGGTCTTTCCGCGACGACCACTATGTCATTGTGGGCCCGGCCTCCGCATACAAGACCATCTTCGTCAAGCAACAGGCCACGCCCCGGGACTCCTTGGAGGCCTACATGCGGGCTGTGGAGGCCCTCAAATGGGAGACCGACACGGGTGGCCTGGCCAGTGATAAGTTCTGGAAGGCCGTGGACGGGGTCACCATGGATGAAGATTTCTGGAAGGCCCTTGCGAGCGCTGGCTGGGACCTCGACACGAACGCGGTCGAGACGGGCTCGGCCATTCGCCTGGTGGTCGGGTAAAAGGGCTCTGGCCTGATGATGGGCTCTAGTCTCGTAAAAGGCTCATGTGGTCAAGAGGTGCGGTCGGCTCTAAGGACCTGGTTCAAGGCTCTAGTTTGAGGAGGGGGAGTCACGAGGTTTTTGCTGAGGCGGCTTGTCGCCTGATACCCTTTTTTTTCCGCGTTTTTCTCGCCCCTCGCCATGAAATGCCATTTTGATGCTAAATGCGGTTTGCCCCTCGCCAGTACATGCCCACGGTCAAGAGCACTCGGTCATCACACACGGTTCTTTTGGTTTTGTTTTACATGACGCCGAGGCCCCGCATGGCCCGCATCTTTACCCCCTCCCAGCTGTTGAGCTTCGGTCGCACGTCGAGATAGAAAGACGGCTTGCCGTCGGGCGCCGGCCGCCCAGCGTAGAAGTCGATGACGTACTCAATCTCTTTGCCGCAGCGGTCGACGATCCAGTCGTGGCGGTCAAAGGGCGCGCTGTAGCCCAGCAGGGTGTTGAAGCGGGCCTTGGGCGACAGCTTGGTGCTCAGACCGGAAAAGGATGTCAACCGCGGGCCTTGGCAGCTAAGGGGAGAGTTAGCAGGGAATCAAACGGGAGGGGTAGGCCCGCGATCAGGAGGAGGAGGAGGAGGAGGAGGAGGAGGAGGAGGAAGGGGAGGAGGAGGAGGAAGGGGAGGAGGAGGGAGAAGAGGAAGGAGAAGAAGAAGAAAAAGGAGAAGAAGGATAATATACTCACCTGGTCCCCTCCACGTACGGCCCTTCCCACCCCTTGATCTCGGCCCAGGCCCGCTCGTTGACGGCGTTGTGGATGGGCACGACGGAGCGCATGTCGGGCGCCTGCGGGTCGTGGCCCTTGCGCTTCATGGCGTCGAAGAACATCTTCTCCGACGGGTAGATCCAGTTGCCCGACTTGGCGTCCGCGCCCGTCTCCTGCTCCCGGTTCGCCGGCGCGTGGCTGCTGCCGCCGCCGCCCGCGCCGGCCGCTCGCGCGTCGTCGAGCCCCGCCCGGGGAATCGTCGAGACCACCCGGCTCCGGCTGAGCGCGGCCGGTGTCGCCGGGGGCGGCGCGGCCGCCGCCGGGGTCGGGCGTGGGGACGAGGACAGGGACGGGAGCCACGAGGTGAGACTCGTCGTCCACGAGCGGCGGCCGCCCGGCGGCGGCGCGGCCGAGGGAGGAGGCGCGGGCGCGGCGGCGCGGCTTGCCTCGCGTGCCTGCCGCAGCCAGGCCTCGCGCGCGTTGTGGTCTACGGGGCAGGCGTCGGCGGCCGCGTCGCGCGCCGGCGGGTGGTCCGGCGGCATCGCGGGCTCGGCGGCGGCGGCGGCGCGGGCCTGCGACAGCCAGGCCTCGCGGCTCTGGTGGTCGACGGGGCAGGCGTCCGGGCCGGCGGCCGTCGGGCCGTTGGTGTTGTTGGGCGGTGGCGACATGGCCGTCGTCGTCGGTATCGGCGTCGCACGCGGGGGGCGGCGGTTGGGGCGGTGGTCGGCGTCGTCGGGGCGGCGCGGGCCGAGGGAGAAGATCTGGTCGGCCGCGTCTTTAATGGGCATTCCTCGGGCACGCACACATGCACGCACATACACGCGCGCCGGGGCGGAGGAGGGGGAGGAGGGGGCCGGCCTACGTCAAGGAAAGGAATTGGGCTGGAAAGGATGGCTGGGTCGCGGGCGGCGGGCAAAATGGAGGGCGGCGACGGCGGCGACGACGGCGCGATCCCGGGTTTCCAGAGAAAAAGGCTGTCTAGTCATCATCACTGGCGGGTCGAGGGTTGCAGAAGCTGGGAACTTTTTAGTGGAACCCCGGGTCAGCTGCTTGGGCGGGATTTCCCCGCTCGGATAGACCACGGGTTATCAACCCCATGAGGCAAGAATGCAGGTACACAGGCACAGCACCCGCAACGCCCTACCCATGTGCTGATACGCGGGCCTGAGCCGCCTTCTTGCCGTCAGGCGTTCGCCACCTTGCGTCCTTGGGAAGTAGGGACCCAAGCACCCATGACGTTGCACGACGGGGCATGTGATGGGCCGCTCTGGCCGCAGGCACTAAGCTCGGAGCCGCGCCAAGGGTGGAAACATTAGGGGGGTGGTATTTCAGCTAGTATGCAACCCATTGCAGGAGCGATAATCAACACAAATGACGCTTATGTAGTAGTATATGACCGGGCTCTACGCGCTCGGGACGGGCTTGCCCTCCTCCGACACCAGGTAGACGTCCGACTTCTGGGGGCCCTCGCCGACACCCGTCATGATGACGCGGCTTACGCCGCCCTGTATTGAGCTGGCGACGGCCTCGTCCAGCTGCACGGCCGACTTCAGGTCCTGGACGCCGGCCTTCCAGCCATCGACCTGGGGCAGCAGCGGGTGGAAGACGCCGAGGACGTGCTCGCGGTCCTCCTCGAGGAAGTAGATGACGGCGTTGGGGCCGGCGTCAAAGGTGTAGGCGGCGACGGTGCGGCCGGCGGCGGCGTTGATGGCCTCGACGGCGCGGACGGCGGCGCGCGAGACGTCGTTCATGTAGAAGATGGGCGGGTACGTGTCGGCGCAGGTGGCGTGGAAGGAGTTGGACTCGCGCATGGTGACCTCGGCGAAGGCGGCAAAGTCGCGGGCGGCGACGGCGGCCTCCATGCGCTGCATGTTGGCGGGCACGACGTCGGCGATGCGCTGCTGGAAGAGGCCCGACGTGGCCACCGTCTGCTGCATGCCGCTGGTCGAGCTGACGCCCTTCTTGGCCGCCGACACGACGAGGATGAGGGCGCGCATGCCGGGCCAATGCGCTGCCGGCGCCACCTCGACGGCCTGCGAGTCGAGCCCGTCGGCCTGCGCGCCCATGCGCCAGGCCACGTAGCCGCCGAACAGGCTGCGGCACGCCGAGCCGCTGCCCTGGCGGGCGATGAGCGACAGCTCCGTCGGCGAGGCCGGCAGCGCGTAGAGGTCGGCGATGGCGCGCACGAAGGCGGCGAAGCCGGCGGCGGACGAGGCGAGGCCGGCGGCCGTGGGGAAGTTGTTCTCCGACACGAGCAGCAGCTTCATGGCCGACAGCTTGGGCAGCGAGCCGTCCTGGGCCTCGAGGGCGGCGCGGCGGGCGCGCAGCTCACGCAGGCAGGCCTGGGTGCGGGCGCCGGTGAGGTCCGACGGCTCGCCATTGAGCAGCAGCACGTCCTCGGAGAAGGCGGCCGAGCACGAGGCCGTCGTCAGGGTGCGCAGGTCGTCCTGCGAGAGCGTCACCGACAGCGACGAATTTGTCGGCAGGTTCAGCTTGGCGTCCCGCTTGCCCCAGTACTTGACCACGGCGATGTTGACGGGCGCCGTGGTACTGGCGCGGTAGACGGTGGTGTCGGTCATCGTGGGCGAGGGCGGAAGGAGCGGCGGTCGGGGAGCAGGATGGCGCGGGCGGCGGATGGCAATGGGTTGGCGGAGAGCGACGGTTTGGGCGAGGAGGGCGAAGGTGAGGCAGGGAAAGGGGGGGCGAGAAGAGTGAAGTCTCACGACCACGACCCAACTCGGCGTTGCTTGGGTGGAGCAGAGCGGTCAATAAAATCCTAGTGGGGGGTACTCGAGTATCAGATAGTGGGGTAAGGCAGACAGACACATGGCGCCATTAGTAGAGTCTCCCCCCCCCCCCTTACCTCCAATGCACCTGCTCAATCCAGGGGTCCCGCCCCGCCAGGGCCCAATGGCATGGATGGGAATCCAGGTTGGAATCTTGGAACAACACATTGTCCACTGACGCAGCAAAAGATGGCTCGAGTCGCAGGGTTGGCTACTTGTGCCCGTCAGGCGTCGGTACCTTCGGCGTGCATACACAAGTCCATGCCTACATAGTGTACTGCAGGTACCCATCCATCCTGGCAAAGTCTCCTCCACAAGCTTGGACCCCCAAAGTTACCTATACGTGCCCCGTTGTCCGATTCAGCCGGCGACAACGGCACACACCGGCTGCTTCGAAACAGCCGTGACCGCCCGCCGTCTTTCCGGCACAAGCGCTCGGGTGGGCAGGCGACTCGTGCGAGCCCATCTGCTCCGACCCGGTGTCGAAGGGCAGGCTGCAGAGCCTGCCTATGGACGTACGAGGCGACCTTATGCGGTACGTGGCAGACGGAGCCCTTGTCGGTGCAGTTGTTCCGCCCTCGAAGTCGGGACGACTCGGTGGTCTTTGCCGCCTCGCAATTCACTTGGGTGAGCCAGAGAAAACGGTTGGCAATTCACGTTACAGCAACCGGGGACATCATACACCCTTGGCTCACCCACTCCCACCCCCGGGGCTTCCTGTAGCCTCTCGACACGCCCGCCAAGCGATTGCTCTACCCGTCGGGCCCCTCCGAGAGCTGGTAGCATCGAGCAAAGGGATCACAGAGTCGCTTGGCCTCGCGCGACAAAAGCCCCCTTATGAAAACCCCCACATGAACCTCCACGTCCTGCTGGGTCGCTGAAACTTACGATCTCATTTCGTGAACCGGGCCCACGGTCCTTGCCCGACCAGCTCCCCTACCACTGAGGGTCCGCCGGCCTGCCCCAAAGCTCCCCCAGTTCCGGCGGATGCCATCGCAAGTGCTCGAGGGCGCCCATTGTTTTGCCTCGGCGGAGCTGCTATCAGCTTCGGACTCCGGTTGCCCTGATGGCTCTTGGAGGCCGACCTCGGCGAATCTGCGACGGGACCACTCCTGCGGGTCGGGTTGGAGATGGCAATACCCAATGCGATCTATAGCGAAGGCTATATTCACTTTGATGATGGCATTGAGGAGACTGCATGCCGAAGTCTGTCGCTTGGCGGCGTTGACGGCAGCGACCAGCATCTGTCGGACCGTACCCACGCCTCGGACGATGTGGCGCGCGTTGTGATGGGGCAGCGTCTGGGCGAGGCAGCGCAGGAAGCTCTTGGCGGCTTGCCGTCGGCCTGGCTCGTACGCCGCATGGCGGTTGAAGTAGTCCGCCTCGCGCGAAGGCCAGACAAGGGGTGGGTAGGAGTCGGACTCCATGCTGTCGACGAGCAACGACCGGCGCCGAGGCAGCTCGGCGCATTGCTCGCCGTTCGCGAAGAGCAACCCTGCTGCGCCAATATGGACGCAACTCTCGGTCTCCTGCGGCCGCCACTGACCCGTCCTTGGTCCCGTAACCCACACTTCGTCCTCATCGGTCTGGCCGGACGCGTCCAACTCAGCCAAGGCGGTCTCTCGCCTGGGAACCCCGTACTCCATCCAATCGGGGATCCAGGCTCGCCCTCGGGGTAGGTTCTTCTTGGTGAAAGGGTAGTCAAGCTTGCAATCCTCAAGAAGCACCGGGAAGCCTCTTTTGATGACCCCCCAATGACCACCGAAGTTCCGGGGGTTAAAGAGCCATGTGCACACCCGCGAATGATCCTCGTCCTCGAACAAGCCGAGCCGGCCAAGTATGTCCAACCGGATCGAGTGGGCTTCTCGGTAGGTACCGGACCACAGTTTTTCGATTTCAGGGTGCAGGAGTGCTTTCAACATGTAAATAATTTCCCTGAGACCTTCCCTGCCCTCGACCGGGATGTCATTTTCGATGATTTGGCCCAGGCGTTCAAATCGGTAGTTAAACCAGCCAAGAAGAATGGCAAGGTTGAAGTCGGTGCGTAAGCGTGAGGAAACCATTGTGGAGGTGTCGGCCTGATATGGTATTCACACAGGTTCCTTGGTTTGGCAACGAAAAGGTCGGATTCGTATCTGTTGATGAATGAAGCCGGTTGTTTGAGCAACTGGCTGAAGATAGAAGGAGCAGAAACCCCGACGGAGGGAAGGAGACATCCTTTAAATGTGTGATACCAAGCCCCAATAGGCGCATCAGCAGTCCGTATTTGAGAAATTGTTGCGCGCAAGGGAAAGTGAAATAAATACCCTTTCCCAAACTCTCCCATTGCTCTTGCGGTGATTTTCTCTGTTCCTCCCGCTGAGAGAATGGTTGTTTCTGTGGCAGAGTGAGTTTTGAGACCAAAACTACTTCGTCGATGTGCAAATTCAACGAACCTAGCAGCCGCCGAAACCTAGCGTGAATTCACTCACGCGTTCATTCCCGGATATTCGCCAACATATGCGTGTGTATATGCGAAATTGCCTCGACCTAGCTGGGATTCTGAGGCAATTTCCCTCGAACGGGAGACACAGCGAACGGAGCCAGCTTGGATGGAGAGTGAAAAGGAGTGATTTGATGATAGTACCAGGAAGCAACGTGCTTGCTCCGTCCATGTTGCTTTGTTTTGCTTCGAACCTCTTGATTCTGTCGAGTACTATCCCCCAACGCACGAGATATAGTAAGTATATGTGTTTCGAATATGCCGTATGGCAGGTTGGCGGGCTTTAAGATGTCATCGGTGGGCTTTTCCTTCCAGTGGGGCCTGCAGGAACAAGTGGTACATGTTCTGATGACTGTGACATAACTAGATGAGAAGGTATGGGAACGGCGGAAGCCACTGTTTTCCCAGATTTTTGGGGGGGGGGATTTGGGGCATTCCTTGGCGATGCTGCTAGCGGAGAATCAATACTTGCAATATTAATCGCATGGCATTCCCCATGAGCTGAAAATGACCGAAGCTCGAGATGATCTTGGTACTGATGCCGGCGGCGGTGCTTCTGCTGGCCTTGCTACTGTCATTGTTACTGTCATTGTTAATCGACTTTTCAAAGATGGGAATCATAAAAAGTGAGGTAGGAGAGCCCCTATGAGCTAGTACTGTTTCGCCGTCAAATAGGTACAAAAGTCCCCTTGGCAAGAAATATTGGTTTTCGCCGTGATGATGTTGAATTTTTCCCGTACTCCGAAGATGTCCCCACGAGGACAGAAAAATTAGACGAATACAAGCAGAACACCGGGAGGGTCATCCGGCCGTCCTACCCATTGACATAAGCCACGTAGTCAAAAGTACCGCGCCGAAAATACTCACATCGTGGGGGCTCCTGGGTTGCAGCTGAGCCGCTCAAAGCTCCCTGCTACCTGGGCCCAATAAGATGTCCGAAGCTCTCCATGCTTACCCACCCGAGAACTGACCGGGGTGGTGGCTGTTCTCCTTTGAAGGTGCCTCGAGGTGATTTTCGTGTCAAGACCACCCGGAATGCCGGGTGGATTGTCTTTGCAGGCTTTTTGGGGTGGAGTGTGTTAGCTGTTCAATACTGAAAGCTAAGCCCGATGTACACTCTTGGTTGGCTGACCGCCGAGGTTATAATAGGTCTTCGAGACGGAGTCCCCAGCCTGCAAAGTCTCTGCGACGAACTTTCCCAGGGTGAATATACTCAGCCTCGATTTTGGCCTGGCAGAAGTTGAAGTTTGCCCCGATCGCCGCGATGGTGGCTTGTACTCATGAAAATACTCAGCTCGAGGGCTAAGTTGGTGCCGGTAAAACTTCGTGGAGATGCAGTGTGAGAACTCGGGGATATAATCACCCATTCACGGCTGAACAACAGTCAAGAACCTGCCGAGATATACAGCTGTTTACAACAAACCATGTTCCAAGTCTCACCCGAATCAATACAAAGTTTTCGCGGAGAGCGCGGGAGAGAGGAGCTTAGGGGCATGATAGGTTCCAAAGGCACCTCAAAAAGGACCCAGGTACTCCTAACGGTGGGTATCACCCAGATAATGCTGGCCGTAATAGTCAAAATGCAAGTCTACCGCCACTGACCACATCCCAGTCACGGTTGACTTTTCTTAATTGTGACCAGGGGCTATAGGTCTCTTGCGGGATCAAGGGTTTAAGAAAAAGGAGGATTGAATTGCATGGCTTGCGAATTCCCTCAGTAGGTTCCGTTGTAGAAGAGATACTCGCCAGTGGCAGTGTCGAGCGTCAAATTCGTCTGCGAGACGCTGCCGCCTTTCAGGCTGCCGCTCTCGACAGTGGCACCAATGGCAGTGCTGCCGTGCGAGCGGTGCAGGGCGTTTTCCCCCGCCAGCACGGTGAAGTTGGCCAACGCGACCTCGTAGCCCTGGCGTCGGCGGTTGGTCGGGACGCCAAAGAAGGACGCGTTGACCGAGTGGTAGTCAATCGACAGCTCGTAGTACCCGCGGTAGTAGAGGTCCTGCCACTGCAGCTCCGCGTTGGCCGCCTGCAACCAGGCCGCCGCCTCGTTGGCTTTGGCCATGGTGATGTTTGCGCCAAACGGGCAGGGCGAGCTGACGGCGGACCCGGCAAACTCCACTCCCACGGAGCCGGCGCCCGTCGCCGCGTCGTACTCGTGCTCGCCCAGCCAGACCAGGTCCGAGACCCAAGAGGCGTGCGAGTCGCCCGCCAGGAACACGGTGTTGTTGATTTGGTTCTCGTACAGTGTCGCCAGCGTGCGGTTGCGGTTGGCCCTGTAGCCGTCCCATGCGTCGCTGTTAAAGGGTGTCTTCTCGCCCAAAGCCGCCGACTCGTTGACGCGGCTAAAAACGATCTGGTTTCCGACCAGGCGCCAGGTAGCCCCGCGTTTGGAGGAGTCTTTGAGATTTCGGTAGAACCATGCTTCTTGACGAGGGCCCATGAGCGACCGGCTCGCGTCGTCGGCCAACCCGGCCACGTACTCTGTGTTCCAGTACAAGTCCGTGATGGAACGGTCGTACTGTCGCGTATCCAGCATAAGCAGGTCGAACAGGTCGCCGAAGCTAAACGAACGCCAGATTCGCAGGTTGTCATCCATGTCCACCTGACGGATAGGCACTGATAGGAAATAGCTTAGCAAGGACCGGCACCAACTGGATCAGGAGATATAAAGTACTCACTCCACTCAAAGTATGCTCGAACAGCATTCATTTTGCGTTGGTCAACCGACACACCGCCGTCCATGACGAATGACTGCTCCGTGTTGTTGAGCTCCGAAGAGCCATCCCGGTACGTGTTGTCGGCAACCTCTGCAAGCGAGTCAGTCCCGGGTTTCCTCAATTGACGATCAAATAGCCTTGCGGCGGGGCTTACCATGGTCATCCCAGACAGGAATCCAAGGGAAGTTCTGGTGACTGGCAACCAGATCCAGATCGGTCCTGTACGTCGCAATGCGCTTGCGGTAGTCGTAGAGACTAGGGCGAGTGCGGTCAGCCTAAGTAGGTCCGTGAAGAGGATACATGCTCGTTATGCGCAGAGAGGACCTACGAATAAATCTGCTTATCCGGCAGCGGGATGCGCCCGAGAGAGTTTCCCCAGCCATACTCTCCATTGCCGTACTCGTAGATGTAGTCTCCCAAGTGAACCACGTAGTCAACGGATTGCTTTCTTACGGGATTGCCGTACGCGTTGAAAAAGCCGAAAGCTGTGTGATGATGAGATGGTGGAAAAGCCGAGCCCCACGAGATAACTTACGGAAGTTGCTGCACGAGTATATGGCCAATTTGATGGCAGAGGTTACCTTGTCTCGGGCGGAGGGAATGGTCTTGGTTCTGCCCAGAGGTGAAGTATTGTTCGAGCCACAGACATGGAACTGGTAATCTGGACGCACAGCCATGGCTATTAGCTCGGGCGGGGATGGTGTACCAAAGGTGATTCGGTCCTCTCACAATAACTCGTAAACGATTGCAACTTTTTTGCCTCAACCTTGACCGTGTAATCGACGTCCGAGCTTGTAAAAACAGTACCGCCGTCGGCGGGCTCGGACAAGTCTTCCGAGGCGCTGATCTTCCAGGCCACACAGACAGGGGCATCACTCTTGGAGACGTAGCCCTCGTTGTCGTGGTCAAACAGAGGGACGTGGCCACTGACGGTAATGTTGCTCCTGTCATTGTCGCTGGTTGGGGCGACGCGGGTCCAAAGGATGACGGAATCGTCATAGGGATCGCCAGAAGCCACTCCGTGGGTGAAGTTCAGCTTGGCCGGGTCCCATGGCGAGTGCGGCGTGGTTCGTCTGGCAACTTTGTTGATGCTCACACCTAACGACGGGTGATGGAGCGAGGGAGAGAAATAGTTGAGGTTTCCCGTAAAGGCGGCCGAGGCCGAGGCCGCACTGCAAGCAAGAATGAACACGGCCGTAGAAACCATGCTGAGGCGCTTGGTGCACGCGAGGGAGACCTGAGGGTGTACGCGTGCCGACACCAGTCCTGGCTGGGTCGAGATGGGCTCGGTTATGTATGCAAGCAATGGGCTTCCCTGTGGCATACCGCCGCTACGTCGTTTGCATATCCGGATCCAGGTTCACATCGGCCATGCAGCTACAGCCCCGTCGTTGGAAAGCGTTGCTAGGAACATGGGTCATGACGAGGGGCCGAAAACTCGTCATGAGCCAGCTCGTATTATATCAGCGTGTGTGCACTACAGGCCTGGTGTTGACTGCCGTAGTCGGTAGGTGGCAGGGATGAGAGCCCCCCACGTGCATCATACCAATGGCTGTCCATCCACGAGGGGAGGTTTTATGGCTGGGTGCTCACGTACGCATGTATGTGCTTGTAAGTATTCAAGCAAGTACGTAGGAGGGAGGGACCTTGGGCGGCGCCTGCCCCCGCACGCTCAGCACCGGGTGGTGGCGATGGTGCAGTAGTCCAATAGGATTCCGCTGCTTGGGCACGTTCGCGCGCCGCGGCGCACGTGCACCTCCCCGCTACGTTCCCTTCTTCATACGCCTTGCTTGCCTCTCCAAGACCCCGTCGCTCAGGCAGAGTAGGGGTTGCACGCTGGGATTGAAGCCTGCTGCAGTTCTGCTGTTGGGCTCCCTTTATGTGACTTCAAGGCAGAACCCTAGGTATTACGGGGAACAAGTGCCGCCACGCAGGGCCGAGCGAGCCGGACCGACGGTCTGCGGCACCCTACTTGTTGATCCAATCGCCAGTGCTGATACCCTCTACCCACTGACGGCTAGGTACGGTAGTGAGGGGGAAACTTCCTGCCCTACAGTACCGCCGTTGCGGAGTGATCGCTCCTCTGGAGCAACACTACCGCCGCGGGACGTGACAAATGATTGCCCGGGGCGATGGAAGAATGATTCCAATCATCCAAACTCCCTCTGTGGCTTTCACCTCGCACATACTTCAGATGACGGGCAAAACACTGTCCTCACCAAGCCGTGTGCCAGCCTCCAGGCCGCATAAACGTCAGGACGTCTTCCCGTCCCACTCAAACTGGCTACTCTCGCGCAGCCACGTCTCGAAGTCCTGCACGTCGCCCTTGGGGGCCGCGGCGCGGCGCGCGGCGATGTCGACGCCGTAACCGTCCGTTTCGAACCAGCGGAACATGGTGCCGACCTCGCCCAGGGCCCAGCGCATGCCGGAGCCCAGCAGGCGCGGCGCCTGCGGCAGCGCGCGGCCCGTCACGCGCTGGAAAACCGCCCGCGCCTCCCCGTAGCGCAGCGCGTCGCCCGCCAGCCCGAAGACCCGGTTCTGCGGCGGCGGTTCGGACGCCAGCAGCGCCCGCGCCGCCGCCCGCCCCACGTCCCGCACGCTCACGAGCTGTAGCGTTGCCGCCGCCGGCATCGTGGCCCACAGCGCGGCAAACGCGGGCCCGAAGTACGACGTCGGGTTCAGGTTGTCCATGAAGGCCGTCGGCCGCAGGATCGTGTAGGTGGCCCGGCCGGGCGCCGTCGCCGGCGCCCCCGGCGCCCCCAGCACCGCCCGCAGGTGCTGCTCGATGTCGTGCTTGGCACGGAAGTGCGGGATGTCGGTCGGCGTGTCCCACGACGCGGCGTCGCCGCCGCGGTCGACGGAAGAGAAGACCAAGTGCGTGACGCCCGAGCCGGGCGCCGCCACGGCGTCGATCAGCGGCACCGCCTGCGCCCCCTCCTCGGGTGGCGTCGTGTACGCGAAGACGCCCGTGATGCCCGGGTGTGCCGCCAGCAGCACGCCGCCCTCCCGCGTGTCCCCCTGCACCACCGTCAGGTCCAGCCCCGGGTACCGCGCCGCCAGCGCCTGCCCCTTAGCCGACGTCGGCGCTGCGCGCGTCAGTGCCAGGATCCGCGGCGCCGGCGCCGTCGTCGTCGTCTTCGGCGCTTCTGCGAGCAGTTGTGAGAGCCCCGCGAGAACCGCCCCGCCTTGTTTCCCCGTCGCTCCCACGATGAGAAGAGTGCGTTGTGGTGGCATTGTGGGGTTGGTGAGGTTGAAGTTGAGGTCGGTGATTGAATGACCCCAGGAGGTAGGCAGGTACAAGCAGCGTGTAACTGTTGAGATCCAGTGGTCTCTGCTGTGGGCTGCAATTAAGATCTCTTTCTTTATTTGAACCGAGCGAAAAAGCAAGGTCGAGTGTTCCGTTGGCTTCTGTCTGGCTGTTGTGTCTTGCACGTGTCGCGTGCCGTCTATATGTGTATACACTGGACGCCAAGAAGCATCTGTCATCCCAGCCTTCGCTGCAGAGCCATAGAAGCTCAGGCGCCTCAGGCAGCAAGCTGATCAGAAGCCTACAAATCGGGTGTAAAAAAAAAAAAAACTGCTCAGTATCTCAGCATGCACTGCGTCAGCATTCGGGCGTGTTTGTCAGCGGATTCTCTTCCATGAGGTCATTAAGCATTTCCCCCTACAAGTCCGGGCAGGGCGTGGCCGCTATTCGTCGGCCTCTCGGGCCCGAGATAACGAGGCGGCCCCGGCAGGCCGTGGTCGTAGCGGCGTAGGTACTTGGCGCTGCAGGCCATCACAGAAATTGTACGTGGCGGCGGCAGTCGGCTTGCGCCTCCAGAGTTTGTTTTATCACGAGACACCGAGGTGTCTGACGAGCCCGGGGAGCATGCAGTCCATCTTCATGTCCAGATGGAATGCCGCCTTCAGACGGCGCGTGAACGCATGCCAATGCCGAGCGATCGGAACGTCAAGATGGAAGTGAAGAAGTTCTCAGTTCCCAACCCGGGACGATCCACGCAGGCCGTCCGGCGTCTCCCGCAGATCCCGTTCTGTTGCGCCAAGGAGAATTGAGACCCGACGGTACGGTTCGATCTTGGGGTGGCGTGGAAGCCGAGCTGGTCTCTAACGGGGCCGGTGGTGCGCATGCCGGTGGGCTTGCAACGTGTACTGGCACCAATAGAGTGGACTGACCTAATCCAGAAGGGCTTTTTGTGGTGGAGAGGGGATTTCGGATGTTCAGAATGGGCGACAGCTTCACAATCAAGGACCAGAAAACCTGCCCACCCGAGGACTGGCCGCGGGGGAAAGGGTTGGCACGCGCGGAGAGCGATGCTTAGCAGCAAGACGGACGATTGCGGGCCATGCGGGTGCTACCCGTACATTGCGGCGGCGTTGGGTTAATGGCCCTGGTGCAGGCGCGGCCGATGTTTGACGATTTTAGCCGATCGCGTGACGAATACGGAGTGCATTCCGGCAGATATCAAGAGCCCGCCCTGACGCCGGGACGCGAGCGTGTTGGTGGAAAATCATCGTGGTGCGTGGGGACGGCGATCCATGCCGCGCCAGGGGCCCGGCGGAGCGCTGTCAATCAAGACCAAACCGCTAGGGCCGCAGGCCAACAGCGCATGCCTCGTTCTGTTTACGACGCCCTGCGCGAGGCCGGGAACGGAGCAAGCGCTTCGCTCTCTTCCTTTCCAATCTCCCGCCCCAAGCCGGACCGTCATGGGCGCCTCCGAGGCCGCCGACCCGTGCTTTCCTTCCACCACGCCCTGGCCCATCAACGTGGAACGCCAGCAGCTCGTCCAAGGACTGGGTTTCGTGCATCGAGTTCGCCGGCCAGGGGAGGAGGAGGCTCTTCAGGGCTGGGGTAGCTTGAGCCTTGGCCGCCTTCACAACCGACCACCACCCCCACCCCCACCGCCATGGCGCACTCGTGTTCGGACGCGGCGGCAATGCGTCCGTTGGCTCGAGCCTGGCCCGCCCCGAACAAGCTTTCGGGCACGGCACATGCACTGCCGGCTGCCCCCGTGATTTGGGAGGGGGCGAGGTAAAGGAGGGAGCGCCTCCATCGTCAGCATCCGCCTTCCACTTCCGACTTGCCATCGCATCCAGTTAGATTGTGTTGTGGGGCTGGGCTGAGCCCGGCCTCACCATTCGCGGCGCCGCGGTGGAATCCCACCGCCCCCCCCCCCCCCTGCGACAGCCCGGAGAAATTGCCTGACCCTGGTGAGCCCGTTCTCTCTGCCTTGCCTTTTCTGGCTGTGGGCAACGCAGCTGGTAGGGGGCAGAAAGGGAAAGCCCCAGGCCTAAGCAGGGCACGCCGGAAGACGGCGGGGTCCAATCTCCAGAGCCGGTAGGGTGAATAGGGCCCAGTCACTCCCGTCCCGACAACCATGGGCATGTATATAAAGAGCCGATCGGTTCGATGGGTCTTGGAGGCCATGTGCCAAGAAGAAGTCCTCGGCCCTCTCTCCCACGCCCACGCGCGCTCGTTTTCGTCTCTCTCTAGCCTCCAGTCTCTCGCTGTCCACGGACGTGACCACTACCCACCATGAAGTTCTTCCCCGCTGCCTCGGCCGTGCTGGCGCTCGTGGGCGCCGTGGGCGCCTCGCCTGTCGAGATGGAGAAGCGCGCCGCCCTCCAGGAGGTGACGGGCTTCGGGTCCAACCCGTCCAACACCAAGATGTACATCTACGTGCCGGACAAGCTGGCCGCGAAGCCGGCCATCGTCGTGGCGATCCACCACTGCCAGGGCACCGGCAGGTCCTACTTCCAGTCGACGCCGTACGCCAAGCTGGCCGACCAGAAGGGTTTCGTCGTCATCTACCCCGAGTCGCCCTACCAGGGCACCTGCTGGGATGTCTCCTCCAAGAGCGCCCTCACGCACAACGGCGGCGGCGACAGCAACTCGATTGCCAACATGGTCAGCTACGCCCTGAAGAAGTACAGCGCGGACCCCAGCAAGGTCTTTGTGACCGGCAGCTCTTCGGGCGCCATGATGACGGTATGCCCTTCCCCGTTGCCCTCCCTCTCCGGCCCCCTTTCCTCGCCCAGTTCGGCCATGTCCGGCCGCCGTCCGTACGAGCTCGATGCTAACGCCGGCACCAGAACGTCATGGCCGCGGCGTACCCCGAGCTTTTCGCGGCCGCCACGGTGTACTCGGGCGTGCCGGCCGGCTGCTTCGTGTCGCAGAGCAACGCGGTGGCCGGCTGGAACAGCACGTGCGCGCACGGCGATTCCAAGGCGTCGCCTCAGCAGTGGGCGGCCGTGGTCCACGCCATGGACCCGGGCGCCAACGACAGCAAGCGCCCGCGCATGCAGATCTACCACGGCAGCGCCGACACCATCCTGTACCCGGCCAACTACCAGGAGACCATCAAGCAGTGGTCCGGCGTCTTTGGCTACGGCGCCGCCACCTCCACCCAGCAGAACAGCCCCCAGTCCGGCTACACCACCTCCACCTACGGCGACCACCTCGTCGGCATCTACGCCCAGGGCGTCGGCCACACCGTCCCCGTCCGTGGCGACGACGACATGAAGTTCTTCGGCCTGTAGGGCGAGGTGGAGAACAAGACGACGAAGAAAGGAAACGACGAGACCAACGATGTGAACCCGGTATGCCTTGCTTAGTCGATGGTTCATCTGCTACCGCGTGGGTGGAAGCGACCTCGGCTCTTTCTTCTGTACATAGTTATGCCAGTCCGCTGGCCGCACGAGTCATTCGTATATTTGGTACTTGCCTGCGTGACTACCCCGACGGGCCACAGTTGTAATCCGATGGATCCAGTGACACCTTTTGATCTTCTGCTCCCCGGGGGGGGGGGATCCTGGACTGGCCATCCGCCCCACTCTGCCAACATGGAAGGTGAATCGTGGGGGTGGGTGGATCGTCACGCATCACTTTGCTTGGTGTAACTGGACCAGGCAGCTTGGAGCCCATTCCAAGAGCATCTTCGCGCAATTCCAGGCGTTACTGTGACCGAACAGTTATCCCGAAGCCGTCCTCCCCCGGTGAAGGTATGCTTTCGGGTAGCGATCCGGCACATGCGCCGAGCGCCGATGGGTCTCGGCCCAGCCACGACCCGTTGCCTGTCGGGCCGCAGCCGCGGTCGGGCGTTAAAAAAGGGCCGAAATGGCCGCAACGGATGACGTCGGGGAAGCGCCGCTATATATAGAGCAGGAGCCCTGGACCCCAGGAACGCGCGAGATCGGGCGCGGGATTCGATCCATACTCTGCTCTCTGGCACGGTGTGACGGCGAACACACCCGGGGTTCGCGCGCGACGGACAGAAAGGCAACGCCCAGCCCCCCCAACAGGAAAGGGAAAAGAGAACGAGAGAGAAAAGCAATGGCTCGCCCCAGGACGCTCGTGCGGACTTCGCTCCAGCTCGCCTACCGCTGGACCGGTGCGACGGCGCCGCTGAGCGCCACATCATTATACGCGCCTCTCGTGCGGAGGCTATACTCGAGCGACGTAGGCAAGAAGCGTGGCGGGTCCAAAGTCTACGCGTCGGCCGATGAGGCCGTGGCCGACCTGCGTGACGGTAGCACGATACTGAGCGCAGGGTTTGGGCTGTGCGGTGTGGCCGGTAAGAAGCCCCCCTTCTTCTATTCGGCCCCTCGGGGCTGGGTGATCCCCTGCGGCTTCTCAACCGAATACGCACCTGTTTTAAGCCGCACCCGACTACCCAGCTGACCGTTATCTCCCTTCGGCGAAGAGACGCTCATCCGGGCAATCCATAAGCGAAAACTGCAGAACTTGACGGCCGTCTCCAACAATGCGGGTGCGGGCGACAAGGGCCTGGCGCAGCTCACGAGCAGCGGCCAGGTAACGCGCATGATGCTGTCGTACCTCGGCTCCAACAAGGACCTGGAGCGGCGCTACCTGAACGGCGAGATCGCCCTGGAGCTGTGTCCCCAGGGCACCCTCGCCGAGAAGCTGCGCGCGGCCGGCGCCGGGATTCCCGCCTTTTACACGGCCACGGGCGGCAGTGAGTAACCCCGCCCCTACCTTTGTGTCTCTCCCCTCGGGGCTCCGAGGCGCGTTCGGATCCGAAGGGATCGCATGGAGAAAGGTGGGGATCTGACAAGCGACGGTGCGGGAAAACAGAGACCTTTATCGAAACGGGCGAAATCCCTACCCGGTTTACGCCCGAGGGCGTCCTTGAGGAGGGTAAGCCCAAGGAGACGCGCGTGTTCGACGGCAAGTCTTACATCATGGAGACGGCGCTCCCGGGCGACGTGGCGATCCTGCGGGCGTGGAAAGTGGACGAGGCGGGTAACTGCGTTTTCAAGTGAGTCTTGGAGATCCCGTTGGCACGCCCCTCCCTCCTCTTTTCTTACTTCCCCAGGGGCCCCCGGGGGCATCGAACAGGCTGACAATCCGCCCCGCCCCCAGGTACACGACCAAAACGTACGCGGGTCTCATGGCCAAGGCAGCCAAGATCGCCATTGTCGAGGCCGAGAACATCGTGCCCATTGGGTCCATCGAGCCCGACGCCGTCGACCTCCCCGGCATCTACATCGACCGCATCGTGCCGGCCACGGCGCCCAAGCACATTGAGAACCTGAAGACGGCGGAGGCGGAGGCAGGGTCCGGCGGCGGCGGCGCGGGCGGCCGGAAGCTCGACTCACGGAACCGCATCGCGCGGCGGGCGGCGCGCGAGCTGCGCGACGGGTACTACGTGAACCTCGGGGTGGGGATCCCGACGCTGGCGGCGTCGTACGTGGCGCCCGAGACGCGCGTGTGGCTGCAGTCGGAGAACGGGATCCTGGGCATGGGGCCGTACCCGGCGTCCGCGGCCGAGGCGGACGCGGACCTCATCAACGCGGGCAAGGAGACGACGACGCTGGTGCCGGGGGCGGCGACGTTCGACTCGGCCGAGTCCTTCGCCATGATCCGCGGCGGGCATGTCGACGTGTCGGTGCTGGGCGCCTTCCAGGTCTCGGCCGCCGGCGATCTCGCCAACTACATGATCCCCGGCAAGGTCTTCAAGGGCATGGGCGGCGCCATGGACCTTGTCTCGAATCCCGAGCGCACCAAGATCGTCGTCGCCACCGAGCACGTCGACAAGCGCGGCCGCAGCAAGATCGTCCAGCACTGCGCCCTGCCCCTCACGGGCAAGGCCGTCGTTAGCACCATCATCACCGACCTCGCCGTCTTCCAGGTCGACCGCGACCGCGCCCGCCTCACCCTCACCGAGCTCGCCGAGGGCGTCGACCTCGACGCCGTGCGCAAGGCCACCGACGCCGACTTCGACGTGGCTGACGACCTGGCCACCTTCTGAAGCGCCGGGGCCCAAGAGCGACGGCGGATGGGCTGGTGCGTGGCTGCAATGTACATAGACCATAATACTGACGGCATGACGCCACGCGGGTCTTGATCTTGTAGTTTGAATTCGGAACTAATCTCTTGTGACCGCAGTTAATTAACCTGGCCCCTTTTCCTTCATGTAAATCTGCGGTGAAGCTGTGCTGCATGGCGTCTTTGGTTGCCCATTCAGCCTCCTCCCCCCTTCCTCCGCTCGCTTTCCTGGGGGCTCCCACGTCACAGCTTGGCCCGCAGGCCGGGCGCAAAGGTCGTGCCGGCGTCGCCGGCGATGGCGCGGACGAGGTCGTCGATCTGGTTGAGCAGCCAGAGGTTGCCGTCGTCGGAGGCGAGCCAGGAGCCGCCTTCGACGGGGGGCTCGGCGGCGGCCTCACCGTTCTCGTAGGCCTTGCGCAGGCCGAAGATGTGCGAGGTAACCTGGGGGCCGACGCCGGTCTGGGCGCGCAGGCAGGCGACGGCGACGAGGCTGGTGAGGACGCGGCCGACGACCTGGCCGTGGCCGCGGGCGGCCTCCTGGCCCGGCGGGTTCGAGAGCAGGCCCGCGTAGTGGCCGTCGAGGATGTGCACCGGCAGGTCCGGGTGGCTGCGCGCCAGCTTGGCCAGCAGCTTGTCCTCAAAGCCGGCGTAGACCGAGTCCCAGAGGGCGCGGCCGGCGCGCTGGCGCGCCGCGAGGCTGCCGGGCGCGTACGCGCGCGTCGCCGGCGTCCGCGCCAGCTCCGCGGCCACGGCCGGCGGCAGCGCCGCGTGGAACGCGCCCAGCGTGTTGATGGACCGCGGAATCCCGTTGAACGAGATGCACTTGAGCGCGACCTCGCGGATCAGCTCGGCGTTCTGCGCCGGCGTGCGCGGCGGCGCGGCCGGGGGCTGGCGGCCGCTGGCCAGCTCCAGGATGCCCACCATGGCCTCGGGGCAGTTCAGCGTCGCGCTCACCGCCGTCGACACCGTCACCCACGCCGGCAGGCCGACCTTGTTGGCCTCGGCCGCGGCCGCGAAGCGCGACAGCGCCGGCCGCACCTGCGCCGACGCCCGCGTGTAGCCGGGCGAGGCGTGGCCGGCGCCGATGAGCGCCTTGACGGCGTCGGAAAGCTTCGACATGGCGACGGGGCGGGGGCGATGCAGGAACGGGACCGTTGGCTCCCTCGATCGGCCGGGGGACGGTGAGCGTGCGTGCGTGTGTGGCCGCTGCGCGGGGGAGGGCGGAATGATCAAAGGCGGTGACGGAGACAAGGCCGGCGGCGAACGGGTTCTGGCGACGAGGCGGGCAGGTAGAACTGGGCTCTGTCGGCAACGCTGGTGCGAAATGGCCGTCGCCGTCGGCGGACGGGGAAGCAGGAGGCCATCAACTGCATCGCATCGCATGAGCCTTCGTCAGCAACCGAGGGACTCGGCCCTACATGAACGTCCGACGGCCGTCCCACCCAGTGTAAGCGTCAGGGTCCCCGCCAAGTCGTCTCCCCGGTGGACCCTTGACCCCCAACCCGCCACCAGCTTTTTGCCAAGCTGCTAAGCTGCCTAGAGCTGGGCCACTGGGCCACTGGGCCACTGGAGGCGAGGCTTTGGATTGATCGAGCCGAGCCAGCACCAACCGGAACGGCGGCGGGTTTCAGCGCCCCGGGGTTGGCAAAAGCTCCCCCGTAAGAGCCTGGGGTTTTAAGGAGCCGTCACAGACGGAGCCAACGGCTACAGGGCCTTCGCCTTCGTTTTCGGCTCGCCCGAGTAGTACACACCGAGTCGTATGCCTGCTTGGTCGTTTTGTCTAGACTTGGTATCGGGGAACACACCAGCCGGGCACCGAAAATGGGTTACACGCCTGCACTTTATTCACAAGCTGAAGGGCCAGGTTCTCTCTTTCTGGATTTTGGGGCCCCCGGATTACCCAAGTCGGCAAGTGCGTGTAGCTCACAGAACCAGCCGGAAAGAGGGATCCCGGTCATCGCCACACCCCATCCAGCGGTCGTACTTCCCTGCGGCTTTGTCTCTGTTGACCTTCCAGCAGTAGAGGACATTGGCCAGAATCAGGAACCAGCCCGCGACCAGGAGGCCGAGGATGATGCTGTGCCCCTCGCGATACTGCGGGCCCTGGCTTTTGGGGTAGACAAACACGGTGACGAACCCGCCGGCGTTGGCAATGGCAAGCTGCAGGGCGCTCGTCGTGGCCCTTTTGAAGTGCCCAGCCGAGTTGTTCGACAGCCAGCCCAGCACGGGCGGCACGCTGGAGTACAGGCCCGTGGCCATGAGGAACGTCATGCCGTACTTGATCTTGGCGTTGCTCGTGTTGGCAATGACGGCGTAGCCGACAATGGCGATGGGCAGGGTGCAGAGCATGATGATGCCGCGCACGCGCAGGCGGTCCGAGAGGAAAGCCACGACGACGGTGACCACGGAAGCCACGGCGTAGGGGATCACCGACCATAGCTGCGCCTCGTTGGCCGTGTATCCCAGCGCTGCGATAATGGTAGGGAGCTACGTGGGCGTTAGCAAACACGAGCATGGAACCCCCCGCCTCCTCCCGGAGAGACGGGCTTACAAAGAGCCCAAACGAGTACAGTCCGGCCAGAATTCCAAAGTAGGCGCAGGCGGTGAACCAAGTCTGGAAGCTGAAGACGCCGCGTCGCACCTCGGACCAGGAGAACCTCTCGGCGCTCTCCCTGGGACCAGTCTCGGCGCCTTGGTCGCAGCCGCGGATGCGCCGGAGGGCGAACTCGCGTTCCTCTTCGGTGAGAAACTTGGCATCGGCGATACCGTTAGGTAGAATGAAGTACACGGCAAAGGCCACGACGGTCGTCTGACGGAGTCAACCAGGGTCAGTCCAGGCACGCCCACACAGCAGGGATTCTCATGCGTACCATCAAGCCCTCAATGACGAAGATCCACCTCCACGAATTGAGGCCACCTCGCGTGCCGATCTCGGCTATGCCACGGGCCAGGAGACCTGGAGCCGGGGAGGTCAGCACCACCCGTGATCGAATGCACCGTCCGCATCCACTTACCGCCAAACGCGCCAGAGAGCGACGCCGCCGTATAAAACAGGCCAATCCGGAGGGCGAGTTCCCCTCTCTGGTAAATCCCGGATAGATAGAGAATCTGGCCACGTCAGCCCCAAGCGCAGCCTGCGAGGGTCTCCAGCAGCGACCTGCTCGAGACCACGCATACCCCCGACCAAACGTACCATGCCGGGCAGAAGACCACCCTCGGTGAAACCAAGAATGGCGCGCACGGCAACGAAGCCTGCGAAGTTCTGCACGAAACCCAAGCACATGGCCACAACCCCCCATCTGCAGGTCGATGTGGCAGAGTTAGAGAAGTGAAAGACGGACGTGACACGCGCAGGGAGGCCCGGGGGCAGCCAAGGTGGGGACGTACGCGCAGGTGAGAATGGGGAGCCATCTCTGCGGACTCACTCGCTTCATGATCAGGTTACTTGGGATCTCGCTGTGTTTCGCATTCTTTTCATCAGCGCCATCCAGCGTAGACATCGCAAGATTAGGTGCTCTTGAAAGGCGGGGGCGGAAGGGCCAGCAAACCTCACGATGTAAGTTGCATAGAACACGGCCAATCCTTGATCGTATTGCATGTCCGTCATGCCGGTATCCTTTTCGAGGCCGTACCTAAAGATGGCGACCGGGATGAGAATCGCGCCCATTGTTCTCCCACGGGCGGTTCGACGGTGGCAAAGGGGGGGAGGGGGCGCACTTACAGCCGTGCGTTGCCGACATTGGTGCGATCGAGAAAGGAGCATAGGAACAGCACAGCGAGGACGGGGAGGATCCTGCGCGAGGTAGGAGGTTAGTCGTCATGGTCCCTCGGGGCCCGGGCGACCGGGGCCTTTGCCCACCTGGTGTCCAGCTTCCACAGCACGCGGCGCGTGAGGTGGTGCTCATCGGCCATCATGTCCCCGGTCCCGACATCGCCCTTCTCAGCTGCTTGCGCGGCAAGCTTGTCGTCGGAGTACGGAGCCATGACTCCCAGCCAGAGCGACCTTTGCCGTCGACGATATCGCCAGAGGGAAGGGGACAGACGAGGTTCGGCCGGCGTTTGGTGGCGTAGAGGACAAGAAACGAGCTGCAGCTACTTGGCACGCGCCGAGAGATCTTGGCTGTAGCTTGTTGTGCGGGCCGCCTGGTCTTTTAAGCACTGCCCGTCCTCTCGGGCCAAGGACCGGGAGGGGCTGCCGCTTGTCCCCCTCCCGGGCAGGGCGCTGCCTATCCTTCTTACGTATGGGCCTTACCGTTCAGCTGCGGGGGAAAAGCTGGGGTAGATAGGCCATGGATCCCCCCCCTCTCCCGTGGACGGGTGCGTCTATGGAGAGGAAAAAACACGTTGGGGATCATCCCTCCAGGGACCAATCGGGGGGGGGGGCGTCCACTTTACGGGGTTTGATGAATGTCCGAGCGGCGGAAACGGCTCAAACGGCACCCGTCAGTGCATGGAGCTCGCGAGGGGTGATGGATTCGCGATAGTCATCCGATGGGACGAAGCTCTATGCACAGGAGGAGCTAGGCACGCCGTCCATGGTCAGCATGCAGAGGGTAGAGGCACGGATGTCTGGACATGCATCGAAGGGCTGCGTGGGGGCTTGCCAGCCTCCCCCTTTGCCTTAGTCTGGCCCGAATCCGGCAGGACACGATGGGCGTGCATACAATACACCTCGCCCTATTCGCTGGTTGCCGGCTTCCGCGCCCGTGATAAAGCAACTATCTCGTGCCCTGCAGTCCGCATGGGAACACATATGTTCTTGCCAATAATGACACTCGATGGCAGTAGCGTCTCTTCGGTGTGCTCGTTATCGTCCGTCTCCCATCCCCATTCTCGTCCAGCTGAGCTGATTGTGGTGGCGCCTTGTACGCCCTACATGGGCACCCTTTCCACGCCGAGGGCAAGCCCCCGAGGACCAGTTGGCCAGGAAAGCTTCACTCTCAATGTAGAGGCGAGGGTCTATTAGCGAAATACATTGTGAAGCATTACCGAATTGAAGGCAAACTCCATCCAAGGGAGCGCTTTGAGCAATCGGAATGATAGTCCGAGGATCTGATTAACCTAGATGCTTTTCGAAAAGCCAGAAATCGCATTGGTAGGCTTGGCTGTGTTGTGAGGGTCGGGCCGTGTTTTAGGTACAAGGTGGCGTCGTAAAAGGTCTAGTCCCATCCATAGCCGAGGGTCTGGCAGCTGAAATCGAGGCTTCACCCCAAGCCGAAACCCTCGAAATCCTACATGTTAACGGAGAGCAAGCCCCGGCGCAGCCTTTCTTTTTCAGAACGGCGTCGTGGGTACGCCTACCGACTGGGCTGCCATGTGTGGTACAGAAAGAACGTCCTGACCACTGGCAGCTGGCTGGCGTGCCTATCGGGACTTTTGCTTGGTGCAGCGCTTGTCTGGTATCCCAAAGATGGCTGGGCATGCGGTGGTCTGGCAGCCGACTGGACTCCTTCGTGTACCATATCGTCTAGCCGTCTTACGCAAAAGTCTTCCAGTCCATCCAGTCCAAGTCCGAGTTCTGAAACGGAAAGTCGTCCCACGTCAGCGCCTCCCGCCCGACATCTGTGTTGTTGATAGCTTCGTCCAGCTGGTCGTTGGACATTGTGGAAAACATGAGGTAATCAGACGCCGTGGCTCCCACGCCGGGCGCGGTCAATTCCATCAGTCCAGCGCCGGCGTGGGGGCCTGCAACCGCTGCGCCAGAGCTTAAACTGGTCGAGGAGTAGGCGGACTGCGGTGCCATCTCGTGCGTCTCCCGTGCTTCGCCCACCTGCCCGCGGATCAGCTCCGACGACCCCCGCGGGGCAAGCTTGAGAATGCCCTGGAGCTGCCGGGCAAACAAGCAGGACAGGCCGTTTCGCTGCACCGGCGTCGATCCGATGCGCTCAAGGACATCCGTCGTCTCGGCAATCAGGGTGCGGACGCTGGGCGCGAGGCTGCTCTTCCCACCATCAGCCGCAGCGCTCACTCGTAGCGCAAAGCACGCCGCAAATGAAATCATGATGGCGGTATTATTGGGCATCGTCTTGAGCTGGCTTTCCCCCTGTACAGCGACGCGTAGCACATTGAGCGCGGCCGAGAGGCCCGCCGCCCGGAAGAAATGGCGCGCAGCCGCTGGGGCCGTCCCGTGGTTAATTACGCTGCTGTACATGGACAGGCGCGTATGGGAGGCAAGAATCTCGACGTAAGGGGGCAACACTGGCTCTGGGAAACGGTATCAGCAGAGGCGACCAGCTACAGCTTTCACGGCGGGTGTTTGCTCACGATGCCGGTCTCCGATCTGGAATGGCCAGGTTTGGTACCACCTGTCGAAAGAGAGGGTAATTTCGCTTTTGAGCCTACCAAACACATCAGAAATCGAGCCAGATACAATGGAGGGCGGCTCTTGCGGAACCTTTCTACAATGACCGACTCGTCCTCGAGGCCAGATTGGTACGTGTCACAGATGGCGCGCACACGGGAAATCAAATTGGCCTTCGACAACCGTGTCAGTAAAGAGTTCGCAAAGGCAGATGGGGAGGCAAAGTGCGCAGAGGCACACGAAATGGCACACACCAAATCACGCCGCAATACCGCGACCGACACGATCGAGCCATCCCACCGGTCGGCCAGATCGGAGCGGTGCCACTGGTCGCAAATCTCGATCAGACACGACACGGGCAGTACCGGGTCCCTGCCGCGTGCCAGGCATATCCTATTTGGCTGGGTGAGTAGACGACCAAGAGCCGGGGTCGACAAAAAGCTCACCCTCGTTCAAGCACGTAGAGGGACAGCCACGTACGCTCCCGCCGCCGAAGAAGCTGCCGTCCCGCCGAAGAGTTGGGGTCCACGTCAGTGAACCCATCGATAGCCAGCGCCTTGGCCGCTGATATGCATTCGGACGGGGCTATGTTCTCCCGCCCGCGGGTGTCCGTGGCGAAGCCGGGCACAATGATCTTATTGAGGGAAAGGTCCAATGCCACGGTCAGTGCCATCGAGATGTAGGTCGAAGTCTCGTCGTCGGCCCAATGCTCCCCAGCCGAGATCCAAGGTATATTGACCATGAAGGCGAGAATGATCTCAATCGACTTATAGCGCTGTGTCATGACCAAGCCCGCCAGCTTTTGGCGGTGATTGGACAGTCTCTTGTACAAGGCTTCCAGGGTAGGGGAGAACAAGGCCGAGGCAGCGGCAATGGACGTAAGCAGAAAAGCTGACCGGCGACGTACAAAGTCGACGGTGTGTATGACGGGATCGATGCCCCACCTTGTGTGTGCGAGCTTCTCGTAGAAGCTGAGAGGGTGGTCAGACCAGCGACGGGCGCGGCACACCGGGGGGGGGGCGGAACTCACAAGGAGAACAAGTGGTGGGCCTCCTCGAGAGTCAAGAGACCAAGGTCGATAGGGTCCATGCCGGGCCCGATGTCCAACCGGGGCTGAAAGCGCCCGAAGAAGCTCTGCAGGTCATTGTCGGTGGGTGCCCTCTGGCTGGCGGCCAGGCGAGACGGGAAAGGCACGGGCTCGACACCGTGGGGCGGCGCCGTGATGGACGAGAGCAGCTCCGAGGTTCTAGCTAGCAACTGCAAAGGGTTTTCGGCATCGTCCAAGTTGAGGTGGTCTTTCTCGGCCTTGGGGTCTGGCAGGTCCTCGGGGGGCGAGCGAGTGGTCTCGAGAGAGACCGGGGTTTGATGGGGAGAAAGCTCCTGCTCATGGGTGTGCGGCTGGGCTGCGAGCCCGTGGGAGGAAAAGCCCGGGTCGCCGAGGAGCTGGCGGCTCCGGTGCAGCAGGTAACGCAGCTCCGAGGCGTGCTCGGGGCTCTGGATCTGCTCGGCGCCGGCGCTGGATCTCCTCAGGGCCTGCTCGATCTGGTAGACGGCCTTCTCCAAGCCGGTGTGTTTACTGCCGATATCCTTGTCAGCGGCCGGGCGGGCGGCAGGGCGTGGCGGCACACAGCAGGGGCATGAACCTACTTCTTCACGCCCTTGTGTCTGCCCACATGGTACGCGGGCGCGGTGCACTCAACCCTCCGCTGGCGACAGCGGGTGCAGGTGGCAGAGCCGCCAGCCCGCACGCACTTGAGCTTGGAGCGCTTGCAATTGAAGCAGGCGGCGAGACGTGCGGCGTCGTCCCGCTGCCCGTCGAACGCCGAGGTCGGCGTGCGGGACAAGGGCGCGGTCTCGGCCATGGCTCTCTACTGGGACGGGCGGCAGCTCAACGCCTGCGCCATGGATAGAGGATGTGGTGAAGGCGAGGTCGCGAGGTCGTCTAAGTGGAGACAGGCGCCCGCGCGCACACTTCCGGATCAGCAACAGTACATGGCATCCACAAGCCTGGCGAGCCGAGCCAAGATAGGCGGCGAGGCGAGGCGAGGCGAGGCCGCAGCAGTGCAGTCAGTCGGTGCCAGGCGGGGGGGGGGGGGGTATCGTCAGAAGTCGGCCTGTCCATCTGCCGGCCTGTCTGCTGCTTCGGCCGGCTCGCGTGCTTGCCCTCCGTCGTCTTTTCCCCGCACGCCTCCTCCGCCCAGGGGCGGCCTTGCCAATAAACGAGGGAGGCCACCATGATAATGATGCGCCGGATCACGTGACGCGCCCCCCGTTCCCAGCCATGTCCCGGTTTTGCTTGTCGACCCCCACCCCCCCTCCCTTCCATCATGTTGGCACTTTCTCCCAAGCCTTTCGGCCGCGAGAGCGCCCCGGCAGCAGAAAGCCGGGCGCAGCGCGTTCTCTCTCGGAACCGACAATCTTGCCCAGGTCCTCCTTGGGGGCCAGCTGCGACGCCTTTGGCCGGCCGAGTGGGTAGTGCGCCGGTTGCCAGCCCCGCCGGCTGCTCGGGCGTGTGCGAGGCCGCTCTGCCCAAACAGGTTGGCACGGATGGGCGGCCGGCGTCAGGTGATGTCGCGGTGCCCTCCCATTGGTATGGGCATCCTGGCGACCTACCTAGGATCCGGCAAGCTGCCTAGGATCTGGCGACTTGCTGCCGACACCAACGGCGCCTGCATTGCTCGCACCGAGGCCCGTCGTCCACCAAGGTTCGTCAATGGGCTGGCCATGTCGTGTGGGGCTGGCTCTGGATGAGCTGGAGAAAGGTGGAGGGAAATGGGAAGCAGTGCCCCATGGGGGGGAGAACTGGGGGAAAAGGGCCGTCTGGAGTCAACCCCGTATCAGCTTTGCGGGCCCGCGTTCTGTATGCGGTCGTAGTGCCGCCGCTGCTGCTGTTCCCCACGTTCTTTTTGGGCGCAGGATCGACGACTGTTTGTCCCGCCCCCAACGTCTCGCTTGGGTCCTTCTTCCTTGCGAGCCTGTCGACATCTACCCATGCCCAACAGGATGCCCGCAGGCTGACAAGTTGACGCCCTGGCGGCCTCAATGCTTCCCCCCTCCCCCAGTGCCGCGGCGCTCCCAAGCCCTGCCTGTCGCCTGGCCCATGATCCAAAGAGGTTTGGGCACCTGCCTCTACGATGCCTGCTCACGACTAGCTCCGCTTGCCAGGGGCCCGGATACCAGCCAGCTGGTGTCCCTAGGCCAGCGCCCAGCCGTCCCTCTCGGAGGCATTGTGGGACGTTGCGAATACCAAGGCCGGACCGGACGCCACGCCAGGAGCGGTCTAGACCACTCAGCTCCCGAGATGAAGGGAAATGGGGCCAACCAAGGATGCAATGCGGCCGCTCTCCTCCAGCTTCCAGGGAAAACGAACATCCACCCCATCCAGACCCGACGAGATAGGAGGTACCGACCCAGCGCACCGACGATGAGCGACAGCCGCCTATGCGGCAGGTGGCAGAACGACCGCCTGCGCATCTCGAGTGGTCATCCACGCTTACCAGAGCATCGATGGTGGGCGCCGCCTACGCGCCGTGTCCTTCATCCCGTCTGCCGCCTCCGTACGCCAGTGCACCCGGACGGGCACAGGCAGACCTGACCTGATCCAGGCGCACGTGACAATTGCTAGGCTGCGACGCCGTTTGCTGCGTTGCGCGGGCTCGTCCGCTGATGTGCATCACCCTGCACGTGGCGCCAGCGAGGAATTCAGCGACGTGATGGCGCCCCCCCTGGGACCTGGACAGGCCACCCTGACGCCGCACCGCTAGCCAAGCACGATTGTCGCATCTTGGCAAACCCTCGGCCAGGATGATCGGGGCCTTCTCGGCGGCTGTCGCCCGCCTTGGGCCTTGGGTGCAGCAGGCCAAAATAGCTCCCGCGCAGAGTTTTGTCGATAGCGTGTATCGGGTTGCCCGCTCACTTGCACGCTTCCCTTTCGGCAGCGTGACTTTCGTCCCCAGGAAACAGGACCATGATGGAGGACCCGGGGTGGGACTGCCCCTTTGGGGCTCGTCTGGGGTTGTCTGGGGATATGCTTGCTCGCGTGGAGTGGGCGCGCCCAGAAAGTGCCCAGGCCCGGTCTGAAGGCATCATGGCCAAAGCCCCCCCCCCCCCCCCTCCCCTTTGGGGCCCCCCTCTGATGGACAAGGTCGGGTATGGGCGCCCACCCTCGCCTGGGAAAACAGCATATAAGATGGTCTTCTTTTCTGCGGTAATTTCTCATCCAGCTCCTCATCAACTGCATCTCAGTCCTCTCCATACCCCGTTCGAGGTGGTACCATTCTATTCCGATCCGGACCCGAAGTGCCAACACCGACCCAGATCAGCAAGATGGCCGGCGGCGTTCCGATTCAGAACGGCCAGGTTGCTGGCGGGTTTCTGACTGGCAGAGCCCTGATATTCCCACTGTCCCTGGTCATCTCCCTCTTCTTCCTTTGGGGATTCAGTTACGGTCTACTTGATGTAAGATTAGTCCAAACCCCCTACGTGTATTGGCCTGTCGCTAAAATGACCACCAGGTTTTGAACAAGCATTTCCAGGATGTTTTGGGTGTCTCAAAACTTGAGTCGACCGGCCTCCAGGTCGTGTACTTTGGTGGCGGTTACCTCCTGTAAGTCACTCCGCGGTGGACAGCCAGGGGGAAAACCCCAATGACCTCTCGCTTACGCGCTTTGCAGCTTCTCCCCCATTGCCGCCGAAGTCCTGAAGCGAAAGGGCTACCGTATCACCATCCTCATGGGCCTTGCCCTTTACTCCATTGGAGCGGTCATGTTTTGGCCAACTGCCCACTTTTCCACAGTTGACACCAAGAAAGAGTCCTTTGGTGGCTTCATCGCCTGTACTTTGGTCATCGCCTGTGGATTGGCCACGTTGGAGACGTCGGCGAACTCGTATGCCGTCGTCATTGGCAACCCGGCAAGCGCGAGCGCTCGGCTTCAGTTCTGCCAGAGCTGGAACGGAGTGGCCTCTTTCATTGGCCCGCTGATCGCTTCCAAGTTCTTCTTCACCGAGAGCAAGGGCGAGGGAGACCTGACGGCTGTGCAGTTCGTGTACTTGGCCGTTGCGTGTGCCGGCACCGCCATTGCCATCCTCTTCTTCTTCGCCAAGCTGCCCGAGGTCTCGGAGGAGACGCTGGCCGGCCAGTCGACGGCCGACAGCCCCGACGCTCAAGATTTCGGCACCGAGGTCGGCGCCGGGCCCCTGTACAAGCAGTACAACATGATTTTCGCCTTCATTGCGCAGTTCTGCTATGTCGGCGCCCAGGTCTCGGTTGCCGCCTTCTTCATCAACTACGCCGAGGAGGCGGGCCACTTCACCGACAGCGAGGGCTCGCAGATGCTGTCGTATGCCCTCATCTGCTTCACCGTGGGCCGCTTCGTGGCCACGGCCCTGGCCACCGTGTTCCAGCCCGACTTCATCCTTATCGTCTACGCGTGCATTTGCATCGCCTTCACCGCGTACGTGTGCAACGGCAGTGGGGCCGCCGGCGTCGGCGTTCTCATCACCCTCTTCTTCTTCGAGGCCCCCATGTACCCGACCCTGTTCACCCTCGGTACTGCCAACCTGGGCCAGCACACGCGCCGCGGCGCTGGTATCCTCGTGATGGGTGTTAGCGGTGGTGCCGTCTTCACGCCGATCCAGGGCGCCATCGCCGACAAATTCGGCACCCGCATCTCGTACATCGTCCCCCTCGTCGGCTTCGTGTACGTCCTCGGCTACGTCACGTTCCACTGGCTCCGCCACGGCCGCCACATCATGCGGGTCAAGGAGGTCGTCGCGACCAACGCGGCCGGGCTGGGTCTGGACGACGAGGAGAAGAAAGTCGGGGCCGTTGCCGTGGAGCGGGTATGATGGCCGTAATGTAGTGAACGCTTGGCGGGAATGATGCGGGACCGGTCGTTACGAGGCCGCAAGGAATGCGGAGCTCGTCATGCCGAGACGCAGTGACCAGGAATGATTTAACGAATTGATACCAATACCAAACCAACGATGGGTTCTCCCCCCCCCCTTTCGGTTCTTATTCTCGCAATCTCAATGACCTCAATGAATGGGATGATGACGGAAGAGTGGCTGTGCCATGTGCGACTTTCATAAAGCCTCAAGAAATCTACGTCCGGGAAAGAATTTACCAGCTCTCGAAACGCGCCGTCTCTGCCATTGCGTCTTGGCCGCAGCCGTGAGCCTTGCCCATGCCGAACCTGGCGCCCGCTCCTTTTCCTACAGAGGAGCCACTGGCGCGCCGGTGACCTCGACGGCTTTTCGTTTTCGCCGGGTAGGGCGAGGACCAAGCGATCCACCCACCAGTCCGGACGGCGTCCTCTCCCCGATCGGCGATTCGGCCTCCGTGCTGGGTAGGACCTTGGGGAATCCCCATCGGTAACGGGACTTGGGGGTACGCCGCTTGGCCCGGCGGGTGTCGAGGGTGTTGGCCGGTCCTCGGAGTGCGCCTTCCTTGACGCGCGATTTCGTGCATCGCGGCCGCTCACGGGCTCTTCCCGCGCCGGTTCCGGGGGGGGGGGGGCGGGGCGGGCAGCCGGCCGTATCGGGACAGGGCGCCGTGTGCAGCCCGAGGGCGCGGACAAACCATGGTCGCGGCTCGGCCCGTCGGCGCCGGAAAGAAAAGCAGGAGGCGGTGGGTGGACGCGCGAATCTAGCAAGCGGGACAAAAGTACACCGGGGGTATCCATACCTGGGGTAGTTCCGTGTCTTTGTCCGTCTTCGAGTACGTGACACAAGACCCTCGCCCGCCGCCGTTCACGCCGTGAGCCCAGCCAACTTCTTCAACCCCCAGTTCTCCACGATGGGCATGCCCTTCATCCTCCAAACGCCCTCTTTGCTTGGCGTTCCGTCGACCAGCTGTCCGTCAAACGAACCCATCGCCATGCCGACGAGAAAGTTCCCCAAAGGCTCCGTTGGTGTATGCATTCTGGGCCTAGAAGCATGGCGGCAGGGTCAGCACCATGTCTTCCAGGGCAGGCCTGGGCGAGGGCCAGTGCGACATGCGTCAGGGGGGGAGGGGCCTCCGGACGCACGCGGTCGGGAGGCAGAGGGAGAAAGTGGGAGAAAGGGGGGGCTGGTCCTCACCACAGCGTTCGCGTGGCCCACAACAAGGCCGGGGCGGCCAAGCGAACGGCCGGCGGCCGCGGCGGGATCCAGGGCAGAATGGCGGCGTGGCCGTGCTCGTCGACGGCGGCGGGCCGCACCGAGCTCGGGCGGAAGCCGCCCGGCGGCTGGGCGGCGGCGCCGATGGCCGCCAGCCCCCGCTCCGCCTCGCCCTTGACGCGGCCAAAGGCCGCCGTCAGGGGCCCCGGCGCGTCGGTCGCCCCCTGGCCCGACACGTAGACGAAGCGGAACGGCGCGGGAGCCTTGCCGCCGGGGGGAGGGGTGGAAGCAGAGGAAGGGGGCGTGAGCCCCTGGAACGCCTCGGCGGCCGCGAGCGCGTAGGTTTTGGTGATCTTGACGTAGTCCCTGCGGCCAACCACGGCGTTAGCCTTCCCGCCCTCCTCTTCGGTCCCTGCCGCCGATCCTGGTCTCCCCCTTCGCCGGGGAGGGGCGGGCCGCTTACTCCGCTCCGACCTGCGTCGTGCTGGTGCCGAGCGCCCACACGCATCCGGAGGCGCCCTCGAGCCGCTTCAGCACATCTTTGTCGTACTTGGCAAAGTCCTTGTGGAGGATGACTGTGACCCGGGGGTCATGGGCCGCCTCGGCCATGGGCACGGGCCGCCGGCTCAGGATGCTGATCTGCGTGACGGTCGGCGTCCGCATCATGGCGTCAAGAACGGCGGTGCCGACGAGGCCCGTGGCGCCCGTGAGGATCAGGTGCATGGCGGCGGGGGGCAAGCAGGGCGAGGGTATGTTGTAAGGGAAGTTAAGCGGGGAGTTTTGAGCGAGATGAAGCAAACGATCAGGGAAAACCCCACAGAATGCACCCGTTGGTGAGCTTGCGTATAAATACTCCAGCAGACGGCCGGCCGTCGGGTCCGAGTTGACGGGACCGTCATTCCTCTCGCCTTGCCGTTACGTCCGGCTGAGGCGATCGCTAAGGCCGTTACCTGCATTAAAGCCGGGGACCCGCTCTTCTTCGCCAGTCCGGTAAGCGACCCATCCTGGCCTCGCTGCCTGTCTGATACGTGGGTCTTCAACAACGCTAGATTACTCACTTTCCGTCAGCAGCCCTGGGACGCATGAAAGGGCTGGTTGCCGGCATTCCACGTGTATTGTCGCCGTCCTTTGGGTTCTTTGCGGCATCTAGCAGGATAGAGCCGCTACCGTACAGACCAAGTACCCTGACGCTGTTGCGGGCTCCAAACCCGCCGTGCTGCCAGCCTCCTACCGCCCATCTTCGAGCAACACATGAGGCCACCGCATTAGCTACTCGGGATACCCTCGGGGCCGCTTGGGCGACTGTAATACTGCCGACGCCAGGTACCTCGCCCGCATGTCCGTCTGCTCGGGCAGCGCCTTGACCAATTGCTGGTTGGTGAAAAAGGCGTCGTCGTCCCAGGCCCTCGAGATGTACACGTCCCCCCAGCGGTCCCAGTATACGACGTTGGTGGAGGCGGGGCTGGCATTGTCGATGCGGCTGGCCGAGTTGGGCCGGGGTCGTCTCTGTGCCAGCGCCGACCTCCGCCGGTCGGGCTCAATGGCTGTCGTCTGAGAATCGAGCATGATGAAACTCTCGGCCTGGCGTGATCGGCGTTCCTTGCCCTGCCGGTATACGCCGCCCAGGTTTTCGATATTGTCGAAGTCTGTGGCCCAGTCGCCGGTGGCGGCTTTCCACAGGGCCGAAGCCACCTCGCGCAACGCGCGCAGCGTAGTAAAGTCCCCGCGCGCCAGGTTCAGACAGAATTTATCGGCGGCTATGCCCAAGGGGACGCCACCGGGGAATTCGGGGTCGAAGGACCAGCCCATGTCATCCATGTCCTCGTCATCGGAGCCCTGGAGCAGTGGGGACTCTTCAAAGGGCAGGTTAAAGCTACAGTTCTCTATAGAAAGGCTGACCATCTCATCGGCATCGAGCTCGATGGTGCGGCGCACAACGGGCTCCCGCTCGGCTCCGGGGGGGGCCTTGGCGTCCGCGCGGAAAAGACCAGGGCTCTCGAGAGGCGTCATGGATCGCACGAGGCCGTCTGCGGCGCGGACGAACAAGCCGCGTTTGGGTATGGTCAGCGTCAGCGTCACAAGCCGGTCCTCGGGGATGGCGCATATGTAGCGCGCCTCGCGGCAGGTGCGGCGCAAGGCGTCGCGGGCTTGCCAGGCCGAGGGGTCGTACTGAGCAACCGTCTCGTCGTCGTCGGCGATATCCAGCCGACGCAGGTCGAGATGCAGCGAGGGCGGCGAGGTGCTGCGGTTTGCGCCCTGGTGGTCGTTGGGGAAGGTGTGCATGTTGAAAAAGTTGATGCCGGGACACGGAACAGCGGCCAGGTAAATCTGATGGCGGATCTCCGGGGGGAACTGGGAGAAGAGGGGAAAGGCGGCGTCGGCGTCTTCCATGGGCTCGTCGCTGTCGTCGCCATCCTCCGCGGGCCAAGGTGCAGGCGAAGCACGCAGCTTGGCCGGACACGGCTTGTTTGCATCAGAAGGCTCGGGCGTCTGCGCCACGGCCATGGCTCGACGGTGCGCCAGGCGGGGCCGGAATCCGTCAAGTGCTCTTGGGCGAGGGCCGGTGGGCAGGTGAGGGCGTCGGGAGAGACATGAGACGGAACGGGTCGGTGGCGGGATGAAGGAGCCCGCGGCCGCAGTGGGCAAAGTATGGCGACTAAGAAGAACGAGGCTGCCGGTGGGGATTCGCCAGAACGGAATCGGACGGCCAGATGATGTCAAGGGCGGCAGGGGAGGAGGCAAGTACGGGCGTTCGCGCACGGTGGGAAGGGGGAAGGGGCAGGGGATGTGGATGGAGCCAATCCCGACGGTCCTGCTCCCGGTTCTAGATGGGTCTTTCTGGGGAGGGCCTCACGGCGGTTGTTGTCATGCCCGGGGCCCAGCGGGCGCGGGCAGGGATGCACCACCCGCGGTTCGGTGGCCGCCGCTGTGCCGCAGGGCGCTGCACGCGAGTGGATGGCTGCAGGCTTCCGCTGCGAAAAGCGAGACCGGAAACACGCAACCCTCACGCCCGCCACGCCCGCCCCCGTGCAACTCGCCCCAGCTCGCCTCTCGCATTGGCTGCGTGTGCGTGTACGTGCCGCGAGCGAGCCAGGGCCTGCCCGCCCAGCAGCCCTCCATTCCCTCCATTCCCCGACCCAAACGCGCTGTGGCCCGCCGTGCCGTCGTCCGCCTCTTGTCCCCACCCGAACGCGTCGCCGCCTTGCCTTCACCCGCTCCTGCCCGTCGAGAACTGCCCGTCCGGCCCTCGGAGGATGCCGCCCAAACGGAAGCGTCCGCAGCCCGCCCCGGAATCCGAACCCGGATCGCCGCCGTCGCGCGCCTCGTCGGAGCCCCAAGAGGAGGGAGGGGCGGCGGGGGAGCAGCCGCCGGACGAGGCCGACGCATCTGATGCCTCCTCTCTATTCTACAACACCACATTCTCCGCCTACCGCGTCAGCCCGCTGCATGTGGGCCGCGACGCCCTCGACGCCGCCTACTTCCAGACCCTTTCGAAGCGTCTGCGCGACACCCTGGTCGGCGATGTAGTGCGCGGCGTGCAGGTCGGCCTCTCGTCCGACGACGGCACGCTGGGAAGGGCCGGCGCGCTCGAAAGCATCGAGTGGAGATGGGTCGCCCTGGCCGACCTGCTGGGCACCGACCACGCCCGCGGCGCCCGGGACGGGAGTGCCGAGCTCGGGGCCCTGGACGACCCGGACGCGGCGGACGACGAGGCTACCGGCGCGAGGGGCCCGAAGCAGAAGGCGAGAAGGAAAACCCCCGCGGCCCAAGCCCTCGCCGTCGAGCTGCAATACGAGAGTGCCACCTTCGCCGCATTCCTCCTGCCCGACTTCTTCGCCGCGCCACCGCCAGCCGGCCAGCACGGCAGCTGGACATCCCACTCTTCGATTCCGGCGCCCCCCAACCCGGACGCCAGCACTCAAGGCCGCAAATTCCAGCACCTGCCGCTCCTGCTTCTGCGCATGCCACTACCCCTAAAATCCGTCCTGATCGACTTCCTCTGCCGCACCTTCGACGCGCGCATCTCGCCGCTGCGGCTGGGCACGCGGACCCTGGTCTCGAGCTGGGAGCGCTGGCTGGCCCTCTCCGGCGCCCACGCGGTGCGCCGGCTGACCAAGGACGTCGCGCTGACCCTGGGGTTTCACATCGAGCCCCCGGCGCCCGACGCCGGCGGCGGGGGCGGCGCCCCAGCGTCCGAGCCGGCCGCGAAGAAGACGGGCAAGCCCGCCCAGCCGCTGGGGCTCCGAACCCTGGACCTCATCCTCCCCGCCGCCGACGTCCACCGCTTCCTGCGGGCCGGGGCCGACCTCGCCACCGACGGCCGGCGGGACCGCCCCGCGACCGGTGGCACCCCCGCCGCCCCCCTCTCCCCCTCCCGCCGGCGCCAACTCGCCGGCGGTCTCGACGACGAAGGCTGGGGTTGGCGCGCCCCCCGCGCTCTGGACTCGCGTTCCCCGCCGCCGCCGCCGCACCCCTTCACCGAAGCGCTGCACGCCTACCTCGACCGTCACCTCGCCCTCGACCTCTTCCACCCGGGCGTGCGCGTCCTCAAGATCGCGTGCGACGGCTTCTCGCTCGCCGAGGGCCGCGTCAAGCTCTTTCGCCCCGCGTCCCCCGCCGCCGCCGACGCCGCCTGGCACTTGATGGGCCGCCTGGTCGACAAGGCCCGGGGCCGGACGGAGTGGATGGGCGTCTCTTTCAGCTGAGCCGCGCCCTAGGAGTCGGCGTCGCGGGGGCGGCCGCTCGGGCTACCCCGGGAGACGGTGGCTACACGGCTACGGATGCGTCGGGCTGTGCTGGAAACGCCAGGACGGCGGGGGGCGGGATCACGCCCGGGCATGATTGCGGTACCCCGTCTGCGGTAGATGCGGCGAAGGCGTCAAGGAGGCAGGACGGGGCTTTGTTGGCAAGCCGAGAAAACCCTGTTCCCAAAGACTTGCCGCGCGGAGGAGATTGTGGGAGTCGGGAGAATCCGGCTCGGCATCTGGCTCATACAAGAAGGCCCGGCCAGAGCGTGTGATTATACATGGGGAACGCAGTCGGTTGTCTCCTTCTCCCACAGCGGCCGCTAAACATATACCCGGGATTCCGTTGCCCTTGCCTTCAAATCGAATCGTGCCGGCTCATACATTGATGCATTCAAGGTCTCTAATCTTCCTCTGCGTCCGAGACAGGACGCTGGTATATAAACGGCCGTTTCCCAATTTCAGCGACACCAACTGCCCCTTGACTCGCCCACGCAACAAAACACACACACCTGTGGTCGAAACCCTGAGGGTAAAAAAGTCCCCAAACTCCTGGTGGCGTCGGCCAAAAGGCTCACGGCACACCGCCGTCGACCCCGCCAAGAAATCTCCTGACCCTACCGATTTCCAGCCCATCCCTCTCGCTTTCCACGGCTCTGACTAGGCCGTCAATCACAAGGTCGACTTCGGCCTCCGGCACCCCGGAGCACAGCGCCACAACCCGACGGTACTTGAACTCAACATCGCGGCTTCTTCCCTTCAGTGTGTCGACGGCCTTGTACGTCACTTCGGTACGCGTCTTCAGTGCCTGTATCCGTGCGCGCATAAGCGCCGCACTGGGCAGTTCGGCCGCATCTTTGGGCAGTTGCTCATCGGACACGGCAAGTTCGGCTTCCCATGCACTGCTTTCGGGATCGATCAGCCCCTGCTCCTCTTCCAGACGCAAAAGACGAGCCTGCTCCTCCTCGTGGCCGCGGGTCAAGTTGAAGATTTTTTGTCGTGTGAGGAGTTGCGACTTGGCTGCTGCTTGAAGAGATTTGAGGTTCTGTTTGGCGTCGTCTAACTGTGTCGACGACGTCCGCAGGGCCGCATAGAGTGCATCGAGATCGGCTTGTTTTTTCTTCAACTGAGACTGGAAACTGGTCGACGTCTCGTTCAAAAGATGGGTTATGGCTGGTTATGGTCAGTCCAGGAGGCCGTATCCTCATGTGGTTCAAGTAGTAGCGCTCACAGGTGATGATGTCGTCACTGCTCTCCCTACTCTTTTGGCTGCTGTTGTTGCCCGTGGGGCCGTTGCGCTCTACGAGGTCCTCGTTGACTACGCCGTCTTCGCCTGCGGTGCCTCCGACGCCAAAGTCCTGCGGTCTGAGGCCGGCTTTGTTGGCTATGCTCGGGTCGGCACCCACTTCGAGCAGTTGAGAGATGATGCTCCTGTTCCCTATCCGAGCAGCTATGTTCAGGGCCGTGTCGCCGGCCTTGTCTTGCGCGTTGACAATCTCGCTCATAAACCGGCCCAGGTTGATCCGGGCGCCGCCGCTGCCATTTTGACTGTTTACCACACCGCCCTGCCGTACGACCCACTCGAGGAGGCTTTCGAGGTAGTACCGACTTGAATGGATGCGACCTTTGACGGCGCTGGTCACCGCGATGTGATGAAGGACGGTCCGACCCCTGTTGTCTCTGACGTCGATGGTGTTGCCGAGAACATCCAGGAGGTCGGGAAACGAGACTTGGTCTGAGTTGTTAGTGACACCACACGCCCGCATCAGGGCCGTTTCGCCCGCAGCATTCACCCGGTACGGATCCGCCCCCGCCGAGATCAGGACTCGTAATAGTGACACACGTGCCAAGGTAGCAGCCCAATGCAATGCCGTGTGGCTGGACGAATCGATTGGCGAATCAAGGTCCAGCGTCGTCAGCTTCTGCAGAACGTCCTGATCCGAACAATCTTTGATGTTGGCATCCAAGAAAAGGCCCATCAATAGACTCCGTTTTTGGTCGGCCTCGGCTGAGGCCTCGTAGGGCAAAGGTGGCAGGGGTACTCCGTCACCGGGCCCATGCGGGTTGATGCCTTGTTGCGAATAAATGAAAGACTCGTTGGGCTCGGTGGGCGAACCAGGCGGGTAGTTGTAGGCCGATATGTCCATGGATTGGGACCCGTAACCAAAGCTGCCCGCAGGAGTGACGACTCTTTGGCGCTTCCGGGGCGGCTCATCGGCATTGTTGAAAACCTGCGAGTTCTGTGTCGAGTACGCCGAATCCGCATGGCCGTAGTCTGATGCAAGACTCTGCTGGGAATTGCCCGGGAAGTCGTCGCCATTTTGCAGTGACGAGGATTGGCGACTGAGACTCGGGGGTTTGGAGGTGCCGTTGCGGCCTCTGGGACCGGGCGAATCAAAACGGGCCTTGCTGATAGCAGCGACCGCATTGGATGCCGTGCTGGAGATATTTCTGAAGAACGTACCCGAGAGGCCGTTGGTGCGCCCATCGCTGCTGCTGGGGTGGTGGTTATACATGCGCTTCCTCTGCGCTGCCATGGCCTGCTCCTTGGTGGGTGTGTTGAAGTCTCCACGGCCAGCAATGCCTCCATCTTGACCCATGTCGTACGTCAAGAGCGGGTTTAAAAGTCCCTCGACGCCGTAGGCGCGACAGACTTCGAGACCACGCTCGAATTTGATCCACGTGCCTTGATATTTGCCGTAACCGCCCTGCACCTTTTCGTGTTCGCCAGTCTGGATCTCCTTTTCGAGAATTTTGGTACGTTTGCCTTTTTCGACGCCAGCCACCTTAAGGATCTGTGTCGCATTGAGCCAGCTATCATTCCTCCGGCGCATGACGGCGACACCGTTGACCTCCATCTCGTAGACATCGACACCCGAGTACACTGCCTGTGCGCAGAAAATGTCAGCAAAGGAACAAGGGGCTACAAACCACTTGGACTGACCGAGTATATGCCCGAGCCACTGTCGGCGTGCTGTGACTGGGGAGGGCCCATCCTGGACTGCGAGTCTGAAAGCGAAGCTTGGCGCAGACCCTGGGACGAGGAGGGCTTGGTCGCAGCGAAGGATTGCTGTGATGAGGGCTGTGACTGTGGCATTTTGGAATAGCTTTGGGATGCAGGGGCATTCAGATTGTTGCTCGAAGCAGTCGCAAGCGGCTGCGGAGCCGCGGCAGAAAGGGACGCACGATCCGCTTGTGGAGTGGCCTGCTCGGGGCCGAGGGCGGGCGTCGTGGAAGCGGTGCCGGTAGGGATTGTCCTTTGGTCGGTCACAAGGGCGGTCGAGGCCATGGGCAGTCTCCGACGTTCACCTGAGGTGCCTCCAGGACGGAAGAGGGCGGCGCACGATGGGCATGGATCGAAGCAGCAATGGGCTCGGGTACAGGCTGTGCGGGCAACAAGAGGGGCTTGCGCAACCACTGGGGGAAGATGCGCTGGGATGACGGTGAAAGTCAGACGGTATGTAGGGCGAGCGGGTCCAGGTGCAGTCGGCGGCCGAATGACAGCAGAGTGACTGGCTTATGCGAAGGCCAAGATGGGGTGCAGGAATGACGAGATCGAGGTTCGGCGGAAGCTGGAGGTCTCGGAGCGCAGCAATTCGCTGGTCGAAACCCGAGCTGGTTCGAAGCCCAGCGGACAAGGCAGGTCGCGGTGGCGGGTGGTGGGTGGTTAGGGAGCGAGCGTGTACGGCAGGGCCACGGTGGAAAACGGAGGCGGAGTGGGTGTGAAAGTGGGAGTGGGAGTGGGCGGCCGGCGTCGTCGCCACGGCGATTAGAGGCAGGATCACGGTCGTGATGCGTTCCCTAAAGGCCCATGGGGCTACTCGGGAACAGAGGCGTCTCTGGTATGGCCCAAAGTAGGAATTCAATTAAAGCGGTGGGCGTGCTGGGACGTGTCAGTTTCGTGAGACCGTGCCGGCGTGTGCGTGTGGAAATGAGCCCAGCAGAGCGCGAAAATACGCGGGCGCGTGGAATTGGGGGGATGGAATGCAGTCCAGAACTGCCTGTCTGGCCGTGCAGTCGAGCCGGTACCTGGTCCTCCACACCGCCTCCCCGGGCACACATGTACCTGTCCGCTGTGCCGGCGAGACGAGACGCACGGTCCGTCATGGCATGACTTGCAGACAGGGAGAAAAGCGAAATCAAGGCGAGCCGAGCCTCACCCGTGTGCCCAAAGCGATGACCAGCCATCGGGCCAATCTTACTGGGCCAACAGCCCTAGGGACGCCTAAAGCGGGGTACATGTAGCTCTGTACATCCAGTCCCATCCCATCTTCAGGAGCCCAAGCTCCTGGAGGGAACTGGAGCTTCTCATAAAAAAAAACTTCCTGCCTCTTTTAGAGCTCTCGCAATTTGCCATCTTGCACACCAACCACCACCCACACTCACACCACGCCATTAATTGCCTTTGCCCTCGCCAACTTGCTGGGAGGCGATGGCTTGATTTCGTGCTGAGTAGGGTCTCCTCCAGCCAAGAGACATCGGCTGGCGTGTCGGTCAAATGGATTCCGCACTTGGTCCGGAGCCATCTTCTTTATCCTGTATCCTGTCTTCTTGAGCAACCGGACGGATATGCCTCTGCAAATCCCCCACCCCGACTCGCTCCTCCACTTGTACCGGCACGTTCTGCGCGAGGTCACATACCTGCCCCCTTTCTGCAGGTCATGGGTCAGGGACACGGTTCAGGCCAAGTTCCGCGACCATCGCAGGCCAAGCGTGAAGAGAGCACACCATGCCCTGCGCTTCCTTCGCTCGGCCAACTCGGGTCACTACGATCGCATGCGGCACCTGTTCTATCTCGCCACTGGCCGCAAGGGCAAGAGGTATCGTGAACTGAGCAGGACCAACCTTGCGAAGGAGCCGCCACCCAACTCGGATGCGCTCCACGAGGATCCTCTGTTTACAAATGGTGCGTTATGTTTTTCTCAAACCTTCCCCGGCGGTCATTGCCGCCGCTCCCATCTTATGATGACCTAGACTTCATCTAACAGTTATCCCTATCTGAATAATTGTGTTGACAATGGTTCTACTTTCTGATCAAAAGCACATCATTTTCTCACTGTACATCCACATGTGGTATTATGCTGACTTGCTGTAGCCCCAGGTGGATTCGCGATCGAAGAGGCAACGTCTTCGGGTAAAGATGCGGCGACACGCAACCCCGCGGCCCGTCCCCGTGACTGGCTGGACAACTGGGACACGGCCAAGATCCAAGCCCTCAGTCGGGGCCAAGTCGAAGCCGGGGCCAACCAGATCAAGAAGATGCGCGGTAATTGGCACCCCGACAAGGCGATTCCAAAGGAAAACGCCTGGGGCCTGCCATTCCATCCCAAGACAGCTCGGCGGAAGGAGCGCGAGCATTACGCCTCCCTCCTGAGTCAGCTGATGCCACCCCTTCCCAAGGGAGAATGGGACGCACTGCAGGCGCTGTCAACCGGTAAGGCCGAAGAATCCATGTACCGCATCCCGCCGAGGAGACCGGTGGCGGTGCCGACCGCTGCCCGTAGCACTGAGCGCCCCGAGGCCGCCTGGAAGTGGGAGGACTATGTCATGAGGCCAGTTCGGTCCATTGAGCGGAAGGGGTCGCGCAAGATGAAGTCTCTGAGTGGTGTTGTCGACGACCTGGATCCTCGCGGTCCCGGCGTGCCTATTGGTGTCCGTGCCTTGAAGCCAAGAGCCCTGCGTCGAGGTGTCTACACTCGTGTGTGGGAAGCCTGTCCGATTCTTGACAAGAATGCCAGCGGGAAGTGGCAGGCGGTGTATGGGGGCCATCAACGCCTGCTGTCCCGACCCCCTGCTTCGGACTTGGGGTTCTTCGCCGGCATCCCTAGCAACCCGCCCCTCCCCAAACCGAGGCATAAGCAAATCCAGCTTGGGGGCCAGAGCAAAGACCAACAGGGCAATTGATACCATCGTATTCGATGCTAGGATGTTCCGAAGCCTGCGGAAGCCTCTGTTTCCCCCCATATTCTCCCGATGTCTGTCACACAGCCGCGCTTCTACTCGCGTGATGCGCTGGTCAGTCTAGCATGCCGGCCAGCTTGGTTAACCTTTCGCCATCCACGCGCATGCCCACCCATTCGTCCATAGCCTTGGCCCCAATTGACTCGTAGAAGCGGATGCTGGGCTCGTTCCACTTCAAAACGACCCACTCAAGACGTCCACCGTCCATGGCCACGACGGCCTTTGCCAGCTCGACGAGCAGTCTCTTGCCATACCCCTTCTTGCGCTCGCTGGGGCGCACGAACAAGTCCTCGAGGTAGATGCCGGGCTTCGCCCGCCAAGTGCTGTAGTTGTGGAAGTAGAGGGCCATGGCCGCCGGCTTGTTCTCCTCATTGAACAGCAAAAGGCAGCGGGCCGGCCGGCTGGGCGAGATGGCCGCGGTCTGGGGCGCCGTTGTCGTCGCCGTTGCGCCCTCCTTGTCGCTGTCGCACTCGGGCGCAAACGCGATGGTGTCCAGGAGCTTGGCTTCGGTGGCTTCAACCGACCCCAGTTCGTGCTCGTATTCTGCCAATTCACGGATCTGGGCCAGGATATCGGGGACGTCTGTCAGGCCAGTGTCAGCGAGCTCTCCTCCCCTCCCCCCCCCCCTTTTCAGGCCGACCGGCTGGCAAACTCGAGGCCGGTGAGCAAGCTGGCTTGGTACGGACCTGATCGCCGCGCGTAGCGGACGGTGCACGGTGCGGCGGGCATGTTGAGGTATCGGAAAACCAGGGCCGGTTAATACACCAAATGATTCGTACGCATGTACCCAACCGAGTGAACTAGGTGGCAGAGAATGGGCGACAATGAGGATTCGAGGAGGGTGCAATGCCACTCAAGACGTTCAGTGAGGACGAAAGTAGGTGGCCCTCCCCCTCTTTAAATACATCTGACCTATGGACAACAGGGAAGTCAAGTAACCCGATCCAGCGTGCAACTATTCAAGCAGCGGGTAAGCTCAACCACCCCTCAGTGCACACTACCCGTCACCGCGCCAAATGCACGCTAAAATCGGGGAGGTAAAAAGGGAAAAGAAAATAACTAGAGCAAGTGAAAAAAAGCGAGTCATACCGTTCGAACGGTACTCTACTTCGAAAGTAATAGATTTTTATATAATCAAATCTTTCCAAAGTAACATTTTATACCATCTAATAATACTTTTAAGGTCTTTATTAAAGTACTCTGGTAAAGGGATATAAAGTATTATTTATATCTCCTTTCCTACTCCAAGTAACGTACTATACGTAGCCCATTTAGATACACCTTTGGAATCTATCCAGGTTTCGTGGCCTTGTTTTCTCTTTTTTGTGAGAAAATTGGCGCGCTGATCGGGGTGGTGCGCCGAGGGGTGGTTGAGCTCACGACTTTACTTGCCACGGTACGCCTGCCCGTACTTGCATTCTTCCGGCTTTCGTCTTACCTCGTGCCTCCGCATTCCACCTCCACTTACGTACGTGCATCCTCATGGCGCATCCACCGACGCCCTTTGGGTGGCAAGGAATGGAACGCAGCGGCAAATCCAGCAAGTCCCACTCCGGCCCCCCATCCCGAGGGGTGACAGATTGTCCACAGTCTACACTAACCAGTGTCTTTTTCTCACCGCCTTCCCAATTGGCCTGCTGCTCTCCGGACTCGGCCTCCGTCATCCATTGGCACGATTGGCGACGCCTCTCATCGGAAGGTGGCATCGACTCACTGGAGATTGTTGTTAACTCAAACTCTATACCCCCATTGCTATTCGTAAAAGGCGGCGAGCTAAGAAGGGGGCACGGAAAAGAAGAGTGAAAAGACAGAACAATATTTGAATATCAAGTCATGTTGGAAAAAGCTGTCATCTTAGTCAGCACTGCAAGAAATGCGTACACGCTTTTTCGTATTCAAAGGACATAATCATGATGCCAGGCATATTATACTATCGTGGGGGGACAAATGGGTGCCCAACGGGTCCTTGCAGGTACCCGCGAGTAATGCACCCTACCCATAATTTGCCCATGGGTCTATGGGATAGTTGGATGATAAGGGATGAGAAAAGAAGTAGGTACCGTATAAGTCTACGGATCCCACGAATCTCCTTAGAAAAACATGAACTTTTGTGCGCTGTGTGGGCTGTTGGCCTGTTGCAGCTTGAGGGGTAGATAGAGGTCTAGTTCCAGGCAAGCTAGTTGGCATCATAGTGCTGGCCTCTGGCACGGCCGCCCTGGTCTGGGTACTTACGTGGTTGATCTTAAGGGAATCCATAAAACCCATAGATGGAAGGGGTTGCAATTTCCCCAGCTGCCTGGGAATATTACCGGCTCAACGTCGCTGCGTGGATAACGCGTTCCATTGCTCTCCCGTAGCCAGAGGGTCAGAATTGCGTATGGGGGCATCGCGGACCGGCTAGTCGAAAACTGTGGGCTATATCACAATACGCTCAAGTTGCCTCCTGTAGATAAATTTGTCTTTTTTCACTGGGACTATTCTCCATTCTAGACGCTCCTTTAAATAAGATAGCTCAAGAATGTCCGTTAATGTTTCCCCTGTCCTGTTCCCTTTACCCTTCTCGATAATTCCTCGCAGTGCACATTTTCCGAGTGGGCATAAATCCATAGCCAGTGTTATAACCCGTTATGTGACATGTTAGAACAAGTGCCAAAAATTGGCATTCGCCAGATTCGCGACGTTGCTTTCCTTTTCCCAGCTGGAGGGGTTAGAACTTCGATGATGCACCTACAACTATGCAATGAAGCCCACCTCCATCATAGGGGAACTTCTCATCATTCATCGGTACTTAGTCAAACAGTGCATTTCAGATAAACAACAAAAGAAGGCTACATGAGGAAATTTTAGTCCATTTCGAACCCTCCCTTTATTGCCGGGAAATTAATGCTACTTCATATCTTAGTAACTCATACGGCAACACCATGGGCGTCGAGGCATTTCTGGCGTTTCACACGAATTTCGCTGCTGATAAGTCCCGTTTACCTAGTTCTTGGTCGTTTGAACCCTGTTTTGGAGCTGATTAATAGCTCCGTTCAAGAGTCCACATAGACGCCCAACCCCTGAGCTAGAATGAAGCCTGCTCGGTTTGGTCCCTCAGGCACACAGGTAGGCAAGATTTTAAATAAGATCCGTGACCCAGGAGTTTTACGATATTCAGTGCCTCGGATGTAGAAGTTTAGTAAGACTCTTGGGAGAGCGCTTATCCAATTGCAGAATATTAAATTGAGGGCTTAATCAACAGTTGTTTTCCACCTATCCCTCTTAACTGCGTCAGTATAAAACTCGATGTATGCTTACATGCCAGGTCAATTCTAGTCACACATGAATGATGTAGCGTCGCATTCACTGCCATAGGGATGCCCTTTTGTGTAAGCAAAGGGGTGGATATAGTTCCTAACATGGAGACATTGAGCATTGTGTAGATTGCCAGAGCGGGAAATTTGCTCTCTTATGGTGGCAGGGGTTGCCAGCAGACTTCAGTAACATCCACGTGGGTGCCAAGGGGTAGTTCTAGTTTGAAAGCTAGCTGTTTAACGGCAACTTCATGGGGCAAATTCCAGCCTGTTTTGTCATCATGAAAAAAAGCCCCGTGTGCTTTTCATGATTCCCGCGGGCATAGTGCTTGAAATCGCGGGCTCTCAGGATTCACTGGCCACGCAGCCCCCTCTCATTAACCAATTCTGTTCCTACGAACCATGGTCACGCAGGCCATCCCAGCCCGCGGAAATCATCATGCTCCTCACAGTTCTTACCTGGCAAACCCTCGGTGCTGGAGACATATTACTTGAATACATGCCATTTAGGCAACCTTGATGCACAGCACGGAGATCTTACGCCAGCATTACGAGAGTTCAAAGAAGCCCTCTTTCCGCGACAACTGATATAAAACTTCCATGGCGGTTCAACAAGCTAGCAAGTGATGGTCAAGTTCATAACAGACAATGTTGAGTAAACATGATGGGCGTCCAAAAACTACTTTCACAGTTGTATTCATATTGACTTTCTGGAGAGACTGTAGTCTTCTGGGAAACCTTGTGTGGTGTCCTGAAAGGTGATGTACCGCTTTCCACATAGCTTGCCAATCTTCGAGAGGCCGACATAAAGTTAGAACCAGGTCGGACGAGCCCCCGGCATTGCTTCTTCACTGCCGCAGTGCGCTCAAAAGGACCCTCTCTCTTCGGTTGACAAGACGGGTTAGGCTAAAAGCAATAGTTCGTTACCGAGCCGGCTGAAAGAAGCTCTTAGGGTGACTGCCTACAGAGCCTCCGTCAGGGCTATCCGGCACATCCACCCGATTTGTATCTATTCTGTTTGCCGTCAAACGCGAAAAGTTTCCAGCAAGGTGTTTTTTCCACCCCTTTAAGGGTAGCCTCGTCCTAGTGAGGAACTGTCAGCGGAAACGCGAGGACGATCAATCGAGACGCCCACGTTGTGCCCATACCTTGCCCGCGTCGATCGTTAGCCACTCTTGGCCAAGATATCTGCCGAACTGATACATTTTGGCTTTGAAGAAACCTTCGGCACAGCCGTTCCGCGCATCCGTGCACTATTATGATCCAGAGGAAAGAACCCTTTTTCACCTTGGTGAAGGCTTCGGGGGCTCAGCCTCGGCGCCACTGAGGGGAGGCCCATAAGACTGAGCCGCCCGTAGCTGAGCCGCTGCCACGTGCCGTTGAGACCCCTAGGGGTCTTGAAGTATTATCCCGCTGGTGGCGGCAGACTTTTGACGATTCTTTGCTTTCGAGCTTGACCAGAGGCGATCCCAACGGGCTCCGGGTTGATGGCGGTCCCGAGTGCTGACGTAGGTGCTCTTCAGGGAGGGTCAGGCTGCGTGCCGACGGTAGCGCGTAACCTGGCAGCCTGGCGAGTCCAGAAAATGGCCGACATATCCGTGAAAGTCGGATAGCGAGCGCTCCCCCTTGAATTTACTGTGCCCACAGAGCACTCGACACCGCCAGTTCTCGCTGCTGTGGCCCTGATGTCGTTTACTCCAGCCCTGGTGACAGAGTGTATTTTGATTAGCAACCAAAAAACCGCCTCTGCGCCGGGCCACGCCATGTTATGCAGCGACCCCACTGAGGCTGTGGAGGATGGCAGCCAGTCTCCCGTTAAAGAGTACACGGCAGAGGCTTACGGGGATCTTTTGCGCGTCGAAAACCTCCGAAAGGCGGCCCTCTCGCCCAAGTTGAGTTTCGCCAAGATCAAGCCGCTGGAGGGGGAGACCGAGGCATACGGGCTGCCGTGACCTGCTCCGCCGGGAGAGAGTGAGCACTACATCCCGGCAGACGCCTCCGGGTGGTGTGATTCGGCGGCCTGGGGAGGCGGCAGGGATGATCCCGCCTGACGTCGAGAAAAGAAACGACTAGTGGCGGCCCAGGAGGATCAGCAACGCATACGCACGCCCCCCCCCCCCCCCCCCCCTTCACACGGGCCAGGGATGATTCAAAGCCAGCGCCATCGGAGCGCATGCCCTCGCCAATGGCGAACAGGCCGGAAGCGAGCTTGGTCCGGACGGGGTTGCTGGCGGATAGCCGCGCGTGCGCGGGTGCCAAAACACAGAGCCCTGGGCAAATGGAAGTGGACAGAGGGATGGCAGGGATCATCGTCAGCATTGCAACCGTGCTCCCTTGGCCCGGCAACGGGCGCGCGCAGGCCAGATCCAGCGATAGTGCGCGCTTCTTCAAAGTGCATGCACGATGAATAGTGGCCCTGGGCTGTCCGCTGCCCGGCTCCTGAGCCGCGGGTGGTGTGGTCCTGAGGTACACCACACATACAGGGCTACCTACTCGCGGCGGGCCGAATCCTGGTGGTAAAGATGATCAATACCCCAAAGCCTACAGCTGCGGCGTAGGTGAGTCAAGCAAATAGCGTTACCACCGGCTGTGTAGGAGATGGTGCGTCATGGACACGATCCAGCGCCCCTTTAGTCCAGATCCCTTGCTTGTTCAGGTGGGAATCGGGGCCCCGGGGGGGACCGACGCGAGCGGCAGGAGAGAGGAAAGGGGCAAGGGGGGGGAGGGGGGGGGGGGAGAAGGCCAAGGCCCCGACCAAGGCTATCTGCATAGCAGGCGTCTGGTCGTGCCGTCCCAAGTACCATCCTGAGGCAGTAGGGAGGCCGCTCTCCCTTTTTTTTCCCCCTTTCTCTCCAGACGCGCCGGCGGCCGATGTACTCTGTAGTGTGTGTGCAGTCATACAGACGGGACGGTCACACGGTACATTTCCTCCTCCCCCCTTTCCCCTCCATTCCCCTCTCCGCCCCGTCCCCTCGTCCTCCCAGGCCGCTCTCCTGGCGCTATCGCTACCGTGTGCCCTCGCGCTGCCGTGCCGAGGGACCCTCTCGGTTGTGACCAAAACAAAACAAGGGAGGGCGAGAAAGGAAGTACTGCTGTGGCCAGCCACCCCTCGACCCAGACGCCACGTGAAAGACCGGCTCGGGGCCACGCTAAGACAAGGAGTCCCAACTGGGTCGAGAAATGGATTTCTGGCGATGGGAAAATTCACCTTTCTGATTCAGGGTCCTAGGGTCTTTTCCCGCTCCCTCCCCTCTCCCCACCTGTACCCCGCTATAGCGGCTATACTGACGCCACATATAGCTCCTTGGAGATTGCCCACCACCGGTCCTAATCTGGTTTCCCCAACAAGTCTGGCATCGAACACCCATCTGCGACAGTTCTTTGGCACTGGGACCGAACCTGTGTGTTTGTACCCTCCAATGGAGAACCTCCCTGTCTCCACCGGCCTGTACCACCCCCCCCCCCCCTAAGCGGATAGCCGCATGGACGGGTTGCCCGGGAGCTTTGAGGCGTGTATGATGATGTTCCTCACCCTCCACGACGTTCTCGGTAACCTGGTCACAGCCAGGTACCCTGCTCTCCTGGCGTTCCGTGTGACTGGTCTCTCCTAGCTTATATTGCGGCGCAATGCAACGGTGCAGCAACCGTTTGTCGTCCGGAAGACGGCGGCCTTGCGTCCGTAAGGCCACCCTCGGTGCTTTCGACGTCACATCGTCGACGCAGAGGCGCATGTCGTGTCATGGTCTGGCCTCACGAGCCCGTAGAAGGCCTTGGTAGCTGGCGCTTCGACGTGGTGAGGCATGCATCTACTTGCAGAGGCAGTGCATATAGCCATCCTGCCCGGGACTCGGCGCCTTACAGAATCTCGGTTGCGGAGCGGGGCGAATGCATGGGGGGCACACAACTACAATATCTCTATACGGCTCGTCGGCCTTGACTCTGTTCATAGGCTTACCGTAAGCGGCACCCAACGCTTGCTCAGGCTGCGCGGATCAAGTACGGGTGGCCATGCCTGCTTACCGTCAAGCCTCCATCTGCGTTCTTCGGTAATGCATGGCGATTTCCAAACCGAACCGGGCAATCGTCGTGACGCGCACACGGCTCGTCCTTCCAAGCATGCGCGTGGTTTTATTTATAGCCTGGCCTCGCCATTACGTGGCCTATCGTCGAGGTGCAGCGCTCATACTCGGGCGGCGGAAATCTCCTTGCACCCACATGGAAGGCCTGCTGAGAGGGGATACGCAATCCTGCAACCACCAGGCTCCTGCAAACGTCTTGAAACAAGCAATCCAGGTTCCGCGTCGTTCCACAGGCTGTGGCACAAACAAATCAACCTCGACAAGGCCTCCCACCTCCGCAGTATGTACACATTCATGGATCAGGTTTCTAAGCTTGTCCCCCCCTCTGCTGATGGTGGCACGGCATGATCGTGCATGTCTGCTACGGACGTAAATACCGTCCGCGAAACACAGATCATGGTGACGGCGGGGACACGATGGTTGGGGCAGCACATTACCACACGCCTCGCTGCAGGATCGAGGAACCAGCCGAGATTAGGTATGCGGGCGGCAGATATCAGCTCGATTTGGTATGCTTCTAGTCGCACACGTGCTTCCATGGCATCCGTATCCGGACGAGAGCACTCATTTCAACCCAGCACTCGCCTGTTGCGGCCCTCCTATTTGTGGTAAGAAGATACGGATTTTCTGGTGGAGATTGCTTGGCCCCGATCAAATGCAGTAGCTTTGTGTACGTCTGGGAGGGAGGCATGCGTATCTTCGGGACTCGGCTATCGTGACTCCCATCGCGGGAAGAAAAGGCGCCTGGACGGGCTAGCGGCTGGGGAGCCAGGCCGGCAGGCTATTATCATGGAAGAATTTGCACGCCAATCCCCCGCCATCCAGAAACAGCCTTTGAAGCCCTCGGTTGCGATTTGTCCTTGGGGAACAATGCAAGGCAAAAGGCGACGACGTGGAGGCAACGCGTATGATGAGCCTGATGATTCGCGTATGGGTGAGCGGGATCAAGATGTGAGACCCATGCCTTTGGGAGACTGAGACAAGCGTTGCCGATATGCGTAAGGCCTGGCCCGAGTCGAAGCACGGTGGGAAACCATGCCGTTCCAAGCCACCGCACACAAGGAATCAGCATACGCGAAGATACGGCCATGGCGGGCGGACGACGCATGCTGTCACCCCAATCATCGGGGACAGCATAAAGGGACGCACAGCTCCCTGACGTAGTGTGGGCTCCATGGCGGCGTTCTAGGTCCTTGGGCGATCTCGCATAAAGCTTCGCAGCCCGGAAGGGACACGTTAAGCGAGCTCTGCCAAGCCGGCGCATCCCCGATATACCAGTGATGCCCTGCAGCCGGTGGCAGGGGTTCTGTTACTGCCCTCCCGGTCTCCGGGACGGGGGTGTGGTGATGGAAGTAGTTGGTCGGTACGCGCATACATCACGAGGCGAACGGCGTCGCACAGCCAAAGGCGATGCCATGCCCTGCCGGCGGCAATGGCACGAGGCAGCGCCGCCGGCCAATGGCGAGATGCATGCCGTCGCCTCACGGGCGCGGAGGGCCAACGTCGCTTCGCCTCGGCTTGCATCCGGATGCCGACGTCCAGCAGCCCGAGGATCAGGGGGGCGGGGTGGTGGTCGGGGATGCATGGCGCCGGGCGGTTCGGCTGTCGGGGCGAGCAACCAAGTAGCCGGTTCCCTCGCGAGGCCATCGCCACACGGCGAGATGCAGCCGTGCAGCCGTGCAGCCGCGCATGCCGGAATGCATGGGCGTATAAAGAGGGGGCCGTCAGAGCGTGCCTCTATTCGCGGACGCACGCCGTGGACAGTCCCACCGCATGGAGGGCAGGGTGCAACGTCGTCCTAAGCACCGGGATGCCCCCCTCCCCCTGGCCCCCTGCTACGAACCCCCCCCCTTCCTGGCTGCCCCCCTGTCACGTCGACTCGATTTTAGGTTGGTGAAAGGGTGGAAGGGAGGGCGCGAGATCTGGGTTTCAGAGACAATAGCCAGGCTGCATGATCTTGACGCAGGTAAGCACGCATCCTCGTTTCCCGCTTCCCTTCTCGGCCAAGGCGCCAGGCTTCTGGGGGCTAGGCCGATGGAAGAAAACGAAATTGAAAGAACAAAAAGGATGGTAATGCTGGGTAGGCCGGGCCTTGCCAGCCAGAGGCACGCACACCCCTGCCGACTCTTCGGAAATACCCTCTCTCCCCAGCATCAGATCCTGGACCCCAGCCCCGGGAATCCTCGAGGCAGCGAAGGCCGGCCTTTTGGCCCGGCGGCTGGCCACAGCTGCATGTGATGCCAGGCCGGACTAGGATCTGGTAGACACGACGCGCCCGTCTTCTTCGACCCATCTCGACATGGGTCGGTTCGGCCCTGGTCCCAGCACAGCGGGATTGTCTTGGGTAACGAGATGCGAAGGACAAACGGGCGACGCCGCGCCGGTGCTTCTCCCACCCCGCCCGCGCGCCGTCGAACCACGATCGCACCTTCACAGCGCTCTGTGCGTTCTAACCGGCCGCGTACAGCAGCAGAGAGGAATGGGATTCACCAGGAATCAGCCCCCCCCCCGCCGAACCTCTCCCCATCGATCGGTTCCAGGCTTCAGTCCAGAGCAAGCATGCGACCCAGCAACCCAGCCCCGGCCAATTGGCTCGGTTGGGTTCGGTCTGATCCGATCGAATCACCCATCCGCCCGTTGGTACGAATGGGTGTTGGCGGGTTTGCTTTTCCCCTCATTTTTCTAGCGCCCCACAAAGGCGGTTGTCGTCCAGGGCGAGAGAGGCGGCAGGTTCGTTCGCGATCGGCCCCGTACCCATGTAATTTCTCGCAGTCTACCATGCGGCTGACTGGCTGGTCGCGACGATCGTATCCCCGTCCGTGGCCCCGAGAGAGCAATACAGGCTCGCGTGGACGGCTAACTAACGGGTCCTCGCGGGACACGAGGCAGTGTGATAACCAGAAACGGCCCATGGCCGGTTCTGTGCTCGGGTTACCCAGGTAGCAGCTACAGAAGCCGAGAGATACCCATGCCTCCATCGGCCATGGCCCCCGTGCCGGTGGCAGACTCCGCGGTCAGGCTGTGGCGGCCAGTATGGTGTGGAAGGGCGCAAAGGCGTAAGCTGATCATCCAGGAACAGCGATGGGATCGCGCGGCCACAGCTGCCTTGGCGCGGCCACCAATGGGGGTCTATTGCTTCTGTATGACATGCACGGCGCAACGATGACGAATGGGCCCTTGTCCGGACGTGCCTTGAGGCGCAGCCCGGCACCCGGGGGTGCTCAATGGTCCACGGTAACGAGAGGGTGGCCCTAGGATAGCCGTCGTGCTGGCCGCGTCTGGCTTGGAGGAGCTACTCGAGAATCCCATCGGCTCGTGTGGCCAGAATGCGCGCGCGCGCGCGCGCGCTCACTCACTCACTGTCTCCCTCTCTCTATCTGGCATGGTACAGACGGACGATATTTCTCTGGGCGGGTGGGCGACGTGCTGAAGGCAGCCGTGGCGCTCTTTGGAAGGATACGTCACAGGCCTGCATAGCAAATGATAGGCTATGCCTTCGCTGTGGCCGAATGGGCATCACGCCTGGCTGGACCCCACTCATGGATGGAAGTGGAGGGGAGCAGGAGATGAGGTGTCCGGGTATCTAACATTTCCAGGGACAAGAGCACTGGCTTGCCCGGCCGCTGGCGGTTCTGGACTTCGGATGTTCAAGGCCCGACAACATAGCTGCGCTGAGAGGAGATCTCGGCGTGTGCAAGTAGCAAGACGGGAGGGACCATCCCGTTGCCCTTCATGGACGGCCAGGTGCGCGATCCGCACCCCCATGCAGACCGTGTATCTCGTCCGTCCTGGATCCATCGGTGGTGAGCAGCTGAGGTAGGGGAGTGGGAAGCCGGCCGCGCGCCCCTCCCTCCTCCTCGGGCCATTGTACGCAACGGCATCGCGGTGCGACGGAGATGGTGATGATGGGTGGCTAGCGCCGATGGGTGGAGGGTGGAGTGGAAGCGGTGGCACAGGGCAAATCAGCCAGCGACGGCAGCCGTGGCTGGCAGTGAACCTGTTGAGGCCTCTAGCAGCCGTCCATCCTCGATGGGATGGATGCCAGGCAGAGGTAAGGACCGATAGATTGCTGCACGCCGGGTGCCATCTGTGGGAACTTTGATGTACATCATTGGACATCCATCCATCCATCCCATGCCGCCCATCCACCGTCCCTAATCCATTATGGGACCATGGCAGCGGGCCGCTGTACAAGCGCACGCACACGAGCAACCTGCCTCACAGCTGGACAACAACCCCATCCCGCAGGGTGTGCGCCCGATGGGGAGAGAAGCAAAGGAGGCCACTTCGGATGCACCTCTACCTGCACCTGCGTCATGGGAAGCTTGAAGGCGCTGGCACGGCCTGGGCTCCTTGCTCTCCCCCCCCCATCCGGCCTAGGCCCTCTACGGCCGTAGCCACCGGCGAGCATCATCGGGTCTGTACGACCCTGGGGCAGGGCCGACACCCAAGCGCGACACCAGGGCCCCGAGATCGTGACGGGGTCGCTTGTTGAGACGACGGGGCGTGTACCGACTCGATAGATGGAGCCGTGCTGGGTATTGCTCCATACTCGGCAGCATCCGTGCCTCGAGTTCTGCCCGCCGCCGCCCCCCATCCCATCATCCATGGGGGCAGCTGTCGAGAGCCGACGCATGGCGCCCCACGCCATCCGCCCCATCTCACCTCGCCCCTGGGGGCGCCGTCAGATGCAGGGAAGAAGCGAGGAAATGGGTGCAGCGATCCGCCGAAGGGACCCTGCAGCGCTCACGAAGCACAGGCCCAGGCCACCGCGGGGACTGGGTGCGAGGAAGGAAGAGGCATGAAGTTGGAATTAGAAAACAGCTTGCAACGCTGGCGTGCGCTGGCGCACGCCTTAGTTGCTGTAGTGGCCCCCAACTCCCCCGGTCGGGCCAGCTAGAGCCCTGAGCTGGGGCCAGGGCGTTACCTTCACGGCTCCAAGCTAGGGCTGCTGTTGGCGGGCTGCTCGACATCGATTGCCCAGGATGCCTCCCCGTCCCATCCAGCCCATGGCCATATGGGATCCGAATGATTACCACCGGCCAGGGCTGGCACAGAGGCTTCATTGAGGTCCGGGCTCAGCGGGCCTGCCGGCTCCCAGCAGGGCTACCCCCCGCGTGCTTAGGCGAGAATCGCGAGATTTGGATGGCCTAGTGGCCGCCTTCTGCCGGTGCGGGTGAAACCCAGTTTCCCAACACCGAACTCTCCGGGAACGTCGCTGGCGATGCGACCGACGCGTGCGCACCTCCCGTACCGGACCAGGACCCGGCCGTTGACTCAGATGGGTGCAAATGACGAGAAGACACTTGAGATGGGACCGGAGCCCACTTCCACAGCTCCCAGCGGGGCCGCGGGCGACGGCTGGCAGGGAGGGAGAGAGGCGATGGAGCCCGCCGTCTCGCCGCGCAAGAGCCGAGATGCCAATAACTCATGTGGCGTTACTCGTAGCACGCCGGCACCCCGAAGACAGCCTGTGGGCTGCTACACATGGCCCATCCAGGGGCCAGGAGGTACGTGCCTCTCTACTTGCGGGGGTGGCAATAAGCAGGGAGACGATGCCGACGTGATGATACCACTCTTGGCACGCCGGCGGACATCTGCGTCGAGAGCGATGGCGGCGAAGACGATGGCGTTTCTCGTCACGTACAGCCCAGGCCACGACGCCCTGGCCCATTCCCCCACCCGTCGGTCCCGCGGCGCTGGCTGGGCGGCCCCTGAGTGAGAATGTCCTTATTTATTCGGTGGGTATGCCCAGTTGCCCGTGTCTGAGACGATCCCGAGGGTCTTTGGTCTCTATTTGGTTTCTTTGCCTCCTCACGCCATCCTGTAGCAATTGGGAGTCGAGAAACTCTAACAGCTCCGGGCACGTTTTCTCTGGTTTCTTTTGGGGCAACCGAGGAACCAAGCTATCTGCGAACGCACCCAGGCTATTGCCCCCGTGCATAGCCATCGCACCGCAATCGAGCCGAGATTGGCACGCGGGGTCCTGGCCCATAGTTGTTTTTCAAGTCGAGTCCGCGAACCACTGATCCGGTGTGCCGGCCGCAGAAGCACCTCTGCCGAAACGGCACCGAGCGAGCTGGCCAGCGAGGACCCCCAGCAGCCACGGGCCGGGACGAGGAGAATCACTGCTAGGTGATCATTTCAATCCCTCGAGCCCATGGGGAAGCATAGCGAATTGGGCATACCTGTTATCTCCGAGGTCAGTCAGGGTTCCAATAGCGTCCATTCACTCCTCCCGCTGCTCCGTCACCCCACCCCGCCTTCACTTCACCCTGCGCCGCCGTCGTGCCTTCTCTCCCCTGTTTTCTTCTTCGGTCTTTCACCTGCACGGCTATGGCCCCCACTTGGCATTCCTGAGAGGGTGGATAGCTAGACGTCGAGACAGGCCACCAGAGGCGTCATGGACGACGCCCCTCCGCCACACCGGGCCATGCACAGCAGAGGGAGGGGGGGGGGACCGCAACTCGTAGCACCGAGCTTTGCTGCGCCCGGCGAGGGAGAATCAAGAGGGGGACGCAGGCCAGGCGAGCCGACCCAGTCCCGGCGAGCAGCAGTAGCCACTGCTGCCACACTCTTTTTGAGTTGCACTGGCGACGGCTGTTGCCGCGCTGCGGTTGTTGCCACTGCTGCTGTTGCCCCGTACTGCTCACCCGCCACTGCGCTCTCGGGCGTATACCGGGGGAGGGGAGGGGGTGACGGATACAGCGGGTACGATGGGGGTACATCCAGTCTTCATCCATGATTGAATGCGTACCCACGCCGCCCGCAGCGATGATCAACCCAGGGGATGGAAGGGAGGGATCTCATCCCGGCAACGGGCGGGACCCCCCTGGTCGCCCCACACAGACGCCCAGACAGGCAAGAAGGTGGTGGACGCAGGAGAGAGGCAGAGAGAGAGACAGAGCGAGAGAGAGAGAGAGAGAGAGAGAGAGAGAGAGAAAGCGATAGAGGACCACATTCACTCAGCACACACCATGGACTATCCACCCCTTCCACCGCCCACACCACCCACCCACACGCACACGCATATACACACAGGGCACCTGAGCAAGACAGCCCACACTAGTGCTCGCATCGCAGATCGTCCAATAGCCGATCGAGCTAGTCCAGATGCTGACCAATGGCGCCACAGGAGTCCGATACGTTTTCCCAGTACGTACAGCCGCAGCAACCACTTCACCTTCCAAGCTGCCAGATTCAGCTGCTTGAAACCGGAGTCTGGCTGTCGGCTGATGGTGTCCAGCGCAGGCCCGCCGCCGGCACCACGCCCACGTCGGCTGATTCAGTCTGCTGCTGGCGAGCTGCTAGGCTATCTCGGCTGCAGCATTGAGCGAAGGAAGGTTCTTGCTGACAACGGCCAGCCTGGCAAGTCTACCGGCAGGGCCAAACTGCCCGACTAACGACCCAGCTCGCCCGCCGTGCCGCGGTGACCACCTAGGCAGCCCAGCCCAGCCTTGATCCGCTGGTTCCCCTGGTTCCCGTCAGGGGCCCGCTTCTTCTACCGCCGAGACGGACGTGCACTGCTTTTCCCTGCCAACCGCAACCCGGCGACACATAGGTAGCTCGTACGCAGCCGCAGGCACCCACACCCTTCCCCCCCCCCTGTCCCTTCCCTGTTAGCTGGACGCCACGGGTCGCTCTAGTATTTCCCGCTCAACGGCACTCCATCACAACACCCTCTAACCTCACCCTGGTGCACCACTCATTTCCTGGCCTCTGTAAGTCTATTCATCCTTGTTTCTGTCATTCCCGTTGTCCAGTACGCACATGCGCGCGCGCACATGCACACCACACTGCCGCTGCCGCCTGGGTGTATGACGCTGGGGGGGTCCTCTGCGTTATACCGCTCTACCCTGACGAGCTACTTCGGCCGTGTTGCCCTGGGCCGGTTCCGTGTCGACCCGGTACACGCCCACGCCAAATTCCGCGGGAGAGAGAGGGGAGGGGGGTGCCATCCTACGTCTATCCCCTCCAAATGGCTTTCAGACCCTCCTGTGTGGATTTGCAGTACTTCAAGACATCGGAAATCGCGGTTCAACGGCCGGCTGATAGTGCACCCCTGCTCTCTTCTGCCACTTTGCTTTCTCCTCCGCATACGCCACTGACAGCCGGCTTCGAACCCACTGCGACATTGAGGACATCGTGCCGAGTCCATCCAGTACCGCACAGGTGCCAGCACCGGACACCTCCTCCTAACCCCTCAGGAAAAGCAATCTCACGGGCCCAGGGGAAGGCAAGATCCTGCGGACCCGTCCCTCTGGCACCCGTCCCATCCAGCAGAAGGGGGGGAAACCACTAGCCCCGTGAGCAAAAGAAATCACGGGTGCATGAGGTGAACGACCGAGGGCCGAAAGAAAAAAAGGTACATCCGCTGTAGACATCTGTGTAATGCTGCATGAGCCTCGAACGACCATACTACCGGATTTTTGACGACGGACGCTTATTACTTGGATCAATACCTCCATCTCGAGGATCATGTTTCGCTCTCCTTTTGTCTCTTGCATCCCTCCTCCCTTTTGTCCTTCGCCCTCCTCCATCTTCATCTGAGTTCGGGAGAAACGTCGTCTCAGTTTCTCTTGCACCAGTTGACAGTTCTGTCTGGTTTGCGAGGCCGTCCGTTTGCTGACCACCGGGTGTCCCATCATTGCAGCATACTGGTTCCGCCTCCGCGCTTGCTGTCAGTGCCCCCCTTCTCCCACCCCCATCATCTGCCCCCCCCTCCCCCCCGTTTTGCCCCTCCCCCCCCCTTGCCCGGCAGCGGATTCGCGGAGGGGAGCATTCGGATCATCTGGGACGCAAACCCACAGCAACACATGTGAACTATTGCAGCTAGCCGCCGCATCCTCCGATTGCAGCTCCTCTAACATTGCTCTCATGCGAACAGGTTCGGGCTACCTGCATTGCGAACGAACCACCTGTACGTCTTCGCCGACAGCAACCAGCAGCCGCTCTCTCGCACGCCCCCTTCACCTGCTCAAGCATCCAGTGGCTGGGACGGTCTGCATTCCTGTGACGACAGCAGCTTCAGGTGAGCTGTCATCTCTGGCCTTGTTGTGTGTCCAGGATCGGTCAAATCAGGAACCATCACGGCCTGTATGCCGCGGATCCTGACACGGAGGCATGAAAGGAGGAAGACCGCAGAAGCACGGCCCTAACTGACTGACGGTTCTACAGGTGTCCTTGCCAGGAATTTTCGCCAGGATAGAGAGCTGTACAAGCAGGTTCCAACGCATCGCCCTCCTGAGACTCGACTCAGTTTTTAGTTTGCAAACACGCTGTGTGGGCCAATGAGCGAAGCCGCCGCGTAGGAGACTCTTCGCGATATCTGCTGTCAAAGCTGTCAAAGGGGCCCAAGTTGCAGCCAGCAAGGACTCCAGCTCCTATTAATTCGGCCAAGGTTGGATCCTGAGCCAATACATCACCAGCCCGCGTCTCTGACGGAATCTCTGCCGGGGTTGGCGCCGCTCTTTTCACCACATCGCCCCTAATTACCCCTTGACAACGTCGTCCGACTGCCAGCCTGAATCCATTGTTTCACCCACCACCCTACACCACTGGCAGACATTTCAGATTGGTAATCTTACCAGACCGGCCTCCCTCTGACCTGGACAGCAGCAGAGTTCAAGCCACGAAATTCCCATACCACACCCGGAATACGGCCCCTGCCCCCCCCCCTTCATCAGAGACCTTTTTGTTTCGCCCCCCCCCCCCAGGGCTTCCCTCGTCCATTTTTGCAGCAACATTGCTCCCGAAACACGTTCCTCCCCTTCTCTCGCAACCTAGGAACAGACCCATCTGAAAACTGAGATCACGTTCTCAGAACAGAATCATCTTGATGTCTGCTGTCAAGTTCGCCTATCAGCCCTATAAGCTTTTCGAGGTGAGTCAAGAAACACGACAGGGCCGAGTGGAATGCTGCTGCTGCTGCTGCTGCTGTTGTTCACGTTGTTGATGGTGTTGACGTTGCACATCCATACGCAACACGCACCCACTCAAGGCAATTGACACAGTCCCTCCCCCTTGCCACGCATTAAGCCCACCTGGCGATGGAAACCATGATGGCGGATAGACGGACTGACAGCCAGCGGCGACAGCCTCAGTTCCACGCCGAGAGACCTATCATCGTCGAGGCCGAAGATATCGAGAGCCCCGAGACCGTCACGCTGCGGTACGAGGAGGAGGCGGCGGCGAGGAGCAACGGGGGTGGTCTTCGTGGGGACTCCCCGCCCGGTCTCCTGTCCATGTCGGCCGCGTACGCCAAACCGCAACCGCCCCAGATGCACGGTAAGTTTGCCCGCTCCGAGTCCTCAACCCTGTTGCCCGCGGGAGGGAGTCGTTGCTGAGTTTCGCGTGTCGCTGCGGTGCAGACTTCGATGCGGCGGCCAGGTCGTACCAAGATGCGCAATACCAGTACCCGCAGCATTCTTTCGCGGCGCACCAATCCCAGAATGCTGCCGCCGCGCAGCTGAACCAGATGGCCTTTGCGGCCAACGGGTCGACGGGGCCGTACATGGCGCCGGCCCCCGTGGTGCCCACCGTTCTCTCATACGAGCCAAGCGCCGGCATGGCGGACACAAAGCTGGTTATCCGGCTGTCGGCCTCGTACGACATGCAGGCCATCGGCGGCCAGTTTGCCGTCGGGTTTGGCGATTGCAAGTGCCCGGCGCACGTCGTGGTGGAAACGCCTGATGCCAGTGGGTTTGTCTACGTGGTCAGCACGGTGGTGCCTCCGCTAGAGGACACGCGGTATCCGAGGCCCAGTGTGCCTTTAACATTGCAAGTCGACAATGGTGAAAGCAATCTGATGGGAAACCTCATGATTGATGTGGGCACGTTCACATACCACACCCCCGAGGTCGGCGTGCCGGTTGGCAGTCCGCATGAAGGGGTCACGAGGACAGTCAACCGACACTCGCTATCACCTGAGCAGCAGAGCCCACCAAAACAAGAACACCAGATCGAGGCACAGCAGCAGCAGCCTCCATCCCAGATCAACGAGGACGCTACAAATAGCTATGGATACCCACCCGTTGTTCCCGACCAGCAAGCAGCGGCGCCATCCTACGACCAGGCCTACACCGACTCCAGCAACGGCAGTATGATGAGCACCTACCATCACCGGCCCTCGTACGGGGGGGACTACCGACACATCCCGCCGCCCGTGAAGTCGTCCTCGGCGGCATGGAACTCGTACGGCTCGTCGTACGCGTCAATGCGCAGCCCCGGCATGCACGGCATCCAGCCCATCTCGCACACCACCATCACGCGGCCGAGCCTCTCGTCGCTACCGGCGCCCAACGGCAACGCGCCGCAGCTGGTGCGCACAAGCACGCTGCAGACGTCGGGCTCGCCCGGCTCCAGCCAGTACAACCCCTACGCTCTATACTCGACCAAGGCCGTGCTCAAGATTGCCGGCGATCTCGAGTCCATGGCCAGCGGCTGGACAAGCGAGGAGTACGAGAACCGCCGGCGCATCGTGCTCTTCAAGAAGCAACAGACGGGATCCACGCTCACGACGACGTTCAAGCCCGTCAGCGTCAACGAGCGGCCGACCAACAGCGTCTGCATCAGCTGCATCTACTGGAAGGAGAAGCAGGAGTGCTTCGTGACGAGCGTCGACACCATCTATCTACTGGAGCAGCTAGTGGCGGCCCCGGCCCGGTTCACGGTGGAGGAGAAGAACCGCATCCGGCGCAACCTGGAGGGGTTCCGGCCGTTGACGGTCAGCAAGGCCAAGGCCGACAGCGAGGAGTTCTTCAAGATCATCATGGGCTTCCCCAACCCGAAGCCGCGCAACATCGAGAAGGATGTCAAGGTGTTTCCCTGGAAGATCCTGGCGCAGGCCCTGAAGAAGATCATCTCGAAATACGTAAGTGCTTGCCGGCCCCCTCGCCCGCCGTGGCCCTGCAAGTGAGGGCCAGCCACGGCCACGCCCGACCGGGCCTGTTGCCTCACTGATGCCGGACAGTCTGCTAACGTGCCCCCGCAGTCTGCCTCGCCTTCCTCGACGCTCCCTGCCGGACCGGGCCCCTCGCTCCTCACGCCGGTGAGCAGCACCAGCCCCGGCCTGTACGCGCCTTCGCACACGCCCCGGGGCACGGATAGCTACTCGCGGTCCACCCACCCCATCTACGGATCATCGCTCGAGGAGTACGAGCAGTCGCGGACGCAGGGAGGGCTGGGGGCGACGGCGGCAGCAGCAGACTGGGCCCCGTACCCGGCTTCAGCACGCGTGCCCGAGTCGCCACCCCTCAAATCCACCCTCTCGCAGCACTCGGCGGGCGGCGGCATTCGCGTGCCCAGCCTATCGTCGTACGGGACCGATGCGACCGGGCGGCACCACACCCACCAGACGCATGCACACCACCACGTCCCCACGACGCAGTCGAGCTACGACATGGCATCGCAGGCACAGGCGCGATGGGGCGACCCGGCGGTGTCGACGGCCTACCTCGACACGGCAACGTATGCGGGCCACCACCACCCGAGTCAGCTGTACGGCACCTACGGCGATGGTGGGCAGCGGGCGTGATTTGCATACACCTTTCCGGAGGCTCGCCAGCGGCAAGGGAGGGGACAGGGCGACGGCCATCCACCGACCCTCCTTCCGTGCATGGGCAGGCGGGCTGGAGGGCAGATGCTGGCCGCGGGGTGGGTGGGTGTGAGTCCAAGGCAGCCAAGCTCGCGCGGGTGACCCGGCGACGAAACTCCAGGGGGGGGGGGGGGGGGGGGGGGCCGGGGAACGCCAGGGTCGTGGGTCGAGCAACCCGACGGGTGCGGGTGCAGGCGCAGACGCAGCAAAGTCGATCAGGCGACGCAACGGCGCGCGTAACCCGTCGGACGAACTCCCAGTGCCCGCCCTGCTGCATGCCTGTTTGGCACCCTGACACCGGGTCTGGGTCTGGCTATCGGGGCCTGGGGCTGCGTCGGACCCCTCGACGGCATAGGCGCCTGGCCTTCTCGAATTGACGGTCGCGACACGCCCGGCTCTGGCTAGGCTGCTTCGGGCACGAGGTGTGGGTGGCGCTGTCGTCGGTCGTCGGTCGAGGGGCCCCCTGTTGCCCTGGTCCCCTGGCCTTGGCTGTGTCCCATCCGCCGACGAAGTCTGTGGTGTGGGGGTTCAGGTTGGGGTCAGGTGTCGAGCCTCGCCCAATCACCGCCCGCCGTGGCACTCCATCTTTGCTCTCTCTCTCGATACCATCGTCCTCATTCACTGCCGTCTCTATCAAACAACCTCGCACCATGCACATCCCCCCTCCCCCTCTCGCTCCTCGGCCTGGTCTGCCTGTCCGCGGCAATCAAGTCACCGTCGCTGCCTCCGCCGAGGAACCCTGCTGGCGGCCACCCCATGCCGGCAACCTATCCGCCCAACCGCCCTGTCGCCAGCCCTCCCCCCGCCTGACCAAGAGCCGTCCCGTGTCTCTCACGGGCTCACGCACCCTCCGGATGGCCTGTCCGTGACTTGCTTTGCTCCTTACTGCCCTTGCCACCTCCCTGCCATTACGCCACTCCCCAGAGCGCCGCGTCGCCGCTACAACCCATGCGTTACTGGCCTGGTGTCACGTACTATCTATGCGGTCCGCCGGGCTGCGCCTGCCTGGGTACCCTTGCACCCCCCCCCCCCCCATTTTGTATACTCTCTCTTCCTCGAGGTCCCGCCGCCGATGACGACGCAGCACGACGGCGAAATCGTCATTGGCCACCTCCCTATCGGCTTGGGGGCACCTCGTTTACACGGCTGGGTATGCACAATCCCTCGAGTCTACCCGTCCAGCTACTCAGATGCGCCGACCGGGGTCGAGGGGGCGGAGAGTGCATGTGCATGTGCATGATGCATGCACCTTGTATCTGCAGCGTCTCTCCGTCTCCGCAGCCTTCGCTGACTACACGGCAAGTCGCCTGATTGGGCCGCCAAACATCCCGGTCGAACTCGAGGGTCGTGCCCCCCCCCGGTTACGGCGGTCTTGAGAAATTCGCCGACAATCTCGGGCTCGGAAAGACAAAGCGCGCGCCCTCCTGGCTATCCGGTGCGATCCACCCTGGATCTGGCAACCTATCACACAGCCTGGCTACACCGAGAACAGCATACTTGCCAGTCTCGCGAGGCCGCCATGGCTCTCTCCCACCTGTTGATGTCATGGAAGCCGCAACCCTTTGATTCCGGATGCCATCTGACGGGCCTGTGTTATCCGCTGCCACTGCATCCAACACGCCCCCCCCCATTTATGGCACCATTTCCCACTGCTCTCGCGGTTGTTGGGTCAGGACAACATGGCTCTTGCCACGTGCTGATTTTCTGGCCTGTCTGATTCCTCTCTTTCTTGCATCATCATGCATGCGTCTGCTCTCGGCTTATCTCTTGGTCTTTTCATGTTGGTGTTTTTGCTCGCGTTCTCGGGATAGAATGGCCGGACGGTATCGGCTTGCTTTTTCTGCAAAGGGCTGGGATTGCCGTTTTCATTCTTAATTTTCCCTCCGCTTCCTGTTTGCTTAGTTTACCTGCGCTGGCTTTTGGCTGCCTTGGCTTTTTGGCGAATGGTGTAGGATTTGTTTAGACGAACTGGCGCGAAAGACGCCCTCGTCCTCCCCTGACAGGCAGGGGGTCGAAGAGGTAGATGGAATGGAACAGAAGGGTCTGGGACTTTGGTGTGCAAGAGGCACTCCAACTCTCGTCGATGGGTTTTGGTATCTTAGCTAGAGTGCATTATACCCCTTTCTTTACCACCGTTTGGGGGCCTTGTCTCGAACGGGAAAAAAAAAGTCATGGCACCGCAGGGAAGGGTTAGAACGAAGAGGCACAACCAAAAAAAAAACTGGGATAGTTCGGCTGGCGTTCTGGGATCGGGGGTCCGGTAAATTGGGCATTTCGATGCGCCATATCTTTCATTCAGAATCCAGCACGGACTACATAATTATAATTTTTGGCTCTGCCACTTCCTGCATTCGTCGCGTGCCACTGGGATTGCTGCAACATATTCTTCGCCCTTTCCGGGGGTCGCATATTTTGACACTCGATCTCCAATCAGGCCGGAAAAGCGTTCGGGGATTCCAAAAGCCGTTTGTAACCATGCTAACATGAAAAAAGCCCAGGGCGCAGATTTGAGCAGTGTGGATTCCTACAGGTCTCTCCCCCAGCCTGGCTGACATTGCAGAGCCACGACAGTGCTTCGCACAGGCTGCTGGTTTCTCGTACCGATTCCTCCAGGGAAATGCCGCGACTGATAGAGCCATGTTCTGGAGAGCTATGTTCTGGCAGAAGAGAAAAGAAAACAAGATGGCCGTTGGCACGGCCCCTGGTCCATCGTTACCGCGCGGACGGACCCGGGCCCAACCACGCCCTCCCCCCTTTTGCGCATGGATCGCGTCAAACATCAGGGAGGGCAACGTGCGCACCGCGACGCGCTCCATGCGCCGTAAATGCTGCCGCGTCACCGGGGTTCAAGAGAACGAAGGAAACAGCAGAAATACAGGCGCGCCGTGGCGTCCCGCGGACCGGAGACCTTCAGCCCGCTGTGCTGGCCAGCTGGATACGAGGGGCTGATCATGCATCGCCCAGCGCCGCTGGGCCCGACAACCAGGGGCGCCATGGGCCCTCGCGGTGGACCGTTGCTGTTGGTGTCTCAAGCGGTGCCCTGCCTTCCTGGCTTCGCTCTTTGACCTCGACAGCTGGTAAGCTTGCCGGGCAGACCGCGGGAACACGCCGACTTGACAACGGGACTGGTACGGTTTCACTGGGGGCCAAGTTTTCCCCCAACAGAGGGGGGGGGGGGGGGGGGGTTGGACACAAAATCAAGCAGCAGATATGACTCGAGGCATGAATCACCGAGATGGAGCTAGAGCAGCGAGGTTGACCACGTGAAACAGACACGCACCATCGTCCACCTTCTGGAAGCATGGGATCTTCTGTCCCCGCCGCCCGGCCGTTGGCGTCGTCATGCTAGCGACATGCGGTTGGGGGTGTATCCCGCGGAGTGGCCTCAAGAGCGCCCTCTCCCAAACAACAGAGGGAAAGGGGGACCGTGGGGACCCAATAACCTTATGCTTCGCCCCAGCCTCATCTTGGTCGGCAGGCCCTCCCCGGGGGGGCCTAGGCCCCCAGCCGCTCCCACTCACACATATAGACACGGACCCCACGATCGGGCTCGGGAAATCCCGAGTGGCGCCGAGAGACCGACTGACGTGTACCGCTGCGCCTGGTGCCGGCGGTGAGCAGGATGCGCAAAGGACAAAGATGACAGCGCCGTGGCCGGGACTCGGAGGGGGGGAGCCACGTCAGCGCGTCCTCTTGTCTCGCCCGTTGTCCCCGCGACCGCCTCGAAATGCGATGGCAGGTGGAGGGAGCCGGGGGGACGCAGAGAGACGGGCGGTGCTGAGGCGCCTTGCACGTGGTCATGCGCCCAGAGGCTTGGACCACGGGACAGGAGCAGCAGCAGAACCCGCGTCATGTCCCCACGGCCGCCTCCGCCGTCGGCGTTGTCGCATGCATGTCGGTGTGTGTATGTCTTGTCTCGTCCGCCCCCCCGGGGAAGGGGAAGCTGCCCGGTTGCGTTGGCAGGTTCCTGCCTGCAGGTGTGTGCATGCGTACATCCTGCTGGCGGGAGGCCGGCGTCGAGGCAAAAGGGAGGGGCGAGGGGCGTGGGCGTCGTCACCCCCCGTTCTGCCTCCTGCATACAGGCGGCAGCCGCGCGACACCCCCCCCCCCTCCCCCTTTTCCCCCCTGAGACAGGGTGGGTTGATAGGTCGACGGGGGCCGTCGAGCGAGCGTTGGCGGTACCCGGCATGTAGAGGACTTGCCTCGGGAGAAGGCACAGCGGAGAGGCAGAGGGATAAGGGAGGTGTGTGTGGCGGATAACGGAGAGCAAGGAAACTTTGGCCACCAAAGGGAGAAAGGGGGGTGTGGCCGCTCACGAGAAGACGGAAAGGGATTTCAGCGGAGGTTTGGCCCGGCCGGCCGAGGCATAGGCTCCAGCCACCGGGCAAACTGGAGACCCGGGGTGTCACTCGCCAAGAATGTTCCTCCCTTTTGGGACGGCTTGTAGGAAAATGTCATCAATCTTGGTTATGAGAATTGTTCCTAGGGCCAGCCCATAGCTCGGTGGTTTGGACATTGTAGAAACAGGATGAATACTCTCTCGTCGACAACCCAGGCGTTAGCGCTTCACAAGACAGTATTGAACTTTATTTCAACCCAACTCCTACCGGGATTTATGAAACCTTTCCATTGCCGTGTAAGGGATCTGTAATCCTGTGCACAAATCGAAAAACAAGTTTCAGGTGGATACTTGACCCCTCGCAGCTTTACGGCCGCCCAGTTGACAACTCGTACGCCGGTAGCAAGAATATAGTTTGGGGAGACAATAAACACCTATAAAGACGTCTTTGTGCACTTAACCCAAAGCATTGAATTCATTCAGGGGCTGGCTTCCCACAGACTGCAGGACTTAATTCGGGTCGTCGGGGCCAAGGTTTCCAAAGCATGTTTGACCCGAAATGCTCCGATATTTTACCAGCCAGTCGTCTTGATGGTCTCGACAAGCCTTACGCCGTGAATTGCGGAAACTCAAAACTGTCGTCGCTATGGAACGCGAAATCAGGGATACCAGTAATGTCGAAAAATGTATTCTGGAGAATTTGAAGTTAGTGGCTACCCAGGTCAGGGCTTTCACGTTGATCTCAACTCACAGCAAGTTCCATGTCAAACGTGACGTTCATCCCGGAAGTGTCGTCAAAGTCCATGGCCGAAGTATCCGCTGCGTCGTCACAGATGTGGCCTTTGAGCATGTCTAGCATCTCTTCGAACCCCGTGACCGCTGCTTCGACACTGGCCTGGTAGAGTGTCTCGGGATCTAGGCCTGAGAGCAAGCCTTCGATGTATTTGCTCATGCCAGACAATATCACATAGGCTTTGATGTTGGTCTCGCCCGCCTGGACACGCCGCAGTGACCAACTCCGCATATCTCGAAAAGCCCGTAGCAGATCAGGTCGCGGGGGGGAAAGGCACTGTAAAACATAGGGTCAGAAACCGCCGAAAGGAGCTAAAAGGTGAGTAATGCAGGGTCCCACGTGACTGTGAAACGGGAACACATTTTTCTGTGCCTCTGAAAATACTTCCAAAAAAAAAACACACACACACTTACAAATCCATTTCTGTTCTCATGGACTTGTGTGCAAAGTTCCGTTACAAGTACCATAATGGCTTGTCCGATGATGCCGCGGAGGGTTCCGGCGGTGCAGTCACAAAGACGACTCAGGTCAGTGCTGGGCGTTGGAGAAGCGACTTCCGTGGCGTCGCCCCGTTGGTTAAACGACGCCTGAGGCGAGGCAGTACAGTAAAGCTTGAGCGCCATCTCGACAGCCGTGGTGCGGGAAAAAGCGTAGACTGGGTCCTGGATCGCGAGCCCAAGGTAGGGCACATGGAGGGACAGTAGGCAGCGGCGGAAAACGAATTCAACGTAATCTTGCTGGAATGCCGTGAGCTGACGATTCCCGAGGCTCCCAGAGGTCTTCATAGACGCGATGACGGTGCGGTACATGGACTGGAGCTGAGAACTCAGACGTAGCGTGTCTTCATACCGCCCCCCCTTGGAACCCACGTCATTCAGGAGCCTGGCAATGGCAAGACGAAGCGGAAAGCTCTGCCGCAATGCCAGCGCTGCCGACATGTCGGTGATGACGCTCTGCTTCGAGAGGCGCCCGTCGTCCTGGCATGTCTCGTCCAAAACAGCGTCGTCGCAGTCGTCTGGGCCGCTCGTGTCCGTATCATCCAGGAGGATCAATGGCGGCCCCCCCGATACTAGACTGGAATTCAGCGATATTTCGAATATCGTGTTCCACAGGCGGCGGCGCATCTCGGAGACTAAGCGGTTCGTAGGCGGCAAATGCCTTGGGTCCCGGTGTAGCCCCATGAGTATGGCGGATCGCACCAAGGAGCCAACGTCAATCCAGACAAGGTCGGCGCCGACGGCGGCTGACTCCCGCGCCAGACAGAGTAAGATCATGTTCTGCAGCCCCATGAGAGTCAATTTGGACTTGTGGGGTGGTTTGAGGAGCCAGCACTGGGCCTCGTAGACCCAGCGCAGCGCCAGACTTCTCTGCGAGTGTACAGAATCATACACGGCACTGCCCACGGCCATTACGAGTTGCAACTGGATGAGAAAAGCCGAGTGCGCGCTGGCAGGCGGGTGTTCCCAGAATTTCTCGTACTCGGCCCGAAAGGACGGGACGTGCAAGACGCGATAAACGGACTCGTAGGTCCGTAGGTAGCCTTCGACAAGTTGGTCGGCGATGACGCGCGGCGGTATCTCGTGGCCGAAGTTGAAGCTGAGAGTGGGCAGCCGAGATGCCTTGATGGCGCGCGCCACGGTCTTGGCCCTGGATAGAACGGCCGTCACTTTGCACTGCAGATGCTCCGGTTGACTTTCGAAAACTTCAATGAGTGGCTTCATCTGGGCAGTGGGTTAGTCTCTGGGTCACGTAAGGCAACGGGCTGGGCAGCAATTACGAAGACAACGAGGTTCATCCAATGGCTAGCACCGAAATACCGGGTCTTGGCCATGACACTCCTGTGCATGGTATGGACCTCGAGGTCGTAGGCAAGCCCGCCGGATGGGTGGTTCTGGGCCCCCTTATCGGGCGCACGTAGAACCATGGAGGAGATGGGGCTGGCAGCGACGGGCGGCCGTGACTGTGGCTGGCGCCCCCGTTGCTGCTGCTGGGGGTTGGCGGCGATAGCGTCTTCCAAGAGGCGCTCGAGCTCCTTCACCCGCTCCACCAGGGCGTCGACCCGGCGGCCCGACAGCTCGTCGCCACGGCTAGAGGCGGACCCGGCCAGGGCCCGGCCGCTCGGCGACGGGGCCGAACTGTCCCGGGGGTCCTCGGGCGAGGGCCCGCAGCGGAGGAGGGAAGCCGCGGATGGAGAAAGTGGCGCTGCCGCCGGGCTTCGGGCGCCGCGTTGCGGCCGAGGGTCGCGTCGCGGCCGCGCAGGCGCAGGCGCAGGCGCAAGACCAGCAGCATCGGCCAACGCGGGCAAGGCGGACGGCCCCGGGGCCCTCGCTCCGAGCCCCGGGTCGGGCCCAAAGACGCATTCTCGGTGCCGGGACCGGGTGCAGGCGCCGCACGGCCAGTTGCGGTCACAGCGGATCTTGGACTGTCGGCACGAGACGCAGGCAAGCGCCGGGCGACGGCGGCGCTTTCCGGGCTTGGGCCTGGGCGTTGGGTCTCCGGACGCGTCCATGAGGAGGAAGATACCGGCCGGGCAGGACGACGACGACAAGCAGGTTCCATCCGCTTGCTCGGCAACCCATGTCGCACACTCGGAGACGCCCTCTTGGCCCGATGCCATGCGAGCTCGGGCGCTGGGCACGGATGCGCTTGCTTATCCCCGAGCCCGAGCAGCAACTAGCCCGACGCGACGCTAGGCCGGTGCTTATGCCCGCGTCTTGGCGTCCGAGCCTGGGATGGACATGATGGGTTGGGGGGGGGCGCGTGGCCAACGACCGCGCTTTCTCCCCAGGGCGCCCGCGCAAGGCCCCGGTGGGTGGGCAGGCGTTCTGCAATGGGCCGCCGAGGTTGCCTCTCTGAGCCTCTCCTCCCTTGGCTCGTGAAGACTCGGGTTAGGCGGCCGCCACGTCATGGCTCTGCAGCGGCCGCGCCCGGCCCGCAGGCGACGACGAGCCGGGCATCGGTTGACTGTCGCCATCCATGCGGCGTCGTCGCCATTCCCACCTCTCTAGGTCGAATCGAGAAGGTCGCTGCAAGGCCGCTGTGCATATGGCCACGCGCCCGCACCGGCCGGACGCCGTCGAGGCTTATCGTGAGCCTCTCCCGCGAGTGCCGCGGTGCCATTGGCCGTGGCCCCCGCTCGGCGCGTCGCGTGCTGAGCCGCCGCAATTCGTGCAGCTTGGCGTGCATAGTCGCCCGGCTTGGACTGCTCGAAATGCCGGAATCAAGCACCGCATACCGACTACGGTAGCAGCCAAGCCACTTGGCACTTTCCCTCTTCGCAACTTGCCCCGCAGCGCTCCCGATTCAGGAGGTGGCCAGACGGCGACACGGCAAAAGGAAAGCAGACTCGCTGCGCGTTGTTGGTGCCACAGCATGGCCAACCGGCCTGCAATATCCGCTTCGCTCTAGGGTAGCATCAGAGGGGAAACCGGGCCGGCCGACATGTCGACGATGGGCATATAAAGCGGTCTCGGCCAGGCCCCCTGGTGGCCGCCGTCTGTTGGCCCCCCAGGTGCCGGAGCCGTCCTCTCTTTCGAACCCCAGCCCCCGACGTCTACAATGAGATCGCAGGCGTGCGTAGCCCTCTTGGCGGGATGGCAGTCTGCCGTCCTGGCCAAAGAGATCCCCAACCCGGCCCGGAGTGCTCGCTACGACAGTGGGGAGGTCCACGAGAGCATCATGGCCCTGAAGCACGTACGAGCCCCCTCCCCCCGACACCGGCTGTTGGCGACCATAACGAGCTGACGCATTCCGATTTCCCAGGCCACATGGGCCGACCAGGAAGCCAAGGGCCTGTGGGACGCGACCATCTACTCGTATAGCAGCCAAGAGGCGGCGGCGGGTCCTGTGCCCTGTGTGAATGGCTTCGCCGAAGTCATCCCTGGTGACAGGAACAACACTTTCAAGTGCAGCAACGTAGGGCCCTCGAGCCCTGCCCATGTTGTCCGAGTTTGGCGCTGACGGGACATTTGGCCAGATTGATTTCTACGACTTCAAGAGCCACGCCGACCTTGGCAGCCCCATGGGCGGTGGCTCTTCGTCCTGGGGCTGGACCAGCCCCGACGGCCGCGAGTTTGTTGCCGTGGCCCAGCGGGACGGTGCTGCCTTTGCCGAAATAAACAAAGAGGGCAAGCTGGTGTACCTGGGTCGCCTTCCGCAGTACACCACGGCTCAGCCTTCGCTCTGGCGCGAGCTGCGGGGCTACAAAAACTACATTGTCATCGGTGAGTTGCAGGTGCGCTGCCATTCTTCATGGAGTACAGTGCTAAAACGTGACGGCAGGTTCCGAGGCCGAGAAGCACGGTGTCCAGATCTTCGACATGGCAAAGCTCCTTGACGTCGACCCGGCCAGCCCGGTGAAGTTCACCAACGAGAAGGACCTCACTGGCTACTGGAACGGCCTTCCCATCGGCCGCACCCACGTAAGTTTCCCACCGTCGGCCCAGACATAGCGGCTGCTGACCCGGCGTTCACCAGAACATTGTCATCAACGAGGAGAAGGAATACGCGGTCGCGGTGGGCGCCATGCCCCGTACCTCGGCCTGTCGTTCCGGCTTGATTTTCATCGATCTGAAGGACCCCTCCAACCCCTCCTCTCCCGGCTGCGCTCCGGGTGATGGTTACGTCCACGATGCCCAGTGTCTTGTGTACCGCGGCCCCGACGAGAAGTACAACGGCCGCGACATCTGCTACGGCTACAACGAGGACACCTTGACCATGTAGGGCTTACCCACGGCTTGTACCGAGTCCTCTTATCGGCCGCCCGTACTGACATGGCACCTCGCAGCTTCGATGTGACAGACAAGAACACGACGAAGATCATCAGCCGTACCGGCTACGAGGGCGCCGCCTTTGTGCACCAGGGCTGGGTTCTCGACGTCAACTACCAGAAGTACTTGGTGCTCGACGACGAGTACGACGAGTACGACGGCACGGGCGAGGGCGCCGCCGGCTACCCCATCACCTACTTCTGGGACATCAGCTCGCTCGAGGCCCCGAAGCAGACGGGCTTCTACCGCCATGCGCGCAAAGGCATTGACCACAACCGTACGTTCTTCACCCATTCTCTTCCCCCCCCACCCCGGCGATACGAAAAAGCCGGAGAAGAAGGCGAAGGGCCGGACTAACCGCGGAACCTGTGCGCAGAGTTTGTCGTCGATGGTTTCGCCTACCAGTCCAACTACGCCACCGGCCTCAGCGTTCTGGACCTGACGTCGATCCCTGACGACCCCACGGGCGGCAGCGTGACCGAGGCCGGCTTCTTCGACGTCTACCCCGAGGATGACGACGCCCCCGGCGGCGGTTTGGTACAATTCGTAGGTACCTGGAGCCACTACCCGTTCTTCAAGAGCGGCTACATCCTCGTCAACACCATTGAGCGCGGTGCCTTTGTCCTCAAAAGGCAGTAAGGCTTTGGGGCGAAAGGACGACGTGAGGGAGCATGCTCGGGGCATGAGCCGCGCTGTGCAGATGGTCAGTGCTAGATTATATAACCACCTTGCTTGAGCAGGCTCGAATACATGCTTTTCCGGTAACCATTTCCGTAAATCAATGGCGGTTTGCCTAGGAACGGCGACAGCCAGTGTAAATAGGAGCTTCTCAATCTTTTGCCCCCTGGTTACTATAGATTTCCGCAACGCATTTGTGGGTCTGCATTAGCTTCCGGTCTATTCGGACCAAGACCCGAATACGCGGTCCACCCGAAGAGCTAGACAAGGAAAGGCGCGGCATCGGACGGATACTTTGAACCAGCGAGTTTGTGAGACATGGCACGCCTGCGCTCCATTCCCCTTTTGGGTTTTTCCTAGCGTAAATCATCGCCCCGAATTTGGGGGGGGGGGGGAGGGGCTATGCATATCGTTGCCCCCTGCCTTCTCGGCGGTGAAAGCCGGGTTCTGCTCTCTGTGTGGCCTAATCCAGCTTCGTGCTTCTCCAGCCCCCAGGCCAATACGGACCGGCGAACGCACGCCTTGGTTCTCTGGCTCCTCCATGGCAGCAGGCGCTCTCAGCCCAGGAATCCGGGCTCCCCTCCGAGTTGCCCCTTCCCTCCCAGCCGTGGGCAGCGGCGCGGGCTCAGTTGTCGTCCCCGGCCACCACTTGTCCGCGTCCCTTGCGCCGCAAGAGCGGCGTGTTCGGGTCCCCCTCGGCCAGCGGGGAGGGGGGCTCGGGCGCCACGGCCCGGGGCTTCGGCTCCGAGGACGGCGGAGCAGGGGGGGACCAGCCCTTGGCCCCCTCGGCGGCGAAATCCAAGTTGCGGCCCGTCCACTCGGTGTTTCCCAAGGTCAAGAGGGCCCGCAGTTTGATGCAGAGACCGTGGTAGTAGGCCCAGGCGACGTAAAGGGGGAAGAAGCCGAGGTCGCGCGGGTGGCGGCGGAAATGGGGCAGGAGCTTGACGAGCTTGGTGGCGAGGATCCAGCCGACCAGCGGGCCCGGACGCGCGGGGTTCAGGGCCACCAGCAGGCCGTCGACGAGGAGGGCAAAGTTGGTCATGATGGCCAGCTGGACGCCGTAGCAGCTCCAGGGATAGTCGAGGTACTGGCGCCTCGTCAGGAGCGAGCGGGGGTTGGACCGGAACGTGGTGCGCGCCCAGCGGAGGCACTGGCCATGGAAACGCGGGTACTCGCCCAGGACCTACGCGGCGCGGCGCGATCCGCTCCTAGGTTAGGCCGCGTGTGTGTCTCGACGAGGGAAAAAGAGGTCGGGGGGGGCGAAGCACGTACCGTCTCGACCACCGCCTCGCGCGCATGCTGGATCCGCACGCCGTAGCCTCGGGCCACGCACCAGCGCGTCACGAAATTGTCGTCGTCGGCAACGAGCGGGCCAAACCCCCAGCGACCCAGGAAGCGGACGGACTCGTTGAGGTATTCATGGCGGAACACCCGGTCTTGCAGCACCTTGGTTAAGACGGCGCACGTGCGGGTCGAAACAACAAAGACACCTGAATCGACGCCGGCCGATGCCGTGATTTCAAAGTTGTGCCGCTCCAGGTAAATGCAACCAAGACTGCCGGGGTTTGTTAATGGGCAAGGTTCCAAAGAAACGCCCTGGGCCCTTAGCAAAGCGGGGGGGGGGGGGGGGGGGGGGGGGGGCTTTTTCGCGCCAGACCAAGGCAATATCCAGGACGAGCGTCACTTACAAGTTATAGAAGCTGGCCCGCAGTCCCCGGAATGTGCTTGTGTCGTGGGCCTCGCGGACCACGCGCTTGTTGGTGCCCACGAGAGCGACACCGTCGTCGTCAAAGGGAGCCAGGATTTGCCGGAGAAATGTTCGATGCTTCCAGTTAACCTGTGGGTCCCGGCGTCAGCTTCTTGCCCGGCATGGCATAGCATGCAAGGGGGGGGACAAGGTCTCGATAGGATCCATATTGGCGCCGACGGGGCAAATGAAACCTACCGTCGAGTCGGCCAAGACGGTAACGGGAGTCTTGAGGTCCCCGACGACGAGGTCGATCTGGCGGCGCTTGTTTGGCTCTTTGTACGCGCGAACCTGGAGGCCGGCACCGGGGAACTCGAGACGGACGGGGGCGAGGGCGGCCTCGGCCAAGGCCTCGAGGCCGTGGACCGTGACGACGAGGATGGCGGCGGGCCGGCAAGCGGCGATGCTCGCGATGCACTGTCGGAAGACGGCGGTGCCGGGGTCGACGGTCGGCACGATGACGGTGCAGTCGGCCGGGCGGTAGCGCGGCGTGGCGGCCAAGGGACGCGGGCGGTACAGGAGGTAGGCGGCCACGTGGACGACGAAGCGCCAGTAACGAAAGAAGAAAAGCCCGGCGAAGGCGGCATCCGACGTGCGGTATCCGGCCAAGGTCGGCCAGCCCCCGAGCCATGCAAGCATGGTGGTGCCGACGCCGCCCACGGCCAGGATCGCCGTGGCGACGAGGAATGCGTACGCGATGCCCGCCATGGCGCACCGGGGGCGAAACGCGGAATTCCGGGGTTTCTTGCCCCAAGCTTGCAGACGGGAGCGTCTTTCGTACGGACGGCGTGTGCACAGGACGAAATGCTCACCTGCCACTGGCATATATTCTGTGGGAGGGCGGTGGTGGTGAGGGCCAAGCTCTCAGGCTTCTGTCGGGAAAATAACAAACGGCGTCGCGACGAACGCCCGCCGGGAAGCCGTGACATTTACAAGCTACCTAGGAAAGCACTTACCGTTCTGTGGTCATCAGGCAGCCGTTCGCCATTGTTGCTGTCGGCCGGCGGGCATTCATTCCCCTTGTCCCCAATATCAGCGAGCACGGGGCCTTCAGGGTGGAAAACGGGTTCTTTGAACGGCAAAAAGCAAGAAAGCGGCCCTCTCGCCTGATTTCCTGGGACGGCCAGGTGATGCACCAGGCGAGGGCTGCTTCCGGCCGGAATGCTCATGTTCGTTGGTTGGCTCATTGCTGGCGAGTTGGTGGTGGCGAGAGGTCCTGTGCTGGGGAGCAACACCAGCCGACAGGCCATCGAGGGGAAAAGAGGAACACGGAAAATTCTCCAGGGCGTGTGATTGTAAATGGCCCGAAGAAGCAGCTGTTGGCCCAACCCACGAGGTCGTGGTCTCTGGACCCTGTCATGGGGGGTGAGACTGCCCTTGACTATGCACACCCAACGGGCCTCCTTATTGGTCCGTTCTATTTCCAGCACTACACTTGCTTTCAGATGGCAAAAAAAGACCTCTATCGCACTTTGAGATACACTGTTCACAAAAGCAAGACCCAGTTTTAATCCGGACCCGGAAGAAAAGGTTACAAATGCGAGAAGGGTCTGGACGATAGAAAACCCTTCCTGTGCTTTGTCCTGCAGGCCCACCCCGCTCACTTCCGTAACTGGCATGCGCCCTAAGCAGTTCACTGATAGTAGATCTAGCAGCATTCAGGGGTCAACTACCGGAATAGGCAGGTAACAAATGGCTCCGACTCGCCCGGGTCCGCTTACGATGCGGAGAACAGAAGCAAGTAAGAAAATATTGACCAAGATGGCTGCCAGAGAAATGGAATGTAAAACCCGCCCATCAAATACGTGCCTTGACCACACCTCCAACCTGGGTTCCCCCGCCCTTTTCAGTAGCATTGGATCACAAAACAGAGATTCCGAACTATATCGAAACGTCCAAGTGGCAAGTTCGTCTATTCAAGTTCTTCCATATATACACTTTGCCTCCCCTTTGCGCCGGTTCGTTACTTCATGCCAGCCAGAACCAGACAGCCTGCAACCAGTTCTTGGCTACCGGGGGCTCGTCCAGCGCCTCCAAGTCATCCATCTCCTTCTTTCCCGTGTACACATCAATCTCCTCGATGGACCGGCAAAGCGGCGTCCGGAACCAAATCTTGTGGCCCAGGTAGAGCGCCAAGAAGATGGGGATGGTGATGTAGGCAGCCAGGAAGTCGGACACATTCCATTTGGAGGGGAAGAAGACCTGGAAGCCGTTGGTGAGGGTAAGGAGGGTGACGAGGAAGAGAACAAAGTACGAGGCGTACGGCTGCAGCGGGGTACGGAAGGGCATCGAGGACAGCAGGCCATTGTGGTCCATGGCCTTGCGGAAGCGGATGTAGGTGATGAGCACCACAATCCAGGCGATGAAGCCACTAATGGTCGAGATGTTGCTGAACCAGGCAAACACCTTGGCGCCACCGTTGCTCACGTTCAGGTAGGAGAGCAGGCCAATGGCCCAGGTGCCAAGCACCGCGCGGTAGGGCACGCCGTTGCTCGTCGCGGCAAAAAACTTGGGCGCCTGGCCGGACAGGGACAAGCTGTACAGGATACGGCTGCCCGAGTACAAGAAGGCGTTACCGGCCGACCAGGCTGACGTCAAGATGGCAAAGTTGATGACGTGGTTCAGGCCGCCAATGCCGGCGTTCTGGATGGCAATGACCCACGGGCTCGCCGAGGCGTTGCTCTTCTCCGAAAGGAGGCGCGGGTCGGTGCTCTTGACGATGCAGCCAATGATGAGACTGGAAACGCCGTAGAAGATGGCCAGTCGCCAGACGAAACGGCGGGCGGCCTTGGGGATGTTGCGTCGCGGAGCGACGGTTTCGCCGGCAGCCAGGGCGATGAGCTCGGGGCTCGTGATGAAGGCGAAACCGGCACGCACAAAGGCGGTCCAGTAGGCAAGAAAGCGTCCGGTTGCGCCCGTCGCCATGTACTCATTGAAGGCGCCCGGGTCGTTCCAGTAGGTGAAGCCGACGGCTTCCTTGTTGGGCCCGCCGCCAGCCATGAGGACGATGCCGAGAATGACCAGGCCGATGATGGTGATCAGCTTGATACTGGCAAACCAGAACTCGGCCTCACCAAAGACGGACACGGCGATGATGTTGAGGGCAAGGATGACGACGAGAATGATGGTGATCCACACGGCCGTCGGCACGGGCGACTCCCAGTATTCGAGAAGAATAGCGCCGGCGGTGCCTTCGGCGGCCACGAGGATGGCGTAGGCGTACCAATAGTTCCAGCCGGCGGCGAAGGCCAGGGAGGGCTCGACAAAGCGGTTCACGAAGTAGGGGATGGAAATGCCCCGGAGGGGGAGGTAGGTGGCCATCTCTCCCAGGGTGTTCATCATGACCCAGACGACGACCATCATGCTGAGGTAGCCCAGCCAGAGGGGTGCCGGGCCGACCAAGGACAGGATGGCGCCGGAGCCGACGAAGAGACCGGTGCCGATGCTGTGGGCAGACGAGGTGTCAGCGAGGGGCGCACGCGACGGCGAGGGCGAGGCGCCGGGGACAGGAAGAACCAGCACTTACGCGCCACCCAGGGCCATGAACTGGATGTGACGGCTGTGCAGACCTCGCTCGAGCTGGTCATGCTCCTCGAGCAGGCTGCCGGCGGCGGTGGAACGGGCGTGGGCGAGGTCGTTGCCGCCGCCGCCGCCGCCGCCGCCGCCTTGCTCGGCATTGTCGATTTCGTCCTTGGGAGCCATGTTGCGCGCCAGCAAAAAGGAAACGAAGGCGGGAGGGGACGGCAGACGGGGGGACGAAAAAGGGAAGGAAGAAGCAGGCGAGGTCAGCGGTGGCTTATGGACTCGAGAAGCGAGAGCCTGGCAGACGGGCGACAACGTCCCCGGATGTCGCTGGTCCAGCGTACTTGTACAAATAGCCGACGACGGCGAATGGGTCCGAGTATGGGGAAGGCGACAGGGTTCCAATAGCTAAAAAGTGCGGCCGAGCACAAGACCGCGAGAGCATGGGAGGGCGGGCTTGAAGGTTGCTGGGCATCGCCCGACAAGCGCGTGTCACAGAGCGGCTAAGGGACGGCGGGATCCCATATCCCCCATCAGCGTCCATTGTCCCCTTGAGGCGAGGGCCAGGAAGCTGGGTGGGCTCCGGCAGGGCGTTCGTTCCCTTCATACCGGCTCGACTCCACGAGCAGGTACCTCTCTCCGCACCATGGGAAAGCTTGCCGGGCTCGGGAGGGACAGCAGCAGCCTGGGCAGGCCAAGCCACGCAGGCCGCCCTGGCGAAACCCCTACCAAGCTCGCTCGGCATGATGCTGGGGCAGGGCTAGGCCACGGTCCCCATGGCGCGGCCAGCGTCGGGACTATGGCCCATTGCGTGTGGCCCTGCCCAGGCTTCTCGCCTGCCAGGGGAGGGAGAGAGAGAGAGAGAGAGAGCACGCGAGAGGGCACGCGGGCGCACGTGTGGGGAAAAAGGGCCTTCTACCCCAAGGCGGCCAGACTGGTGGGCGCGACTCAACCTCGGGAGCCCAGCGCATGTCGAGCGCTGGGCCACCCCCACCCCACACCCCCCCCCCCACCGCCCAGAGCCGGTTCTCCATCGGTTGTGGATTCCTGATAGGGGAAAAGGCGGTCGATCTCTTAGTCAAGATTGTCCGGCCCATCAATAAGACCGCCGATGACGAACGGGGGCATGGACGGGCCCGGGGCTGGATGGCCTCGGACGGACGGGGTGCCTGGAGAATGTTGGAGATGGGCACTTCAGTGCGTGCGCCAAGGACTTGCGGACCGGCGGGCATGGAACGGACGGGTAGCGCCATTCCAGGCCTATCCCTGCCACGCGCGCGCGGCTTGCCGCGGGTCGTCCTTTTGGCTGTTCTGGGCAACTGGGCTGGAGATGCAGGCGAGATGGCACTGACGGGCGCCCGCATCTTGACTCGTGTTGCTGTTGGACCCCCTGCCGAGGCCTTGGCGCACCGCCGGGGGGGTTGTTCGTGTGTACAGGGATAGCGACTATCCCATAGGTAGTATGCCGGGCACACTGGGCACGCCGGCGTATCGACGTACGACGACTCACGGGAATACAGTCGTTGGCCGTTCTCGTATCTGGCTCGTCTGGCTTGCTTTGCGACTGGCTTGGACTGCGTGCATGCATGCGTCCCTCCATGCTCGCCCGCCGCCGTTGCTGCTGCCGCCGCCTTCGGCCGAACCCCTCCCGTGCAAGCCCGTCCGGCCGTCTGGGTTATCACCAAACGCCCGGCCCGACCAAACAAGCAAGTGATAGGCAGCTCTTATCTCGGCCGGCTCGGCCACTTAGCAGGTGGTGTAGGTAGCATGGAGATTCCGATGCGCGCCGCACCACGCGCCTTGCGCACCCTGGCCCAAACACCGGCAGCGTGGCAAGCGACGACTGCGCACAGTCCATGGGGTCATGATAACACAGGCCCGGCTTGTACATCAGCAGGCTGCACCGGCAGCTGGGCAGCCTTGCAGCGATAAACGTCATGTCCGGTCGCTTAGCCCGACCGAGATAGCGACCGCATATCCCCCAGTCGAGCCGGTCCGAAAGGCTGAGATAAACGCCCCTGGCATGGGAACGGCACCCAGAAAATGGCGGCATGGGCCACGGCCAGGGCGGCCGGTTTCTTAATCCCATGGATCCCTGGGCGGCTAATCACGTGGGCCGGTGGTGTCAGGATACATGTCAGCAACTCGCTAGCGCAGCGCGAATCTCAATCACGAAGTCCAGTCCCACGCGACTCTGTTCCGATTGGCCGTCCGGCGCGCAGTGGGAGGCACCAAGTATACGTGCTCGAGCCAAGCCGAGCCCAGCGCGATCCCGACGGCCTCTCGTAGGTACCCAAGCGTGCCAATGCCAGAACGTCACGGACTAGGGGCCGATAACCGGAGCAGACAGTCCAACGTCGCACGCTAGATGAAGCCGACGATAGCCTTGCCCTCACCAAACCCTTGGGACGACAACGCAGCGACAACGAGAGCGACGACCACATTCGCGCATGTTTTGCGCTTCGTGGGTTCGCCTATAAGAACGAGCCGTGGGGAGACATTGGATGCCGTCTCGTTGCTCAACCATCAACAAGCACCGTTCCTACATCCAACCAGCCAACTCGGCTCTTTACCCCTTCTGTCCTGACGCGACATGCCCCCAGCCACTTGCGCCCTTAATTAGCCCGGCACTTCCAAGCCATTCATCGCCAACTCGCATCATGGGCCCCGCGAGCCCAGCCTCCATTGTGGACATGGGGAGCGGTGGGAGGAGGAGGAGAAAGCGACGAGTTTCAGCCGAAACCCGATAGGGGGGGGGGGGGGGGGGTAACCGGACCCCTTGGGTTCCGGGACCGGCAGTCGCCCGCACCTCTCTGGGAAGACTCGAACTGGCCCTCGTTTTTCTTCAATGGCTCCCGATCGATGCCGCCAGCTTGGATCGTGACGAATAAGCAGAGACCACCATGAATCGTGGACGGCTGTCCTTGGAGACGCAACGGCGTGCTGACTTGTCTGTCCCACGATATTGCCTCGAGCGGTTCACTGGTACGCCAGGGGATATCATCACGCCTCTATCAGTCTTGCAACCCACGCGGCACCCAGGTGCTCACCAAAGCTCAAGGGCCACACTCAGACGTTCCAAAGCAATCTGTCACCTTCTTCGGGTCATGTGGCAAACGTGCCTCCGCAACCCCTCTTTTTGGTTACTGACGGGGATACGCCACACGGCGGCGGCGTGATCAGGACTCACTCAGTGCCTAAAGTCCCCAGAGCCTCGATACTTGCTGTTCCGCCTGCACTATATCCGGCCTGGGCTCCAGGCAACAAGGTTATGGTGGGACGTGATCAGGCTCCCGGGAGTTCCGTTTGTCTCCAACGAGGGGCTTCCCACGGCTCGCTGCCAGAATACCGCTCTGTATGCTGAGGCTTTTTTCCCCTCAAGCCTGGGGGGGCTGCACCGTAGCTGGCCGACGCTACGATGATCCCGTGGCAAAAGAGGCTGGTGGGTTAGTTCCCACTGTCCGGTCCCAGAAGGGGGGGGGGGGGGGGGGGTGACCAAGCCTTCCGGCATCCTACGTATACGGTCTCGAGTGCCCACGGTCGTTGTGAAACCATGCCTTGACCTGCCAAACCAAACACGGACTACTGGTTCGATTGGCAAACCCCCCATGCAGAGTTCAGGGCTGGGCCCTGGGAGGCCATTGATGACTACTGGGGAACCTAGAAAACCCTGTCAATCATGGTATCTTCACAAAAACGCACCGCATCAAATGATGGGGAGCTGGGCCAATGCATCCCAGAGGTGGAACAACGGTTCTGCCAGTACGACAACCAACCCGTTGTTCTCACGAGACAGCTTCTCAGCTAGGTTCCACTGTAAGCACTAATAGGAAGCAGGGCAAGGCGACCTTCCAGGAACATTCACGTAAGAGTCGGTGCTCCTGGGCGCCGCAGCTGAAAACGGTGGGCCACCCATTTTTTGGTGGCCATCGCAGACGACTGGCTAATACCGACATTACAAAAGGGAGCCACCGTACAGCAACAGTAATAAGGGCCATGCCGAGATAAGTAGGTATGAGGACACGTTGTACTTCTGACGACGCGAGGAGGTGCATGAATTGCCCGTGGGTTCCCCATCTTTCTTTCGTCTCCATTGGGCGGCAAAGAAAGGCAGTGCCTGAGGCGGATGCTGGAGTTCTGCCTATAGAGCAACGGGCGACCCAGGCCAACTAACACACCGAGACGAGGTCCACCAGAAACACGGGTCATTTACGGAAGTAGTATCCGCGCCACGTTGGTGATATGGGGGCAGAGGTGGCGGTAGCGGCCGGCCTGGGGACTGCAGGGCAAGCCACCGGCAGTATGGAGTGGTTTGATTTCACCCTCGCTGACTTGCCCGCGGGTCAAGGCATGCGCACCAATTCCCCGACGCTGCTCCCCCGGGCTGCAATCAGCTATTTCGAGCCCTGGTCGCAGGTTGGTGTTGTACATGATGCCGGGCGATCTAGCGAGCGATGTGGTTAACGAGGCCATAGCTAGGCCCTTCAACCCAAGTTTGGAAAAAGAGACGAAACCGCCGTTTTGGGGGGGGGCATCTACCGGTGGCCGCGTTGTGGCCAGCCGACTGCGCTCGTGACGCCGCCGATGGGCGTCTTTGGATACGACGCGCATGAACAAGTTGGCTATCGGCCTGTCGTCGTTGCCGGCCCGGGGGCACGACAGCGATTGGATGAATGGGCGCCAGCGAATGCCGACGGTTACCGGCCGGGCGGGGTCTCCCCGGGCGGCATCCCCGACGTCGGCAGCACCCGCAGCGACAGAGCCCAGCGGAGGGCCAATTCTCCAATCGCGCCCGAGATCTGGCATCCCGTTGAAGGCCATTTAAATCCTGAACCTCACTGGGTCTCGGCGGCCTCTCCGAGCCTCCCTTCCCAGCCCCTCCGGCCAGGCAACCCCCCGAGAAACGAGACACCATGGCGACCGCGCCGTACCTGATGTGGATTGGCGGCCAAGAACGGCCAGGCAAGGCCGATTCGTAAGTAGCTGGGGCCTTTCCCCGCCACGAATGGCGACGGCGGCGGCGGCGCTGACTTGGAACCCCAGCATACCCATAGAGGACCCGGCGACGGGCGAGATATTCGCGCAGTACGTCGCCCGGGCACCGGCCGCGTGAGGGTGCGCGCTCTCGCACCGGCGCCCAAGTGCCCGTCCCCCCCCAAAAATCGCAAGCCTTTCGTTGACTCGTGCACACTCGCAGGTGCCACGCGGCGAGCGCTGAGGAGGTCGACACGGCCGTCCAGATGGCCCACGAGGTCTTTCGGTCGGGCGTCTGGTCCAAGGCGCCGCGGCACGTCCGCGCCGACGTGCTCGACCGGGCGGCCACGCTCCTGACGGCGCGGCTGCCCGAGCTCATCCCGCTCGAGGTCCGGCAGACGGGCCGGGCGATCCGCGAGATGGAGGCGCAGGTGCCGTCCCTGGTCAAGTGGTTCAAGTACTACGCGGCGCTGCTGCGGACCGAGGAGCGCGCCGTCCTGCCCACCGTCGGCAAGCTGCACAACTGGGTCGACCGGGTCCCGCTCGGCGTGGTGGTGCAGATCACGCCCTTCAACCACCCGCTGCTGATCGCGGTCAAGAAGCTGGCGCCCGCCCTGGCGGCGGGCAACAGCGTCATCGTGAAGCCGAGCGAGCTCACGCCCCTGACGACGCTGCTCCTCGGCCGGATCCTGCAGGAGGCCGGCGTGCCCGACGGCGCCTTCCACGTCGTCGCCGGCTACGGCGCCACCACGGGCAGGGCGCTGGTGCAGCACCCGCTCGTGCGCAAGGTCGACGTCACGGGCGGCACGGCGGCGGGGCGGGCCATCGGGGCCATCGCCGGGGGCAACCTGGCGCGCTTCACGGCCGAGCTGGGCGGCAAGGCGCCGCTCGTCGTCTTCGAGCAGGCCGACGTCGACGTGGCCGTCAACGGCATCGCCTTCGGCTCCTACATGGCGAGCGGGCAGACGTGCATCGCCAGCACGCGCATCCTCGTGAGCAACCGGATCCTGCCGCGCGTGCTCGACCAGCTCAAGGCCAAGACCGAGTCCATCACGCGCCGCATGGGCGCGCCCAGCCACCCCGAGTCGACCATGGGCCCGCTCGTCTCGGCCCGCCAGCTCCACCACGTCGAGACGCTCGTCGACGAGGCCGTCGTCAGCTGCCGCGCCACCGCCCTCGTGGGCGGCGCCCGCCTGCAGGGGCGGAGCCCGCTCGACGGCACCGACTTCTCGCGCGGCCACTTCTTCGCCCCCACCGTGCTCGTCTCGAGCGGCGACGATGAAGACGGCGGCGCCGGCATCCTGCGGACGCGCATCTGGCGCGAGGAGGCCTTCGGCCCCGTCGTCGTCGTCGTCGGCTTCGACACCGAGGCGCAGGCCGTCGCCCTCGCCAATGACAGCGAGTTCGGCCTCGGCGCCTCCCTCTGGACCCAGGACCTGGCCCAGGCCTTCCGCGTCGCCGAGCAGATCGAGTCGGGCATCGTCTGGGTCAACACGCACCACCGCAACGACCCGAGCAGCCCCTGGGGCGGCGCCAAGGCGGCCAGCGGCGTCGGCAGCGAGAACGGCGTCGACGCCTACAACGCGTACACCACCATGAAGAGCACCATTGTCAACTACGCGGCGCCCGAAGAGGCCCTGGCGTCCGAGGACTGGTTTCGGGACGGGACGGGACATGTGCGGTACGGTTGAGGAGCTCGGCCGCTCGGCACGGCCACCAGACCGCTCTGCACACCCCCTTTCGGTGGCCACAGCCAGTGAAGCGGATGGAGTCGGTCTGGTCTGCGGCCAAGGGGGCTATCTACCTCCTGCTTAGCTGGCCGCTACCTTGTATCCATCCCCATAGCTGTGAAGGCAATCCAACGGGCCGACGCCAGTGCCCCGAATAGCACGGGGGCCGCCTCGGCAGCCCTGCCTGGACTCATCGGTGTGACCAATGGTAGCAGTAACCACAGAAGCACGGGGCCATTCACGATACGGAGAAAACCCGTGGAACATTTGCGAGCCTCGAAAGAAAGCGGTGACGCTATGCGGACGGGTTTCGCGAGGGGAAAGAAAGAAGAAAGGAAAGAAGAGAGGATGAAAAATCCCCGCCATATCTCCACGGAGCGTGCCAGTCCAGCGCACGCTTCGGCCGACGGGGTTCTCGGGATCTTCGGGGTCCTGCACGGGCCCCCTTTCCGCTCCCCGCACGACGTCTCCTGTTCGTAATTCCCACCCAGCCACGGCTCCCGGGGGCGTCTCCCATTCGAGGGGACTTGGATGGACGCCCCGCCGCGTTGCGATGCGTCACGCCGTGCGAGGGCGGCAGCCCCGGTTATGACTCAGCGGGCCGGGCCCGCTCCGAGCCAGGCCCCAGGCACGGACGCCCTTGCCCCGACAACTTGGGGGCGGTCACGGGGCTCTCCCGATTGCACCGACGGGGCGTCGCGCAGACCAGGTGCATGGCCGCCACTCCTGGTGACGCCCATGGCCCGACGCCAAGCCATGCGATTCCGAGCTCGGGCGGGTGGAGGCTGCAGCACTTTGTTCTGCGTCACGCGGGGAAGGCGCCCGAATGCTCCACCTCCGACTGCGCACGACGACTAGGCGGCCACCCCGTCTCTCCGCCCGTCGCATCCCGAAGCGGCTTGCATAAAGGGCGCGGGTGCCATGGCGCGGTCGAATGGCGTGGGCATCCATCCCGAGCCCGTTTCCTGCACCAGTACACCTCTCGGGCACGCCGGTCCCCCATGTCTCCCCCCCCCGCCGCTCCCTTCGGGGCGCAGACGCGGCCGCTATTCTCGTTTGCGCCGGGATACCGCAATCTGAACCATGGTGAGTCGGCGCGGCGAGGCGCTTCGGGCCCCCGAGCTGACCCGGGCGGCAGGCTCGTTCGGCGCCACGCCGTCGGCGCTGCAGCAGCGGCTGCGCGCGTACCGTGACCGCTCCGAGGCGCGGCCCGACACCTTCACGCGCTACGAGCTGCCCGTGCTGCTGGACGCGTCCCGCGCGGCCGTCGCGCGGCTCCTCCACGCGCCCGCCGAGGCGGTCGTGCTGGTGCCGAACGCGACCGTGGCCTTCAACACGGTGCTGCAGAACATGGAGTGGGACCCGGACGGCCGGGACGAGATCCTGACCTTCAGCACCCTGTACGGCGGGTGCGGCAAGACGGTCGACTACGCCGTCGACTCGCACGAGGGGCGGGTCGCGAACCGCGACATCCGGCTCGAGTACCCGTGCGAGGACGACGCGGTGCTCGCGGCCTTTGCGGCGGCGGTCGACCAGGCCCGGGCGGCGGGCCGCCGGCCCAAGGTCTGCGTCTTCGACACCGTGTCCAGCCTGCCCGGCGTCCGCTTCCCGTTCGAGGCCATGGTGCGCGCCTGCCGGGACCGCGGCATCATGAGCCTCGTCGACGGCGCCCAGGGCGTCGGTCAGATCGCCCTCGACCTCGCGGCGCTGGACCCCGACTTCTTCTTCTCCAACTGCCACAAGTGGCTGTACGTGCCGCGCGGCTGCGCCGTCCTGTACGTGCCGCGCCGCCACCAGGACATGATCCGCACGTCGCTGCCCACGTCGCATGGCTACGTGGCCCGCGCCGGCGCGCGCTTCAACCCGCTGCCGCCGAGCGCCAAGTCGCGCTTTGTCAACCTGTTCGAGTTCACCGGCACCGTCGACAATAGCCCTTTCCTGTGCGTCAAGGACGCCATCGACTGGCGCCGGGACGCCCTGGGCGGCGAGGAGGCCATCCGCGAGTACACGCACCGGCTGGCCGTGGCCGGGGGGAGGCGGGCGGCCGAGGTCCTGGGCACCAAGGTCATGGAGAACCAGGCCGGCACCTTGACCCGGTGCGCCATGGTCAACGTCGCCCTGCCCCTCGGGCTTATGGGGGACGGGGCGGCCGACGGCGGGGGCTCGGCTGGCCGCCTGCCCACGGCCGAGGTGCCCCGGGCCCTGGCGTGGATGCAGGAGACCCTGGCGCGGGACTACAACACCTTCATGCCCATCTACAGCCACGGGAACGCGCTCTGGGCGCGGCTGAGTGCGCAGACATATCTCGGCGAGGAGGACTTCGAGTGGGCTGGGCAGACTCTGCGGGAGCTGTGCGAACGGGTGAAGCGGGGGGAGCATGTGAGCAAGACAGGGCAGTAGCCGCACCGTTAGTCAATACAATCCCACCTCATGCCGCTGGAAGCGGGCAGCCAGCGGTCCAAGGCCCGTGGCCGAGGTCAGCTTTCGCATGCGAAGTCCCCGGGTCCAGCCGCGCCGTCCCCAGCGCGCCCCAGCGGCCCAAGCAACGGGCCTGCTAGGAGGCAGGCCAATGAACGCGCGCCCGCCGGCCATCTTGTCGATTTGGGGAAGGGAAATTGGACGGAAGACCTTGCCCCAGACGGACGGGGATGCGGGGGGGGGGGGGGAAACAGGCCCGCCGACCGGGCCCACGTCACGCATTCTCTCGCGCGGGGAAATCCCAGCGGCCTCGCCCGCCAGTCTCCCAATTGGGCCGCTCCGTAACCCAAGGCCTGGCCAGCCGGTCCGGGTAATTGACCGCCTCTCGCCATTACTCGCCAGGAACGCCGGGGCGAGGAAGGGTCCCCATAGGACCCTCGGGCCCTGATGCACGAACCAAACGACCGCCTTTCTCTTTCCATCTGCTTCGGCCTTCCGAGGCACCCCCTCAAGGCAAGGGACCCGCCAAGCACCCATGAGATCACGGCACGACGCACGCCCCCCCCCTTTCTTTAGTGCCGAGAAGGTGCCGACGGGCCTATACCCAAGATGCGGACGGCATGGCTGCCCAGATCCCCAATCTGTGCCCCGCGTGGCAATTTGCCGGCACGCTTCTGCGCGTCACGACGGGCCCGCTTGCCGCCGCGGCCACCTTCTCCGGGGGAAAGGGCACGCTGGCCGTGGCATGCTGGCCAAGATATGCTGGCCAAGGCATCACGGCCGCGGACCGTCGCACTCGCGCCCACCACCCCCGGCCTGTACTGACGGTGGAGAACATGGGCGGGCGCGTGCGGCGTGTGTGATTCCGCGTCGAAAGCGTCGGGGAGCGCCTATAAGAAGTCGGGGGCGGCCGGCCGTCGCGCCAGACAGGAAGGCCAGATCACCAAGGTCCCCCACGGCGCAGACTGTGCTGATCCCTCCTCGACCGACCGACACCCGCCCCCTTCCCCAAGATGCGATACCAGGGCGTTGCCCTGTTGGCCGGCGCCCCGCTGGCGTTGGCCCAGACGGGGGGCTCGTGGGCGACGGCCTACGAGAAGGCGGACGCGGCCCTCGCCAGGCTGTCGTCCCAGGACAAGATCAACATGGTGACGGGCGTGGGGTGGAACAAGGGACCTTGCGTCGGCAACACCGCCGCCGTCAGCTCCATCAACTACCCCCAGCTCTGTCTGCAGGACTCGCCCCTGGGCGTGCGCTACGCCAGCAGCGTCACTGCCTTCACGCCCGGCATCCAGGCGGGCGCCACGTGGGACCGGGCGCTGATCCGGGAGCGCGGGCAGTTCATGGGCGAGGAAACCAAAGCGTCGGGCATCCACGTGCTCCTGGGCCCGGTCGCGGGCCCGCTGGGCAAGATCCCCGCCGGCGGCCGCAACTGGGAAGGCTTCGCCGCCGACCCGTACCTCGCCGGCATCGCGACGGCCGACACGATCGAGGGAATGCAGAGCGCCGGCATACAGGCGACGGTCAAGCACTACATTGCGAACGAGCAGGAGCTCAATCGGAACACCATGAGCTCCAACGTCGACGACCGCACCATGCACGAGCTGTACCTGTGGCCCTTCGCCGACGCCGTGCACGCCAACGTCGTCTCCGTCATGTGCGCCTACAACAAGCTGAACGGCACCTGGGCCTGCGAGGACGACAAGAGCCTCAACGGTCTGCTCAAGGAGGAGCTCGGCTTCCCCGGCTACGTCATGACCGACTGGGACGCCCAGCACACGACGGCCCAGAGCGCCAACGCCGGCCTCGACATGACCATGCCGGGCTCCGACTTCAACGGCGGGACCCAGCTCTGGGGCGCCCGGCTCCAGCAGGCCATCGACAACGGCGAGGTACCCCAGGCCCGCGTCGACGACATGGTGCGCCGCATCCTGGCCGCCTGGTACCTGACGGGCCAGGACGGTGGCTACCCGGCCGTCAACCTCAACGCCAATGTCCAGGGAAATCACAAGACCAATGTGCGCGCCATCGCGCGCGACGGCATCGTGCTGCTCAAGAACGACGGCGGCGCCCTGCCGTTCCGCAAGCCCGCCCGCCTCGCCCTCGTCGGGTCCGCCGCCGTGAAGAACCCTGACGGCATCAACTCGTGCGTCGACCAAGGCTGCAACAAGGGCGCTCTCGGCATGGGCTGGGGCTCCGGCACTGCCAACTACCCGTACTTCGTGGCACCGGCCGACGCCATCCGGGCGCGCGCTCAGAGCGACGGGACCAGCGTGACCCTCTCGGCCTCGGACGACACCGGGGCGGGCGCTTCGGCCGCGGCCGGCGCCGACGCCGCCCTCGTCTTCATCACCGCCGACAGCGGCGAGGGCTACATCACCGTCGAGGGGAACGCCGGCGACCGCAACAACCTGGACCCGTGGCACTCGGGCAACCAGCTGGTCCAGGCCGTGGCGCAGCAGAACAAGAATGTCATTGTCGTCGTCCACTCCGTCGGCCCCGTCCTGCTCGAGACTATCCTGGCCCTGCCCAACGTCAAGGCCGTCGTCTGGGCCGGTCTGCCCTCGGGAGAGAGCGGCAACGCCCTCGTCGATGTCCTCTACGGCGCCACCTCGCCCTCGGGCAAGCTTCCCTACACCATCGGCAAGACGGCCGGCGACTACGGGACCAGTGTTGTTCGCGGCACCGATACGTTTACCGAGGGCCTGTACGTCGATTACCGCCACTTTGACCAGGCCGGCATCGCGCCACGCTACGAGTTCGGATTTGGCTTGTGTAAGTGCATCGCTGTTCTGCCCGAGGCTTTCATGTTCTCGGTCCCCCTTCATCCCCGGCTGACTCCTGCTTCTCAGCGTACACCAACTTTACGTACTCGGGCCTGGCCATTACGGGTGCGCCCACGGCGGGGCCCGCGACAGGCGGCATCGCGCCGGGCGGACGGGCGGACCTGTTTGAGGAGGTGGCTTCGGTCACGTGCCGTATCGCCAACTCGGGCGGCGTCGCGGGCGCCGAAGTGGCACAACTTTACGTCGGCTACCCGGCGTCGGTGACCGCCCCGCCGCGCCAGCTGCGCGGCTTTGACAAGTTGCCCCTGGCGGCCGGCGCCGACGGCACCGCCACCTTCTCCCTGCGCCGCCGCGACCTCAGCTACTGGGACGTCGCCAGCCAGGAATGGATTGTGCCCTCCGGTACCTTCAAAATCTCCGTCGGCGCGAGCAGCCGCGACCTGCGCCTTGTGGGTGAGCTCACGGTGGCATGAAAGTGAGAAGGGGGGCCGCCCGTTGAGATCAATGCGGCCCCGGCGCGGCAACCGAGTTGGTCTCAAAGGCTCCAAGAGAGGTAGATAGAGGTATTCCGACGTCGCCAGTGCAATATAGATCTTAACCACAGGCAGGTTCGTCACCTGTAGACGGTATTGAGGAATCCATCGTGGAGCGCCCTCCGTAGGCTCCTCCGTTTAGGATGACTTCTGAGTTGTCCTCCTGGTCGTCTTGCACCCTCCTCCACCTTGTATTTCTGTCCTTTCTGCCTTCCAGCTCAGCCCCCTTTCCCTTTGCATCATAGACAGGCTTCAACAGCCCGCCCAGCAATGGGTTTCGGCTGAAAGTTCCGCTGGTACCGCGGTGTTCGGTGGTTTTCTGTGGAGTTGGCTCCTCTTCCACCTCGATTTCCTCCACCGGGCTCTCGGGACGTTCCACAGAAGCCATTCTGCGGATGGCCTTGCCGCCGACGAGATCAATGCTGACCACCGTACGCCGCTTTTCATACTCGGGGCGGGCATGCCATTCCATCTCGCGCATGACTTTCTGCTGTCGTTTCAACTCGCGTGCCCGCTCCTCGGGGGTCGACCAGATGTTCCCACCAGTGCCGACGTCGAAGTCGGCTGCTTCGTCCCGGACTGTTGTCCGCTGAGCATTCTGAGCCTGGAAGCTGAGCAAGCGATCACGCTGCTCAAGCGCCCTGGTCTCAGCGGCGCTAGGCTCGCCCGGGCCATTACGCGGCTTCGAGAATGGTGCGGGCTTCTTTGAAACCTCGGCTCTCTTGTGGGCAGCTCTGTCGGCGGCCATTTTTTCGCGACCTCGCTCCTCGCGAAGCTCCCGGATCATAGACTGCACCTCGGACGCCGTCAGAAGAGACGCGCCGCAAGAGGTGCAGGGGCCCAGGCCTTCCTTGACGCAGATGACCTTTCCGCAATTGAGACAGTTGGGAGCGGCGGCCAGGAGCGGATGCCGGGCTGCTACGCAGTTGCACCGTCTGGAAGCCTCGTCATTCTTGGTTGGGTTCGTTGACAGCTCTAAAGCTTTAATGGCGGCGTCCAGGTCCGATAAAGCGGTAGAAGCGCCATGCATAGCAGTGCCACCAGATATGGTGACCTTGGCCTTGGGTGTGGAAGTAGAGGACCGCGAGCCCGGGGTCGACTTAGGCTTCGGCTTGGGGCCATCCGATATCAGGCGACCCGCGGCGGACGGGGGAGGCTTCGGAGGCGGTGGCGTGGCCGAAGCGGGCGGGGGTTTGGCGGCTGCCGGGGCGCTGTTGCCAGGCGTGTTTGCCGGGCTGGGTTTCCTAGATGCATACCTGTCGTCGACTTCAAGGTCCTTCTTGGTGTATGCGGTGCCGGGAGCAGGCCCCAGCTGAGCGACCTGGCGGGGAGCAGGGGTGTGCAGGGGAGCCTTCTTCTTCTTGGAGCCTTTCGTCCACTTGGGAACGGCGTCGATGTTGGACTGGGCCTGGCTCTGCGACTGCGACTGCGACTGCGACGACTGTGGTTGCGACGCAGGGCCTGGCGCTGGCCGCGCCGAAGCTGCTGGGGGCTTCTTTGGATCTTGACGCCTCGAGTTAAAGGAGGAAATGAAGTCAATGGCGTCGGGTGAGTCCCCCAGCAGGCCGGCAAAGTGCTCCACGGCCTCGGACTTGGAGAGCGTGGCCGCATAGTCCAGCATCTGTTTCAACTCGTCATCGGGCAGCGGCAGAAGCCGCGAGAGCTGCGACAGCGACATTTTCCCAGGGCCGGAAAGAAGTCGCGGGGGGGGATGGTGGACGTGTTGCAACGGTGTGGCCGTTTGCGCATTCCCTAGAAAGCTCGAAGCAGCTGAGGCTGTTTGCCTTGCCGGATGACTCAATTGATTTCGCTGCACCTCGTTGGCAATGCCGGGGCATGGAGCTACTGGAGTGCGGAGTACCTACATACCTGTGAAGTTCGGGGGGCGGCAGCACCGACCGGCTCGATCCGTCAGCTCAGCCACAGGCCGCACCCCATTCAGGTGCTTCTTGAGCCACGAGCTGCTGAGGCACAGGCACAGGCCACTCTACCATGGGAGAGGTTACAGGCACAGGGACAACGCAGGGAACCGTACAAGGCCACCAACTGCATGCTACGTACTCCGTACAAAGGTTGGTGTCCGATGCGGATCCCTCGTGATCAGCCCGCAATGCCACTCGAGGCTGGGTCGACGCCGCTTCAAGAGACCCCAATTGCTGCACTGCACAAACTGTACCTATCGCCTGTGTAACTCGACGAGTGCGCGCCACGTCGACCAGCTTGGCCCTGAATGTCATCGGAGGAGCATGAATGTCGCCTGTAGCTGCCAATCGTCATGGTTTGCCGCCGCGACGGCCCGTAACCCCCTCCATTGCCAGCACCAGTACTTAACCACCGGATCTGAGGTCATTTACGCCGGTATTGGGTACCAGATTAGTTGCGAGGTAGCCCACGGCCTCTCCGCCAACGCCCCCAAGATGAGCTTCCCATGCGTGTACCTGCGGGCCTTCGTCGATGTTCCAATTCACCGATGGACTAAGGTCGTGATGGTTTGGGTCTGTTTGGGGGTAGTTGGCTCCATCCTTTCCAGCCTTTTCGTCTGTGCCATTCGGAATCTGTGGTCCCCCACGGCCCGCTGCCACCCAAGAATACCCCTCTACATGGCAGGCGGTGCGATATCGATTACCACTGACTTCAAAATAAAAAAAGCAGAACCGTAGTTGCAATGCAGCAATGGCGTCTAACATGTGCGACACGATGCTTATCTCTCTCGGACTGGTGTAAGTTAGTTTCTAGAATGATCCGTCGGGGGCAGGCCATGGCAGCGCCGACGCCGGCACTCCTCTCCTCAGTAATATTACGATGATCTCGATAGTTGGCTTCTACACCTCTGCGTGGACGGACCTTGTGCACGGCACAGCATACACCAGTCAAGGAGCCCATTTCACTACCGCGCTTGAAACTTTGGTCTGCAATCTCCCCGTGAGTCTCCCGATGATTGCTCCACTTTGCACCCGTCTGGTGGTCAAGAGTTCGTTGGTAGACCACGGAAAGACCATCCCTACCCCGAACCCACAGCGGTTTTGGGACCTTGGTTTCGCACGCAGAAATGACCCGGCGGGGTTTGCTTGGCATGGTTGCTGTACAGTCTGTGGAGGCGGGTATGAGCAAGTACCGGGAGGCACGAGAGTGAAGAAGAAAACGATGGCGTGCATCGAAAGGTTTCACCCTTCGAGGTGTATGGGACAGGTGCGTATTGGATGACGAAGAGTTCTGTGGGAACCAATCCACCGAAGGAACACGAACTGAGTTTTTGTGAAATAAATCGGGCTTGTCTCGCAAGCCAAGGCAGCATGCGTGCCCCTGAGGATATCTGCGTACAAAAAGAACCCACGTCTACACGGCCAAATTGCGGAGTGCCAGGTGGGAAAAGCTCCAACACAATATCCGCTCATGGCCCGCTCGTGGGAAAATCATAAAAACATAGACATCGACATGCATCGTGATGGTACAGAGCACCCAAACCATGTGTGAGCCTGCTCGCAGACAGACTCCAGTCTTCTGCAACTCCGTCTGACCTCCTGTGTCCTTGCCCGGGGGGGACTTCTGGAGCGCGCCGGCGCCCCTCCAAGTGACGTGGCCTGACGTACAAGGGAGTGTGTCCCGCCACCCACTGGTGCATCAGCGTGTTCCCACGGTTGGGCTCCAGAGCGCGAGGCTGTGGCAGGTGGTTCTGCCAGCGGTAATGGGGGGCGGTGATCGGGTTGAATGATACGGTTGGTTTGATAAGCATTGTCGGCCTGCGGTACAACCACGTGCAACTGAGTCGATACGGGGAGCGCGTTGGGGTTGGCCGAGTTGGCCATCGCGGTGTAGATGGTCTTCCGGCCGAGGTAGGGGCTATGGTGCTATTGGGACCACGGGGCCGAGATGCCTTGCTCCCAGTCGGGAAGAAAAGACGGGGCCGTTGTGCCTCGGGAACGACCGCTTCTCATCATAATGGTCGCTCTGGTTCGACATGGCCCCTCCAACACCCCCGCCAATGGCCGCTGCCGTGGCAATCAGCAAGACGGCGACGAGGATCCAGAAGATCTTGGTGGGGATGCCACAAATCTGACGCCGGGGCTTGGGCTGTGGCTCTTCGGCGTGCTGCGCGGTGGCGCCCCAGAAGTCCTCGGGGTGGTAGTTTTTGATGAACTCCTCGACCAGAATCTTCTCGTCATGCCTGGTGACGGGCCGGGTGACCGCTCGGGGCAGCGGCTGAAGATCACAGGGGGTGATTGGTGAGGCCATGGCGGACGCCGCGTCGGTGTTTGTCGACATGAGTGCAAGATACGAATCAGAGGAGCATGTGGGAGGAGATGTGTCTCGAGAGAGCAGACGGGGGAAAGCAAGGCCTTTTGTCCAGCCCCGCTGCTGAAGGGCACCTACGCGGCCATGCCGGCAGCAACTCAGCCCTGTATTGCTTCTTGGTGCCGCTTGCGGATCGCCGCAAGCCCCCCGTCCAATGAGGTGGTCGGCAGACTCAGCCGCCAAGCTGTATCTGCAGCTCCACCACGCGAGGATTTCTTTTGAATCTCAGATCAGGGAGACGGTGGCAGTGTTTGTTGTCAAGTTTCCTTGCCCGGCCTATCTTGCTTTTAGGTCCATGTAAGACTTGCCTCGGCTTGTCGCTGGGGCAAACAAGGACGGGATGCTGTCTGCCCCTTGGCTCCCAGGCTCGGAAAGTGAATGTATACAGCAACAGCCGCTCGATGCACCGTGCTATTGACGCCAGATGGATAGCTTCCATAATCATGCCGCCCGGCCATCAATGAAACAAGAAATACGCACTTGTCCAGGTCGGGCTCTATCTGGTTCTCTGTAGAAGCTATTCATGGGCGCCGAAAATGACAAACGGGGATGTTAGCCACGAAAAACAAACTCGAAAGCGCACACAGACTTCGCCCGATCCTTACCAGTACAAAGTTACGGGAACGCCGATTTGAAGCTCAATTTCGATGGCTCATTGTATATAATAAAACTGATATCCTTGTTATAATTTACGAGCCAGAGGTATTGTGGCCAGCGTGAGTGGAAGCTGGAGAGGGAACAGTATAGCCATTTTCAAAGGGCTATTTGTTGCACCGTGTCGTTTTAATCGCTTCCTGCCTATGCCCCACAGCATTGTTCCCTTTCATGGGCCAGCTTGTTAGCCGTCTTTTACTGCATCAGTTTGCAGCCTTTGCCAGTTGTACCCCCTATTACGTCACGTGCCCCAGCCATCTAATAGAGTTTCACATTCTCGGATTTTCCTTCTCGTTATTAGGAATTGGTGTTAAAGTAGAGATAAAATGAGAGTATTGCCATCGGTCAGATGCTGCAAGCGATAGGTTGGTCTGCCGAACACATCCATCGTTGCCTTCCCAAACATCTACATTAGTATGACAGACTGCAATTCATCCTCTTCTTCCGCCCACAGCTCTCCCTCCATAGCTCCATGGATATAGGCCGGGGCTATGACTCTAGAGGAGTCACCTCGCTGTCGAAGTACCAGAGGACAGTCGGAGCCGGCCAGGAGATACACGTCGTCTCCCTCTTCGCAGGCGTGGTGGGCACGTCCAACGAAACCGCAGTCCAGGGCGATAAAAGCATAATCAGAATATCGGTCGACGACTCGCTGTACCGAGGCAAAATCGCTCTCCAAGCGTTTGGCAATACAAGCTTTGGCATCGGCCTCAAGCACATCCATATACATTTCGGATAGTCTCCAGAGAAAGCGCGGAGATTGGGAGTCAGCGGCTAGGAGAGTTGCCATCGCCTGTCTCACGTCGTCGGACATGGTCACGTGAAACCACGCGAGGGTTTCTCTCTCTTGGGAGCTATCGCCTTGTCCGGGACGGCCGCAATCGATTAAAGACCGTATGTTCCGCATGGACACCGGTTCAGAGGTCTCGGCCACACGCCAGAACGACTGAAAGGCCGAAGTGTATCCGTTCTGGCGTGAACAAAATGACTTGAGGCGGATGGTCCCAACTTTCCGGCCTTTCAACCCTATCCGCTTATAGTCAGGGCTGCATACCAGGTCGGCCTTAGACCGCCTGCTGGCGTGCCAACGTCCTTTGGTCTCCGAGAACACGCCCGAGGCCTCGATAGAGCCACGGCCTGACGGGGAAGCCAGCCAGTTCGGCATCCAAGAGGGCAGCCCCGTGGCCGGGTCGGCAGGGAGCGTCGTCGATAAAGGCTCGAGTATTCCGGTGTGGGAGATGAAGGATACAATGGCCTCTCGAAACACATCGGCCACGGGTCTGGTATAGTCTGGGGCTGAAAATCCCTGCTCACCCGGCAAGGCGAAACCCCATGTCTGGATAAGGGAATACAAACCGAATATTTTATCATGGGCCAGGGTGCACTGAAGATCGGGGAGACAACGGAACAGGTATCCGTATGTGCGCCGAATTTCGCTCCGCGCCACCACCATCATGCTTCCCCGCATGTACTCGCCATGATTTTTCACCTTGTATAAATCTTTAGGCTCCAAGGCGAGAACCAATCGAGTTATTCTTGCCGCTTCCTGGCGGAACTTGACTGAGTCGGGGAAAAAGTTATCGGACTCATCGGGGCAGTCCTGGCCGTCGGGGGCCGACCGGGCAAAGGCGGTCCACGGGATCTTGGAGTGACTGCTCATGATAATCGCTTTGCGAGAGAAAGCAATCTCTTGTATGGTCCACACTCTCCTGAACCAGGCGTTCTTCTGCAGATGATCCCATGCAGGCTTCAGAAGTTCATGGCCCTGGTAGACGAGAAACTGGGCTAAGGCGAGTTGTAAGCATGACAGAACAGCTAGAAACAGTGCCTTGGGGCGTTCTTCCGGCAAATAGCAGACGTACAGAAGGTCTTGCAGGGCGACGATCTTCCTTTCCGAGAGGTCCACAACTCCAGGCATCGGAAGAGCATGGGGAGGTCTGGTCCTGCCAGGCCAAGCCAGATTATTACGCGCGACGCACTGCGGTATATCGAGCCCATCTGCTGCTCTTGTATGGTCCACACTCTCCTGAACCAGGCGTTCTTCTGCAGATGATCCCATGCAGGCTTCAGAAGTTCATGGCCCTGGTAGACGAGAAACTGGGCTAAGGCGAGTTGTAAGCATGACAGAACAGCTAGAAACAGTGCCTTGGGGCGTTCTTCCGGCAAATAGCAGACGTACAGAAGGTCTTGCAGGGCGACGATCTTCCTTTCCGAGAGGTCCACAACTCCAGGCATCGGAAGAGCATGGGGAGGTCTGGTCCTGCCAGGCCAAGCCAGATTATTACGCGCGACGCACTGCGGTATATCGAGCCCATCTTTTGGACCTGGTGGTTGCGCTCCTTCGTGTTGTCGCCGTTCTGGTCAATGCAGATAGCGTCTATCCACAAAGTTCGTCGCCGGAAAGGCCGACGGAGGTGGACCAAGGCATTGTAGCAGTTCGGAGTGACAAGCAATCGCTGGCCATCGCAAAGGATAGATTGGTCCCCCGTCGAGGAGCCCCAAACGTAGGACAAGGCCTCGTATGCAGGGCGTGGCCCGGATAGGGATATCTCGCGAAGCCGTACCTCCACGGTTGACTCGGCGTCTCTCGATGGGAGCAGATCAAGCACTCGAATCGACTCCGGGGAGGTCAAAGACTTATGGCGGTAGTCCTCGGCTGGCGGCGCAACGAGAGGCGGGCGACCTGACTTGGCCGAAGAGCGCAAGTGGTAGCGCCGTTGCCAGTCCGGCATCCTGGCAAGGGCAAGAGTTGGTCCAATACATAGTGCAGATTCAAACCGCACTTGGGGTTGGCCGTCGTATTATAAGCACCTCTACCGGGCTAAGGAGCCAGGTTTCCCCAGCCTCCTTGCGGCGTCAGCAACCGATGCAGACTAGAGAGTCATGCATTTCAGCCACACTTTCCACTTTGGTGGATAGCCCCGCAAGTCTGGATTTGCCTGGCTTTCTTTCTCAACTGTATGCAACTGTTACGACTCCCAAGTAAATTCTGTTGGTATGATGGACCCCTACATTGTGAACATTGACCCACCCCCCCCCCCCCCCCCCCCCCTCTGCTCAATGCTTCCCGAGTCTTTCAGGTCCCAGCCAATGGCAGTAATGGCTGAACAGATGCGTACAGACTCAGTCGAGAGCTCTACTCAATTCTGTGGTCGCTCTTTTCCCGGATCCCCCCGCCTCCATAATAAGCGATTTGGGGTTGGGATGCCAAACTGTTACCCCCCACTGAAATTCAGCGGCAACAGTACGGAGACCTACGACCCCTTTCATCCAGTAAGTCAACACAGAAGTGGGCCTGCTTTCTTATAGATCTGTCTGGGAAAACCCTTACAGCCATCATATCCTTCCCCGCTGGCTCCAGTATCTCGACGCCCACCGCCCCATCAAATTGTTCCCGCTTCACATATCTGAAAATGGGGTTTTTTTTTTCCCGGTGAAGCCCGGCTCTTACTAGCATCCACTATCTTGATTTGCAATAAGCACCCTTTTATTAATCAGTTGCAGGCAAGATGGCCGAGCGGTCTAAGGCGCTACGTTCAGGTTTGGTTCTGTCATCGTGAGATGCAGAATTCCCTTCCAGGACATCGTAGTCTCGCAAGAGGCGTGGGTTCGAATCCCACTCTTGTCAACAATGTTCTTATCTCTAAATAAGAGACTGACCTTTGCCTTTGTGGATTTGGGCATTCGTATGATGCTCAGCAGCATTTTCTGAAATTTGTCAGTTTTCTCTTTTTGAGGGTTCGACTGATAGTTAGTGGGTGGTATCTTTAACTATAACCTTCGAAGGTCTCCTTTTCCCCTCCGTGTCGGTCTCGTTGCCTCTCCGGATTTGTTTTGTCCTTGTTTGTTGATTATGAATATCTCGTGCAAAGCTAGCGCAACCGGTTCATCTTTCCATCTTTACACGTCGGGCTTTTGTATGTAACCCGGATGCTCCTTGTTTTCCGGGAGGAGAAGTCGATCCCACCCCTATCGAGGACTGCCAGGCTGACAAGGTTCCGTATCCAGCCAGCCTTGCCCCGGTCTGTGACCGTACCGAACTCAGCATACGCAACCATAATTCTTCCATACACAAACGCGCTGGTTCCGGTGTGCGCCGCATGTGCATTCGTTGGCAGTGCTTACTTCCCTCAACATTCGGAAACACGCCGTGAGTCGCGTCGTAAGCCTAATCTTGGGGGTTATTCGAAATCTTACTTTACATAAACGGTGGCTAGAAATGGAGTTGCAAAATTCGCCATCGCCAAAGTTCATATTCCCCCGAGAAACACATTTAATCTTGGGACAGGCACTTGATTCCCCGTTTTTACCCTGAACTACTCTAAGCTTTTCATGATGGGAATTCCGGTGAGAATTTCCGTCCCCTGTACTGTTTGCGGAAAGCGTATACTGACAGAAAGCCCGTCGTTCTAATAGTGTCTAGGCATATTTTTCCGTCTGAGTCACATGTATAGACCGTTCGCTCTCGGAAAAGACAGGCGGTGCATTAGTTTGACGTTCAAATGCAGAGAGGTTGGTGTCCAGTTCAAAGGCCTTAAGGAAGCAGGTAGGTGTGTCTCGCTTAACGGCGGTACAAGAACGTCGGAAGTGATGAGGAGCTTGGAATCGCGGACAAAACTGCCACGCGGAACCCTGCCGGAAATTCGTGGTCCTTATGCACCATGTACTCGATGCCAATCGACATAGTGTCATGGTCAGAGATCGCCGAAGGATGCCATGAATAGTACGGTATGGACAACTATCAGCAATAGAATAGTGTGGTATTTTGCCTGGAAGCTAAGAATGACACGAACCCAGGGCCGTGTGGTTCACTTCTGAGTTTCAGTCCCAATAAATTGTGACTGGTATTCCGCAGCATACTGAATGTAACGGCCCTCAGTACCTGGATGTTGTTTGTGCCCGATCTCATTGGTACGCTTGAGAGAAGGCCGGAAAACAGTAGGTTGCCGCTTTTTAGGATTATCGGTGATTTGGAATACAGTTTAATGAAAAGAGGGGGCGATGAAGATATTTCGTTCGATATGGTTCAGCAAATAGTCGTTACCGTCGTTTCCTTTGAGCATGTAGTAAAAGGTTAGTGGACAGGAACAATAGATTCTGGGGGATAAAGGAAAAAGTATTACTCGCTACTTATGAGCTGTCCACCCCTGACTCATGAGAGTAGACTTCAGGCGCAGCGAAAGAATACCCAGTTCCTCTCGACAACATCGAGAAGTAGGCATTTTCCTGATATTTTCCATCCCGCATAGGCTTCACGGCCAAAAGAGAGGGGGAAAATCCCCGGAAAAAAAAGAGCAACGGTCATACAAACCACCTTTCAAGGAGGTAAGCAGTAGCTGAATCAACAGTTTCAAACTGAGCTCAACAGTGCACACTGCTACAGAGCTTTTAGACCTTTCACGCTACCGACAGATACAAAGTCACAGCGGTGCTCGTGAGCTGCTGTTATGTGACTTCAGGTACAATAAGACCAAAACACCCAAGTTTAGAATTGCACTCTTCGGGGAGTACCTTAAAGCATTAGCTCCAATCCAAACAAGCGGCACGACTATAGAATCTAGCCCCAACTGGCTGACCTGCGGAGAGGCCGGCTTGTCTCCAGCTCCGGTGGCAATCAACCCACGAGGCGTGGATTTCAGGAATCCACAGGATACCCGTATACAATTCAAGCCTCCCGGAGATAGCCAGGCCCACGCCGCTCTCTGGATACCATTATCCACCGTGCGAATTCTTCAGTTGCCAGCAGGCACCATCCGCCACTGCATGGGGTAGCCGTAGCAGGTCGTGGTGCCGGTGGCGGCCTGGCTGCCCTGCTGGGTGGCGGCGATGCCGGCCGAGAGGATGTCGGCGATGTCGCCGTTGCCAAAGTGGATGCCCTCGTAGGACGAGTCCATGCCGGTGTTCGGGCGGACCTCGAAACTGCAGCCGGCATTGGCGACGAGGCGGTACCAGGTGGCGCCGGCCCACGTCTGGAAGACGATGGCGGCGTGGTCAGCGAGCACGCTTCGCCGAAGCGCCTCGCAAGACGCCGCCCAGTCGGCGGGGGGCGCGGACAGCGGCGCCGAGCGCGCGGCGGTGGCGCGGCAGTCGCCCACCTGGAGCCGGTCCGACTCGTACTTCCAGGCGCAGCAGGCGGAGCCGGCGCACGACGGCAAGGTCGAGGCGGGGGGGAGCAGTTGGCACGACGGGACCGAGGCCCTCGGGGCGATGGCCAAGGGCGTGGCCGAGCAGCGGGACGAGAAGTGCAAGAGCAGCACCGAGGCGAAGAGGAGGATATGCATTGCGAGGAGTGAGGGTCTTCAGATGCTGGCTGGGTGTTTTGGTGACGATGGAGGCCCGGGCCGGATGCTTGAGGGAGAGAACACAAGGGAGTGCCTCGTTCTCGCCCGGGAGCGGTGCTGTTATATAGGTAGGCAGCAGACGATGACCCCGAAGCAAGGCAAGGACGGCACTAGCATCGTGCCTCTCCGCTTGATGGCCGATCATGCCACCGCGGGGTTATGGATGCTTGTTGGCTGCAGTCGCCTCCGCAAACTGAGACCTGGTGCCGTGCCATCGTCGGTATGTAGCCCCCAACCGCAGCCCCTGGTTCCCTAGGCGCGCCAAGCGTAGAAAGCAAACTCTACCGCGAGCCGCACTTCACCGCTGAGCCCGAGGGCGTTGGCCACCTGACCACGACGGCCTCACGTGCGTGCCTTCACCACGACTGCCGCAATCGCTACTTGATCGGCCGTTCGTGATGTGATTTCGGCCCCTTCCCGTTGGAGGCCAATGGGGCCATTGTGATAGGACCCCAGATGCCGTGGGACGGCGGCTAGAGCTGAGGATGGGGCGCCGATTATTGGTTCCGGATGTTGCGCGGCCGGCCAATCAGGCCCGTGGTTTTCGTGCGATCGTCGCCCGCGGTGAGGATTCACATCCTCTTTCGCATTGGGAGCCCAGGACCGTCAGCGGGAGCCCCGCAGTTGGCGTCGCTCTGGCATGTTGTTGTCCTGGCTTTGTTGGCGGCGCCGAGATGCGTCCAACGCGAGTGCAGTGTAGGGAGGAGGCAGGGGGGGGGACAACCAAGTCGCCAGGCCGTGGCTGTTGGTGTGGCCTCGCCAGCCTGCCTTTCGAGATGAAGCTGTCTCTCGGCCTGCACCAACCGGCCGGCCGGGCCAGCCCATTCAGGGACGTCCCGTTGCCAGGGTCGTCGAGCTAGGGTGCCAAGCGCTGTTGGCTGTACCATCCCTGCATCGTCATGAACCTTCGGCCAGCATCGCATGACTGGAGTACCGCCGCCGACGAGGTCCAATCTACACACTGAGGGGGCGCCGTTCCAATACTCGGCTACGATTCGCCCTCTCAAGGTGGAGGGTGACGTGAAAACATCCATCTTTGGTCACCGGCGGAGAGCCAGCCCTCTGCCCGTGATGACATGCATCCTTGGCCACGTACCGTACTAGTGACCGACCGACGTGCGGCCAATCGGTAGACTGGAATAGAACATACCGGGTGTGCAGCGCTTTGAGGGATGTGATCTCCGTGCGACCCCAAAAGGGGAGCGAGGTCAATCATTCAAAAATGAATTCACGTTCTCCCGGGGGCAAAAAAAGAAACTTTGCATCAGCCGCGAATCGAACGCGGGGCCCATCGATGGCAACGATGGATTTTACCACTAAACCACTGATGCTGGTTGGAAAACTGGTCCCTTATTGCTTTCTGCATTCTACAAAACCAGTGTGCACATCCCGCTACGCATACTGACCACCTCCTTGCTCAACACCATAACAGTGCCTGCTGACTCTACACTAAGTCGTCAATGCGATGTTCAAGTTACAAATGCCATTCACGAGCAACCCAGCTCTTGCCGGCCAAGAGGCTAGAGAACTAACAGACAACGACGGTACCTCCCATCCACCGCCGTCTCGTGGTCATGCTGAGCGCACGCGATGTGCAGACGACGGCGTGTTGCCAGCCGCCGCCCAGCTAGTCGGCTTGCGGCCCCGGTGGTGCGGCCGGGACTGCGGCTGTTCCGGTACTAGGACCGTACAGCGGCCGCGGCAGGTCAACGAGTTATGCATTGCAACCGGCGAGCCTGCGTTGCTGGGTTGTCGCGGATGCTATTGCCGGGCCAGGGGCTCAAGACTGCGTGCCATCTGATGGGCTGCGAGGGTGCGGAATAGCGCGCTGTTAAACCACTGCCACACACGCATCATCATATCCAAACTGTCGGTGGTTTTTGGAAACTCGGCATGGAGCCGACGTCTGGCATTGTGTCTGGCCCATCTCAGCAAGAAGCAAGATTCTGGCAGACCACCATCCACTGCTAGCCCTTGTCCATCTGTGACATGTGACGGGGCAGTATTGCTCCTCAAAGGGGCTCTCTGTCCGTATGCGGCCAACATGCGGATTCCGAATTGCGCACAAACAGATGGGCACACCGAACCAACACCACGCTTGTATTCTCGCCCGAAGCCCGAGCTCTTTGTTTTGTACACGAGTCTTCCCAAACCTCCCCGTTGGTTGACTCGAAGGGAGTATCAAGTAACTATAACAAGAATGCTGCTTGGGGTCTGCAATTCGCTCTCATCAACCTCATAAGCCAACCCAGCCGCCTCGACTGGCCGTCCCCCAATGTCCCAATGCATCATCGCGCAAACACTCTAACGGAACCATCGCCGCCTGAGCTGACGACCCATCGGCCATCGCTGCTCCATACCACCGCGCAGACGCCTTCGCCTCGCATTATGCGGTGATTGGTGATCTCTTGTGTACAACTGCGTTTCTCTAAACTCCAGAATCTCAAGCTCGCATCGTGACCGGCAGACACCAGCTCGCGACCGTCGGGAGAGAGCGACAGGGACGATATCGACGCGGGGTGGGCAAGCATATTGTAGGTGCATTGGCCTTTACAGAATCAGCAATTCGTCCATAGACAATACCCATAGGCAAGGGCGACTTACCGCTGTTGGCATCGAAGAACCGGATGAAACGGTCCTCGTGCCCACTTATAATGACGCCTTCGATGCCGGTGCCTGATGTGCCAGCGCCACCCGTGGGACCCGCGCCGCCCGCTACGCCGCCGTCTTCGTCGTTGAGACCACTGCTGGAGTTCTGGTCGAGTCCGGCCGTGGTAGCGACGATCGAGTTGACACTTGTGCTGATAGTGCCGTCGTACGTCTCGAGGCTTGCCATTGTGCCAATCTCCTCACCTGTACGCGTATCGTAGATAATAATGGCCGCGTCCGAGTAGGACACGACAAAAGCCTCCCCGCTGCCTGACAGCGGCGTGATACAAGTCGGGCTGGCCTTGGATCCGTTGCTTCGCTTGATGTCGTGGATGAGCGTCGAGTGGAATGGGGTATTGGATATCATGTTCGGCTGCGGCGAGCTGGGGAATTGGGAGCCCGAACTCATCGAGTTCCCCCTGACCCGCCCACTCCCCCCCGCACGCCGACCAGTGGGCGCTGGTTGCGGCGATGTCAGCTGGGGCGGTGCGCTCACTGACCACACTTTTACCACGCCGTCGGCGGCACCCGATGCAAGAAGGATGCGATCGGGGGTGCCGTACTGGTTGTTCTGCCCGAAGACAGCGCCAAGCGTGGCGGGGAGAACACAAATGGCCCAAACGGCATCCGTATGGCCGTCCAGCGTAGCCTTGGGGTCTACCCGGCCGCGCTCCCATACTCTGATGGAGGCATCCTGCCCACCCGAGAATATCCACCCATCGCCCTGTGCGCGACCGCCAGTAGAGAAGTTGGGCGACGGCGACCAGGACGTCAAACACAGGACTGCACCCGTGTGCCCGCGGTGAGTGAAGTCGGCTGTCACGTCAAGGTCAGAAGCTGAAGAGCTCACGTGATTAGCGCTTTCGCGAGGTATGTGGAATCGCTTCACGAGACCATCGTCGCCCGCGGTGCAGATCTCGGGCTCGCCAGGACTGCCCCCGCCAGAGAAGATAGCGGTCCGCACCGTGTTCAGGTGGCCCCTCAGCCCGTACCGCAATTTGAAGTTGCCGGCCTCCAATTTTTGGGCGGCCGTGCTGAGGGAAAGCTCATGGTCGACGCTCTTCCTTCGAGATAGTGACGTCTTTCTTCGGTGCGAGGGTGAACTCCTATTGGGGGACTTGGGCAAGTTCTCAGCGGCGGGGAAAACGTCTTGGTCTGGGCGCTGCGTGGACGACAGAGTTTGTAGCGGCTGCGACGAGGTAGTCTCGGGGAAGGAACCTTCACTGAAATCCCAACCGTCAGACTCGGGCTGGTCCCGCTTCTCGCTGACCGTCTCCGTCGGGCCTGATCTGGCGAAGTCGTTGGCATGGTTGGGTTTGGCCGGGGGCTCCTCGCGGCTCGTAACGGCGACACCGACTGGCGCGGGCCATTCACCGGGGTTTTGGTAAAGCGCCGCAGGGTCCTCGCCAGACCTCGTCATGGGGGCGGACTGCAGCTCCTGGGGGTTCTTGTTTGGGAAGGCCCCGTTCGGAGGTTGCTGCATCGGCTGCGCATGGTGGTTCATGTTGGGCTGTGGCCGAGCGGGCTCTTTCACATGATTCTGGTTGTTTATCCTTAGAGCCTGAAACGCAGCGTCCATCTGGTGTAAGCCCCCCGGAACGCCGTATTCACCTTCTCGTAGGTCTTCCATATAGGGCAAAGGTGGCGATTCTCGCGGCGGCATGGGGTTGGCAGGGGTGATCATCAGATAGGTAAATTCGGCCTGGCACTGGTCCAGGAAGGCTCTGAGATGATCGCGTTCCTCGTCCTCCTGGAGTCGCTCGCCAAGGATGGCCTCAAAACCAGGGACTGTCTCCTTGGGTTTGTCATCCGCGGCTAGATATTGTGTCAGTATGTAGTGGAGGGGTTAGAGCAGCCAGTGTCCCACTCACGCTTCAATTTCTCCGCGATCAGGGCGTCCCGGTCTATCTTGGGCGGCTGTTTGACGGCGTGTTCCCCATCGGCCGGGTTTCCCGAGGCAGACTTAAGCTGGGCGGCCTGGTCCTTGACCTTCTTCTCGAGAATGCCGACGTATCGTTTCAAAGCCTTTTGCGTAGCGTCGGCCCGTCTTGCGGAACCCTCCAGCGCAGCGATCCGTCCCTTCATCTCCTGTCTCTCGATCTCCCAGGCGTTCCTATCGCGCTCGTGTCGGTGCCATTCTGTTTGCAGGAAGCGCATGACGCCCTGCAGCGTATATTCTGTGGCATGCGGCTGATTGCTGCCGTTGGGCTGTTGATCCCCTGGGTCTTGGCCGCCCATGTTCCCGCCGTTGTTGCCATTTCCAGCACCCATGGCGGAGACTTGTTGCCAGCTCATGACCACGATGTCGTCCGCCGTGATGCCGAGGGGCGCGTGCGGGCGATGTGCGGCAGGCTTGGAGCAACCAGCCCGGCTCTACCGTCTATACCGTCGATTCGAGAGGAAGGGTGTTTTCGACATGCGCACCGGCCGCGGGACAAGGAACGACACGGCCCGGAGTTAATGATGCGCAGGGGCAGCAAGTGATGGACAGGCACGGCTCCTGGTCAGGGGAACGGGTGTCGGGGACCTGCAAGACAGCTCAGGTTCGTAACGTCGGATGCGATGGGCGTGGCGCGACAGGCCAGTAAGGTTCCACGCCGGAAGCCGACGTGTTGTGACTGCAAGTGACGGCGAGCCTGGGCGTGGTGGGCACGCCAGCTAGCCGCTGCTAATCTTCGGAACAAATAGACGGGAAAGCAGCCGCAGCGACGAGGGGCAGCAGACGGAGCAGAAAGGGGACGATGGACTGACTAGTCGCAATCGTTTCAATGAATCAGTGGACAAGGAAACGGGCCGAGGGAAAGAACGGACCGTCTGGGCAGCGCAGAAAATAACACGCCGCCACGAGTCCACCAGAGGGGGGAGTCTGGATTGGGGTAGGGATGACGGCGCTTGGATTGGGATTTGACACTGATGAGTGTCCCAAACGACAGGACGACTTACGGCCAGAGGGATGAAAGCTCCGAAATGCCTGCCAGGTCCAACGTCCAATGTGGTCAGTCGCTCGGCCTGCCGTTGGGCAAGCTTGGGCCGCGTGTTGATCTGGCGGGGGGGATCAGATCTGCGCGGGCGCAAGGCTCTTGTTGTTCGCTCTGGCTGTCAAGCCTGGTTGTCGGGGCCGGGAGGGCTACATATGGGGGAAGGACTGGGCTGACGGTGACTAGAGGTACGTACATGATAAGCCAACGTTGCCTTCTCCTTTTCGCCAGCACAGCAGTGGATCGGGACGCTGGAAGAGGGAAGGCGGGGGGGGCTCGGGGTGGCTTTCGGGGATGGCGGTAGGGATGACTCGGAATTTCGTTGTTCACAAGCCGAGCCGACTGTGGATGGATGACATGGAACTTTGGTAGTGGCCCAGATTGGTAGGTGGCCAAGTACACCGACCTGACCTACCTACCTCGAGCATCCATCCTTGAACGTGAGCAGGATTGGATCCGAGATCATCCCGCCATGGATGGGAGAAAATGGGGTGTGGTATATCCCATGTGGCTGAGTGAGCGCGGCGTAGCGCAGAGTCTCGAGGTGGCCAGCTGTTTCACCGCGATGCACTCACTAGGTATGCATGGGCTGTACCTAGGATTTGTAGAGCGCCATTGAAGGCAGTCTTCCGTCTTGTAGGTCCCTTATTGTATCCATGAGCATGGAAACATCCATCAATCCCTAGCGATATTGCCTGCCTCCTACTTAAGTACATACATAGTAAAAGGGCAACCGAGGCTGCCACATGCGCTGCGCTGGTCTGTAGGTCAAACAAGCCCGTTCCCATACTATCGAAGCCTCTTCACGGATGGGTACCTAGGCCGGTGTTACTCTAAGCACCAGGTAGCTTATGAGCATTCAGCCATAACTTTACATCGATTGCCTCACCGGCTTTCTCATCCAAGGCAATCGGTACCCAAGACCGCCTGCCATACCACCACAAACTAGGTATCTTATTCAATTACGAACTACACATCCTTGGAGATCCATTTTCTCGAACGGCCTAGGTATCCATCTCCCGGGAGTTCTCCGTTTTGCGTGTGCCCTCCTCGTGGTATTGGATGAGACTGCGGGCCGAGTACCCTGTCTCTACATTAGCAGGTACATCAAGAACCTAACATACCTGGAACAGCAATGCGATATACCAACACTCGATATCCCTTCCCCCCCCCCTCCCCAAGAACCACGCATTTTGATGTAGTTAGGCACTTGCTTTAGGGCGATAATCGGCCGATGATTGCCCAAGCAAGTCCGGTCCGGCAAGTTGTACAGCAAATGGGGTCTGCGGTTCCTCAATGTTGAAGCTTGGAATTGACCTTCCAGGGCTCCCGGAAGGTTGGAGCTTCGAGCCCGACCCGCTTTCCCTGCCAATGAGATCGTTGTGATTAACCACTGGCAAAGCGAACAGCCCAAGGTGCGCACCCGCTCCAATCTCCAGAATCGAAACGTCAACACCCTCTCCAGCAGCTGCTTTGAGAAGGCAAAGCTTTCCCCGGCCGCCTCCCCTTCCCCCGTCCCGCATTACCAACCCATCCGACTACCCACCTCCGTCGGGACGATACGATGCTGCGACGATCTCTGGCTCGTTCGGCTTGGCGGACCAGCAGGCACGTCGCCAATGCCTCGCGGGCTTTTTCTGCGACAGCTCAACGCCCGGCCGAGGTAGAGCTCACAGTCGGTGAGTGCCCCCCCGCCGGGACGCCATCAGAGCCCGGGAGAAGCTGGCTGACCCATCGATAGATGGCAAGAAGGTGTCGATTGAAGGTATGGACCGATATTCGTGGCCCTGCCCCTCTCGGGTACTGACCACGGTATAGCCGGCTCGGCTCTGATCCAGGCCTGCGAGAAGGCTGGAGTCACCATTCCCAGGTGAGCTGCCCCTCCCTTTAGCCCGTGTCGTGTCCTCAATGGCCTCTTGCTGACCTCGTATAGATACTGCTACCATGAGTACGACCGCCCGCCGACCCGAGGGCCCCCTCCGAGTGTCTGCTGACCGACGGACAGAAAACTAATGATTGCCGGCAACTGCCGTATGTGCCTGGTCGAGGTTGAGCGAGCACCGAAACCTGTGGCGTCATGCGCTTGGCCTGTCCAGCCCGGCATGGTTGTCAAGACCAACTCGCCGCTGACACACAAGGCCCGCGAGGGTGTCATGGAGTTCCTGCTGGCGAACCACCCTTTGGACTGCCCTATTTGCGATCAGGGTGGCGAGTGTGATCTCCAGGATCAGTCCATGCGATACGGAGGCGACCGAGGACGATTCCACGAAATTGGCGGCAAGCGAGCTGTGGAGGACAAGAACATTGGGCCCCTGATCAAGACGTCGATGAACCGCTGCATCCACTGCACGAGATGTATCCGATTCGCCAACGATATTGCCGGTGCCCCCGAGATGGGCTCGACCGGACGAGGCAACGACATTCAAATCGGAACCTACCTGGAGCAGAACCTGGACTCTGAAATGTCGGGGAATGTCATCGACCTCTGCCCCGTTGGTGCGCTCACCTCGAAGCCGTACGCTTTCCGCGCACGGCCCTGGGAACTGAAGAAGACGGAATCGATCGACGTCCTGGACGGTTTGGGCTCCAACATCCGCGTGGATTCTCGTGGCCTGGAGGTCATGCGCATCCAGCCCCGCCTGAACGACGACGTCAACGAGGAATGGATCAACGACAAGACCCGTTTCGCCTGCGACGGTCTCAAGACCCAGCGCCTGACCATGCCCTTGGTCCGCCGAGAGGGCAAGTTCGAGCCCGCTTCCTGGGAACAGGCTCTGATGGAGATCTCGGCTGCGTACCGACAGCTCCAGCCGCAGGAGAACGAGTTCAAGGCTATCGCTGGTGCCCTCACCGAGGTTGAGTCGATGGTCGCCATGAAGGATCTCGCCAACCGACTCGGCTCGGAGAACCTGACTATTGACGTCCCGGCTGGAAAGGGTCCTGTGCCCCACGGTATCGATGTCCGCTCCAACTATGCCTTCAACTCCACCATCTGGGGCGTCGAGGAGGCCGACTGCATGCTTCTTGTCGGTACCAACCCGAGACACGAGGCTGCCGGCTTGAACGCCCGCATCCGCAAGCAGTGGTTGCGATCCGATCTCGAGATTGGCGTCGTCGGCGAGTCGTGGGATTCGACTTTTGAATTCGAGCACCTCGGCGCCGATCTCGCCGCGCTGCAGAAGGCTCTGGAGGGTCCCTTCGGCAAGAAGCTCCAGGGCGCTAAGAAGCCGATGATCATTGTCGGCTCCGGCGTGACCGACCGCGCCGATGCCAAGGCCTTCTACGAGCTGATCGGTCAATTCGTTGAGAAGAACGCTGCCAACTTCATGACGGCTGAGCACAATGGCTACAACGTCCTGCAAAGAGAGGCCTCGAGAGCCGGTGCTTTCGAGGTCGGCTTTGTCCCTCCTTCGTCTGCCGTGGCCGAGACCAAGCCCAAGATGGTCTGGCTGCTCGGTGCTGACGAGATCTCCGAGGCTGATATCCCCAAGGACGCTTTCGTGGTCTACCAGGGCCACCACGGCGACCGCGGCGCCCAGCTGGCCGACGTCGTCCTGCCTGCCGCTGCGTACACCGAGAAGGCTGGTACCTACGTCAACACGGAGGGCCGCGTCCAGATGACCCGGGCTGCGACGTCGCTGCCCGGTGCTGCCCGGACCGACTGGAAGATTATCCGTGCCGTTTCCGAGTTCCTCGGAGCTCCCCTCCCCTACGACGATGTTGCGCAGCTCCGGGACAGAATGCTGGAGATCAGCCCGGCCCTTGGCGCCTATGATGTCGTCGAGCAGCCTTCGATGCCGCAGCTCAGCAAGGTCCAGTTGGTGGACCAGAACAAGGGCTCCAAGTCCAACGGTCAGCCGTTGACCAAGGTTATCGAGGACTTCTACTTCACAGATGCAATCTCCAGAAGGTATGCTGCCCTTTGTATGCATGGGGCATCGGACACAAGCACTGACGATACGCAGCTCACCGACCATGGCGCGATGCTCGGTCGCCAAGGCTACTGGCAACCCCGACAACAACCTGATGGCGCCCGGTATGACCAACGATAAGCCCATGGGCCAGGTCATGTACGGCGTGTGAAGTAGCAGCGAAGCAGAGGAGAGCATGGTATGGAGGATGAGAAAAGAGCCATTGATTTGCACCATGAAGCCGGGGCTTTCCTTTTGTCACTTGCATGTGCACGCACTGTACTTGTACATATACCGCGGGTCCAAGGAGTAGAGAAGGTACATATGTGTCCAGATTCCGCCTTGCGCCCTTCGTTGTTGGGAGCAGCTGCAAGCCCCTCCCGTTTGCACCATCGGCCTGTGAATGGTTTAGGGGGCCCTGGTGGTGGTTATGCGCCACAGGATGCCGCTCATAAACAGGTATATTGCTTGCCGCAACCTTGGTCAAGCTTCTGGCTTGAGGCTTCCTTGTGAGGAAACCGCGTAGACGGCAGATGGTGCCTAAGAGCTGCAGCTGCATTGCAGTGCCCTGTCCTTCCGGGGCACGTCACTTGTCCATCGCGTCTCCTCCTCCTTGTCACCCCTGTACTCGACCCCGTCGAAGACGCGCCCGGCCCAGGTCTCCTCGAAGGGGTGGAGGGCCATGCACAGGATACGGTCGAGCACGTCGCGCTCGCCGTCCTTTTCGACGCGGCGGATGACCTCGTCGAGGATCCAGCCGCGCGGGACGAAGTTGGGGTTAATGCGGTTCATAGCGGCGCGGCGCTCGGCATCGGCGGCGTCAGGGACGACGGCGCCGTCACCCCAGTCCTCGAAGACGCGCTGGCGCCACTTGTCAAGCCAGGCCGCGATGCGGCGGCGGCCCTCGTCCTCGTTGCCGCCGAGACCCGTGACGCCCTCCTTGTAGAAGAAGACGCCGGCCTTGACCTCGCGCGCCTCCTGCGTGTCGAGGTGCGCCGCCCGCAGCGCGCCCAGCCGCCGGAAGAAGAGGTGGAAGTCGAGCTCCAGCGCCTCCATGGTGTCCAGCAGCTCGCTGAACAGCTCCTGGAAGTCGGACTCGCGGAAGGTCTTGAGGCCCAGCCGCGCCGTCATGAGCCGCTTGTACTCGGCCAGGAAGACGGCCCGGTACTCGTCGCCGATCTGCATGATGACTTTCTCGGCGCGCTTGATGATGCCGTCGGCCTCGGCCTCCTTGACGCCCTCTTCTACGAATGCAGTGTCGTCGACGCGTGCTCCGGCACCAATCAACTCCCCCAGGGATTCACCCAGCCGCACCAGGTTCCACCAGATGATGGACGGCTGGTTGCGGTACGCGTAGCGCAGCATGTGGTCGTCGTGGTTGGGGGTATATGAAGGGTCAAAGTTGTCCATGAAGGCGAAGGGCCCAAAGTCGATGGACAACCCAAAGAGCGACGTGTTGTCCGTGTTCAGCACGCCGTTCATGAAGCCGTAGGCCTGCCAATGCGCCACGGTAACGGCGTTCCGGCGGGCAATCTCGCGGAAGAGGCGGGCAAACCGGTTCTCGGCGTCTTCGTCGGCACCCTGAATCTCTTCCTTGCCGACGCCACGGCCAGGCGCCGGGCTCTCGGCCGGCTTTTCCGGGTTCTCAAGCCGGGCGGGCAGCGCCTCCCAGCCGCCCAGGACGTCCTCGGCCACGTACGTGGCGAGCTTCCGGATCAGAGCGCGATCGCCCCGCGCGCGCAGGATGTCAAAGTTTCCGATGCGCAGCCAGCTCTGGGCGAAGCGACACACGATGGCGCCTGGCTCCAGCGTTTCCCGCCGCACCTTAACGTGCGGCAGCAGCGTCAAGCTCAGGGCCCGCGTGGTCGGGATGCGCAGGGCGTTCAGCGCCTCGCTGACCACGAACTCGCGGATGCTGCTCCGGAGAACAGCCTTGCCGTCGGCAAAGCGGCTGTAGGGCGTCAGGCCCGCGCCCTTGAGCTGCAGCTCGTACCGGGTCTTCGTTTCGGGGTGGGTGGTCTCGAACAGGCTGATGGCGCGCCCGTCGCCCAGCTGGCCGGCCCACGAGCCGAACTGGAAGCCGCCATAGCACTGGGCCCAGGGATACCCCCTCCCGTCCTCGCCGGCCGCCTTGTTCGCCTCCTCGTCCCAGCCTTGAATCTTGTTGCCCGCGACCGTGGCGACGAAGTCGGGCCCGTCCTGGACGGCGGCGGGGTCGATGCCGAGGTCCCGTAGCGCGGCGGGCGACACGGCGAGCAGTTCGGGGTCGCGGACGGGCTCGGGGCGCACCCAGGTGAAGACGGCATCGCGCACCATGCGCGGGCCGAGCTGGTCACGCGCCTCCTTGTGCGAGTCGGCCGGCGTGGGGAAGAGGGCGTCGGCCGGCAGCTTGGATGTGAAGTTCCAGGACTTCGGGATGTCATTGATGGAGGCGCCGCCTTTCGGCGGGGCGCCCCCGTCGGTTGAGAGGTGCGCGGCCATGCCGGCGAAGCGTGTGCGTGGGATGGTTCGTCGAGTCGCGTACCGTAGGGTCGTCGCTGATCGGGGGAAGAGCATATGGAATGGCGGGTTTCACTCCCTACAGCTCTCCAAGTCGAGGTGGGACGGCGGGCACAGGTTCGGGTTGGGGGAGATGGACATGCGGCACGAATGGTCCGTCTACTGAAATATGCAAGCTAAGCGTGGCGACGGGTGTTCGTTCAACAGCGGTCGAAGAGCCCACTGGAGAGTCTTGCTCCAAGCAGAGGGACAGAGATCTACTGAAGAACCCGAGGCTGCTGGCTTTTGTCGCCACTTTCAGCGGACCGATACATCATGGATGACAACAGGGCCACCACGGAGCTGTCGCTGCGGCTTGGGTCTTCTGCCCCCGGAGGTTCCCGCATAGAGCGGAGGGTGGTCCGGCATCTCACTGGATGCAGGACGGCGCTGGGCTTGTCAATTCTGGGCCATCGTGGCCGTCACATCGCGTGAATAGCTAATGCACAGGTTCTACATACGTAAGGGTTTCTTGGGAGCCGTTCGCATGGGATGCGACAGCTCCGTTGCAAGAGGCCTGGGCACTGGTGGCGCGAGCGCATAGCGGCCGTCGCCTTATCACCCCCCGATAACGTCATCCTTTTCAACCCCGCGCCGTAGCCAGCAGAGAATGGACGCACAATTCGCGCTGCGAAGCGAGGCCTCGGGAGGCGGTGTCGGGTTTCCATGACCGAGACGGAGTGAATCCGATGAGTGGAGGATCCCTGGCCTAAGGCTGCTTCAGTACCAATGTGGGCGGTACGGGCCTGAAGCGAACAAGAGGCGGGGCCGTAAGCCGGAAGGGCGGTATCGCGGTGGGAGTCATGACTATTGCTGCATCCCACAGATATTCCATTCGCAGTAGAAACGCGCCGATGTTTGTGGTTCGGGTGGACCTTTTCCGGGGCTGCAATACACAAGAGCCATCCATGAAATACATGCTTACATGTGTATTGATGCTATTCGATGACCCATCAGCACTGTTTACACACATGCGCCGAGTTCGGGCCTTGATTTCTGCGACCCGGGCCTCCTCTTCCACCCGGTTGTAAATGCTTAAACAACTGATCCCTCGTTCAACCCCTCTTTCCCAAAGGACGTGTGGACATCCCAGCGGTTTCCCTCACTCGCCAGGCCCCGGCTCATTCAGACACATACTTCCAAACACCAAACTTCGAGAGTATTGTTTCCCTCATCCAGTCCAATGCATTCCATGACCAGTGCTTTCAAGCCCGACGCCTCCGGCGCTGCGCCGAAGCAGATGGACTACATGCCTCATCTCAAGCTCAACGATGGCAACGAGATCCCACTGGTCAGTGCCCTGTCCCAGGTTAGGTGGTATGCTGGCCTGGTAGCTTACGAGGGGACAAGCTTGCGTACGGCCTCGGCACGGCCAGATTCAAGACGGCCGGAGGGGACTTCGACGACGAGATTGTCAAGTTGACCACCATGGCCATCAAGAACGGCTTCTGGCACCTCGACGGCGCCCAAGGTATGCCCCGTCCCGCCCGCACGGAAGCGCCGTAGCCGGCCCATCTAACGTGGGCGTTTCCACCATAGTGTACGGCAACGAGGAGGAGTTGGGCGCGGCCATCAAGGCCGCCGGCGTCCCGCGCGAGAAGCTGTACGTGGTGACCAAGCTGGACGGGACCCGGAAGCAGGACGTGCAGCAGGCCTTCGAGACGTCCCTGGCCAAGCTCGGCCTCGACTACGTGGACCTCTACCTCGTGCACGCCCCCTTCCTCGCCGACACGCCCGAGGAGCTCCAGGACATCTGGGCCAAGATGGAGGCCATCAAGGACGCGGGCAAGGCCAGGTCCATCGGCGTGTCCAACTTCCTGCAGGAGCACCTCGAGGCGGTCCTGAAGACGGCCCGGATCCCGCCCGCCATCAACCAGATCGAGTACCACCCGTACCTCCAGCACGGCGGCCTCGTCGACTTCCACCGCGCGCACAACATTGCCATCTCGGCCTACGGACCCCTGACCGCCGTCACCAAGGCGAAGCCCGGCCCGTTGGACGACTTGTACGCGGAGCTGGCCCGAAAGTACGGCGTGACCGAAGGCGATGTCGCGCTTCGCTGGTGTATAGACCAGGCCATCGTTGCCATTACCACCAGCTCCAGCGAGGAGCGGTTGCAGGGGTACCTGAACAAGATACCCAGCTTCAAGCTGACCCAAAAGGAAGTGGAGCGGATCTCCGAGATGGGCAAGCAGAAACACTTCAGGGGTTTCTGGAACAACAAGTTTGACGAGAACGACCGAAGATGACAAATTCACGTGTTTGGGAACTCGGGTGGTAGCATTCCTAGTTTTAAAAAAGAACTACGTGCAAAATTGAACTCTAGAGCTCGTCGTCCGACTCGGCCTCGTCCCCTGCCGGCTGGACAGGTGCGGGTGCAGGTGCCGAGGCCGGTTTCTTGGTCCTGGCCTTGAACGGTAACACCCTCCTTGGTGGTTCTTCGTCCGACTCTGTGGGCTTAGCTGAATGACGCACATTTGGGAGCTCGGCTTCCCTCGACGCTGCTTTAGTACCTCGGGCAGCTTTGCTGGACGTCGCCGGCTCTGAATCCGGCTCGCTAGTCCCAGCTGCTCCGGGGTCACTCTGCGTTCCATCGTCGGTTGTTGCTTGCTCCTGATCCGTATCAGAATGCAGCGTCGGCTCTTGATGGTCGTCCACTTCCATCATGTCGAATCCGTCGTCGCTCTCCTCGGGCGACTCTGGCTTGACCTTACGCTTGGAGCTTCGGGAGGCCTTTGCTTTTCTTACCGTATTTTGGCTGGCGCCGGCTTTGACTAGTTTGTCTGGATCGACTTCTGCCGAGGCAAGGAGGCGTTGCTGTTGCCGTATCTTAACCTTCTTCTCGTTGAGCAGATCCCGGAACTTCTCGAGAAGGGCGGTTTCGTCTTTGTCTTTCGTCTGGATGAGTTCTTCCAGTTGGGCCTTCAGCCCTTCAACCGAGCCTTCCAGTTCCCTGGTTCGAGCTTGCATCGCAGACACATCCTTGCTGATCCGCTCTCGATCCCCCAGAATCGAGACGCACCAATCGAACGGGGAGATTTCCGACTCCTCGTGCTCCTTCAGGGTGATAGAGCCCAGACGTTGCTGATCACCCGTTCAGCGATGTCCCCTCGTGCGAGTCAGTCGGAAGTATATTAGCAAGCACACTTACTGTGATCCCCTGTATGTTCTTCCGAAAGTGTAGGGTAGCTTCGTCATCTGATCGGCAATCGACCTTTGTTTCAATACCATCGGCAGACCCGCCGCCATCGGTCAGGGTCGAAATCAGGATCTGCTCCCATTCTGCGTCGCTGCACTGCGCGTTGGACGACTTGAACTCTTTGACCCGATTATGACGTGCTGCAGGCCCGTCAGCTTCGGCCGTTTGTTGTTCCCCAGGCACCCCGGGTCTAGGCAGCTGGTTGCCAGGGGCCACTGACGCGTGAAATTTGGTGGGCCGGGACTCCAGCACGCCGGCCCTTGTCGATCGTGACGGGTGGGACGGACAAAGGCAAGGGGACGGGGCTGGCCGGGAAACGTTTGTGCCCGACCAGGGGAGCTTTCCATCGCAATTTACTTACTCTTGGTCTCGAACGCCACCTGACCGTTGGTCCCCCGGAGAAGCAAATCTAAGGGTTTCGAGCCACTGGACCTTGCCTCAATGACGAAAAAGCCACCGACGGCATCAGAACACGTGAATCGGACGATGTGCGACGACGCGGCCATATTGTTGCTATTGCGCGTTGCAGGGTTGTTGTTTTCGGCAGGCCAGGTTCGGGCTGGGATGGGCGGTTGGGAAAGGGGGGGCGCAGGACGAGACCTCGCAACCCGTCCCTGTGGTTAGGCTCGTCGCTAGCGACGGGTCCTGGAAGGCTGCCTTAAGGCAAGTGAAACGGCCGGCCTGCCAAAGCCGGACGGAACGGCGCCCAGAAAAACCTCAATCGGATATGGGACGAATTGGACGAATTGAAAACAAGCTGAGACGGGCTCTCAGGGTTGGCTGGGCGGTGGTTTCAGCACCCATCAACAGCTTGCCTGCGAGACCGTCTATCGCAGACCAGGGCAGCCCGGGGGTAGTAAGTATAGGCCAGCACAAATATTGGAGAAGCCGCGGTCGCGGTGGTTGGTGGCGGGGACGTGCCGCGCTGAGCGAGGTCAAGGCGAGGCACTCGCATGCGGATATGGAGACCCGACCTCAATGCAGGCGGGCAGGCTGGGTTCAATGGCTCTAGCTCCACGATGCAGGAACGGACAGGGGATTGTGGACCGCTGGGTGGCGGCGGGGACGGATGCTCAGGGTGTTCAGGGTCGAGGGCAAGAGTCCAAGGGTCTGCCAATGCCCATCACTCAGTCGGCTTGGGTGCTAGTCGTAATTAAATATTAAAAATACGGGATTAGCTCGTCCCCGAGGAACCAGTTGGAGCGGCCATCGCCAGGCAGAAATCTGCGGTTGCCTGCGCGATGGCGGACAGGCGCCGCCTTTTGATGGGGCCGTCTCCGCTGCACGATGATCGTCTCGTAGCAAAGTGACTTGCAGGCGACCCAGCCAGCTCTAGCCGTAGCCAACGGCAGGCTGACACCGGTTCATCCATTCACGCCGCCGGCCAAGCTGCCACCCTAGCAACCGCCCCGAGGCACCGAAGCCCCGTGTTGCCATGGAGGAAGACGACGACGAAGCTCCTTCCTGCTCCGTAGAACCCTACTGGTGGAGGACTGCCCTCCTCCCCCCCCCCGCTTAGAGGGGGGAGGGGGGGGGGGTCCATTGCATCGAGACTAAATAAGGCTGGGCTTGGATTGTGAAAGATTCCTGACGGCCCCTCCGGGAATGAAATAATCGCAGACACATGGCCAGTTCAGGAGTTTGCGCACAAGCACGGCAGACCAGCGTGCGTGTCAAAACCGGATGCCATGGGTTAGTACATGCCCGGGTACTGAGGAAAGTGAGGGGCACAGCGCGGCCAATCCCCCGAGCAGACCGACACGAGCTGGGGAATGCCGGCGGGAGGACAAGGGAGGCAGGGAGCCAGCCACAACAATAATAACAACAGTCATAACCGCGTTGGACCGACCGCGTCCCTCTCGTGTTAACCACGCCGTGCCATGCCACGCCATGCCGTGCCGCTCCTGTTGCTGCTGATCCCCCAAGACGGTTAGATCTGAAGAGAAGGTGTGGTGTGGTGTGTGAGCAAGCGAGCACAGCGAGGTACATATGGCCCAACACGTGACGGGTGAAAGGTCTTCTCTTCCGTCCATCCCAATCCCGACTTGGAGGCAATTCTTTCAGGGGCAGGCAGACGGACTGAAGCCGGGAAATCTCAGCAGTCGGCAACCCCATGAATGGACGATGCTCTGCCCCCGTGGCGCCTGTGCTGTAGAGATGATCCCTGGAGCGGCTGGTCGGGCCTGATGAATTGGAAACCACCAACCCTCCGGCACCCTGGACAGACAGGGCTCCCGAAATGGGGGGTGACAGAGCACAAACAGGTCCGTGCCCTACCAGCCATCTACACAGCTCCTCAACACGGAGTTGTGAGAGGTTGCCGAGTTCACTGGAGGAGCCGATGGGTCACAAGTGGGAGCAAGCCTACCTAGGTAGGAAGTACATGATGGAGAGGTGTGGATGGGGGAGCCGAACTTATGGAAGGGCAGGAGCAGTTTTGGACGGGTGTACCTAGTTTGGCAGCCTGCCAACGGGCAGCTCTAGCCAAAAGTGATGGGCTGAGAGGTACCTAGCGTGCTCGCGATCTAGGTCCTCCCATGCTGCCATGCAATCCTAGATGCCCAGGGTGCCCAGGATACCTTTACTCATACCAAGCCCAGCCCAGCTTTTCTTAGCCAGCACGCCCATGCCTTGCAAGACAGCGCTATCAGAGGGGGGGGGGGGGGGAAGAGACTGGAAGGAAATGTACCTCCTGCCGCGCACCCACCCAAGCCACTCACCACCCTACACACCTGCACGCCCACACCCACTCACTGGTCGCCGGTCAACCATTCATTGACACTGCCCGCCCGGACTGACCTTGCTCGTCCTTTGCTCGCCCAGCCAACCCATGGGCCAACCACCAACCTCTTCGACATTTCGCTTGTCAGGTCGCCGCCGTTTTGGATGCAAGCAAAAATCCGGTTTGCATCTTGCGCACTTCATCACCTCTGGCACGGCCGAACGCCTTCGTTGAAGCGTCTCTGTACCTACCTATCTATTCTTGGCCTGCCACAACATCGTCAGAGCCCCTCCGCCTGCCGTCGCATTACGACGCGCATTGCATCACACCTACGACCTGCCGGCCTGCTTGCTCCAGTGCGGCAAACCGTGACCTTGGCGGATTGACTCCTCTCGTCTGCTGCCTCTCCGGCCTCCGGCCTGCACCCGCGCGCGCGGATCCTCTGGACGCACCCTCTAGAAACTGAACACAACCACGAGGACCACTTCGTCTACGAATTCCACGTCGAAACGCCACCTTGCACCCTTGGAAATCACAGGCCCCATCCCCATCCCCCCCGGCTGTCCCGACGTGGCCGCACCCCCACCTCGCACTGTTTGGGCTCGGTGATTGACGACGGCGGAGGAAGCTACGCGAAGCACAAGAAGGAAACCTATCCAAACGCGGGACCATGCGACCGGCCAGTAGCAGGAGTTGCTGAGGAGGGCAGGCCATCTTGGTTACCCCGTCGCGCGTCCACTGCTGCGCGGCCATTTCCACTCTCGTTTCTATCAAGTACATACGTGACCGCGCTCCCATCCGCGCATGGTCGCTGCTCCCGGATCGCCTTCCGGTAATGTCCATAGGACCCGACGCCAGACCATCACACCACCAGATCGTATTCTACACGACCGCAACCCATACGACACAGAGATTCCAGGCACCGGACCCGCCTGCCGCAGGCCAAAGTCCACTACCATCAATACCCTACCCCCCCCCCCCCCCCCCCCGGAGCACATGCCTAGAAGGCCCGCATTTAGCGTTGGAGCCGAACCGCAACCATGGAACCCCTACAACTGAAACCGAGACAGCCCGTGGAGGAGGATGTCGAGAACTGGGACGACGATGATTTTATGATTGATAATGACGACCTCGCCTTTCGGAGCGCCACTAGCTCTCACCACCCAAGTCGCCGCGACAGCCATACATCCTACCGTTCCGATCGCGAGTCACTAGCCGGAGACGAAGAAAGGCATGTCCATCTGCCTGGCGACGACGAAAAGTCCACCATGCATGCGATTTCCGCTGCTGCGAGTGCGGGCATTCCCATCCCCCAAAACATCCCCCCCTCGGCTCTTCTGGGCGGCGCCATCAAGCGCCTCGGCTCCAGGAAGATCAAGAAGATCTACCAGGAAGACTGGGGTGATGATATGGAGATGCCCGACATCACCCAAGGCCTGCACCTCAAACCCAGGGACGCCTCGCAATTCCCCGAAGAGCTGCACCATGTCAGTGTTGCCTCGGCTACACCCAGCCCTCTCAAATCACCAAAGTTTGGTGCGATGGGGACCACTTTGCCACAGGCGCAACCACGAACACTTGGCTCGCCCGTCAACTTGGACAGGTTCCGAGATGACGACGACGACGACGTGTTTGGCGACGGTGAATCCACCATCCGGGCCTCCAAGGTGATGCCCCCTGGCAAAGCGCTCACTTTCACTACGCCCCCTACCCCCGTCAACTATGCCTCTAGGCCTACGACACCACCGGCGAGGGAAGCAGATGACGACTTTGAGGCCGACTTGGAGCTCCCATCCAATGGCGAGCTCAAGCTCACCAGCCGTCAGGATATCCCGAAAACCCCAGCGGTGAACACCGTGGACGATTTTGACTGGGGTGAGGGCAGTCTGGGGACGCGCTTCGGCGGCACTCGTCGCGATGCCTTTGCCACCCGCAACTCCAGCGCCGCTGCGTTAAGCCCGAGTATATCGAGCTCCATCACGGCGGAGAGCGAGGACGAGACCTTCGACGGGCTGGTTTTGCCCATGGGGCCTCTGGATCTCAGTGAACGACTCAAACGCCGAAAGCGGCAACTTCAATCCCCTGAAAGGTTTAGCCTGAAAAACCAGCAGCCGCGCTCAAACCCGCAAACACTTCCGAGCCGGACGCCCCCTGCCACGCCCGGGGAGGAGTTCGAGGAGGACGACTTGGAGGGTCTTGATCTACAAGGCGGCGACGTCTTGGGATCGGCAAAGTCCAGCATGCATCGCAATGTCAAGCTCAAAGATCGGCGGCCAATGAGTCCTGCGCGGCCCAAAACGGCTGTGTCCATTACTTTCACGCAGAAGCCAGTGCCGAACCCCCCCACCTCCCGTCTGCCCCGTCCCATGGTCAACCACGAACGATCACACACACTGACCTCGTTGGAGCCCGTCTCGGAAAGCGGTGGCCCTATACCCGCCCGGCCTCTGAGGAAGAACCAAGCCAGACTCGGCCACTCTAACCATTCGTCCCTGTCGAGCGTCGGTGGACCCACCACGCCCACCAGTGTTAGTTCCTATCATCCACCAACCCCCCGGAGAGAGCTTGGCCAGAAATCGTCCACGGGCACCTTGCGATCCGAGCCCACCACGACAAATGCACAACTTCTGCGCCTCAAGAGGTCGCTCCCTGTTATGGGAGGTCAACAACCTTCAGCTCGCCCTAGCAGCACGCGCTACGAGAGACCGATTTCTTGGACGGACGCCACTAGGCCTCCATCGTCTCTGGGTCCCAAGGCGCCCAATGACCGGGCCCGTATGCAAGGCGAAAGCAGCGCCGCCCAAGCGCGCAAGAACCCACCGCCATTCCTGCCCGCCGGGGCGTCCCACTCGCAGTCCAAACACGTGCTCGCGCAGAGCTCGCGCTACTTCCGGCGACACAACTCGGATCAAGGGCCAGAAATAAGACCTCTGTCCCGCGTCGGGACGCTCCGCTCGCCGAGCCCCCGACGACATCGCCACGTGGAGAAGATGGCAGCCGAGCCGTGGCAGCAGCTGAGTAAGCCTCGACGTCTGCGTCAATTTGGCGATGGCTCGGAGCTTGACGGCTTTGATGATTTGCCAACTTCAGCCCACAGCGAATCCCGGTTTGAGAAGCAGCCCGTAGGCAGCGGCAACCGCACCAACGTCCGGAACAAAGTCTACCAGAACGTACTTCCGGGTCGCAGTACACCTTCGCCCGTTGCCACATCCCAATCATCGGCCAAGATCGACTACACCCCACGCTTCGCGCGCGATACCACCGCCAGTCGTATGGCACGGGAAAGCAACATGGCGCAACGAGTGCCGAGCAACGGGCATCTTGGTGCCGCCGGCACCCTCACTTCACCCCGTGTCACGCAACTGTCTGCTCGAGGTCCTCTGCGTGCCCACCCGTCCCAAGGCAACTCGTTGAGCAGGCCCAAGAGGACGCGGAGGCTGCCACAGCTCAAGCCGCATTTAATTTCCAATCTGAGCTCTGCCAGAGACCCCAAAGGTTAGTCAATGCTGCCACCCTCGCCAGAGCCCGGCTGACTTGAGCAAGTGATCAACGGCATGAGGTACAACCCTGACACCTTCCGATGGGAAGGTAACGATACAGCGTTGACGGTATTTGATGGTGCCGCCACAACGCCGTCGACGGCCTCGACGGCACCCCAAATCCGAGAGAAGGAGAGCACGACGCCGCGTCCCATGCTCATTCACAATATGGGCATCAGCAAGGGGGTTCGACGTGTCGGCAACATGGTTTTTGACCCGGTCCAGTTTTGCTGGCTCAAGGTCGATCATGCTCCTTCTCGCATGGGAGAGCCAATGGAGACGATCGAGGATGAAGACGATCCTTTCCGAGACATCCCCGACCTCGAGGACCGGGACCCGGATGCTACCGACGGCCACGTCCGTGTCAGCGACATGAATGACGATTGGATAGTGGGTGAGGAATTTGATGTCGGCCCCGAGTTCATCCGGCGCCAGCGCGAAGAAGAAGAGCGTTGGCGCAAGAAGTGCGAGAAGTGGATCGGCACCGCCGAACGCGACACAACGGCATGGAAATGGGCCATCAGAGATCTTGTCCTGGACTCGTGATCCCCTTCCCCCCTTGCCCTCCCCCAAAGACAACTCACAGTTTACATGCATTTACGGCCGGAAAACGAAGACGACTCATGACCCTCGACGCATATGATTATGGCGTTTTCGACACTACAGGTTTTAATAGGGAGGAGATCTGTTTCTTGGGGACGGTATCGCATGGCACCATCCTCACTGTTCTTTTACAACTACAACATTTTTTTTCCATCATCTGGTCGGCCTACGGGCAGCTAGAAGGGGGAGGGGAGGCAAGGGCAACCAGGCCGAGTCTACAGGGACGGCGACGGGTCGTCTTTGGGATTTGGCACACGCGTGACCGGCTTGCTCGAGAAGCTCGCGGCTAGGCTACACGGCCCGCTGTTCCGCAGGGGAAGAGATATTTGCATTCTGGAATCGGTGCTGGAAGGGGTGCGTGGCTTTGGCTCACGATGGACTAACGACACTTTACGACCACGACTTGCGATGAATGGGATATGATATTAGGGTGTATTTGTAGGGATGGCAAACGACTACGGTCTGCTTTGGTAACGAAAAGAATTGACGACGCCATGGATTACACTGATGAGTCTGGGGGGGATGTACTGGCGTGATGTGGATAGAGTGACGCACGGTCCTGCATATGTAAGGGGGGGGGGTTGCATGTCGTTGATATAATGTATACAGGTTGGTGGTATACAGGGTGCGACGAGGGTTCTCTGGCGGCGCACACAGCCCGCGGACTCTGCCCTGCACGCGTAGTTGCAGTACAAAACATGGAGTGTATGGCATCTTAGATGACTGGAAGCAAACAGCCAAAACGGAAGAGCGAGGCTGGTCCGGCATCCGATATCCTCGCGGTCCGCCGTTCACAGCGCGTCCTGGGAGGGGAAACGGGCGGTCGGCCAGGTGGCCAAGAAAGGAAGGTCGCATTTGTTCCTCCCCACGCCAACCTCGACCCGCGGCTGCACCATGTTGTCATGACACCGCAGGCGTGCGCAAATTTGGTCTCCATTCCTACTGGATGAAGCAGGTCGCGATGGCACCGAGGGCAAGGAACCGCCCAGCGACGCCTCTGATTGGTGAAAAGCGACATCGTTTGCCGGCCCGCAGGCGGCGTAGTCGTGTTGGCAGATTGCACAGTCGGCTGGTAACCGCACAAGATGCGTTGCTACCCGGCAAGTGCTACGCCCATATTTGACGCTGTCCGCCGCCCACGGGTGCCCGAGACGGCTCTTGCTTCTCCCATCGCTCCGTCTTCCCAAGCTACGCGGTGTGTGCTAGTTGGAAGCGTCCATCTGGCCTCGACCCGACAACCCACCGAGCCGGATTGTATCGTATACATACCGTCATGGGCTCCCCGAGGCAGCGGGCAGCAGCCGTCGCCGCCGCGGCGGCCGCCTTGCTGGTCGGCCCGACGCTGGCGGCGCCGTGCTCGTCGGCGGATCCCTTCAAGGTCCTGGATCTGCAGACGTGGGTGAACCCGGACGCCATGACGTGGGCCGATTTCGTCGCGGCCCCCGGGACCGACTGGGCGAACCCCGAGCGCAAGGGCTCGGAGCGCAACTTCAACATCGCCATGGTCATGATCGACTACCCGGACAAGACGTTCGTGGTGAGCGGCGAGGCCAAGTCGGACCTCTACGGCAACCCGCAGCCCGAGGCGGCGGGCATCAAGCGCGAGGACGTGCCGGCGTATTACCGGGACCTGCTCAACACGCCCAACAAGGACAACCGCGGCCACACGCTACACGAGTACTGGATGCAGGACTCCCTCGGCCGCTACGGCGTGGACCTGACCGTCTTCGGCGCCTACGAGATGCCGGGCCTGTCGTTCGAGTACGGCATCGACGACGGGCCCGGGGGCTTCAACGAGGGCGCCTGCCCCGCGGGCTACACGTGCGGCCGCGACATACGCGGCGACTCTTTGGGCCTGTGGCGCGCCGACGTGGGCAACGCGACGGCCGACGCCTTCGAGCTGGTCTTCATCCTGTCGGCCGGCCAGGACGAGTCGTCGGCGTGGCAGGAGTTTGGCGAGATGAAGTGGGATTCGCGCGACGACGTGCCCGCCGAGTTTGGACCGCCCGCCGGCCGCGACGGCAACGACACGCTGCCCAACTGGGCGGCGACCCGCTACGTCGACTGGTCTTCGTGGGCGGCCGCCAGCAACATCTGGCCCAACGCCGGGGGCGGCTCGTCGACGCAGGCCGAGAGCAGCGGCGCCTCGACCTTTGCCCACGAGCTGTCGCACCTCGTAAGCAGCAACCCCCGGCCTTCGTCCTGGCCCCTTGCGGCATGCTTTCCCTCCCCTTTGCTGACTCTGGATGCTGCAGCTGGGCATTGGCGATAACTACAACAACCCCTACGGCAACCCGCTGCGACGCGCCTACGCCGGCCCCTTTTCCATGATGGACAGGGGAAGCTTCAACGGCCCCGGGGGCCCCCATAGCCGCTGGATCGTCCCCGCGACCCAGGGCGGCTCCATGGGCTCGCTCCACGCCGTCCGCGACAAGGCCCAGCTGGGCCTGGTGAGCAACTCGAGCGTGCTGCGGCTGTCGCGCGAGGGCCTGGCGGCGTCGGGCCTCGTGGTGGCCACGGTGACGGCGCGGGCGGTCGACCCGGGGGCCGACGGCCTGATCGGGCTGCGCGTCGACATGGACGAGGACCGCTCGCCGGCGTGCGACGTGACGACCGACGTGCTCTGCGACGGCGGCGGCTACGACCACTACCACGTCGAGGTGGTGGACCGCATGGGCGCCGACAGCTTCCAGCCGGACCACGGCGTGCTGCTGTCCAAGACGAAGACGAACGACCGCGTGCAGCCCTTCATGTGGACCATCGACGCCAACCCGCACGACATCGGGCTCGTCGACTTCGTGCGCCCCAACGGCACCGACGCCATGGTGACCATGGGCGACTACCGCCAGCTGCTCGACGCCCTGTTCCACGCCGGCACCCGCTCCGGCAGCGAATTCGAGCACGTCGACGCGGCCAACCGCCTGCACTTCTACGTCGTCGACGTCGCGCGCGACGCCGCCGGCGTGCTGTCGTACACGGTCGCCGTGCGCTCGCTCGACGGCGGCGGCGGGCCCGGCCCCCGCGGCGTCGCCCTGGCGCCCGGCCGGAACCGCGGCGGCGCCCCGGCCGGCACGGGCGCGCTGTGCACCTTTGCGCTGACCAACAACGGCACCCCGGCCGCCGCCGCCGAGGCGGTCCACCCGGACGCCGCCGCCGCCGCTTACCTGGCCTCCGACGTGTACCGGCTCCACGCTACCGTGGACGCCGACGGCTGGCGCGTCGTGCTGCCCAACGCCCTGGCCGCCGTGCCCTTCGGCGCCTCGTCCGACGTTCGCGTCGCTGTCGGCGCCGCCGCCGCCAACGCCGCGCCCGCGGCGGTTGTGACCCTAACGGCCACCTCGGAGTCGGACCCGAGCGTGGTGGCGACGGCGGAGTGCCGGGTTTCTCTCTGAGGGGAGCCCCCCCCAGTACGGGTTCTTGGTGTGAAGGTGGAGGGGTCAAGGCAAACTGTATTAAATAACTACGTCACAACCCGTTGCGCACCATGTATAAGAAATCCAACCCCTCAGATGCGACCCTGGTAGCCACAGTCCGCGTCGTCCTCCTCCGGCAGCCACCGCGAATCCCGGGGGGGAGGTGACCATGAATGTACCGTCATCGGGCCAGGTGGTGGCGGCGGTAGTGGCGTTCACCCGTTCGCGTCCGGCAGGGGGGCGGAGGGACCAAGCCGGGGATAGATGAAGCGACTTACATGTCCGACGTGATCCTGCGCTTGGCCGCCCTCAACCCCTTGGCACGAGTCGAGGGGGAAGAGGCAGCGCCGGAACCGTTGGAGCCGCTGGAGCCGCTGGAGCCGCTGGAGGACACGTCAGTGTGCTGGGGGAGAAGAGGGAAGGGGGGGGAGCCGGAGAACTCACGCGCTGCTGTGGCCTTCGCCGCTGTTGAGCATGCTGTTGGTGTTGGTGACGACGGGAGCCACCAAGTGGCTGACCTGAGGGGTGACCTGGGGGGTCACCTCAGGGGCCACCAAGTGGCTGATCTGAGGGGCCACGCCGTCCGCCACAACCCCGAGGGGCATGAGGGCCATGGAGGGGGGCCTGCTCGGGAGAGACAAAGTTAGCGGCGAGGACCGGTGATACCGAGGAGGAGCGCGGCGGGCAGCGGGGAGAAACATACTGCGCCGGGGCAGCGTTGGCCTGGGCAGCCAGGAGAACGGCAACGGCCGAGGCGATGAAGTTCTGGGTGTACATCCTGAGGGCGGGGTTGGCGAAGCGCGGTGCGTTCAGGGGGAGAGAGAAAGTGCGGGAGGCGCGGAAGAGAAGTGAAGAGGGAATGAGTGGGTAACGAGCGAGAGAGGGTGTGAACGAGTGTCTGGTAGGTGAGCGAGGCGGATGATGACGAGATCTTACCCGTAACTCCACTGACAAAAGGTGCCATTATATATATATAAGTATCTCAATACATATATCCCACACGATGGGCAGGGGCGAGCGCGGGACAACGAGTAGCCGGGCGGTTGGCTGGAGAGAGCATTCATCCGAGCGGCCGCTTGACTCAGCCCGTGGTGTCCCCTTTCACCATCCCGCCGGTCTGGCCGGGGCGAACTGCACCCTATCATCGGGCCTGGAAACGGAGCGCCGTGGACGGGCCCTGTCTCACAAAGGGGGGGCCTCCCCAGCAACCCGGTCGGTGGCTCTTGGCGTGCCGAGACACGGCACGCAAGCATTCACCCGCTCTGATGAAGGGGCGGTCACTGACCGGGAAGCAAAAGCAATGGCCTCGTGGCTACCATGGCGTGCAGCACGACCAGCCTGGGGCGAGAGCGCGGGTTGGTAGATGTCGGGCTCCGTCGCTTCCGAGCACCGCAGCGCGAGGGGCACAATCTGAGACGTCCTCTGGAGGGTTTGATGGCCGGCTCACCCGCCCCTTCACGTCAATCTCACCGCCAGAGACAGCGCCGTGGCCCCCACGGCAAAGGCTGGCGATGCCAGGGCTACCGGGGCCCGGTGTGCGAGATTGGGCCACGGGTGGGAAAGCAGCTTTGCTGTCCAAAGGCAACACGGCAAAGCCCGGGTCCTGGCCTCCCTGTTTCGATGGGCGGGATTTCCTGTTACCTGGGGAACGCTTGCTAACCCAGGTCCAAGTCGGCGTGCATCTCCCTCGGGCCGGATCAAGAAAGGGGAAAGGCGTGTGCTCTGTCCGTATTGCTGGGCAGCCGACTTTCGAAGCATCTTCCGGCTCCGGGGAATTTGACGGAGCATCTTCCGGCCTTCTCCCATACATGACATCCCTACCCCGCTGTTCGGTGTGTTTTTTCCCCGGGGGCTTGGCACGGATAAACACGAGTGGTCCTTGCGACCGACCGGCCACGGGTCCATCCTTGGGGGGGGGGGGGGGGGGGGGGGGGGGGGGGGGGGGCGGGATAGTTAAATTGTTTGGCATGTACTGTTTCTTACAGTAGGGAAGTCTCACTTATGGGGCCAGAATCGTCTTCTCAACCACGTTAACGAAGCCTGCTTTGAGCGTCCGTCTCTTTAGATGGCGAGTGACATCCAATTCGCGCCCCAGAGGATTTCTAAGCCCGAGAGCCGCGAGTCTCATCCATTCTCGCCAACTCGTCGGGTCGGCTTGAAGGGCCTTCTCCGGCTCCTCGTCAGCCGCTATCTTCTCGGGGAGGATGTCCTGGTACTCAACCCAGCCGCCGGGCTTTGGGTGGCGGAAAGCTTTGTGAACCATAGTCTCCGCGTCGTCGAAACACGAGCACCTGTCAGGGGAGATGTCAGCGCGTGATGACCCCTGGTTCACACCACGCCCTTACACCATCCGGAGGTGGATGTAGTCGAAATCGATCTCTGAGGACCAATCATCCTCGGTATCCTCTCGGATGAAGCTGCAGTTCGGCACCCCCAGGTCGGGCTGGATGAAGCTTATGTCAGTCCCGACCACGTTCGACTCGGGGTATTTCTCTGCCATTTGTAATGCCCAGATGCCGGTTCCGAGGCCGGATATGCACTTGCACCATCGTTTGGTAGCATATGCCCTGCACCATCTATCAGCAATCCCGAGCCTCCATAGACCCGGAATGGTTCACCTACCGCCCTCCTTGTAGCCGTTGTACATTCTGCCGTTCTCTGCAATGGAAGTCGAGTCCGATATGGTAAAGCCGCTGCAGCGAGTAGCCTTTTCCCCTTGTGTTCTAAACAGGCACGTTTCTTACGAAGAAGCTGAGCCGGGCGTGGAACCGCCAATCTTTGTTGCTTGGTGGGGACATTTTGCAGGGCGCAGCCGGTGGTACAGCAACACAGGTAAAGCGGTGAGGATGCGAGACAAATGGAAAGCAGCAGCAACTCTGTGCGTGTCGAGAAGAAGTGAGGGGTTAAACTGAAAAAGGGATTGCTATAATGAACGAGAGTAACCAGCAGGTGAGAAGTCGCGCAGAGGCTACATGGTGATTGGGTACCAACAGCACGAAACTGCTTTTCTTGGTTATGATCGCGGAATCGCAGGGGTTTGAGCCACGCGCGATCCGTCTCGGGCGACACTTCCACGATTGGGAACCATGATATTGCAACTAACTACCCGAACAAATACACAAATACATGCTACGCCAGATACGCCCGGAACGTGATGGAGTGGTAATTTACAGCCCACCCGCGTGGCTCGTGAAGGGTTGGGTCTCTGTTGGCTTCCTTCCATAGACGACGTACCTAAGACTGGTTACTTTGATGTGGTTACTGAAGAGAGATACCTAACAACTCACCAGAGACAATAGGTGCGAACGCTTGTATCAGCAATGGTCTTTTGGACCCCTTTGATGTACTCTCGGGTCTCCTCATCCGTGGAAAAGACTGGGCGGAGAAACTTGATACCGGCTTCGACTGACTCGTGAAGATTGGTATGCATGTACTGTCCAAGTCTTTTGTCTTTAGGATCAAGGGGCCACGAATTAATCCTTGAGAGCCGCAGTGGTTCGTGCGTTAGTACCCGGAACGCCGTCGGTTGGGCGCGAAGGGCCACTTACGGGCATAGGATCTGCCTCTCGACCACATCAACAAATCCAAGCTCCAACATCCACTTCTTGTAACGAGTAGTGACGTCTATATTGCGTCCCATCATCTTGGCGCCTTCCACACCGCGGTTCATAAAATTCTGAAGGCTGATAGGGTGAGCCCGGCTGGCCGTTTCTGAAGCCTCGTCGGCAGCCACTGTTTCAAAGGCCCAGTCCTGAGACGACAATGTCAGTAGGCACGATAATCCCGGGCGTCTATGAAGGGCGCACTTGGTATTCAACCCAGCCTCCTGGCTTCACTTTATCGAAGAGCTTATGCATCATGCCTCTTGCATCGCGAAAACAGCTGCACCTGTCAGGTGGGCTGGTCAGCACATCTCTCAACAAGCTTTGGTTCGAGGACGCACATGGCACGTAAGTGAATGTAGTCAAATTCGACATCAAAGATCCACTCGTCTCTTTCCGTATCCTCCCTGAAAAATTTGCAGTTCGGCAGGCCCAGGTCTGGCTGTATCAAGCTGAGGTCTGTCCCGATGACATTTGAACGGGGGTGCTTCTCGGCGAATTGCAGGGCCCAAATGCCAGTGCCTGGGCGCTCCCGGGGATTGTCAAGGATTGAAACCTTTGAACAAGGGCAGAACAGTGCCAAACGTACCTGTACCAACGTCCAACACGTTGGCCGGCTCACCAATGGGAGCCTCTGTGAGTTCTCCATCCAGCATCATCAGCCAGATTTTGTGCTGGAAGTCTGTTCACATCAGCCCTGTGTCGGCGTCTCCAATGAACCCGAGATATCACCTACCCAGCCGGTCCTGCTCCGCCTCCATTCCGTGTTAGCATATCGTCGGATGCGGTGCAGCGGAGGAGCGGGACCCACTCCGTCGTTCGGCAAGATGTAGGCTTCGAAACAGCAAGTTAGTAACTGGCAAGGCCGATGTCAGATGGTGCAGTGTTGCAAGCCAACCACGAACCGCCATCTTTATATGCCGTATACGTTCGCCCGTTCTCCTCAACCGAGGCGGGGTCTGCGATGGTGCAGCCGCTGGGTGATCTGTTAGATGGGGTGGTACGTTCTTGACCGGCGCCATTGGGCTCCATCCAACTTACGATGAGAGTTTCGTGCTGCTGTTCAGGCTATGATCCGATCGAGAAGATCCGCCCCCGTCCGATTCATAGTACGTCGCCGTTCCTTCCATTGTGGGACCAGGCACCGTGACTTCCACTTCACGGGGGCGGGGGGGGGGTAGGAAAACACAACTACGTTGCAAAACGAGGGGAAAAGAGGAAGAAATGCGCCATTTAATGAACAACAAGCATGAAATATACTTGTCAATGCGACGAGGCTCTCTCTGTGGGTGGCCGGCCCAGAATGTGGCTGGCGTGATTGGTTACCGAGGCACCGGTGCGGGCGAGGGCTTGATTTTGATGCGACCATCGACCCTGCCTTCGAAGAAGAGAACAACACACAACGCACAAGGACAAGAGGACCTCACAGGATCCCTATCGCGGCTGGAATAAGCACCGGCTTGGAGATTACACACTCAACTACGGCTCTTGGCTTACGGCTTCGCAACTGCCCTGGCCTGCTCGACCGCCGTATCCTTCGCATCCTTGTTGAACTCTTGGACGTAGTCATTCAGGTACCCAGGGGGGTTGTCGAGTCGGTTTAGAGGGCCCGGAATCAGCTCGCCCAGGGTCGTCTGCACGGGGACGATGCCGGTCCAGACGCGGCCCAGCAGCTCCTCGTTTTCGGCGTCGGCCTTGTCGTCGCCCGGGGGGCCGCTGCGGATCTTGGCGCTGCCGGCCGAGATCTTGAGCTTAAGCACGCTCGTGCTCTGCATCTCGGCGCCGTTGGGCGGCACGCGCGTGTGGCGCCAGCGGTCGCGCACGACACTGTTGGTGATGAGCTCCATGGCGTACAGCTTCTCCGCCACGTCCGTCACCAGGGTGGCGTGGCCAAAGAGGACCGCCGACCGGTAGTTGTAGCTGTGCGAATTGGGCGTGAGCGCCAGCACGAGGCCGTCGACATGGCTGGCCGCCACCGTCATCGGCAACCCCTCGGCCGCCCCGTCCGCGGCCCGGCGGGACTGTTTCATGATGCGCGATGAAACGTAGCCGTGTAGGTACAGATCCAGCACATCGCCCGTGTCGGCGCTCGGGCGCTCGAACGAGCCCATCTGCCCTATCATGGGCAGGACCTGGGGAAAGGGGCTATCCGGAGTGCTGAAAGAGACATTGAGAAGGAGGCTGGTGTTGATAATCTGGTGGATTTGCTCCAACGAGTAGGAAGCTGCCTACAAGTCAGCCAGGGACGTGTCGCTCTTCTTTCGATGCTACCTACCTCTGGTGTTGTAGCGGTTGACCGTGCTGAAAGGCTGCTTTGGATACTCCAGCGTCTGGGAAGGCATTTTGGCGAATATTTGGTTTCGACGTTGTCTAGGCAGGACTGACTTTTATCAAACCGGTGCTTAGATAGATGTAGCGGCTCGCTTTTCTCGTCGTGCGGATACCAACAGTCTCATATAAATGGCGAGGATCCTCGACGCAGCGGCCAACTGTTTGTTTTCTCTTATCGGCAGAAGCCTTAGAACCGGTCCCGGAGACGGGTTCGAGTCACCTTCGCGGATTCCTTCCTGACACGAACAGGCCGGACGCAATGTAAAGCCGCGTCTTGTTCCTTCGTGTTTGTATCGTTGCCACGCATCCGAACTTGGGTCCTTAGGTCTCGGTGATTGGGCCTTTGAGGAGGAGACATTACATGACGCTAGCGGAAAACGTACCGGTTTGGGGAAACTGGAGACCTACGAATATACCTACCGCATTGGGCAGGTCCTTGCGGTACATCATGATGGCCATTCCGTGTGCGAGTGTACCAGACGTAAGGGGGGCACTGCTTAGTTATCATGTTGCCCTCTCATCTTAGTTGCCTGGGCGATATCGCTGAAGGTATGACCGTACTTCGGGCTTTGGATGTGAAAACAGTGGGCACTCCGGATGGTAAGAGAAAAGGGTAAGCTATCAGAGCTCGCAGCTTTGACGAGACTACCAGTCCTCGAGCAAAGCGCCTAGAGGATCAATTGGGTAGCCATACAACCGAGAGCTGTTAGCAATCTCCGTACGTGCTTGCTTGAGAGCAAGGTGTAGAGACTGGCTCCAAGAAAAGCAGCCAAAAGGCGTTGAGGGGCTCACCGCACACTCAGACTTGCTAACTAGTCCATTGTCAAACAAGAACCAAGCCACGCTTCTTCCACGCAACATTTGGTGCTGGCGGCGCAGGCGACCATGTTACACAGAAGGAGTCATAGAAGAACACCGCACATCTCAAGGAAGCGCTAGCAAGCGCCGAATGTGCAGACTCCTTATGGCGCAACGGGCCGTGAGACTCGTCTAGCCTCGAAATAGATCCCACGCCAGGGGGCAGAAAAATCTAATCGACGCCTTCAGGATCTCGCACCGCCCTCACCTTGCCAATGGGGCAGCACTCATTGAGAATAGAGGTTGTGAGTAACATCTTCAGTCGGTCCAGGCCTCAAGCCAGGGCTGCCCTGCCGATCGGATGGCGGGGATTTCTGATGGGGAATCGGGCCGGTGGAGTTGCGGCGGGGGTACCAAGGTACAAACCTTCTGGCCGATAAACGCGATAAGGGAAAAAAAAGTCAAGGGCAAGTCGCGGGAGCGCAGCAACTCGCTTGGCCCATCCCATCCTATCCCACCTTCATCACCTCACCACACCCTGCAACGCCGTCACCATGGGGCCAATCACCCACAAGAAGCGGAAGCTGGAATCGACCACCACCAAGGTCTCCAAGCGCAACGACAAGGTCACCAAGAAGGCCAAGCGCGATGCGCCCAAGCCGAAGCCCGAGCCCGAGCTGGCTGAATCCAGCGATGAGGAAGTCGGCGACGAGAGCAAGGCCGAGGTCGACTCTGACGCGGAGGAGGAGGACACGGAGGAGCTGAACAAGCGTGTCGCCGCCGCCGAAGCCGAAGAGGGCCCCGACGCCTCCAAGAGCGAAGACCTGCCCGACGGCGGCAAGAACCTGAGCCTGCCGCCCGTCGAAGGCGCCGTCCCCGAAGCCTTCAGCGATCTGAACCTGTCCGAGAAGACCATGATGGCCATCGGCGACATGAACTTCACCAAGATGACGCCCATCCAAGCCAGGTCCATTCCTCCCCTGTTGGCCGGAAGGGATGTGCTCGGCGCCGCCAAGACGGGCAGTGGAAAGACTATGGCCTTCCTGATCCCCGCCGTCGAGATGCTCACTTCGCTGCGATTCAAGCCGCGCAACGGCACCGGTGCCATTATCGTGTCCCCCACCCGCGAACTGGCCCTGCAGATCTTTGGTGTGGCCAGGGAGCTCATGAAGCACCACTCCCAGACCTACGGCGTCGTCATGGGTGGCGCCAACCGCCGCGCTGAGGCCGACAAGCTCTCCAAGGGCGTGAACCTGCTCATCGCGACACCTGGACGACTTCTCGACCACCTCCAGAACACCCCGGGCTTCGTTTTCAAGAACCTCAAGACCCTTATCATCGACGAGGCCGACCGAATCCTCGACATTGGTTTCGAAGACGAGGTCAGCCATTTCCCGCATACTCGAGTGACCGAGCGTCGGCTAACCCGTTTGCTAGATGAAACAAATTATCAAGATCCTGCCCTCCGACGGACGACAGACGATGCTCTTTTCGGCAACCCAGACCACCAAGGTGGAGGACCTCGCCAGGATATCTTTGCGCCCTGGACCCCTGTTTATCAACGTTGAAGAAGAGAAGCAGTACGCCACTGCCGAGGGAATTGAGCAGGGTTACGTTGTTTGCGAGGCGGACAAGCGCTTCCTTCTGGTAAGCACATTCGCCCGTTCCCTTGCGGAGGAGCACTGGGGCCACGGCCTTGGCAGGACCGGCGCACAAGCTAACGGTGACCAGCTTTTCTCTTTCCTGAAGCGAAACATGAGCAAAAAGGTGATTGTCTTCTGCAGCTCGTGCAACTCGGTGGCGTACTATACCAGTCTCCTGAACTTCATTGACCTGCCCGTCCTCGAGCTCCATGGAAACCTGAAGCAGCAAAAACGCACTCAGGTGTTCTTTGAGTTTATCAACGCCAAGTCGGGCATCCTTGTGTGCACCGATGTCGCGGCACGAGGTCTGGACGTTCCGGCTGTCGACTGGATTGTGCAGTACGACCCTCCGGATGACCCCAGGGACTACATTCACCGTGTGGGCCGCACGGCGAGAGGAAGCAACGGCAAGGGCAAGTCCCTCCTCTTCCTCCAGCCCAGCGAAGTGGCGTTCCTTAGTCACCTCAAGGAAGCCCGCATTCCCATTACCCAATTCGAATTCCCGGCCAAGAAGGTTATCAACGTCCAGTCCCAGCTGGAGAAGCTCGTGTCGCAGAACTACTACCTGAACAAGTCGGCCAAGGACGGCTTCAAGGCTTACATCCACGCGTACTCGAGCCACAGCCTGCGGTCGGTCTTCGACGTCAACAAACTGGATTTGGCCAAGGTGGCCAAGAGCTTTGGCTTCAGCACGCCGCCCCGCGTCGACATCCAACTGGGATCGAGTATGAGCAGGGACAAGAAGCCGCAGGGGAGGAGAGCGTATGGAAGCCAGCCGCGGCAGGCGGGCAAGCAGGGGTTTAACAACCGGCGCTGAGATGCGGCTTGGTGAGCTCGGTTCGGTTCTGGGCTTCCGCGCAGATGCTTCACGATATACCAACGGCGTAATATTGCATGGTTTGGCGTTTCGAGATCAAACGAGTGGCTGGTTTGCGGGTCTTTTCTACCGCCGCTGTGGGCAAAAGCTTCTTCTATCTTTGATATTCAGGTCGTGTTGATGTGTGGTATTCATCCTCGTGCTCGGTCGCCTTTTCGACCCGCGCCCTCTGTATCGTGTTTCGTGATTGCGTGCCTCGTCAATGTCTTCCACGCCCCCTTTTCCTCCTCCCCCTACACCACGAGGTTCCACACGGCGCACGCAGCCCCCGCCAAGAGCAACAGGCTCCGGAGCAAGTTCCACCGTGACCACTTCTGCAAGAGCGCCGTGGTGGTGGCGTGCGACATGGCCTTGGTGTCGCGGGCCATCTCGCGCTCGAGGGCGTTGTTGGTGGGCATGATGAAGGCGAAAGTAAAGGGCACGATGCCGAGGGTGAGGGCGCCGGCGGCGGCGAGGCCGCGCCACTCGGCGCCCCGGGTGGCCTGCTGCCACGCCACGACGGCGTGCCCGAGAGCCGTGAGGGCGGCGACGCGCGGCATCACCTGGTGCCCCTTGTCGTACACCAGCTGCCACTGCCGCAGCGCCGTGGCCGGCGACCCGCCGTTCTGCACCAGCAGCGGCATCGTGAAGATGGAGATGCCCCCGCCGGCGCCTGGGGATGGGGAAGAGGGTCAGCTCCCGGCCAGGGCTCCTAAGGGGGTGGAAACGTACCGGCGGCCCAGGACCCCATGACAATGCCGCCCAGTGCGGCAAGGGTAAGGGGGGTGGTTGCGAGAGGCATGGCGATGGTGGTGACAATGGCGATGCTGGGTTTCACGTATGTCGGAAAAGGGTAATTAGTGGTCCTCGATATCTCCTCGGTAGTCTTCTATAGATCCAAGGATAGTAGGCGCGTCCTTCTACTCAGATGAGGCTTCACTTACGGGACCCTTTATATTGTGCGGGTGGCCGGCGTGCCTTGTTCGGACACCTGCAGAGTTCCGGAGTGCGGAGGCGGCGGCGGCCGGGTCCCGCTTGTCTCGTCGCGTTCCGGACTACTGGAGGTTCCGAGAGGCCGGCCGTGACCCATCGCATCCTTCGCGTTGTTCGTTTTCTGCTCCGACGGGGGGGGGCTCTTGAAACCCTGATCCCTGGTGGAGTACTGCAACGATACAGTCCGGGATTGAATAGCCACGCCCTTCGATGCCCCTCACCCGGCACAGCCGTCCGTGTTGCGAGTGCGGGAATTCCTCGACGAGGAATGCCTCCCAGTCCTCGCTGCCGGGCGTGGTGGGCGTCCAAAAACACGTGGGAACGGGTCCCAGGCGCGCTGGAGAGGCTCTGCTGCCAGCCGGGCTCGCCGCAGGGTCTCCATGGCCGCCCAGCGCATGGTCGCTCCCAAGGCCGTACAAAGACGTGATGCTCAAATGGCCACCGAAGCCGAACCCGCCGCCACCAACTCGGTACACCGCAGCAATGATGGATGATACGCATGTGTCTCTCAAGATGAGAGGCCATTGCTTGGGCGGGCCAAGGGTGTAAGTGGACAGCGTACCGCACCGCTTTTCGGGCGACACGCCAGCGAAAGGCAAAAACCCATTTATACCGTTGGATCGAGGGTCCCAGGTCAATCCGAGAATCCCTATGGGATGACTCGAGCTGCAGCCATCGCTGGCCGTAGGAGAGTGGTTGGCCCTATGCGAAACCGGCAGGTCGAGCTGCCCGAGCCCATGCGAACACCGACCTCGGTCAGGTGGGATCACGTCGGTGAGAGGTAGACCCTGGGGGTGTTATGAAGAGGTACAGGATGATGCAGGCCAGGACTTACGTACCTACCCGAGTCAAATTCGGCACGCATGCGTATGGACCCCCCAAAGAAGGATGCTGATGCTGATGCTGATACGTACATGCGTACCTCACGATGGAAATTCCATATCACTGCAGGAGAGCCTATCCCATGGGCAAGTGGGTCTCGGTTGACTGGTTCAGCCCTTTCGAGAAGGTAGAGTATTCACTCGGGCTGGTACTTCAACAACCCCTACTTAGAGTACCTACGTCCGGAGTTCGACCCTTCCTGCGCCCTCCCACCGCTCACCCATAGTCGTTCGCTCATTCCAAACGCAAACACATCCTGATTCGATTGCCGTCGATCGGTCATGACGACCACCGGCACAACCCGAGCAGCCTTCCGGTTCGAAAGCCTCACTGGCTTCTTCCTGGCCCACCCCACCCAGCAAGAAGACCCCAACTATGCAGTGGCAAGTCCCCGCATCCTGTTTCCCACGCGGCCGGGTGCCTAACCAGGCAACCAAAGGAAACGCACGGCGATCTGGGCCTGATTTCGCAGCCCTATGCCGGCGAAGTGGCATCGGAGGCCAAAGGCTTCAGCGACTGGCAGCGCTTCGCGAAACACGTTGAGCGCCTGAACCGTGCGGCCGCCGACGGGGAGACGTACAAAGTCCTCTTTGTGACGCGTCACGGCCAGGGCTACCACAATGTCATGGAGGCCAAAGTGGGAACGGCGGCCTGGGAGGTACGTTGACCCTTGCCGTACGTACGCCGGCAATGTGGCTCACCGCCGTGGGCAGAGCAAATGGGCGCTCCTCGAGGGCGACGGCACCGTGGCCTGGGCCGACGCCGAGCTCACCGAGCAGGGCGTCGGCGAGGCCCAGGCCACCGGCCAAGTGTACAAGCGCCTGGTGGAGGAGGAGAGGATGCCCTGGCCGGCGCTGTACTGCAGCCCGCACCGGCGGTGCCTGAAAACGGCGTGCCTGACGTTTGAGGGTCTGGCCGCCGCCCAAGGCCACCCGTATCACCCCCTGGTCAAGGAGGGCCTGAGGGAGCGGACGGGACGGCACACCTGCGACCGACGGAGCACCAAGTCCTGGATCCGGGAGAACTACCCCCAGTTCCGGATCGAGGACGGCTTCGCCGAGGAGGACGAGCTGTTCACGCCCGACACGCGCGAGTCGGACGGGAGCCACCGCGCGCGAGCGCAGGCGGCACTGGAGGACATGTTTGCCGAAGAGGGAAACCCCTTCGTCTCCATCACGATGCATTCCCACGCCGCCATGGTGCTGATGCACGTCGTTGGCCATGAGCCACTGCGCATGTCGCCCGCCGCCAGTATGGCCTTCCTCGTCAAAGCCACGCGCACGGGTCCTTAGGAGGGACACTAGCATGCATCATCTCCCAACGCATTGGGAGCATTCCTAGCAGCGCCGATGTATCTACACGGATAGTCTGACGAGGGCCGTGTATTCTTCGCCGTATTCGTGACGGCGAAAGAGGGATTGTACGACCTAAGAAAAAAAAAAGCCCACTCGCAGCACTTGGACGGGGATATAGCAAGTACAAACCGACCTAGTAGTACGATAACGAGCTTGCCGACGTAGCATTTATCTCCCCGAGCGGCTCAATTGCCTCTTCACCATCCCCCTACACCATCGGCATTGCCTTGCGGATTCAGCCAGCTTCGGCAACAATGGGCGGCATTAAGGCAGAACCACCGCCGTCAAAATGAGGACTCACCGATACTCCATCTCACGACAGAAAGCCTGCCAGTCATGCTCAAGCGCCAAGGCAAAATGCGACCGAATCCCAGGGGGCTGCTCGCGATGCTCGCAGCGGGGCCTCGCCTGCATCTACCCTCCCGCGGCCCGGTCACGTCGAGCCGCCATCCGGGCGCCCGCTGCCAACCCGGGTTTGGAGACGGGCACGCCGTCGCAGACGCCCAGCCGCGGTGAAGCCAACACGCCGACACCCGGCGCCAGCACCCCGGGCGCCCTCTCCTCGCCCCTGCCCCGCGAACTGCCGCTCCCCCCGGGCGCCGCCCCGGCAGGCTCGTCCTGTACCCCGCGGCCGGACGCGAGGGCGCCACCACCGCCGTTTCCGCCGTCTCCGCCGCCGCCCGACGCGCCGCCGGACTTTGCCCGGTTGGACCTCGTATGTCCCATCGACGCCGGCGCCGTCGGCACGCGCTGGCTGTCCCCGTACGTGCCGGTGCCGGGCCAGGTCACCAAGACGTACCCGCCGCGCGTGGCGGCGCTCATCGCCCGCGTGCTCCGGGCCTACGCGGGCGCCGCCGTGCGTGGCGGCCCCGGCCGCGGCCGCGGCCTGCCGCCCTTTGTGCACGCCGCCCAGATGGCGGCCGGTCTGCCCGCAGCCGCGCCGCTCGCCACCTGTCTGCGCCTTGTACGCGTCTGCGCACCGCCGCCGCCGCCGCCGCCGTGGCTGGGGGCCGAGGCGGGTGTCACCGTCGTCGAGGTGCTCGACCAGGCCATGGCCCGGATCCACCAGCGCACCCAGGCCTGCGGCGGCCTCGAGCGCTTGGCCATCTTTCAGGCCTACTTGCTCTACACCATGGTGTTGTTCTTCTTCGGACCCCCACCCGAGCCCATCACCCCGAGCCCGTCGCTGCGCCTGGCCATGATGAACCTGCAGGAGATTGCCGGGGCGGCGTGCCAGGACGGGCTGCTGTGCCGCGTCGAGCACGAGGAGCGCGCCCGCCCGCGGTGGGAAGCCTGGATCGCCACCGAGGCGAAACGGCGCACCCTGTTCACCATGTACTTGTTTGACAACGTCCTTTCCGACCACGAGGGCTTGCCCACCTTCCTCGGCACCGAGCTACGCGGGCTCCCGGCGCCGGCGGGCAAAACGCTGTGGGCGGCCCCAACCCGGCGTGCATGGGAGGAGAGCTACAATGTCTTCTTGGCTGAGTGGCCCGAGGGCGGCCTCCGCATCGACGAGCTCTGGGCCATGCCGGCCGACTTCGACGAAGCGGCCGTCGCCAGGAGACGCAGCAGGGTCGACCAGTGGCTCGAAGACATCGACGAGTTCGGCATGATGATATACTCGGTCACAAGCTGTACGCATGGCGGCTAGGCACCGTTACATTCTGCTTTCGCGCCGCCGGGGGACTCGACCTATCTTTACTCGTACACCCCTTCGCCCGTTGGCATAGCAAGCGGCTCGGCCTTCTAGGATGCTTTCTACTTCCACGCCAGTATTTCTGCCTGCAACGCCACATACCACGCATCCTCGTCCTCGGCCCAGGCCGCCAACGCCCCACGGACCTCGTCGATCTCCTCGTCCGTGATGCCGACTCGGGCCCAACTCGCGCGGACCGACTCGCCCGGCTCGAGGCGGCCCCGCAACGCGGCGGCGAACCAGCGGCGTGCGGCGGCGTCGGCGTAGGCGGTGGTCCCGGCGCCGACGCGGAGGCGGGCGGCGTCGAAGCCCACGCGGCGGCACAGGGCCGGCATGTCGCCGCCTGGGAGGGCGGCGTCCGCGGCGGCGGCGCCGCCGCCGCCGAACGCGCGCGCCATGCGGCTCGCCCACCGCCGGTCGAGGTCGTGCGGCGCGCGCGGGTAGAAGTGCAGCTCGGCGGCGTCGCGCGTGGCCAGCACGCCGCCCGGCTTGAGCACGCGCCGCATCTCGCCGAGCGCCCGCGCGCGCAGCGCGCCCGTCGCCAGGTGCGGGAACAGCTGCGAGCTGTACACGACGTCGAAGCTGGCGTCGGAAAATGGCAGGCCCGCCAGGAGGTCGGCGCGGCGGAACCCGATGCGCGGCGCCGCCGCGTCGTCGGCCTCGCCCTCGGCCCGGGCGGCGGCGAGGGCCCGACGCGCCTGCTCCAGAACTTGGTCCGCGATGTCGACGCCCGTGACGGAGCCCTGCGGCACCAGGGCCCCGAAGCCGATGGTGATGCTGCCCGGTCCACAGCCGACGTCCAGTATGCGGTCTGAGGGCTTGATGTGCGGCACGAGGAAGGCCGCGTCGGACTCGACCGTCCGCGATGCGTGGGTGGCCACGGTAGCCTTGGAGTACCCCTGGGTGTAGTTGGTCGTTGGCTCGGCCATGATGGGCTGAGGGGGATAGGAAATGTACAGGGCTCCTGTTGGTCACGGGGAAGGCGGAGTGGCCGGTTGATGACGGTTAAGAGGCTGGGCCCGGGAACAAGACGACGGCCTACAGTGTACTTATATGGTTCTTACCCTAGGGTTGTTGCAAGTGACAGGCATCGTTCTGGGCGGCTGTGGATGGCCGGAGCTGACGGAAACATCTCCCGTCATGACGCGTTGGCCCGGCTGCACCGTGAGACGAACCGGAGCCATCGGGATGGACAGGCAGGTAAGTTCGTGGTACATGGCTAGCGCGGGACCGGGGCCGGAGTTGACTTTCTCAACGCCGGGGCTTTTGGCCCGGGCGCAGGCCGGAGTTGAGAAGGAGGACAAAGAGCTCGCGGGTCCTCTGGGTGTATCGACCAGCCACTATCCCCCCACACCAACCTCCCGCTTGACTGGGAGCAAGGGCGGCCACCCAGGGCGTAAACCCGGCAGCACGTCTGCGCATAGGTGCTTGCAGAGCCCGGCCATAGGACATTTACCAGGCCACCAACATCGACTCCAGATGCCGCCGGGCGACCGCGTCGGTGGCCATGTGAAGAAGAGGGGTGGTTGGTTGGGTTTGCTGCTCGCCTACCTCGCTGGTTCGTGCCTCTCTCGGCGAAACGACACGCGCTCGTAGCCCTGCGGTTGCCATCGCAACCTTTGCAATGAGGCCAGTCCCATCATGTCGATGCGCACAACAAGAAATAGGTATACCAGATACGCGACGCAGCCTTCGCAAGTGGGCGAGGTCAGGGCACTCCAGGGCACAGCGTGGGAGGGACACGGCCGGGTCGGCACGGCCTTAATCTTGTCACTTCACAATCTAGTAGAGAGCCACCCTCTGGAAGCCCTAGCTCGGCTTGTCTGTAGACCATGACACGGCGTATACTGCGTTCGCAAGGCCTGGACAACGGTTTTTTTCCTAGACGGAGTAACTATGGGAAACCCCGAATCGCTCCACTGTCTGCCCAGCAGCGTCGCTGGTCTTGCGGCGTGTGGTGCAGACCAGGCACCGCTCGTCATGGAGGCTCTGAGGGTATACCGGGACACCGACGCAATCCTCGTGCGAAAAGCACCTTCCCGGGCCCCTGGAAGCCCTCCAAGCCACCTCATGCTCGCGGCCACCCCGTCCCCGGGTGCCGTGCTCGATCCAGACCCGCAGCCAGACAGGCGGGCCGTCAGGCGAGGTCCGCGACGGCCCTCGGCGGCGGGGACGCGCCAGACGAGAACCGGGCAGCGTGAATCGTGGGCGGTAGCGCCGCACGGGCTCAAGCCGCCGCCGGGTTGGGGTTCATCTGCGTGGCCCGGCTTGTCAGCATCCATTCATTCGGTCGCGCACCGTTCTGCCCGTCGGGGTTCCGGCTCACCTTGCGCTTGCCGCCGGGAGCGGTGGTGACGTTGACGAAGCGGCGGGTGTAAATGTCGCGCTTGTGGGCGCGGCCCTTGGGCGTCTTGGCCTTCTCCTGGGGCTCAACCTTGGGGGTCTGCGACTTGACCTTGCCTGGGCGCGCCTGTCAGCATCGTGTCGGGTCGGCGGGGGGCGAGTGGCAACGCACCAGCGCGGGCGAGACTTCCGTGAACCTTTCCCATTTTTTCGGCGGTCGTGTGTTGCTGCTGCGGGTGATGCGGGTAGTTGTTTCGGGCGTGCGATGTCGGATGTTGCGTGGGATGGGATTTGAAGGAGGATGAGGCACGAGCGGACGAGGTGACGTCCAAATGGTATTTCCATTCAGTGGCTACTTAGTGGATCCATGCTCGGGAGGCGAAAGTTATTTGTGGGGTGTAGGAAGAGGCAGCCGCTGGTGCTTGCTGTCTGCCAAGCACAAGTGCCAGCAGGTGTAGCAATAGAGCCCATAAGAGCCCTACATAGACATGATGACCATCCTCTTCCTACTTTTTGCCAACCCCCCCCCCCCCGCGTTCATGCCAATGCACCGGGAAAGAAAATCGAACCAAGGCGTTCCAGGCAGGTTGGTCACAAGCCACGAATGTATGTGCCTTTGCTGAGATAGCAGCAGTTGCCGAGCACAAGTGAACCCCAGGCCATGTCCCGTCGGGCTGCTTTCCAGGCTGGGCGGAGACCATCGCTACGGACGTTGGAATGCCCGTAGTCGCCCCGATGAGCCCTGGCCATTCCATGCCAGTACCGGACGGGAGGGAGCTCGAGAAAGTACCACTATCCCATGATCAACTCGGCATAGTCCGCGTCGGAATTGGAGTTGAATGTCAAATATCATGGGATACTTGGCCCAGGTTTCATTGTTCCAATTAGGCCACTTACAATAGGCAGGCAACCCACGTCCTTTGTCCCTGTGGCTGTCCAGTGTCATGCCGCTAGAAAACCGGCCTTGCAATCTTCAACAGTCGTTGTCCAAAACCAAAAAGTGGTCTGCTGTCCAGAGTATAAGGTTGATGCAGGGATACTACAAAGCCGACGTGACTCGTGCCCAGGCGCCCGGTTTCCAGGGAATGCAAGGACCCCGAATAAGAAGCCCTGGAAACACCCGTCACGGCCAGGGGGAGGCCCACCGGAGATACTCAAGCCAGACACCTACAAACGACGTGGCCGCGGGGCTGCTCAAGTGACAGCCGCGGCGAACAGGGCATGACCCAGGCCAAGGCCGGTCTGGAATATGCAATCCTAGCCACAGAGAGGAGCACCCCAAAAGAACCTTCCCAGGCCCGGGATAGAGGGAAACGGGATGGAAATGAACGGTGGGATGGCATAGCGGTGGGGTGTCCCCGCCCTGTTGTAGCCAGGCTGTACGTGGTAGCTTATAGTGGGAAAGTGCTTGCTAGGTTAGCGCGGGCTGGAGGGAGGAAGCTCTGGGGTTTGCGACTCTCCCGTCCCCGTCCGAGGAACATTCGATTCGGCGACGAGGATCGACCGACTCAGCAGCCCTTCACCCGAATTGTTCCTGTCTCCCCATATGGACTCATAGTCCCCCCCGGTGGCCAAGAACAGACGCTCGCACAACCATGTCCCGGCGAGCCGTGTCGACCTTCTTAAGGCTGCGGCCGCGGCCTCATGCCGCCCCTCGCCTCCCTCAGCGCTTCTTCAGCACCGGCGCAACGAGGCCGCAGTCACGAGCTCCCCTACTAGCCGCCCTCGGAACCATCACCGTGTCTGCCCTGGCGTACACCATGGTGAGTCGGCCCCCCCCGCTTCCGGCCGCGGGCTCCGTGGGCGTCAATGGCTGACCGCGCCCGCCGCAGGCCCGCGAGGACAACGTTCGCCTCGACGCGCGATCGCTCGCCGACCTCGACGCCCGCACGAAACGCGAGGAGGGCGTAACGGACAAGTCCCCCATGCGGCTACGCATGGAGGAGGCCATCCGCGAGAAACAAAAGGAAATCGTCTTCGCGCTGGAGAAGATGGACGGCAAGAGCTTCCGCACCGACGAGTGGACGCGCCCCCACGGCGGCGGCGGCACCTCGTGCGTGCTCCAGGACGGAAACGTGTTCGAGAAGGCCGGCGTAAACATTAGCGTGGTGTACGGGACTCTGACCAAGGGCGGCATCGAGGCCATGCGCCAGAACCACGCGAGCATAGCCCAGGGCGTCGACCAGCTGGACTTCTATGCCCTCGGCCTGAGCATGGTGGTGCACCCCCGCAACCCCATGGCGCCCACGGTGCACCTGAACTGCCGCTACTTCGAGACGATGCGGCCCGACGGCACGCCCCAGGCTGCCTGGTTCGGCGGCGGCAGCGACCTGACCCCCGCCTACCTCTTTGACGAGGATGCCGTCCACTTCCACCGGACGCTCAAGGAGGCGTGTGACAAGCACGACAAGGAGTACTACCCCCGCTTCAAGGCGTGGTGCGACGACTACTTCAACAACAAGCACCGCGGCGAGAGGAGAGGCATCGGCGGCATCTTCTTCGACGATCTGGACACGGACGTGGTCGATGCCGAGAACTCGTTTGCCTTCATCAAGGAGGTGCTGAACAGCTTCCTGCCCTCGTACATGCCCATCATGGAGAAACGCAAAGACTCGCCCTTCACCGAGAAGGAGAAGGAGTGGCAGCAGATCCGGAGGGGGCGCTACGTCGAGTTCAACCTGGTCCACGACCGTGGCACCGCCTTTGGCCTCAACACGCCCGGCTCGAGAGTCGAAAGCATCCTCATCAGCCTGCCGCTGACGGCCCGGTGGGAGTACATGAACGAGCCTGAGCCCAAGGGTCGCGAGCAGAGGATCGTGGAAGTGCTGAAGAACCCCAAGGAGTGGGTGTAGGCCAGTCGACGTTTGCTGCACCATAGACCTGGTGCCTGGTGTCCAAACCAACCACCAGCGCAGCCTTGTTACTGAATATATGTAAAATCATGACAAAACATTGCAAACATCCTGGCGGGGGCCGCTTGGCTTCCTCGCTGTTCATCCACCCAGAAGTCGCTTGGGGTGCCGGTCCAAAGCCCGTCGCTGCAGCATCTGGGCGCATATCGTCCATTCAGAATTACCCCTATTGGGACCATGTCCCAGATATCTGAAGAGTTTCCCCATTGCCAAGAATAGGTACGTTGCGGGCAGGAGAGCCACAGTTTTCCTGTTGCCCACCCGGAACGGTGTTGCATTCTGGGTGCCCTCGTCGACGCTGGGCCAAGAGGGACTACACGGGGAGATACCCGGCCCCCGCGGAAAAGCCGTAGAGCGTGCTGCAACCATCTCACGCCGCGTACACAGTCGGATACCTGGACGACGGCCTCGAGCAATACGCGTCGGCAGCCCCTTCTTTCTTCCGAGTACATACACAGTCGGCTCGGCGCCGTCGCGCACGGTCCATCCACGCCAATTGGCTGCCCGTTGGTCGTTGGTCGCGCAAGCGTCCATCTGGGCAATTCTCTGGGCTCCCCAAGTCCGTCGTCGCCGGCCGTGGCCACCCCGACGGCCATCTCCCGCCTTCTCCGCACCAGAACACTGGGGGTCGCGGGCGCCAGCCACCGGATCGCTCGTCACCCACACGAGAGAGAAGAAGAAAAGGAGGGGGGGGGGAGGAACAAATAAAGACATGGCTGCGCCGCCGCTACCCACGCCGCGGGCTCTCGTCACGGCCCTCCTGGACACGCTGGCTCTGGTGCCGGCGGGAGGAGGAGAAGGAGAAGAAGCGGCGGCGGTGACAACGACGACGACGACGACGACGACGACGCCGCCGCGCCTACCGCCGGCGGCCCGCCCGCTCCTCACCACCCTGCACACGCTGTACCCGCGGCTCCTCCTGCCGGCGCTCGACCTCTTGGACCGGCGGCTCGTGCTCCGCGTCATCGTCGGGGCCGCCACCGGCAGCAGCAGCAGCAGCGGCGGCGGCGGCGGCCACGTCCCCTACTACCGCGTGCGGTCGGCACAGGTCCCGACGCGGCCCCGCGGCGGCCGCAGGGGTGCCTCGGCGGCGGACCCCCTCGTCTACGTGGTGCGCACCGGGGCCTGGAGCTGCAGCTGCGCGCCCTTCGCCCTGAGCGCCTTTCCCGTCGAGCCGGCGCCGGCGCCGCCCACATACGCGATCTGCGGGGCCGACCCTCGCCCGGACGGCCGCAACGATGTGGCTGTCGACGACCATGAGGGGGTGGCGGCGGCGGCGGCGGACCGGGAGTTTGGCGGCCGCAGCCGCGACGGCCGGCCGCCGAGCGCGGGCGGTGTCGGACCGGGCGACGTGCCCTGCTGCAAGCACCTGCTCGCGTGCGTGCTGGCCGAGCGGTGGGACGTGTTGGGCCCGTACGTGGAGGAGCGCAGGGTCGAGCCCGAAGAGGCTGTTGGACTGATGGCGGGTTCTTGAGGGGGGCGGCTCCGGTCTTGAAAGGGAGGGACGGTGCGTCATGGCCCGAGCAAAGCGGTCATGATACCCAGCAGGGACGGCGTTGTGATTTCCGCGTCACCTCTGGATCATCTGCCTGCTGCGCTCCATAGATCCTCGCACATATTATAGCCAGCCACGAATCGCAGGCACTGGCTATCGCTCATAGCTCACGGGGAAAATCCATGCTGATCGTTCAGAAAGGCCAAATTCTACCGGTTCTGGCCTGGCGCCCCGGATCGGACCCCTCGTCCGGAAGCAGAATAATGTACAGAGTGCCAGCATGTCCCCATGCATTACTAAACGCCTTGACAGTCAGTGTCGTTATCATCATTTCTTCTTGTCCTTGTCGCCTCCCTTCTCAGTCGACTCGCCATTCACCCCGTTGACGTTGCCCTCCTTCTTGTCCTTGTCGCCCTCCTTGGCCGTGGCCGCCGCCTCCTCTTTCTTAAGCTCCTTCTCTTCTTGCTGCTGGCGGTTCTGGATCTTGTTCTCAATCAGGTCGTGGAAGGCCGTGATGGCACGAATGAGACTGCTCAGGTAGATGGCGAGTAGCTGGTCGTTGGTCTTGACGCTCATGGCGTGCGAGAGCTCGCTTGCGCTGCCGGGCTTGCCGTCGCTCGTCGGCTTGGGTGTCGACAGGTTCGGCAGCAGGTTGAAGATGTCCTGGAGGTTGCCCAGCACGGCGTGGTTGACGGGCAGCTGGCCGTCCTGCACTTTCTGGAGGTAGGCTTGGATCTCGCGTAATCGCAGGTGCAGCCCCTGAAGCGACTGGAGCTGGTTGGTGATACGGGTCGAGAGGGTGCCGATGGCAACGTCGCGGATGTCGCGCAGCAGGTGCTCGACACCAATCTCTTCTGCTTCCTCGGCCTCGATGGTGGACGGCGTGTGTACGAAGGTTTTGGTGGTGGTGGTGCCGTCCTGCAAAGTCCATCAGCCACCGGTGCTTCTCCGGCGACGACGCATACACAGTGCATATCGACTCACATCCTTGATCTCCTCGACGGCAAAGTAGGCGTCAGTCGGAACGCCCGACTCCTTGGGCTGGACGTCAATAATGACCAGCAGCGGGTTCGGTGTGTATCGCTTGAAGAGCTCGTTGATCTCGAGATCGGAGGCGCGCAGCTTGGGGCCCGAGTGGTACCAGCCTATTAACTTCTCGCGGGCGTTGACCTTCTTGAACATCTCGTTCATGTTCTCGACATAGTTGTGGTCCAAGAACCAGACCGAGGGGTCGTCGTTGTCCTCCTCGAACGGCACTGTGGGCGGTGGTCATCAGTATGGATGCGGCGGATGGGGGCCGTCGAGATGATGCCGGTGTGGCCTTACCGGCGAAGCTGTTGGATACCCGGACATTCTTGCCATCGTTGGTGCCCAGCAGAACACCAACAACCCGCTTCCGGGTGCCCTTGGCAGCTCGGTTGTAGTGGTCCACGACGGACAACAGAACAAGGGGTGCGACGGTAACATTTCTCGAGACGAACGAGAGGGTCTCGGCGGTGGTGGCGGGCATGGTGACGGTCCTTCTCTGCGATCCTGGGGTACCGGTGCCGGAATGGACGGGGCAAATGGGCGGGGCAGAACAGACGTGATGGCAGATGAAGGCGGCGCGCAAACGACAAAGATGGAACAGACAGGTGATGGGATATTGGGAGAGGGCGGGTTGATTCGTAGCACTGAGCTGCCTTGCCGTACCTTGAGGAAGCGCTGCACTGCACGCAAGCACTGGATGGGTTGACTGGCCCGCCGCCGCCGCACGGGGAGCTTAGCTGGAGTCCCGATCAGGCTAGGGTGCTTCCGACAGGCTGCTGATGGCTACGACATCACTTGTGCAGCTGCACTGGAAGATGCACAACTTGCATTGGTAAGCTATGCGGCGGTGGCACAACTGCGTGCACCAAGTCAGCAAGTGGCAGTGCCAACGGTGGCGGCAGTGGCTGCTGCCGTGGCTGGATTCCGCCTCGCGCCGAGTGTCGGCCTCGCGCCGTCGCTCTCTTCTTAGCTGCCCGTGAAGCACGCGCGAGCAAGGGAAAAAAAAATTAGCGAACGGTGCCGGTGGAATCGGAACATGCAAGAACCGCGCGTCAGATGTGAATAGGAGCTAGGTACATAGAGCATGGAATCGTTCCGTCCTCCAACCGCTACAACGTACCGGCGCCTCAAGAAGCCTTTAGGTTGTACGTTGTAACTGACGCCTATCAATGAGATGCTGGCTGCGCCCCCACCGCTATCCGTACCTCCCCCCTTTGTATCGGGGCCGGCGTGCAGAAAGGAAGACAGCCTGTTGTGTCGCCGTTTGTTGCACGATTTTAAAGCCAACATTTTGGGCGGCGGGAGCATTTGTTGGCATGTGAGACTCGGAGGCTCGCATCCCCTCCGATGAATGGGGAGGACCCAAGGTGTGTATGTACCTACATACTCGGATGGATAGATGCATCTTGGCCCTAAAGGACCGGGGGGGGCAGAGGAAACGGGACGTTCCCCCCCCCCCCGGATGGCGTCATGCTCGACAGCACTGGACACTCAACAACACCCACGCTCCGCCGCGGCGCCGGCCGGGAGGAACGGCCCCAGCGGCTGTACGGCCAGTCTTCCATTGCCGCAACTAGCTCGCCCTGTATACGTCGCTCTGGCTGCGACAATGAGGTATGCAAGTAGTCCTTACAGAGTCCAAGTACCGGCCCGCCGGCCTCATGATTAAATATTAGCCGAGCTCTCCAGTTGTCCGAACGGCCCACTAAAAGGAGAGCTCGGCAGCCACTCGCGTTGCCCAATTGCGCTGCTCTGGGGGTCCAGTCCTTGTCGCAACCTGTTCCCTGGCCGAAACTGCGGCTGCTGCGGCGGCGGGTGCTGCTACTAAGAGAAAGCCCCGAGCCACCACCCAACGCCAGCTTCGGAGTTCGCGAATTTCTGGATTCCCTGCCTCTTCCTCCCCTTCCGCCTCCGTCTCGCCTCATTGCTGTCTCTACGTGCGCCTCCACAGCCTTCACCCTCCCCTTCATCCCTCGTCCCTCCTACCAGCGCCTGCCTCGGTCCGGCTCGTTCCGCCGGCTTTCCCACAGCAAACATGGGTGTCATCGACTCCGAACTGCAGCGGTTGCGCGACGTTGTCTCGGGCCTCGAGGCCCGCGTCGAGAAGCTCGAAGAGCGCCAGACCGGCGTGGCCAAGCCCGCCGATGGCGTGCGTATGATTCTCATGGGCCCTCCCGGCGCCGGTATGTCTCTCGCTGCGCAGTGCGCGGGGGGGGGGAGAAGATCTGCATCGCGGCCAGCCTGCTAATCCTGTCCGCTCTCTGCAGGCAAGGGCACCCAAGCCCCCAAGATCAAGGAGCGTTTCTCCTGCTGCCACCTGGTATGCGCCCTCTCGTCAAGTCCCACAGCCCTGGACGGCTGCTAATGCGAACACAAGGCTACCGGCGACATGCTCCGGTCGCAAATCGCCGCCAAGACCGCCCTCGGCAAGGAGGCCAAGAAGATCATGGACGCCGGCGGCCTGGTCAGCGACGATATTGTCATCGGCATGATCAAGGCTGAGCTCGAGAACAACAAGGAGTGCAAGGGCGGGTATGTTGCCTGTTGCCTCGCCCACCTCGTGCTTCCCATCTAACCCACGCACAGCTTTATTCTCGATGGCTTCCCTCGCACCATCCCCCAGGCCGAGGCTCTCGACAAGATGCTGGCCGAGAAGAACAAGGCCCTCCAGCACGCTGTGGAGCTTCAGATTGACGATGCGCTCCTGGTTGCCCGTATCACTGGTCGTCTGGTCCACCCGGCCTCGGGCCGCAGCTACCACAGCACCTTCAACCCTCCCAAGGAGGTCATGAAGGATGACATTACCGGCGAGCCCCTGGTCCAGCGATCCGACGACAATGCCGACGCCCTGAAGAAGCGCCTGGTAACATACCACGCCCAGACCGCCCCCGTCGTTGGTTACTACAAGAAGACAGGCATCTGGAAGGGCATCGACGCCAGCCAGGAGCCCGGTCAGGTCTGGAAGAGTCTTCTCAACATTTTCGACGCCGACAAGAAGAGCAGCAGCATCCTGAGCAAGCTGACCGGAAACTAAAACCCGTGCGACCTGCCACCCGGACCCCCAAAATCTGAACGACATGGCCTTCCGTGTGGTCGAATGCCAGACTTCGATGCTGTCGCTGGATCCTCACAACTGGGCACGCCCATAGTCGTTGGAGCAAAGAACCAGATTAGACGAAATGTACTATACGGATCCTGGGCTTGACCCGATTGTATGGATAATGTCAAACGGTAGACCGTCAAAGCACTGCAGACCCGAGGGGCCGGCTATCCTGCCGGCGGCCGTAGCGTACTTTCTCGTTTCTTGTGACAACAGAGCCGCGGCCTCGCTAAGCGTCCGGGACGAGGCTCTCATGACGATGCCGTGGATGTGTGTAAAAGCGCTATGCATCTTGTGCGCGAATGGTAACACTCCGGGGCATTCGCTTTGTAGCTCGGTGCACTGCCGAGACCTGTGTTTTCTTCTGCTGCGCTCTGGCGACTGCATCAACCCAAGCGAGAACTGCCAAGAAGAACAACGTCTTTTGATTGGAGGCTGCCCATGTCCTCGTCGCGGCCGAGGTACCACACCACAGCATGACAGCCGCATGAGGAGCTGTTGAAGATGACTGCGTCGTGGATCACGATCAAAATCATCTCAAAGCACTCGCAAGGCCTCTACCAGCACCCGCAAGAATGCGGCTAAACAATACGACGACAACAAAGCCGGACTTTGTCTCGAGCATCGTGCCGAAGTATGCCATCCTGTCGCATACATGGGCGCTTGGACATGAAGTCTCCTTCTAGGAGATGCAATCACCCCCCCCCCCCCCCCCAAAAAAAAAAAAAAAAAAAAAAAGATGAAGAGCGGCTACCGCAAGATCCAGAATCGCTGTAAGCAAGCACAAGCAGATGGCCTTTCACATGCGTGGGTAAACATCTGTTGTATGTTATGGCCAGGGCCACGGGGCGTGTCCGGGGTTTTTGCGCTACAAGGCTGAGCTTCGTGCAGGCATAGAAAAGAGTATCACTGAGCTGACTGAATCTATCAACTCCATGTTCCGTTGGTACTGCAAGGCCGAGATTTTCTACGGATACCTCACCGATACTGCAGAACCCCGCGATGAAAAAAAAAAAGCATTGTCGAGAGTCAGAGGTTTACTCGAGTTTGGACGCTCCCAGAATTGCTCGCCCCCAGGCGAATGGGGTTCTATACAGCCGACTGGATCCCAATCGGCCGTCGATCGCAATTGCTCGACTTTCTTCCATGGCAAACGACTGTATCGCGGCTTCAATATTCCGGAGGCTTCTGTGGCGCAGAACATGAACAGGATTTTGAGAAAGAAAACTACTGCCTGTTCGGAAATCCGTAGACTGCAAGAAGAATAGATCATCAAGACTTCAAACGACCTGCCCATCTTTTCTTGGATCCAGCCCGCCGGAAAATATCCATTACCTCTAAGTGCTTTGGCCGAGAGTCCTTGCCACTTTACCAAGTACTTTAATATACCAATCATCACCAAGCACCCAACATCACCAACTGTGTTGATCAACGAAACCACCAAGTCCCAACGGGAACTCTTTTGCTTCAATAAGAGACTTTATGGAGTATTAGGGAGAGGTCGTCGGCAGCCGACGCACATGTCTATGCGATTCAGCTGGTCGAGCTATCGCCAAAGACGTACTTTCAGGTCGTCCAGTCAGACTGTCGTCATGTGCAGGCCGACGAAACGTCCCGGGGACGTCTTCCTTGTGAACAGAGTCGAGGATCATTCATCGGCCGGTTTTATGCCGATACTAGCACACCGAGTTTTCGCGATCGAACGTCTCTCGCCCGGAGAGGTCCTGTCGGAGATCACGCCCTTCCAATCGGCGGAACTCACGCCTTTTGTATCCCCGAAGCCTATCGCTCGGTCTGGGTTGAGATACGCCACGCCAAACGAAACCGGAATTTCGCTTTCCCCGTCAACCGCCAGTTCTCAGCCAGCGACCCCCAGTCAGGCGAACAGCCAATATCTCGGCCTCGGGTGGTACTGCTAAGCGTTTTTCTCCTCCAGGCCATACCGATAGATCCCATCGGCTTCGGACCCTGAAGAAGCACCCTGCCAGATATGCAAGAATACCACAACGGCTCAGAGCCATCGCGAGTTTCTGTGCTAGTTATATGGTTATGGGCATTCGATTATTGTATGTCCTCGGGTCGATTGCGCTTTTTCCCGGTGGGTACATTATTTCGCTCGTTACAAGACCTTGCCGCCTTGTATGAAGGATGACACTACCGACCTTGCATTACGGACTGTGACTACGAGGTAGGTATGGGCTGGTGCCATGTTACGTGTGAGGCCACACGGAGTTGGGCCTCTTCCCAAAATGGAAACCACATTACAGCTTGGAGGTTGCGCGAACACGAGGGCCCGGTGCTGGGCCACGATGCGCTGTTGTGTCCGGCGTACAGGGTGAACGGATGGCTGCAACCGCCAATGCACGTTGTATGCGTTGGCGGTTGGCAGCACATGAAACAAAACAAACCCAGCCTTGCACAGTCACGACAGCCTCGATGGACTGTTGGCTCCATTCCCTGCGTTTGTGCCCAGCTGGGCTCGCCGTCCACCAAACTCTACGTGACGTTTTCGTGCAAGCTGGTAGGAATGCTCTGTCGTCCTGCCGGGCTGCAAAGTCGGCAAACCCAAGACTCCTTCTGTTTCTCTGTTCGGAATAGAACCGTTAGCCAGACCCAAACCCGGTCTTTGCTATTTGGATACCACTGTGCGTCAGACCTGCCGTCATCTTCAAGGCCATGCCGGACTTCTCTGGTCTCCTGCGGGTGCTTCTGTTTGTTTCCTGGGTCGTATCCGACCCCCTGCCCTTCAACAGGACATGCACAGCCTGGGCGCGCAACAACACTCTACTGACAGGCAACTGCAATGCGCGCGTCGCGGCGAGTGCTAGCGCTCTCGACCTGAACCAGTGAGCGCTGCCCTGCCTCCCGCATGAGACGTCAGTGCACGTGCTGAAAGCAGGGCTTTCGTTCGGCTGCTTCGCCAACGTCGACGGCTCCCTCGTGCCATCCGACGATGGCTTCTTCGGGGATTCCTGCGAGAACATCACGATTGACAAGTGGCTCGATGGCGGAAAGACCGCGCTCGCCCCGGTGTTCCTCCGCGCCGACTGCCGTACTATGTCCGGAAAGCTGGTGTCGGCGGCGATTGAGATCAGTGAGCGCTTCTTATCCCAGGGGTTGGCAGGGCGACGCCCGGCTGGCTAACTGGAAAAAGGTGCCCCGGGGGCAAACGTGAACAACAATGATGGTCGGCTGACGTGTAATAACCACGACGCATGTTATATAAACATGCTCCAGTGTATAGGTTGTGGCGAGACTGGCGGCTTGAAGACCCCGTCAACTTGGAATTGCAACTGAAATATCTGGTCAGAGGCCGTCTCGGATATTGAATATACAAATCTCTTTTCTCACCTCACCCTCTGTGTCGACTCGGAAATGGCTGTTTCTTTTTTTTTTCTTTTGAACAAAATGGGAGGCTGTATGGTATATAGTGAGCATAGGGTAGGCGTCAGGGCCATGGCGGACTGCAAAGCACCTAGATAAGAAAATTAAAGGCAAGAGAAAAGTGCGCCCCGGGTCTTTTCCCCCCGGTCGCTGTGATTCCACCGCTCCTGCCACCGCATGGTCTTCTAAACATTGCTCCCAAACCTCTCGGACGTCCTCTCTGCTTTCTCTCTCTTCAAATGACTCGTTGAAGTTTCGGGGCCGTCGTCCTCCTCTCCGTCTCGGTGCGCGACGCTGATGGTTGTCTCCGTCTTCTTGGTGATCCCAGCCGGAATGCGTTCGTTGCGACGCTCTTGGCGTGTGCAGTGAACGGCGAACTGGTGCTCGTACTGGCGCTCGGGGTCGTTGGGTCTCTCGTCCTCCGAGTCCAGCCGGTAGTGGTCACGTTGGCTCTGGAAAAGGGGGGTCCGCTTCCGGTTCGTCTGCAGCTCAGTCCCACCAGAGTCCAACTTGGATTTGCCACCGCCGCCCGTCGCCCGGACAACTTTGGCGATGAGGTCGGCGATGTTCATCTCAATGTAGAGCTTGAGCATGTACACGAGCGGGTGGAATTGCAAATAGCTGTTGGTGCCGTCACGCATTAGTCAGCCGTCCGGACCTACCCATAGGGGAGACAAACGAGGAGCGGGCACATACACAAAGTCGTTGGGGATCGACATGCTTCCGATCAGAATAATGTCCAAGCTCACGGAGACACTAACCATGAATAGGTTGAATCGGTATAGTGGCATGTACTTTTTCAAGCCGTTAGCGATCAGTTTGCTCCGGACGAGGTAGATGAAGTAAAGACTCAGGCTTGCGTCCACGAGCAAGAAGATGACTTTTTCCATGCGATCCCAGTAAAAGTTGATGGTAACATATTGGGGGGTAGTCTGCAGACGAGCTGGAATCCAGATGCAGTAGACACTGATATTGACACCGCCGAGAACGCAGACGACGATCCGGCGGATTTTGACGATATGTGCCTTCGTCACTACCAGAAGCGCAATCCGGTTGATGATGATCAGGCAGATGCATTGAATCTGGATTGAGGCGTCAGCCTTTCTGCATGGACACCATGTCGATGACGGAGGGAGGCCCGATTGCATCGTAAGGCACGTTGGCAGGCTTGCATACTTGAATGGTCCAGAAAGTCACTATTGGTAGAGGGCACAATTAGTATTCCGGGCCAGCACCAAGAGCCAAGCGAAATGCGACTTACATATAGAGAAGTAGACCCAGAAGCTGGGCTCGATAATGCCCTTGATGTGCAACCAGGCGAGAACGCTAATCACCAAGGAGACAACCCACTCGCTCCAGATGAGCAAAGGGTACCCTGTGATTCTTCCAGACCGCTTCCACATTGCCCTCGACTGATCAAAGGCCCTGGCGGCAGTGAAGAGGGCGCATCCCAGGGTGAACCCCCATATGGCAGTGGCAATAAGGAGCTCGTCCAGAGTAGTCTCCTGATGCTTATAGTTGGGCGAGACCCAAAGGCCAGGCATTGTAGGCACACGACAAGACGGAAAGAATGGAGGCTAACAGGATGGCAAAGGGATGGTATTCCGAGATCGTATCGGTGGCCGTTCCCGAGTCTCAGAGTGTCGCTCGTTTAACGAATTGGACTACACTGGCTTCCAAGACGTGGTCAAACCGGCGGGTGCCTCATGTTGGTATATATCCCGATGGGTGTCAAGGCGATGGCCATCAATAACGAGTCGTTGATCTCCTTGCATCTCTGGCACGGACAGGCCACATGCTAGACGAATTCGATCGGTACCCGGGGATCCAGAAGGTCTATCCTTCTCGAGGCCGGTCTGTCATACTCAGGTTGCCAAACAGGGTCGAATTCCAGGCGGTGATCGTCACCCTGGTTAGTCCTTGAGGTAGGAATGACGCTATTAGCTGTGCTAAACTTCGACGATGTGTTGGCCAAGCGAGTGCACGACCGAAAGTCCCACAGGGGGACCCGGGAGATGCTTTAGGAGGCGAGCTCGGTGAGGAAGGTCGTCCTAGTCGTCGAGCCGTGCTTGAGAGCCGGGAAATCACGATGATAGCAAGGAAGAGACCCGCTTGGCCCAATACCATGGTCGGAAGAGAGGTCGGACGGAGCGGTCCCTTAGCTTGCGCCAGCCTTAGCGACGCCGCTCAGCCGCTTGCTTCAGTCGCCACTTACCCGGCATGGCATGAACCCGTTTGGCTGATAGCGTCGTCCGGAGATCCGCAAAGCCAGCCCGGTCTAGTACAGTGGTCCGGCTCAGGGGACCAATGCCAGGACTGCCGTATCGCTATGCGGCTCTAACCTGGACCGAACCCTCTGTACTTGGCTTCAGCTGCGTCGTCCAAGGCCCCTCGCCCTTCTCCTCTCCGCCCACGGACTTCCCACTCGCTGGATATCCAGCAAGCCATATGCACCATACACAACTGGACCTATACGACTAAGTAGCCACGCATGCAGCCGGGGTATGGGGAGCGGGCCCGCGCTTCGTCTCGGCTCACAGTAGTGGTGCGTCAGGCTGCTCTGCTACGTATTATATCGGCAGGCAACCTGGGTGGAGCCTCCGGGGCTTCAGGACCCTTTCCCCGGCAAATCGGACCAGCTAGAAATGCTTGCTGTCCGATCGCGAGGGCGCTGTCCAAAGGCAGCACAGTAAGCCATGCCGTCGAAGCAGTCGGGCAGTCCAGCTAGCAGGCTCGGCAGGGACCTGTTCCACGGGGGTTCCGTCTCGGTTCCTGGACCAGCCCGTGCCGAGCTCCCGGCCGCTGTACTGCAACCCAACCTCTGAAATGCCTTTCTCTGGCGAGTACTGCCATGGGTTCCGTCAAGCGAGAAGGACGGCCGGGGTGCCTGTGTGTTCTCTCCTTCCTTGCCAGCCAGGGATAGACAGCACGCCTGTCCTCTGGCACTTCTGTGTCCCCAACGAGAAGAATCTGCCGAGCGGCCCGGACGTAGTGCGAACGCCCCAAGCATTCACTGGCAAGGCTGGGCCCCGACTCACTTACTCAGCCGTTGCCCTCCATTACATATACCAAAGTGGGCGGCCCCCAAGATCAAACAAATCACTGCTGTTGATGCCCACGACTAGAACGCCCCTCAAAACGGGAGTGGAACCGGCGCTAAAGACAGACACCAAGGTGCGCAGGAGTATCCATATCGGATGGGTACAGCCAGGGCTCCGCATACATAATACGAATATTTCGGCTGACATGGGCCCTGGGCACCTGTTTCTTTTTCCAAACCCTCCCTTTTATTCTAGTCCTTTGCTTTCTTCTTTCTTTAGCCGCTGACGACGCTCTCATCGATCAATTGAACGGCACTTCATCAACTCACCAGGACCGAGAAGCTGAACGTGGCCGGAGCGAGACCCGACAGTCTATTGGCGGAGGCAAACGCACATTTGAGTCTTTAGTGCCGGCGTTAGAGAAAACAGGCGTCGTTCAGGGGCCCGCCTCGCCGGTGTCGTCGAGTCATTCGGGTGGGAAGCTCTCAGAACAGATGCGTCCAGCCATTCGACGGGGGCCGAGAACAGGACAAGGCGTGGCTCGAAGGCTCGATGCAGACCTCTCTGGGGCCCATGAGCATCCGGACCCTACCCTCGTAGGCCCTCGACCGGCGAGGTTGGGCCGCGCACACAACGCCCCCTAACTCTGGCCGGGAGTAAATGGGTGCTAGACGGCGACCGTTCGTACGAAGTATCGTACACTTGCCCGCCGTGCACCGCCGACGGGCAGAGAAAGTCTTGGTAGCTCGCTTGCGCAGCATCCGCAGTGAAAACCCAACGCCGCGGGCCCAACCTTCCTTGACACTCCTGTTGACACGGGCGCTCTTGGATTCGTGCATAGCCGTCCCGAAATGCTACGAGGTCATAAAGCTCAACCCCCGGCCACGCCTGCCGCGTTTTGGCTTTGCTAGATGCAACCGAGGGAAAAAACCGTTTTTGGGGGCGATGGCCGGTGATGTACGACTCATGTTTCCACTCTTCTGCTCATGCCACGCCAGCCTGTCATACTCCCTGGATTGGGGGTTACCAAAGGAGGAGAGCCTCCGGGATGTCCCTGACGTGACTAAACATGAAATAGCAAGCGAATATCAATCATAACAGCTTGACGCGACATTTAGGGCCGCATTTTGGGTGTTCGATGATACGCGAAGCTAGTGCCAAGCCAAACAAACCTCGGAATTTAAGACAAAGGGAGAAACTATCCCCTAGGTAGTTTTTCTCGACAGAAAGCCGTGGCTCGTTCTTTCTCTATGGGTAGCAACGATGCAAAGTACCCATCTCACGTGGCCGTCCGCGTGATTTCGAAAAGTTATGATGTAATACGGGACCAGTTTCTAGAAAAGTCAGAATATCAAATTAGGTGATGAATATGATACATCAGCACAGAACAAAAAGAAAAAGGCATTAGTTAACAGTATATACCACGTCTTTACCAGAAGAATATATCGATGGGCTTTCCTCGGATATCTATATATCGCTGGTTCTACCATTCATTTGTCTCCTTGGGGCCAAAACAACACAAACGGCCATGCAGACTAAGAAAAGCGGCGGCCCCTTCTGACTAGACTCGCAGAGACAAAGAACAGTTCTCTAAAACTTGGTCTGTTATTCCCACTGTTATAATCTATCCATGTCCTACACTCTCGAGTTCATGCGAAGGACGCTAGGGCAACGTAGTAAAAGTAAGCTTTCCTCTATTTCCCGGTCAAGCTCGAGAATTTGTCCAATTCGCGTCCCTTCCTCGTTCTTTAGGCCTGTCAACCCCGATGTATATAAACACTTTATAAGGCTCTCGTTTGGGCTTACCCGGAGGTCCAAAGAAACCTCACACACAGCTCTCTGGTACACTACTTACGCTATTATTATAGTCGCCAAGGCTTCTCTACCTCCGATGTATTTCTCTCTCCCGTTGAAACCTTCGCTATGGCAATCAATGCGTCTCAACTACGCGGGGTAGAGACTGAGTCGGGGGATACGTTGGGGAGGCCTGGTTTTGTACGGCCAACTTGTTGATAGATGCGCTCTACAATGCCCTTATCAGAGCACCAACAGCAACAGCCATGGTAACCCATGAATCAACCAGCTATTCGAGGGGAGGGAATTCTGCAGGCGTGCAGGGCCCAGCCTCGGCAATCGCGGTCAGCGGCGAGGTGAGGCTCGTGATAACGGGACATTCTGTTTCCCACACCGCCTCAGTGAGCCAATCCAATGGGCGTGATCAAAGCGTATCTACCGTATGGACCTGGCAGTGGCATGGCTGGGTGAGGTCCAAGTCGGATGAGCCAATGAGGAGCTTGCGGGTCCAACCGCCCTCTGGTAGGCCACGCCGATTGGTTCCCATATCTTCTTCTACTATGAGACCTCGATCCAGACGCCCAGCGCCGAGAGAAATATGGGAATGGAATCCAGGTGATGAAGGGTCAAGGGTGAAGGGTTTAGGAGACGAGTGCCACGTGACCTTGTCGAGTCCGAAACGCAAGAATGGGGACGGGCGGATGCGGGACGCTAGCGACATGCGCTAGATGGTGACCACCATCAATGCGCATGTTGGAGCACTGAGATGTTTGCATCGTCCAGCTACGCTGTCGCCTGGTGTTGGCATCGAGCGTGTTCAGGGCTGGGGTGTGCATACATCTTGGTGGGGTACTTCAGGCTGCACACAATAGGGGACCACACGTAGGTACACAGCGGTGATGGCGGTAGGGGAGAGGGGCGAGGGGCGAGGGCGTTAGGGGACTTGCCCCAAGCAGCCTAGCCAGGTTCGATGGCACCTTCCAGGAGGGGAAGCCTACGGGCGGGCAGGCGGAGGCTTGTCCCCCCGTCGGGAGGCGCAAAGAAGCGGGGCCCAGGCGAGAGTGGAGGATCGGCATTCAGCGGGTTCGTCTCAGCCCCCATGTCAGCATGAGAGGCTCGCCTCGCCTTCTCAAGCCGGGTCTCCCAACGAGCCCATCTACCTACATCACCATCATCCGCCCGATCAACCAGCCCGCTCATCGTCGGTTCATAGATCGATCCATCAGATCCATCCTAGGCACCCGCTTTCTCTCCTTGCTGCCATACCCCAGAAATACCGTTGGCCGCCTTTCTTGCGACAACCGAACCGTCATCGCCCCAGTCATCCACCTGTCTACTTTCCTCCCCGACGGGCTCTCGACCATCGAAACCCGCTCAGCCATCGTATCCATCCCGCCCATCGCTCTTCTCGCGCCCTTCATCTCCGTTGCACCTCTGCCCACCATGCGCTTCGCCTCTGCCATCGTCGCCGCTCTGGCTGTCGCTCAGGGCGCCCTGGCCGTCGACGTTCAGAAGTCCATCATCGTCTCTTTCCCTGAGGGCACCCCCGAGGACGTTGTGTCGCGTGCCAAGGACGAGATCCGACAAGCCGGCGGCGTCGTCACCCACGACTATAAACTCTTCAGGTGCGTCCGCCCGCCCCGCCCTGGTCTCTCTTGCGACTCGCGCTGCGTTGCCTTGCTAACCCACTTCCAGAGGCTTTTCCGCCCACGCGCCGCAGAAGATTGTCGAGACCGTCTCCGCCTGGGCCACCGAGTACCGGGGCACCATCGAGGAGGACGAAGTCGTGACAATCTCGGAGAACAGCCCTGCGCTGTAGACTTACGATCGTGACGAACATTCCGCGCGAAGAAAGTACACCAAGCGACTTGCAGATACCCCCGTACACCGAATACGCGTTACGGACGCATGGTGGATCAGTACTGGCCTAGTGGACGGATATGGACTTGCAATTATCTGGCGTTTACGGGGTTGGATCAGAACTTTGGCGACAGAACCGCCCTGCCGCATGCTTTTTTTTACCATGTTGTCGTTCTAAGATGGACGGTGTGACGTGCGCCAGCAGTATCCCCTTGTGGCAGACTGATGCGGCGGGCCAGCAAGAGAGCCTCATTCAGGGTACCCTGGATAGTCCAGCTGGCGCTCTGATATGCATAACCGCCCGATTCTTCACACGGACGATGCGAAGGTGGGTTACCAAGAGACTTACACGGCTGGCCGTGGCGGTCACGCATGTCAGCACTGCTTATCGGTTAATGCTATACGCTGGACACGAAATCACATCTCAATATGCCTCCGTCTCGCTGCTGCCTTGTGACACTGTTGGTCCCAAACTCATATGATAGAACATGTGAAGCCGCCTTTCTCGGCGGAACCCGACCGGTACATGGCGCTTATCTCGCCGTACATTCGGCCCTTCAACTGGGCACATGGAGCCAACTCCAAACCATAGCAACCGCAACCAGATCATCGAAGCATGAAGATGAAAGTTAGAAAGCCGACGCGGACAAGAAACCACCACGGCAGCCAAATGGAATTCACGAACCAGCTGCCAATGTTACTAGCGACGCCGCACTGCTCATTCCTGCGCCGAACCTGTCCGGCAACATCCTGTTCTTTTCTTCTCCCCCTCATTCAAGTCAATGTTCCCGCACTGGACCGAGTGAGAGGTTCCGTTATATGAGCCGAAAGACTTCGCGGTCCTTGACCGATTTGACCGATTTTCTCGAGGCCAAACCACAGTGCACCACGCGCTTGCTGGACAACTTCTACATGTATGCACCGCGTAGCCGGCTCGGGTGTTTCACCTCAACGTCATCTACCCCCCCGAGACACCCTAAGTAGACTCTGCAGCAAGCTTCCGTGGCCGTCTCGGGGCAGCAATCTATGGACGGCCGGATTTTTCAAGGAATTGAGCGGTGTCGCGCTGCTATACGAGAGCCAGGTCGTGCGGTGGGCTGCCAACCTTCCTCACAAGCTGTCCGTCGACCAGAGTATTTCCATGGTGGCCAAGGGGAAGCCGACCTTTGCCAGTCGATCCTACGGGAGCACTTGGTCGATGCTTCCAGGATTATCCACTGGGACGTCATCATAGCCTACTTGGGCCATCTCTCCCAGGGTCAGCCAGCCTGTGACGCGTATGGGTTTGGCACACTGTCTTTGGGGAACACGCCAAGTGCCTGCGTCTCGAGACCCAGTTGAATTGAGTGACCGCCAGCAAGGAGTGCAACCCACTCGAGAATGGCCATCGGGGGGGGGTTATTTTTTCTGAAACTTGCTTCATGGTGCCTCGAAGCGGCTGAACTCGAAATCTGTGGCCTGGCCAACAGGTTGTTGCCACTTTCGAGTGCAAGAATCCGCGGTGCTTCGCACAGTTGGGAGGCGTGCCATGATCACACCTGGCGGTCCTCTGGTGTGAATCCCCCGGGCAGATGAAGAGTTTGGGTATACTTGGACGACTGACGCCATGAGGGCCCATACTGGAGCAGCGCGATAGGGATCAGGCCGAAAACGACAGTGACCAAAGCCAGCACGCTGAAGCCCCAACCATAGCCAAGTTGACTGACCATTGCTGCCGTTAGGAGTGGTAGGAACGCGCCTGTTAAACAGCGGGTCACTATGACCCCTGTCAACGCCGAGGCGGCGTAGACGCCACATGCATCGACGACATAGGGCATAATGGGCACGAATGCGAGCATCATAGAGGCGCGGATCCACACGACCGAAAATAGGAAAAGGGGCAAGGGGAGATGGTGTTCGGCACACCACCCGTACAGCGCCACGCCGCCCGGCAGAGTAAGAATGCCGACAATAGTCAGCGGCAGTCGGTACTCAGGCAAGCCAGCCCCGTCAGGGTTCATGGCCGCCAGCCGCACATAGATACGGTCGAGCGACAAGCGGCAAATGGTGACACCGATGAGCGTGCCAAACCCTGGAGAGTCGGTGTCAGTCGAGTGTTTGGCCCGGAAAGAGAAGAAAAGGCGGCATGAACTCACCGTTGGCCAAGAAGGCGGGCCCCGTCATCCCTGGCTCGAAAGAGTAGACGTCTTCCAAGACGGTGGGCATTGTCGTTGCGATGATGTAGAAGTATGAGAACGTGAGGGCACCATAGGCGGACAGGACCATCAGCACACCGGAACTGAAGAAGACGCCAAAGGGGCGCAGAACGACGGTCAACAGGCCCTTGGACCCCTTTTCGGCCTTCTTGCGGGCGAGGACGACGGGGTAGGTCTCGGGGAAGCAGGCGAGAAACATGAGTTGGCCGAAGGCGGCGAGGAGCACGCTGGCCCAGAGAACGGCGCGCCAGCCGAGCACGGCATCGACGAGGCTGCTGAAGGCCGGGCCGAGCGAGCTCGCAATGAGGGGCGCAAACATGATGCAGCTCATGGCGGAGCCGCGCTGGGCGGGCGCGAACATGTCGCCGACGACGGCCGGGTTCAGCACGTTGGCGGCCACGGCGGCGCCGGTAAGGGCGCGCGAGACGATAAGCAGCGCGCTGCTCGGCGCCGCCGCCCCCAGCGCCGTCGCGCCCACAAAGGCCACGTTGGCCAGCAGGAACAACGGCCGCCGCCCGAACAGCTCCGACAGCGGCGCGATGATCAGCGGCCCGGCCGCCTCGCCCACCTCCCAGATGGTCACCAGCATCACCGCCGCCGAGCTGGCCGCCGGCCCGTCGCCGCGCGCACCGTCGAGGTCATTCACCATGCGCGTCGCCAGCGGCGCCAGCGAGATGCAGCCAAAAGTTCTGGCGGCCTCAGGGAAGGGTCAGTGATGGGGGAGGCTGGGCCTTGCTCGGGGGGTTATGATGGAATAAGGACAACCACGTACACGGTGAATGCCGCGTAAGCCAACAGAGCCACGATGCCCCATTTGAACCTCGGCGACCAGTCCAGTGGACTGGCGAAGGGACTGTCAAGAGGATCGCAGACCGGGCCGTCGGCCACCCCATCGACATGGTCGTCATTGTGGCTGCAGCGGCGGGCCTTGGGACCGGCCAGTAAAGGCGTCGTCTCGTGAGTCCTCGCCATTGGGTCTGAACAACGGCCGAGCTCAGTGGGCGGCGCGGGGAGGTTAGGAGCAAAAGAGGTATCCGGTCCGTCCTCACGCGTTTCGTTCGGGGCCTGCTCGTATGAAGCCGCACCGTCCAGAAGCCTCCGGGGGTTAATCATGGGAAATGACAGCGGTCATTGACCTGACCCTTATTCGACGCTTTCCCGGCCTCTCACTTCTCGCCTCGATTTCCCCCTTCGTGCAACTATTGACACGGCCTAGGGCGACGGATACCCGCTCCGAGACACCGCGCGTCACTCGACGACCGAGAAGCAAACATGGCCCAAGACATCTCGTGAATTTCTGAGCACAAATGTACGTAAGGCTCGAAGCTGAATGCCGGAACAATCGCGCAGCCTTGGTGGGATGACGTTCCATTTGTGGGAGGCGCAAAGATTGGCAGGCTTCTTCTTGAGCCGAGTACAAAACGCATCAGTGACTGACGTTTTGGTCTAGTGACCCCCCTTCCACGAATTTTCCCACAGCAAACTACTGTCGGACCCTCGTGACGGCACGCGGCGTATAACCCGGGCTAACGCAGTGTTTAGGGTAGGTAGAGCACCAGTATGGTCGTACTTTTCGACCGGGCCCCATGTCCCGTCTTGAGACCTTTCCTTCCTTTGCTAAACGGCAGAGAGTGCAAGCCAACTGGAAGACACCCCCGAACCGTTGCTTTGCCACGGAAATACCGTTAAAACCAAGCATAATCAGCAACCTATGCCAGAAAAACTCTACGTACTCGCGCCGTTTTTGTGCCATTCTTCTACGAATCCATTCCGCGTGTGACAAAGTCATTTTCGTGCCTATGTAATCCAGTCATATCTACCGCCGGGACAGAGGAGCCCGTAATCTTGACCGTCTCGTTTAAGAGCCGAAGCACCGCGGATTGCGACATTTTGGATAGCTTCAGAGCCTCGGCTTTCTGGACGGCTTAGCAGTGTCTGACGATCTGGCTCCTCACGCGCCGAGAGTGTCCGCCCGCGCGACGTTCATGCTGACCGGAGAGGCTTGTCTTGAAAGGGGGGATAGAAAAAGAAATCAACGGGTGCTGCTTACAGGAAATGATGTAGGGTCTTCAACGGGCTTTTCTTCATCGTGTTAGTCGAATCGCCATTTGTGCTTGGTCCAGCCGGCTCAAAACACATAATGATGATCTTGGGGACATAGGACTGATGTCTTCGCTTGTAAAGAGAGCCACGGACAAGCGCCAACCAGCATACCAAAACAGGAAGCTCATGGGGCTGGCCATGCGTGATTGCCAAAGCCTGTGGTCAGAGATAACCACAATCCGGCATTGAGCCTTGGCGCACCCATCATCATCACCTACAGATCTACCACACTAGGTGGAGGCGCTTCTGGACGAAGTGAATCCGGCTGAGCGCTAGGGCCATGGAGGATGACCCTCAGGGCCGGGGGAAGGCCGATAATGATGTCACGGGTGCCAATCCAGGCCGAAAGAGACGAAGAAGGATGCAGGCATGGAGGAATTAGAAGCTGCTGCCCGGGGTCGATATGAAGTTTCATTTTCCCATGTGTCGGGTCTCTACTTGTCGAATTTCTCAACCGCCTGATGTACAACCAAGTAGAGGCTGCTGAACTGCAGTTTCATTGCCACGGCCCCACGAAAGACCGTACGTAGTGCGTACATGGCTATCGTTAAGATTCAACGCCCGACCCCGAGGCCGGGTCGAACAGATGTCGGGCGTGACTGACGGTTGGACGAAGGCAGTCGTTTTTCTCTTGCTCGTTGGCTTGGATCAGCACTCCATGTCCTATTCCGAAGGCATTTACAAAACCCAAGCCAGCTTGACCGGCCTGAGGCCCAGTTTGCTTCTGTAGATGCAGTCTCTTCTCATTGATGGAGTCTGGCAGTTCTGTGATTAGCAGTCGTCTCAAAGAAAGTCCCCGCCGTGGGGCTTGGCGCTGATTTGGCAATGGAACCCTCCGAGGTGCTTTTTCCAGCGCAGGGACTGCTAAGAATGGGAAAACGACGGTTGACGGGCGGCGGCTCACAGAGCCAAGCCCCAGCGAAGGCGCTGTGCTGGCAGGACAGACGCGGGGTGCCAAGCGGTCTGGAATTTGGATATTCAATGTTCGGACTGACTCCATAACGCTTCTGGCCCACGCGGACCCGTGTCCGGATGGCTCCTCCGGGACAGGTACGGAGATGTCTCATAACCCTTAGATGACGGCCTGCTCGGGCACATGAGTGCTGACTTGGCAAAGCGTGCCTCGGCCACTACGATTAGACCAAATGGCCTTCCCTGCTTCCTTGGTCGGGAAGCCCTTAGCCAGGAGAATTGCTTTTGGCGGCTCGTTCTGGCGGTCTGGACCTGTCGACCACCCAGTGCGCGTGTTGTGCAACCCAATCAAGTGCGTGTGGGCAAACAAACCCCTGGTGTCTTTTGACGAAGCCAATGCGGCACCTGTGTGACGGGCAGGCCAAGACGACAAGTATGAAGGAGGAGGAGGAGGAGGAGGAGGAGGGGGGGGGAACATACTCGGGGTGTTGGCTGGAGGGAAGTACTCAAGTACCTGCTCGTATGAACCAATGACGGGAGGGAGATTGGGCGCATGGTGTGCAATACGCGATGCGAAGCAAGGGCGGGGAGGGTACGAAGGATGGGTTTATTTGCATGGAATGGGATCCCATTGAACAGGAGCACACGAGGTAGGGAACGAAGCAATACGGATCGGCGTTGGCAGGTGGCCCTGGCTCTTGCCATTCCAGACGCCAGTGCCTACCCGCCCCGATCCCATCTCTTTTACCCCCACGCTGGAATCACCCATTACCAGCATCCATGCTCGCAATGTGTGATTCCCGCGCCGGGAATGCCACCCGTTCACATCACAATGAAACCTACCCCGAAGTCAAGATCGAGACGGCCGGATGGAATGCTGCTGCCGCGCGTGCCAGTCGCGCCAGGGCGGGTTTCGGGTTGATCGATCCCTTCGATGTAGGCTGCAAGGGACCACCCGTCCAAGACCATCCATATATGCTTCCCGCCCTACTGCCAGCATGTACATTTGTACGTACATTCCAGTACATGGATCATTCTGCATCGTACACAGTATACCGGCACCGACCCGCCGCGGCTTCGCTAGGTCCGGCCCTCTCCTGCTCTGGCGGGCTGGCTCATCCCACCCGTCGCCTCTTTTCTCTGCCAATCTGCTGGCGCAACTAGCTCTCGAGTTCTGGGGGACGGCTCCAGCTCTAGGGCCCGGCGGGCTTCCAGGATAGGTCCAACTGGGTCCGAGAAGGCCCCATCGGAACACCCGGCCTTCGTTGATCGCCACGGGATTGCCATGTCCTGCCCGCGACGCCGACAATGCCCTTGGTCATGCATTGAAAAGGAGACACGCCCGCACAATGAGACACGGCGCAACTCTGGGCCTGGCGAGCTGGGTTTCTTCTCCTCAATTACTGCCGGTCCCCCGCTCCGCCCCCAACGGCGCCGCGGATCCAGCCAAGAAAGCATTCGACGTCAAATTGGACCCAGCAAACTGTCATTGCTCCTTGAACCACCCTCCTACCCAATCCGTACGACCAGTGCCGCGTGCTCCGCAGCCCGACCCAGATTCGATCCCAGACTCGAGTCCCCCTCCCCACTAGGCCACCTACCAAGAGGCAGGTAGTGCCAGGTACTGGGCCTGACGTGCCTTTCCCAGGACCCCAATCCAATCCGCCAGTCAACCCTGGGCGTCCTTTCAACTCGTCAGCAACACCCGACCAACCGACTTCTGGCGCGTCACGAACCCCCTTTGATCCTGCCCAGCGCGCCCTTGGGCCTTCATCCTACGCCCCCTTCTCCCAACCCAGCACGTAGAACCGCCGCCTCTGCCGGATCTCGAACGGACACTCTGCAGCCGTAGTCCGTTTTGCCGTGGACCGTCACGATGCCGCGCACTAGGTTTTCCAAGGACCGTCAGGATGTCCTGCTGGACTGGGTAAGTACCGCCACCCTGCACCCCCGAAGCTGCTTTGGTCATGATCGTATGGCTCACCGCCCTGGCTGTGTACAGACCCGCAAGATGATGACGGATGGCAAGCGAAAGCCAGGCCCTTCCAAGATCGAGGACTTCTACGACGCTTCCATTTTCTCCGACCTCCTTTCCATCTTCGACCACGAATACGACCCCTCAGAACTGCAGGAGAACCTGTCCCTAGCCGCCTCCTCGGGCGGCCGCCCCGCCGAGGGCCGGCGCCGCAACCTGCACATCATCCACGTCGCGCTGCGTGACTTCATACGGCGAAACTGCGAGGGTGCTGAGGTCCTGGTCACCGACATCAACTTCCAGGCCCTGGACAAGAACCCCGATGTCCAGGGCATGTGCCAGATCTTGGCCGTCTTCCTCATGGCCAGTCTGAACTCCAAGGACAGTCAACTATCCCAGAGCATCCTGTCCGGCATGCAGGACAGCGACGAGGGCCGCCTCCAGCTGGGCAAGCTGCTGAGCATCATGGAGGAGTGCCAGGCCAGAATCGAACAGGGGGCCGAGGCCCCTGAACCCAGCCACGACATCCCTCCTGCCGCCGCAAGCGCCCACGCCGCCCCTGCTGTTGAACACGAGGATGACCTGGCCAAGGAGGCCGAGATGGTCCGACTTCGCCGCGAGAACGACCGGTACGCGCGCCTGGCTGCGGACATCAAGACCAAGCATGACCACCTGCAGGACAGCTACAACGAACTCAAGTCCATCCATAGCGAGACCGTCGCGGAGAGGGACGAGCTGCAAAGAGAATTGGAGTCGGGCGCGTCGAACTCGGAGCTTCTGGCGCGGACAAGACGGGAACGTGACGAAAAGATTCGTCTCATCGACAGCCTCGAGATTCAGATGGAGGAAACGCGCATGCAAAAAGAGGCGTTTGAGCAGCTGGCCAAGCGTCTCGAGGCCGAGAACAAGAAATTGGCGCCCCTCTTTGGCGAGAATGAAGACCTCAAGAAGATCAACGACGATCTCGCCAAGAAGGCCAACACGGCCGAGCATCTCAAACAGAAGCTCGAGATTATGCGCCCGCTAGAGAACGAAGTGCAGAAACTTCGCAGTGAACGGGCTGAGCTCTATAAGGAGCAGGAGAAAATCATCTCGTCGCAGAAGCACCTAGCCCAGCTGAAGGCTGAAAACGACAACTACGCCATGAAGATGCGCTCGTACGAAATCCAGGAGAGTGAGTACCGTGACCAGAGAGTCGGTTGGACCATGCAGTACCAGCAGCTCCAGCGACATGCTGAGAGCCTCGAAGCCAAGGCGAAGCATGACGAGGACATGGTCAAGGAGCTCCAAGAGAAGATTATGATGCTAGACCCATCTTCGATGCCCGAAGAAACATCCTATGACGCGCAGCCGCAAGCGCAAGCCATGTCCCTCGAAGATGAGCTGAACGGAAATACTAGTGGTGATATTTCCCTGAAGGATCTCGAGGTCTCTCGCCTGCAGGCGGAGAATGCGCTGCTCAAGGCCAGCATCGGCACCGAGACCGAAAAAGGCCAATTGCTGCAGCAGATCGAAACCGAGCAGGAACTCCGAAAGGCGTTGCAGCAGAAGTACAACGATCTGTTCGAGAAGCATACCATCGAGCAGAGCTCGCTCAACGCGTTTATCGACAACATGGATGCCGAAGGGTTGGTCCCCCCCCCCCCAAGCGGCGCTCGACGTCAACCACGATTTGCACATACTGACCACCGAATACATGAACAGTGACGCCTACGCCAATATGCGACAGCAGACCCTCACTGAGGAAAATCGCTCCAAGGATCTTGCTCGCAAGCTCGAGGCGTCTCAAGCTGAGGCCAGGGACAAGGAGCGTGAGCTGCTCGAGGCTCGCGGTGACGGTAAGATTAGCTACATGGAATACCTGAAGGCACAAGGCGTGGAGGCTGACGTAGAGAACAAAGTCAACGCGATTTCCAAGGAGGGCCAGGATGTGCTTGCAGAGCTCAAGCAGACGGACAACATGCTGGCCGTGTCGCTCCGGGCCGACCTGGATGCTCTACGCAAGAAGTACGAGACGCTGAAGTGCGACTTCGACGCCAAGCAAGAGCAGCTGGTGTCGGCCTTGATTGACAAGGAACAGCTGCGCAAGGACGCCGAGACGGCCAACAACGAGCTCCAGAAGGCCGTCGACGGCAAGGCCGTCAACCCCGACGTCGTCAAGACGACGGAGAAGATGGAGAAGCTGCGGACCAAGTACAAGAAGTTGAACGAGGTAAGTTCTGCTTCTGTCGGTCGTCCCTTGTCGTTGGAACACCCCCCGTCGGACAGCGAGGATGACGGTGATTATGTCAAGATCAAGGTCAAGCACAGCTCTGTTTTGGACCATCTGGGGTGGAAGCCCACGGCCATGAAGACCAGTCAGGAGGGGTATCCCGCGTACCAAGCCCCCCCCGACGGACCCTTTGGCCGGCCCAAGTACCCGACACGAAGTTTCTCGGGCACAGGGGCCAGGGCCGCCGGCCCTCTCGGCGGGGGTGTCCTTCGTCCCGGCTCCGGCCTGCCGGAGCGGGGACTTGCGTCCGGGCGAGAACCCCGGATTGTGCGAGAACCTCGCCCCGTGCGGGAAGCTCTACTTGCACGGGACCCCCAATCTGTCCCTCCTCCGAGCTCCAAGTCAAGTGGCTTGGCCGGCTGGTTGGGGATCGCAACGCGTTGAGCGCCGCAGCGCTACGGATTCAATTCGCTGCTGTGCGGGAGCTTGGCTGACGCATCCTCCCAACAGCAATATGAACAATCAGAACAGCAGCGCCACGAGCTCGAGAAGACCATGAAGGCTCTCCGAGCGGGCGGTGCCGAAGGCGAAATGAAGGTACGTAGAGCCGGTTTTGCCTTTTCGCGGCGGGCCCCGGCTTGTCTCCTGGCCTGCTTGGCGTCCTTGCGAGGCGAATCGTCGCTTCCGCTCGGATGGCTTTGCTATGGGGGGTTTCCTCGCGCCTTCTGTTCCTTTGCTTGACAGGAACGTGTTGGGGGTTGTCTGCTAGTTTTGTGCCGTTCCGAGCCTTGGCGGCGCGGCGAGAGGGAGAGTGTGCGTGCAATGCTGACGCGCTCGTGTTTTGCAGACGCAGCAGGATATTGTGATCAAGAACCTCCAGCGCGAGAACGCCATGATCGCGACGGCTTGGTACGACCTCACCAGCCGGCTGCAGAGCAACCACGTTGTGTTGCAGCGACGCAACGACGCGCCCAAGAGCTGGCTTAACAAGCAGAGGCACATGGTCAATGGTACGTCGGGATCCGGTCGCTCCCTGGCGGCGGGGGAAGCACGGCTAACACGAGGATAGCGACACCGAGGAGATAGGATGGATCAACTTGACAGCTGCCGCCTCCGCCCTTGGTCGTCTCCTGCCTTTGCGCTGCTGCTCGGGCGTCTCGGCGGCGGCGGTTCCAGCCAGCCGGTAGCCAGTCAGTCGGGCCGGCGCTAGGCCTTTTCCTATCTCTTTTCCTTAGGCATCGCTGGCGTGTTGATGCTATGTTTTAGACCAGCATATTATATACCCTTCGGAGATACACGCAGCGGTGGCGGATTATACGGCGGGCACAGGAGTCCGGGCCGGGGGTGACATGCAACTCGGCGATCGCACGGGCCTGCTTGCTCATACGGCTACACCTTGGAGAGGTATAGAGAGAAAGAATGCGGGCGGGCGAGGGGCCCGTGGTCTGGCGGCGGCCGCTGTGCTGCGCTTTGCCCCTCGGGCCGTTTAGTTGGACCGAGAGAGAAATGAGACAGCGACGGCCAGACGCGGTAGGGTCGACGCCCGACAGCATTGGTCATCTGTAGCCTCTATCCGACTCCCGGGTGTTGTGTGTTGTGCAGCGGAGCCCGTGCGGACCGGCAGGCTCCGTATCCCGCCCAGTAAGCAGCCGAGCAAATAGCGTGACATTGATGGCGGGCCAGAGGAGCCAAGAGGGACAAGCCCCCCCCCCCCCCCCGTTTTCCCACGAGGTGGCACGTCGATCGTTCATCAATAGCTCGGCGTCGGTCCCGTCGCTTTGCCAGATGGGACGACCAAGCCGAAAGGGCGCCGGGCCCATGCCCTGCCGACCATACAGGAACTTTCGTTCCATTTGTTGCGGGTCGCTCGTCTCGCGCGTTTCAGCCCGTGGGTTTTGGCGGTTAAGAGTGGATGCTCCGTCTCGCGAGACCCTCGAGCCACCTTACCCATTGAGTGGAAAGCCAAGGGGGGCTTTTGTTGCCCAGTCGCTCGGGCGCCCGGGGGGGGGGGGGGGGGGGGGGGGTTTCTCTTGTTCCCTCCTTATTAAGAAGGGCCGAAGGGCTCTCGCTTCCAATTTTCTGCCTCTTGTTCCTTGCCCGCTGCTGATCGTCGTGTTTATTTTTTTTTTACCCTCCCCTTTCCCACCGCCCGGTTTAACGTGCGCGCGTGCCCACCCACCCCCCAAAAGCCGAGACCGTTCCGCGGGAAAGAGGGAGAGAGAGAAAGAAAGAAAGAGGGAAAGTGCGAGAGAGAGAGAGAGAAAGAGGGGGAGAGAGAGAGAGGGGGAGAGAAAGACAGCGCGTGCTCATCCATCATCGGCCCTACCGCCGCCTCTCTCGCCGCCTTCGCTCTAACCGCCGCCCCCCGGCACCGCCCTCCCTGCGCGTTCTCTCTATTCCTCTCGCTCTCTCTTTTCCCCGCCCCCCACATCTCTCGCGTCGATCCCTCCCCTCCCCCTTCCCAAATTCATGTCGGTCCGTTCCCTGCTGCTGGCGCTGGCGACGGCGGCCGCGCTGGTGGCCGGCAAGACGCCTGCGGGATTTACGCCGGGCACCGACACGGACTTGGTGGTCCGGTACGGACGGGTCGCGCCGCCCGACGGCGCGGTGGTGGACAAGGCTGGTACGCGCAAACAATTTACTTTTCTTTCCTCCTCCACGTGAATACATGTATCCATAACGCACATATATATATTCTCCACTTGTTGGCTGTTGATGTCGACACGCCTCCCCTCTTCCTGTTCTTGTATTGGGATTCGCCCCTCCCTCGTTTTACGGGGAGGGGCGGCGGGTGTGTATCGCTGGGACTCGGGGAACACGTTCGGCTAACACGCGCCCGCCCGCCCGTCCCCAGTGGTAGGATCGGCACCGGTCCTGGGAACCGAGAGGCCGCTCCCGCCGGACCACGAATACGCCGTCATCATGGTCGACCTGGACGTGCCGGTCGACGTGCGGCCCCCCGTGCTGTTGCACTGGCTGCAGACGGGGCTCCGGCCGGCGGCGGCGGCGAGCGACGACAACGACGAGGGACGCCAGCTCTTCGCCCTGCACGACGCCGCCGACTACGACGACGAAGCTGCCGGCGACGACAACCAACCCCCCCGCCTGTTGGCCCCCTACCTGGCGCCCACGCCCCCGGCCCGCGTGCCCCTCGGCCACCGCTACGTGCAGCTGCTCGTCGACACGACGGCGCTGTCGCACGCGGGGCGCGCCGCGCTCGCCGAGGCCGCCGCCACGCGCCTCGGCTTCGACGTGGCCGGCGCGCTGGCCGCGGCCGGCCTGCAGGACCGCGTCGTCGCCGGCCATTACTTCCATGTGTCCAACCCGGGGCCCGTCGGCCGCGACGCGTCGTCCACCACCACCACCACCACCACCGTCACCGCCGTTGCCTCCATGACGTCCTCCTCCGGCTCGCGCCCGACGACCTCGGTCCACCCCGACGACGACCTCGACGATCTGCTGCTCGGCCGCAACTCGTCCACGGGCGCCGGCGCCGCCCAGCCCTCGGGCGTCAACACGGGTTCCGCCGCCGCCATCAGCAGCAAGGCCGCCCTCGCCTTCTCGGCCGCCCCGGCGCGGACCGTCGCCCTGCCGCCGACGCCGCTGCTTTTGGTTCTCGCCGCCGCCGCCGCCTTCGGCCATGCCTTCTAATTCCTCCCCTACTTAGTACCTACTTGCTTGCTATACCTTTTGCATGGGCGATAATGATATTTTGTTCCAGCCCCAAACCCCCTCCCCAGCCCCAGCCTCCCCCCCCTCGCATGATACCCCTACCGTTGTGATTTTGTCTTGAACCGAGGCTGCCAATGGCAACTCAGACGTACTGCCAAGAAGCGGAAGACGATGTGTTCCAGAATCCTCCCAGAAATGTGCGTATACCACACAAACTCTCGAGAGCGGCATGGTGCCCGATAGCCCTGGGAAGGACCGGGTGTACTGCTTCAAAACCAGCCAGCCGCAGCCCAACGGCTCAAGCCCCTTTGACAGTCCCAGGCATGCACAGGTAGACGCATGTATGCCGGTTTGACGACGCCGACCAGGCGAAAGGGGCCGAAACGGCTGTGCCTCCGGCCCGGCAAAATTGGAACTGGCCCGGCCGAAGTGTTATATTGCATTGTCGCCGGGTAAGGTGATCCGTCGCACAAGTTCTTGCCGCAGCTAACACCACAAAGGCTACCTCTTACGTCTGTCTAATTGGTCAAGGTGTCATCCATGCGGGATCGGCACATGCCTAAGCCCGGTCCGCCTGGGTGCCGCTGCCGCCAAAGAGGACAGCACTCGGAGCGCCGGGTTGGCGGAACTATGGGAACCGCCTGGTGCGCGATCCAGAGCTGCAGACCTGGGGAGCCGAGGGCCTTGGTCTGGTCCCCATCTAGTCCGTAGGGTCAATTACCAGCCAGAGACCAACGCCACGTCATTGTCGCCCATGGCAGGCGCATGTGCGAGCGACGATCCCTCGATCCCCTGGGCACCGCCCGAACATAGTAGAGGCAACTGACTCGTTGAAAGCCCGCCAGCACATGGCCCCGAGAAAAGTCAAAACCTCGGGCCGCTCCGTACCCGCACAACACGCCGGCTCTTACCGCGGGGCCGGCTGCTCGCCCGGCGGGTTGGTCTATCGGCCTATCGACGCGCATCCCTCGAGGCATTCTCCGCTCGACTACATATGGGTGCATTGCTGTACACGACGGCCGATGAGGGCGTGTGAATGACGTCGCGGTATCCCGAAAGGATGTCTAGAGAAGATGGGTGGAGTGGGTATGCGCTCATCATGCATCATGGAATTCCGTCCGAGGACCGTCGCTGCCGGAGCTCAAGGGCGTCGTCGCCGCCGGAGACGTGTTGGTAGCCCTTGCGGCGCATGCGGCGGCGGCGGACGCACCGCACGCAGCACACGGCCCCGATGACGGAAAAGAGGATGGCGGCGATGATCTCGGAGACGAACTGAACCCAGTGATCACCGATCCACGCCCAGATCCAGTCGTCGCCAGCACCCCAGGTCCCGCCGTGGCCCTTGTTGTTGAAGAAAAGCCAGCGGTCGGCCCCGGGACGGCCATCCATTAGCACGCGGTGCAGTGGCGCCCATTTCGACGCCGTCGGGAAGCCCGGCAGCGTGCCGTCTGCGCGCAGCCGCGCGTGGTACTTCTCCCAGATCTCGGTCAAGTACCACTGGCCCGAGTTGTACATGACGATGGCGTATGGCAGGAACCAGTTCCACTTGTACGCCAGCAGGCTCTCCGTCATCATGACGAGCCACGGATGCTCGGGCTGGGCGCCGATGATGTTGTTGCTCAGCGCTCCGAGCCCGCCGTCGGTCGTGAAGGCCGGCATGTAGCGCAGCGCCTCGAGGCTTTCCTCACAGCCCTGTGTCCATCCAAGGTCAGCCGACACCTTGTTCCCAGCGTGACCGAAAGGCGGCTATGGCCCGTCAGCGGGTCCGGGGAGGGGGGCGGCACTCACATTGTCCAAGTCAATGTATATGCCGCCGAAGTGGCGGACGAGGAAGTAGCGCATGACATCAACCCGTTGGATCGGGAACTTGTAGCTATCGTACGTAGACAAGAACCAGTTGAAGTGGTCTTCTATGAAGGTGCGCGACTCCTCGGTGTACCAGATCTATGCGATACACAGGCCCATGTCAGTACCCGTCTCGACTATACCGTGGTTCCACCACATGGGGCCTCTTTCTCGGGCTCGTGGCGCCCCTTGCGGCGCTTCCTGGCCAACATGCCCACAAACATACCTTCACATCCCACCCCGGGTTCCTGTCGATGCATGACTGCCGCATGCGGGCCCAGTCTTCGGGAATGTCGTGCTTCCCGGGCTCCTTCCAATTGTGAAAGATCTGGTGTACGATCTGGGGGATAAGGGGCGTGCGCGGGTCGGGGTCCGTCGCGTTGTGCAGCATCATGACCTGCTCCTGCGTGATCTCGATGCCGGCGTGCGGCCCCAACTTGCCAAACAGCTGGGCGAACGCCAGCAACCGTACAATCACGTAAATCACGAGCGCCGTCAGCCCCAGGCCTGCAAGCCAGGGCACGAGGCGTCGCGAACGCAGTGGCGCGAGGATGGCCATGCCGTCTCGTGTCGTGTTGCCTTGTCTTTATGGGGTGCTCTCCGTCCGATCCCGACCTGACGAGGTGGCAGATGGTTGCGCGGCTGCATGTGCATAGGCACGTACGTGAATGCGGTTATGCCTCCGCCCGTGTTAGACGACGCTATGCAGAGACCATAGACGACGACGACGACGACGACGACGACGATGACGACGGCGGCGGCGGCGGCGGCGGCGGCGGCGGCAACGTGGGGGGGGATGCGCAGAGAGACTGAGCACTTGCCCAGTCCAGAAGTAAGCAGCGAAGATGGCCAGGTGGAACAGGACAACCCGGGAAGCTCGACAAAACAAGAGCACGACGAAGACCGCCTCGACACTCAGTTCAGTCCGGGACCTGGCGCTACCGCTTGTCGTACTGTATACTTACTAAGCCGTATCGAACTATGTTCTCCAACCCCATGAGGCCTTGGCTGGAGAGGTCGGCGTCGTACCGGTACATAGAGGTTTGTCATGGCACCCGAGAGACCGAGCGTGTCTCGAACCAGCGGTGGTGGGAAGGAGGTGTCGGGGCGAGCGGGCGAGCTACTGTGGAAGCCGCTGCTCCCCCTCTACGCGAGCCGGGTCTGGCACCCTTGTACTATGACACGGAAGGATTCCATCGTGCCATGTATAGGTATCCACCTCATGCCGCCGCTGCTGGGCCAGCCAGCAACGGAAGGCGCCCGATACGCGGCCCAGCGAGTCGTTGGATCCTGGGGACAGAGACGTGGCACCGGGGGATCTCGTGCGGCGAGGGAGCGCGAGTACCGGCGGCCAACCGTGACCGGACCCCCCTTGTTTGGATGGCCAGGGGATACATGTCTTAGGGATGAGGCCGATTCCGACATGGAGAAGCCTAGGCTCAACGCTTGAGCGTTGCCTGAATGACTTGGTATCCAGTGCGTGTGCGTAGCAGGCGCGGCTGCCGCGACTTCTTCTTCTTCTTCTTTTGTGGAAAGATCATCTCCTGGCACCATGGCAACATCGGCACCATCGGCTGAGCAACGGCGCGCGGGCCTCACGATTGTACTGTGTAGGATCCCTGCGATTGCCTGCGCCGTTGCTTGTGGGCCGGAAACCGAAGGCTCCTCGTGGAAACGTTCAACAGGCCCCCGGGACCTGGAGCCTAGTGTCAAGCCCCGAGGCCGCGCCCCGTCCTCGTTCCTTTGGGAGCGACCGCCGAGAACCCGCTTCTCCCACACCCCTGCAAACGGCTGATACTGCGGCCCCCTCTTGTGCTGCTTGGCGGGGCGCAGTGCATCCTGGGCCAATGGCAAATCCAGGCGTACGGGCCCCCAACAAAAGGAAAACAGCAACCTATTGACTACCTATCTACAGCTATGCCCAGTTCTGCTCGTTAGCGCCGGCCAGCGCGCTTCTCTTCCATCCTGTGCCGGAGGCCATTGGCGCTGAGAGCATCCGAAGGCTTGCCAGCCGTCTATCCCGGAACCTAGTCCAAGGAGGTTCGACGTCCGCAATACCCCCCCCCCCCCCCCCCCCCCCCCCCCAAGATCTGGCAGGGTTTCCTGCCCAAGGGGAGAAGCGACGACGACTTCGTGATAAAGCCAGACGTGCTACAAGATACGGCACCATAGCCCGCCATAAACCCCGGGCCGGGGTACGTACTAGCCGGGTCCGAACTGGGCCAACTGGTTCGTCAACCGTCACTACCCCGACGATGAGCATCTGCGGCAGGCATACCACGCCATCCGGAACCCCGGCATGAAGTCGGACTTCCTGCGCTACCTCATCCTCTCCAAGGAAGGGGGCGTCTACACCAACCTCGACAAGGTGGCCCTGAAGCCCCGGTCCCGCGTCCGTCTCATTGTTGGCATCGAGTACGCCCGCCGCGCACAACACCACCCTGTCTCTGGTACGGCCCACTGGTTCCGACGTGGTAAACTCCACGGGGCGGGTGGCCGGGACCCGTGTCGTTTTCGACCACATCCGGCTGGCCGACCCCGGCGTTACCATGTGGTACACCTGTTTTACGTGAAGGAGCCCAGACTCTTTGGCGACACCTGGCTCCTCAATATCGACGGTTTGGGCTCGGGCCTGCCGCACTCGGGCGCCACCTCTGGTTCGTCGGGCCTTGCTCTGGCCAGGCATATAACTTCGACGGTTCATGGCGCCAAGTGCCCTGCTGAGGCGCAATCGCCAGGAGCGAAGGGCAATGGGGATCTGAAGAAGTCCGTATCCTGTTTGTGAGCATGCACGAGGTCATCCATTAGTTGGCAGGGCGGAGACTCCTACCGCCCAACCCGCGGAAACCGAGAGATTATGTGATTACACTGGGACTTGGTCAATTGGGCCCTCCACCAATCAGTGGTATCATTTGTTTTGAAGTAGGCTTCCAAACACACTCCAGGTGCCCTGCGTAAAATCGCGACTGGGTATCGTAGCAGATAGTTTAATAATACAGAGAGCGAATTATGCTGTCTCCCAAATGTTGGCCCCGTCCAAACCGACCTGTATGCTCCGATTCTCCTGGTCCTCGAGGCAACCCATATCGCCCGAACGCCGAGCGGGTTTCAATGGAGCCTCCGTATCCCACCTTGGATTAAGGAAGTCGTCTAGGTTCTGTAGTACGGCCGCTACAGGATCGAGAGCCAGGGTTAGTGTATCGCTTCGCCATGGTGATTGTGGAGCCTCGGTGCGCCCATCCTCCTCGTTCTCGACAGTCTCTTGTAAGCCAGAAGCCGGTGTCGGGCAATCTTCCAAGACGCAGGTATGGTATGCATCCGTCTCCCTGAACGCTGTTGCCATGGCATTAACTGCGGGGCTCAGCTGTTGCTGAGATTCCGTGGGCAGCAGCCGTTGCAGGCATGATTGAGGCTCTTGGTCGTGGCGCCTTCTCACAGCATTGAAGTGGCCACTGAACTGGTCGCCCAAGTCCTCAGCACCTTCTGGGGTGTCCAACGATGGTGGCGGTGACTTCGGCCTTATGATGCTTCTGACCGATGGCTGCTCGTTTGCCGCCTTCTCTTCGCCGGGCAAAGGTGCAAAGGATACACGCCGGGTGCTGCGCCGGCTGCTGCGTCGACTCGACTGAGATTGTCCCGTACTCCAAGGATTCGTGTTGGCGACGTCAAACAGCAGCGGGGTGCTCGGGAGGTGTCCTCCAGACAACCCAGGGTATCGATAACTCCGGTAGCTGGGTTTTGGTGATGGCGTATTGAACTTGGCAAAGGATTTGACCGACAGCTCGAGCTCCAATGTTGCATCCAGGCCTATGGCGGCCCATGGGGTCTGCTGCGAGATCCCGATGGTGTCCTGTCCCTGGCAGGGACTTGGCGTGCTCGTCGGAGTCTTGGGCCTCTCTTCAATGTGGCCCGCGAGTCTTGCTGGTGAGTCAGCTGTCTGGTCCAATACTTGCGGCTCCATTGGGGAAATCGTCCGCTGCACTGCACAACTCTCGACGTCGGTCCCATTCTTCGGCGCTTCTTGTGCGACATCTTGTATGAAAACCGTCTTTGGTCCAGGCGAAGGAACCGTGGGCTCTGACACGGCGCCTCGAGCCGGGGTTTCATCCTGTGTTGCCGAGTACACGACCTCTGCCATGACATCCACTTCTGGGTGCTCGGAGAGGGAGTTGGAAACGCTCGCTTCATCTGGTGCGTGGGTGTATGCATCTTGGCGTGGCTTATCACCGCTGTACGTGACATCTCCGATCAGAGTCGTGTCGTCTTCTGACATGAGCTTCTCGAGAGATGTATATAGTGTTGATTCGAACACCCCGCATTCGATTCCCGGCATTAATGTGGAGTTTGCGTTTGGCTCTTTGTTACTTGGCCCTTCCACTTGCACATCTTGAGCGCCCTCTGCCTCGCCAGCATGACTGGACTTCGGTATTGCGTCAAGCGCCCCCACGAGCGCTGAAGGTAGATTTGTTTGGTTCATGATCGGAACACGGTCCTTGAGCATCGCGATGTCGCCAACGGGTACCAGAACCGCATCTTTATCCGGGAAGGTGACCAGCCTGTGTTGTTTCTCTGGCTGATGTTCAGCCCCCAAACTTTTGGCCCGCTTGGTTGCATCCAATTCCGCTGTGGCAATACATCTCTCTGGGAACAGTTGTGATGGCAGACTAAGAGCCCTCTGGTAAGAAGTCGTATCAGTTGGACGGGCCTCTTGAGATGCCTCTGTTGTGTCATCCGCTCGTTCGGGCATTGCGGCGAGTTCGTAATCCTGCTTTGGATGATCTTTGATAAATGCGGACTTTTGTATGTCGCATGATCCCGATCGCTGGTCATTTTCCGGTCCAGGAGGCTCCATATGTTCTGGCTGTGCACCGGTTTCAGTCGCTATCAATATTGGCGACGCTGACCTGGCAACTTTTCGGTGGATGGGCCGGGTCCAGTAATGAAAGCTGTCGTCCATATGACTTTCGAATGCAATGCCTGCTTTATCTGCCTCACTTCTTTCTGGGACGGTTTGTCGATAGTCTTCAGAAGACCCAGGGGGGCTGGATTGAGGGGCATGGGTGTCGACTACCACGCCAGTTGCATCTTGCTGAGAAACGCACGCCCCGCTCTCGTCGCCGCTCGAAGATGCATTGTCGCTGGACATATCGGTGTCCTCTTCTTCGGTCACAGGATCGAAAGCCTTTGCCCCCGGTTTAGCCGAGCACAGGCCCGTGCTAGACGAAGGCGTCGTCATCTCCAAACTGGCAATTGGAAGGTCAGGATCGAGGGCCGTCGATGCTTGCACTATGGCCGCAGCCGGCGTCGGTATGTGTATTGTAGGTGAGGGTGCGCAGTGGTCCAAAAGTTTCCTTTTGGACAGTTTACTCTTGAGCCAGTCACTCGCGGCAGGTCGCTTCTTGCTCTTGCTGTGAGGGCTGGCGCCTCTTCCTTGGTCAGGCGCCCAGAACTCGTCCCTTTCTAAAGTATCGGAAGGGACGCCATTAGCCCAGTCATGGATAAGGAACCGCTTCTCAAAGTCGAGGCCGGCATGTTCGTCGAGTTGGACTTCTCCATTGCTCTTCGGGCTCGGAAGGTGGCATTGCATGGAGTCCCCGGTCATTGGCGTAGCATTCTTGCTTCCAGACAGCCTGGCAGGAGCTTTCGAGGCAATGGACTTCACGGCAGGCCTGGGAAAGGTCGGTCGTGAGACGGAGCTCTTCGTGTTCGGGCGTTTCGGGAGCCAAGGGTTCTGCCAGCCCTTGTCGAACGGGCCCCTTAGGGATGCAGAGATAAGCCGTGGCGGTCGCCCCTCAAGGTACCGCAGGCCCTGCTCCTCATAGCGCAGGCGCTTCGCGAGCCTGGCGGGCTCGTCGAGTTCGTCATCAGAGCCCGAGCATAATATTTCGCAGGTCTCCTGGGGTGCTGCGCAGTATATAGGCTCGATAGGGAGCTGCGCCTGTCTGTTCCGCTTATCCATAGCTTTGCCGGAGGGTGTCACGATGGCAAGCGGTGCCAGGAATTCAGCCTATGCATGTCTCGGCGGGTTCGAACGGTGAGGGCGAGAGGAAGGCTGGAGCAGCCGGAGGAGGCAATTGGAACTAGAGAGATCAGATGGCTGACATGGGTGATGGAGACCCCAAGGTTTGTGTGAGGCTCCACTAGCTGCTTGTCATCAGTCTTTGTGCATACGTTTTTGGTTGCCCGACCAGCGAACGCGTTTCCAAGAGCGCGCTCGGTACGCGTAAAGTGGTGGTGGTGTTTTCGTGTGTGATATGTGGGGACAATAGTTACTCACGCAAGTACTGCCCAAGTATAGTATGTAGGTACATAGTTCGGTAGGTACCTCTTACATCTATCCCATGAGAAGAACAACTTACTGGCCCGTACTCCTTCGTTTATGTCGGCCCCCCCAAAGGGCACTCTCCCATCCACAACTTTAAACTAAGACGGACGCAATAAATCCGGCCTGGGAGTTACTACCCACTTGAAAAGATACCGAAATCACACAAGGTGAAACGGGTATCTAACTCTGATCACAAGCCACGACGGGGACGGCCAGTCAAGGCGGTACTCACTATGTAGTAGTAGGTGCATCCCGTGGCATCCCGTACTTCTTCCACTTTTCTTGCCCCCAACTGTTTGTCCGCCCAATTGCGTTGGTGGTGCGCCTGCCCAAGGATGACCGAGGGCGGAGCAGATGGATGCTTTTGCACATTCATCCTATTCCACTTGACTCCCTTGCGCTGGCGGGCCACCTGCAAACAGCAGCCGTGCCTGCCCTACGTCCGACTCCATGCCATAACAGCCCGTGGGGTGTCAGGGCCTCTGCAGTAGATCGGGGTCCATACAGGATGCAGTCCAACCGCGGGCATCGTACATGGATTCCCGATTAGCATCCATTAGAACCCAGGGGATTGTAGTGGAGCTTTCAGAACGTTCGAATAAGCACCCAGGCACCGGGCAGGCGGCTGTTTTCCAGATCCGTCGCAACGTCATACAGCCTTTAGCAGTTGGTTTGGAGAATCGGAAGGCTTGTGCGACATGTACCTCTGTCTACCGCTTCAGAAGTGCATAAACTACGCGTGAATCTGCCTTCACTTCCCACAGGTTGCATCCAGTATTTACCTACATCTACATACCTCAGGCATGTAGTTAGGTATGCACTTACTTGACCTCGCCCCGCCGGCCTAGGCTGAGAAGCCTGCGAATGTTTCCGAGATCCTAAATCGCGGCAGGTGGCGAGGGCGTTGTGGTACGTCGTGGTAGCTGCCGCAAGCCGAGATTCAAGACAAGGATCGTGCTCATCGCCACAGCAACCAGAACATGGCGCCAATTGGATCGACAGAGGTTGTTGATGCTCGGGCTGAGGGCGCGTCAATGCTTTTTCAAGTTATGTTGATAATAAAGTCGGCTTTCCAAGAAGGCCTCGAGACGTGTCGGCCATACTGCGGTTTGCCAATCTTCGCTACTGTGACGCGCATTCCCTGCGCCACTCGAGTGCACTGCTACGAATTTCCGTATCCTGTCGTCGCCGTCGACCGTCTCGCCCATCCGCGACAACTAGCAGCCATCGCCCGCCCGGTATCTCCAATCTGGTAGTTTGTACGGACTAGGTCACTACCTACATTTACCTACGAAGCACATCCATATATCGGTACTCCCGGGCCCACCCTCAGTAGACCCCGCTGTCGCCTACGCGCGAACCAGCCCGGCGCTCCCCATAAACAATCCATCGCTGTCGCAAGACCGCCCCAGCCTAACTTTTATCATAACGAAGGCCATATCTGCTCGGATGGAGGCGCTGGGGGCATAGGTACTGCGCCGTCTCGAAGCCCTTGTCCGTCGCTATCCATCAAAATGGCCCCCGCCTGGCTCGACTCGCTGTCCGAAGATTGGGTTTCGGAGCCCAATTCCGATGCCTCGCCCGACAATCAATCGACCTATTCCGACTCGCAAGCCGGCTCGCAACATGGGAGCTCTAGGGGCTCCGTCAGCCGCTCTTCGCGACTCGGCCAAGGCGACACAAAAGCGCCTTCGAGCGCCCGCGACCGAAGCGCAGTCGCCCTGAGCGAAAGAAGCTCCAACGAGATCAATATGCGAGGCTCACAGCGCCCCCCCTCCAAATCGTCGCAGGGAGCCTGGCACTCGCAACGAGGTCGCCAGGACGGCCCTTCCTACCCCAACTCGACCACATCATCCGTCGTTCACAACACCGTACATCACAAATCTGGCAGCGTGTCACCCACCAAGAGCAAAGACGAGGCGCCCGAGTGGAAGAGGAGGCTCCTCTACGGAGAGATGTCATACGGCGAGTCGAAGGACTTGTTCAGCTCCGCTGCGAACGGCCTGGAAGGCATCTTCCGCCCTCCTCCCCCAGCACCCAGTGGCCTACAGAGCGACGATGAAGACGCCGACCATGGTAGTGTTACCTTCAACGACATGACGCTTCCGTCCAGCCCGCCACCGTACTGGAAACGCTCACGACAGGCATCGCGGGAAGAGCCGGAGAAGGGAGACAGCAGCGAGTCATCCAACCACCAACCTCGGTACCGCAAGAAACAAGTCAGGTATTCCCCGAAAGATACGCCATATGTAGACCATAGCAGAATCGACGACTCGACCGCGGAACCCACCCCCCCGGCCCAGGATACCACGCCGCCAAAGGACCATAGTAGACTTACCGTTCCGTCGGCGGGCGTCAAAGAGGCGTCGCGAAAGACCAGTGGCAAAAGTGTTGGCTTCAACGAAGCCTTCAGTCCTATTTTGCTGTCCCCGCGTAAAGACGACGATGGGCGTGTTAGCTTCGCCCCGATGGAACTGTCTCCGGGTCAGCTCCGGAAGCGCCTGGATAAGCTCCGCAAAACCCAGATGATCGTGGACTCAGATTCCCGCAGCCACGCCCAGCATTCCATGGACGAAAGCGCGTGCAACCCCGACACAACCGATGACTATGCTAGGAAAGGCGGCTTCTTAAACTTCCGGCGAGGAGATCAATCCGGTGAGAGGTCCTTTCAGCGGCGGCCCTTGAGCCCGCCACTTAACAACGACACATCTGAGATGCTACCCGAATCCTCGCTTCAGGCTAGCACACCGAAGCAGTTCCCGACCGTGCGGACTGAACCTTTCACCTCTACGCAGTCGGCCGACCGCCCAACGACACCCCCAAGCCCAGACATGCCACCTGCGCCGAACTCAAGTCCCGAGAAGCAGCAGCGGCCTCCCACGGCTCCCCCTGCTGCTGCTGCTGCTGCTGCCGCCGCCGCCGCCGCCGCCGCCGCCGCCGCTGCCGCTGCATCCCCGCTCAAGTTGTTTGGCCCCTACGACACCTTCACAAACCAGACGCTGCTGCGACGAATCAGCCAATTCGAGGACACGGAGAGTCCTCCTCGCCCCACTGACCTGTCCGACCTGTCGACCTCGGAATTGCCCTTGAGGCGGAGCTCGCGCAAATCGCAGCAGACGAACCAGACAAGCAACACGGCCATGAAGGCGAGGTTCGGCGTGGGTGAGCTGGATGGGTATTCGTTCAGCGAGGACCTTTCGATAAACGACCACTCTGCATTCACTAACAAAGAGAATGTGGCACCTGAAGTCTCTCCACTGCGGAGTCACCCCATCAAATTTGACATCAGTCAGCCGTCGGGATCAGAAGACGAGCCGCTGATGATCCCGCCCCGGCGTAACAAGTCCAGTGCCGCAACAGATCCCTCCAAACAGGCAAAGGGCAGCCCGGCATCGCGATCTTTCGCTACCCGTGGCGGCTCGTTGGACCGACTGGTCACCAGATTCGGGCTGCTCGCAACACCAAAGAGGGATGGATCTGAAAGCAAGCGACCGCGCACCTCGCCATCAAAAGATCCTACCCCAAAACGGCGGCGGACGCTGCACAAGTCGGACATAGCTTTTGGGTTAGAGAGCAAGTACAAGGCTATAGAGTCGGTCCAGGCTTCTCATAGCCACATGCAATACGCTATGGCCAGGAGGCGCAAGGGCCTTCTCCGCTATGGAGAATCGCAGACCGCCTCGAGCCCCTCTGGGGCGGCGCACCAAGCGCTGGGGCAGCGTAGCCCAACGCCAAGCCCCAGGGCCTCTATGCAGCGAGAGCGAGAGCCGCTGGCAGATTTGGAGTTTAGCATGTTGCACGACGAGTCCACGATGCCTGACCAAGAGTCCGAGTTCTTCATACCGGACAGGGCCTCCAATGGGGCCCGCAACGGGTCCATCCGGACCCAAGACTTCCTTGTCGAGGCTGAGAAGATCATGGCTATGATTCGGAGCAAGGGTCGACCCCAGCATGGGCTTTCCGTGGTAGACGAATCCACCACGCACCCTTCGGAACACGACGGTTCTAGCTCCTTCGGATATGACGAGGACGAAGATTCCTACCAGGACTCTACCCAGGAGTCCTTTTTGAGACCCCCCAGCCGGGAAGGACGGCCGGCGCGCTCGCGCCAGGCGGCCTGTGCGGATAACCCAGAGCTTGCCAGTAAGCTCAAGCAGTACGAAGAGACCAGCGACATGTCCGATTTGATGACGGGTTCGCTGCGGCAGAGCGAGATGGCCAAAAGGGCTATGAGACATGGCGGCAAAGCCAGCGACTTTGTCCAGCAATGCCTCCGCAGTGGTGAGCGGCGGCACAACGATTCGGATGACGACGACGTCATCAGCGACCTATCCAACGTGAGGATATCACGAAACCCCGACGGCCCCTTGGTCGAGGACAGCCATGACGTGTGGTCTCACGGCTGGCGCTCTTCTGGATCGTCGGCGCCGACGGCATCCTCGCGAGGCTCAGCCACGGACTCGAGGAGACTGATCGGGCCCGATGTAGTCTCTCAGCTTATCGGCAACCAAGTGGGCAATATGGTCCTTGACGACGAGAACAAGGTCTGGATGAAGGTCAAAACGCCTCGGACGAGTGCCAAGGACCTCAACATGGTGCCCTCGGAAGACAGCGAAGATGATCCATTCGGCAGCATTCCCGATCTCTCTGTCGACGAGACGAAAGAAATCCAGAACCTCATGATGAGAACCGCACCAATCGACGACTTTGTGCCGCTTGACGATTATGCGCCCCTGGACGACTTGAACGAGTTCATCAGGGAGGACGACGAGGACGTTCCTTCTACGTCGTCGGGACGGAAGTCCCACACAACCGGCCAAACAGGCTCTACTTCCAGTATGTTGAGCCACACGCGAGAGGCCTTGTCGAAGATCAGACAGACCTTGGTCGATACTGCCGTTGAGAATGACGAGGAGATTGAGCATGAAATAACGATTCACGAAGATCGGGTGAAAAAGATGAGCCCGTCCCGGCGGAGGAATCTCACCATTACGTTTTCCTCGCCCATCGCATCCATTATCCAGGATATGCTGCCGGAACCCTCGGACGAAGAGAACGCGAGAGAAGACGATGGAGGAGAAGACGATGATGAGGAAGAAGCCGCAAGCGGGCACGACGAATCGGTTGGGACCCGTGCCGCCGATTCCCTACGGCGCGGCCGCCACACGCAGGCGGAGCCTAGCACGGCGCGGCGCAGCACCAAGTCCGGGTCAAGGAGCCGGTCGCGTAGCGCACGGGGTGTGTCGGTCAAGGGTCGTGCATTTGTACGGCGGCCGGTGTCGAGGATTGACGAGCAAGATGAGGAGAGCATGGTGGACCGCGGTGCGTCGGACCAGCGCCAGCTCAGCCTCCGGGGCGACTCGAGCGTCGTCGGGCCCGAGACGGAGAAGCACCAGACGAGTGTAAGTTTTGTCCTGACCACACCTGCGCCAGCGAGGAAGACGGCTCCACCGTGTGCAACCCCTGCGGTCTCGCAGAATGTCGGAACGCTGTCTCTGAGTCCTCTGTCCGACTTCACCATGAACCATGCAGACCAGTCCTGTGGCTTGGAAGTCAGCTATGTCGTGGGAAGAAACTATCTTGTCACAGGCGACGGGACGAAAAAGCGCATGTCCCAGGCGATCCGCACGCTGGTCGAGAAGATCACCGAGGTGCAGCCCTTTGAGCCGGACTGGGGCGCCATGCAAGCCCTGGACATCAGCAGCAAGCAGTTGGCGAGCCTGCACAAGCTGGACGAGTTCTGCGGCAACGTTGTTACGCTCGACGCGTCTGACAACAACATCAGCCAGCTGGAAGGCGTCCCCGAGAGTGTGCGCAACCTCAAGGCGGCGCAAAACTGTCTCTCGGGCCTGACGGCTTGGGGCCACCTGATGAACCTACAGTATGTCGACATTTCCAACAATGAGATCGACAGCCTGTACGCCTTCAAGGACCTGGTGCACCTCCGCACGCTACGTGCCGACAACAACCGTATCACGAGCTTGGAAGGCATCAAGTTCCACGACGCCTTGCAGGTGCTCCGCGCCCGTGGCAACCTGATCGAGCGCGTCGACCTGGACGGGGCCACTATGGACCGCCTGACCGAGCTCGACCTCGAGAGCAACCACATCCGCGAGATTCACAATCTGGAGCAGCTGCCCTGCCTGGCCACGCTGAACCTCGACCAGAACCTGCTCACCTCGTTCGCACCGACCGAGGCCGCCCACATGCCATGGCTGCGATATGCCAAGCTCTCTGGCAATGCCCTCACCACGCTGGATCTGACGGCCTTCCCGGGCCTGCGCCTCTTGCATGCCGACGGGAACCAGATCACGACGCTGCTCGGATGCGCGCGGGCGCGGCGCCTCGACAGCTTGTCGCTGCGCGAGCAAAGGGGCAACGGGCAGCTCGATCTGTCCTTCCTCGGGCAGGCGTGCGAGGTGCGCAAGCTGTTTCTCTCGGGCAACCTGCTGGACGCCTTCGACCCGCCCTTGGACCTCCTTAACCTCCAGTACCTGGAGCTGGCCAACTGCGGTTTGCAGACGCTGCCGCCTCACCTGGGCCAGCTGCTGCCGAACCTGCGCACGCTCAACCTCAACTTTAACGCCGTCAGCGACCTGGCCCCGCTGCGCTACATCCCACGGCTGAAGAAGCTGCTCGCCGCCGGGAACCGCCTGGCCGACGTCGGTGCGCTCGCAGCCGCGCTCGCCGAGTTCCCGCACCTGGCCAAGGCCGACCTGCGCAACAACCCGGCCACGCTGGGCTTCTACCCGCCGCTGCAGACTCTCGTCGAGGTGGGCAACGAGGCCCAGCACGGCGGCGCCGACCTCTTCGTCCTGCCCGAGGCCTCGTCCGAGCGCGACGGCTCCTACTCGGCCCGCCTAGACTCCCGCACCAAGCAGCGCAAGCGCCTGTATGACCTCGCCCTCGTTCAGCGCTGCCCCCGCCTCCGCCTGCTCGACGGCCTTGCCCTCGACCGCGACGCCGTCATGCGCCGCGACGACGTCTGGGCCGCCCTGGCCGCCTGCGGCGCCGTGACCGAGAAGCCGAGCCGACGCCAGTCGACGCCAAGCAAGGCTTGAATCAGCAAGGGCTTGTATAAGATATGAGGACCACGCGGTGTGAGAGGGAGCGAGCGGGTGGTGCGCGAGGAGCATCCCTTGTCCCTCCCCCCCTCCCCCCCTTTTTTTTCCTTTCTTGTTTCTTCGTTTTTCCCTCCTCGCGGCACCGTACACAGGTGCCGGAGAGGGGCCACACGGCGCGGGTCTGCTGTACAGATACAATGACAGGAGCATGTCATGTTGGGAATTACCTAGCGGGCGCGGCGGGGCCGGGCTCTGTTCCTCTACGACGAAACGCTACGGGCGTCAGGGGGAAAGTCTTGTATATCGGTTTGGCGTGTAGACTACTACTACACTCGGTGGGCGGGGGACGACGGCATCCCCATGATATTACGTTAATGAGAGACGAGACAAGCGTTGACGGCGCGCAACAATACGTTCGCCAGTAGACAACAGACAGCGGCACGCAACTGATGTTGTAGGGGACGCGTGAGAGAAGCGGCACGCTATATTCTCATGATGCAAATGGGATTGACTCCGGTATATGCCAAACGTGTCTATCAGCGGTCACCCGCATGCCAGCAAGAGAAAGGAGAAAATGGACAGGATACCACTCGTTTCCTGTGTTTCCAGGCAAGTCCTGCCGTTGATAGTCCTGTTCCACCCCAAGTCGTGGGCCTCCCACATGGCAGTGTCTGCCTTCCATCCGGCTTTGCATACAATAACAACGATGCTGCCCCCAAGAAAAGACCCAGGCCGCCCACATCAGTTCGGAACACGGCGTCTCTCATCCCGGCATCATCATCGTCTCGCCCATCCCAAAATCGATCGCTTGCTGAACCGTCCACCACCCGGATGCGACAATAACTCCCAGAGTATGCTCTACACAGGCCTCCCTAGAAGCGCGTAGTTTGTATAAGAAGAAATGGTAAATTAAAAAAAAAAGAATTCCGGGGACGGTGAGAGACGGGCGAGCCCGCCAGGTCCCCCTACTCCGCCTCGGAAAACAGTCGCGTGGCGCCATCCACGTGTTTGCAGTATGAATGCATGCCGTCTTTGTCGAGTCTAGTCCGCCAAGAATAAGAAGAGCTGTACGGAAGCGAGGGACTACCCGTCGGGCAATCGCTGTCGTGTGGCCTTCCATGTGTGTGTGTGTGTGTGTGTGTGTGTGTGTGTGTTCCCAAGGGTGGTTGTTGCCCAGCGGGCGGGGCTAATCATGGTACTCGTGTCGTAGGATGACCTTCTTGGCCGTCTCGGTGCTGCCGACACTAGTTTGCGTGTCCCTCCTCTTCATGACAGAGCCGTCTCTAGATGGTGGTTGGAGTACTGATCTTGGTTGATCTTTCCCTGGCGTTTTCCGTTTGGATTTCATCTCCAGAATCCCGTCGCTGTCACTGTCGTCGTCCTCGGCCGTCTGGGACGAGAAGACCGAGGGCGTGTAGCCGCGGACGGGACGCTGCATGTGCAAGCGGAGCGTGTGGTCGTCTTCCAGGGTCTCAAGTGGGAATCCAGAAATAGGCTCCTTCGTCATGGCAGGGGGCGTGAGCGAATCCGCCGTGTCAATCAGCGACGCGCGGTTCACAGAGCCGGGAAGTTGGAGGAATTCACCCTCGGGATCCGCCGACACTGAGCTGGCCCCGCTGAGAAGGGCTGGCAACGACGGATCGGACCGGAAGATTTGAGACCCCTCTTTGTGCGCCGGTAGATTTGTCATGCTGGCCGGGCTCGTAACCTCACTCGGGCTAGTCAGGGGCGTCACGATGTTGTCGAGGGACGTGGAACTGGTCGACACGACCGTCCCCGTCGTGTCACACCTGCAAGGGGGCGGTGGCTTCTTCATAATATCGTCGTCGGGTGATGGGGGGCAGGGAATGTAAGCCGGATCCACGCCAAATCGCGAAGCTAGCAGCTGTTTGCACTTCAATTCTTCCTCACGTTCCCGTTGCTGGCGGCGGAGATTCTGTTCTTGTGCCCGGGCAAAGGACTCGGGCGTCGACGAGTTGTAAGTCCTTGGGGGTGGCGTTTTGCCCTCCATCATCAAGACCCTTTGTGCCGTCAAGAAGCGGTCCTCTGGGTCCCCGGGAGAGAATGACATTCCAACAAAACTTGTATCTGATCTCGGGGAGCCATTGTGGTAGGCCCGGATAGCCTGGGGTGAGAAAAACATGGGTGGGGAGACCAGAACCCCATCATCTCTCATATGCGGCTCGCGGAGATGCCTCTTAGGCAGTTCCACATTACCAGGGGCAACGGCCGTGGTCAAAGAAACTCGGGGGCTGGCTCGCTTGTCTAGGCTGGCGAAGAGACCGCGATCAACGGAACGGGAGCGCGAGGAATCATCCAACGAATCGACGTCTCGCGCTTTCCTCAAAGCTGCAATCGGGTTTTCGTGAATCGACATATCCGCGGCAGGGGTCGTTGGCATTGTTTGTGCGTCGCGGAGATGGGGTGTCAGGACTAGAAAGTTGTTGTTCATGGAGCGCGCGCGCAGGTGCTGCGAGAGGGTTTGGCCGAGCGACGCAGACATCCTCGAGGCTGAACTATCTGTGATATCTGAGCTTGCGTTAAAATCGTGGGCTGATCCGTGTGCTTGGCCTGGTTGGTCTCCGCCTACCCAAGTCGATTTTGAAGAACCTCGGCCATCGTCGTCAGCAGGAGAGCCTTGCGGGCTCGCCGTCACGCTCTGCGAGAGAGGGTGCTCGTGGTGCACCGGTGCTTCTTTCGCATTGGTAAAATAATCATCTCCTCGCAGACTCTTCCGACGAGCATCACGAATGTGCGGCGTGGTTGAAGCCGTCACCGCACTGTCTGCGGTCGAGCTCGCTGCGCTACTGAGAGCCCTCCTCCTTGTTGTTCCCTCGGGGCGGTGAGGCATCACCTTCCCGATGGTTTTTTTGACCATATAGCGAGCGCGTTCCAGCAAAGTCAAGGGGACAACCGCATGCGACATTTCAGTCTGGTCGACCTGGATTTTGCGCCCAGCGGTCTTTCGTGAGGGGTCAGTATCGTCGAGCCATCCGACGAGGTTGTCGATACCCTGAACAACCCATTCGTGGCGCTTGACGTCTCGTAACCGGATTCGCTTCTCTGGATTCTTCACCAGCATGCGGGAGAGTAGGTCGTGTAGGTGCTCGTCGATATCCTCGTAGGCAATCTCGCTATCGTCTCGATATGGCGCATTGTTGACGCGATGGTAGAGTGAGGTAGCGGCTGGCGACGTTTGCGGGTCGACGGGCTTCAGACGCCGGCGTGGAATGTGCACGTCCTCTTTCGCAATCTTCCGGAACATCTGAAACTCGTCCTCGGCCATAAAGGGAATACGCGCAAATACAAGGCAGTACAGCGTCACACCAAGCGACCAGACGTCGATTTGCTCTGACACCTTCGGTGGCTCACCATCATCGATGTCAGTGTAACAGAGCTCGGGCGCAAAAAAGGCCGGGGTGCCGACAGTCTTCGCAAGTTCGAGGTCGTTATCGAAATCGCGAGCCTCCGATTCCGAGACGAAGTCGTCCACCTCACCCTCGCGGATCGGCCGGCCGAAATACGAGACGCCAAAATCCGATATCTTGACGCGATGGTCCTTCGTCCACAGCAGGTTGGCCGGTTTTATGTCTCGGTGCACAATGCCCTCGTAATGGAGATACTCCAGGCCCAATACGGTATCGCGGAAAGTCGCCCGCGCATCGTCGAGTGTAAAGCACGGGACGTAAGAGTAATCGTCCGCAAAGGGGTCATGTGGCTGCGGGCTGAAGTCCACCGACGACATATGGGAGATGATCGAGTCGGCCAAACTGGGTGACCTGTCGCGGAACATGGTCTCGTCCGCGTAGGGTCCATACATGGTACCATCCAGAGCGGTCGACAATGCCGGCTGGAAGCACAGGGGCCCAGGCGTCTCGATGTCGCTCGAATAGTCGGCACCGACCGAGGACAAGTCGGCCTCGGAGGGGATGGGAGTAGCGGCCCGTGAAGTCGTTCTCGACCCTTCCCGCGAAGAGCCGTGGTAGCTTTCGCCATAGAAGCCCCCTTCCCCATCCCTGGAAAAGACACGCGGTAGAGAGGCCGGATCGCCCTCGCTCGCGGCGCCGTATTCGATGCTCCAGTAGTCATCTGAGTCTTTCTGTGACTTCTGTTGCATCCTTGCACGTTTGAGTTCGTTGAGATGGTGTCGCCGCTCGAGAAGCTGTATGTATTGCTTCTCTTCATCGGTACCCAGGTCTCCGTTCATTTCCCTCTCGACACGCTTTCTTTCCCACGCGCAAATCAAAGGAAGGCCCTTTTTGCGCCACACGATCTCGCCGAGCTCCACATGCTCAAGGACCATGTAAATCTTCTTGAGCTCCGGGTCGTCGATGATCTCATGCAAGGCGACGACGTTGGGGTGGCGTATTTTCTTCAGAATGGCAATCTCCTTCGTGGTCTTGTCCTGCGGTGACATGGCAGTGACTTTTCCAAGGCGCCGCTTCTTGGAGAACCGGGCAACGATCTTGATGGCCACGTTCTCGGCTGTCTCCAGATTCCGGGCCAATTTGACCTTGCCGTGCACACCGCGGCCGATCTCTTCGATGACCTCGTATTGGTTGATGATCTTTCGTCCCGTCATCAGGTCGAGGTCAACCATGGCCTTGTGCGTCTCGCGGACCTTGTGGTTCTGCAGAGGGTGCAGGTACGGGCTGTTAGTAGGGGGCGCGGGCGTGCTTGTATCCGAGTTGGGGTGGGCGGGAAAGATCAAGCCAGAGCGCAAGTTATTCGGGTTGAAGAGGCCGGGCGAGGACATAGGGGTGTTGTTGGTGGTTCGGGAGGCCAGATGGTAGGGCGGAATCTCCGTCCTGAGGGGGTGAGGGGCGTGAGGCCCCGATTGGTGTTGCGAGTCCATGGCGGCGGGCAGAAGAAGTGGAAACGGTTGGCAGTTTTTGTCGACGCCGTCGGCGTCGAATCTCTCTTTCTCGAGGTGTTGTGACAGTGGTCGCGGCCGTCATGCTGAGCGTCATCGAACCATTTTCCAAATGCGAGGCGTGGGCGTAGGTAATGCCGCAGATGCCGTCGCCGCCGCCGTCGTCGTCGTCGTCGGGACCGTAATGCAGTGCGTTCTTGGGCAGACCCGGAGTTATGGGTGTTTTAATCGTCTGCCGCCCCTCAGAACGCCATTCCACTTTGTGTGCACGGTTTGATTGACGAGTGGCAGGGTGGCGCAGTGGTGGAAAATCGTGGCGGCGACGAGTTCGGCTGAGCAAGAATCAAGAGTCGTAGTTAGAAGGGGGGGGGCAATAGAGGGGTAGAATCGAAAAGTTGTCGAAGACTAGGGGAGAGAGGGGGAAGGGAGGAGAGAGGGAAAGAAGAAGAAAAAAAGAGACGAGATGTTGATGGTGTCAAGAGGCGACGCAGGCGGTTGGGAGTTGGACAAGAGAGAAGGAAGAACGGCCAATGCAAGGCGGGCAGCGGTTCGGCGGCGGCGGTGGTGGTAGTAAGAGCGTACCTATGCGGGCGTAGAGTGGTGGTAATCCTAGTGGTGGGTGCGGGATGGGTGGTTCGTGCGACGGGCTCGAGTACCTCAGTACCCAGGTACCTTCCCATTGGTGGGTGGGGTGAGTACAGCAGCGGGCGCGCACTGGAGGATAAACAGCAGGTAGTGGGCAGGCCGTCGTACTGCAGTCGTAGGAACCAACGATAGGTAGCGCAAAGTACTCAGGTACCACCAAGACGGCCTGGGATACCCAGGTGGGACAGGCCGGCCGGAGGGAAGGGAGACCAGGAGCGTGACGGAACAACGAGCCAGGGTGGAGCACTGACGAGGGAGAAAGGTGAGAGGGTCGGGGGGTGGACGGTCGCATGGATGGATGGATGCGAGCATGGGCGGCCTATGTGGGTGCCATAGTGAGAGGGAGGGAGAGAAGGGAAGGTCGGGTCGGGTCCCACTCATTGACTCTGGCGCTGTGGAGATCTGCTCGGCTGGGCATGCTGGAGCCCTGCTCTCCCAAGCTTGGCTTTTGGGGAGAAGCAGGGGGAGGAGGGGCGCTCGCTCTCACTACTATCGAACTACTGTGTGAGAGGCGGTGGTGGGTGTAGGTTACTGTGGTCCTCGGTAGCCCGTTCTTGGTGCACTATACTGGAGCCGACGGCTCAGTGGAGGGGTGGGCCTCGCCGTCGCTGTCTACGGCCGGAAGGGGGTAGGGAGAGAGATAGGCAGTGGGCTGGGATACGATGGGATGGAGGGGACGCGATGGGATGGGATGCCCGCCCGTTCATCGTAGGGTACTTGCGAGCTTACCTACACCTCAACAGTACGCACTCCCTACTCAATACGCGACTACCTTCCCCCCTCCATCCGGCCACCCAAGGCATGCTATGTGGCGGACTATTAAAGTCGTGTGTTACCTCAAGCACTTTCATCAAGCACATACTTACTGAACAGGTTGTGTCGACTGCACCTCTTCCCCATCATGCCACCGCCCCTGGTACCTCTCTACCTCTGCGCCCACCCTTGATCCAGCCCATGGAGCACGCCCACGCTATCGGGATGCCTACATCCCTACTACGCACTTCTTACCAAGGCACCCAAGTACGTAGGGACGTATATGCACCCAGCCGTCCTAGCCCTGCACGGCTTTGCTGGTACCAACCTGGGCTGTGGCCCGAGGGTCCTGTTGCGTATTTGCATCGTCAGTACTTAACCTGGGTACCTTGATAATGGGTAAGTAACCAGTGAGCCACACCTACATACCTCCGTTCGGTGTGGGGGGGGGGGGGGGGGGTTACACTTACACTCGCCATGCGGCCGCCTTCACGCAAGAAGTAGGTAGGGTATCTAAGGTCCACTCCTTACATAGGTATGGAAGTATGTACTTACCTAAACACTTACATACGCCACGATGGCTGCCGGACGGGCTGCCAGCCCTGCCGACAACGACGCTCCACGTGCATGGGAGCTCCTGAACGCGGGCAGAGAGGGAAGCCCGTGCGTGCCAGACCAGACATGGGAGGACAACCCTCCTCGTCGTCGCCCGCCCGTCGTTCCGGAAGATAGCGACACAGGCAGGAAGAGCCTCGACACCACCTAGGAGAGCCTCTTGGTCATCATCGGCTTTCCCAGGCGCCCCGGCCGCCCGGCCGCCCGAGGAAACTTGGCACCATCAGACCGACCAAGCCCCCCGTACATGGACCCAGCCGGGGCTAGCCTGGCTGCTGCGAATGCCCGGAGTCATGCCTATGCACAATATATCCCACATTGCTGCGTGCAAGACCAGGCCGGTCGGTAAAGGGATCAAGGAAAGGGGCAAGACGTCGCCCATGTTCCTACAGGCTCCGCAGCAAGGACCACCACGGTGACATTGAGTATGATAGAGGCTACCCACAGCTAATATACACATGCAGTGGCCGATGCCCTCTAGAATATTCTCCCCGACATCGCCCTGAGCTCCTCGAGTGTTCGATCTCCCTGCCCTGGCACGACAAGACACCCCAGCATAGCAGCAACAAACCGGGCAATCTTAAACAAACCCGGTTTTTCAGGGTCGAACCGAGTGGTGCTACATCCTAGCTTTTGCTACGCAGTACAAGCCATCCATTTGTGGTGGCCCCAAGCCGTCTCCAGCGAGGGGGCAAGGGGATCGATCGCAAATGAGCACCAGCGCCAACACAAGCATCGTCGACATCCTCGTGGGTACCTTGCCGAGAAAATACAAGACTCACTATTAGAGCCCGGCTTTTGAGGTGTAGTGAGCCGTGTACTTTGCCGCCCTCCTCGCCTGCCTCGCCTGCCCACGCGCAGACGGGCTCCTGGGCGGCCGGCATTCGCTGGATCCCGACTAGGCCCTGACAGCCTCTAGCGCGGGACCTGGGACTCCGACCCGTCGTCACGTACTTATATACGTACACGGCCGAGTGGCCACGGAACCAATGCACCTGCGTAGTGGCACGGCCAAACGGCAAGAAAGACTTGTGGGCTCGAACCATATCCGAGAGACCTAACGATTGCCGGCGCCTGATGGACCGATTATACTTTTACGGAAACAAGTTGACGGGGGGGGGGGGGGGGGCAAAACGGTAGCCACCTCGCCCCTCCCCGTCTGGCCATCCACCTCATGACTGACGTGTTGGGGCATGATGCCTGACTTCCTCCTCTACTCGCCGTGGTTGTTCTCATGCGCCATATCGGAAACTTGCTCAGATGGTATATGCCCCTTCGCCCCCTGTTACTTTTTAGCGAGGAAGTGATCAGGAAAACGACCGATATGTACTTGCTTGCCTTGGTAGATTGTGCATTCCAACCCACTTGGTAGAGACCTACTCAACCTTCAGTCAGTACCGTATCGCAGTAAGTGTACCTCCAATGCCTCGATGGAGTAAGGCAACAGGGATAAAACGGAAGTTGCAATGCCAAGAGACGACCCACTAAGGTACCCTAAAGGGCGTCGTGCGGGTAGAGGAACCGCTTGGAAAAGCGTCTACGCGTGCTCGCAAAGTTGCAGTCGGCTCAGGGACACAGAAGAATGCAAATGTTAGACCGCCAATATTTTCGATTGGGCGTGCCTCGGGATCACGGGCAGCGTTGGCGAGGGAAAGGATTGTGAGCATGGCAAGCGGGAGAGGGCCAGGAAACACCGTATCGTACCTCGCCCGCGGGAAATCTTGGATGGCAGGGGGGGGAGACGCCGGGCCACTGTACCTGTTGCCGATGCTGTTGGGCAACGTCACTGCTGGTCGCAGGACGGCCTTGGCAGGCTTACAGTCACAGGAGGATGGAGGCGACCAAGCCAATGGCAGGTCTATTCGAAATGCATGGCAACTTGCTTGGATGGCCCCATCACGGCAGCCAAGGGCAGATAACACTGTCTCGGCACCCGTCGCGTTGACGGACGGCGGAGGGGAGAGATACGTACTTGGCTTGGGTGACGGACAAGTGGCCTCGCATGGCCCGAGAGCCGTCACTCACAAGGGGCCCGGCGAGGGGTCTTTTCTCCCCATCCAAGCCCATAATGGTTCGACGTCTTGGAGACGGCAACTAACCATGGGAGCGGCGTCGGCTGGCAACCGCCTCTTTTTTTTTCTTTTTTTTTCTTTTTCCTTTTTGCACTTTGGCACGGGAGGAGGGGATGACGGTTCAAGAGCATGGCTGCATGGCACAGAGGTGTGTTGTCGCTTTGGCTCGCGTCCAAGCACTCGCACGCACGCACACACACACACACACACACACGACAACTTATGTCGCACCGCAGGCGAAGCGGCTGCCTACTTGTCGTGTAGGTTCGGGAGGGAGAAGGGGGGGGGGGGGGGGGGGGGGGGGGGGGGTTGACAATCGCACCGGCGCATAGACCGAGCGGTCGGTCTTCCACATACCGGACGAGCCCTTGGAATCGTGACAAATGAATGGATAGGGCTGTCTGGCCTTCTCCTCAGCTCGTAACTGCGCATCTCGGGGTTCGAGACTACTGCACCTTGTCTGCGTGTGTGTGTACCTCCCTACCTGATACCTGCTGTACCTGCCTAACTGGATCCCACAAGGTGAGCGGGCAGCCCTGCCTGGCGTTGGCTGCGTCGCGTCGCTGAGACGAAGGGGCGGGCACTCGTCACGTTGTGGGTGCAGTCAACCGCTGCCTCGATATGTCGGCTCGTCGTCGACGGACGGGAGGATGGGATTGTTGTCGGATGACTCGTCACATAAACCCAAGTGCAGCCCATGCCGCGAGCAATGGCATCACCCAATGAAGCCGCGTCGTGGGCAGCGGGAAGGATGTCCGGCCTATTCCATCGTCATCCACCCTCGTCATCATCGCCATCGCCAGAGTGGTATGGAGAGATGGACCTCGCGGGGCGGGGTCAGTCGTCGCAGTGCCGGTGGGTTTAATGTCTGGTTGGTAGGTAGTGCCGGGACTGGAGGGGCAGAGCTGGGGCCGACGTCCGCGATGATCCGCCGTGGCGCGGTACCTACATACATCCCATCATGGTACTATCTCCATCGTGCATCACCCGGCGTGGCTGCAAGTGGGCGGCGGCGGTGGTGCTGAGCGTTGCGTTGGGCCGGGCGCTATGACTCGATGGGGTCCCGTCGCGGCGACAAAAGTACCGGGGGGGGCATCCATCCCAACTACAATGTGCTTACCAGGCGAGCCTGGCTCTGCCCTCCTCATCCTGATCGTCACCACCCAAGGCCATCCCGGGCCATCCCCCAATCCCTGGAGCATCGGCGCCGGCCTTGCAAACTCTAAAGCCGTGATGGATCGACGGCACCACTTTGGAATGGGCACGCACACGGCGGGCACCACGCGACTGGTTAGTCATTACGTCTAATCTTGCCCGTATCCGGAGCTTGCGCCTCGCCGGCCGAGCGGCCCTGGAGCCTCCTTCGTCGCCTCCTCCTCCTCTTTAATCGGGGCCGACATGGCCATCCATGATGATCACTGACGGCACAACCGGTCGTATGTCGTTCGTTGCAAACAGAGAATCGGAAGAAGCCGGCGGGGTGGATTCCCAAATGGCTCCGTCATCACCGACCGGGGGGGGAGGGGGGGAGGGCGCCCACAGGCTCTGGTCTCCCTTCAGTGCGTGCCGGGAAGGGATGAATGCCAACCCGTACGTACCTCCCCGTACCCAACAATGAAGAAAGAATCGGCCGGCCCCTTCCCCCCTCCCGGCCGTCCGCCCCCTGCCCACGGCCTTGGCCAGCGACGTTGGGCATTACAGGGCTCAGGAGAACAAATGTCGGCCGTAGCCGGCGCGTAGCGAGCAGCACTGCACCTCACGATGTGCCACGCACGCTGCGCAGCAAGAGCGCGCGCCGTCTTGAGCAACCGCCAGGTCTAGAACGTGCGTGCCGGCATACCCAAAGCGGGTGAGGCCCCGGGTTCACGATGATGGCCTGGGCCAGGGGCAGGAAGGGTGTGACCAGTCCACGCACCAAGGCATCCAGTATCGTCAGCGCCGGAGCTCCGCCTCCGCATCTTTGTGCCCTGGGGAACGGCTAATGTGAGGGCATCGTCGCCCCGGAACTGGCGGGCGCGTCCATCCCTCAAGGAGGGGCTGTCGCACCGTCGCCCGCCGACCAATGAGCCTTTGTAGTTGTCCATCTCGGCTGCCACATGCACTTGGCACACTCACCCCTCGGTGCCCCCTCGGCGACCGAGCTAGCCACTCCTACCGGTGCGTACTCGCTTCACAGCTCGGGATGGATGGGTGCTGGCACGTTTTGCTTTTCCCGCTTCACTTCCTGCCGCGTCGTATGGGATGCCATGAGATGTGCACACACATACGCACGGCTGCGCGACAGCCAGTCGCTTCGCTGCCACCTCTGCCTCTCGTCGAGGGCACCAGGACCATGGCCGCCACGAAACGCTTTGCCCGAATCCGTTGGAGCTGCAGGCTGGCCCATGCCGAATGCAACCAAGTTCGACCCTTTAGCCTTCAAGGGGGCGCTCATCACTGTCTCTTTCAGCGCCAGCCGTGTTGCAGCGTCATCCGTACCTACCACCATCCAGGTGGTGGCCTACGAAGGCCAGGAGCATCCATCTTCTCCTTGGGGAGGTCGTGCCCCGCCGCGCCGAAACCTACTTCTTTGCCTGCCCATCCGGTCCATGTAGGAGTACCGACGGGCCTGCCTCACGCAAGCAACAATTCCCTCGTTAGGGTGCCACGGCCGGCAAGACCTAGCCGAAGCGAGGGCTTCATTCGTCGGTGCCGCCCATGAATCGATGTTGGGCTCCGCCATCTACCATGCTCGATGCTGGGGAGTGGGCTTCGCCGCCGCGGCTTTTCGTCTCTCTGCACGTTGCCAGTACGGGCGCGTGCAGATCCCGGTCCGGATAGGTGCGTATGTCATCCGCGCAGCCCAGGCTTTGCCCGAAGGACGGCCATTAGACAAACAGGCGACGCAGGCGACGGCAGGCAGGCAAGGCCCCGGCTGGCCCTGGCTGGCCCTGGCTGGCCCGGCTAGCTTGCACGACTAAGTGCGTGCTTCACGGGCAATGGAAATCGCGATTTAGATCCATGTACAGTTTTTGCATGTTGGGCTTATTAGTCAGGAGGCGATACATGCGTCCGTGTACAACGATGCATGGGCGACCCGCGGAGCTGCCGCACGGGCCTAAACGGCGACGTCGAATGAATCCCTATCTCTAGCCAATACCCAGGAGCCAGGAAGGCTGGAAAAAGGAAGCCATCCCAGCATCCCATTCCGATCGGCCAAGCCACATATCTGGCGTACCGTAACTATTTATTTACCTTGCCTTGCATCCAGCTTGGTTTGCGACCGGGGTGCATTTGTATAGGTGGTGTCCAACTGCACGGTCGATCCACTTGCCGCCGTGAACATTTGCCGTCCCGCCTCAGGCGCCCATCTGATCCTGCCCGCCGGCTACGGGCACAGCGACGACTGGCTCGACTGGACCGTGCTCCTATGTACTTCGTACATGGCCGCATTGCTACCTATCCGGTAGCGTGGCGTCGAGAGAAGCATCGACAAGGGGAGGGGGGGGTGAGCAGCAGTATACGGCAGCACAGAACACAAAGAAACAGTACGGGAGCATCATCCACTCCTTCGCCGTAGACTACGTAGTGTCCACGACATGTTCGCGTAGGCCGACCGGAGGGGAAGGGGACGGAGTACGTAGGCACACGGAAAGAGCAGCGCACGGGCGAGGAGGTATTCGGGAACAAGGCATGGGGGCCATAGGGGACGGGTGCCTCGGGACGAGAGTACTCGACGGCGCGGCGCAGTCCCTCGGCGGCCCTCCCAAAGATGCATATCTCGATTGCGGTGCGCACGAATCCAGCCCGGGTCCGAGTCGAAGAGAAGGGCGCCTCCCCGCTGACACCACACAGAGTATGCATGCGCTGCCGGTGCTCGGCAGTCGGTGAGAGGTGCTCAGGCGGTGCGTTTGGGATCCCCGCGCGGACTCGCTCGTCATGGCCCGCCGACCCGCGAAGGTCACGTTGGGCTGCAACATCATCACCATCGTCAACAACAACAATAGCATCATCACAGCCCCCAGTCTTTCTCTCGGCCCTCCTTCGACGGAGGGCTCCCTCTCTGAATGGTGGCACCACTCTCCACTCCTCCACCACACACCATGCTGTTTCAGGCATTTCCGGAGAAATAAACGATACATCACTTTTTGGCCCAGTGGCCGGCCGGGGTAGCGTTTGGTTTGCGCGAGAGCCGTTCGTGTAACGGCCCAGCATGTCTGTCAGATGTGACCAAACTGCTCGTCGTCTGCACCCCCCCCCCCGGACGATGTGGCCCAGTGCCCCCGGTCCCTCCTCAGAACCCCCTCGTCCCTCGCCCGCCCCGGCGATGGACAGGCGTACTATGTACCCACCTAGCGCCAATAGGTTGTTGCCTTTCCCTGAAGCTGGCGGGTTCCCGGGACGGCAGTGCTTCGGGCGGCGCGCCGTGGCCGGCCCACGCCCTTCGAGCTGGAAAGAAAAGGTCCTTTTCTGCCCCCCCCCTCTCCCTGGTTGGCTCCTCCCGGGGCCCCAACTACTAACATGTACGAATCCCAAAGACCCGGGCGCGGTTGGAAAACCCGCGTCCTCGAAGCGAAGCGCAGGGGCTTGGGGTGGCGGGCAGCACTTCGCGAGCCAGGCCGCCTCCGGGTTTGCGGGCGCGCGTGGAAAGTGTTTTGAGCTTTCCCTGTCCACCCCCCCCCCCCCAAGTGTGACAACACGGGTCGGCAGAGACCCCGTCGTGAGGGGGTCCCCGTACGGTGCATTGCGAGCCAGGGCAGCGCTGGGGGGGGAGGGAGGCGCTTACACGGGATCCAGCATGGGACATGGGATCGTCCAGACTGTTGGCGGCCTGTGCACACGGCGTCGATGGCAGTGGCATACGTACTTCACTTTCCTGTGCTGGCCTGCAGACAGGCCGGTGCAGGATGGGGTAAACCAACGCAGGGAGGGACAGGCGACGGCACCATGGCCGGGGCGCTCGAGAGGCCGTGGGCTGGGACGACGATGCAGTGCGATGAATGGGACCGAGGCCCTCATGCACGTCATACCCTGGGCTGACGGAAGATGGGGCATGGCGGGCGAAAGAGCACGATGGACGGCAACACAAACCACTCCCCATCATATCATAGCCATCATGCATGCATGCACGCCGTCCCAGAGCTGCAGGCAACTGCATACGTCTCATATCCATCACCCCCGAAACGGAGAGGGAGGCTGGAGAGGCCCTCCCCCCCGTAGCCCCGTTCTGCGTTCTGCAGTTCTGCAGTTCTGCAGTCCTGCAGTTCTGCCCGCTGCCCCCCTCCCTGCTGCCGTGCTGCCGCCCAGTCCTGGCGGCCCTGGCCCCGGTCCTGGGTGGAAATCCCGGTGCCAGCTCCTTACGAATAGGTGCCCTTCCGGCACCAAGCTCGTGCGTCGGTTTCGCGGCAGCCCTCCCCATAGCCACGGTCCAATTCGGTCGTCGTAGCGCTCTTGAAGGAGTGGACGGGGCGTCGACGAGGGTGAGATGGATCCCTCCATCCATGTCCTCGATCCATTTCCCCGGTCTCCATGTGCTCGGGCCTTTGCCGATCGCCCTGGATGCTGGGGGAGGCTCCAGCTCGCATGGTGTGGACAACCATCACGAACTGCGCCAGGCCGCCCATCTCGTCGATCCCACAAGCCTGCCTCTCTCGCTCCAGCTGCGCGCCCGCTGTTTCAGACGCGCTATCGTGAGACCAGCATGTCGGCCCTACCGCCACGAGTGAGCGGCCCCCCGGCGCAGCCACTAATCCCTGCGGATGGATGTTTCTTCCCTCGACGCCCGGCCTATCCCAAGGTTCCTTTCCCGTCCTCTGGCGTCTCCATCGCCTCGCCGCCCGCCAGGCCGTCCTTGTCTTGTCTGGAGAGGCAGGGAAGGGCGGCCGCATGTGATGTCCCGACGCCCGCACCCGTGCCCATGCAGCCCCAGAGACACACCCACACGAGCCACACCAGTTCGTGCTCACCCCAACGTGCACCTGTCCGCTCGTTCGCGCATGATGGCGCCCTCCGAGACCCTGATCCGACGTGCCCCCCCTCGATGCTGCCCGGGCAGGCCGGGCTTTGCGGCTGGACCCAGTGACCCTTCGGCGCGCGACGACGAAGCCAAGCCACACGGCGCGCAACTCTACCACCTCACTACCGCTTCTCTCTTTACGTGCCAACAAACCATTGCTTACTAGTAGCAGCCAGACTGCGTGTGTTCCGGGACCTGATTGGCCGGGCCGCCTCCCACCCCCAACCCACGGCACTTGCAGCCACCCTCTCTGGTCGCCTTCGTGCCCTTTCCTCGTCATCATGATGACGACGGGCGGACCTGCGTGTCGGCCGGCTGAGACTTACCGCATTAGTGCGCCTGCATGGCCCGCCCAGACTTGACGGTGGCTCGGAAGGCCCTCATGTCCTGTCGCTTCTGCGTCTGCCGCAAGGCTGACGGGCAGATCAGAGAGCAAAAAAAGCAGAAAGAGGGGACCAAGGGTCCCGGCCTCCCAAGGGTCTGTTGATCACCGGTGCGTCGATACCGCCGAATGCTGGATCGTGGACAAAAGCAACCTTGGCTCGGCCCTCCGGGCAAGAGCCATGTCCCGAGGATGGACGAAGTGACGACCCCCTTGTCTTCCGCATCTTCGGATGGCAGCGCATCCGCTGCGACATCCGCACTCCCCATCATATCAGCTGGCCGTTCCGAACCCCTCGCGTCGGCCCTGGGCATCGACGTATGACGAGGGCGGGTGCGGGGGCGCCGCTTGCCCTCGGGCCACTTGGTTGTCTCCATGGGGGGCCTCCTCCTCGGAACTGCCCTGCGCGCACAGCAGGCAACTCGGAAGGCGAGCGGTCCAGGCCCGCCCTCTCTCCCTTGCCTCGATGGCATCCCCGCTGGCAGAGTCACGAAGCCAAGAGCTAGGCTGCGAACAACCGGCCCCCGACCCTGCCTTCGGGGGGCTAGGCACGGGAAGCATGCTTTTGGGTTGGCAGCTTGAAGGTTTCCATGTGGCCGTCCCCAGACAGCTAGCGGCAGCCTTGACCTGGGCAGGCGGGAACTTTGGGTTGGAACCGCCGCCACTGCTATGGCATCAGGTGTCGGCCCCAGCCAGCCCTGGGGTCCGGTCCCTGACTACCCGACGAGCCTGGCCATTCTGACAATGCCATCTCCAACGGACCTTGCTGTGAGTTCGCCCGCGCCGGGGCTTGTGTGTGGCCCCATAGCCGCACGAGATGCTGAGGCGGCCCGCCACTTCTCCGTCATGACCTGTCACCGCTGCGCTAGTAGTAGCATCCGGCAGTGACAGCAGTAGCAGTCGTCCTGCCGCCCCTTCTGCTACTGTTAGCAGTAAGCCAGAGAGTACAAGATCCAAGGCCACCACCACTGCCACCTGTTCCGCAATCAGCTGTCAGTCTACCATCATAGTCGAGCCACCAAGTAGACGCAGACCGCGTTTTCAACCGGTGTAGCCGGCTAAATGCGGCTGAGGCTCTAAGGTTCTTTTCCTGCTCGCCAGCCTACCAATTGAGACTTTGACGCCGTCCAGGACATGGTTTGGGGAGTCGACCGGAGAGACACGGCGGGACGAAACGTTGGAAGGACCGAAGCAAGCGTTCTTTGCCCTCCGAGAGGCTACGGCCCTGGCCTCGCCCAGCCGCCTAAGCAGCATCGCGGGAGGCAACATTTCGCGGGACCAGGGGGGGAGGGGTTCCATGGCCGACCAGGCGCGCGCCCGTGCCCGCGATGGCGCCTTGAGACAACCGCAAGCCACGCTTTCGGGCAGGCCCGTGGTGCTCCAAGCGCCTCTGTCGCGCTGAAAGCCCGGATGGCTCATGGAAAGAGGGGGGCGGCCTCGGCGTTCTCGTCAGAGGGCGACGGCCTCCCCCCCCCCCCCCCCCCCCCCCCCCCCCCCCAAAGGCAGGCCCACGGGCCATGACCCCTGTTTCTCCCGTGGGGGACGGTCGCAAAGGCCATCGCCGGCAGGGGCAGGCTCTTCCGGGAAGAGGTACGAGGGACACGCCGCCCCGGAAGCCCGCCTCGTTAGCTTGTGGCTGTGGGCGTATGCATTCCTATGCGCCGCAGCGTCCAAGTTAACCATTGCTTATTGCAACGCCTACCTGGTAGGCAGTCTGTTCTGGCCAGTAGTACCACTTCTGTGATCCTGACAGCCTCATATCCGCAGTTTGGGGCAATAACGGGCCACAGTAGATATCATCTTGGAGAAAGAAGAATAAGAGAGATGGAGAAACAACATGGAAAGACTATATACAGAACTGCCCAACAGAACCAAGAAGTGGATCCTTTCCCGTCCAGAGACCGACGTTTGAAGAACCCGGAACTATTCTGTTCTTATGGTCCGGAGCCCTGACACAGCCCTGAAAGGCCTCCATTCTTCTTCAAAGGCAGCATTGCCAAAGGCCGGCATTGTCCCCGTTGGCGCTGTCTGGAACTCTATGCACACATAACCAGCTTCCCATGAACGTTCGATCTTGTCTTTTTCCAGATTGGCTATCGGTCACCTGCTCTCACTCTCAACTTCTGATGGGAGTCGTGTTGAGCATGGAATAGCGACAGACAGTATTGTAAAGCGAACGGCCAACATGTGTCCGGGCCCCTCCGCCTCATCTCGGTCTACTGGACTGCCTAGGTTGCTTGCCCCGTAATGTCCATCTCCTCTAGCCACCATATGTGTCGAGACTGACAGGTCTCATTTGGGGGGGGGGGAGGGGGAGTCTATTCCACATTTGCGAGGCCACTGTCCATGACTCCTTGGCCGAACCATTGCGTGACCGTCTTGAATCGCTCGTCGCCAGGCTTGCTCTTCTCCAAAGCTTCTTTGAACAGATCGTGTCGATCCGCCCGCTCCTCCTGGCTCCTCTTCATGGCCCGGACCGCCATGTTACTGGGAGCACAGGCCGGACACTCGGTCTCCGAGCCGTCGTCACCGCTTTGCTTGAGGCAGCGCTGATGGAAGCTGTGCTTGCAGAGAAAATGGACAGCTGGTAGCTCCAGGGCGCCACCGCACGCTGGGCACCGCTGGGGCTGGAAGACGGCGGGTTTGGACCCAAGCTCGGCAATCTCGGCGCGTTTCTGCTCCGTCTCCTTGCGGAAGCTGTTAATTTGCCGGCGGTTGGCCGCGATTTCGTGGCGCTCCCGCGTGATGCTGTCGGTTAAATAAGACTTGATCATGCCCATCGTAGCAACCGCATTGGTCCCGAGCGTCTGAATCACCTGCAGTGGCGCCATGAGACCGTCCTCGTCGATGCGTTTCAATACGCTGGCCAGCTCCTCGGGTCCCGCCTCTTCGAGAACCTGTGGGTCCGACGTGAAGTAAGCAAGAGCCGCAGGGTATAGCTGTGGCTCCTCAGCGCCGTATTTGCGCAGCGCCTTGATTGCCCCCCGCGTGTCTTTGGCGCTGGTATAGGACCGGAAAATGTCGAAGACAAGACCGGACTGCTCCTTCACCAGCGTCGTTCCTTCCCGGAAGTTGGAAAGATGGGACAAAAGGAGAACATTGGAGTTCTCAATAGGTAGGTCGCGGCCAGATATGAGATCCTTGGCCTTGAGCTCCCACTCCTCCCGCTCCTCGCCCTTTTTCTGGCTGGCCTTGTGCAGATACATCTCGAACAAGGTCGTGTAGAGATCCGATTTATCCGTTTCCCCGACAAAGTCTTCTTCCACACAGGCCTCGAGGAACACGATAAACTCATCAGCGTGGTCAATGAATGAAGAGAATGCCGTCCGCGGCGCCGGGGGCGTGTATTTAGGCAGCTCAGCCAGCCCCGGCTCGACACGTTTTGCAGCTTCGCTCGCTTTGGCTCGAGTTGGCTCCCCCGAGGGCGGAGTGGGTAGGGAGGGGGTGTTCATGTAAGGAAGCGGCAGCAGATTGGTAAGATTCTGCACCGCACTGGCCGTCCCAGCGGCGAACCCCCCAAGAGCGCCAGCGCCCACGCCTGCGGAGGGGACTACCAGCTCGGGAGAGGCAACGTGGACTCTGGGCCTATAGTTGCCTGTGTAGTAGTCGATGAAGAACTGGGTGGCCTCCTTGGAGCAATGCTCCAACAGCACCCGCGCATACTTCATCAAGGCTGGGTAAGCCTAGTCGGGGTCAGCAGTCGGCGTACTGGGCGGCGCTTTCGATACTTACCACTTCCGGTTCGAGGTGCCAGATGAAGTCCAGGGCATCACGGTAGTTCTTGGAGTCTTCGATCAATATGTCGACAACTAGGTCGCTCTCGCCGTGCTTCGTCGCCAGATACGCTGCTTGTTCGTAGTAGCCGCCCTGTCTGCACATTGTGATGGCCGTATCCAGATCAAACTTGAGGTCTCCCTCCGACTTGATGAACTTTTCCAGTTTTTCAACATCCTTCAACTTGGCGTAGCAGTTGAGTAGCAACGTGGTGTGGTCGGCCGTTGCCTTGTGATGCTCATGGAGCTCCTCGAGATATTCGATGAGGTTATGGATTCGTTGGGTATCAAGAAACTGACCAGGTCAATAACGAGTCTTCCGGGACGCGAAATATGACATACTTTACGGATCACTTGAGATGGCTCTGTATTGTCGATCGCTTTGATGTACTGGGACATTGCGCTATCATAGTCGCCCTTTTGATAGAGGTGATCACCGTATTTCCGGTATATGATGTTTTGCTGTTGCACGTCCATTCCGGACTTCTGTGCCAGGCTGATAGCCAATGGATACAGGTTTCGCTGGTAGAGCAGGTCGAGTCTCTGTTGGAGCGGCTTCTCGTGGTATCGGTTGATCTGATGGCTGTCAGTTTCCCGCAGTTGGCGCAGCTGTCGCAATATGTGATGCTCCTACCTTGCCATCTTGGGTGAGGATAAACAAGTCCCCCCAGATTTGGAAGATGGACTGGACTTTCGAGATCAAGGTCTCAGTATGCGCAACAATCTGCAAATTTGGGTCGACCAGGGTGAAAGTCGAAGCACTGAAAAGTGATTCGGTGCTTGCACCTCCAAATCTGCGGGCGTACGTTTCCCCGTTCCTCGCCGAATTCGGCGGGGAGACGAGGGCCACGTAGTCTTGGTAGGTGCAAGCGAAGGAGGTAATTCCATCGTTGGCGAAGCAGAGTCCCCTGCCATCCATGTTGTAGTAGTACACGGCATCATCCCGGACCACAATAATGTCGCCTGTCTTCTTGTTGACAGTCATGCAGCCTACTGCACACCCAGAGTCCTCCACCGTCCGCGGCGGCTGCCCTTGGCCCTTGCCGGATATCACGAGTCTCAGCAACCGGGCAGTGGTCGCGACGAACAGGGTTGTCAGCTTAGAATCGCCGAGGAACTCAATGGCCGTTACAGGCTCTTCAGACTCGTGTACGATGCGCTGTTTGGTGCCTCGGTCATGGATCAAGTCGCCCCGGATGACCGTCACGGCTCCATTCGCAAAGCCGACAGCCAGTTGAGACAGGTCGTCGAGCGCCGCGAAGGCAGATATCTGGCTTCCCGTCAGCCCCCCTCTCCATTGTGCAGCGAGACCACGCGGCGTCGCGGTCACCTACCGGGAACGGCTTGCGCCCATTGTGTATATTGAGGGTGCTCAGGCATGTTGGCAAACCAGTCTTCTTGACGGGTTTGTCGAGTGCCCAGACCTTCAGCACGGGTTCACTGCTTAGGTCCTCCTACTGCGTGTCAGCACCGGAAGTGGAGGGGCCGGGGACCAGGCGCTCGGAAGCAACATACTGCAATCGTGACCAGCCAGCTTGTCCCCTCGACCTGGCGCATGTGGGTGATTCGGCCGACATCGTGAGCTAGGAAGCTGCGCACGACCCGCCAGCTCGCCCCGATGATGCGTACGTATCCGTCGAAGGTGCCCAGGAATAGGCTGTCGGAGCCCGAGCAAACACTGGATATCTCGTTGTTCTCGAAGAAGGACCGTGTTTCGTCGTCGCCCAGTCGAACCTGGCCCACCTCAAAGAAGTCGAACGCTTTCCACTGTGCCGAGGCATGTCAGTACGGGCTCTCGTCACTCGGCGTGGAGCAAGGAATTCGGGGACATACCAACAGCAAGGCCATGGTCACATAGTCGAACAGGGTCCAGTCTATCGCGGTCCCATTGCACTCGTTGCCGTGCTCACGATCGGCAGCCGGTAAAGCACGAGGCAGCAACCTGGATATGTATCTGCCTAGGCCAGAGGTCCCCTCTCGACAGCGCGGCCTTGATGCATGGATGAATCCAGGATGGACGGGCTGCCGTCACGGGCGGGGCGCGCACGCAGTGGAGCCGCCCAGTATGTAAGCAAGTACCCAGGTACCTACAACTTAAGGTGGCGGTGTCAGCCCCGGCGCGCCTTCCACGGCCATACTTGTGCTTGCTAATTCAGGAGAGCATATGCACCTGCTTTGTCCCCAGGAAACAGCGGTCACACAAGCTGAAATGCGCCGGAGAGAGGTTTGTTGGATTTGGAAATGGTATTAGTACCTACACGCTCCTCCAACGTATGCCCCAACACTGCCAACTCCGATATCGATGTGCAAGGCTGCCTTTGAACCACTATTGCTCTCGACTGTCCCTCTTGGCCGCTCGCCAGCGCTTGAACTGCTTCCCAAAGCACTCCCGGTGCTTGACCTCGGCTGTGTGGGTTGTCAAGTGGTCCGAGTCGCCTAGGTCCACCAGCGGCACTATCGCTGGACGCCCGTGAGCACATTGGAAAGGAAAAGCGCAATCGGCCAGGCGTCGGAGCAGGTCCTTGCAGTCCTTGAGGGGGAGGACGTCGTTGAACATGATGGCGCTCCGGCAGGCCCGCGAGTTCATCATATCTTGGATGCCCTGGGGGCAACCATGCAACCGGGAAAGCCACTGCTTATCCATCTTCTCGGTCTTTCGGGGACTCTGGGGCTTCGCAAAATCCCGACCACCACGAAAGTGGCCGCGTTCTTCGAATTCCCAGACCTCTTTCCTGAGCAGGTCAATGAGCAGCCGTGGCTCAACTCGGCATCGCTCCGAAATGCTGGGGGGGAGGCTCAGAACTCTCAGGAACAACGGGTGTGTACGACCGCTCCCAGGGACGCCCGTTCTAGGTATAGTAAGAGGAGGCACCTCATAGGCGATGCCCCAATGCCTAAATTCAGAGGAATGTCTTTCGAACAAGGTGTGTTCTTGTGCGGAAATTTCGAACTGGAGCGGTCGGTCCAGAAAAACAGTCTGAGCTCTTGGTCCCATGGCATTATTAGGATCTTTGGTTGCGAAGTAACTTCTCATCAGTGCCTCGACCAGGCAACGCTCATCTGCAGCATGCTGGTCAATCATTATCAAGAGAGAGGGGGTGGCGCTGTGGGGACCAATGCTCGGCCCATGGCCAGTATGCAATGGAACCCTGGCGAAAATGAACTTCCGATCGACTTGAGCAATAACTTCGGCATTCCGTAGAGCATCTCGGGAAACCCGGCCTGTGATACTTGCGAGGCCCGGCCCTCCATTTGGGTTTGCATTCTGCCATCCACAGCAGCCAGCCTCAATCGCAAGACTGCCGGAGCGCGAAAGTCTGTCAACGTTGGTTGCCACTGGAATAGGAGCTTCGACTGCAGCGAAAACAGGATTTTTCCAGTTGGAGAGTAAGTCTTGGAGCCATGGGCTTACGTCCTTTGTCTCCTGCGGTTCCCGCATTTGGGACTGCTCTCCAGCAGAAACACGATTCGATATGGGCCTGCTAGCCTGTGCCTGACAGGCCTCTCCTCCGTGTGGGAAAATGACGAAGCCCGTGTGCCTGCTGACCAAAGACTTCTTTCGAGTCACAGGATTGACCCAGGTCAAGTAATCTCCATCATCTTCCCCCACATCTTTCCGCTGAGTTCGCTTTGTAAATTCGGTCGAAATCTGTACATCGGCAGCCGATGGCATATCACAATCTATGAACGGCATTCGGAGAAGGTTTCCTGTTGCGTCACAGAGGGGAGATGGATCGACTTCAGACAATTCTGGCGTTGGGACTTTTCTGCCATCAGGAGAAGTAAGGTCGATAACCTCCGGACCGGCCCGTCCACTCTTCACCCTTGTCCACGTGGTGAAGGGGGAATCGGCTCTGGATCTTGAGGTGGCATTGGAAGATAGCCGGAGGCGTGTAGTGGCCAAATCAGCAACGTTGGTGCGGTCTTGAGACTCAACGTCGGCAATGCTGCGCTTCCTCCTGTTGGTCTGCGAAGATGAAGCAGTGAACAGAGCCGGGCTTTTGTCCCTTGGAGGACGAGCTCCCTGCTCACCACTTTGTTTCTGGAACAGGCTAGCTCCCGAGGCCTTGATCGGCCTGGCGAACTTTGGACGGAAATGATGCTTCCTCAAAAGCTCATATACTGTTGCCTGAAGAGTGTTGATAATGGCCGTGAGGGTCTGTCGACGCTCATCGAGGGCTTGATCGACGTCACAAACCGTACCGTCTTGCCCATGGATGTCTATGTTCAGATAGAACACAGGCCAACGGTCGATACTCTTCTTGGTCCGCAGCTCTCGGCCCGTGTAGCCGTCGCTTTTATACCGCCTGTCCTCAGCTCTTCTGGTTCTCTCGGCGTCGTTAATTTCAGAGGCTTCCTCTTCGACACCGAAACTCGAATTTGCAAAGAGCCGGTTGATTTCTTCATACAGAATATTCGACCCGCGTTCGTTGAGCACGGGTAGAACGCCGATGCTGATAAATTGCGCGCGTTTAGTAGCACTCGGTACCAGGCACGCGGCACCACTGAGACGCAAATTGCCGGCGGAGGCCTTGATGGCAACCCAGGAATCAACCGAGCTTTCGTCAGACAGGCCGGCCTGGCAGAGTACCCGGCATACGTGGGAAGCAGCGTAGGCCCGTTGTTCGTTCTCCGGGGCACCCGCCTCTGGTGCTTGGCTACTCCGTATGGCACTACTTTGATGTGTCCAAGGGTCACGGAGGGATACCGTCACGCCCGCCGGCCAGGCCAGCAAGAGAGATGTCACCGCGTGTTTGAGCAGCACATAGTCTCTACTGGTCGTGGTTTTGTCGGCGGCGGAATGGGCACGCTGCTTGACTCGAACGGGCATAGACCCGAAAAGATCCCGTACGGTGACACGAGTTCCGTGTGGGAAAACAAGCACTCTTTGGTCAGGCGGGGACGGGGTATGGCGTGCGAGGACGTCCGAGTTGTGAATCTTAATCGAGTTGTGAGAGTGGTAGCCTCGATGGTGCGAGGTGATGGACAACAAGGACAGGGCTGCCAACGATGCCAGGAACGTCCCACTCCTCCCGTGCACGGCAGGATGGGGAGGAAATCTAGATGTGTCTTTGGGGGGTTAGCTTCGGGCTACCCCCACGACAAGGTGGTGGCATTGGTGCTCACAGTATAGCTTGCCAAGACCACCGCTGGGGAGGAACTCGGCGGGGAGAATGCCGGTCCCATTGTCCTCGACGAAACAGTTGCCCCGGGCGAAGTCGACCGAGACGGTAATTTTCGTAGCACCGGCGTCCAGCGAGTTCTTTACCAGGCCGTAAACGGCGCCGCTCAGCGAGGTGATGGTGGCAGAAGACTTGATTTGCGCAATGACATTGTCTGGTAACTGCTGGATCGACATGATTACGGAGCAGACGGGCAGAAACAGTAGAATGCCCCCATCTTGGTTCCGGCAGGCTCGAGGTGTGCTTCCAAGCTGGTGGCTGGGTTGGGCTGGTGGTGGCAGTGGCCGTACCGACCTAGCGAACGATCGGCAGTCAGGCTTGGCCACTTGATCCGCGACGATAAGTGATCGGTGAGACGCCCAGGCGAGCTTTGGGTCGTTTGATTGCCGCCGGGCCCAGCGCGATAAGCTTGAACAGGCCCCGAAGCTGCGGAGGGCAGAAGGAGATGCGGCCAAGGCAAATGAAATGTCCGAGAATCACGTGCCGGCCGGCCGTGGTGATGTTGTTTCGTAGGCGTGCTCTCCCGGTAGGGACGGCTGTACCTTGGTGCTTGCGTACCTAGGTATTGGCCGGGCTCGGTACATGCACAACTCCCTACCGCCGGGCCCGATGCGATAGACAATGAATGCACCTGCATGGGTCAGGCAGGGCATGAAGGGTCGCGAGCACATCGGCAGCCCTCGGTTGGATGACGCTTTTCGACAGGGGTCTTTCGTAAGGGACGGTGTAAATGGCCTAGAACCCCTCCCAAATTGGGTACAGCCCGTTTGGCGCTGAGCAGATGGATGGCACATAAGGTATGGGGCTCTGCACGGGCACCTCACCTTTCCGCTCCCGGACAGATTGGTGATCAGTGGTTTGTGACGACGGAGAATTGATGGGCAAGTCCAACATCCTCCCCATGTGCCCGCCCATTGTGCCCAGCCATCCGGTCAAGCCGGTCCGCCGCTGGCCGAGTCGACCTGGGCATGCACGCAGGGACGGTCTGGTAGTAGGAGCGAGCCATTTCTCGGGGCGGCTGTGTTCCTTGCGGGTGGGTGTTCACGGAGGCACCTGCACCGGCAGAGACTGGAAGGCATGTCAGTACGTAGGTACTTCGTCCTTCCACTTCGCATTACGGGGCGCCCATACACGGCTTGCCAAGGCGCCTCCATTGCGTACCCGGTACTTCATATAGGTACTATTCCCACCCGGTGCGTGCAACTCCCCCTCGCGATCCATTCGTCCCTACATCCTACCTAACCGCACACACATTGCCCACTCCCATCTCATCTGCTCAACGACCCGACCGCAACTTCTCGCATACGCTGTTCCTTCTCGTACCCTTGTGTGTGACATTCTCGCCCGTATTCCGTCTTCATCCGAGCTCCTTGGCTCGTGTGCTGGTCCCTTCTTTCTGTTCGCCCTGCCCACGATCTCCAGTTGGTTCGGACGTCCCAGTCTTTAGGCACCGACGCGCACCAGCAACATCAGCAGTCTCGGGACTGACCAAGGAATACACACCCACCTTCACAGCCATAGTCTCACTACGACGCCCCGGCTGTTGTCAACGCCCCCCTCCCCAAAGTTTCCACCGTCCACTGATTGGGGTTGTTTTTGCTGGTGTTAGCCGCAAACCATATTTGCCCGTCGGCGTGCCTTAGTGGCCCGGCCCCTGTCACCATCAACCGTGGGACTTGCGCATCGCTTTCCTAACCCGCTGCCGTTGCCTCGAGGCCACCGGCGCCAGCATTTCCTCTTGCTCCCCGACCAGGTCAACAACAAATGGCCATGGCAGAAACCACGCCCCAGACAGCTGGTAAATGCCCCGTCCGCCCTCTGCCGCTCCTCACTTCTAACCCCCGGCTCGCAGATGGTCCAGAGCGCTCGACGCGGAGGCGCCCTTTCTCGACCTGGGTGAAGAAGCTTGCCAGCTTCAAAAATGGCTCGTTGTCGAGCGACAGCGGCGTTAGAAGCGGCCATTCCAAGCGCGACGGCAACCACAAAGCCTCCAAGAAACGCACAGCCAAGCTGAACAACCCGTATCCCCAGTCTGGTCGCGTGGGTGATCCGAGCAACCGCCACAGCCACCCCTCGTTGTCGACAAATCATACAGGAGTTGTGTCCGATGCCTCTTCAGATCCGAGCCACGCATCGCTACACTCTTCTGTGGATGGCATAGCACCTCCCCGCTCCGCTGCCCATACCGTGTCGACCGAGCACGATACTACACCATCGATCCATGCGCCCTCGCACTTGGCATCATCTGTTGCCGGCACCAGCAGAACAGCGAACGGCAGGAAGGGAGGGGATAGCACATTCTCCTCGCCCGCTCCCTCGGTGCGGTCTCTGACAACCACGTTGACCACTATCCAGTCTATGGCGGCCAATGGCAACCCAAACCAAAGCCAGGCCGCCCCCCAGAACAACAACAACAACAACCTACAGGCAGTCCAGTTCACACAGCCCTTCCCAACAAGCTTGCCTGCATCAGCTATACCTCCTCACATGGCGCCGCATGGCGGGAACCCCACGACCTATAATACAGCCACGGCCAACAATCTCCTCACCGACAATGCTTCCATACTCACGTTGGCGTCCTCCAGTAAGAGGCGCCGGCGTCGTTCATTTGATACGGACGCCTCAGTCCGAGCCTTGGCACCGTCGTCACTTTGGGGAGGCTCACGCGAGAGCTTACCTTTGAGTGTCCTGAGCGCCAACATTGACAGCGGCAATAATATGCCTACAACGCCGGGGCTGCACCAAACAACATCGAGAATGAATCCCACCAACGAGCGCGCCAGTATCTACTCGGCTACTGGCGTGGCTCCGGCACTGCCGAGCGAAAGAAACAGCTTCTATGCCAAACAAAGTCTTGCCGGTGATGCGGCAAGTGTAAGAAGCGGCTTGCTTGGTCACGGCCGAGCAGAAAGCATTAGTGGGAGCGTAGGGGGCGTGGCGAGCCCTTTGGCTAGTCCGATGGAAGTATCGGAGAAGGACCCCGTGGCCGAGAAAGGCTCGTCTGTTGTTCTCGAAGATAAGCCGGACCTGAAGGACAAGCCGAAAGACGCCTGATTATTGCATGGCCGATTATGGCCAGTCAGCCGTCGAAACACTTCTTGCGACAGGACCATGTCGCTTACCAGCATGATTGCTTCGCTGCAAGACGCAGTAGCGTACCGAGACTGATGAACTCTTACATTGCACACACGATCGTTTCAGCGTGGAGATGATAGGGAAATGACTGGCAGCGAATGGATCAAGGGACGGCATTGGCCGAATATGACTGAATAGATACCCGCTCACAGGCTGGAGTTCAAACTGTTTTTGCAACCTCTCCTTACCTGTTTTTTCGCTTGGCTTCGATGCCTTGGAACCATTTTGAGTCAATCCACTAAGAAGAGCAACGCGCTCTAGTCAATATTGCTACCGTCTTCTTGCATCTCAACGTACGAGTGTTGGCCAGCGTGATCTTGCATCCTGGTTAGAGAAAAAACAAGGCATACGTTGTGCTGGACTCGCGCATGACCAGAGTCACGAAACCAATGGTTGTATAACACGCAAACAGTCCATTCAACTAAGGTGCCTCTAAAAACTTATCGTGACAAACTGTTTTGCGGGCAAGCCGGAGGCAATACTGGGAAGCGAGTGGCGAGGTAGTCTCAAAATGGAAACTCATGCTAGTTTGGTCGTCTAACAATCATCGGGCCCAAAGTATTCAGTACGGCAACGGGTCGAGATCCAGACCCTCAACGGAAAATTTGAACGAGTCGTTCCTAGAGTCAAGGGTCAACCCAGGCCCAGTAGCGACAGCGGTCGCAGGCAGGAAACGAGGGGGCGGCCGGCCAGCGGCCAGTCAGCGTGAAATACCTGGAGTAACTCCCCGCGGCATCGAGGTCGAGTCGGCCCCGGATGCAGTCTTCGAAATCGACGTCGGCGTAGATGAGGCCGTCGACGTCCTCCCACTGGGGACCGGCTAGCACGTCGCCCATCGGCGAGACGATGCTCGAGCCCCCGCGCGATACGAAGCCGGCCTGGCTGCTGCTATTCGCTGTGCCGAGGCCCACAGTCCCCTGGGCCAAGGACTTTGTGGTTCCGCCGTTGGCTTCCCCCTCGTCCCCCACGGTGATGGTGGACGCGCCCTCTTCGCGGCCCAGCACGATCTCGTTCCCGTCCTCGTCGAACACGGCTCGTCTCCGCCCCTTGGCCGTCTCCTTTCCGGACCCGCCGCCCGCGGGGCTCGCGCCGGGGAGAACGATCTCGAAGCCCTCCTTGGTGATACAGGAGTTCCGTCGGCGGGAGCTACTGTATTCCCCCGCATGCGCCTGTGGCGGGGAATGACCCTTGGCGTTCCCATCCCCTTGGCCGTTTGTCGGCGGCGGCGGCAGCGGCGGCTGGTCGCCTCGCACGCACATGTTGGAACTGACAACAAAGCAGCGCCCCTCGAGCGCGATCGTTCGCATGAGCGAGAGCCAGGTATCTCGCCCGTCTGCCGTGGGCGCCAGATACAGGTTGATGTTCTGCTGGTAGAGTGCCTGGCGAAGCAGAGGCATGTAGTTTTCCCAACAAATAGCGGCGGCGAAATTGATACGAACACCACGGATGGTCGTGGTTACCGCTTTTAATGTGGTGGGCGAGCCTTGCGCCCAAATCAGTCGTTCTGTGCCGGTCTGCATGCTGTTAGTCACTTCGATTCTCGCACGCGTCTATGGGCCCCGTCGTGAACGTCTACAAATCGCGATGATGACTCTGCTCCGGACTTCTCGTCTATATCGGATGGCTCCCTTGGGTAAATTTGGCCGATCCGCACACAGAAAGAGACACGAACCCCCTGTGCTCATTTCGCAGTACAATGGCAGCCGCTGTGTATCGGTTGCTCTCACGAGATCTCTTTCAAAACATCGAAACCGACTTCGGCCAGCAAGGTTGTCGTTTCTTGACTCTGATACAGGGTATTCTTGGGCGGGTGAGCTGAAAAGGAGTCTCGTAGGCCGGATAGGTTCTCCACCTGATCAAGAGCATCGGTTGGTCCAAGCCTTGTTCTCTTGTGGGAATAACAGACGGCTGATACTTCAGCCCTTTCGATACCCAGAACAGGCATGCCCCAACCGGAGAATACCCCTGCTTGATCCAGATGGGCACGGCCACCGTCTGGGATCTGCTGGTTCCTGGTAACAATTATCATGTTACCGTCGTAGCAGCAATTTTGTATCTGGAGTCCAGGGCTGATTGCAAGCTGCAGTCGCGCTCCTTAGTTCCGTAGCATTCGTGGAAGGCGACGCTCGTTTTTCAGCAAGAAGTGGCCAAGCTATCCGTCTAACGGTCGAGATGACTGAGCAAAGGTTCCGGGGGGTTGAAGTCGAGAATGGTGACGAGCCTGGGCAGCTTGGCTGCAGAACAGACCAAGAAACTCCGAGTGGCTCTGTTGTAACACGCCACCAAATCGTGGGCGAAAGACGCAGATGAAGTTTTTGAAATGCTGTTGACCATGGTCGGTTGATGTGGCCGGATGTGTCCTCAAACAGTCGAGACATCATCCCTCAACGCCCTGAAGACACGGAACCAGCTGTTTCGTCACGTCGAGGGGTGTAGGTCCTTCCTCGCCGCGCCGTAGACGCCGAGCCCTGGGTCTAGGCAGGAACACAAAGGTGTATCGACCCAGGAGCACAACTCTGAGTGAGGGAGAGGCAGAGAGGCCGACCATGGGTGCCGAGTCGAGCTAGGGATGCCGGGGAAGGCGGAATAAAGGCCATGTGTGCCGGCTTTCTCCATCTGTGTACACGAGATACCTCGACCCCATGAGAGTACCACGGCAGAGGACACGCAACACATGCCGCCGCCAGCTCAACATTCCCCCCTTCCTCCTTCAACATGCTGCGTGATGTAATGGCATTGGGGCACCAACAGGAAATAAAGTAGACGAACTCACCGGCTGCACTTTTCTCCTTTTCCCGATGACGCCTCGGCTGGGGCAGACGTAAACGGCGGCGCAATACAAGCTGCCGCCCGCCTTCTCGACGAGCCCCACGACGATGAAGACATTAGTATCGCGGGCGATCTCCTCCAGAACCTCCCTGGTCCCGTCGCCGCGCGGCGGCTTCGAGCCCCCGTCGCCGCCGGGGTCCGCCGCCGGGCTGGCTACGCGGGGCAGCTGCCTCTGCACCCAGGCCTCGCCGGCGCCGGCACCGTTGCCCACCGTGTCGCCGAGATCCACAGCGGCGTGGAAGTATTGCAGGAATTCATCGCGGCCCCCTGCCGTGCGGGCGCCGATTTTGCAACCAAAGTCGGCGCCCCGAGGATAGCCGCCCAGGTAGGCCTCCGGGAGGAGAAGGATGTCGGCCTTGTCCGAGGCCGCCTTGGTGGCAATCTGGCGGAGCTGCGCGAGCGTCTCCTGGGTGGTCGCCTGCGTTCCCGGCGAGGCCGTCGCGAGACGAATCTTGGAGGTCGGCATGCTGTCGTGGTGCTACCAGTTCAAGGATGGCTGCGGAATGTGCCAATGGGTGGGATGATGGCTAGCTTCCGGTCCCTGTACTTATAGAAATGAGGGGTCAGGAAACCCCGCGACATTGCTCTCCAACCCACTTCTGTGCATTGCAGAGCGTCTGGTGACAATGACAACGCCATGTACTGGCCTCTCGTCCGATGCTTACCCCCATCACATTATAGACCTTTCAAGCCGGGTGCTTCTAGGAGGCAAGCGCTGACGGATTCGTTGCACACCGCCGAAGTACTTGAAATAAAGTCCCCGAGCAAGTACTGCCTTGACCGAACAGCACGAGCTCGAACATGGCTGGCCACGGCTCAGACCGTCGGGTACTTACAGGCCTGGAGGCCATTCCAGTATAAACCACCGGAGGTACGGTGTATATGCCACTGATACACTGTGCGGACTACTGTATTGAGGCGTGGACATTCTACGCGCTTCTGCCTCTTAACTGAAAACCCGCGCGCCCTGAGCCAAGTCTACGGCGAACAGGCAATCTGGGCATCTCTCGAACCTTCAACGTCTTCTACCCGTGCCGGGTCTTGAACATATCAGTTCTGTTATTCTCCTCAAAAACAAGCCGTCCGCACCTCCCTGGATATTTCCACCCTTCGCAGCTCTTACCCGTCTCTCTCTGTATGCGTTTGTGAGCATGAGAACTCACCTCCCCTACCGCAACATCATAGGAGCCCCCCGCCGCCAGGCATCAGCAGCAATCCCCGCCCTTCGCAGGTCCGTCATGTCCCAGACAAACCCTACCCAGAAGCCCGCTGGCGACGGTAGCTGCCCGGTCTCGTCTACGTCGGCGCCGACGGAGAAACAGCCGCAGCCACCCGCGCTTCCCGAACCACCCAAAGGGGACGAGCCCGTCACGAACCTGAGTGTGGGGGGCGAGGGCGTGAAGCTTGACCACCTGGGGCCATTGGTCGTCAACCAGGATGGAACCCTGAGCCGCATCTCCAATTGGGACGCGATGAGCGAGATCGAGCGGCAGAACACTTTACGCATCCTGGGCAAGCGGAACCAGCTGCGCCTGAAGAAGCTGCGCGATACCGCTGGAGTGGGCGGGGAGGAGCCAACGTCGGGATTGCAGTGATGGGCCGGGGCTGGAACGACTGTCGGCACAGACAAAGAGACCAGGCCCAGGTGGAATGAGTCGCGTCGTCATTTGGGGCGGAGAGGAGTACGGCGGCAGCTCATCCGCATGGCGTATTACATCATTGCGACCGCCGATCACCTCTTCTGGGGCACGACACACCTATGCAGAAAGAGGGAATGATCAGGGGCTGACGATGGAAAGAATCGTCGAGGCCGCTGATGCTGTATTGGTTGAAAACACCCCTATATCTGACAACTGCGTCAAACAGGTCCAAAAATCAAAATCTGGCCTACCGATGCCGCTCTTGCTCGTATAACCATTAAATGCATACAATGACGTGATGAACCGCCCAGTCCCCCCTGTACCGCCTCCGTGAAACGCCTTCTTGTGTGTAAACACCCCTCGGAGCCCTTATGCCACCGGGGCGGCTCTCTCATGCTCTGCTGACTTCGTCTTTTCCGAACCGTCCCCCGCCTCTGAGCTTCTACTCAGAGTCTCGAGCGCCTCTGCGAGTTTGGCATCGAATTTAGACTCCTTGGTGCCGGTCTTCTCGACCACTAGGTTTTTCAGAAACTTGTTCTCCGTCTCAAGTTGCATGATCCTCTTGTTCAGCGCCGAGACCTCGTCAGACAGTTCCTTCTCCCGCTTCTCTAGCGCCTGCTCACGAATCTTCTTCTTGACTCGGAATCGAGCGCTGGCGGCAGTGTTCCGTCGCCGCTTGTCTTCCTCAGCGGCGATGCGAGACTGCTCCTCCAAGCTGATCTGGCGAGACGCGGAGCGCTTGGAGGCATTTGCCGCCTTTTTGCCCTGCACCGGAGATTGCGCGCCGAAGGCGGGTGGTTGCCCCCCTGAAGGTGGGTAGTTCTGCGCAATGTTGGGATGCAACGGCTGTGAGTGGCCGAGTCCTTCGGGGAAAGGAGGCACAGCAGAGCTTGAGTAGTGGTTGAAGTCGAAGCCAAAATCGTCTAGACATGAGGTCAGAGCTGGTTGGCAGGAAAAGGAGGGCGACGACTGGCGAAGCCCCGGGGAGGTACAGCACATCACGGGCGGGTCGGTGGCCGGCCAGGGCTCCCCGCATGGTGGAGGGCCCTCCGCGATGCGTATGGCTTGACTAACACGTGGGTGACTTTCCCCAAGCTAGTAGCTGAGATCACGGGGTATGGCACCATGATTGCGCTATGACCGGCTCATTTGCAAAGGCACTTGCCGCTGCGAGCACAAAGCCATAAAAGCCCGCGTCTGCCAATTGACGAATACAAATACCCAGGGCCTTCTGGCTCGGGGTAAAGCATGTACGGCATCCTCTCTGGCGAGAGGCCCTGTTCCGCCTTGGCTGGCCGTCTCTGGCTGGTCGGGCCAAGCGAGCCACATTGCGGCCGCCCACCACCCACTCCGTCGGTGCGGGGATGAAGAGGGGGGCGGGTTGAAGCAACAACGGCGTATCCAAAGCGAGGGACTCGACAAAAGAGATCGATCGTGGCTTACCTCCAGTCAGACTGAAATCCATGCCCAGGCCTCCAGCTGTGCCATCCACAGACAGGGCCATTTGCGGGTTGGCATCCGCCTCTGCAGGCGGCTGGAAGTCCAGCCGGGACTGCGCACCACCATCCCAGTCTATGAAGTTCGCGTTTTCGAAAAGAGACAGGTCGTGGTCGATGGCGGTGTCCTCGGGCGATAGCCCCGGGGGCGAGACCTCCTCGTTCAAGTTTTGGAGGTATTGCGACATGTTGACGCTGAGCCGCCTGCCACTGTAACCCGGCATGGACCCGTCGGCCAGCAGTCACCCAAACTCGTAGTAAATATGCTCGCGTGCGGGCAAGGGTCGAGGTCGAATCGTGACGATGTCGGGAGTGGTTTTTGTTTCGTCAAGACACCGTTGCCGAGACGTTGTGGCCAAATGGGTGGGTCGGCCGAAGCAAATCCGGCGGAGCCAGCCAGTACTTCTTTCGACGATAATACTCGCGTCGTGGTACTAAGAACTCGAGAGCTCTGACGCTGCCGGCGAGCGCGAGCAGACAGGGATTTCGAAGGCGTTGGTAGACGGTGGTCGGATGCCAGCAAAGCGCGCGCTCCAAAGTCTGGGGAACTCGTGGAATAAGTTGCCTTCTTGGATGGTGGGTGAACGGAGAAGGAGTAAAATCGGAACTGGTTCGGGCAGAGTGGGAATGCCATCTATTCGCCGAGTTTGCATGGGCTGGGGATCCACCTTTGCCGCTGACACACCCGGATCTTTTAGTCAAATCCAGTACAAAAGGGCGCATCACCATGTGGGGGTGGTTAAGGCGGACTAGGGCGGACTGTAGGGACTGCCGTTGATTCGCCCGATAAGAGTGCGATCCCCACGCCCCGTGGATGGATTCATCCACTCCATTGGTGGCTACGAAGCAGCACCGCCGCCCTCCCCCGTAAGGAAAGTCGGGCTTCTAAAGTCGACACGAAACTGGTTCTGAGTTGGTTGTACCCCGCCCACCCCGCCTTACAGGACTCCCATTTCCTCGCCGCGCATTCTTCGGAACAAGAAGAGCGAGAAACCTCAAACCTGTACCGCCGGCTGTGTTTTGGCGGCATGGTTCGGACTCCGGACGATACCGTCAGCTTGGGTGCAGCGGGTCGCCAAGGCTTGCGATGATACAAAGTTTGCGTGGCAAGCGGTACGAACGGGAGGGAACGGCTCCCAAGTAAGCCCGAGCCAGCCAGCAGGGCTCGGCGCTAACTGGGCCAAGGTTCCGTGGTGGTGTCGAGCCAGCGGAATCAGGCGAGCTGGACCACCATCTACCAAACGACACCGGCCATACTGCCACTGCCAGGGTGGTTCGTTCTTACTAGTACACGTGCTCGGGAGTACCGGGCGTATCTACGTAGTATGATGCACGATCACAAGCCCCTGCCCCGAGTAACACCAGGATCGGGACTGGGTCAGAACCATCCAACACCCCGCCTGCCATTGTTGATGTAAGACCGACAACTACGAATGGCGGACAACGACGTTGGGATTCCATGCCACGGCGGCTTCTTGCACGACACCGATCTAATGGCTGGCCCACTAGCGGGACAACGGCCATACGAAGTACATAGTCGTACGCGCCTCGGCATCCACGGCTCCAGTCAGCGCGGTGCAGCGGCTGAGCGGGTGCCTCACCTGCACTGCGGGGTGGGGTTGGGGTATGTGGTGGTTTGGCGGCGCTGGCATGCGCTCGTAGGTTGATAGCTTAGAAATCAGAATGTGCAACGCCCCGCCCTGCCATACCATACAATAGCCACCTAGTTGAAAGCATGTGTTGTGATGATGTGGGTGGTGGTTCTGTTGACCAGCCCCATGCCCCGCGGGCGGTCTGAGAATAAGGCCGTCGGGTACGCATACCGCATCCGGAGTGGAGGAGCCAAGTCAGGGGGAGGGGCCTAGTTAAATCGTCAAGGAAATTGCACATGCTCAGATGGTTGTACACATATCTTTTACAGCGTGGTTGACTGCTTACAAATGTGATCTGCCTGGCCTTAGTAGAGTTATTCCTGAATTTTGGTGTGCTATCTCTGCAACCCCTTTCCACCGTAGCGCTTACCTTCGATACTATGCAGCGACGAAAGCGAGACAGACGACAGGGTCCAGCGTCCGCACGCCTACGAATGCATGTCCATGGCAGCGTGCCAATACCCGACTGGTGTTGGGGAGGCCCCCGAGCAGACACCTGCCCAACCTACATGTGCCATATTCCCTTTGACTCTTGCGGAGCAGCCCAGGTGTGGATTGATCGCGGGTCGTACATCAACATCTTTCATCCCTCCGTGTGCTGTCTGCTCTGTACTATTTATATCGCTCGCGGGGCCAAGCAACTAGTTATAGTTGGTCGTTGAAGTTGCTGCACAGCGCAAGGGGAGGGCACGAACCTGGAAGCTCCAGGGTCGAATCCCGGTGGGGACCGTGTGAGACTGTGTGAGCGCACCAGCGATCTACGCGCATCGCACTGTGCATATTCTAGGACCAGTCTAGACGCGTCGACGCGACCGACTCCTCTCAGCTCGTGCGCATCTGTATTGGAAGGGAGCCGAGGTCCACGATCCCCGATCCAACAGCGTTCACCCCAGCCTGAAAAGGATGGCACGTCTCTCTGTTCCCACGACAGCCCGTCTACCGCCATCACTACGGGTAGAAGCTGCGAATGCGGCCGTCCTGAAGCTGCTTAATCGACTGTCCCGTTCGTCTCTCCTGTCCCTAGTCCTGGACTGGCTGGACCCAACGAACCAGGCAATATGCCCCCCGCTTCTGCACAACCGGGAGTATCCGGACGATGAGGATGACGACTTCTACCCTCCGGCACAGTCGCTGGCCGACCTCGCGGGGCTCTATAGTGATATGCAGGGTCGCAAGGGCAGCAAGAGAGAGGTTGTCGACAGGATTGTCGAAGGGGATTGGCGCAAGGGCTTGACGCTGTACCAGCTGGCCATGGCTGACCTGCAGTATCTCTACGACCACCCCGGCTCTCTGAAATGGACTGCGTACAAGATAGAGCGGCTCAAGACCCCTTCATCGGTGGAGGATGCCGAGGGTGTAGAGCAGATTGACAAGGAGTCATTGTCTGTTCCGCGCTTCCACCCGTCGACATTTGTGCAGAACCTGCAGGCCGAGGTGCTGCCTGACGTCAAAGCCCACTACAACAGCGATCGCCCCAAGGGCATGGCACTATGGCTTTTGAGGATATTCCTTCTCGATTCACCCTACAACACCGGGCTGGCGGTGTCCAACCGGACGGGCGAGCGGGCTGCCACGAGCTTTGACGCCTCCAGGACCATTTACATCGCCTTCCCCGACGCCTCGCCGCATATCTACATCTCCAAATCCCAGAGTACAGGCTCGACGACAATTGGCGAGTCAAAGAGTCTGCGCGCTCTGATTGTCGACGGTATCCCCAAGGCCTTGTCGCGTCCGCGCGAACGTTACACCCTAAGGAGCACCAATTTGACCACCAAGAACCTGACGGAGCTTTTACATGTCAAAGGCGCAGGTCGACGCAACGCCGCAGGTGGTGGTTGGAGTATCTATGCCGAGGAAAACAGGACGGACTCGCCCCTCAACCCCAGTTTACCCACACCGCCGCTATCAGATGCGTCCCCGGCCGAGGATCCCAAACCCAAAGTACGCAAGAGAGCTCAAGTTCCTGCGGAAGCCGGGCGCGAACGTGAGGCTAAACGCGCCAGGACCATAGCCCAAGGTCGTTTTGGAAACTCGGCCAAGCTCGGCGACGGACGCGGAATCGAGCGTGTAGACATCATGATAGAAGACCCTTTCCCCGTTGCAACTGTAGGAGACGGACGCGAAACCGAGGGTCAAGATGACCTGGCGCAGAGGCGGTTGCAGACCCAGAGAAGTGGCATTCACCAGGAGCTGGCGGAGCCCCGGGACATGGACGACAGTGATCTCGATGCCGAAGGGGAAGAGAGTTGGAAGCCCCAAGTTCGGCTCACCCTACACGGCCCTCACGTGTTTGCGGGCGTCAGGCAGCTCGTTGAAGCAGGCGTCGTCAATGGCGAGCGGATGCCGGGCTGGATGACTGGCGACGAGGGCGTCACCATCGGGGCTGTGAAACATGGGCGAATACGAGGCCACAAAGGGTCAGGCTTGTGAGGCTTACCACAACCACCCTCGGGCCCCGGGATAGAGGGCTTGGGCTTGTATAACATGGCGGCGATGATAGATACCCAATCCAGGAGTCGGCTGGTTTTCCCTGTTACCAGACTGGTCAAGTCGCTGGCATCCGAACTGCTCTCTAAAACTCTAGCTGTCTTGGGCTGGCATAGCTCAAGCCTATCCGTCTAATTCAAAAACCGTGGTGGTGTTCTTCCAAGCTGCTTTGCAGACCTCTTCTATACTGACACCCTTGATTCCAGCAACAATCTTGCCCACGCGCTCGATGGAGCAGGGCTCGTTGCGCCCCTTCACCATGGCCCCTTCCACCCACTTCTCCTTCTTCACGACCTTCCATCGCTCCGGGACCTCGGGCTCCTTCTTCTGTGGCTTTTTGGACTTCTTCGGCGGCGGCTGAGGCTGTCCCTCGGCCGGAGGCGTGGCCGTTGCGTCGGTCGTCGACTCAGAGGAAGGCGGCTTGGGCTCGATCAGGTACTTCCAGCCTTCGTGGCTGGGACGGACCTCACACCAGGGCCCGTCCGTCTCCAGCATGAGCCGGTCGAGGTGAATGGCCTTGACCACGTCGCAGTTATCGGCCGTCTTGAAACTGCAGCCGTTGGTGCCGATATACAGGCCCAGTTCCATGAGCTCTTGCATCTCGGCTGCTGTGCCCGTGAAGCTGTGTACTACACCGCCCTTTTCCAGCTTCTCCAGCCCGTCACCGAACTTCTGTTTCAGGAGCGACACGAAGTCTTGGTGGGCCGCCCGCGAATGCAGGAAGAGCGGGAGCTGCGGCTTCATCGCAAGGACAAGATCCAACTGAGCCGCAAACGAGTGCAACTGGACTTTCTTGGAGCAGTAATGCAACCGGTCGTAATCAAGCCCAAACTCGCCAAAGGCAACCAGAGCCCCCGGGGTGTCCCGCCGGGCGTCCTCGATGAGCTTTTGCAAATCCGAGATAATCTTCAGTGTTCTCTCGCGATCCGGCTCCTCGTCTTCCGGGATGGGCTTGGTAGGATCAGGATCACAAGGCATAGTGTGCCCATCAGTATCCTGGTGCTCGCTCGAGGTGCTGAAGATGGCGCTTGAGCATGGGTGAATGCCCGCCGTGGTGTAGACGGTCCCCGCTGGAGCCGGGTTAGCTGTGGTAGAGGTAGGACACCACGAGGGCACCACTCACGATGCTCCCTCGCAATCTCAAGCGCATCGCGGGAACTTGTGAAGTCCGACCCAGTGACGATCAATTTGGTGCAACCGACCTCCCGCGCACGGGAGACAACGGCGCGGAGATCATCGGGGTGGCGTTGGGTGCCGTGGTACTTGCCACGAAAGATGGGGTCGGCAAGGTTGATTCCTATCTACGAGGTCACGTCAACTACAGGAAGAGGCTGGCACGGTGAGGGTACATACGTCAATGTAGCGAGGCGTGTAAGAGGAGGCATGGCTGGCCTCCTTAGGGGCCGGCGTTGTAGACGCGGCTTCAGAGGACGCCATCTTGGAGACGGAACAGGTGGCTCTTGCGGGAAAACGGAAAACGGATCTAGATCTAGGGTAAACAGATCTCGAAGGTGCGGGCACGAAAAACAGAAATCGCCGCAGTATCATCGAATCGTGAATGTCTGCCTCGAGCGGATGACTCAGAACGCCTGATGTGAGATACGACCTGATCCTGGTGGTCGGGGGGGGGGGAGACCAATCGACTACGGGCACTGAAATAAGCATGCCAGATTCAACCCGGCCTTGCAGCTGCACCACACCAGGTACGGTGTACTTCCTGCTTCCCACCTAGTAACCTAGCTAGTCTGCCCCAGTAAACACCAAAAGTAGCCCGATACGATGCAAATCTGTGCACAAGCCACGTGCCCAACAGGCAAGAGGTTAGGTTGCAGCAGGTGCAGACGAGATGAGTCCCCGGTGGACTTGAAGAGGATGATCTGTTCGGGTTGTCCACCAGCCCGTCTTACTGTCCGTCGCGTTTGTCTGCGCTGAGCCACGAGGGCCCGGCCAAGACAGCCCAAGACAGCCAGTCTCACCCTGAGACAGCAAGAGGCTGATGCTCGCGCGTCGGGTCCCCAGGCAACCAGGGAACCCGCATGCCCGTACAGACATTCTGGGTGTATATATAGAGAAACAACACTGGCTATCCAGACGGACAGCACAGACTCACAGGACAAGACGTGCCTGCCGGGCCATCTGCAATCGCTCGTCTTGAGCTCGGTGTTGCCAGGTCAAGCCCATCGACTAGGCCAATCTGGCCCCGGTGCTGGCCTGGCAACGAGTGAAAATGCAAGGATGCTCGATCCGTTCCCTTTTTTTTTCGGTCCAAGGCGGGACAGACGACGCGGCCTGCATCCAATGCTGCCTGCAAGATCATGTAACGACGAGAGCAATCCGCATGCATTCTCCTGGTTGTCTGCAGAATGATACAGCATGAATACTCCATGTCCTGCAAGTGCTCCTGTGCAAGGAGACGGGATCCGGTATGGGCACGCGAGAGCGCGGGGCCAAAGCTGCCTGTTCCCCCACCTCGACGCGTGCAGGAGCCCTGGATCCTTAAGTGGTTTCTCCAGGGACGCGAGTCGAGGCGGCTAAGCGCGTCTGTGACGCTAGCTGATTAATTCCCGGGGGGGGGTTCGGTCCTAGTCATGGTTGTACCCTCAAGCGGGCAATACCGAATTCTCTCTCTGCAAGGACGGGAGGCAACTGTACCTGGTAAACAAGTACAACTTTCGTCCAGCTGTAGGAAGTACCGTACGGGTTGGCCAGCCCACCAACCCGAGCAGATAATCCTCGACGCGTCCCACTTTGTAACGCGTGAACCCGCGAATTTCCATTTAAGCAGCAAAGTCGAGTGTTTGCTTCCCCAACCCACCATCTTCCCACAACAAACACCACCACGCAAAACAGTCTGCCCAGCTAGACTGACTGCCTCTTGACCCAGACTCTCGAGGCTCCAGCCCCTTCTTTCTTGGGCTCTTTCCTCTTTCTGGTCGTGTGCATTGTCCTTCCTATCGCCACTCGACCTCCTTTCGTCCTGTCCCCCGGGTCTGCCACCACCCGCCCTTCGCGATGTACGTCAAGAAGCGCGGTATGTACCTGCCCCTCCCTCCCCCGGAACCGCGTGGAAGCTGACTGCCATGCCAGATGGACGCCAGGAGCGTGTCCAGTTCGACAAGATCACCGCTCGGGTTTCGAGGCTGTGTTACGGCCTCGATCCCGACCATGTCGACCCTGTAGCCATCACACAGAAGGTCATCTCGGGTGTCTACGGAGGTGTCACCACTATCCAGCTTGACGATCTTGTATGCGCACCTCTCCCCCCGTCCTCTCTAACTCCTGTCTGATCTCTCCTGCGTTCCAGGCCGCCGAGACCGCCGCCTATATGACGGTCACCCACCCCGACTACGCCATTCTGGCCGCACGTATCGCCGTGTCCAACCTCCACAAACAAACCAAGAAGCAGTGGTCCTCTGTCGTCAGCGACCTGTACCACTACGTTAACCCGAAGAATGGCAAGCCGTCGCCCATGATTGCCAAGGAGACATACGAGTGTGTCCTGCGGCATAAGGAGGAGCTTGACTCGGCGATTGTCTACGACCGAGACTTCAACTACCAATACTTTGGCTTCAAGACCCTTGAGCGGTCTTACCTTCTTAAGCTCGACGGCAAGATTGCCGAGCGGCCTCAACACATGATAATGCGTGTCGCCGTGGGCATCTGGGGCGACGACGTGGAGAAGGTCATCGAGACGTACAACCTCATGTCCAACAAATGCTTTACTCACGCCTCCCCCACACTCTTTAACGCCGGTACCCCTCAGGCTCAGCTGTCCTCGTGCTTCCTCGTCGACATGAAGGAAGACAGCATCGAAGGAATCTATGACACCCTCAAGACTTGCGCTATGATCTCCAAGATGGCGGGTGGCATCGGGCTCAATGTGCACCGCATTCGAGCCACTGGTTCCTACATCGCCGGTACCAACGGCACCTCCAACGGCATCACGCCCATGCTTCGTGTCTTCAACAACACTGCCAGATACGTCGACCAGGGTGGCAACAAGCGCCCCGGCGCCTTCGCCATCTACCTGGAGCCCTGGCATGCTGATGTCTTTGAGTTCCTCGACCTCCGCAAGAACCATGGCAAGGAAGAAGTCCGTGCCCGCGACCTCTTCCTCGCCCTCTGGATTCCCGATCTGTTCATGAAGCGCGTCGAGAAGAACGGCGACTGGACTCTGATGTGCCCCAACGAGTGCCCCGGTCTGGCTGAGGTGTACGGTGACGAGTTTGAGGCTCTGTACGAGAAGTACGAGGCTGAGGGCCGTGGTCGTAAGACGATGAAGGCGCAAAAACTCTGGTATGCCATCCTGGAGGCCCAGACCGAGACTGGCAACCCCTTTATGCTCTACAAGGACCACTGCAACCGCAAGAGCAACCAGAAGAACCTCGGCACCATCCGCAGCTCCAACCTTTGCACCGAGATCATCGAGTACTCGGCCCCTGACGAAGTTGCTGTCTGCAACCTGGCCTCTCTGGCCCTGCCGGCCTTCGTGGACTACAACACAAACACGTACAACTTTCAGCAGCTGCACGATGTCACCCAGGTGGTCGTCCGCAACTTGAACAGGATCATCGATGTCAACCACTACCCTGTCATCGAGGCACGCAACAGCAACATGCGTCACCGTCCCATTGGCCTCGGCGTCCAGGGCCTTGCCGACGCCTTCCTCGCGCTCCGCATGCCCTTTGAGTCGCCCGAGGCCAGGCAGCTGAACAAGCAAATCTTCGAGACCATTTACCACGCTGCTCTGACGGAATCGTCCAACATCGCCAAGATCGATGGCCCGTACTCGACGTACGAAGGATCTCCCGTCTCTCAGGGTATCCTGCAGTATGATATGTGGGATGTCACCCCTTCTGACCTGTGGGACTGGGCATCCCTGAAGGAGCAGATCAAGCAGACCGGCGTGCGTAACAGCTTGCTGTTGGCTCCCATGCCCACTGCCTCGACTTCCCAGATCTTGGGCAACAACGAGTGTTTCGAGCCTTACACGTCCAACATCTACTCTCGCCGTGTCCTGGCTGGCGAATTCCAGGTCGTCAATCCTTGGCTTCTCAAGGACCTGGTGGACATGGGTCTGTGGTCTGACAACATGAAGAACCGTATCATTGCCGAGGGCGGCTCCATCCAGAACATCCCCAACATTCCGGACGACACCAAAGCTCTCTACAAGACTGTCTGGGAAATTTCGCAGCGAGTTGTCGTCCAGATGGCCGCTGACCGTGGTGCTTTCATTGACCAGTCCCAATCTCTCAACATTCACATGCGGGAGCCCACTATGGGCAAAATTACCAGCATGCACTTCGCCGGCTGGAAGCTTGGTCTCAAGACGGGCATGTACTACCTGAGAACTCAGGCAGCCGCTGCCCCTATCCAGTTTACTGTCGACCAAGAAGCCCTGAAAGTACAAGATGGACAGTCGGGCAGGATAGCCCCTCTGAAGAAGCGCGCCCCCCCGAGCAGCTATGTTTCATCCCCCCCTGCGTCCTCATCGGGGCCCCGGCCCATGGCCAGCAGCAATGGCGCTACCAGCCTGAATGGCGTCCCGACGCCCAGCACAACCCCGCCCCCGGCGACTGAGGCCAAGCGTCCCGTTGCTTCCCCTATGAAGCCTGTACCGTTCAAGGCCGACGTCGCCGAGGGTGAGAGCCCCAAGGCTCTTCCCACGGACCCGGCGGATAAGCCAAAGGACGCGGAGCTTCTCGAGCCTGCTGCAAAGGACCCCAAAACCCCCAACCAGGACGAGGACAAGGACGACGCGACCAAGGAGCGCGAGTACGACATCTACAACGAAGCCGTCCTGGCCTGTGAGTTGCCCCCAAGGCCCCTTGATACGAGAACCGGGTACTGATGAATCTGCAGGCAGCATTGAGAACCCCGAGTCATGTTTGATGTGCAGCGGCTGAGCGCGCCACGTGCAAAACAGCTCTTAGAGAAGTGACGATGCTACGAGATGGTTTGATGACGGGAATAATGTATCGGCGGAGACGTTCTCGCCGTGAGGTTTGTTGTCTGGGGGCGTTGACGGGAAGATGAAGACAACGCACCACGTAGCGCGCGTCGCTGCGTTTGTTTCATGGATGGGTTTGAGCATTGCGTTTTGCCTGTGCTCACTGGGTTGTCACGGAGCCTTGCGTTTCTGGTATTGGGTTTTCTGGGGTTTTCATATTCAGGTAGAAAGTCGTCGCCACTGGCGCTGGTCCGCAGTCCGTCAATGGGACAGTCGGGAGTTGACAGATTTGGTCTCGACGGATTGTTATGGTTCCATGATCTCAAGAGTCATGTGATCCATGCTGTGCAATCAATGCCTTTGCACCACGGGCAAGTCGGGTAGTACATGGTGCGGGCACTGGATGAAGCACATGGATGAAAGGGGTTCAAAACCCGGCCTCTTTCAACTTTCGAGTTTGATCCCGGTTCCCGATGATGCTGCACGCCCGCGGGCCGTGTGTGAAGGAGTCGATTTCCACACGGGACATGGTCATAAACCCATATCTGAATCTTAGCGGCACGACAGCCACGTACCTCTGTCGGGGCCGACAGAGACGAGTCTGTAGGACTGTGGGCTCTCCGAATGCCTCTAAGGGGCGGGCAGGACCTTTGCGAAGTGGAGTGCACGACGCTCTGTCCAGGCCAGACTCGCCGCGTACGTCCACAGGCGGACAGGCGGCGGCCTCCCACCGTCGCTACACATGATGGATGTCAGACGGCCATACTGGCGATGGAGCACAGCCATTGGCCGATCCGGCGGGACAGCAGTCTTTGCCGTGGCCCCTCGGCCACCAGACGGCGAGGCCCCATCTGCGTGACGTCTGGTGCGCCCCGAATCGGCGGCCGGACGGTTACGCAGTCGGTTCACAGCCTCGACAGCGGCGCTAGGATTCCCCTACGCCCCTTGCGCACGACGTCCACACTGGCCAGATCGGAAACGGCCAGATCGGAAAATGAGCGGCGGGGCGGCTGAGTAGTCCGAACTACGTCAAAGACGAACCAAACGACCCGGCGGCCACTTGGCCAACACACGTGCCACCCACGCGCGCACGCGCGCGCCACGCCGGGCGGGGGACGAGCAGCGGCCGTTGGGCGCCACACCCAACGGGCGCCATCCAGGCAACAAGACGCGAGTCTGTGTCCTGGCTGCCTCGGGGTGGCAAAACGAAGGGGAGGTTGGGCTGGGGCTGGGTTAAATAACGCACGAGAGCGACGCCTCGCCGCAACTGCTTGGCTTGGCCTGCTGGCTGGCCACAAGTGCCGTCCGTCCCACCGTGTCGCGACTGTGCTCTCGCCATCTGTTTCACTTAGCGGGTGGGTGGCCTCCCTAGCCGAGGAGATAGCATCGGGTGTAGCGGTTGGCCTTTTCTTCCATGTACGGCGCAAGCCGCAGCCGAGAAGCTCTAGCCTGCCATGAGCCAAGCAGTGGTCCGAGGCTGAAGAGTCCAGGCGCAGGATAGGGGCGAGGGGGGTTGCCGAAGATTAAGAAGAAGAAGAAAAAAAAAAGGGGGACTCAACCTAAGGGTGTTCCTAGCGTCGTGAGCCAGGTACCCTTTTAGTTGAGACACTGTTTTTTTTTTTCGCTTTTTTTGCAACCCCCCTTGAGGGAAAGGTATGGAAGCAAGCCATGGTAAACAAGCCGCCGGGGGGCAATAGGACCGGGAAAGCGTGCCGCCCGCTTGCAAAGCTTCAGGGGCGGCCGCAGCCAAACCAAACACGGCCTGCATGGACGGCGACGGCGCCGGAGCGTAAGCTAGGAGGGCTAGGAATGCCATGGCCTCCATACTATCGACGGCTAGGTAGGACGCGTCTGGCGGCGCGTCGTTCATCTCGACCGTCAACTGGGCGAGGGCCGAGCTGGTGACTGGCTGACGGTATCACAAGCCCCGTTCAGGGTTGAGTTGGCAGCTTGTCGATCCCACCTTGATATGAGGTCCCATCTCAGCCATGGTGGCCCGGCCATGGATGCCCGGGCTCCGCTGAAAAGAGTGTGACGGGCAGGCCTAGCCCACTCGGTGCAGGCCCAGGCCCAGGCCCAGGTTGGAATCAAGTGTCGTCACCGCGGGCTCGACGGAGACGGGGCAGCTGGTGTACGATGAAATGAGACACAGGGGGGAAGGGGGTTTCCTATCGGTGTGCTCACGATGCATCCAAGAAGCCAGCGCCGGTATGCAGGGAGTGGAACCTTATACCCGATTCCTGACGTTCTAGAAGAGACAATGGAAGGGTGGATTACGTCTCGGCCGACTTTGAAAACAAGATTGGCTTTGTGCCCGCATCCAGACACTTCAGGGTCTCGGGTTTTCGCACATGATTACCTACAGAGATGACAATGGACAGAGACCCCGACGATCCCGTACCCATACGACTCCCGTGCCGAGGGTGCGGGTAGGCCACATCGTCAGGGCCAGAGCCGGGTTGCTAGGGCCCGAACGACGGAATACAGCCCGCGCCTGGGAAGACGAAGGATTACCACCGACTGCATCCCTACTGCGTACATACATACTCCACGCCGCCGCGAGGGTCGAGTACTTGCAGCGTGGCCCGCGCCCATCAACGGACAGGGATAAGGGTGGAGGGATGCTGGTACGAATAGAACCCCGGTGGAGGGGCTTAGTCCGAATAGGAAAAGCACCCAAGTCTGGTGCCAACACAGGTCGCACCTCAATGAACGGATGCATGACATCAGAGTCATCCAGCCCGTCTTGCCGACTTGCCGAGTCGTGCCTTGCAGTCATTCGCGCCCGGAGGCCGTCCGTCGCCGGACGGAGAGGACATGGGAGGTGCGGCTGAGGCAGAGAGGACGGCCAGGGGGGGGGGGGGGGGGGGGGGGGGGGGGGGGGGGGGGGGGGGGGGGCTGGACCAGAGACAGACAGCCTTCAGGATCGGGGAACAGAGGCCAGCCCGAGTGCAGGCCGTCTCTTTGGCCCTCGCTGGCCAACCCCACGGCACGGCGGGAAAGATTCAGAATGTCCGACGGCCGGCCTGCGTCCTGTCTTGCCTGGCCAGCAGCCGCATTCACCGGGAATGCATCTGCAGTCGTCGCCTGCCCTTACCGCCATGCCATCGCATTGCGCGAGCCAGCTGGCCGGGGAACCGCTTGCGGGCATCTGGTCGTGAGCCTTGGTTTCCCAGCGCCGTGCACCCCTGTCCTTGAGGTAACATCGGCAGACCGCTCTGATCGTCGCGATGGGACGGCAGGCCGAGATGTTCTAGCGCCATCCCAATGGGGACGGGTGGTTCCCCCCCCAGCCCCGGCCAATGATCAGCACTCCAGCCACATGGGCTTCCATGTCATCTTGGCCTCATCCACTCTGCGAAAAACCTGCCTTGGTTTTCCTGTCCGGCATCTGCCATGTTTCTGTCGCTCTGCTCCCCGTTTGTCCCCCCCAAATTGCGACTTGCGGTCGGGCCCGTTGCTCCCATGCTGGTGCTGGTCCCGAGGGCGGGGAGGGCATCGGCCAGCGCAACAAGATGCAGGCATCATGATGGCGATGATGTACTTGGTAGGCACCTAATCCATCGGACGGGGACGCCTTGGCGGGGTGGGCAGCATCCAGGCCCCAACGCCCGCCGAGGAATGCCGTGTGCTTTCGGATGTGACCAGTGTTGGGCATGACGATTCTCCAGCTCCGTCCTCGCGACGCACGGCCAGGGTTCTTTGATCGATGATGTACGCTGGCTTTCTCGCCCAGGTCGGCTGGTCTCCATGCACAATGCTCTCGTGGGTGGAACCAACCTGCCCACTGCTGGCAACACGGCAGACCCCAAAGAAGAAGGAAACCGGCAGGCAGGCCCAGGGCTCCTCAGCCCACCCACCTTAATCCTCCCTCCCTCTTTCTCTCTTCGCGGGCGGTGCCTGTGTCATGAGTAGGGCAAACCCGGTATCAAGAAACGAGCGGCTGCCCAGCCAGATCCCCAATGAGCCTGGTTCCTGTGCTTGGGTCTGTCGGCCGGCGCGAAGTGGCTAGGCACGCCCGCAGAAGCCCTTACCTCATACGCAGGGAGCGACGTCGACACGTGCAGTCTCGATCCGGCCGTCCTAGCCGTGCTCCAATGTCGATGGGCAAGATGGACACCACAATTGGACCGTGTGGCTTGGGCGAAATGCGTATCTGATATCATGGCCGGCCTGCTGCCCGGCTTGCAAGCGGGTAGCCGAGCGGGCGGGGTGGCGCGGACCCATGTGGGGGGGGGTTTTCTTCCTTTTCTCGCTGGCGAGGAGGTCGGGCCTGCATGGCAACCTGCTATAACCTGCCGATGGGGCCCTCATGGGAAGGCCTTGTTTCCTACCATATGAGCTCAACGACTGGCCGGTTGGCGGCTGGGCAGGCCGGGTTGTCTTTGCCTAGTGCGTTTTTCCCGCTGGGCAGAGGTCGTGGACGTGTACACACCTGGTCGTACAGGGATGAGCGTTGCTAGCCGGTGGTTGGAGGGTCACGATGAATACTGAACTCCACTCTGGGGTGACATCTCAGGGCTAGCCCACAATGGGCGAAAGGGGAATACTGTCTACGTCGGTCTGCATCGTCCGTTTCCCGCCGATCAAGCTTGTAATCCCGGTATGACAACAACAACAACTGCTGCCCGGGCCGCGGATTGCTATATAACGGTCCCTTCTTCTGTCCCATGTGCCAGCCAGTCCTGTCTCCTCACCCTCACCATCACACAAGCAGTCCAGCCCGGCCGCCCGTCTCGACCTCACAACCGAGATTAAGAAGCACAAAGCCGCCAACACGTGAAGAAGGCACCGATCCAGTCTGCCGCCTCCGACCTCGAAATAAAACACTTGGTGAGTGATGGTTTTCCTTTTCTGCCACCAGGTCTCGGTCTTGTCACCGCCCGCGGGAGAGACTGTCCCCCAGCCGCCGATGATCATGGTACCGGTGGGGAGGTCCTACTGGATCAGGAGGGAACAGATGCAGCTGTATGGATGAATGCGCCGTGCGGGTTACGCAGACTTTTCCAGGCGTTGCCCGCCCGCCGCATTCTCGCATCTCATGTTACTGCCCAGCCCCTGTTTCTCCCTGTCTGCGTGGTTGCCTCCCCCTCGCGACTCCGTTCCTTCCCCCCATACACACGTACCTGTCGTACGCCTTCTTCCCTCCTGGCTATCAAGCAAACCGCTTGTAACCACTTGGGACTGCTGCACCTTCCTAACTTCCAACAACCACGGCATAAGCGGTTGTATTTCAAAAGTCCCTTCCCCCCCCTCTTCATTTGTCGAATAGTTCTCCACCCTCCCCCGTCAACAACACTCCCGCAGAGACTGCCGATTCGGCACACTTTTTGTTCATACATTCTCCCATTCACATTTCTAACGTCAACTCTCGTACACAGACATCCTTGCGTCGCCAACATCATTCAAGATGAAGACTGCCTCCATCCTTCTCGGCGCCTCTGCCATGGCTGCCGCCCAGGTCGCCCTGCCTGACGGCTTCCCCCAGTGTGGTGTAAGTGCTTGTCCTTTTGCACGCCAGAATTCCCGCTCCCGCCGGCAACAGCAGTACCACGCTTCCTGGTAACCCCGGCAGCGCCGGACGCATGGTTTTGAAAGCTCGCCAGCTGCTGACCTCGCCTTTAGGTTGTCTGCATCACCAACATGCTGAGTGCGGCCGACGCTTTGGGCTGCGCCGCCGACAACGTTGCCTGCCTCTGCGCCAACCCCAGATTCGTCTATGGCGTTAGGGACTGCTCCAACGAGTACTGCTCTGGTGATGGAAATGCCAACACCGTCCAGGAGTTCGGCAAGAACATGTGCGCCGGTGCCGGTGTTGCTATTAGCGGCATCCCTGGCGAGGTTACTGCTTCCGGTACCCAGAGCACCACGGTTATGGCCACTGCCTCCCCCACCGTAAGTACTTTGGCGGCTCCACCCTGCTATCACACAAACTGACGCGTTGCCAAGAAGTCCATGGGTGCCGGCACGAGTCCGTCGGGCAGCCAGGCTGCCACTGAGACTGCCAGCGAGACTGTTTCCGCTTCTGGCAGCGCTGTTACCACTTCGGCTGTTGTGTCGGAGATTGTGTCCACCATCACTAGCGACGGCAGCGCCATCCCGACCACTATCGGCACTACCACCATTGTGCCCAGCGAGGCCACTGGCAGCGTTCTTACCACTTCGGCTGTTGTGTCGGAAATTGTGTCCACCATCACTAGCGACGGCAGCGCCATCCCGACCACTATCGGCACTACCACCATTGTGCCCAGCAACAGCACTGGCACTACCATGTCCACCTCTGTTGGCACCATGACCACCACTGGTGGCCCCGAGCCCACGGAATCTGGCAGCAACGGCAACGGTGACAACAACGACGACAACAACAACGGCGACAACAACAACGGCGACAACAACAACGGCGACAACAACGGCGACGGCGACAATGAGGGCAACCAGGACGCGCCCGATGACAGCGCTGCTTCCATTGCCACTGCTGCTCCCATGGCCATGGTCGCTGCCGCCGCTGTGGCTGTTTTCTTTCTGTAACGAGTTTTCGTGTGCAGGTTTCCACGTTTGGCGAGCATTGTGCATTTTCACCAGGCTCAGTGGGGGCATACGCGGCCCGGAGTGCGATTTGTCGGGTGTGGTATAATAACGGTTTTTGAAGAGGAGGGTTTTCACGAGCTTGACGAGCAATGACTTCACACCAAGGAAGCCAGATGGCTGGCTTCTTTATTCATGTATAAATGAGGCGATGGCCAAGGATCGGCCCTAATTACTATTTGATACCCCCCTTGGCCTTAGGCCCTGGGTCGTGGGACTTGCTTTCACAGATGGGAAAGCACTTTTAATGATTATTTTTGCTCTTTGCAACACAACACAATCAATCCATAACAACTCGAGTCTTCAGACTTGCTCTTGTGCGTACCGGTTACATGAACCTTTCCGGGCTGGCTCGGAGAAGCGTACAGGCACCCTTTGCTTGGATACAGCAACAGACTGTGCATCTAGGTAGCAACGGGTTGTCTATGTAGATCTGGGGAATGCCGAGTTGTCGTCAACTGTTCGATATATGTTGGATCGGTGTAGAAATGCCGAGAAGGCGAGTGTACGCCGCCTTTCTACGCATCGTTGCCCCTCGCGACGCCTCAAGGATAAGCACAAGTTTTGTACCATGTACCACGCTCCGGCAAGTCGTGGATGGAAGAGATTTCCTGTGTGTGTGTGTGCCTATCCCATTGCCAGTTTACCATTACCGCTGCTCGTGCTGCACACGTGGTTGGGACGAGCCAATGTCTACTTCTAGCCCCGTAAACATTGCCCAATATGGCCAAACCCCACCGAACATGATGCTTTTCAGGTTAACAGACCTTTCGCCCCCTCCTTTTCTGCTTTTCCATGCTGTCGTAATACTTGGCCTCGTTGAACACCGCGCCCCGCCCCCCCCCCCCACGTGAGTGAGTGCAGTAGAGAGGAGAGAGGGGAGAGAAAGATGGGAGAGAGAAAGAGGGAAACCCGGATCCGGTATGAGACGTGTCTTCCACTGATAACCCACCCCCTCATGTATCCAAATAAAGCGTATCCTCTTGCTCAGCCTGCACACCTCGACCAGCACCTATCCAGAGAGCGGAAAAGAGAGGTTCGAGACGGGCAGGTAGGAACAGAGAGGGGTTGGTATATATACACTGGAACACCCCCAACCAAAGGAGCCGCGTTCACGGGTATACCCAAGAAAAAGAATAAGTGTAACCGAAGAGAAGAACCCAGGCGCCGCAACCCAGAATAAGCAACGGAGCGCCGAGTAGCTGCCAAAATATATACAAGCGAACAGGGATAGTGAGAGCCCCGAGAAGGTGAGGCAAGGTGGGTCCCAAGCGGAGAAGGTATGTGATGGAGGGGGGCGAGCACAGCAGGGGAGAGTTATCGCGGGCTGAGCGGGCTCTTTCCGAGCCCCTGGGCTTTCTTGAGTGCGCGAAGTTCTTCCTCCACCTTTCTGCGGCCGGCTTGCTCGTTCTGTAGTGCATGTCAGTATTTCCTGTCCAAAACCGTGGGGATGGGCACAACATACCCTGAGTTGCTCCTCGTATTTCTTCCTCTCGGCTTTGAGGGCCTCGCGGTAGGTGGTGGTCAGGATCGAGCTGCTGCGCCCGCCCGGCGACAAGGGACCGTTGGGCCCGTTGTCGGCACTGGGAACACGCAGCCTTTCCCCGTCGAGGGCATCCTGGAGCTGCTCCTTCTCCCGGCGAGCCGCCTGTGTGACCTTGTCGAGCTCCGTCTCCAGATCGGCAATCTTGGTCTCGGCATCGATGGCCTGCTTCGTGATGTCCTTGAGGTCCCGGGCGGTGCCACGAAGTTCCTTCTCCAGCTCCTCGCAGCGCGGCTGAAGGACGGCCACCTGGGACTGTAACTTGTTCATCTCGGCATTGTCGTATAGAGCGGCGGCTTCGGCGGCTCGCTCGCGGCGACTACCGTAGGCGCCATCCAGTTCAGCTTTGGCCATCATGGCTTCCATCTTGAACTCGGCCACCATGCCCATTGACTCGTCAAGCTCATTTTGTTTGGATTTGAGCTCTTCCTCCTTGGAGTTGAGTTCGGCCTCCTTGGCCGCGACGGCCTTGTCCGCCTCGGCCTTGGCACTCTGAGCTTCTTTCAGCTGCGCGGTGATCGTGGCGATGTTGGCTTCAGCGGCCGAAAGTCGCATCTCGTTCTCTCTGCTGCTCGCTTCCAGCGACGCTACCCTGGCGTTACGCTCTTTGAGTTTCTCTGTCGCCTCCTGGATAGCAGCGTCTTGCTCAGAGGTCGACTGGTTCGTCTGATCCTGGGCTGCGTCGAGGTCCGAGTACGCCGTGGATAGTTGGCCTCGGAGTTCGTCTGCCTCCAGCTCCACACGATGAAGGGCCGCCCGCGCCTGCTCCACTTCCTCGACCCGGAGTCGGATGGCCTCGTTCTTTTCGCTATCCGATTTGCTGTTCAGGTCTCGCTGCTGCTTGATTTGTCGCTTCAAGACGGCCTTCTGCTCTTTGAGCTTCGTGGCTTGCGTGTAAAGCCATTGCACCTTGGTCGAGAAGGCAGGCAGCGAATATTGTTCATTCGGATCGAAGTTCTCCACATCCGACATGTCATCGTCGTCTTCCTTTATTCCCTTCTCAAGCCGCGTCCTCCTGCGGTCGCGGGCCCGCTGATGAATATCGGCATAGCCTGCTTGTATGATGCCCCATAGACCCATGAGCACGGCCTCAAATTGCTCTCCCTTCTGCTTCTCTGCTGTGCCCTTGGTCGAGGTCTCTGCCGCCTTGTGCAGCAGGTCCTCGACAACTTGGACAGAGTTGTACATATAGCCCATCTGCTCATCGAACACGGCGTTATCTTCGGCAGGGGCAGGGTGAGTGGGCGCGCCGTTGGCGAGCAGAAGTTCATGCAAGCGGTAGCCAAGTTTCTGCATGGCCTCAGAAGCTTCGGCATGGTTGCCAGGGTTAGGGTTCTCGGCCACAGCCTCCAGGGCCTTTTCGAGGTAGTCCAACTGGCTGTTGATACTGTCGCCCGACGTACCTTGGCCTGGCGCAGGTTCTCCCAGCTCATCGGCCTTGGTAGCGTTGCTCTCAACAAGTAATTGCCGTAAACGGGCATTTGCCATCTCCAGCTTCCGTTCGGTGTCTGCCAAGAGTGCCGACTGGCCCGTGGCCTGGCTTTTGATATCTTCTATCTGGGCACTGAGGGAATCTGCCTGTGCCCTCAGCTTGTCGGTTTCCTGTTGGAGCTGGTGGTTCTCCTGGCGTAACCTGTCGCTTTCCTCGGTAAGCTCCTTCGTTTGTTGCCGGACGGGCGACTTCATGGGGATCTCAATGGGGTTCGGCCTGGCCGATCCGTTGGGCGCACCGCTATCGAAAGAGCTCGCCCCGTCCAGTGACCGGTAGACACTTCCGTCATCCCAAAGCAGGTCGTCCGGAGGCTCCATACTATCCCTCCCGTTAGAGCCGGTAAACATGCTCTCCGGGCTTGCTGGGACGCCGTTGACCAGCGTTACCTTGGGCGTGGGGGTGGCAGTCTTTCTAGGGGCAGCCTTGTGGGTGAGCTGCAGAATACCGGCCGTGTGCTCCAGCAGCCTTCTCTGCGGCTCGATTGCTCGCTTTTCGAGATCCCAGAGCTGGGCAGCCAAGTCTTCGCATTTGCTCTGTATGGCCTCGCGCTCGGCCTCGGCCTCGCGGGCGGCCTCCCCGCCGCTAGCTCGGTTTCCCAGAAGACTCTTGCGCCTCGAGTGCCCTGGCGAGTACAACCTCGACATGGACACGGCAGCATCGCGGTATTTGGACTGGATCGCCAGGTTGGAGCGCGTGTGCTCGATGCGTTGCTTGAGGATTTCGCATTGCTTTTTGAGATCGTCCACCTCCTCCGTGGACAATATCTCGTACTGCCGGCTGTCGAACAGGGCCGTCTCGGCCAGCAGGTGGATTTGGACCGAGTCTTTGAGGTCGACCAGCGCGGAGCTCTGGACTCTGTCTGGGTTCATCTACGCGCGTCATGGTTAGAAGGTGGCCGTCATCCCGGGTATGCGCGGTTCCCTTGGGGGCGGGCGGCCTTACGGGGTTATAGGCGCGCGGTGTCGTGCGCATCTCGTTATCGGCGGCCTCTTGATTGTAGCGATTGATCATGACATCGCCCTTGGGCGCCATCGCAGGCCGTAACCGTGGCGGGCGGGCCCCTTCGTAGCCGTCGACATCCATGGTTCGGGCCGGCGGGGGGACGATACCGGCCGGGCTTCGAAGCAAAGCGATTCGCGCGCCGTCGTCACGCAAGAGACATTACTACACAGCAGAACAGGACCGGTGTCATGGAAGTTCGGAGCCTGCGGACGGACGCGATGGATATATGGCCCAGGGCTGGTCGCGCCGGTTCCACGGGATGCTGACCGACTCGACGGGGCTAATTTCCGGGTGCGATGTACTGGTACCGCCAACGACCCAGCGACGAGGCGAAGCGAACCGAGAACACGGATGGCAGAGGGGGAAAGCAAGCGAAACGGCGCCACCGAGCGGCTGTCCAGCCTAAGAGTAGTAGGGGCGGTAGGGAATGTATCGGGAAATGTTCTCGTCGATCCAAGAAAGAAAAAGACGAGAGCGTGGAAGAGAGGAGGTTTGGAGAAAAGGAGATTGGCCGGCTGGTAGATTGACATGAGATTCATTTGAGTCCATCGAGTGCCCCGGCGTCTGCTGGGCAAGCACGCCGGGCAGGCGGCGCCGCGCCTGGGGGGGGGCTATGGGATGGGATAGCAGGATGGGAACCCATTGATTGGATCACCAGTACGTGCATGGGGGGAGCATACGTACCTATGTACCTCAGTAGGTACAGAACTTTACCCTGACTCTGGGGCTATCCCAGCCCGGCCTCCTCAGAGCACGCGAGGGGAGCGTGTCGTACCTGGCGAGCCCGGCCTGGCAACCCGGGGGCTCGCACGTCGGGGAGAGCCTGGAGGCAGGGGAGCGGCGGGTAGTACTCTCAAACTCCCGTGCCGGTGTCGACCTAAACCTTTTCCCGCATGGCGTCCCCGCCCTGCTCTGCTGCTCTGCGCACGCCCTCCTGAGCTAGACCGCAACGACGCCTAGCCTCGCTGCCATGCCCTCTCTTCCTGGTAAGGCCACCCCATTCCAGCCCGGGGCTGCCAGTGGTTCAGCTGCCGCTCGCTTGCCACAGAGCACAATGGCTGATCGGCGGCTCGCCATCGCGGCCCCTGCTAATCTACTGCACGTAAGTCGTATATCCGTCTCCGAGTCTTAGTACCTCTCTGAGTGCTGCTGCTGGCCGGCGGGTGGGAGCCGGCCCGACTTGGTTGGGCGGGCAGGCGCGGTACGGAGGGAGCCCTGTTTACGGGTACATGGTTCGGTACCGCTGCGTTCCTCGCCCCCTCTCAAGGCACAAGGACCACTCCAGTCGCTTTCCCCATCCTCCTGTGGGGTCATGGGCGTCCACAGTCCATCCACCATCCACAGCCGAAAAGGGAGAAGGGGCGCAGGGGCGTCCTACGACGCCCAAGCACGCCAACACGCATGCTCACTATGGGCTCCTGCTGTTGCTAAGATTTCGGGGTTTGCGAGGCCGGTTTCACAAAGTTGCTGTACGTGCGTACTGCCTCTTGCTATGTATCGTAACATCGGGCTTATAATAACGGTTTTTCGGGCCCGGGCCTCACCTTAACTCAGTATTGATTAAGTCCGCGAGCGACGGCGAGCCAGCGCTCTTACCCTTGCTTCTCATATCAAGTCGCGGGGTCTCTACACATTTGATAGATGCGTGCAACACGATTACGGCCTGCGAACAACGTGGTGCTTCATTAACATATCCAGGACCGAATCGCTTCTCCGCATACATACATAGATACATGTCGCCCGGCGTCAGGGCTAAAAATACATCGACCCGGCTTGTTCCTTTACATGCACAGATACCTCGCTGGCAGCCCGGGCCCGGAGGTGCTTCGGACGACACCGGCTCGGCCGCGCTTCCGCCCTCGGCGGTGCACCGTCCTGATCACCGTTGACGCGTCAAGCTTACGAGGTGCGCCACCAGGCTGGCGGTCGACCTGCTACTATACTTACAACCACTTTTTAACAGTTTCACCTACTGGTAGGGGCCTCCGTGTCATGTGGCTTGACCTTTTTACAGCGCTTGCTGGTTAAAGCCCACCTTGTCTCACCATGAGGTGCCAAGGACATCTTTTGCACGCGCAAGAACGTCCCCGGCCCAAACAAGTAGCTGGAGCCCGTCATGTGTAAGAAGCTCAGGAGTGCAAACGAACAACGTGGCAGCGTCTCAAGCCTCCCGGCATCGCACTCCCTCGACCATGACATACGAGCTGCCTTGGCCAAGTGGACAGAAGGATCTCCCCTTCCCCCCGACTGCTCAGAAAGCCCCCCTAAAATTATCCATAAATTGCTGGCCCATGTTTCTCCGTCGTCCTGCATCCCCCCCAGCCTGGCTCTGAACGCCTGTCGTGGTAGCCCCCTCTCCCTCGAGTCGCCGTCTCAGCCCCTCGAATTCTTCGCTTCTGCGTTGGGTCCGGATGCCCACCATCCAGCCTGGGAGTCGCCATCGCGTCATCGATTTGGGCAGAATCTCCATCCTCCACGAATAACCAATAACCCAGCCAACCAGGGCGCCCAGCATAGAGCCTGGCCACTGGGAAAGCGCGAGCTGTGTAGCTAGGAGGTACACATAGGACTTGTTGGAGAAGGTGATGCCCTGGACCTGCTCATTCGTGGGCGGGGATGCCGAGGTGGCCAGTTTGTACTTGTACATGTGAGGGACCATGGCATGGTACTGGGCCAGGATGGCAAAGACTATCGGTGTAGGTCCTGCGGGTAGGTAGTTGAAGATGCCGAGCGTAAGAGGCCGCAGCACGAGGGCGAGGGCGGCCGGCGCCACGAGGCTGGTCGAGAGCCAGGTCACGACGACGAAGGACTGGCCAGCAATTCCGTCAGATACGACTGTGTGCCACAAGTTGCTGGCTAGGTTGGTCAACTTACAGCATACTTGCGAGACCCCCACATGCGCTCGACCATCCGCAGGTTGTATAGCGTCATGGCTGCGAAAAGCACCTCGGAAGAGTTGGTGTAGCAGAGCTGGAAGGCGAGGGTCCGCCACGTCTGATGGAAGCGCCATAGATGCAGATCGACGAGGATGTAGAAGTAGTGCTTCACATCGAAGAGGCTGGCGGCGACCGAGGTGCCAATCAGTCCGTAGACTAGACCGCGCGAGACGGGGGCATTGGTGAAAGACATGCTGAAGCTCGGCTGGCGTGCGCGACTACTGACGGTGCATGGCCAGGGAACCGAGAGGGCACGACGAGGTTCGGCAAGTACGCGGGACAATGGACACGGCGGGTCGGTAAATCCGGTCTCGGCATTCGCTGTCCGGGCGAGGCTGTCGACGTCGGCGAGGTTGAGTTGTCAGATTGTAAGACGGGATTGGGGATGCGATACGTGCGACAGACAGTGGGCGGCGAATCGGCCCCGCTATGGACCCGAGGCTCCAGGCCTGGGAGATGGACGAGAAGTGGACAGGTTGAGGGATTCGTGGCTCTTATGGGTTAACGCCAATTGAACCCCAGCCGGATCTAAATTACATTCCGGACCAGCAACAATCTGAATACGGGCACCTACTGCACCTCTCTACATTCGCCGTGCCGAGGCAGGCATCGCAGGCCCTTGGCAGGAGCCAGGAAGCCCGTCAGAGCCGGCTTCGACACGCGTGCGCATTATCCTAAACGCGCGAAAGCGTTCCCGTTCAAGACTGCATCCATCCCCAGCCGGCAGGTACATAAGTAATCACTGCAGCCTTACGTAGCCTCGCTGCCGAAATATGTCATTCAATAAGAATACCCCGGGCCGCACACGTAGCTTTCCCCGGCACCGGGTTCCATGGTAGCAATACCCCCAATTCCATCCTGTCGGGAAGTTGTACCATTCGAGCATCTCCCGTGATGATGTACTAAATGCAGGTGGTAATGACGAGGGGCCACATCAGCCGCTCACATGCCGAAAATCCATGGATGTAAGTGACTGCCCAGGTACTTACCTCTTATGCCTCCTGATGGGCCTCCTACAGTTGAATAAACCTGTGGGAAGTCCTGCTCAAGAGAGGTACTTAGGTTACCTAAGTAGGCACTTTCCACACCTACTTACAGTCTGCAGCTCAAGCAGGTTGCCGTGCAAACATATGCGATCGTCGACGGTAAACCTAAGGCGCCGTCCGACAGTCGATCATATGAAAGGGACGGCACGGCAGGGATGCATGGATCGGCTCCATAGCCGTGGCCCTAGCTCGCGCGCGCAACTGCTCAGCTCCCATCCATTCCCGTCCATGGCACATTGGGTGTCTGGCCACTGACAGACCGGGCAGGCATCTTGGCATCCGTCCTCCAGTAAGAGCGCCGTCCCAGGGCTCTAAGCCTCGAAGAACAACGCAAGCATCCAAATTACCTGCCGGTTTTTCGCCCTGTTCGCGATTCCAGCGGCCGAGCATCCCTTCTCTAATAAGAACCTGCCTTGCCTTCTGCAGATAAAAGGCCTTTCCTGCCTTCGTCTGGCATCCAACCGTGCCGTTGTTTATTGCATCGTCGCTCGCTTGATCCTCGTTTCTGCGACCCCGATAGGCCTGCTGCGACACTCTCCAGCTCAGCCGAGAACGACACCTGCTATTGCCCGAACCGCCGTCGAAGAGCCCGCGCGTTCTGCCCTACACTACCCGACGCCATGTCGTCCCGGACGGACGCTTCAGCCATGCGGTGGTTGCTGACCTCGCCGCCCATCGAGTGGGTGCTCAAGAACGCCCGCGAGTTACTCATCGGCACCCTGCGCCAGGGCCCCATACCGCAGCATGTCGCTTTCGAAATGGACGGAAACCGCCGATTCGCCAAAGACCACCATATCGAGACCATCGAGGGTCACAATATGGGTTTCGAGGCGTTAGCAAGGGTAGGTGTCCCGACCATGGCCGTCCCGCCACCAGGCTGACATCGTCCCGCCCCCACGAAGATCCTCGAAGTATGCTACAAGTGCGGCGTGAAGGTCGTGACTGTCTACGCCTTTAGCATCGAGAACTTTAATCGGCCGCGGGCCGAGGTCAGTGGGCTCATGCAGATGGCCAAGATTAAGCTGGAGCAACTGTGCCAGCACGGCGCATTACTCGACCGCTACGGCGCCGGCATCCGTATCCTGGGAGAGCGTGACCTGATCCCCGCCGACGTGTTGCCTTTTGTCGACCGGGCGGTGGAGATGACGAAACACAACAAAGAGTATGGTTTCGGCCTCCTATTGCTGGATCCCGGGATGGGCTGACCAAGCATCTAGCGCCGTCCTCAACATCTGCTTCCCGTATACCTCGCGCGCCGAGATGACGGCAGCCATTAAAGCTACCGTGGATGAATTCACGACCCCGCCAGAGCCTGCGACAGTCTCGTTCTCGCAGGCGAGAATCACACAGACGATTCGGTCTAACCAGCTGATGCGCTCGGGCTCCTCGACGTCGCTTCGAGAGTCCTCGCCGGAGCCCTGCGCCAAGTCGGACGTGGACGATTCGGTGTCCTCCACGACGACGCTGAACCCGGGCTCGCCTCAGACGACACCCCAAAAGAAGGATAGGACAGCCGCCCTGAAGGACCCGGAATCCATCACTGTCAACACGATCAACAGCCATATGTACACGGCCGACTGCCCGCCGCTCGATATATTCATACGGACTAGTAACGTCATGCGGCTGAGCGACTTCATGCTGTGGCAGTGCCATGAAAGTACCCACATCTTCTTCTTGAAGTGTTTCTGGCCCGAAATGGACTTGTGGCATTTTGTTCCCGTGCTCCTGGAATGGCAGTGGCGGCAGAAGAAAGAGCGCGCTGACCGGGCTGCGCGACAAGTGAAAGTGGAGTAACAACGGAAAATCGTGAGGACGAGTCGGAGCCTCTTAATGGCCCTTGGCATCGACAAGTCCTCCCCGCCTGTTGTCCTAGGGGTTGGGATCATCGTTGAGTCGGTTTAGAAAATAGATGGGCTATCGGCACGCGCCCCTTCTTAGACCGGCCAGTTAGACCGACCATGCATCCATTGTTGCTACTGTTCGACGCCACCGTTTATGCCGTCGTGTTTTTTTCCCCCTACGGAGCTTAAACAAGTCAGGGCTGGTAGTTGATGCAAGGCTCCCGGCGTGCCTGGTCGGAAGAAGCATATCGGACCAGCTGGCTCCAGATGCAAGATACAACATACAGAAGTATGCATGTACGAGGCTATATTTCCCGGTAGGATGGTGCCAGTTTGCGAGTAGTATCTCTATCGATGCTTCCGTGTGACTGTTCGTCTGCGTGGTCTCTGCTTAGGTCGACACGCAACGTGGACACGAGGCGTCCATAGGTTCCTACCCAGTATGTAAGTTGAGCGCGTTCCCCATTGATTGCATTGGCGACGGCGGGTCAGCTCCGATGACATCAACCCGGATGGATGATGGAAGTGTCAGTATGTAGTAGGTACCTGCGCAGGTATTGGGTTCTTAGGCCTGGTAGGATGAACTGGGGGGAGGTACTCCGTACAAATACCCGGAAACTGGCGCAGCGACAAAACCAATCAGATCGCTGCCGGTGCCGGATTATTCTGGTCTCCAGCCAATGGTCGACACGTTTGGGCACCTAGAGCTTGATAAATGCCCACCCGCCGTTTCGCATATCTTATCTGTCGGATAAACCTGATGCCTCTTTGAGGCCCGCTGGAGGACGGGGGCGCCGTAGGTCGGCGGAGACGATGGGCAGAATCCCAATGGCCCAGTCGGCGGGCCAGGTTGGGAAGAGAAGGTAAGGCCTAGGTAAGGTCGGGAGGTACAACAAGGTGTGGCAAGGCGAGCGGGTAATGGCAGGTACCGCGGCGCGCGGTGGTGCAAATGGTCGGGGTGATGGCTCGGTACCTCTTTTGCTGTGCTGCCGCGACTGCTAGTCGCTGCTACCGCTGCTGCTGCTTGTTGCTACTGCTGCCGCCGCCGCCGCCTCTGCTCTTTCGTACCTGCAACCCAAGTGCCTCTCATCTCTGATCTCCAGTCGGTCGAGCAACTCCTCCCACGACCGGCGACACTTCAGCTTTTTGCGCCTCCTCTCTCCTACACTCTCGTTGCCTCTATGTCTTTGCGCAGCAGTCTCTATCCGCCCCCCTGCAACATGATCCCGCTCGCCTCTTAAAGATTTCGGAATCGACTTGTTGTTTTCCCAGAATCCAATCTTGCCTCCCGCGCGTTGCGAGCCGGACGCATCTTCCCCCTCCCATCTGAGCGGCCCTCCCGCACACATTTCGACTGTGACCCTGCCCACGCTCACGATCACGATCAACGCCTCCGCTCACGACCACGACACGATACACCACGACCAGTCACGACCGCCCTACCCACCTCACCATGAAAACCGCCAAACTGCCTCAAGCAGATGCTGGACCTGGGCCCGCCACCGCGTCCTCGAATCGCAGAGCGCAGCCAGCCCGTCAGGCCCGCACCAACCCCCCGAGGTCTTCTGGCCTCGGTGTTTCGGCCATGGCCACACGAGAATCCCACGGCCATGACCAGCCGATCGACATCTTTCCTGCCATAACCCACTTTACCGACGCCATTACCTCCCTTCCCAAAGACCTCGTCCGCCATTTTACCCTTCTGAAGGAGGTAGACGCCAAGATCTTTGCTCCCGAAGAGACCCTTTTCCAGCTTGTCAATGCTGCCTTGAAGTCCAATCCTCCCGAGGCCCGGCAGACCAGCGACGCCGCCAGCAGCGGTGCGCCCGCGTCGGCGCCCATGAGCGCACAGAGTAGCGCCCACGGGTTCGCTACGAACGGGGGCCTGCCATCGGCACCATCCGCCGACGAGCAGTACAACGCCTCGCTCTACGATCAGGCCAACGTACCCCGGCGCCAACTGTTTCGCCAGACCGCGTTCAAGATACAAGAGATGCTCGTGTCACTGGAGGAGAAGAATCATGTCATCTCCACCGCCAACGAGGCTCTTTCCAAGCAGCTCGCCCGCATCGACGACGTCTGGCCCCACCTCGAGGGCGAGTTCAGCGATGAAGCCAAATGGGGCAGTACAACACACTGGGCGTACCCTGAGAACCGGATCAGCAGAGCCAACGCGGCCGAGCGCTCGCGACGCGACGGCGCCTCCGCTATCACCGCAGCCGCCCAGCAGCTTGCTGAAGAGGCAGCCGCTAGGAGCGACGCCCGAAAGCAAGCTGTCGCGGCCAAGAAGGGCCTCAAGACCCAGCAGCAGCAACAGCAGCATCAACAATTACTACAGCAACAACAGCACCAGCACCAGCCGCCGCCGCCGCCGCCGCAGCAGCAGCAGCAGCAGCAGCAACAGCACCAGCCGCAGCAGCCACAGCAACACCACGATTCCGATGTTGATGCCGATCATGATATCAATAATAACACTAACAACACCCCCTCTCATAACAAGAGTCACAGGAGCGAGCCGGCCAAAAAGGCGAATGGCAACAGCAAGTCACGGAAGGCTGTCGAGCCGCCTGCGCCTGTTGGATTGGGTATCACCACGGGCCTGGCCGCCAATGGCAACCCGCCGCCGAAGAAACGTAAAGTCGATAATAGCAAGGATAAGGCACAGAACGGCGGGCAACCCATGGAACGCGCTCTGAGCGCTATGCTCGGAAACACTGCCCCCAAAGGGAGGACCTCGAGTCCACGGGCGACACCAACTCCCGATGCGGGGTCGGCGCCGCCCTCAAAGAAACGGAAGGCGTTGCCAACGGTCAACGGCCAAGCCAAGAAGAGGTATGGGCCAGCCACCTACGAGAGCATCTTTGGCGACTGACAAGTACTAGCAAAAACGGATTCCCGTCTACGCTTTCGCCTCAAATCGGCGCCAGCTCCCCTGTTGCCTCCAACTTTCCTGACCCGAAGACGGTGGGCAGAAGCTCGCCAGCACCTCCAAGTACTGCCGCGGCGCGTCCTAGCTCGTCGCGAGCACGACAGAACTCGACTGCATCAAACGCGGATACCGCCAAGATCAGGCCGCCTGCTGTCCCACATAGACCTAATGGGGCAGCTGCACCTACACCTGACACCACGCCGCAGCAAAACGGCTTCAAGCCTTCCACACACGAAGTCAAACCGCCAAAGGACGTCCCGGCGCCAGTCAAGATCGAGAGCACCAAAGAGACTACACCGCAGCCCGTCGTGGCAGTCAGCGCAGCAACGAGTGGGAGCCGCAAGAACTCAATAGCAAAGGAAGATGCCGACTCCAAGACCGACAACTCGCTGGCGGTTCAGCAAACTGTCACCACCATTGTGACAACAAAGAGCGGGAGGGCGAGCAAACCATCGACGCCCGCGCTTGGGAACTTCCCCGAGCATGCCAGAGCGCGATCGGCTCGCAACAACCACACTGACAAAGCCAAACGGAGCCACAAGAAGGGCGCGTCGCTACAGGCGGCGTTGGCGGCGCAAGCCGTCGATGAGGACGCCGAGGGCGGCGCCCATGGAGACGACGATGGGGACATCGACGCCAACGAGCCTCGGTACTGCTATTGCGACGGTGTATCGTACGGTGAGATGGTGGCATGCGATGCGGACGACTGCGAGAAAGAATGGTTTCATCTTGGCTGTGTCGGCCTCAAGTCGGCGCCCGGCTCGAGTAGTAAGTGTGAAAACCCGGTGCCGCAGCTCCTGATTCCCCGGCTGACACGTGGGTGCGCGCGTAGCGAAATGGTACTGCGACAATTGCAAAAACCACGTGAAGAATGGGAAGAAAGTGAACAGCAGGTAGTGCCACCTGTCGAGGCACATTCGTCTCTTTGCTTTGCAGAGTTCCGAGCGATAATTAGAGCATTCACGGAGTTACGGAGTTGTGCCAAGCCCAAGCTGCGCGCAGCCGCGTATGCGCATGATGGGCAGGGCATCACGGATTGGGGGTTGGAGTCGCGGTCGCGGTCGAGGTTGCGAAAGACTGCCCGATCCTTGAACATGGTGCCCGACGGGTTCTTGGTGCGGCGTTGCCGCCCCTGGTACACACTACTGGATATGATCGAGGGAGCGCCCTGGGAGATGCTTCAAGGACTCCGGGTGGGAGCTACTTGCAGCGTGTATGTATCGAAGCTATAAATCGGCCGGGGGAGGGCCCGGTGGCGTACAGCCATGTATGATGAGAGCCACGAATATGCAGGCAACTGACTGACGGACCGCCCTCGGTCGTCGCGTAATGTGGCCGCCAAATGGCGCCAAGTGTACCGATGGTTTGGGTTAGAAACCAGGGGAGTTTCGTTTGTTTTGACCGCCGTGCTCGAGAGGCCGTATGGCGCAATGTGTGACGTGTCGGACGACACGATGGCGACGGGCAGGAGAAGACGGTGGTGTTGGGCCGGTGGCTTTGCGCGATCGGCGGATGATGATGCTGAGTCCCGAGGAGATGTTCGTTCGCGCATATACAGGCTGTGTCGCACGTAAAGGGGTCGGGGTGTGTGAACCCCGTGCCGTGGCCATGCTTTTGCCGTCCGAGGTACGCATGCCTCGTATGGCCCGTAGAGGATCGTAGATGCCTACGTCCGGGGCCTACCGGCATGTGACGGATGCATCTGTGTGTACCTTTTCATCGTAGACCCCGGGCATCGGTACCTTGGCAATCTATTACCTGCCTACTTGGGTAAGTTGGCAGTATGCACGCTGGCTTGCGTCCCATAGCGTTGGTACATGGTATGGAGGCTGGAGGGGGTGCTGCGAGTTTGCTCTCAGGAGTGGCTCCTAGGTAAATAATAAAAGTAGATGTCGGGGGAGAATTGAATATGCTTCCCAACACCCACCCGTGCCACCCCTTGGCCGCTTGGAGATGAGTGGCGCCAGATGGTACATGGTTATTTCCCGGGGCCTCGAGTGAAGATGCAGTCTTTTATATAGCCCCCTAGCGGCGGCCAGTTCCGGATCCGTCCTTTCCCCTCTTTGATTTCAAAGTGACAGTGTCTAATCTTCTCCAACATGGTCAATGATGGTAGCCGGCCGCAAAGGGAATCTATCGGTATGGAAACAGGTCCCACGGCGGGATCCTGAAGGTGATGCGCCCGAGTACGCTTGAACCACACGTGCAGAGGCACGAGCACCGAGATGGTCCGGGGGAGTCTTCCGGCTGTGGCTTGGCGTAGTCATATGCAGTATACGAATATACATATTGGTAGGAGGCAGAATGAACAGACGCGATGCGGTGATTGGTGCAAGCAGAGCCCAGCACTGCATTCTTCCGACAGCTTTCTCCGCAGAGGCAAACAACGGCTATGCAAGTCTTCACCGGGGGCCCCATCGTCCGCTCCCCCCGTGGGTTGGGAAAACCTGGGCATGACAGGCTGGGATCTCTCTCTGCCCCCTCCGCCCCCCCCCTCTCCCTTTCTCTCTCTGTTCCGGGTGATGCAAGATGGACATAGGAGAATGCCGGCCTCTCAGTTCAGTTGCATACCGCACGTAGGACGGATGGCATATGCGCATCCGCTGGCCGCTACGTTGGACTAATGGTCCGGAATGGACGGCAGACAGCAGATAGCTCCGGTCTGGGTGCGAGATCCAGGCGGTGAGTGCATGGGCGACTTCTCATCTGACCAGAACACCCGCCGTTATATTCTACTTTACAGGGACTTCGGCCAGGCCAATCATGACTTTGAGGGACGCGGCGCGCCGCGAACCCCATTCGTATACGTTGGCGCCCACGTGAGCCCTTTCGCGCCGAGGCTGGCTCGTTCTGCTGGATCCTCTGCTGGCCAACCCCCTGCCAGGCCCCCCTTCTTTGGTTGGTGGCCCGGCTGGCGACGGCCGAGCCAGACACACCAGCGTATATTAAGCTTTGGGCTGTCGTCCGGGTTCCTGAGCTGGCGAGGCTGGTCGTCGCAGATGCGCGCTGGCCTGACTCGGCGAAGGCCCTGGTGGTTCAGATGCCCCGCGACCCAGGGCCTCGGCCCCCTATCTCCAGAGCGCGCGTGGCCAGCGATGGGATGGGCTATGCTGGGCCTGCCCGAGGGCGATGTTCTGCTGCTCTTGCTGTTCGCATGACCGCCTAAGGTGCAGTCAGGGCCCCATCCAAAAGCTTGTCCTGTGTGGGCTGGCCGGGTCGGCCTCGCAAATCGCAGCGATGTCGCAGATACCAATCTTTGCGGGCAGAGCCCGGGCGTTCACACACTTGCATGGCGCCGAGAGGGGGTTGGATGGAGATCTGTCGCGTTTGCCGAGATGGTGAATGCAGCCCAGCGCGGATGCCCATCGTCCGGTGTATATTGATTACCACGGCGCTGGCGTTGGAGAAGGGTATGCAGAGGAAGCTTGATCGCTGTCCATTCGAGGTTAGATGGGAGCGGCCAATCAATCAACCGTCAACCCGCCTGCCGAGTGCCCAATGGAGGAATGAGGAAATGCATTCCCGCCCAGTTTGGATCCGTACTTCCCACGGCCCGGCTAGGTTCAACTCAGGCAGGGCAGGACACTCACGGCGTCGGAGGTAAAGGCCAGTAAGGTTGGTAAGGTTTCGTGTCTGAGCCGCTTACCCCGGATTCTGCTTGTCAGGTTTTTCTTGATCTAGAAACCCACCTTCTGTGCGACGGGACGGACTGAGTTTTTCTCCCCCCCCCTCTCTCTCTCTCTCTCTCTCTCGGCGCTTCTCACTAGATACTTATTTTTTTTTCTTTCGTCCCATTCTTTCCCTCCTCCACCCGACTACGTCTTATGTAATCGGTAGCTCCGAGCCCGTCGGCACACGAACAGGCCACACGGGGGTTCCCATTACCCAATGTTCACCCAATCGAAAAGAAAAGATGTGCTTGCTGCCTTGGCTCTTTGCCACGGCACCCCGTTGCCGCCAGCCTTGGCTTGGGATGAGTCGAGAGGTGCTCAGGTGACAAACAAAGCGTCTCTAGTTTTCATTACCCAATCTGTGATCAATAGAAATCCCCTTGGCCGCCCCTCCCTTTGCACGCGCCATCCCCGGCAGAGGAGGTGGTGCCTGCGTGCCGGTGTATGGCTCAGTTACCCTTCTATTCGCTTGACATCATCTGGCCGCGTCCGGCGTTGAGCTAGCCCCTTGCTGTTACGTACACGGATTCTCGGCGCCTTCAGGCGTGTCCCTCGTTCGCTTCCGTTTTCCACGGCCGGGCCCAGCACCAGCAGACCGGGTCCCCCTTCTCGATCCGACCTGCCTCGCGTCGGGGAGACTGCAGCGTACCTACGCATACACACGCGGCCACACGCAACAAACAGCTCTACCTCCTCGCTCGGGCTGCCAACGTGTCACGGATCTTCTCAACCATCGCTGGGCCCCATCCCAGGCCCGTCCAACACGATCCCCTAGCGCCAGGCCACTTCTGTTCCCCGCATTGCGCTTGCGATACTCTTACCTAAGACTCCGACCTCTTGACTAATAGAAAGACCCCTTCGAGGCTACCTGCGCCTCTGCCACCAGGTCGAGGCACGAGAGGAGAAGGCCAGAGAGGGCGAGAGAGGGGACCGCCCGTCCATAGCCAAGGCAAACCTTCATTTCCCACGAACAACCACATCCGCCCAGCACCGATTTTGCTCGGCGCTAGCACTGCATTGTGAACCCAGGGGAGCCCAGGGCTGGAATTGGCGGCTCCATCTACGGAGTACCTCTCCCCTCCAGCTTTCTGTTCCAGTCCCGAGCCGCAGGCCATGGTCCCGCGGCCTGCCACGGCTGGCACCACCACGGAGCCAGGGCCAGAGCCCGAGCGGCCTCGTGCCACCGCAAAGGCTACGGCTATGGCTATTAAAGCCATGTCCTCACCCTGCGCCGCCGCCCCCGACGGCGGGCTCGACTTGTCCCAGACGTCCCAGCCAACATCTTCGCCCCGGGACAAGAGCAGCCGCTCGTCCTTCTCATCGGTGCGGGAGAACGACGCGGACCTGGCCCAGACCTTTACGAGCACCAAGGTCTCCTCCTACCTGCACTTACCCGAGGCCGCCGTCGACAGCGACGGCCCCGAACCCGACATGGCCACCGTGACCCAGTTCATGCCGCCGCGGACCCAGCCCACCAGCAGGCTCCATGGCGGCTGGTTTCCGGCCGTAGCCGCCGAGGGCTTCCAGGGCTGGAAGCAGATCGACGTCAAGGGCCGGACCGCCAGCCGTAGCTTCGGCGACTTGCAAGCCTTGAAGCTCGTGTGGTCCTCGCCCGCTGCCGTGCGCTCTCCGCCCCCCGTGTCCCCCAACGCGACGGAGCCGCCGCCCCTGCGCCCGTCCCCGGGCCAATCCCCCATTGAGAAGCTGCCCCTCGAGCTGCTGGGTAAGTCCCCTTTCTTGCTGCTGTCCTGAAGCCGTCAAGGTAGGTCGCTGCGCTGCCCAAGGCTGCCGAGGCTGACCGTTTGCCGCAGGGCCCATCATCGACCTCCTCGTGCTGGATGTCCCGACCGATGGCATTACCACCCGCAACAAGGACCTGATGTCGCTGCTGTGCACCTCGAGGGCCCTGCACACAGCCACATTGCATGCACTGTACAGAAACATCACCATCCCGCACTCGACCATCTACCGGAAGTTCCTGGGCCACCTGTCGCAGAACAAGGAGCTTGGCACCATTGTACGGCGGCTGGACTTCAGCCACTTCAACCCCACCAGCCTATTCACCACGGCCGCCGAACGCGCCACCACACAGAACCTGACGCCCGAGAAGCTTCTGCAGTGCCTCGAGCTCACACCCTACCTACGCGAGTTCCTGGCCCAGGAGTACATCGACGACGAGATTGACGTGAACGTGCTGCGCAAGCTGTTTCTGGGCCTGCCTCGGCTGCAGGCAGTCGACTTCGCCGGCTGCTCGTCGGGCGCGTTCAAGGCATCCATGGAGTCAATGGTCCTGTCGTCCGAATGGCCCGATGTCCTCTCCATCTCCCGCCTGTCCTTCCACAAATGCATCAACCTGCCGTCTGCCGTCTTCGCAACCATCCTCCCCAAACTGACCAGACTGACCCATCTGGATGTCGCGGGAACCCGCATCACGGATGAAGCCTTGGAGTCCGTTCCGGAGACGGCCCGGCTTACACACTTGAACCTGGCCAAGTGCACTTGGCTCTCGGCCGACAGGGTCGTCAGTTTCCTCACAAACCACCCCGCTGTCAACAGGTCACTCGTTGTCCTCAGCGTGGCGTCGGATGCGCGGAGCCACCAATTGCTGGATGTCGACGACGTGACCCGGATGCTGCCGGTGCTGCCCTCCACCCTGCGGTCGCTCAGTCTGAAGGGCAGCAGGATGGATGCCGCCCACATCGATCTGCTGCGTCCCCTGACCAAACACCTGGAAGAGCTTGCCCTGGGCCGGTCTTTGAAGATTTCCGACATCGACCGGCTATTCGTTCCGGACGAGGACGACGAGAACCTGGATGCCCAGCTCGAATGGGTGCCGCACACGCTGAAGTACATTGACCTGTCAGACTACTGGGCCTCGGAGCTGGATCTTGTCACGCTGTTCAGCAGTAGCATCTCCATCATGCGGGCGTTCTCGGCGCCGTTGGAGGTGATCGAGGTCGCCGACGATCTCTACACACGCCTCTCCAAATCGACTGTCGTGAAGCGAATGGGCTGGACCGTTACGGAATTCGGTAGTAGAGCATGGCTCGTCCGGCTGCACTCGCCGGAAGAGGGGCTGCGCGATGCGGGCCTGCGGTCTTGGAAACTGGGCGCTTCGTTTTGGGGCATGCGCAAGATGCCCGTGGCCAACGCCGAGGTCGGCGGCATGTACGGCTCGTACATGTTCAAGAGGAAGCTGTAATTCGGCTCGTGTATGATATTGGGTGGGGGGGGGAGCGCAGGCTGGTCATCTAATAGGCCGCCCGAATGTGTCGCGCGGCGTTCTTGGGATCTTTTGTGCGGGTTGGGTCATCTGGCGTTCTGGTTATTACGAGAGATCACACTGGAAGGCAAAATCGAGGGGGGGGGCCGCAAACTCAAATGTAGATATCCCTATTGCATGGCGAAGCGACGAGGTACCGGTAGGCAGGAACAGCGATTGTGTATACATATCCATAAATATGCGATGACTGCAAGTGTATAGGCCCGGAGAGGAGAACGAGTCCATCGCCACGACGATGCTCGGCGTTCAAAGGTTTCATGATCCAAGCATGATGGCCTCATGGTTGTTGCCAATCCGCACGGGTAGAGACTGACTGCCTGTCTCGAGGCCTCTCCCCGCAGTACGAACACAATCTCGCGGGCACATGATGTAGCCCAACACTGATTTGACGACGTCGATGCTGTCGAAGTGCATGCAAGTACTGAGGTATAAATATGTACTTTACGGGGAAGCGCGCCAAGCCACCGCCACATGACCGCCACAGTCGCCGCCTCACCCGACGCTCAGACCTCTCTGATCGTTGGCCTGGGTGACGCCAATGTCATTAAACTCCGGGGTTAGTCCGAACGCTCTCCCCAGCCTTGGAAGCTTCCGGGAAACGGGACCTGGACCTGACCTCTCAACCGCGCGTCACGATCGGGCCAGCTTGGACTTGGAGCCTGGCTGCCATCATCATCACCACCCATCATGGCTCCATCCAACCCGTCCATGTTCCGCTCCGCGGACATGAGTATGGTGCAGCTGTACATTTCCAATGAAATCGGTCGGGAAGTCGTCAACGCTCTGGGAGAAGTTGGACTGGTCCAATTTCGCGATGTACGTCGTTGCTGCTGCCGCCGGCATTGTTTCCATCGCCGCTCATCAACTGCCATCATCCGGCCCTGCTGACCCAACCCACAGCTCAACGGCGATGTCAGCGCTTTCCAGCGCACTTTTACTCAGGAGATCCGTCGGCTCGACAATGTCGAACGTCAGCTCCGTAAGTCGCCCGCCGCAGCTCGCCGCCGACCGGCGCCCTGGGGCTAACCGGGAACAGGCTACTTCCACAATCAGATGGACAAGTCGGGTATTCCCCTGAGGAAGCTTGATCTCGATGTCGAAACCCTGGCTGCCCCGAGCACCACCGAGATCGATGAGCTGGCCGAACGCGGACAGAGCCTCGAGGCTCGCATCCAGCAGCTCAACGACAGCTACGAGACCCTCAAGAAGCGCGAGGTCGATCTGACCGAGTGGCGATGGGTTCTCCGCGAGGCCGGCGGCTTCTTTGACCGCGCTCACGGCAACGTCGAGGAGATCCGTGCCTCGACTGAGGATGACGACGCTCCTCTCCTGCAGGACGTCGAGCAGCACCACCAGGCCCCCGATGTCGAGCGCTCCTTCGGCGGTATGAACATCGGCTTCGTTGCCGGCGTTATCGGCCGTGACCGTATCGCCGCTTTCGAGCGTATCCTATGGCGAACGCTGCGTGGCAACCTGTATATGAATCAGTCCGAGATCCCCGAGCCCCTGATCGATCCCACCACCAACGAGTCCGTCAATAAGAACGTCTTCGTCATCTTCGCTCACGGCAAGGAGATACTGGCCAAGATCCGGAAGATTTCCGAGTCGATGGGTGCCGACATCTACAACGTCGACGAGAACAGCGATCTCCGCCGGGATCAGATCCACGAGGTCAATGCTCGCCTGAACGATGTCCAGAATGTCCTCAGGAACACGCAGCAGACGCTCGAGGCCGAGCTCACCCAGATCGCCCAGTCTCTGTCTGCCTGGATGATCCTCGTCACCAAGGAGAAGGCTACCTACCAGACGCTCAACCTCTTCTCTTTTGATCGCCAGCGGCGCACGCTGATCGCTGAAGGCTGGTGTCCCACTAACGATTTGGCCTTGATTCGAAGCACGCTTCAGGACGTCACGAACCGCGCCGGTCTCTCCATTCCCTCCATCATCAACGAAATCCGCACCAACAAGACGCCCCCCACGTACCTCAAGACAAACAAGTTTACCGAGGCTTTCCAGACCATTATTAATGCCTACGGCACGGCCACGTACCAAGAGGTGAACCCGGCCCTCCCTGCCATCGTTACCTTCCCCTTCCTGTTCGCTGTCATGTTCGGTGACTTTGGTCACGCAGTGGTCATGCTGCTGGCTTCGCTGGCCATGATTTACTGGGAGCGACCTTTGAAAAAGGTTACCTTCGAGCTGTTCGCCATGATCTACTACGGTCGCTACATCGCTCTCATCATGTCGATTTTCTCCCTCTACACGGGTCTCATGTACAACGATGCCTTCTCCAAGTCCCTCACCCTCTTCGACAGTGCCTGGCAGTGGAAGGTTCCCGAAGGCTGGTCCGAAGGCGATGTGCTCGTCGGCGAGCTCAAGAGTTCGTACAGGTACCCCTTCGGCTTGGACTGGAGGTGGCACGAAACCGAGAACGACTTGTTGTTCAGCAACAGTTACAAGATGAAGATGAGTATCATTCTTGGTTGGGCTCACATGACGTACTCGTTGATTCTCTCGTGGTACAACGCGCGCCACTTCAAGAAGCCGATTGATATCTGGGGCAACTTTGTGCCGGGCATGATCTTCTTCCAGTCCATCTTCGGCTACCTGGTGGTCTGCATCATCTACAAGTGGTCTGTTGACTGGGCCGCGGCTGACGCGCCCCCTCCGGGCCTGCTCAACATGTTGATTTACATGTTCCTCCAGCCCGGCTACATCGACGTGCGCCTGTACTCGAACCAGGAGTACGTGCAGAGGATTTTGCTTCTGCTGGCCTTTGTCCAGGTCCCCATTCTTCTGTTCCTGAAGCCCTTCTACCTGCGCTGGGAGCACAACCGCGCGCGCGCCAAGGGCTACCGCGGCATTGGCGAGCAGTCCAGAGTGTCGGCACTTGATGATGAGGACGGCAACCACGGAGCCGGAAACGGGCGTGCCAGTGTCGACAGCGACGGCGAGGGTGTTGCCATGCTCGCCCAGGACCACGACGATGACGACGAAGAAGGCCACCACGAGTTCGAATTCAGCGAGGTCATGATCCACCAGGTCATCCACACCATTGGTAAGATGAAAACTTTTTGTCGGCGCACCGAACTCGCGGGTCGTCCTTGCTGACTTGAAGCAGAATTCTGTCTCAACTGTGTCTCCCACACGGCTTCCTACCTTCGTCTTTGGGCTCTGTCGCTTGCTCACCAGCAACTCAGCGTGGTTCTTTGGTCCATGACGCTGGGCCCCACGCTCAAGATGGGAGGCGTCATCGGCGTCATTGCCATCGTTTGCGGGTTCTGGCTGTGGTTCTTCCTCACTTGCTGCATTTTGATCGCCATGGAAGGGTGTTCGGCCATGGTAAGTCTCTTCTGGATACCACCAGCTCGGCATGGGCCGTGCGACGGCACTAACGCGCATCACAGTTGCACTCGCTTCGTTTGCAGTGGGTCGAGGCGCAGTCCAAGTACGCCGAGTTCTCGGGCCACATGTTCACGCCGTTTTCGTTCCCTACTTTGTTGGAGGAGGACGAGGGGCTGGCTGAGTTCAGGGGTTAATTGGGTCGTGGGCTGGGGGTATGGTATCCCTTGGCAGAATCGTGTACGATTGGTTCGGAGCTGTAGACAATCAAACCGCATTGCTTTTTCATTGGTTCCAACTTGGGAGGAGCCGGCCTGGCGGCCGTGAGTGACGCCCGCACATTGTGTTTCGGTGGACGTATTGCGTCGAGAAGGGCAAGGAGGGGCGACTACGTGCTACACATGAGGCGAGTCCTACGAAGCTGGTACGCTTGGGTCGGGGGTTCAAGAGCTTGTCCCAGGGAAAGCGCGATGGGGTTGGATTGGTAACTCGAATTGGCCCTCTACGAAGGCTTTTGTTCTTCTTCTTCTACTACGACTGCGATTGTTGCTGGTTCATGGACACGCCGTTGTCGGCGGGTTCGGTGGTGCGGCTCAGGGGGGGCAGGTGGCGGCGGGCCTCGTGGCGGGACATTTGCTGCAGCAGGGTGTCGATGACGACGAGGGCGGACATGGCCTCGACGATGGGGACGGCGCGGGGCACGACGCAGGGGTCGTGGCGGCCCTTGGCGGCGAGGACGCCCTCGGCCTCGCCGTCGTAGGTGGCGGTGGTCTGCTCCTGGCCGATGGTGGCGGCGGGCTTGAAGCCGACGCGGAAGTAGATGGGGGCGCCGTTGGTGATGCCGCCCTGGATGCCGCCCGAGTTGTTGGTCCGGGTGGTGAGGCGGGGGCGCGGCACGCCGTCGCGCACGGGGGCCTCGGCGGAGCGCACAAAGGCGTCGTTGTGGGCGGAGCCGGGCACCTCGCAGCCGCCGAAGCCGGAGCCGATCTCGAAGCCCTTGGTGGCGGGGATGCTCAGCATGGCGTGGGCGAGGGCGGCCTCCATCTTGTCGAAGCAGGGCTCGCCGAGGCCGCTGGGGACGTTGCGGATGACGCAGGTGACGGTGCCGCCGATGCTGTCGCTGCGGTCGCGGAAGTCGGCGATGTAGTCGGCCATGGCGGCCGAGGCCTGGGCGTCGGGGCAGCGCACGGGCAGGAAGCGGTCGACGGTGTCGCGGTCGATGGTCTCGATGAGGCGCAGGAAGTCGGGGTTGCGGCTGGGCGTGGGGCACTCGGGCGTGGGGGGGAACAGGTGGACGGCGCCGACGGAGCTGACGAAGGCGGTGATCTCGATGCCGTAGGCGAGGCGGAGGTACTTCTCGGCGACGGCGCCGGCGGCGACGCGGCCGATGGTCTCGCGGGCGGAGCTGCGGCCGCCGCCGCTGCTGGCCTTGACGCCGTACTTCTCGAGGTAGGTCCAGTCGGCGTGGCTGGGACGCGGGTACAGGTCCATGGTCTGGTTGCCGTAGTCCTTGGGCCGCTGGTCCTCGTTGAGCACGAGCAGGCCGATGGGCGTGCCCAGCGTCACGCCGAACTCGGTGCCCGACTGGATCATGACGCGGTCCTTCTCGTCGCGCGGCGTCGTGATGGCCGACTGGCCCGGCCGCCGCCGTGTCATCTGCGGCTGGATGTCGGCCTCGCTCAGCTCCATGCCCGGCGGGCACCCGTCAATGATGCACCCGACGGACCGGCAGTGCGACTCGCCGTAGGTCGTGACCCGGAACGCATGGCCGAAGGTGGACATGGCGGGCAGTTGTTGTTGCTGCTGCTGCTGCTGCTGCTGCTGCTGCTGCTGGCGGCTATATGGGCCAAGGCACGGCTTTCTTTCTAGTTCGCCGGAAAGGCCGCTCTTCAGATCTGGCAAGGGCGGGCACGTGTGGAAAGGAAAGTAAGGCACACGAATTGATCGGCAAAGGTGGAAGGGGAGGGGGGGGGGGAGGTTTGGCCAAGCGCGGACGAGGGCCTCACCGACGTCGGTCCCCCCAAGTCATGGAAATTTTGCGCCCATGCCATGGGCAGTGGTCATATGGGGAGGGGTCCGTCCGCGCTTCCGATTTAGACCCCGCGATGGAGATTCAGGGTAAAGGTACCTGGGCTATGTACCGCTTCTGCAAAACTCGGGTGTGGAGTACTAACCATCACGCCGGGTGCCTGCCTGCCTGCCTGCCTGTCTTCCCATTGAACATGCATCACCATCATCCACATCATTCTCCCCTCTGCCCCGCGCTTCCTCCCAGGCCTTGATCCTCCGTGCCTCTCGGATGCGGGCCACGGGTGCCCGGGCATCGACTCGCAGGCGCGCCACCAAACACGGGGGGTCCCTTGAGACAGGGCCCCCGTTTGGGCTCCGTTTGTTGCCGTGGTTGCGCGCGCGCGCGTCCGAGCTTCCCGCGGGACGGGCAGGATGCATGGCGCTCTCGCCTTTTGCTGGGGCCCGGCGGTGGGTTTGCCCGGCTCCATCCGTGTGCATGTACTGCGAGCGAGTGCGTGACCGCGACGTCCCGGACCGGCCCTGCAGGGGGTGGACGATACTTTCTCTCTCCATCTCTCCGAACCCCCGTCGCCCCGTCACCACTCTCCCCTCCCCGCCGAGCCAGCCATGACGTTGGCCGTCAGCCGGCTCCTGGTGCGGCCAAGGGCGCGAGCCGGCGCTGCTCCCTGTGCCCGCGCTGCCGTCGCCGCCGCCGCCGGTGCCGGGGGGACCGCCACCGGCGTGCGCGGGCACCGCCGTCGGCTCTCCGCCGTCGCCGCCGCCCGCCCGGTGCAGGTCTACGTGTCGCGGAGCCCCGACCCGTTCCTCAACCTGTCCATCGAGCACTACCTGCTGCAGAAGTCGGCCCCCGAGTCCGTCGTGCTGTTCCTGTACACCAACCGGCCGTGCGTCGTCATCGGCCGGAACCAGAACCCCTGGCTGGAGGTGAACCTCGCCCTGCTCGGCCGCCCGGGGCTCCTGGCCCCCGCCCCCGCCGCCCCCGACGACGACGCGGGGGTGCAGCTGGTGCGGCGCCGCTCGGGCGGCGGCACCGTCTTCCACGATTACGGCAACGTCAACTACAGCGTCCTCTGCCCGCCCGCCGCCTTCGACCGCAACAAGCACGCCGAGATGGTGGTGCGCGCGCTGCGGGGCCTGGGCGTACCGACGGCCCACGTCAATGAGCGCCACGACATCGTCGTGGCTGCCGGCGACGGCGACGCCGCCGCCGCCGCGGGCGGGACCTTCAAGGTCTCAGGCTCGGCCTACAAGCTGACGCGCCTGCGGTCACTCCACCACGGCACGTGCCTGCTGTCGACGCCCAACCTGGACCGCATCGGCCGTTTCCTGCGCTCGCCCGCCGAGCCCTTCATCAAGGCCCGCGGCGTCGCGAGCGTCCGCTCGCGCATCCGCAACGTGGGCCTGCCCAATGCCGCCTTCGAGGACGCCGTCATCGCCGAGTTTGCCGCTATGTACGGCCGCGTCGACGTCGACGTCGTCGGTGGCGATGAGGGGGAGCTGGCGCTTCCTGAGGTGGCCAAGGGCTACGCAGAGCTCAAGGTACGAGATCACCCGATTCCATGCTACCGTTTCCCGGCCGTCGGAGAGGCCCTTCGGCCGCATGCTGACATGGGCACTGCCCTCGAACAGTCGCTCGAGTGGGTCTACACGCAGACACCGCAGTTCACCTTTTCCACACAGCCATCCGAAGAAGACCCCAGGGCAAGACCGGCGCTTCCGGAATATCTGCCAGAAGGCGTACGTCCCCCCCCCCCCCCCCCGAGGGCTGCTCTCTGACGCCTGCGCAGTTCCACCTCTCCCTTACGGCCCGCCATGGGCAAATCACACAGGCCCACGGCAGCACTGTAAAGCCTTCGTCTTTGGACTCGCTACCTCTACACAAGGTCGGCGACTGGCGCAATCTCATCGGCGAGTCGGCCGGGAAATGGCTGAACAGCATGTTCAGCCCGAAACAAGACTGAAGCCTGTCATACACTTTGCGTGTATAGCACATCGGGACGGATGTCGAAGGGCTTCTTGCCATCTGACAACCCTTTTTCTATAGACAAGATACCCTCCTCCAGCACGGTCATGCCATAAGCGGATTTTGAGGTGCTGCCAATCAACACTTGTCATGCATTTGGTGGCGCCAAGCTCCTTCTGCACGCCCGTCTTCCCAGTTCCCACGCGAGTCTAGAAGATGAGCATTGTGTTGATTACTAAAGATACAGGTTTTCTGGCCTGCTGTGCAAAGTGAAGAAATACTTGGCAATAGACCAATCAGGCATCAACATCGTGGCGGCTGCCGGCAGTACCATGAGAAACAAATCATGCTGGGGTATCAAGTGGGGAAACAAACAAACTCCGTCGCCAATGCTTGTCTTGGCCGCGGGCCAGCTATTAACGCCGGATAGGGGCGCTGTGATGGAAAAAGAAAAGGGAAAAAGTGAGCATCAGAGTGGATGCTAGTCGCGTCTCGCGGCATGCAGAGGAGCAGGCCAAGACGCAAGTACTCCCCGCACTCCAACGCTACGGCCCAGCTCGAATCCCAAGGACAAGCGCCAGTCTTTGTCCCGCGATAACGATGTTGGTCGAGGAGGGTTGATATCCTGCAGCATGAAGGTCGGGTGGCCGTCGATGATGGGGGCAAGGGGGTCTTCCGCGTAGCCTGTGAGGGTGGGCGACAATTCGCCTGGTAAGCTCGTGGTCGTTATGGGCAGGAGGTGGCCGGTGGATGAGGCCGCTGCCGCCGCCGCCGCCGCCGCCCTCCGCGTACGTCGCCTGAGGCGCTTCGGCACGACGGCGTGCCGAATTGTGTTCAAGAACGCCTTGGTTGTCCCGAAGAACAAGAACACGAGGAGGCTGGCCGTACAGCCTGGCATGAAGAGAATGAAGTCGCCCCGGGCCCGCTCGACGCTCAGATCGGCGCTCGGCCCCAAGCGCTCCTTTGAATAATTCTCCATGGACGACAGCTGGAACCATATTTGGAAGACCTCGAAGATGCCGAGGAAGACGAAAGCGATAGTGAAGCGAATCATTAGCCACGAGTCATAGATGGAATCGCGCTGCGGTAGTGTGGCGTCCAGTTTCAGATCCGGAGGCCATGACTGCGCCGACTGTCCATACGGGACGTCCCAGTTCTGAAGCTGCCGCCGCGTGTGGATGTATTTGATCAGAATTATTATCAAGAGCATGCATCCAGTTGTGAGGCTCAAGAACACTGCAAAGACACGTTAGGGACAAGTCGCAAACTCGGCCATTTTGGCAGGAATATACTCACGGTTGATATTGGCGATAACCAGGTAGCACCAAAACGACGATTTGACAACAGGGGTTTGGAGCGTGCTGATTAGTATGGATGGCAAAAGTACGGCCACAAACTTGGCCACAATACCAGCCCGCCGTCGAAGCGCTCTCACGGACAGGCTATCGGCGAACCCAAATATGGAGCGCAGCAGAGCAAAGGCCCTATATGCGCCAAAAAAAAAAAAAGTTAAAGACTGGTAGAGTGACGTGGTGACGGTGGATGCGTACCAGAAGAGGGCCAACAAAGCCTCCACATTGTAACTGTAATACTCTATTGACCAAATGTCAGAGAAAAGTTCGACTGGGCACGGGCACAAGGATAGCATACGGATGTAGAAAAGAATCCGGTCCAGGCCCGTCGAGGCACCTGCGAGGACGATCTCAACTCCCCCCCAATTCGCGGCTGCATTGTTGTATTGGGCGACCTTGATGTCCCGCCAGGCGACGATGGTATGGATTTGTTGGGTCATGCTCGCCAGGGTGCTGAGAAGCGTAAAGTAGGACAATAAGGCGACATAGGAGAAGCGTTCGCGGTGAACCCAGACCAGCCAGATCATCAGGCAGCTGCTGAGCAGGCAGACAGTCGAGTATGCAAGCACACCAGCGGCTGTCCCGACGGCTCCCTGAATCAACTGAGCCACCATCTCGACGCGTGGCTATGCTGAGGTGCCATGAGTAAGGTTATTTTCACCGAGAAAGCGTTGGGCGTGGCGGGGCGAGGCAGAGGGCGACAAGGGCGAAGAAATGGACGGCAGGGAAACTGCCACGATGAAGAAAATTCCAAGATGAGGACCATTGAGCCCAGCAGCGAGCTGCGCGGTGTGGGAAGTGACCATCTAAGAGTGGCTGACTAGAGCGAGAGTTCCCGACCATGTGGTGCGGCCCCGTGAATCTCTGGGAGCATGGTCGCGCAGTGGCCACTCGGCGTCTCATCCGGCTCACATCGGGACAGGGAGATGCTTGCCACGATCGCCCAAGGGCTAGGGCCCGCGGCCGCATAAAGGGCCACGGGCTCGAGACGGAGCCCACGTCGTGGGCGGTTGTGGCAGAGAGTCGAGCAAGAACAGCGCCCAGCGTCTCGATTGGTCTCGTGCCAGATTGGGTCCATTGCCGATCCGGGCCATGTGCAACACGATGGTGGGTATGAATGGTGGGCCTGCCTGGCATCGCAGCGCAACGGGGGCGCTTTTCTTGGGTCCACGGCCTCCACGCCCCCGGCGAGACCCGGAGCCGGGCTTCTGCCGGCAGTCGGACGCCATGGGCACAAGGTCGGACACGGGGTCAGAGATCTGTACCAAGGATGGAACACGGGAAGCGGGCACGTCGCAGTCACGATGAACGGACATGGATGTATTGACCATAGGGGATGCAATGCAGGCGAGTCAACTGCTGTCACCCATGGAGCCATGGATATCCTGACCAGTCCGTCCCCTGCCCGTGCCGTCGTCGTGCCTTCCTGGCGCCTCGCTTTCCCCGGAGGCCCGAGAGCTGGATGCTCGGACCGCAGCTGCCCTGTTTTGGTTCTAGTCCTGGCGGCGGTGCGTACACTAAACTGGATGGACGGCGAGGACTGGCTTGTTGGGTATCCGCAGCAGCGTCACCGCGAGGGAGCCTTGCCCTTTACTTTCCCGCGCTGGATCCGTTGGCTGCTCAAGGACGGGGAATCCCTACGAGGAGCGACAAAGTCGGGTTTCGCCCTCTCCTGCAAAACGGCAGCCCCGACCGGCGGCGGCACGGGGGATGGCAAGCTCCTCGCGAGCAGTGGCGCGCCGTCCCACGAAAGCAACCCATCCCCCCTACAAAGCCCATCCATCTCGTATGGGGTATAGACCTGTCCGGTGTGCAAAAGTCAGGGTGGCCAACGGCAGGCGTAGGTGGAATGGAATGGGAATGGTCGGGTGTCACCGAGGGGGGCAAGCATTCGCTTGTGGCAGGTTGAGCGATTCGAGATGAAACAAGCGTGGCTGTAACAAATTGTGAGTCAGTCTCCAGCAACCTATACCGAATCAGGCAGAAGATTACGGGAGCTAAGTTGTGAACAACGCCTGCGATTGGTGCAACGTTTTGCATCAAGGACTGCCACTTCCTAATTTGGCTTGTTTGCATTCCAAGGGGTGCCGTTTACGGATTGCCGTGCTGCTATTCAGGGATTCGCTCGCGAAGTGCCGCATCCTCTACCGAGGTGAATATTTACCCCCGGGGCTTTTTATCCCCTACGACTGGATGGAATTTGGGAATCTCACCCGCTCGATCGGGTCCTCCTGGGCCCCCACCTTCCGCCGCGGGGGGGAGGGAAAGATGGGATGGCGTCGGCGTGCGCAGGGCTGCACCAACAGTACGTATATATTACCCGGTGATCCCATGCCCTATCCATTCGACAAGTGTTGCCATTCCGTCGCGCGCGGGAGTTCCGCCGGTCGACTCGCTGAATCCAGTGTTAGAGGAAGCCGACAGGTGGGCGCTGAGACGTCCACGCTTCCCTGTTCCCCTTCACAGCCTGGGCTGCGGTCTGGCCCCTGACGGAAAGATAAACAGGCTATATCTAGCTATCTCTCCCGCCCTCGTGCCATGTGGAAAGCAGCCCGGGCTATCAGGGTAGCCCGTATGCATGAAATACGGCTCCGAGGTGCATACATGGACCTGCACGTCGCACGGGGTCAGAGTCAGCCCCCTACGTTTCAAATACGTACCTGCCTACCAACCTATGGGCGAAGAAGCAGCTGGTGGTACATCGATGATCGGACGCGCCTGCCACATCTTGCTCCTCAGAGTTGACTTCATGTTCCACGCCCGGTTTGTTGTAACTTCCAATACGGATACAAACAAGCTTGTTTCTGCCAAGCACCGGCTGCAGCAACGTAGACAAGGCAGCCGTAGCACACGCCGGGCAGTTTTCTTCTTTCGCCGAATGGACACCAGAACTTGGCGTGCAGATGGATTGGAGGTCAAGACCAGGCCGAACCATTTATTCTACGGAGCCGGGCCTCACGTCAGCCTTTGGGAGGTGAGTTGACGTGTCAGAATCCCACGATCAGCCGCGGCAGATGCTGGGGATAAACGGTCCGTTAGCGCGCCATACCATTGGCTCAGGGAGTTCGACCCAAAGGCTGTCGAGCGGCCGTGGCATGGATCCTTTGGCTGCTTTGGGCGGGAGGGGGATGCATCTCCCTGTCCAGTCATGCTCCGAGCTAACGATACAGCCTCATGCCAAGCTGCGGTAGACGGGGCTGATGGGGGGGGAAATAGATGGATGAATCTGACACCTTGGTTACCATCCCCGCACGATGGCGAGCTGACCCAGGCGCCAGAAGATAGCTGAACGGGAGAAGGGCTGGGCGTCGGCCTCAGAGGACAGGCAATTCAATGGCACGAAAACGACTGGGCCACGATGCCTTGACGCACCTTCTGTTGCTTCCATTGCCCACCTAGTCTTGGGCAAGCAAACGAGGGGGGGCTCGTTTGTACTCACATCAACACATTTGTTGCAGCAATAATCAGGCACCTGCCTGCCCGGTTCCTGCCTCTTAGGCAGACTTCTAAATTTCCTTCTCTGCCTGTTGGGCAGCCGCCCGCAGCCAACATACGAAACACCAACATCCTCTACTCGCCATCGCCCCTAGCAATAATCACCCCAAGTCGACAAGAAACATTCGCACCCATCATGAGAGTCGCCGTCGTGGGCGGAGGCCCTTCCGGCCTGGCCACCTTGAAGTACTTGAAGACGGCGCACCGTTACTTCGACATTGATCCCATCGACGCCACCCTCTATGAGGCCGAGCCCAGCATCGGCGGCACTTTCGTGTACCGTGTCTACGACGATGCCGAGGTGAGTATTTGCTCCCTCCTTCCTGCCTTTCCCGCCCTCCTCGCCCCGCGTTTTCGCCGTCTATATGACAGCCACACGTTGACGTGAAAGCGTAGTTGGTGTCGTCCAAGTACCTCACAGCCTTCTCCGACTTCCGCTTCGAACCCCACAAGCCCGACTTCGTCACGCCTCGGGACTATGTCGACTATCTCGAGAGCTATGCCCTGGAGTTTGGCCTGTTGCCACACATCAACTGCTCGACCAAGGTCTCGCAGATCCGCCGCAAGGAAGACGGCCAGCATCTTGTGACGCTCTTGCGCCATGGCATATCCACCGATCAGCTCTTCGATGCCGTCGCCATCTGCAGCGGCCTCAACGTTGAGCCTGCCCGCCCGCTTGTGCCAGGTCTCTACCACGTGCCCACCGTCTTGCACTCGTCCGAGTTTCATTCCCGCAAGCAGCTCCTCGCCTCGTGTCAGGACCCCACCGTTGTTGTCTTGGGCATCGGTGAGACCGGCATGGATCTGGGCCACCTTGCCGTCACGACGCCCGGCGTCAAGTCTGTCATCATGTGCCACCGCCAGGGCTTTTTCTGCGCCCCCAAGGTAAGTCGTATAATCTGGAAAACCTAGGCCACCTGGCTCACGCTCGACAGTGCATTCCCGAGCCCACGCTCCTTGGCTTCTGGTCCCGATGCAAGCGCCAGCCGCCCAAGCCCATCGACGCCTCCACGGCTAGCCTCTTCGACACGGCCTATGTGCACCCCTACCTGCAGCGGGGATCATTGCTCTGGCGCTACTACACCTGGTCCATCCGTTCGCTTCTGTTCTTGGCCACGGGTACCAGTCGAGGCTATGACCAATGGGTTGGCGGCCTGTCTGACGAGCGGATGAATGCTAATGGCAGTATGTCGCACCCCTCTCCTGGAGTTTCTCTTAGTGAAACGGGTTTCCCAAGCGAGGGATTCCAGGGTATGCAAGTTGACTGACAGTTGGCAGTTTTCCTCTGCAAGTCGGACCGAGCCATGCCGTACCTTTCGGCTCCCTACCGATCCGGCTCGCTTGCAAACCGAATCCGGGCCGCTTTCTGCAGCATGCCGATCCCCAGCACCGGCGGTCGCCACATTGATCTCGCCCCTTGGCCCACGCACGTCGACAATAACGGCTTCATGCACTTTGAGCACACAGATAGGCCCGAGTCGCAGAAGTTCCAGGACGCCGTGCTGAAGCCCGACGTTGTCCTTCTCGCCACTGGTTACACTCAACGCTTCGACTTCCTGGACGCCACGTACACGACCCCCAAGAAGGCCAATGTGCGCGGCATCTACCATGAGGACGATGTGTCTGTTGGATTCATTGGCTTCGTTCGTCCCTCCATCGGCGCCATCCCCCCTCTGGCCGAGCTCCAGGCTCAGCTTTGGATACTCCGCCTCATCCAGGCAGCCAGCCGCCAAGACGGCGTAGCTAAGGCGGATGCGCGACTGCACTCACTTGATGCCAATGCCCTCCCCCAGTATGAGCTTGACTACGCCCTGCACCCGCGTGCTAGCCGCGATATGCACGAGGAGAAGCAAGGCGTCGACCACGAGAGCTACGCTTACCAGCTCGCGCTGGACATGGGCGCTGCGCCTACTTTTACTTTCATGGCACGCCAGGGGCCCAAGATGCTCTGGACCTGGGCCATGGGCAGCAACTTCAACACCAAATTCCGCCTCGTGGGCCCCTGGAAGGACCGCAACCGCGCGCTCGCTATCATGCGAGGCGAGCTGTACCCTGTCACGAAGCGCTTCGGCGGCTTCGTCTTCTTCTTCCTGTACACGATCGTGCCCTTCATCGCCTTCGGTACCGTGAGCATGATCCTCTATGCTTGGGACGCCATTCGGGACTTGTTCGTCCGCAAGCGAGAGACGGCCAAATCCTAAGCAATCCAAAACCGCCCTGGGGTAAGAAATTAGCACCTGTACATCAGAAAGCGATTGACTTTGATGAGTGGGTTCGTTCCAGGTCTGGTTCATGATAACCTCTTACCTATAAGATGGCCTCGGAAGGATATGAGAAGGATATGCCCCGCTTGACCGTCCTGCAGGATGGATGATGGGCTGGGAACTCTCGACTCGTCCCCGGAGATCGTATAAGACCCTGACATATGGAAACCCGGGAAAAGACAAAACTGGGCATATAGCTTTCCTATTCCGAACAGGAGCAATGTAATGCACAGGCTTGGACCAGGCTTCACCAAGGCAGGCGGCCTTGAATGCTTTTTTTTTTTTTTTGGTGAGCCGATGCCCTTTTCGTTGGCTTCACACGTTTGAGAGTCTTGTAGTCAGCACGTCCGCAGGCAGGGTGTCGGTTAGGAAGCGTGGTGTGGGCAGTATTCTTTTGGCCGGAAACCCCCGGAGCCCGCGTGGGCTTGGAAGGGATGTCGCATTTTCTCGCCTCCACCCTTCTCCAACTTCCCAGGCCCCAAATGCTGGCAACATACTCTGTTCCCCTGGGAACGCCAGGCTTGGTATTCTTCGGCTGCTCCGGCCTCCCCCTCCCACGCATGCATGATCTAAGTTCACGACGCTGGCATACCTGGGCAGAGTGGTCATGGCGCCATGGTGCAAGGCGAGGGACGGCCCGTCTTCCGTCTGTTCCCACTGGCCCGTGGCGTCCTTTGGTGCCTAGGTGCGTAGGAACCGGCACTGGCTTATACGTTCCGGTTCCGTGGGACCTGGTGCAGCGAGAAGGGTCACCCTAGGTCAAGACGATGGCCGCCTATAGGCGGGCGGGTTGCTTTGGGGTAGTTCAACTTTTTTTTTCTTCTGCTTCTTCTTTCCTCGGCTCGACCGGGGGGCTCGTTTCCGAGCAGGATATCTTATACGATACAGGTGACAAACGTGACAGCAATCGATTCTAATCGGCCATCCAGTTTTTGCCCCAGTTGCCCCCAACATTCCCAGGACTCTTGGTGATGTCCCAGTCGCGCTCCAGCTGCCAGGCATCCTCGGCATTGATGTCCATGTCGAGCAGGTCGCAGCCGCGGTGGCCCCATTTGTCGGCAAACACGCGGCGTCCGGCGTCGACGAGGGTTTCGAGGCCGGCCGAGAAGCCCTCCGGGTCCTGATAGAAGGGTTCCCCCTCGCCGCCCGCCTGGCGCGCCTGCCACGTGCTTCTCCGGACGCTGCGCTGGGCCAGCTTGAGCTCCTGCATCCGACCGGCGATCTCGATCAGGTGCTGGTGCGTCTCGCCCTCCTTCTCGACCCACGTCCGAAGCTCGTTCTCCTGTTCAAGCTGAGCCTCGTAGATGGGGCTCGCGGGGTCCAGGCCGGCAGAGCCGCCGTCAAAGGTGGCATGCGCGCCGGGCAACCGGAACAAGGCGCCGACGTCGTCGAGGGCAGTGTTGACGTCAAATACCAAGCCGGCCTCGCTCTGGGGCTGCCAGTACCCGGCCCAGTGCAGGCGCAAGTACATATCGCAGTCGCTGGCGTAGTAGGGAATATGGGTGTCCCAGGCGCCGACATCGAGATAGGCATCGCGCTTCACCAGGGCAAAGTGGTCGTACGCAAAGAAGTGCGTCGACCAGGGCGGCATATCGGGGCCGTTCAGGTAGCGAAGCAGGCCCACGGAGCGCTCATAAATGGTGGCGTAAGGGTCATGATCGTGGTCGTGATCTCGGTCCTTCTTGCGGACCTCCTCGTCCGAGAAGACCAGGACGTCCTGGTGGCTCCAGAAGAAGTGCTCCCAGCCGCGCAGCTTGGCCGTATGCAGGTAGAAATTCTGCAGCTGGGCGAAGCTGAGCAGGGTAGGGGTAGTCAGGACACGCACGCCCATCTCATGCAGTTGGGTGTAATTCAAGAAGAAGGGGTTCTGCAGGCTCAGCTCATGGTCCTTGTTGGCCGTAAAGGTGCCGGTGTTCTCGACGACGTAAATGTCGTTGGGTGGCCAGCCGGCGGCAATGTAGCTGGCCACACATTGCAGCAGCATAGGCCAATTCCGCGTGAAGCCGACCAAGAGCGGCGTGGACTCGGGCACATGCGGGTCCGGGGGTAGGTTGTTGGCAAGAACGGGCGGCGGCCCGCCGTTGCGCGTCAGCCAGGGAAAGGGGTCATCAATGGGCGCGTAGGGAGGCGGGTCAGGCTTGTAGGCCTTGGCGGGGCGGGTTTCCTGCATGGGCGACTGCTGCTGCTGCTTTGGCAGCTGCTTCTGGTGCTCGCGAAAGGCGGCGGCGGCGGCAGCGGGCCCGCGGGGGGCGTTCTCGTCTACCGGGGCGGCGGCGGCAGCCGCAGCAACACCGGCGGCACCGACGCCATCGGCGCCGGGGGGCGGCGGTCCTTGCGCGGCGGCGGCGGCCTGTTGGGCGTGCTGCAGGCGTGAGACAGCCAGGTTGACGGGCTCGTGGATCACGTAGAAGACGAGCAGGACGGCCAGGAAGACGGCGCCGTACCGCGACAGCAGCGGCACCAGCCGGCCGGGGAGCGCTCTCATCAACATAGCCGCGATGTCCAAGAGCCACTGCACATGCCGGGCCTGGGCGCAACGGGTGGCTGGCAGTCAGTCCAGCAAGTGCGAAGAAGCCAGGGGCGCTCGCCGTGATGTGGGGGAGCGCAAACACTGCCAGGGGTTCCCGATGCTCCGAGGGGAACGGCGACGACAGTGACAAGTGAGCGCAAGAGGGGGGGGGAGGGAGGGAAAGGAGTGTGGATGAAGGAACGATGGCCCAGGAAGGGTGAGGGTGGAGTATGTAGTAGCAACAGGCACAAGCAGCAGCAGTCGCAGGAACAACAACGGCAGTAACAGCAAGCAAGCAACGGTAGCAGCAGCGGCAGCCGCGACCTAGGCGGCCGGCCCCCCGGGACCCGGACCCCCAAATACATATAGGCAGCGTCACATCAAGATGAAACATGGAAACATGTGGTGGCCGGGCAATGTGCCTAATCAAAGCGGCCGCGAGCGCCAAGGCGGCAGATCTGGTCGATAAAACGTGATTTGACCGTTTCTGCTCCCCCCTTTTGGCCATTGATCTTCACGCCCGTGGACCCGCGGGTCCCCACCGTGTGCGCCTCAGGTTCGGCACCCGGTTTGATTGATTGTGTGTGTGTGTGTGTGTGTGTGTGTGCGCGCGCGCGCGCGCGCCGGGCGCCTGTCGACGCTATAGGGCAGATGGGACGCGGGGCCAGGGGCGGGAGAGGCCGGCCGGCCGGCGAGCTCGTCGAACCGGGACGGGGTGTTGCCGTTGGGCAGGGGGGGGGGGGGGTTGGGCGCGCGTGGAAGGCATGACGTGGGGATGCGCACGCGTTCAATAAATGTGTACACTAACCACCAGGCACGATCCCGTGGCTTGGGTGATCCCCAAGGGGGGGGGGGGGGGGGGCGGCCTCGATGTGAAAGGTGGTGAGGCTCCCACATGGCCCAGGATAGTAGTCAGCTAAACCTCCAAACACAGACCAGCAGGTTCAGGGGCTCCCCCCCCCGCTCTTTTCTCGGTCGTCAATCCCGGACCAGCAGGCGGAAAGGGTCGCTGGTTGGCGTGCGTGGTGGTCGCGACGGCCTAAAAAGCTTGGCCTCATTTAAAAGCGCGGCGCTCCATAGGGAGAAACTGGGCCGTTCAGCTCTGCCCTCCGGACGGACGGGAAATCCTGGGGTGGGCAGGCAGGGACGGACGGGGCCAAACCAAAGTCGTGCGTACCGCGCGACACCAACGGCCGGCCCTGCATCCATGTCGCAGGTCGCCTGCTCGAGTAAGGACCGGCGCCGGCGACGTCCAAGTCTGTTATTGTGTGCTCCGTACCGCGTGCCACTACACGGCCAGCGCCTGCTTGGGAAAAGATGGCGTCTCCGGCCCGCCTTTGCCCTTTGGGCCCCGCGGGCCCGAGGCCCCCCCATCACCGACGCTCGCTGCCCTCTTGGTGGCATCGGAGCGCACTCCTCCATCCGCGGCCCCCCTACGTTGGGGTCCAGTCTGTGTCCCTTGGTAAGCCGGCTCCATTCGCTTGTCGGCAACCGCAGCATGGCCTCGGGGGTGCCAATCACGCAGGGCCCGTCCACAGCGGCCAGGCCACCTCGGCAACCCGGCGGAATCTGCCAGTTCGGCATTTCCGTTGGTTCCGTCCTCGAACCGGGCCAAGCGTGCCGTTTGGCCCGGCTGTTGTCCACGTATGGGGCGCGCAGCAAGCATGCATCACCACCCAGGTGCTGGAGTCCATTTGCTCGTACGTACCTGTCTCGGTGCTCGGCGCGGGGGGCGCGCGGATGGCCTGGGCCCCCGCTGGTTGGAACGAGGGAAGCCAACACGGCCTCTGCATCGCTGATGGGGCCAAGTTGTCTCGCCGTGGTCGCAAGGCTTGTCGTGTGTCAGTAGTACTGCTTCGTACGCCTTATACCCATCACGGCACCCATCGTATGGCGCCCGCCATGGCACCGGCATAGCACAGCATGCAACAGCTCAATGTTCCATGCAAATTGGCTACATCCCCCTTGCCCGCCCCGTCCACCAGCCGCAGTAGATTGCCATGGTATATAGAACTCGACAGCGTCCGCCCCGACAAAGAAAAGGTACAAGAAAAGAGTGAAGAACAGACAGGCGGTACAGGAACAGCGAGCGTCTTGTCCTGTACACGTCCAGAAAGAGGCAACAAAGAATCCCCCCCCGGCGCAAAGAAGAAGAATGTAATGCACGACGCTTCCCTACCAGCCCAAAGGGCCACGCGCCGCCTCCCCTCTCTGGGAGAAGCAAAAGAAAGGAGCCCCACGAACCAAGCCTCCCTCTACCCATGCTTTTGCTTTCATATCCTGTTTCTCTGCCGTGGTATCATACGAACGCCGAAAGTTGTGACCGCAATGCTCGCTCGCCTACTCCTCCAGATCCCCCATGGTCCCCGTCCGGGGCAGCTTCTTCCCGCCAATCTTCAGCATACTAAGCCGTTTGCGGACGCTGCCCATCCTGGGTAGCCCCTGGTCAAATGCTTTCTCGTGGCCCTTGTCCGCCACCTCCGTGACCTCGCTGTTCTTGCGGGACAAGCCGTCCGGGCCCTCCGGCCCCACCGGCTCGCTGTTCCACGTCGGGTGCGTAAATGGGTTTATGCTGCTGCTGGTATCGGCCGACTGCACCCGGAAGAAGCTTTTCCGGTTGCCCTCCTTGCCCCGGCTGCTGATGCTGTTCGTGTCCGCATCGCCAGCCGACACGCCGTTTTCGCCGCCACTCCACTCCTTGGACTCCTTCCTGCGCCCGTTGAGGAAGCTCAGGCGCGCCCCTCGCTGCTTCACCGACATCGAATGCGCTGCCGACGCCTCCTCCACCACCGCATGACCGTTGGTCAGCCCGCCGCCTGTGGCCAGGTCCGGCGACGCCATCTCCGTCGTCGGCGAGGACCTCTGCCACGTGGGGGAAGGCTGAGACGACGTCGCCTCTCGCGTTGGCTGCGGCGGGTTGAAGACCTCTATCTCGGGGGCGTACACCGACTCAAAACCTGCTATTGCTTAGTCCCTTTTCCTTTCTGGCCTAGCCGCCGGGGGGGGGGGGGGGGGGGGGGGGGTGGCACTTACGCGCATGCAGGTCTGCGTGGCCCTGCGCGAGGATCTTGTTCGAGCTGCGTGAGAAGCTACCAAGGCACCTCTTGATCATGATGGCGTGGTCCACAAGCGCCATCTTGATGGCCGTCTCCTGTGCGCCCAGTTCTACCTCGTCGTGCTCCACTCCCTCGGACAACGATGCCGACACCTCGGTTTGAGGAAGCAGTTCCCGGTAGCGCACAATGCTGTTCTCCGACTCGGGGTTGAGGGAAATACGGACGGCGTCCAAAAGTAGTTGGGCCAGCTCGTCGTCGTCTTCGTTGGCCAGTCGCTTTTCCACCGCCGCCATCTCCTGTGTTTTCCGGACGATGCGCTCCAGCGCCGTCTCCTTGGCGCTGAGCGTCAACTCCCGGACCTCCACCACCTCGCTGCGACGTAGAATTGTCGGGAACGGTTCCGACGTCGTGTACAATATTTTCTCGGCATAATGTTCAGCAACCGGTCCAGAAGTGTTACGCTTCGACGAAACCGAGAACACCTGTGGTTGCGCCGAGAGAAGGTAGTCTCGGATCACCTGAGGAACCCGTGCACGCTGGAAAACGTGGTGGGACAGGTCCCGGTGAGGCGTGAGCGCCGAGATGACCAGGAACTGCCCTTCGACCTCGCCGTCGACATCGCCCGAGGTGAGCAGCTGAGCCGACTGGAACTGCTCCTGCATTCGGTCCGTGAAAGCCGTCGTCCGCTCCGTGGGCGATCCTTCGTAAATGTACTCCTTGTTCCGCATGCCCTGCGGGAACCCGAGCCCCCGGAAGACGACACGGAAATACTTGGGCACCAGCCTGTCGCTCTTGGCCAGAGTCTCGTAGATGGTGGCGATGGCGCGTTCCGTCCGGGCTAGTTTGGAGAAGTCGTAGACGTTGTGTTCGTACTGGTACTGCAGCTCCTTGTACGCCGCCAGCGCACTGCTCCATGCGTCGCCATCCTCGAAATGCTTGATCATCTCAAAATAGATGCGCTCCTTGCGGTCGAAGTGCGATTGCGCCTGCAGGTCCGGATCTTGCAGAGCCGGCGCCATTTTGAGCGGGCTCCACTCGTACAGCTCAGCGTGCAAACGCAACGCCAGGCCGGCCTCGGTATGGTTCCGGGCGTCGGCTTGCAGAGTCGCGAGCTGGTGAACGTAGCGGACAAATATCTCTTCCTTCTGCATGTCCCGGAGAAATTCCATCAGACGCAGCCGGTTGATGAGCTGTGAAGCGGCACTCGTACTTTCACCGCTGTGCACAGCCACCAACAGATCCAGGTACACGTCGACCGTCCCGATGAGCTCTTGAAGCGCCGTGTAGAGGGCATCTCCCTCTCCCAGGCCCATGGGCTGGAAACGTTGCAGCAACTCGTTGACAAAGAGTTTCTGGAGAATGCTCTCCGTCATCTGTTTGTTCTTGAAGAAGTGGTCCATGTAGTCAATCATTTCCGTCTGGATGACCGAGAGATCCTCACTCAGCGCCCATTCGCTGACAATCATTGTCTGCAGTACTTCGACCGCCATCTTTCTGAGGCCCTCGTGGACACTGAGGCACAACTCCACAATGGGCCCCACGAGGGTGGGCACATATTGGACCTGGTAGCCGCCCATCTTGCTCAGGCCGAAGCGTGTTCGTTCGTCCTGGGTCGTATCCCAACCTATCGCCTCCCAAGTTCGCCGCAGAAGTTCGGCACCGTGTTCCCGAACATCTCCGGCGATCTTCCAGACGGCGCGGCGTTTTTGCTCAGGGAAGGTCTCTAGAGCCAAACAACCACTGCCGACCAGCTTGAGTAGGATGCTAAAGAACATCTTCCACAGCTCCGTGTTGAAGTTTTCAGCATCGTCGGGGTGCGGGAGAAAGGACTCCAGGAGGATGCCCGACAAGTACTGAAGCGTCCGCATGACCGATTTGTGGTGGAAAATATACACGCTCAACCACGTGGTGGGGAAGGCTTCGCCCTGTAGTATGCTCATGTGAACGTGGAGGGTATTCTGAATAAGCGCGCCGAGGTCGTCCTCGGCTAATTCTAGTTGCATTCCGCTGGGTGAATTCGAAAGGGCCGACAAAACTGCGGAAAGCTCGATGAGAGCCTCGTCAAAGGTCGTAGGCGTCGAGATAGGCTTGGTGGGAAAGGGGTACGAGGTCGGAAAGAGAAGCGACAGGCGTGTCTTCGGCTTCAGGGTCGTCTGTTGTATAGCGAGGTACGAGTCGATTATTTTGGGGATGTAGTCGGGGATCTCCGATCCAAGATAATCAATCTGGCTGGCAAGCACCGAGCAGCACAGCCGTACCTGCTCCTTCCAGAGATCGGATACCTCGTCAGCCCGTCCCCAGTGCGGCGCAATCCACCGGACAGTGTTGGCGCTGAGGGCGGCCCGTTGCTCCGGGTGGGAGAAGAGGTCCAATTTTGAATAGTTGATGATCAGTACAAGTTTGAAGAGCACGAGTTTGCCTTTGACCAACGAGCAAGAGTCCATAAAGTCAATGGCGATGTGTAAGATCTCTTCGGTCGAAAGCAGGCCCGTCAGCTCGGGGAGCCAGGTATGAAAATGCTGGACTGCCAAAGTCTGGCTTCCCACGAGTACCGGGGCAGTACTGCGCATCATCGAATCCAATGCTTTGAAAATCGTTTGCAGGTGTCGGGTGAAGATGGGATTGGTACTGGTAATACCGATGTCGGCCTCCTTCACTCGCTGCTGACCGCGGGCATGGGTGATGAACTTCAAAATATGGCGAACCACTTTAAGGGTTGCACGCAGTTTTCTCGCAATATCAGGCTCTGTGGGGTTCGAAAGCAGTCGTGTGAAGGACCGGACCAAGCAGGGCGTTGCGTAGGGGTAGTTAAACTTGGTCTCGGCGTACTGGTCGACCAAGGGTCCCAGGTTGAACCGGCGATCGTGGACGGTGCCCAGAACCCGCACCAGCGCCGTAAAGACCAGATCCTCGTACTCGTCTTTGCCCGAATTGTCGCAAAGAATGCCGAAGAGCGCGTCCAGAACGTCGTCGAGGAGTTTCACAATCTCGATTTCGGGTACAAACATGAACTGTTTCAAGAGGTCAGGAACTTCGTCCTTGGGGTGATCCTTCCAACGGAGGAGCCCAAGAACCACCCGATCCTGCGAAAACTTGGTGCTGCAGAGATAAGTCTCAATTCTCAGGGCCGCGAGCGGACCGGTGACGTCGCTGGGGTCCCCGCGCGTGCTCCAGGGCAGCGACAGGTAGCCACCGCGGCCCGTCGCGCCAGGCTGCGCCGTCTGGGTGTATTCGTCGAGCTTGTACAGCAGCAGGGAATGCAGCCCGTCGCTGACAAAAGCATCCTTGTCCCACAACGGAATGTGCGCGACAGCGAAGGGCGCATTCGGCAAGTCGGCCAGCGTCATCACGAGATGACACGAAGAGACGTCTGGCGGGGAGAGAGAGAGCCGCAGCGTCTGGTTCCACGCCTCGCCGCGCTCCACGACGAAGGACTTCCAGGTAGTCAAGGAGGGCCCGTTGGACGATGGGACGATGCAGTTCTCGATACGCTCGCCCGACTGCCGCCGCACCTCCAGAGTGACCATCAGGCTGCCACCCGAGACCTGGTTGGCGAGCGACACGGCACTCCCCCCAAAACGAGAGATCAAGTTCTGCCGCGAGACAAAAGCTTGATTGAGGGTTACATAGATATCGGATCGCGGCTTCGTCGGGGCACCCGAAAAGCCGATTTTATTGGCCTTGTCGACTCCGGAAAGCAGCGTCGGCGTCGCCTTGATGAGGGCATCGGCATCGGGGTTGTTGAAGGATTTCAAGTGCACTTGCAAGCGCTCAGCCCGGCGTGACTTCTCATACTGTCCGGACTTGCTGTCCAGGAGATGGTTGATCAGGTCGTCCCACTCTTCCCCGCCGTGGTCGAGTTTGTCCGAATTGCCCAGCTTGGTTGATGGGGCCCAAACAGTCATCAGGTGTTCGGTCTCGTCGGTTTGCTTGACAAGGTTATTCAGCTTGAGGACGCCCATACCCACCATCCTGTCAGCCGTCATCTGCGTAGACTGTGGGCCGTCGGTGGAGCTACGGGGCCCCCGCGACCCGGCGGTGCTTGGCGGTTGGGCGCCGTCCCGGCTGCCGGAGACGTCGGATCCGGGTCGCTCTTCGGGCTGCTCCGACAGAGCATCGAGTTTGGTCCCTCCCCTCGAAAAGGGCGACCTCGTCGAGCCCCACATCATGCTCCTCCTCGACGACTTGCTTCCGCTGGACGAGGGAGGCTTTTCCCTGGAGAAGCCACCCGGCACGGCGTTGGAGACGGAGCCCGATCGCGACGACGAGGGCTTGCCCAGGGTGACCTGCTGTGGAGCACGGACTTTGACGACCAAGTAGAGTTCCGTGTCGGCCGAGGGTACATCGCCCACGTCGGCCGATGTCAGGTCGGTGAACAAGGTCCGCATATGCGAATGTTTGGCCATTTGCCCCATTGTACCACCGGCCGGGACCTCTACCATGTAGCTTTCCGACAAGGCTCGCGGGAAACCACCCACGGGCTTGCTGACCAGATAGATGACCAAGGTGGTAGGCTCGCTTGACGAACCAACAAAACTCCGTATATCAACCAAAAGGTGATGCAGAGCAGTGAGTTCAACAACAGGCTGGGGCGGGTCGTCCAGCAGACACATGGTGGACTGTAGTTTTGTGATATCCACCACCGAGTCATCCCCCGTCAAAACCCGCCCCCGCTGGCCCGGATCGCGTACGATGACCTCGCCTCCACAGAGCTTGTTTCCCTTGACAAGATCCCATACCGTCTTTTCGCGCAAAAGGTCATACTCGTGGGTCGTGAGGACGTTGTGCAGGAACTGGCGGCGGGACAGATCCAGGGCGTGAATCAGCTGCGAGAGTTGCTCCAACTTGGTGTACTCGCGCGCCAGAAGCAGACCGTGCAGGTTGGTCGAATGCCACTCGCGGAGGCAGGACGCAATCTCGTCTATCAAGGGCTCCGAGGCCGAGGTCGCCGTCTCGTCGCCGACTTTCAACATGGGCACTGGCGCAGCCGGCTTGGGCGCATTCGGGTCCCGGTTCGGCGGATCTTGGTGGTCTTCCAGCGCGCCTCCTATGCCGGGGGTGGAGCGCACGCCGTTCAGTCGGCCGAGGGCGGGTTTGGGACGCTTCTTTTCTATGGAGGCCACGCCGCTCTTCCCGGAGTCGCTCCCCAGCTGCGGCGCCTCGTCATCTCCCGCGTAGCTCGCATTGTCGTCTGAGGATAGCTCATCGGCCTCGCCCAGTACCTCGCGTATCTCGACGCAGCTCCGGGGGAATATGCCCGAGAAGACGCGTGCCTCCAGCGTCTGGCCCTTGGTGGATGTGAGGCCGGCAAGCAGCGACGGGGGCGCCAGCAGGTAGCCCCGCAGCCATTGGCCGTCGGGGGTCTGCTCGATTATGTAGAGGTCATCGCCGATTTCCAGAGGCAGCTCGTTGTCGGCCTCGGTGCTGAACGGGTACGTCGCGACGGCGAAGGCGATGCGGGACAGGGGTTGCCAGGGCATTGAATCAGAGCGGCCGAGGCTGCGGGCCGCACCGTAGCTGCGAGCGCGCTGTCAATCGCATGCAGAGAAGACTGGGGATGGTCGTCGTCTTGGTCACCGCCGGCGAAGAGGTGGTCGACAACTCGGGGGCGGGCGTCGTCGTCGTGTTTTGGCCTGGGGGCTCAGTGCGCAAAGTGCTACACGGGCCGGACGATAGGGAAGGGTTGGGTCGGGGGATACAAGTCTGCAGCGCGGCACGTCGCCAACATCCGTTCGTCGGGGGGAGGGGGCACCACTGGGTTGGGAGTCAGTAATCTTCAACTCTCGCAGCATGTTTGTGGCTGGGACTACCGAAAGTCTGGCAGGCAGGCAGGCAGGCAGGCAGGCAGGCAGGCAGCAAGGGTGCAGGCAGTGCAGGACGAGGCGATGCGACGCGATGGGATGCGCTGCGGTGCGGTGCTGGACGGTTGCGCTGTGGCGTGCGGTGCGTCTCGGAGCGCTCGCAAGAATCACAAGTAGATGGCAGAAGCAACGGAAGCTCGCAAGCCACCTACCCTTCAAAGGGACGTGCTCACCCAATATCCGGAGACTATAGCTTGCCGGGTGGGGAATAGGTTCCGGGACAGTATCACGAAACGGTGCCAAAGCGCTCCAGGGGTGGGCAGACGAGGAACGAGTAAGAAGCGGTAGGGATTAGGGGGGAGGGGTCTACAAGGGCGGCGGGCTCCCGAATCGCCATCGGTGGCATGGAGAGGAACGAGCGAGTGTGTACCAAGGGTCGAAGTCAACAACATGGAACTGCAGGCATGGACCAACAGGGCGAGGGCAGGCAGTTACTGGGCCGAGCAGTGGCACTATAGCCTCCAACTGGCACGCAATGCCACCGTCGAAGAGAGAGAGGCCGTTTTGGGGAGAAATTGGATCCGCCCAGACCAAAACCAAGCGCCGCCCAAGACCAGGGGCGCGGGCAACGGACGAGGAACACGACGACACGGAAGAGAAACGGCAGAACAGAGAGGTCTTGTTTGGTTCGGTTCCATCGAGACGGGGAGCAGCAGCGGCCGCAGCAGCAGGTACCGGCGGCGGCGGCAGTGGGTGGCGGCAGCGGCAACGGCTGTGGATGCTAGGTAAGGTACCTAGGGTACCTACCTCCCTCTCTCAGTAGCGAGGGCTGGGTACCTCTTCATTAGTGCTGAGGTTGATCCGGCTTCCGCTCGGCCTCGTCGTCCAGCACGTCGTCTGCCCCCCTCCTGGGTGAGAAGGTCGTGTCGTGTCGTGCCGCGCTGTGCGTCGTGTCACACCCGTTCCCCTGACAAGCAGCAGCGTCGAGGTCGAGTCTGATTAATGAGTGTGGAGGGACCCTTCCCATCACATTACTGTGTAATTCCCATCCATCTCCCACCTCCCCGGCCCCCCACCGACCCAGCGAATAGGAAGGGCCCTAGCACGGCCAAGAGGGCGCCGCGGTGGGCTTGGCGGGCGCCCACCCTGCCACCCTAAATCCAGCCATCCATGCTTAGCGTTCGCTGGGCTCGGAGGTGGGGCCTGACTGTGTGGTCACACTGGGATTCACATGGTGGATGGCAGCACCTCCATTTTGGGCAGACTCCAGGCGGAGGCGTCTCTGCCAGTTATGCCCTGCCATTCGTCGGACCATCCGGCTCGCCCCAAGCACGGGCAAGTGTATGACGGATGGGATGGAAGGGGGCTCGCAAGGCGACGGATGGATGACAGGCACGGGCGGGCTGGGTGTGGAAAAACGGGGGGGGGGGGGGGGGGGGGGGGGGCCTGGCCGACGAGTGCCGGGCCCCATCATCCATCCGCGTAGGGCCATGAGAGTGGAAAAGAGAGGGAGAGAGCACGATCCATTCAAATGCCTGGGCCTCCTCCTATACTACTACCACTACTACCACTACTACCACTACTACCACTACTACTACTACTACTACTACTACTACTACTACTACTCAATACTACTACCACTACCACCACTACTACTTACATAAGCAATACTTACTTGATCTGACTTGATAGCACGTCGTATAGGGTTGGGAGCCCTCGTTGGCTGCAGACCGGCGTTGATGCCCGGATGGATCCATTCATCCCGTCCCCGGAGCCCTGTGCCCAGCGCAAGCATATCGAATGGGCTACCGCAGGCACAATCGCCGTACCTGCGCTAGGCCAGAAGGTGGGAATCCGATATGGGTTGCCTCCATTCCACTGTCGGTCCAATGAATATCACCATGGAATGGGACGGCTTTGCAGACGGGATCCGTGACTCGCATGTGGTTGTAGATGCGCTCGCAGTGGCGCTCAGCCGAACACGCACAGGTGACTTCTAGCGGGCATTGCTCACCCGGCCGCTGACCGGCCGTGACGCTGTGGCAGGTCTCTATGATCCAGCGGCTGTGTGCATAGGGTAGGTAGGTTACCGGGCTACGTCTTCGGTACCTAGGTTTCTACCTACGTATGCACCTAGGCAGGTCCTGGCAGGGCTGGCCCAGCCCATCATCTATTAAAGTACTTGATGCGCCTAGCTCCCTCCCCGCGGCAGCTATCATGACGCGTGGTGAGGAGGAGAAGCGAGCATTCGCGAACTGGACGACGTACGGCCACGCCGCCTAGGTACACACAGGGGCACACCAGCAGGATAGAGTATGACGCGGCTTCCTAGGCCCTCCCAGGTCTTGTTCCCCGGTCCTCTTCTTTCCCACCTCATCAGGCCTTCCCGAGGTCTGCCCCTCCCAATCTCTGCCCACCCAGTCCCCATCGTACGGAGACCCGGGCATGGCCTTCGCGGGCGACGACGGTTGGCGGCACCGACCGAACAACATTGGTTCATCAAACTCCAGATGATGGCAGCCCTCGGCCCATCACATGGTAGGGGTGGCTAAAATTACCACGTCCCGATGCGGCCAACGCCACTGCACTGTCTCGGAGCACGACCCGGCACGTTGGGCTGCCGCCAGTCCGGAACCGCCCTCGTGGTCCAGCCCGCAGGTGCGCAAGGACCTCGTCGGCTGCGCGAAACCGTAGTCGCGGCCGTACTGTACCAAGGTCGATCGATGAAGGAGGGGAAGGCGGCTGGCAGGAACCCAACCGCCGTCTCCACCGCCATCTTGTGCCGCCGACGCTATCCGGGGTCAAGCTTCTTACCGCACCTCGACTCGGATTGCTTACTTGGGCACTCACCCATGGCACGCTGGGGGGTGGTTGTTGTTTCTGTCTCCCTCTTTCCCGACCGAGGGCCGCAGGCTTTCGGTACGACAGCCTCGAGGCGCCGACAGCGCCGACAGGCCCCCCCCCTTCCCTGGTTAGCGTGCATACATACCTGCGTACCTTAAAATACCTGCATCCCGTACTACGTTGGACGGCGATGTGTCTAAGACTCCGGCGCAAACCCAGTCGAGGTCTCGCCATCACGTGCACAACGGCCCTTCCTCCCGACGGCCTGTCCGCGTCTCCCTGCCGCTATGCTGTGACCAGGGTTAAGCAGCCAAACAAACGAGCCCTGTGTTTCGTGCGTGCCTTGGATCAAAATCAACGCCTCCCCCCCGTGGGGCGCACGGGCGTTGGCGCACACCTCCTGCCACCCCCTTTCACCCGGCCTCTTGCCAGCCATGCTTCCAAGCAGATGTACCTACAGCCTCTTACATACCGTGTGTTGTGCATCATCTGGCATGGAAGACGATCAACAGGTAGTCCCCTAGAGTTGACTTCAGCCTCGACGGGAACCCTGACTGACGCACCGCGGCTGTTGGGCGCCGTCGTGGATTAATTCACACGGGTGGACACGCGCGCCTCAACCTCTCGAGACGATACATAAAACCACTAGCAAACGTCGGACCTAAAGATCAAACAAAGATCACGCCCCCCCCCCCCCCCCCCCCCCCCCCCCCCCCCCCCCCCCCGGTCTTCGCCACGCCCTCGTGGCATCGTGCTAAGCTTTGTGCCCACGCCCAGCCAGTGCCAACACCCATGTCGCAGGACGGGACCGGTCCCGGCGGGTCGCGAAGGTGAGGAAAAGAAAAGATAACGAACGAAACCGCGAGGCCCATCCACCCCGTCACTCCGTGGCCTCACTGCCGGCTTCCACCACATGTGCCGCTGCCAGTACTGGTGGACGAATACCCCGAGTCGGATTTTCTGTCACCCATTGGATACTCCCCGTGGTCCGGAAAGCTAAAGTCAAAGTCGCTGAGCCCAAAGAGAAGGGCATCGGCGCCAGGGAAAAGGGGCATGATGGTCGTGGCATTAAATTCGTCCACCGCGACGGGTGGCGTCCGCGGGCGCGGAACGGGCGATGACGGCTGGGGCGTGCCCGGCAGCGAGCCCGAGAGGGGGCGTTGGTGCAGTTGGTGAAGCACGTCGCGCACAATGTCGCTGAAGCCGTCAAGCAGCTCCTCCCCGAACGACTCAAATTCCCTCTCTACCCTCTGGCGGATCAGAGTCGGGAGCTCAGTCTCGACCCGTGCTCGATACTGCGCAAATTGCGCGGCCGACTTGGCCAGTTCGCGAGTATCCAGCTGATCATAATCTGCCCTCATACGTCAGTCATCTCCATCCCCGCGCGCAAAGCGCTGAAAGCCGGGCTTACAGGGACTCGGCACGGCATTCCTGCTGGCCTTGGGAAACAGGACCAGGTAGATCTCCCGCCATCTCTCGGCGTCGTCCGTGGCCGAGCCCGATTTCTTCCGTTCCTTGAGCCTCTTCTCCTGGCTCTCGTCAATGCCCAGGGCTGCTACCAGGTCCCTCTTCTGGCAGGGTTCATCAGACCGAAGGTGCCTGTTCAGGTCCTGTGCCTCCTTGAAGCTGCTGCCGCAGCGGGGACAGGTGTTTTTGGGGAGCATGTGACGGCGATACAGGTGTTCTCTGACCCAGTTTTGTAAGCGTCTGCATCGAACCGAACAGACCGAGGGGGGGGGTTACATGAGTCGGTGAATCGAGCTCCAACCGGGGCCAGAACAACTTCGCTGGCAGCCGTACCGTTTCGGGTCATGCTTGAAGTAGGGGCAGGCAAAATGGGGCCCCTTTTCTCCATCCGTCTTGGCGCGCTTGTTTCCCCCTTTATCCTGATCCTCACCAGGGCCTCCGGGTGCCGAATTGCTTTGGTCATCGTCGTCCAACTGACGTTTGCGCGTCGGTGGCCTCCTAGACGATCCGCTTTCGGAGCCCAGGTCGTTGCTGTCGTGCGCGGCCCCGTACGCACACGACGACTCGAGTGCGTAACTAATGGTGTCCAATTGCTTTGCGAGCCGTTCTTGGAAGACAGCCATCACTCTTTCGACGGCCTCCCGCCTCTTTGCGGCGATGTACTGGTCGGGATCTTGTCCCGCGTTGCTTCGTTGGCCGAGTTGGCTCTTGCTGGATCTGTGGGCAGCGCCTGGCGTCTTGGGGTTGTCCATAGAGTCGACGGTGAAAGGTGCCTGAGACTTACGATCAACACCCTTCCAGGGTCCAAATATCTGCGCGTTCAGTGCTTCGGGGGGCGCCTCAACATCCGAAGGACATGACGCGGGCGCTTGCCAGATGGGAATAACCGTTCCGCTTAATCTGTGCGTAGGTATTCAATGCCAGCTCTGTTCGGCAGACCCTGTGAGCTGCTTACCTCTGGTCTTGCTCTGCGTCCGGACACTCTGGGCGACCCTTCTGGCTGGCCTGCTCCGGGCAACTAAACAGCAGACTTGAGTTTCCACCGGCAATGGTTCGCTTCAGCCGGCGAAGGCCACGAGATTGTTTCCAGGATGCCCCAAGTCGCTTGGCCACGGAAGACCAAGGAAGTTTAGGGCGCAAAGGGGGGTTGCAAGAATCGCTGCGAGGGCTGAGTGGCAATTCAGCGATGATAGTATGGGAGAACCTAGGATGGTGCCGGGCCCGTTGGAGCATCCATGTGTGTGCGGACATCCGGGTCAGGTGGCGGGAATCGCGCCGTCTATTAGGGCTGACAGAAGCACATCCCACGCGGACGGCTCCTCAACGAGGCGGGGAGGACCGGCGCTGAAGGAGTGCCAGGCTTCTATGAGGTCGGATAGGGGCAATGTAAACGGGACCTGATCCCTGCGAGCCGACCTGGCCGGAGTGTGTGGGGGGGGGGGGGGGGGGAGGAAGAGAGGCGCGCGAGCGTCCTTCTCGTGCGCTCGCTGCACGGCTGCAGAATCGGGGACCATGCGACATCCTTATTTATGGTCATCTGGGCTGGTGTTTTGCGCCGTTGCGCAGAACGCGGCGGAGAGCGCGCGCAATGCGAAGAATGCGAAGACCAATCAAGCGTGCAGCGACAGTCTGCGGGCTGATTGCGCCGAGCCTCGGGGGGGGGGGGGTGAGGACTTGACGCATGATGACACGGGCGACCTTGCGTTTTGCGCGTCGGCGAGGACGAGGAGAGGAGCGCCTCGCCCCGGAGCGTGTCCCTCGCCGCGAGACCTGCCGACACGCCGTTGGTCCTCTGCGGGGGGGAATGCGGCTCTGAGCGATGCGCGTCGCGTATATGCGCCGAGGGCGTAGGGACGCCTCCTGCGCGCGGCGGCGGCGCTGGCTTCGCCCTGGGTTGAAATGATGGCGATGGCCACATTGGCCCCGAGGAAACGGACCGTGGTTCGAGCGACCCAGGGATCCAACTCGTTGTTTGTGTGCCCTCGCCCCCAGTCAAGCCCCCGTTCGCACATCACATAGCTCGGCTTTGGCCCACACAGCACGCACATACATCCGCTCGTCTGCACGCCGTTTGGCCCCGGCCACTGCCATGTCGCAGGTATCGGCAAGCGACTCGCTTCGATCTGGCGACCTGTTAGTCGCCCCTCGTGCCCCTTTCTGTGGCCGGATCCCCCTAACGGAACCTGCTGCAGAGGCGTCGGGGACCGGACCACGGTATCTCTCGAAACCTACCTCGGCAGCAAATCATCCGTTACCGAGAGACTCGCATCGGGCAATACGGCCTCTCCCCAGGAGGCACTAAGAAGGCTACAGGCAAAAGAGCGTGCCGTGGACGCGCTGGTCCAGAAAGCGAAGGGGCAGTGACGGCGAGCGTCTAATACCGGCGGCGTCCTGTGGCGGGTTGCGTTGCGCATATAAGAGAGGGACGGGCGAAAGCACATACATGGGCAAAGAAGGAAACCCAGTTGAGCCGAGAGCAAAGAGCCAGAAGAGGAGGTATATAGGCTACGGCTCCGGCATACCCTGACTTGGCGTGGCGGTCTGTGTAGGAATGCCCTTGTCCCCCTTGCTTATTTCCAAGAGGCACTCGATGCACCCGGAGTACGGAACGTGCGTGCGTACATACTGCCAAGTCCACAAGCACCGGAAAAGTAGACGAGGTCATGATAAGGGTCGACGATGGAGCAAGTCGGCATTCCATAAACCATGCACTCCGTGGTCGCTGCAAGCCTGAGGCTTCGTGCCACTCAAGACGTGCCAGCCAACGAAGCGCCGAGCTCACGCTTCGCTGTCCAGACACTGGCCTAACCTGTCGACTGCTCGTTGGTGCCCAACGCAGACAAGGCGTGACGAAACCCTAGAAATTGATGCCATTCGGCGTACCAAACTTGCGCCTGGGAAACGCGAACCCGAAGAACTACGGAGAGCCGTCAATCGCTCCGCCCCCCCCCCATCGGCTTCTCTCATCGACGTGGCGTCGCGCGAGCCTGTGGGCCCGCCCACCCAACATGCACCATTCCCACGAGGCAAAGGACCACCTATCTATACTCTATACAGATTACGCTAGCAGCTTGCCTACTGCTTACTGTCTCTAGGCATGGCGTCTCAGTCTGCCGTGGTATCCATCGCCTCACCACCCGCTGCCTTAGCTTTGGCTGCGGCGACTCGCTCGGCCTTCCATGCCTCGACGCGTGCGCGCAAAGCATCATCGGGCACCACGTCATCAATCGACATGGGCTGTCTGGTGAATGGGTCGAGCGGGTTCGAGAGCAACTGCTGCACGATCGTTGATCGATCCACAACGTTGTTGGACGGTAGTATGACGGGGTCCGTCATCAAGATGCCCATGAGCTGGTCTTCAAACTCCTCCGGGATATCTCCGAGATCGAGTTCCGCCTGGTCCGCGATCTCCTTCGCTTCCGCCACCTTCGTCTTGAGAATTTCCCACTTGCTGAGCTCTTCCGGAGACTTGAGTGACCGGTTGCCCAAGATCCGGGACGCCTCGTTGAAGTTGGCTGGCTTGTACGATCGGCCATCGGCTGCTACGGCCTCGATGAAGGATGCCTTGTGACCAAGATTGAGGTATATGTCGATGAACGCCGACAGAAGCTCCTTGGCGTCGAAGTTGTACTTCTTTGCATCTTCGACCTTGAGGTTGCCTCTCTTGGGGCCAACAAGCGAATCGAGGTTGTAGTTGAGCATGTTTGCGAGGCGAACAACTATTTCCGGCATCGTGAAAGCGTCGGCTAAAGTCTCGGTGAAAAGCTTCATCATGGCCATGGTCTCGTTGACGAGCTGCATCCAGCTCTGGCACTGCTGCTCAGCCTGATCGAGGTCATTCTGTGTCTGCTCCCGGTCTTCTCCCGACAAGCCTGGGTCTTGCAACTTCTTCTGGTAGCCGTGAATGGAAACGAGCTTCGACAGTGCCTCGTCAAGCAGGTAAGTCGCATCGTTCAGAAGCAGGTTGACAAACTGCACGAAGAATTGCCGGTTCACACTGCGACGCGTCAGGGCTGGCTCACGACATTATCCAACAGGGGTCGGTGACCTACGTGCTCTCCTTTAGAAGCTGCTCCTTGTAAACTTGGTTCGGCCAGACACACTTTATGACCTGGAAGATCTCGTACCGGATATTGAACCGGTCGTAGAAGGCTGTACTGACTCCACTGTGTTCGCATTCAATGTAAAACTGCATCAGTGCATGGAGTAGGTGATCGTTAGCAAATTCTGTGCCCACCAGGATGTCGCCCAGTATCCCCCGGCTGAGGTGGTACATGGGATACGTCCCAGCAAAGAGCACCGTGACCAGCGAAGCCTTGAGGTACGGGTTCTTGATGTAGTCGGAAGACCTGAGGAACGTGATGCACAGTGCAGCTATCTCGTCACCGACGGTTGACATCATGATCTGCGGCATGAATCGCAGGACAAACTTGAAATTGTCCACAACATCCTGAAGCGCGTACTCTGGCAAGCAGCTAAACTCGTCTGCTCGTTGGGCGGGCAAAGGAAGCTGGAGTTTTTGGCCCGGGACGTAGTTGGACTGGCTTGCCACACGCAGCAGCCAGACGGTAACGTACCGCATGAACTGCAGCGACAGGGTTTGCATGGCCTTATCGGTGAGCACGCCTTCAATCGAATGCTTGAGAGCGATTGCCTTTTCCAGGACATCGACGACCTTATCGTACTGTCTTTGCGCCAAATGCAGTTGCATAGGAGTCTGCGACTTCATCAGCACTGGCAACCCCCTGCACTGTGGCTCGACATCCCGACGCCACTTACCAGTTTCTTCATTTGCTCGCTGAGCTCGCGCTCGACCTTCTTAAAGTGCTTGATGTCCTTGTCCAAATCTTTCATCTTGGTGTTGGTGGCTTCGCTGCCGTAGTGGTGTGCAGCCAGGTTCAGGAAAAACACCTCGGAGATGAAATTCGAAGTTCCCTCGACCGTCTTGCCGTAGAAAGCATCCGACGTGGCTTGGTCGGCATTCAGCTTCGTCTCGTCGCTCATATCGACCCGCGGGCTCCGACGCAGATAGTCGATGTCAATCTTGGATACCTTGGAGAAGGTTGCATCCATAAAGGGCTCGCATAGCTGATCCAGAATCGACGTGATATTGACCATGAAGCCATCGGAAGCCACATGCTTGGGGTCCACCCTCAGGGCGCGCCTCTTGTGGTTTGTGTTCACGACGAAGGCAAACCAATCAAGGGTTCGGTTCCGCGCCGTCTGGCCAGCGCGCACAAAGGCGTTGGTGATACTAATCAGATCGAGTTGGTGGGCCTTCAACGTCATCTGCAGGGCGCTCTGGGAGTTTTTGATATGCGCGGGTTCCAGGTTGCGCGGGTTGGAGAAATAGGACTTGGTGACCTCGGTCTGCAAGGGAGAGATGCGGAAGAATGGCCCCAGAATCGTCTGCGTCTCGCTTGACACGGCCAGATCTTCTTTGCTCATCTCCGGAGTTGTCTGCATCACGAAGCGTGGGTGTTGTGCTAGCGCATCAAGCAAGACTGGGTATCTGGCGTAGGTGACAAGGCACTGTAATGTGTTAGTCAGCGATGCGTCAACCGAGCCGTCACCTCATTTTCACGTGGCTTACGTTCACGTATGGCTTGAAGTTGTCGTTCATGGTCAGGGTAGCCAGTTTCTGGCTGAGTTGGACCATAGCCTCTGTGAAGATCGGAGCCACTGAATCGTCCTCCTTGCAACGCTCGACAGCCTCATTAAAGAAATCGAGACATAGACTCTCCTCGTTGTCATGGCCGCGAAGGAGGTATGGGACAAGCGTGTCGTGGTTCGGGTTGGGCTCGCGCCTATGACAGGGTCAGTAGAAGCTCCGCATTCGGCCGAACCCAAGATGATGCCTACCCAAACAACTCGGGCATGGTGAGGCAGAATAAACAGTTGCTCATACACAGCCGCCGGGCCTCGTCCAGAATAGCTTGCTTCTCCGGGGTGGGTCTTCTCGCAGACGAAGCCGCTCGCACCAGGCGCTTGAAGCATGGTAGGAGGTAGGAGAGGACGGGCTTCGTGGCAGGCACGGCACTTGCAGCCTCGAGAATGGCCTGGTCGATGTTCTGAGCACTCAGCTTCAAGGGATCGCCACTCTGCTGGAGCTCTTCCGCGAGGCTCGCCAGATACGTCAACTTGGCACCGCTGCGGCTGTCGACAGTGCGGTTAGGGTCGATTGTGATGAGGAAGACCTCGGAAAGCACCTTGTCGGACCAGTCCTCTATCGGCTCCTCCTTGACCTGGATCTTTTTGGCCGGCGGTGCTTCGCTCTGCTGCGTCTTGCTTGTTACAACCGACTTGTTCTTTACCCCCGACTGGGATGGTTTGACATCTTCGTTGCTTCGTGAGCTTTCCTCGGGTGTCGCGGCCGGGGCCGGGCTGGAGGGCGATTGCGTCGCCGGAGCTGGAGTTTGGGAGGGAGATGGGTTGTTCGGAGGACTGCTGGTCGCGCTGGCCCGGTTCAACATGGCCAGGCGCTTCTGGCGCATCTATTCAAGGACATGCGTCAACATCTGCGTCCAGAGTCGGGAGGTGGCTGCCGGTGGCAGAGGCGCTGGGGCTCACCTGCTCCGCCGGAGGCAGCGTCGGCTCTGGCTGCTCGTTGGGATCCATGGTCGGCAGGCAGTGGGGGGTGGCGGGCCGAACAGCAACGCCCTGTGCAAGACTGTATCGGGCGCTGGATAGAAAGAGGGAATGGACTACTTCAGACAAGTGAACACTGGTGCTCGGGATGATGCTGGAGGTGATCGGAGCCTGTCGCAGCGAGGCTATCGGCGTTTATGACATGGCATCCCATGGGTCATGAATAGCGTAATCAGGAAGTAGGTACTTTAGATAGGTAGCTCGGCACGGGAGGTACAAACCTATCGATAACGCGGGCAGGTGCCTGGCTAGGCATCAAGCTCCATTGGCGGGGTCGCAGCCGGTATCTATACTCCACAGGCACTTGCACCCCGAGGTGCATAGAGTCATAGTAGGCCTTGAGAGCTACCAGCAGACACCACGGACTTCTATCCCCATTCCAGCCTACTCGGGTGCTAGGTACCCACTGCATAGCCTCAGGTGCTTACTAAGTTGGTTCATGCACGCGAAAATGGACAAGAATGCTCGATTCCCAGGTTGGAGAAAAACATATCGAACAAATCCCCCTTGGTCCTAGTCCTTCTTTTGCGGTTCAAAAAACCCATACGCCATCTTGGCCCAGGGCCCAGGTATGGTTAGAATAAGAGCTTCAGGTGGGTGAGTACCTAAGTAGGTGTGCTATCCGGCTATGCCCAACTTCTTGTTTGCCTCCGGTTTAAGTGATTCCTTAAGGCTGCCCCGAGCACCGCTCCTTACCTTGAACGAGTGTGGATCGTCTCGGGAAACTCTCAGCACCAGGGACTCTCATTCCCATGGCGGCGCAGGCATTCTCTTGTTGATATGCATGCCCTATAAGCTCAGAGGTCTTGTCTCAGCCGCGGCGGGAAGCACATACACTGGATTCTTTGGAATCGCTGAGCAGTAGCCCAGTCCACGCCGGCGTACATCACCTACCTTGACATCCACAGATATCGCAGTATCGAGAGTAGGTATAGTAGGTACCAATTACGCAAGGGAGACATGGGCACTTCGATAGCAATGCCACCGGAACTCCGGGGGGGAGGGGGGGGGGGGGGGGGGGGGGGGCTCCGGAGGGTTTTCGGCCCAGTCCATCTCTATGGCGCCTGCGAGATTCTATCGATAACATCGCATAGCCGTGTTCAAACCCGCCACAGCCGTCGATCCGGGCCCGAATGGAATAGGGGGGCCAACGACCACGGTATTGCCGGGCTATACTCACACATACGGTAGGGCCATTGACCGACCAGGCGGATGACCCTCGCCGGTACCCCAACGTCCGCACACCACCCTTGCGATGCCTGATGCCAACCGATCTTCTCCAGGCTGAGGACAAGCTTGATTCTTATCTCCTCGCATTGCCCATTACGACAGCCCGGGGGGGGGGGGCGCGTGTATTCCAACGCACGGGCTTAGACGACCGATCTGAGTCGACCTGTGCCCCCAGGCGGTCGATTCGTGATGCGTGTCTCAAGTGGCACATTGAGGCGCAAGAGCAAACATCCGCTCTCTGGAAACGATGACCGCGAGGCAAACATTCGCAAAAATGGGCCCGCTTATCAGTCCTCCTTCACTACCATGCCACGAGAGCGTCACACACACAGCTCAGGGGGGCTAGAGTACTACGGTGCCTTGTGGTGGCTCGCGTAGAAGGCGAGGCCATTGGGCCCCGTCGTGCTCAAGGCCGGCGAAGCCGAGCTGACAGTCGCCGGTTGCAATTGCGCATCTCAACTTTGTCAGATCCAAGCGGATGCTGCGGCTACAAGACATCCGGTTACAGAATCAACCCCTTAGCGCCGGTCCTGGTGTCTTGATCCGACGGGGCCATCTCGGCGCAAGAGTCTCTTGGTGCAGCTCCAAGCACAGCTGGAAGGCTGGGTGTATACTGCAAAGGCAATGAATCACCCGGCTCATACGATGGGCAACTAATCAAGGTGGCAGGAGGGCCGCAGAATGTGCCAGGCATCGTCCACCTGTGTACCTGTCGGCAGTCAGTCGCAGCCGGTCATCAGCCAAGACGGCGAGCCGGTTTTGTCGTCTGCAGTGCGGCGAAGCCCATGTGCCGGCTTGTTTTACTCACCGTAGCTATTCTCTGCGAGCTGACGGTCCGACAGCGCTGCGGGACTCGAGCGGCGGTGCGCGCAAGGCTCTGATGCAGGCCACGGGTTTGCACATGGCATTGTGCTGGCGTTTGTAGGCCGGAGGGGGGGGGCAGGGGGTTCATATCCATCATTACATGGTCCGCTCGCACCCTCAGTCCGTCCTCCCCAAAACGATGGTCTGGGTACTTGCAGTGTTCCTGGTCTTCTATTGGCGATGCCGTGTCACCGCTTCTCTGGCGGCCATACGAGGAGTACGATTCTTGTCGGGCGCGGAAGTGTGCAGCTCTTGTGCTGCCATACAGTCTCGCAGGTCTGTTCTAAGCCCTTGGTGCTCCTCTCGAATGCCCCCTCCCCCCCTGTTACCCCCATCGTCCGGCCTCGCCCTCCCCACGCGGCACCCTGTCGTGGAAGGCATCATGGGCCGGTAGTGACGGCAGCAATGGCAGCAGCAGTATATAGCTGGCACCCCAAGGACAGCCCAAACGCCGGGCTCAGCCCGCTCTATAGGTTGATGCGTGCAAGGGTCCTCGGCTGGCATTGTCTTGCGTCGCTCTCCCCACCAGCCATACGGAGAATTGCCTCTCCACGACAGTCGTTTCGTCTCCGCCACATCATAGAGCTACTTAATTCCCCCACCCTAACGCGGGCCGGGCATCGTATCATCCTCGATCCCTCGTGTCTCGCGGAGTCTCCGCTATCTATATGACTGATTCAGACAATACCCTCGCTTTGCCCTACCAGAAATGGTTACCCTGAAACGCTGTGGACAAAGGCGGCATTCTGCGGCCAGGAAGTCCCATCGAACCCCTATTTCAGATACCGAGATACTCAACAGAGCCCGCTCCGTCTCCGTTGAGGCCTGCTTGGAGACCTGCAGGGCAGAATTTGTCGCGAGCGACCTGGCGGTTGAGCCGGGAGCCGCATTCACCGCCATCTGTTCCGCTCTGACATCTACCCAACCACATGAAGGGTTTTGGAAACTATATTGTTGTGACTCTAGCAAATGCGGAGTCCACCTAGACCGCGGCGGAAGACTGGGACAAAGTCGTAGGTGGCCTGGGGAGGGCGCATCCTTGGTCGTAGGTGCTGACTCTGTCCAGCCAACGTCGACTTGCTTATCAACCAGTGCCGAGAGTAAGCACACGACGCTTCACGGCCGTGAGATTTTACTGATGATGAGAAGTCATGGGTTCTACGATATCTACGACCCAGGCGCCCCTGCCATTTCGTGTGGGGAGCCCTCGTCCTTCGTGCTGCCAGCACAACCAAGCCCCCTCTCGTCTAGCAGTATACCAAGTCTTCCAGCATTGACATCCAGAGAGTCGCCGGCACCGGCGACGTCCGACCTACCAGACTCCGCCACCATCACGGTGTCGAGTGGTGCTTCCTCCTCTTATGCTCCCGCTGCCGCGGCACAGAACACCCCATCGAGTCCGGGTGGGTTGAGCCAAGGGGTTAGAGCAGCCATTGGGATATGCTGTGCTGTGGCCATGGTGGTACTTCTCGCAGCGTTTTGCCTCACGGGACGGCGCCGCCGAAACAACAGGGGTTACCTGAAAAGCCCACCGCCACCCAGACGCCACCATCCCCGGGCTGAACCCAGGCCCCAGGGCGGCTCCCCTAGTCCTCTCCTCACACCACCACCCTCGTCCTCCGCGAAGACCATGCCCGTCACCCCGCCACCGCCGAGACTGGGTGATCGCAGATACCTGGCGTCCATGACCCTGGGCCTAGATCTGGCGCGGTTGGGGCACACGGGCAGCCCGGCCACCACGGCCTTTCCGCGGGCCCCGATTTGCTCTCCGGCGGGCAAGAAGCTGGCACCTCGCCCGGAGAAGCCGGCGGCAACTTCGCCATCTGGAAACAGCCCTCTCTCCGACCTGGCGCAAAGGGGCCCGCCCCTGGCTGGAGCGCCTTGCCGCAGTCCAAACGGCCAGGATAGCACAACGGGTGCCTCTTCGGCAGCCGCCGAGGACAAGAACCCCCGGTCGCTGGATCCAACCTGCCTGCCAGGAACCCCGCCCTCGCCGCCCTCGCGGCCGAAGCGTCCCCATGATAGCCTCCTGGAAGTCGGGACGGTGCGGCCGGCCAGCAAGTCACTCAACTGGGCCTTGCCCACACCACCTCGGAGCGTTCGACATCCACGGGCGCCAGCGTCGCCCCCACTCCCCGTCTCACCTCTATCGACTACAGGCTCCACAAGCCTCCCGGCCACCTCTTCTCAGGCCACCCCGCATCTGAGGCACAGTGGGATCGTTGCTGGCCCCAAACACGAGGAGGATCCTCCGGTTTCGGAGGGCACCCGATCCGGGCCTTTGATAGGTAGTAGCGACTTCATCGAGTCACATGCGAGAAAGAAAAGGGGCACGAGTGTGAGCTGGGGCAGCTGGGTTGGTACAGGCGCGGCCGGCCGGTCCAGAGCTGCCGAAAGGGGGCCCCGGGGCACAGGCGACAAGAGAGAAACAGGAGGCGCGGCCGTGCCACTGCAAGAGCTGAATTTGGAAGCTCTGGGGGGTAGTTACTAGGAGCCTAGCAAGAGCAGACGGGTTCGGAGGCACCCGAGATGGCGATCTATCGTATATGATAATGCAGATCTAGAAGAGTAACGAGGGGCTCGTAGAAAAAAGAACAGACACGGTCAATATCGTACTGACGGGGCAACTCTCAGCTCCGGCTCTCTCCCTCTCCCTCTCTCTCCCTCTCCCTCTCTCTCCTCTCTCTCTTTCCTTCTCTCTATCTCTCCTTCTCTCTCTCTCTCTCCTTCCTCTGGGGAATCCTAGACTGGATCTGCCGTCCGGCTTTGCCTCGATGCGTACGGTGGACAGCCTACGCACCCACCGCCTGCAGGCTAATAATGGTGTCGGCAGTGCTCTTCTCGAGCGGGATCCAGTCAATGCCCAGCACCTCGGTGGCACGCGAGTTGTCGTAGCCGGGGAACCCGCCCTCGGGGTAGTCGCCGCCCTTGGCGTTCTCGGCGGGCAGCTTGTCCTGCAGCTCGGGGAAGTTCTTGCGGGCGGCGGCGACCAGCTCGCGGTTGCTGAACTTGCCGGCCGTCACGAAGAAGCGCTGGCCGCGGGCCGCGGGCCGCTCCATGGCCTCAACGTGGGCGAGCGCGACGTCGCGGACGTCGACCCAGAAGTGGACGCCGCTGGGCGCGATCTGGTCCTTCATCTTGCCCTGGATGAGGTCGACAAATCGCGCGTTGGATGTGTTGATGGCCGACAGCGAATTGAGGTGGTGCACCACGGGGCCGAAAACCAGCGGCGGGCAGATGGTGGCCAGGTCGAAGGCAGGCTTCTCCTTCTCGACAAAGTCCCAGCCAGCCCGTTCGGCCAGCGTCTTGGACACGCGGTAAGAAGTGGCCTTGTTGTCCTTCAGACCGTCCTCGTACGTGTTGGGGTTCCAGTCCGCCTCGCTGAAGACCTTGGCGGGGTCCTTGAGCCCGGCCTCGGAGAGGATGGAGGCGAAGGAGCTGGTGATCACGACCCGCCTGACGCCAGGGGCGAACCTCTTGATGGCCTGGAGGATCGAGGTTGTCCCTAGGATGGCGGGATCCAGAAGCTCCGTCTTCGGATCCGTCCAGTTGTAATGGAACGGCGAGGCGGCTCACGAGCGGCCGTGTTAGTGCCCCCGAGGCATAGTAAATTCTCTCAGCCTGGGGAGAAACTCACTGTGCAGAACGGTCTCCAGGCCGGGCGTCTTGACAACCTCGTCAAACGCCCCAGGCTGTGCGATATCGGGTACGATGACGACCGAGAGCTTGGCATCAGGGTGTGCGGAGCGGATCTTTGAGGCCTTCTCTTCCGACCGAACCGTGGTCACGACATCGTGACCTCGCTGAAGCAAGAGTTCCAGGATGTGGGCTATCGTATTCGTCAGGGAGGACCGCCAGCTTCCGCACTCGTGCCGGACCTACCGGCAATAAAGCCAGATCCCCCTATGCGCAACACTGGGTCAGCTTCCAGACTCCCCCGTCATGGGTACGCCGACGTGGTGATGCGGGATACCTGTGAGCAAGACTTTGGTCATGTTGAAAACGGCGCTTTGTGATCTACGGGAGACAGCAACGGATCGAATCCCAATGAAAACCTGAAGAGCAAAACCCGCGATCTACCGGATGTCTCACGGCCGTCACTGCCTTGTCCGAGTCCTGTTGGTTGCTATGAAGCTCTACCGACGTCGCGCCCGCACTTGCCCACCAGCGCAATCGCGGGGTAGTACATGGGACATAACGTCATGCCCGCCGGCCATCGGCGTTAAGCGGGCGAAAACCGGCCGCGATGGCGCTCCTGCGGCGGCTAAACGCCGACCTGCCAGCCTACGTCCCACGGCAAGCCTGTAGCATCGTATCTAGTAACAGGAGATCTCCCATCCGCACGCGCATTCAGAGAGGGCATGCTGTCCGATCCCCAAAGGCGGGCGGCAGCATCGCCCAGGCGACCGAGCGCGTTTCCGACGGACGGCAAAACCGACGGCAGACCTCGACCAACACTGGCGGGCGGGCGGGCCAGCGCTTCTTGCCGGCAGTTGCGGTGACTAGTCAGGGAGGCAGTTGGCGGGCACGACGACTTATTCAGGCAGCTCTGGTCGATGCCGTCCAGGCCGGTGCCCATGCCGCCCCACGGCGCGAGCACTTAGCGGAGGAAAGCCCACGGCGCGAGCACTTAGCGGAGGAAAGCCCACGGTCGCGTGGCCGCACGTTCTAGGGCGCCCTGCCACGACGTAAGTCCCCTTCGGGCGACCATCAGTAATCTTTCGGAGGGCCACCTCGGCACTTGTGGGACGCGCCCTCGCTAGGCCCATGCCTCTTGCTTGCTTGCCAGGGCGCTAGAGCCCGTCCCGGCTTCGGTCCGGGATCAAGGCCTCACACAAAAGGGCCGCCGCCCTCTCGCGCGCGCGCCGTCGCTCCCTCCGGTGGGGGGGTCGTCCTCGATAGCTCGAGGACGGGTCGCCCGCTGGCCTTGCGGGAAGTACGGCGCGGCCGCGGCGAAGAAAAGACGAGAGGAGAAAAGCCCCAGGCGGGAAAACCACGCACAAGCGGCCCCCTCTTCTGGCCACGCGCACGCTGTTCGTACACACCGGCGCACAGCAACTCCCGGCGCCGATGCCGAGATCGGCCTAGCACGCCCAATATCCCGTGCGGGCCCTCTCCGCACGGGGCCGGACCGGGCAATCGCGCGCCCTACGGCGGTGGAGTGACTCAGTAGATGCTGAGGTGGCCGCGGGCGACGACGTGCAGACTCGAGCCGTCGCTTTCTCGTGTGCCGATCTGCTCGCCAGCTGGTGGGCCGGCGGCGGCGGCGGCGGCGGCGCAGCCTGGCCCGTGGGGGGAATGCCGCCGGCCTGGCTTGGGGGACTCGGGGGAAGGGGTGCGGCCAAGGCAGCACCGCCCATGGGGAGCCATATACAGCCGCGCCCGCCCATCGTCGTCCCGGCCCATGTACTGTCCGTCCCAAGGGATCCCAAGGGATCCCACCCAACCCCCGGATAGCGGGACCGGCCCCTACCAACACGAGCTTGAAAAGCCCGTAAGGCGGCGATGCGCGCGCGCATGGCCGCATGACTAACGGGCCCCGGGCGAGGATCCATCCCTTCGAGGGAGCGTCGACGCGCGCCGCTAGAACGTCAAGCCTGCTCTCTTGGCAGCTCGCCAGCACGGCGCTATTCCGTCCGGACCCCGGGCGTCTTCTAGCCTAACGACGGTGGTGCTATGCAGGACTAGCTGTATACGAAGGAGCTATAGGCCCCATGGCGCGTTGCTTGGCGACGCGTTTCGTCGACGAGAACCCCATCTCACTCACTACAAGACGCACCTGGGCTTGAGATATCATGGGTGTACATCCAGAATGCATGGATTCCCCTGGTGATGGGCGCGACGGAGGTTTCCCCCCGTGTCCAGACGTGCGCCGTCTTCCATCTTCTCGTCCCCCGGCGGCACCTTGGGGGTCCAGAGGCGTACCCAACCCGTCTGGCTCGCGTCGCATAGCAGGCCGGACGGAAGCAGTGCCCTCCCGGACCACGGGCTTCCAACGTTTGGGCGGCGACGGGCCTGCCTGCCTCGCAATGTGACTTGGCGTATCATGCGGATCGTCGCCCAAGCCAGGCCGTCAGACCACACCATGGCCAGGCACGTATGCATAAGACGGCATGGGTTTTGCTGAGGGCCCAATCGCCGATGGCCACGATCTTGCATGGCATATTGCATCCGTCGGGATCGAGTCGTGTGCGCCGCAACCATGGTCCAGGAGGGCCAGGCAGCTACTGTACCGACTTTGCCCACGATGTACCTGCCCGGGGGGGGGGGGGGGGGGGGGGGGGTCGCGTTCCCCCTACAAGTCGCGCCGCCGGGAACTGACAGCTCAGACGGCCCTCGTGTTCTTTCCCCTTCTCGGCCATGCCCTCTAGTGACCTGCTGAGAGAGGACTGCACCTTTCATTTGGGCAAATGTGATAGCTCGCGCTGGTGGTGTTTCAACGGGCCATCCGGTATGTAAGTGCAAGTATGTATTTCGATAGGTCGGTCCTCCCATGCAAGCCCACACAAGCTGACTGGGCCGGGGCCCCTGTCGGCAACCAGGTTACTGGCTTGTCGAGATTCAACGTGCGACCAAAACACGTGCAGATCTGGGTCGACTTCTCCGTAGCAGCGCCAGCTTTGCATGGGACTCCGCCCGCAGAACCACGAGAAACAAGTGCACCCCCCCCCACACACACACACACTGCTGCTGGTGCTGCTGTGTCGGCGGGCATGGCGTGTGTGTGTGTGTGTGTCTTCGTTGTATGTACTACTAAAGAGAGGAAAAAGAATAGAATCCCTCCCCACCGGGCCGAAGAGAGCAATTGTTGCGCGCACTATACCCGTCGGTATGAGTAACTTGGGCATTCTGCACGATGCCGCGAGCGCCGTGTCTTTTTCGTCTGCCCCCCCCCCTCCCCCCGGGCCACGGCGCCGGGTTACTTGTCGCACGGGTACTGCATCGGAAAGTTCCTGGATGCCAGCACGGTGCCGAGTTGCCAAGGACCTGTTACTATTCCCATGATCCCCGCCGCGGATCGGGCACGGTCTCTGGGGGAGTTGGAACAGCAGGCCTCGGGTGGAGGGACGAGGGGGGGGCAAGGGGCGCGACCCCTTGGCCGGTGCGCCCCCATGCTCTCTATATGAGAGCCGCTATAGAAATAAGCAGCGCGGCCAATATGGGCGAATCCCAGGTATAGCAGGAAGCGGGTGTTCGCGGCGCGAGTATACCACATGCGCATGCCATGCGTCAAGGGGGCCGCACCCTTCACGTTGCGGTCGCCGTCACCACCACCGGCTCTGCACCCGGATCCAGGCGGGCCTGGAGCCGGATGCAGAGCGACGCGGGATTTGGTCGCCTGTACGTGTAGATGGCCAGTGAGAGGCGCCTGCCCAGCCAATGCAAGGGAGCGCCAGAAGGGGCATAGCCCCGACCCGACTATAGGCGGATAGACCGACGGCGGTGTGAATGTGCGCATTCATCACTTCTCACCTGCGAGTGAGGGGGCCCGGCCCTGGTAGTCGTCAACCTACCTATCCCACCCACCAACGAGTCAGACCCTCCCTCCTCCAGAGCCTCGCCGCCGGCCGTGACTTCTTTTGGCTGCCTGCGGACCGTATCGCCTGTGGCCGCGGTCGCCACTGTAGCAGTTTGCGCGCGCAGTCCCTTCGTTCCGTGGTGATGGCATGAATGGGTCATGCACGATGCAGCTGTCTCCGACTTCCAACTCTCCACTGGCTGGGTCCCGGCGCGGGGCTCTGGGTCCCCCGGAAACCCCTCCGTCGCTCGCGCCCTAGAGGCAAAAGAGAGCAAAGGGGAGAAAATGCTGCAAACCGCATCTGCACCACGCCTCCCGTCATTTCCCATTCCTGACGAGCAACTGGTCACGCACGGGGTTCGCCGTCCTCGTCCGTCGAGCCCTCCATCCACAAAGCCATCGTCATTTCGGGGTGGGACCCTCGAGTCAAGCGGTCAAGGCTCATGCTCGACTATCTACCAAACATTGGTCGTGCGTGGTTCATCGGAACGACAGGCGGAGCATTTTGTCTGCAGACCGGCTTCGCGGGGCCGGCTCATTTGCCCGTAGAGTACTCGACCGCATGAACTATCGCAAAGAAAGCCCCCCCCCCCCCGTCCGCTCTCCTCTTTCATTGCCTCCCTGCCGCCGCCGCTTTGCCCAGGCTGGCTTTCGCTGGAAGCACGCGACAGGTCAATCACGGGGGTCGTTTCCAGCCCCGAGGAAGTATCGGTTTTCGCCTCTTCCTTCTCTCTCCTGGATTCCTAACTCGGCTAGAGGAGCGCGCTTCTGTCAGACAAGGGCTGACCTACCATAGACAATGAAACCGCGAGCCTGGTCGGTCGTCCGAGGCAAGAACCGAAACGATCTCCGCAGGACCATGACGCAGACGCATGGAGGCCAGCGATTCCCTGCTTTGGATTTGTCGATCCTTTTATCCCTTTCTTGGTATTGTAGCCCTCATGTAGGAGCTTCATGCTGTCTCGCCCTGACAAGGTCCGGCCATTATACGAAATAGTTGCCGGCCCTGCAAGGATGAGCAGGTCATGGTCCCCTGAGCACCCAGTCGCCCTTGCCAGAGACTATGGGCTGGCCAAGAGAATCGACCGGCCGTTTCTTTTCATCCTGGTGACACAAACGCTAATGGCTAGGGGAGGGGGGCGCTGCGTCTCCAGGAAAGGCCTCTCGGTCGTTGTCTTCGCGCGCGGCACACACGTGGCGCGCTCCGCTCACAGGTGCCTCGGTCTGTGCGAACGGGAGGCCGTCCACGCGTGACAGCCCCCGCGCATGAACACACGCACAGCATGGCGTTCGTCCCTGCAGGTTCGCCTCTCCTACTGTGCAGCTGTCAGATGGGGCTCCTGAGACAAAGCCGTGCGGCCTGGCTAGACAGGGGACGGGGGAGTAGACGCCGCTCGAAGCACATACCAGGCGTCCGGCGGGACAAGGAGGCTTTCCCCGAGGGACATGGAAAGGAGAGCCCGTGGCTGACGAGATGGCATGTTTGGGCCGGACGGGGCATGTCGGTGACAAGACGCGGGCTGGCCCGAATGCGCCATCAACGCTGCCCCTTGTGGCCTCCCCCTATCTCCGCCGGTTTCGACAGGACTACCACGGATGGCCAGAAAGCATTATTCAGCCGTCGCCGGGCTTCAGCTGGGCCAGGGTGAGCTTTCAGCAGGAGTAAATAGTCGCGATGGTTCCAGGGCCAGAGTGATGAAAAAAGGGCGCTTCAGCTTCCATCTGCACCCCCTGAACCCCCCTGGGAGAACACCTCCGGGTAAGGCTGGCCTAACCAGTGGCGGGTTGGCGGGTTCCAGGTGACGCTGGGCACGGAAACTGTACCTCTGGATGCCTTCTGCATCAGAAGCCTGCCTACTTAGACACCCATCTCCCTTAGTCAGGGCAACGTCTTCGCGCCGCGCTCTCTGATTCCAGCAAGACTCTGAGCACAGACTTTCCAGACCCGCGCGCCTCGTGATCACGCAACGGCCCTGATCGGCGAGGGGATGGTAGAGGCTAGTTGCTCATCCATTGCGAAGTGGGTACGTGTATGGTCGATACGAGTATGGCCTCACAAGCGGATCCCGGGTCGCGCGGCATCTGGAAGATGAGGGTGAGCGGGATGGCCCCAACAGCAACCGTCCACGTTTGATCAATGCGCCTGCACCGGCGGGAGAAGGGTTTGGTTTGGGGGCGATGAGGCCAAGAGGGGGGCCGGAGGGGTCGATGAAAGGCTTGAATCCAGCACGGGGCCTGGATCTACACGCCGAGCGTGTCGAGTTCTTCCGGTCCACGCCCTTCGCGCGATTCATGCGGAACAGGGCCGCGGCATCGACGTCACAAGCAAATGGCTTGGTACGAGTGCTTGGTTGGTAGAACTGCCGTGTAGTAAAGGGATGAAGCCTGGGGAAGCAGCCAAGCATCCCGCGATAGGGCGTTCGCGCGCGCGCTAGGGGAAGAAGCCAAGTCCACAGGAAAGTCACGAGCCTTCACGCCACGGCGAGCACCGTGTTACGATTTTTGGGGGGGGGGGGGGGGGGGGGTGTAACGTTTCTTCCGGGTGGGACGTTCTACGGCCAGTGCTCGTGAGCGTACAGGTTCTGGTGGTCGCATTTCCACCAGGATGCGCCTGTTGGCTTCAGAAGGGGTCCGAAGTCGCATCGAACCACGTCCCGGAAGCAGCCATTGTGGCATCCGGCTCGCAAGCCCTCTCTCATATGGTTAGAGATCAACAGCTGCTTCCCACGGGGGTTGTTCTTAAGCACGACAGTGGCGCGGCCCAAGGATAGGTCTGGGTGTCTGGCATGGGCAGTACGAGAGCCCGTACCGGTCGGAGGACGGGATGCATGAGACGGCCAGCTCATTTCCCACGCCGCCCACATCGGATTGACGCAGCCATGGGCGGCACTCGGCCATGTAGGGCAGAGGCTAAAAAGAGGAGGCAGAGACGGGAGGCGACCAGCGTCTGAGGGCCCCCGTCGACGCTGCTGTTTCGACCAGTGGGAAGCGGGAGATCACCAGGGAAATACCCGAGAGGGCAAGCCAGTCCCTGCGTCGGCCGTCGAGCCGTCGGGCAGATCGCCAGCACGGCCATCGCGGCCTCGCAGCATACGAGGATGGGCCTGGCCTGGCGACGGGGACGAATCAGCATCCGGGCCTGGCGGGTCTAGACCACGGCGACCGACTCGGGGCCGGGCTGGGTCCGGAGGAGCGCCAGCAACCCTCTTTGCGAGGGGCAAGGACGCTCGCGAGCCGGCGGGCGCTAGACGGCAGATGACTGGGCTAAGTCGACCGTCCCTCACCGTCCCTCGGCCTTCGGTGGCTGCCGGAGGGGGTGCTGTGGAGATACGGTGGGTGGTGCCGGGTCTAGTCGATGCTTAGTGACCCGAGGGCCTTGGAGTCTACGCGTAGAAGGAGCCGTGAAAATAAGGAGCGACGGTCTATCTGTCAAATTGGGCACGCCCGCGCCAGGGCCTGCGCTACTGCAGAGGCATGCATGGATGGACCTGGAGAGAGGCGCGGAAACTCGGCTGCTCTTCATTCCCGTTCCAGCCTGCTGGCGGTACCTCGTGGTGATATCCAGACACGCATCCCTGATGTCACCAAGCGGACAGGGGCAGCTCTTCGTTCGGTGGCGAAGCCGCCCTGGGCGTAGGCGTGCAAGCCCGGGGGCCAAGAAGCAACCTTGGCAAGCGGGAGGCAGGCAGACGCGTGCGTATCCGGCTCGTCAGAGTTGAGCTGCGGTCGCGGAGGCGGCTGTCGGCTCCCACGCCCAGGCGACTGGGGCTGCGGGGGCGGCTCGCCTGCCTGCATTACCGCGTTGGGCATGGATGGGTGACGAGAGTCTGGTAGCGAGGACCGCCCGGAGAGGAGCTGAATGCCGCACCCAATCACTCCCGCCTCCCGGCGCCATCGCCTGCACCCTTCCTCCCTACGCAATCCCATCCCAGGCTCGCATTCGTACATGTACTTCCCGGCTGGGAGTCCGCGACCGGCCACCCACCTGCATCATCGTGGGTTGGTTTCGCTCCACGGGGCAATGGCGCCCTCACCTCACGCCCACCACCCCAGGTACCTACCTACCTGGCCGTCGGTCCTGCCCGGCTGCGTCTCGGGCGGCCATGGTGGCTGCTGCCCTTCACCTGACACAACAAGCTGGCCCAGCACCTGCAAAGTAACCACGATGTCCCCGGACCGTATGCGTGTGCGATGGCCTCATTGGTCGGCCCAAATGAACGACGGGCTGGATGCATGGTAGCCGGTCGTCGCGGTCCAAACCTTATTGACATCCAGGTTTGACAGCCGGGCTCGCCAGCGTCCTTTCCCTCCTTCCCCCTGCCCCGGCAGGGCTGCTTGTATGCCCACTCCGCATGGCACGTCAACGCCGGCCGGCTGCTAGCTAGCTGTACCTATAGCACGGAACGGATAATGACAGGGAGCGCCGGTCCGCGCATTGTGAGACGATGCACGCTTCCCTTCAATGGCGCCATGTTGGCCGAATTGGCATGCCGATCGTTCCTACTACACCGGTTCCCGCCATTCGGGTTACAGTGGCAGCCGACCGGCGGGGTGAGTGGTGATGAGGGCGCCAATCGGGGCTTCTCGGCTGCCAACGTCGACACTTTGTTTCGTTCCTCTGCCTGCCCGTAGAAACAACGGCCAGGTGCCGCTCGTGCCCCCGTCAGGCAGCTCCCAGGGCCTGGGGCGGAGAGGAAACGGCCTAGCAAACAGACCGTACGCTAGTGTGCTATTATGTTGCCGCCGTATTTAGCACCGACGACGGCGACATCTTGGCCCACGGGACCAGGACCAGGACCAGGACCGGCGTACCCAGATCACACGCTGCAAATGCCGGGCGCTAAATCGGTACTCAGTAAAGGAGGGTTGGTGCAGGTCAGGGATCTAGGAGGTACGCACCTGCGGCGAATGCCATTTCGTGCACGGCAGAGCCAACGCCAAGCTGTCAAACCATGACGGGAGGGTCAAGTATTCAGACGATGCCAGGGCGTGGGAGAATGCGCTCGACCTCGTGAGCCGCGTCGGCCGTGCTCCCGCTCCAGCGCCCTCCCTGCGTCCTGACACGGTGGACAGTACGTTGGTAGATGCCTGCCCAAGAGGTAGGTAGGTGGTGTGCACGTTCTTGGGGCGTCATTTCGCAGGTCCAGCAGCATCCTGCCTCAATCTCGGCGGCTGGCAGCCACAGCCCTAAAAACGGAGCAAAGGCCAGTCGATTGATTAGCCAAACCTTGTGTGTCTATCTCCCGCGCGGAACCGAATGATGGGAAAATGGCGACGATGTTTCCCGAGCTTGACCCGTCGAGTCATGCCATCACGGAAAACATGAGGGCTTTGGAGACCGGTTGGGAGGGGAGGGGGGTAGAGGACAGGCGCTGAGGGTCAATCCTCAGGCATGTAGGTAGTTCTCGGGAAAACCAGGCGCATCCCGTCCGCCGGGTCGGCGGTTCTGGCGTGTAATGACCTGCAGTCACCACCAAACCCAGCGAGCGCGAAGTGTCGAAGAATTGAGCGTTCCCGTCTCATGGGAGCGCCAATTGCGGCCTGTGCCTAGTAAGGGGCAGCAAGTGTCAGCACATCGCAGTCATGGCTCGCATCTCACCAAGGGGCACTCGGCAACTGCCTCCTTGGTCCGCCTTTGTACCGACCACGAGGGGACGCGAAGAGATGCGCATTGGCCGTCGAGGCGAATGTGAGCTGCCCTTGTCAGGGCAGATTCGATGTATAGACAATCGGGTCACCTCGCCATGTAGCTTTGCTGGTGATGCCCGGGGCCTAAGTCGACGAACGGCAGGACGTATGGTTGTCGGTAAGAGCTAGCCCTGTGCACGACCGAGGACGGAATTTCGTCGGTGGGCGAGAGCAACAGCGATTGTTTTGCGCAAACTTCACTGTCCAGGATGTAAGTCTGGGCGGGCAAGAGTCGACGAGGTCGGCCAGCAGCCCTGGCACGGAACAACCAGACCACAGCAGCGCCCAGCTGATCTAGATTACTCCCATTTTTTACCCGGTTGCATATGTGCCACCTCCTTTATTCTGTCGGACGAGGACCGACACGCCGTGAATGCGGTCATGAAGCGACACGCAGCGAATCGGGAAAATATACAGGCTCCACTCGCACAACGAAGCACAGCAGCTGCGAACGCCTGCGAACTACTACTGCATGCGCGCCTGGGCGGGCAGTCTGGCCTATGGGGCGGATGGGGGCGAGGTCCGGGAGCGAGGGGAGCCTCTCTTGGACTCCAGTTATGTCCGTCATAAAGGGGAGGGGGGACATACTGTATGTGCCCTTGGTGATCGTGTACCGAGTACGCTTGCTGTATCACTGGAACGCGAGAGGGTTGTCCCTGGTCCCATAGCGTGGGCTTCCTCGCATCCGAAACGTCATTGACAGGTAGGAAGAACCAAAGAAGAAGAACACGTGAAGACACAGACGAAACGGCAGCGAAGACCAGGCGGGAAACAGGATGCACAGCACTCAATCGCACACACGGAGACTTGACAACGCTCATTCACCCTGCTTAGTTAGTGCCTGCATAGGACGAATGAGGTCCTCTCGGGCTAAAGGCCTATTGCAGCAACGGGGCCAAGGATCGTCCACGGCCCCAAGGTGTGGTGTCACCAACTGCATGAACAAGGATACCCGGTGCGCTAGGTACATCGAGGGCGAGGACGAGGGCGAGGGGTGCCGGCGTGATCGCCTGTCCGACGCAGAGGCAGCCTCATTGAGCGGCTAACTACCGTTTCAACCGACTTGTGAGGTACACGGCCCGACCGCCACGACTCAAGCAACAGCAAGGTCTTTTTCAATGGCGGGATCAACGTCTGATTACCGTTGTGGCAGGTTTACTGGAACCTTTTTTTTCCCTCTCTTTCTTCGGACGTTCGCGCCCCCCCCAGTGGCAAATCAATGGGGGAGGGACAGGCAGACAGACTGAAACTATGGAGACACGGGCGGGCGTGGATGGGTTGGATACCTCTACAGTTATGGGCAGAGGCCCGCCAGCCGAGCCGAGGTGGTCAGTAACACCCATGGATGGGAAGTAACTACCAGTAGGCCGGGGCTCCGTAAGTACCTCGTCCTACGGAATACAGGAGTGGACGGTAAGATGCCGCAAGTGCCGTACGGGATCGTGTAGGATCCATCATTATCTGCATCTACAACCAATGGACAATTGGTCAGGTACGTGTGCGGCTCCGCCAACCCCGCCAGCCTTCAGGTCTTACAGGAGTGGGATCTGCGTGCCCAGGCCAACAAGGCCCGAGTATGAGGTAACGGAGTTGGGTCGGTACTTGCTTTGCCAGCTCCCTGCGGATGCGACTACGTGCATAGACACGATGCTCAATGTAGGCACCGGCGGCGTCTACTTGGCCTGGATGATTGACATGCGCATCCTCCGGGACACATCCGTGTTTGGAGTGGGATGTTACATCGGCAGAGCTATCACCTGCCAAGCGTGCTTACACTGCCCGGGAGGCCTTGTTCATAGCCTACCAACTATAGGCAATAGCAGCCACAAAATACAACACTTCAGCTTGCCACGGGGCCATTTCGTCGCTCCCTGCGATTATTAGCACATGCGGCCGGCCGGCTTCTATGCAGGGACCGGGACGGCCGAAAGGGAATTGCCGTGACCGCGACCGGGTCTGGAGGAAAGCGAAGAGGGGGAGGGGGGAGGGGGGGGGAGAGTGTCGCATGATTGACGTCGCCCTGACCGGATTGCCGAGTCAGACAAGGAACATCCCCTTACCCACGGGCGCGAGCAAACAATCGAATCTCTCCGTGGTTCTTTTGCCGCCAAAATTCCGCCCCAGGAACCGTAATCTTGCGACCCTCTCTCTCTCTCTCTCTCTCTCTCTCTCTCTCTCTCTCTCTCTCCTCAACGATGCGGGCACGTTGTGGGACCCCTCCTGCCTGGGCAGCACTGCCTGGGCAGCAATGGCGACGGCGAGGGTGGCGGCGGACGCTGACGACGACCATCTCCTCGAACGCTACCCAACGATGTGCTTGCCAGATTGAAGCAGGCATTTTTGGGGATTAGAGTTCCCCTCGTCATCCCAATGCGACTCTCATGCAAGATACGGCAGTAGAAGCAGTGGCCCTGCAACGCCAGGCACCGGGCAGTCTCCGGGCAATCCTTCCGGCCCCACTCGGCTCTGCTCAAACCCGACGTATGACAGCCTCCCATTGTCGTAGGTTATTAATGGAGCAGTAGCCAGGGATAATAGCCCCTTCCCCCGTCACTCTGGCGGGGTCAATCCTTCTGCCGTCTACTGGAGTCTGGAATACCGGGCAAACAGGAGCCGGGTGCCGGAATCAGGGACGTCACAACTGGATGTGTACGCCTGTGTTATGAGTATACTGCCATACGCGGTAGTGGCCCCTCTCCCCACTATCGAGGTACACCAATCCAGCTTGGGCATGGAAACGGCTCACCAGACAGACGTAGGCACATTCGAAATTGCCATGGGTTTTGGGGGGGGTGGGGGTTGTTTTCCACAGAGGCCCGTACGGCAGTGGTCGGTAGATGGACAAACCCACGGCGCAGCTACCGGCCGGTTGCCGGCGTGCGCCCTGGACCATGTATTTGCTGACAAACGCCCGGAACGGTGGTAAGCAACCACAACAACAACCTGTTTTGCCTTTGGTTTAGTCCGACCCGGGCTTCAAGGGCTATACTTGCACTGGGCATGGTAGACAATGGGCGCCTGGCGGCACTGGACTTCATTCAACCTGCCCGCGCGTTTCTCCCTCGAGCACAACTGGTTTGAAAAGCCGTTGTTTTTTCCTACCTTCAGTTGCTGTACAAGTGAAGCGGCCGTGCACCAAGTGGAGCTGCAGATATTTCACGGGCAACTAGGGGGGTTCTGCGTGGCCAGAGGAGAAACCTAGGCGGGGCTAGGGATAGGAAAAGAATTAGACCCTTGATTGGCTGCTCGTCCCGGCCTCGCCAACTCACGGAAAGCATGGGATGCGTGTCGGTACATACGAATAATAGACGCTGGATATAGGGAGGTATGGGGTGTATACTTCGCAGTATGCGATTCAATTTATGGAGCGGTTATTGATCAACACGCAGTCGAAATAGGATAGCTTGTCGCCGGTGGGGTTCCCCTCACGTGCCCCTTCTGGTGCGGCGGCCATGTACAATGACTTTGCAACAACCGTGAGACCCATGCACAGCGTTGCATTCTCGTCGCACGGCTACAGGTCCCCAGGCGCAGGCGTTACAACCTTATGCTGACCCTTGGCACCTTGGACGTTCAAGAGGGCACTCCACAGTCGCCTTCTGCTCCGTCTGGACTGCCTTGGACTGCACCCGATACCCGAGCCGCCAACATCCACAGCAGATGATCCATCCATCGGCTTCTGGGCCCCTGTGCGCTCTCGACCACGCTATTCACCTACGACTGAATACTTAGCTGCCTAAGAGTTGGAGCCAGCCAACTGCCTGCCGACAGGCATTTACCCTGCGTTGCCCTGGCGCTTTTCCCTTGCCAGCGCATCTATATGAGGGGGGGAAAGGGGCTGGATTAAGTCTTCGGATGGTGAAAGAGACTAGATGATATGGGGATACCAAGTCGCCGGGCTAGGTGAGTAAGCACCGTTGCATGTTCGGGGCGTAGTGGTGTTGTGCCTCCGGGCGGTGCTATAAGCCTCGGTCTTGTGCGTCATCGTCCAGAAGAAAAGACATGGGCATGCCTCTGGGCCGTTTGTGCGCTGTATGGCGGCCGTCGAGCATGTAATGCAGTGGCTGGAGGCTGGCTTGGCCACCAAAAGCAAGGAATCCCCAGCAGCCCAAGACTGCCACCAAAACTGTAGTGCGTGCTGGGGTACGGCGGGACACTGCTTGGCAGCTGAAGGCATGGAGGCTTGTAGGCCGAAAAACGGGCTTGGAATATGGATGTTCCAATATGATTCCTTCCGCGTGGCGGAGCCGAGCGGATTACCGGAAATACAAGTTGCATAACGACTATACTCGGAGTGCATGAGCCTCGAAGCACGTGGGTGTTCCTTAGGCCGGGGATACCGGCCTTGGCGCGGGAGGATGGGTATTGCTCGTGGCTTGTGGGCCAACACCCAACAACGGCGCACCGCCACGCAGCGGGAGGTTTCCCACTGCGTCCTCGAAACACAATGGGCGTCGCCCCGAGGTATCTAGGCAGGCAGGTACCTCTTGTCTGGGTTTAGGGTGCGTGTGCGGAGCCGGATGTCGTGCCCGAAGGGGTCCCATGTTGTCTGCCGCGGCCCTTGGCCCGACCAATCTGCGCCGGTTTGCAGGTGCTCATCAGGTTGAAGGTCTCTTGGCTCCGTGGGAACGCACGGGGGCGGGTAGACGCAAGTCTGGATCCATCCACCCGACTGGCCACGCGTGTTGCCAGCATACAAATCCCACTGCCGGCGTTGGCTGACGCTCGTTTGTGGTGCTACCACTCACTACCGGCATTGGGACTGTTTATGGTCGTGGTGCGACGCTACGTGCGCCGCTAATGCATTTCAGCTTGAGAATTGTTCGAGAAGGTTGCTAGTTAATGTATAGCAATACTCGATATACCTAGCGTCCTGTGGAGCGAGGGCATGGGGGTGCGCCATCTGCCTGACCGACAATTTCTCTCCTCGGTTATCTGACGGGCTGATGGCGCGTTGGGTCGCGCGGAAGGCCCTCCGGTGCGTCGTGCTCGGCGGCGCTCTCTCGTCCCCCGCCCCCACCTCTCGCCGAGAATTGTGTGTGTGGGATAAAAAAGTACATGGATTCAAATACAGTGAGCGAGGTGTTCCGCACTACCAATGGAAACGAAGCTCTGCAAGTGCTGGGCTGGTGCCCTGGTTGGTGGAGAGGCTGGGATTAGGCTGACTCGGTAGGTGAACGGGCGTGGGGCTGACCGCCTGCCTTCCTGTGGCAGTCCCGAGTAAGTGTGCCTGGGGAGCCCTCTTTTCCCAGAGGACAATGAGCGCAATTATCAATCTCAAAAAAGCGCCTGTACAGATACGGTGTCAGCCCCGTGTACATTGATCCACCTATCCATGCAGCCCGGCTGCGTCGGGGAGCAGAGCTGAGGAGCGGGATATTCCGCCGTAGGGCCACTTCCGGGCAAATCTCGGTCGCGTCACGGAGGGACTTCATCGAAGCTGGATGACAGCTTCTTGCCTCCACTTCCCTGTTTCGCGTGTACTCGCGTTGGAAAGGAAGCCCTGGATCTGGCTGGCTGTCTGACGCCATGCAATGAACCTGTGGTCCGAGTGTCGGTCGGGTGTTTGTTCCTGTGGGCAGAACGCCTCGGAGACGGTTGATATGGGATCCCGTCTCTCCTGTCCTGGCCTGGTGCAGGCCCACAGGGAAGAACCTTGCAAACCCCCAGCGATTGAAGAGGGTCCCCGCCGGGGTTTCGGACAACGCCCGGTGCCTGTTTGGTGATCGACAAGGGCATCTTGTCGATTGGCAGACCGCTTGTATCCGAGTGCACCACACTCAGGCCTCCTTCCGCGGGAAGACCACCCGTCAAACCCATTGGCGCCGCCCACCAGGGCTCACCTCCTGCGCCGATCCTACAGTGGAGAGCCCAAGCGTATCGCATCATGGGTGGGCGGCTCACAGGCACCGAGGACAGGCGCGAGTGGTACCTTACACATCACTAGAACTGAACGGAGGCGCGGTACAGGGACTCATCAGGCCATGCGATACCGTGCCACTTGACCTACTCACATACAAGTAGCTGAGTCGAGGCATGCGTGAAACATGTCGGCGCACCTATGATGCGTGGTGGGGCGCGTTTGACTGGCGAGTGGCCGCGGCGGCGGCCCGTTGGTCCGCTTTTAAAACCATCCCCCATGGACTGATATGAAATCATACTATAGATAGTGGCTTTGGTGAACATGGTGACTCGGTGGACAGCCTAAGGGCAGTCTTCGAGCGTGCCTGCGTAGTGTGTGGCTAGATTTGGAAAGGGGGGAATGGAGGGACGATTAAGACTGTCAGGCAAGTCCCTATAACGGTCCAAGCCCTTGGGTATAGCTGCCACCCACCCATTTCGCATAAACGTCTGTGTTCAACCCCCTTTCATTGCATCTATCCGTCAAGTAGCTGATCTTGTTCGGTACCAACTCCGCCAGAGGTCTACGCCACTCGGGATCCATCCACCCACGTCCGCTTTGACCCGTTAGGGGCGAGATCGCACAGTCGCCTCCATCCACGGGTGCATAATAGAAGCCTCGACAGAATTTTCTACGACTATCCCGGAAATTCGCCGCGGTATACGCGTTGGTGAGCTACAAGGTACAACCGGCGCCCTTGTCACCATGTTGGAGTTTCACTCGTCCGTTCTGCTGAAACCAGTCCACCCAAAGCATCTATACTGGGACGTTGTGGTTTGGAAGGCGGGATCAGGAGTTGCTTCCTGCAGGACCCCACCGTGTCCGACTAACCCATCGAGTCGAGAAAGGGTAAAGAGGGAAGGGGAAGGAGTGATGGGTGGATGGCAGCACAGGAGACGCACTGGGGGAATGCGGATGCGAGTGCGCGTGCCCAAGCGGAAGATCGCTATTTTCGGCCGGCTTGTTAGTTCAACTGGTGCAGAGAGGTAGGTTGGTTGCCAACGCCTGCCCAACCCCTTTACGAGAACGTTAGCGGTTCGTAATGGTGCTCCAGTAAGATGCATACCACTGCTACCATCCAACACCACATTAAAACCTTGGATAAAGGGACATTGGTACTTCCTTGCGTACTCGGCGTGCGTAGTGGTGGCCAAGTGTGCTCGTAGTTGGTCGCGCGACGACCCATGTGCTGTTCGTTTTCCCCGCAGGTTTCTTCCTCCCCTCGAGCTCGGGAGCTCTGATAGATTCTCACTGGACCCAAATGAATACCGGACCTTCGCCTTTCGAACCAAGCCCCTGCCACGGCCGAGGCCTGGAGACTGCAGGTCATCTTCTGAACCAAGATCTAGACTGCCCACCTGAGCACGTTGCGGCTGGCGGCCCAATGCATAGAGTCCCTGACAAGGTACCGAAGTAGGTACGTACCAAGGGCCCCGTTATGGCCCAGGCTCCCTTTCCCATGGAGTGGTGGCCTAGCATGGAAACCTCGGGTTATTCTTAGTCGGCTGGTACTTGGCCAAGCCTTCCCGGCACCTACAGTCCCTCGGGGCCCAAAACGTCGCGCGCTGGATAGGTATGTAATTAGATAGAGAGGGACCACCCCGTGTTGTGAGAGCAGCCAACGACCGCCCATGGGCCACAACGAAGAGGCGGAGGGAACTTTTGTGTTCCCGTCGGGCTCGGGATCTCGCATGGAACATTCTGGTTCGTTGCAATGAGGACCCGAAACAACGGTTACCCATCAAAGCTCTCAGGTGGCATAGCAATAGCGCCCCATACTACACGAGGATGTGGCTGCTTGGTATCGCACCCCGCCCTCCCTTGCCTATTACCGCCAAAGTGAGGAGGTAGTATCTAGTTCCCTCTCTACCTCCTTCCATACCGCCAGCGCCTCCTCAGCCCCCCCCCCTCCGGGACAGTCCAAGAGGGCTGGCTGGAGAACATCCACCCAGGATCGTACGAGCTAACACTGTAAGTTGGGAGCACTGAGATAGGCGAACGGAGGCCAGGCCGGGCCAGAGGTCCATGGCCCTTCTGTCAACCTAGGTTCTCCACATGGAACTCAAGACTTACCGACGTAGAGAGCTCGGCGGGGGCTCCGCTTCGCTAACCATTTCTTGGTCACTGACGACGGCTTCTTTACACACAATTGCGTGACATCCCGTTACTCAGCAATTATTAATCTGGGATCCATTGATGGATTTCTATCTTGTCTGTATGTCACGGCCTAGCACGATTCGACATCCACCACTCCGCATTGCGGTTGGCGGTTCAGCAGCAAAGGCGCCTGATGCCGGCCCCTGTCAGAATTGCGGCTGGCCGGGGCTCCCAGTGACTTGGGCCACCTATCCATGCTCTCAGCTGGATAAGAACCCCGAAAAAACGTTTGAACCCCGCCCTCCGGAATCGTTGGCCCAACTACTGCGCGCCAGAGGCCTGCCAAAGCTGCATATGGCATGACGCATTGTGCTGAACGCATCGCCGTGCCGCGGATCAAGGATGCGGAAACCTCATCACTCGGGGTTCGCGAATGCATCGCCAGCCGTTCAGGGGTCTCGCGCCTTCCCAAGCTCAAACCGGCGATGACGCCCTTCAACCACGTGCGCCCCGGGCGGTGCACGTTCGGGAGAAACACTCTCGCTGCTATCCAGCCAGTCCCGTCAAACCCTTGCTGTTGGGTTTTTGGAGCTGCGCCCAATGAGGGACGACTTGCTTCATACTCCGATCGGGCGCACCCAGTCGGTAAAATGAGGGCTACAGCCTCACGCGGGCTAGATGCCGCTCTCTTCCGGTTGACCCTGTGCCTCCGGGGTATTGCATTAGTTGTAGGAATCCATCCCCACGGGATACGAGCTGCTGGAGGTTCCACAATCGCACGGCTCAGGACGGGCCCCCGCCTGTGTGCTTGACCTTATCTTCAAGGGGACCTACGGGTATGCGAATTATCGGTAATATCCAGCACTTATCGTTGGGAATCTCCTTTTTTTTTTCCACCGCGGTGAGAAGGCAGGCGTGCCCAACCAATCAATGCCCTATCTGCCACGTGCACGCGCCTGCAGGTGCTCGCCTCTCGTCTTCGCCTCTGTAGGCGCAGTCGAAGGGGGGCATCGTGATCCGATTGGAGGTTTGGGGGGGGGAGGGGATACTTCCCGATGGAACCTCAAGCAACCCTTTCCCAGCCGCTATCGACATCCCTAACCCGACGATAGACCTGAGCTGGTCTGGATTGCCTGGACGAGTACGGCGTTCACCCCTGCCACCTGACCCCACCACACACTGACACACTTGCACCTGTAGGCAGAGAAACTCTGTAATCTTGCACCTACACGCATCCAAGCATACCTACAGCCACACACGCATCCAAGCATACCTACAGCCACACACGCAGAGAACAAGATTGGACAACGGAGCTGGTGGATCAGTTTTACACCAATCGGATTATGTTCAAACTCCCGACGTCCTTGCAGTAGCCGGGTTAATTCTTACTTACCTAGGTAAGAATCTGTATTCTATTTTGCTCTAGGTCGCTAATGATGCACTCGGTAGGTAGCTACGTGTGACCTGGGGTCGGTCATGCCCGCACCGGGCAAACGAGCGACATACCGTGCCTCTTAGTTGTAGAGCCTAAGGACGTATCTAGGCCATTAGTAAAGAAAAATATAGGGAGACAGACTTCGGGTGACAGTGACGTGCTTGTTTCACCAAACGGCAGCCCGCCGGGCCAGGCACTACCGGCAGTGAACGTGCTACATTCTTTGGTGATAGATGCAATCTACATGGCGGGCAAATCGGGCAAGCTCTCGCGGCAGATGCCACCAGCACAGCCGCGACGAAACCTTTACCCAGACAGCCTGCCGTGGATAGCATATCTTGCTCGGCTGGCTCTCTCTCTCGCTTATCGTCCCTAGCCTCCAGACGTAGGTACCTTCCTTCGTTCCGTTACCCGTGCTCCCGTGGCCTACAGTATGGCGGGGTGGGGCTTGCTGAGGAGTCTAGGCGGACACCTTGTCGAGGGGGATGCGGCCCCCCCCCCGGCTCAAGCCAACAGGGGTCTCGGGTTTGCCAGGCCAAGCGTCTGACAGCCCATGCCAGAAGGTGCTGTGGTGGGTGGGGCGGCTGGAAGAACCGGGTACCTATTCCTGTGGCAGGTTTTCACAACGCCGTACGGATGGATACCACCGTTGGCAATGGCACAAATTTGACAGTGGTCGTAGTATAGCTTCCATGCATGTTGCTGGCCCTCAGCTGCGCCGTAAGCACGCCTCTTGTGTATCACTTGCGAACAGCCGCCGGGGGGCCTGCTTGCGCACTATTGATCGGCCTCACGAGTCGTGCGTGCAAAACAGGTCCCACCGCTCCTCTCGCTCTTTCATACCCCTTGCGGCACTCAGCCATCTGAGGGAGGACTGCCATCGCCAGTTCAGGCGCGGCTTGGCTGCAGCTCTGTGTGTGAAGCCTGCAGCGCCGGCGACAATATTTGGGGTCCCCGGTTTCAGGCCCTCCTCCCATGTAGCTAGATGTGACGGATATCCTGCCGCTGGATCCCCCGCTGCTGCATCCGAGAGGAGCCTGCGTACCTCATCGCTGTCCTTTCCTGCCCAGACAGCGTTGCGAGATGCTGAGGATTCCTGACGGTCCGTCTATACCACCGGGCTGGACGAACGCCTCCGTGCCCTTCCCCAAAAAGGCCAGCCGAGCGGCAGCGAGTGTGGTGGGACATGCAGAGGCAGCCGGGCAGAAGAAATATAATGAGTGTTACGTAGCGTGGGGACTGCACGATATATACGGCCTGTTCCTTTCGACTCCTCAGTTTGACAGGTCGGCAGAGTCCGCTCGCAAGAAGCAAAAGGGCAGGCGCAACGGTCACCAGCCCGCGGGCCCAGGGGAACTACATACTAGCCAACTAGGGGCCGCACATGAGCTGAAAATGACGGAATGGCCACGGGCGCCAAGCGGTCCTCGTGGACAGGCCTCAAATAGCAGGCAGAGAATCAAGGCCACGCGTGGAGCCAGGAGACGTTGTTAGACAGCCCATGGCATGAGTGAGCAACAAAAAGGAAGGGGGGAAAACAAATCCATCGTACGGCCGTGACCAAACGGTCATGAGAGAAAACCGACCGAAAAAGGACGGCGCGCCTATGTCATGCCAGGTGTAAGCGAGGACACGGTCGGCCAGCAGGGCGGTGGAAGGGCCGGTGCTGGGCCGAAGGACTCATGGGCGTGGCCTGCAGCCGCATGCGGTTTAGCGACCCAAGTCTCTGAAACATCGGGGCTCGCCCTGCCTGTACGACTACATTACCCGACTAGGGTAAAGAGCAGCGGAGGTGCTGTGCGCATAACGAGACCCTGGTCGGCCAATGACTAGGTTGCGCAGGCTGGCAGGAACGGGCCCCGGCCGGTGGTGGCCATTCCGCTCCCCTCCCGAATTATCCGGGCTGTGGAGGGAGGATCTATGGATCCATCGCAAGCGGTTTGGCCAAGGCAATTCGGGGTAGTTACATCCCTACCTTTGTGTGTGGGAAGGGCGAGCAAGGTACTCTCTGATCAGTTAAGTATTGGTATCCAGTTGGCGAGATGGGCAGCAACCCACCCTCCGGACTTCTCGTACAGTCCGCACCGGCGCCTCCATGGCGGCATGCCATCGACTGGGAGCACGATAAACACGAGCCCGCTGAGTCGGCGGATTGGTCTGGACTGGCGGGCGATGACTCGGTGCATTTATACCAGGCGCATTGACCAGCCGGCTGGGGAGGTGCCAGATCTTCAGATGGTAACAAGATTAGCTCCGGTGTCCCTGGGCAGGAGGTGATCCTGACGAATCAAACTCTATCACGAAATCTGCGGTGGACGGAGCACCGCGAGCGGGCAGCGTTTTAGAGTTGATTCTGTACAAGATACGCAACGGGGATGACGACGATAAATGGGAAACAGGCCAAATGAATGTTTCAGAAACAACAGGCCTGCCTGCCGTCCATGACGCCGAGCCGGCGCGCCCCAGCAGTAACCGATACGGCTAGGTTTGTGACCAGCTGCCCCCTCCGGTAAGGGCATAACCTGGCAACACACGCCGGGGACCCGAACTGGTGGGCATGAGAAGCAGGGAAGAGAAGCCGGCAGCTAGTCAGCCAGTCAACCAGCCGTGCAGGGTGGGCAGACACGGGAGTGGGAAGCCGAGGGACGGGTGAAGGGGTCTAGCGAGTCCATGGCTGCTTTGAGTTGAGTTCCGCTGGTCTTGTGACGACTGCCGTCCCGTTCGGTATCAGTTGATTGCAACTTTAACGGTGCCGCATCAGGCGACGCATCCCGCTAGGTCGGGATGGATGGCACGCCTACCCGGCAGTGGGCGAGGGGAGACGGAGGCCGAGCGAGCAGGGACTGGAGGGCATCCTGGGTCGCAGAGCCGGGGCGGGGGCCGTCTGACTAGTCGCTGCGAGACGGGCAGGCAGAGAACAAAGAAGAGAACCGGCTGCCAAACTTGCGGCCTGCATGGAAAGTTGCCCAAAGTAGGTAGGCAGACAAACAGCCAGTAGCACTTGCTTGCAACTCCTCTACCGACGAATACGACCCCATCCGGGATTGGGGGCGGAGACGGATCTTCTGGCATCCATGATTCACGCGCCTAGGGCCCCATTCTTCGCACCGGCACCGCAACTCCAGCGCGGGAGTGCCATCAAACAGGTATGGGTGTCGTGATGCGCAGCTGGGGGCCGGGTGCTAGCCCGCCTGCCTTGCCTACTGTCACAACGCGATGTGACGGTGCATCAGGACGCGATTGGAGGTGCGGTCCAGGGATGGGCGCAACCTGCGCAAGCGGGTGGAATCAGGCGCCCATCCTACTGTCGGCCAGCAAGCCTCCAGCAGTCGACCGCTCTTCCCCATATCTCCTCCCACTCGCCCATCTCCGACACCCGAGTAGGTTACCTACGAGTATGGTGCTATGCCATGCACCAGCCGGCGCTGCGCCCCGGCTGCTCATGGCGTGGCATTCGGGGTGGCGTAGCGTGGGCGATGAACACCCAAATACTGCAAGTGCCAACCGAGCGATTCCCTCTCCTCTACTTGGATGGGCACCACTGCCGCTTTCCCGCGGAAACGCTGGTGCGCGCCCGCTGCAGTGCCAAACCGCATGACAACGGCGCGTCCGCCGTCCCCGCCCTTTTCGAGCCGGTCGACACTTCGAAGCTGCTTCTGTGACCGGCCTGTCTGCCCACCGCCCGCCGCCCTCCGTTGCATAGCAAGTGTGCAGCCCGCCATTGAGCTGCAAGGGAAAGGAGCCTGTCTAGCAAGCCCGTGTCTGCGCTCATCGCAGCGTTCTTTGGTATGCCATGCTGGGTTGGTAGCCAGGCGGCTCGTGCGCAACAGAGGTGGTATGGGAGGTAGGTACCTACCTGCTTACCTCGTAGTCGCTGCTGCTGTTTGGTTGTTGCTGTTGCTGCTGCTGCTGCTGCTGCGGCTAGTTGCCTACCTGCTTACCTACTTCTACCTAACCTGCATCGTCTGCGCTGTCGGGTCGTTGCTGCGTCTGGCAGTATGCCTCCCACCCTCCTCCCCATCCCCCGTTCCGTCTCCGTAACCCTTCCCCGGTGTCGTCAATGTTCTTCTCGCCGCCACCGCCGCCCCCGCTCCCGTCCCCCTAAAGCACCTAAGCTTCTAAGAACGTGGCACCTCATCGCCGTGACCTGCAGCCGGCACCTGCATGCAGGCACTTAACGACATGTGGTCATGACTGCCCGCTAAACGGTGGGCCAGCACAAAACTACCGCGATCGCGGGCTTGAGACTACTGTAAGGGGAACACTGCCGCCCTTCGTCTCCCATGTCTCTGCCAACTCAATGTTGGGGCTTGCCATCTAAGCGTTCTGTCTAATGGGGCGGGCGAGACGGCAATGGTGCGCGGCGATCTTCACTCGAGTTCGTCTTCTTCATCTGGCAGCCGCCTGTCTCGGTGCCTTTCTCCCGCCACCTACGTGATGCATCCTGTCTCATTGCCCATGGCTGACGGGTCACTCTTGTTCGTCGCATGGCCCAAATGCTCGCCGACCTCCCCCCTCCCACAACCTCGGCAGTCCCTGCCCAGTCGGTGGGAAAGGAAGGTACCCATGGGTTTGCGCTGCATATTGCGTGTCTTTGGCGACTGAGTGAGTGGGAGCAGACAGGGCTCATTCGGGTCGGCAGGTAGTGGAGGGGTGGCCAGACCCATTCTGGATACCCAGATCCATCAGATGACCAGCTGGCTGGCAGGACGCCCGCTGGGCTGTCTGCCTGTTTGGTCATTCACCTGGGCGCCATGACAGCCCACACCGTGGCATGGGCGCAAGGCCTCATCCGCTTCATCGCCATCTGCTTCGGCGATGATGAGCAGGGCGGCAGACCCTCCGGCAATATCGACGGCACCCATCCGGGCAGGGCGCGGAACGCGGTGATGTCCACCGCCATCACTTGCCCGAGCTTGATAGCAGGCTGACCCCTCCCCTCCCCATCCTGTCGCCTCCAGACAGGGCCTGCGATCCATCGGTTACCACTTATGTCGTTGTAGCGTTATTACATCCATGATGCAGGCCTTCTGCCCCGCAAGCACCCTAGTCGTCGTCTTGTATCTCACCCAACGAGACCATCCTGGCCCATGTCAATTTTCCTGCACCCTTGCTGCTCCAGTCCCGGATCCCGGTCGGCCCCCGGTACGCAGGTACTTACCAGGATAGTCGTCGTGCTGTGGGTACGTACCGAATCTCCCGGGGGGGGGGGGGGGGGGGGTCCCAGCAGCCGCGACCAGATAGACTTGTGTACATAGCGATGTACACGCCTACACCTGGACCTGCATCTGCGGCCCCCACCCCCTGGGCCACGCACGAACTCCTTTGGTGTACCAGCACTGCTGACAGGGCAGAGGGTACTGGGATAACCCCAGAACATCGAGACCACCATCTGAAGGCATGCCAAAAGAGGCTAGTCGGTCGACACACGCCCACGACAACAGTTACGTCCTGGTAGGAGAAGGCCGCGGCTGGCGGACCTGGACGAGGCCGCCGCCATGTACTCTCGTACATTATTGACTTATGATTATGGACAGCCAGCTACGGGCTTGTTTGATTTCGTTTTTTCGGCCTCGCTCGCCTCGATTCGAGCCCTGGCAAAAGCTTCCGGCGCTCGCCGCCGCTCTGCTTCTCAACGCCCGCCCACGTTTTTTGTCTCCTTTCTTCTGCCGGGCGAGGGCTCCATCGCGTGTCTGCACAGCCTGGCCTGTCACAGCCCTGGAGGTGCTCGAGCACGCCGGGGCTGCTGTTTCCAGTCGTCTTCTCCTTGACCCCACGATAGACAGACTCGGGGCTTGATCTTTTTGGTACATACCCAGAATACACGCCATCTCTTGTGAGACTCACGGACTTGGACCACACACAGACCCGTCCAGACGAGGCAAAGCCCGTCCTCCGAAGGCATGTACCTTTCTTCGGCCACACAATTCGTTTGAATTTATCTCGGCGCTAGCCCATCTCGTCATCTTCCGCACTTCCCACGCCCTCACCTTCTGGCCAGGAACCCACATCCCATCCCGAGGGGATCGCCGCCGGTCTGAACCTACTGGTTGCTACTGCGGCTCCTGCGTTGAACCCCTTCGGTCTAGTCTAGTCCCTTCTTTTTCTCTGGCAACCTCCTGGCCAGGCACAGGTCCCCACAAGTTCCCGGTGCCCGAGCAAAAGGTACATAGGGCCCTTTCCCTTGTCCTGGCCAGCGACGACGGGCTCCATAGATATGCCCCTGGGGGGGACCGCAGGCAGTACCGCTAATACGACCCCCTCAAAAGACGCCCGGCGGAGTTTTGCACCTGGTATACCACACGGCATATATACCCACAGCAGAATTGCACCCTGGGCGGGCCTATATGGCCACTGATTCTCTTGGGCGGCCGCTCGCAGTTCGTCTTTACTTAACTCGTCAGGAACGCCATCGTATGCCCTTGGACTTTCTAGACAACCATACACATCCTCCTTCTGCTCCGACCACAATTGTCCTGTCACAGTTGCCTCCAGACCATCGCGCCTTGCCGTTGGCCGTTGCCTCGTGGATTTGGCTTCCAGTCACCCAGTATCGACCGCGACTAGCTGACCGTTTATGCCGAGTCAAAGACTCGCGTCTGACGCAGCCTCTCGCTAGACGCCTTCTCAGACAACAAGGATCGACCTCCCACTGGTGCTGAAGCCCGTGTTTGCCGGCCACCTCTCACTACAATCACCACACCCCACCCCACCCCCTCCCCCATATACTTAGCGAATTCGCTCGCCCGGGAAAGCTCTGTGCGCCCCGGCCGACCAAGTGAGACGGTTCTAAAGGCAGAGAGGACAGCAGAACTTGGGTGGTGCCGCTTCACGCCCTGGGCTCATCAGACTTCGCACCAAGGAGCACCGCAGACTAGTGACCAGTCTCCGGTCTTCAACGTCCAATACGTATCCGAGCGCTCACAGCCGGCGATCGCATTACTCTGCCAACTAGGGCCAATTATGCTTCTCGTTTCCGGAACCTAACACACGCCGCCATCCCGTTCTTGGAATTCGAAACAGCAGGCAATACGCGCCACTCAGCCCAGCTCTCTTAGCCTTGCCTTCCCACCCTCCTCCGCGCAAGAGCGTACAGGACGGTTGCTGCTGCCGCCGCCGCCGTTGTTCCTGCAGGACGCCCATCAGCCATCATTTCGCCCACCAGTTGGCCGATCCAGCCCGTCCGTAGCCCTAGTGCCTTGCCGACTGCTAATTTACGACCCCGAAGTATTCTGACCTCGAGTGCTCGTGCGCAGAAGGCTGCTGTTTCTCCATGTAAGTTGCGATCTCCACCTCTTTAAACAAGCTATGCTTTGCTCTACCCACTCTCTTCTCGAGGGCCATGGTATATCAGACTGGCCCTGCGCCTCTTTGCCCCCAGACACACTGACATCTGCACACCAGGCCCACGACCAGCCGTGTATAATATTGCATACCCGAGCACCTGCTTGTCTGTCCGCCTCGCCTGTCTACTGCTTTGTTCCCGCCTGCCGTCATCTCATATATCTTCCTTCCTCCCCATCCCCCCTCACTCGTTGCTGCCCCCTTCCTGCGTCCGGTCTTCGCCGAACCTACCTAATACAACCCCCCCTCCCCTTCCTCCGTCGTTCGTACATATCCTTCAGGATCACAGTCGCCACTCTCGCTACCTGCGCTGGCCGCTGCACTGTGTCCCGACCCTGTTCTTTCCCTTGCCGCATTTGTCTATACGCCTCGTCGAACATCGATTGGTCGGTTTTGGGACGAAGCTGTGGACGCAGACGCATAGACTTCACCTTCCAGAGTGGCGTTGAATCAGATCCGGCTTCAGTACCGTTCTGAGCAAGGGCGATTTCCACAGACGGAGTCATCCTCGAACCATCCGGAATATCCTGGTCACCCGATCCTCCTGGTCATCGGTGCCCTACCTTGTCACACTAGCATCTCTGCTCGCCACCACCCTGCCCACCCGTGGGAAGTTTATAAGCGGCTGCACCCACTCAGGCCGAGAGTTTGCTCCCCCGAACCTGGTCCCTCGACAAACCAACGTCATCGAAGATGGAATTAATGGAACTCGTGGAAAACGAGCCCACGGCTCGTCCTTTCCAGTGCGATTGGCAGTCGTGTAATAAGGTATGCTCTGCCACCGGTTCTTGTGGACGGCGTTTGGGGGGGGGTTTGGGCATCGTCTTTCCTAACGTGGCAATCGTCGCCTCCCTGGTCGAGCATGCTAACAGAAGACGCAGAGCTTTAATCGTAAATCTGACCTGCAACGGCACTACCGCATACACACCAACGAGAGGCCGTACTCGTGCGCCACCCCGGGTTGCGGCAAGAGCTTCATCCAACGCAGTGCCTTGACGGTCCACATCCGGACTCACACGGGCGAGAAGCCTCACCAGTGTCAGCACATAGGATGCGGCAAACGCTTCTCCGACGTAAGTCGTGCCTGGAGTCGAGGGCCATGGGGATGACATGCTGACTTCCCGTCTCCAGTCGTCAAGTCTTGCGCGGCATCGGCGTATACACACAGGCAAGCGGCCCTACAAGTGTGCCCACGAGGGCTGCCTCAAAAGCTTTTGCCGCAAGACGACGATGGTCAAGCACCAGCGACGGTCTCACCAACGCGGTATTCACTCGTCCGAGCTGGACGACTGCTCCTCGGACTCCGACGGCGGCGAGTCGCCCCCTACGCCCAAGTTGTCGGAGATGCAATGGTCACAGGCCGTTGGCATGGCAGGTGGCCACCCCGGCATCCATGCCCATGGTCTTCACCGGGCCGCATCCTTTGCCGACTTTGGCCACCACCTCCACGGCTACGGTGTTCAACAACAGTACGACAACCACCGCCACAGCACCTCGACGGGTGCATCCCACGAGTACCACGGCCAGTCGGTGCAGGAGCCGCAACACCCCGGCGCCCACATGTTGCACCGAACCGCCAGCATGCCCCAGCACTCCTACTACGTAACGGAACACAGCAACCCGGGCGTGGCGACGATGAACACGACCCCGATGCAGACCTACCAGGTGCCCCGCCAACCAGTGGAACGACTGCCCCTGGACATTCCGTACAGTGCGGCTGGCCTCACGGGCTCGATCCAGAGCAGCCCTAGCACTTTCTCGCCGGCGTCGGGCCGGAGCCCGTCGACGCACCAGGACGGCTTCTACACACACCAGCCAGCCCAGACGGCCACGTACGCGCTGCACAGCACTTCGCCCGTCGTGGAACAGCCGTCACAGCAGGCTTCCATGGTACAGTACGCGCAACAGATGGCACAGCCTATGCCCGCGCCCCAGACGGTGCCCTCGCAAGCCACGGCGACCCACCGGGTGCAAGAGCAGTACCAGACGTCGGCACCACAGCAGGAAGACCAATGGTACAGCAGTCTGCCATACCAGCCGCCGGTTGAGGTTGCTAGCATCGGCCAGTTGCCCACATACGGCTCCAGTGTCTACGACCCCTGGGCGATCAAGACCGATTTTGAAGACCCGTCCATGCAACTGCCCAGCGCACGACTCGAAACCATGTAATCGACTCAACACCCCGACTTTGTTTTGTGTAATACGCCCATCGATACCCGTCGTTTGCTTTTGACGCGCCTGCCAGCAGCATGCCCTAATAATCACCGACGGCCCTGGGAGGCCGACACCCTACTAGTATTTATACGGAGCCGTCGTTTCCGGCCCGCGGATTCTGCGCCAAAAACCAGGGCGACCGGGGAACCACGGGAGCCGTCGTCTCAGGTCGAAGATGCGCGCAGAGGCAGGGGAGAGGCTCGTCGGCGGAGCTTTTGCCCGCCCACCTCTCTGCTGGGCCTCGTCTCCGATACGCCCTGCCGAACCCGCGGTATACGATGGCGGTTCCGAGACGGACTCGGACGCATTCTTCGCGTCCGTCATGCACACGCCGACGCTACGCGATGCAAACGGTCTGTCTCATGCGTTCTTCCCACTGCTGCATTATATCATCAATGTAATCACTGGGCGGCGCGCATTGCATTTTCCCTGCTGTGTTCCCTTTTGTCTCATCTCATGCTTGGGAAGCGCAGTTTGGCGGTTCTAGTCCTTCTTTCTCCGCAATTTCGCACATTTACCCAACTTAATATCCAGTTGGGGGGAAATGATACACGATTGACAGCACACACCAGCAATCGAACGAAGTCTATGAACGAGGAGGGCTTTCTCAGTCGTCACGACAGCCACAAGGGCGGCACAACGCAAGAATGGGCGTATGACCCGACGCAGCGGAGAACCAACCAGTGCCGGTGGGGGCTGGTGGAAAAACGTGGGCGAGTGAACTGGACCGACACGCTTATGGGCGGGACAGGAAGCTAAGGAAGTTGGCTTCCCGGACATGGCGATGTCTTTCTTGCTGCTGTACACGCGTCGGAGGGAATTGTGCCCACGCCACTGGCTGGGACGAGGTTTGGAAAGACGCGTAATGTATATGGCTCGGGTTTGGATCCAGATGGGAGGAAAGGTAATGGATCCGGGTTGGATTAGGGGAAGAAGGGGCGGACAGTGCCTCGTAATGATATCGAGACACATGCCGTCCCAGTGTACTAGTATGCCACCGACGAGAGGTGGCCCAGCTTCTACCAAGACAAAAAAAAAGGTTGCGACATGACTAGAGAGGCTTTCTTTTTCGGAGGGGGGCGTGATGTGCTTGGGGAAACGGCGGGTGGGACAGGGCGGTTTTTTTTTGTGCCTTGGCATCGTCTCCTTGTATTCCTTGGTCGCGCCACATGGTGCTCCTGCACAGGGAGACAGGGTGATGGCAGATGAGCAGAACGGTTGGCGGCCGAAATGGGGATTGGACGATTCGAACATTCAACTGCACGTTCCGCTGCTTGGTGTCCACGCGAACCGGAAGACGAATATCCAGCGTGATGGGCATTGACGCGGGCCCAGTTACCGTCCACTCGCACCCCCTCGCCCTCTCGGATAAGTGGCAACGGCGACGGCGCTCTTGTCGGAATAGCCCCCCATGGCCAAGCGCCGACGACCTTGGGGTGGCGGGACAGATGGACCACGTGTGCCGCGACATTCATTTGGGCCCATGTACCCTTGGGGCCGGGGGCGGGCATGCATTTTGGAGCGAGAGGGAGCAGGGACGCGCCCATCGCCTGCTGACTGCATAGCCAGGCCCGTTCCTGGCAAACCGCCACTGCGCACACCAGACGCGGCTCGTCGGGGCCCCGCCATGGAGGAGCATGTCCATGTTTTCAGCTATGTAAAATGGATAACTAGCCATACATGTACAACATACACAGTGATGCACCCTCGGCGTCGTATCCGCATGGTGGGGCCGCAATGCCCCGCGAGGCTCGAGCCCGGCTGTCCGTCATCACGGCGCCCCTCGCCCCTGGGCGGGCAGGTGAGAGAGAACCCTCGCCGGGGCCCCTCCCGGAGCCATGCCGAACAACGACTGGCGCTGTCTGGCAACGCTTCGCTGATGTAGTGATACTGGTGCAATATTCCCATCCGCACGCCGCGTCGCGGCATGCACTGCAGAGCTCATCCTCCCGGGATACGACATCTTCGCCCCTTGTTCCTCGCTCTTTTCCCCCGCTTCCGCCCTCGGCTCAGGAGGGCACGCCGCCGGGGGCCGGAGGCGGCGGTGGCGGTGGCGGCCGCGGCTCGTCGCCTCCGGGGGCCACGTCGCCTGGCACCGGCGTATTCACGGGTTGGGGCACCACCATGGGACCCCGGGGTATCGAAATGCGGTCCGTGAGTTTTTCGCCACGGATCACCTTGACGACCTCATCCTTGTCCAACGTCTCGTACTCGACGAGGGCCTGGGCAAGCAAATCCAATTCCTTGCGGTGGTCCGTGAGAAGTTTCCGGCAGCGCTCGTAGGATTCATCCAGAAGCCGTTGCACTTCGGTTTCAATCTGTGCTTTGGTTTCGCTGCTCAGCGTGTCGTACCGGCTCGCGTAATCCATGTGGCCCAGCTGTTTGGACATGCCCAACGAGGCCACCATCATGAATGCGGTGCGAGTCGCGCTTTTCAGGTCCTGCCGTCGCCGCGTCAGTCATCCATGGTCTCGCCCCTTCTCCTGGGTGCCGCACTTACACTGGAAGCCCCACTGCTGACATTGTCCAGGCCGTACACAATCTCCTCGGCCAGCTTGCCGCCGAGGGCCACGTCGATCTGGGACCGGTAGTTTTGCACCGAGAAGGAGTATTTGTCCATCTGGGGAAGGTAGGCAGTGTGGCCCAGCGAAGGGCCACGGGCCAGTACCGTTACTTTGTAGAGCGAGCTGGCCGAGCTCTTGGCCTCATCGCTCCACAGCATGAGAAGGGCGTGGCCCGCTTCGTGGTACGCCGTCATGAGCTTCTCCTCGGGGGTGATGACCATGGTCTTGCGCTCGGCGCCCATGATGACCCTGTCCTTGGCCCAGTCAAAGTCCTTGATAGAGACAAACTGTGCCTTGGCCCGGCTGGCATGTACGGCCGCTTGGTTGACGATGTTTTCCAGCTCGGCGCCCGAGAGGCCACCTGTGGTCATGGCGATGGCCTTCAAATCGACGTCCTTGGCGGCTTTGATCTTTTTGGCGTGGTGCTGGAGGATGGCGAGGCGGCCACGCACATCGGGCAACTCCACGGCGACGTGCCGATCGAACCGGCCGGGACGCGTGAGGGCCTTGTCCAGGGATTCCGGGAAGTTGGTGGCGCCCATGATAATAACACCGCTGGTTTGGTCGAAGCCATCGAGTTCGGTGAGGAGCTGGTTGAGAGTCTGCTTCACGTAGGCAGCGTCACGGGCGTTTCGTTTCCCACCAATGGCGTCAAGCTCATCGATGAAGACAATGGACGGCGACTTGGCCTTGGCGGCGGCAAAAAGTTCGCGGACTCGCTTTGCACCGACGCCGACGTATACCTCGTCGAACTCGGAGCCGGACATGTAGAAGAAGGGTACGCCGGCCTCGCCCGCCACGGCCCGTGCCAGCAACGTCTTTCCGGTTCCCGGGGGACCGACCAGGAGAACACCCTTGGGCAGCTTGCCTCCGAGAGCGGAGAACCTGTCAGGGTTGCGCAAGAAGTCGACCATTTCCTGTAGTTCCTCCTTGGCGTCGTCACATCCGTGCACGTCGGCGAAGCGCGTCTTTTGGTTCTCGGCTTTCGCCTCGCTGTCCACCTTGGCACCGGGGCGTTTGAACACACTGAGGCTTTCAACCAGCATGGTGATGACGATCAAGCTGAAGTACGTGAAGAAACAGAACCAGAGGATGAACTTGACCCATCGAAAGAGTGTACTTCCAAAGCTTTCATCAACGACGACGTGGAGGGGCCCGTCTTTACCGCCGGCACCAGACGTAGTCTTGTTGACGGCCATGTTACCGCCGCGAGACCGGGCAGCCAGAGCCTGTTTCACGGCTTGGAGTTGGGTGGGGGTCAGATCTCCAGGCAGCTTTTCTTCGATGTTCTCGGGGGCGCCCGGAAGGCCGCCAGGGCTCAATGCGGCCAGTGCCTTCTGGTACACCTCATCGACGGCGGCGTTGGAGGCAAAGCGGCCGGACCGGTACCGCTCCACGATGATGGCGGGCATGTTGGCCTTAAGAAGGGCCTGGTAGAAAGCGTTTTGGGCGGTGGCGCTACTGGGGTTCCGGTTGGCCGTCTGCTCCATGTGAGCCAGAAGGTTTCTTGACAGGCCGCCCGACTGGAAGCATCGTTTCTGAGCGAAGAGGGTGCGCCACAGGAGGAGGGTCGATGGCGGAGACGGGCCAGAGGAGACGGAATGTCGGGGGGCGAGGTGCGAGTGCAGGCGACGGGCAAGGGGGGCAGAGGCCAGAAAGGCGCCGCCCGACATGCTCGAGATGGACCGGTGGACGTTCAGACCGGGCGCCATGCACGGCGGGGCGAGGCGGTTGGTGGCAGGCGCGTCGCGCAGGAAGCCGGGCAGGCTGAACTTGAGGGCGGCAACAGAGGCGGTCGACTGCGAGCGCCGCAGCATCGGGGTGGCCCGATGCCTCGGTTCGATGGCGGGCCGCGCAGCCCGGGATGCAGAGGGCGCGCCGAGGGACACGATCATGGAGGCGGCCGTCGAGGGCCAGAGGCCCGTGGTCGCGGCGACGGCGAGGCCCGGCCGGGCTGGCAGGGGCAATGCCATGGTGAGTAGTTGGGTGTGCGCAGGCAGGCTGCGCCCGTCGGCCCGGGGTGACGAGGTCCGAGGACTGGTGGTGGTGAGGAGCGAGTCGGCACCCGTTGCGTGGTGAGACGGGTGGGTGGTGTGGACGGGAGAGGAAGAGTGTCGTCAACCAAGACGCCGGCGGCCGCGGGACAGCAGCTAGCGTGGCCGTGGTCCGAAGAGGCGAAATCATAAGCCCGTTCGTCCGTTGCTTTCTTGGCTGCGCGCGCGCGCCGCCCGTCTGCCTGCCTGCCTGCCTGCCTGCCTGCCTATCGATACCGATAAAGAGCTGGAGGGCGAGGCAGCTGCGGCATCGGGCAGCGGCGCCCAGGCCCGGAGCAGCGAGGGACGGCTGGATGCTTGGCACCACGAAACTGTCCCCAACCGTCTGCCGATCTAGGTAGGCGGGTGCATGCCCAACGCATGGAAGCATGGAAGCCATTGCCCGTTGAACTCAAACAAGTGCATACCTCATCCCCATACCACCATGCACGCAAGTGCTGAGAACCGGCGTGAACCGCTTTCCCGAGGAACCTGAAGCTACCGCACTACACACGAGGCGCGCCGGTGCACTAGGCCATCGTCGGGTCAAAGAAACTTCCAGCACCGATGGCGTGTAAGTCGGCGTGCTAGGTCGCGCCTGCAACACTCCAAGTTGCCGTAGCCACCCCGCCCATACCGGCGGCACAACCAACGCTTCCTCTGCTTCGAAAGTCTTCATACGGAGGCCTTCGTTCACTGTGGTGGGCGCCGATTGGGGGGGGGGGGGGCCTGTAATCCCAGCACGGTGATGTAATCTATGGAGCGCACCCACTTCTCATCTAGACTTACAAGCCCCGCCCCCCCCCCCCCCAAAGGAGCATCACCAATGTACGTGTATGTAGGCATGTTGCTTTTACTGTGCATGGCCATGTAGTATACTACCCTGGGAACAGAAGTTGAGTCCTAGGAGCCGGCCTCGCCCCCCCCTCCCTTTTCAATCCTGCCGACGTTGCGGTCGGTCTGCCATATCAGTCCTCAGAAACAAATTGCATTCGCCCAATCCCCTTTGCCCCCAGGATATGGCGTCTGGTTGAAGCTCCGCGGACTTGCCCAACCCCAACCGCCCGTGTGGCCTGTTCCCTCTTACGCAGCCACTGTGGCACGGCACTTCGAGGCTTCGTCTACCAAGACCCCCGACGGCTCCGTCAGCTCTGACGGCGCTCCTTCCGCTTTGGTTTCGGCCGCGCGAGCCTCATCCTTCGTGAGACCTTTTCGGATAGCAAGTACGTTGTCGACAATCACCGCGTCTATGCCCTCCCGGACCTGGCGCTGCAAGCTATTTGTTAGTACGCGGGACGCTTCCGGCAAGAGCACGGCTTACCTGAACCAACATGGGATCGTTATTCTGCGCCCCGTAGCTCACACAGACCAGCCCGCTCTGTTTGACGACTCGCACCAGACGGGGGCTATTGATCAGCGGCCGGGCGACGCTGACAATGCCGAGCAGGTTCCACCGGCTGGCAAACCGAACCGCCTCCTGCAGGCTGCTGGCCCGAATATCGCCCACGGGCGACGCGCCTGCGTCTGTCAGGAACATGATGGGGATGCTGGGTTGCTTGAAGCTTAGGCAGAGGCAGATATCCGGGTTGAAACTGCTGAATATGATGTTGCGGTGCTGCACCAGGTCGTACACCTTGGTCAGCACCGTGTCGCAGAACGAGTTCAGTTCGACCGCGTAGATATCCATCTCTTGTTCCTCACTTTCGTGCAGCATGGGATACTTCAGCTCGATGTTAAAGCCGATGCTCTCGGGAAGCGCCCGGAAGAGGTCCTCCAGCGTGGCGAACGGAGCCTGGATAAAGTTGCCCCGGGTGTTGGCCTTGAAGCCTTTGGCCTTGAAGTCACGCGTGTGCTTCATTCGCTCGTCCAAATGCATGCTGCCGTCGCCTGCAAAACCCATCGACAGCGATCGTTGTCGCGATCCTGGCGAGTGCGACTGGGCCTTGTGGGCCGCCGCCGGCTTTTCGGCCTCGTGTGCCTCTCGCCGGCTCCTCGACTCCGGGTTGATATGGAGAAACTGTTCCAAAGTCAAGGTATGCACCGGCGCGTCTATGCCCGTTTCGCTGACGAGGAAATCGTGGTAGATGACGGGAACGTGGTCCTTCGTAAGCTGTACGTCGAACTCGACGTAGTTGGCCCCCAGGTTGGCGGCGGCAATAAAGGACGGGATTGTGTTCTCTCCCAATTGCAACGACTTGTTCGTAGTGAGGTTCTTACCGAGGCCTCGGTGTCCAAACACCATGGTCGAAGACATCTTCTTCCAGTACGTTTGTTGCGAATTGATTTCCATGTTCGGATGCGAAAAGGGGGTAATCACCAGAAAGTTGAAGTTGACCGTCCCAATCACCTCAAGGTTGGCAGCCATGATCGGGACACACACGTCGCCCTTCAGGCTCATGCGCTTGCTGCTCAGTGAGGGCCGCACCGCAGACAGCAGGGCCACGCCTCGCCCGACCTTGTTCTTCTCGTTGCCAGAATATGTCGGAACAATATCAAAGAGGATCTTGACTTTGGCAACATCAGATGTGTGGAACATGATGGGCTCAGTGGCAATGTTCTCGTGTACAGGGAGATCGATAATCGTCGGTTCACCCTGGGCGCCTTGTGCAGACACGACAACAGAAAGAGCCGTGTCGAGCTGGTTCGTGTGAGCCTCTGCCAGTGGGACACGGTCCAGATTGACAGCTTTATTGCCCCTCCGCATATCCATCGACCCCAGGCTAACCAGCACGAGGCTTGAGTCTTTCAGGTAGCGATGGCCGAAAGACTTGACAGGCTCGGCAACACGCGTGCTACCGTTGGATTGCCTGCTCTCCAGGGATTGGGTATCAGGGGGCGACGTGCCGGGTTTCGAGGGATCCGATTCGTCCACACTGCTGCCCAGCTCTTCAGGATCCATGTGTTTCAAGAGCAAGTCGGCGATGTCGAGATGACCTCGCAGTGCCGCGTGCTCTTTCGCTGTCCAACCGAAGGAATCCATCTTGTTGACATCGGCCCCCGCCTCCACCAACAGCTCTGCCACACCCAAGTGCCCATCGACTGCAGCAATGTGGAGAGGCGTCCATGCAAACGATTTCTCCACCAATTCCAGTTGGGGCTGCTGGTCGTCGGATCCCTGAAGCAAGATCTTGACGCAATCGAGGTGGCCAAAACGGGCAGCAATGTGCAGCGCCGTCTCGCCAGTCTCGTCTTGCCAATTGATGTCCACACCAGCCTGCACAAGCATGTCGACAATCTCACGACAATTTGACTTGACGGCAATGGCAAGGACAACACTCGACTTGGACACAGCGCCACGAGAGTGGGCGATGGATGAGCCATGGCCCCGCCAGTCCTCCCCCTGAAGTAAAGCCTTGGTAGCTAGCGGGTGGCCGCCAATGACAGCTAGATGCAAGGGGGCATTGCCTTCCTTATCCTGCCATTCGGGGGCATCGATACCAGACTCGACGTTGAATTGATCCCATTCTTGCATCTTGGCCATAACGATCTGGCAAAGTACAACGAGTCCGAACTGGGCGGCATAGTGGAGGGGCAGCCGGCCCAGGGAATCCCTGCTGGCGAGTGCTGGGCGTTGGGCGGGCTGCAGGCTGTCCAGTACGTATATCAAAGTTTGGACCGCCTCGTCATCCTTGCCCAGAAGCTTTCGCTTGGTCCCATACTCGGGCCGGCCGATAGGGGTTGCGTAGTGGCTGTTGAAGTGGGAGCTGACCGGGAAAGTAACCGCATTGGAATCGGTATCACCAGAATCCGCCGACTGGGCCCTGCCGATGTGAATGACAAGGCGATGGATACAATTGCGCTCATTCAAGTCTTCCGTCTCGTCAAGAGACTGGATATGCCGAAGCAGGTAGGCGATGCACGCCTTTGACCGGGCCGAGATGGCTCTCTGCAGCAAATTGAGCAGCATTGCCTGGCAGGCGGGCTCTGCATTCAGTAGATTGGCCTCTGTTAGGCTAGCCTGCATGGTGGCCTCGTCGTCGGCCCTGATGGCCTGATCCAGCGTGTCGTACACGGCCTGCGGCACGTTGAGCATGGCTTTGGCGGATGCCCTGCCGATCGAGCGCGCCGAACGCACCGATTTGTCGGACATGTTATCATCGATGTTCTGCGAGTCGCCCAGGATGGAGAGCCACCTGTTGATCTCGGTAACCAGTCTGGCAATAGTCTGGTCCTTGGCGAAGGGTTTCGGATCAACCTTGGTGGTAATGTACCGGTGCTGGGTGGTGGTGTTGGTGGGGATCTTCTTGTCCAGCTTTTTGGTGATTTTCACGAAGCCCCTGCGATTGATCTCTCCGAACCACTGGAGATTCCTCAGCTGGTTTCGCAGCTCCAAGAGGGCTCCCATCAACTCCTCAACCTCATTGTCGTCCAAATCGGCGACAAGATCTGGGTTTCTGCCATAGCGGTCCTGGAGGAGTCGCAGGCGGCGATGGGCCTCGTTGAATTTCTTGTTGTAGAAGTCGTCCACATCCTCCAGGTTACGGTCCAGGGCGAAGAAGAACTCTGTCGGTATGGGTTAGGCGACACGCTCACGGCCTCGGTAGATGCCCGAGGGAGGTAGCCCACCTGCTAGATCTGCCTTGTCGCCGGTCTTGGCCGTCGCCGCAGCGGCGGCCTTGATCAGTTTCTTTAGACCTTTATAGTCGATGTATGAAGACGCCCATTCAGGGACTTGGTTGCGCGGGAGGCTGGAGGGGCGCATGAGCTTCGGGGGGCCAAGCCAATTCTGCCATTCCATAGCAGATGATAAAGGGGACGCACTTTCTTCCAAACTTCATAGTTGCGAATGCAGTGGTGACACAAGTGTGTTATTGCGTCACAACGGTCCTTCCGTTTCCTCTTCTGCACCTGCCTATACCTCGACCCGTCCCGGTTCTAGATGTTTCGGTTTTCTCCGGAGGCGCAGTGGGCGAAGTGGTGGGCAGCGGATCGCGACTGTCGCACTTCAGCTCGGACGGTAGCTGCGAAGGACTGGAAGCGGCCGGTTTTCGTGGGTGTGTGTTTGTGCCTGGTAATTCTCATCAGAGCGGGCTTTTATGTAGAGGAGAGAAAAGAAAAAAGATTGAGACGTGGAGGACAGAGAAGGGCGGCCAGGTTATTAGGTATTGGGGAGGGAGGAGTTTAAGCATACCCACCGAAGCAGAGCAGTACCCGTGTTCTTGCTCCACGGCCAGGACGGGGGTTACGAGAAGCCGGCGGGCCAGGTCTTAGTCTTAAAACGGAGGCCGAGGGCAGTCGCCATTGAACATTCGGCAGGGCACGGTACAGTAGCTGAGCCAAGAGGACTGAATACCGAGGCCGGTTCGCGGCGGCGGAGGGTCGGTGGGTATTGGAGAGAAGAGGGATGGAGGTGAAGTAGGTAGTGTCAGCAGGTGGCCCATCCACAGTACTTGATAGGTCCCCGAGGAACGGGCGCGCGACGCGATTCGTCCAAGATGACAGAACCGAGTTGCGCCTACTTAATCGTAATAAGGACGGACACGCAGGCTGGGCCACAAGGGTGGAGAGAGAAGTGGAAGAAAGACTGGAGGGCAAGAGGGTCGGGACCGGAGGGGTGATGGGTGAGGGCATTCCGTAGACGGACGCAAATCCATCCCATGCCAATGTTGTTGGCACCAGGCACCTCCGAAATAAGAAACACCTGCAGACAGGAGTCGCGCATCACATCAGCGCCCGTCCGTCCATCTCTTCTACCAGCCGGGACCCTGGATCTCCCACGCTGCCTGGCGGGGCGCATCGATTGGCCCATCCATCCATCTATCCCGGCCAGTCTTCCAACCCCAGCGGCTGGCCATGCCGGCTTTCGCTCAAGCTTCGTCACCGCGCTAGGCCAAAGCCAGCAGATGCAACTCTTGCAAACCTTCGCCTGTTGATCTCCTGGCATGGGATGGATACCTTATGTACTTACATACCTACACAGGTAGGCAGTCACGGGGGAAGGTTGAGGCATAGGTAGGTACATACTTACATACCTGCTAGAGCTACACACACATGATGCACAGGGCTCCAGGCCTCGTAATGGACCACCTGAACACCCCCCTCAGAGCCTCAAAACGTCCCACCCGGGCTCTGACCTAGGTACGTACCTGTGTGCCATTGGGGCCGGCATCGTCCTCTCTCGAACGCGCGACGGGCCGGTTGGTTTCTTCTCGGCCATCTAGGTAGCGGCACGCTGACTGCCCGGTCGGAGTGCGGCGGACGAGAAGGAAATGGCCCTTTGTTGCGTTGGGTGGTAGATGGCCCCAAAGTTGTGTCACTCACCCAGTCCCGCAGCACATGGGCTCCGAGGGGATTTCCGTCGACTCCGTTCAGGCGCACGACGTAGTGCATACATCAGTCAGTAGCGAAGCACGGAACACGCACAGTTAACGGGCAGGGATATACCTGGATTTCCCTTGTCCCTTGTGGGCTTACCACAGGACCATCTGTTGCTGTCGTTGTGCAACAGAAACACCAACAACGGAAGTCTCGTAACCCCCTCTCGCCATTGGCGATCCCCACAGACAGACACGACGCTACGCAGAACGTGCATGCCCTGGAATCCACTGTACATCGCCCCAGCTACCAGAGAGCCCTTGCGGCAACGTGACCCAGGAGGCCCCGCCACCGTCAGGGCCATCAGGGCCTGGATGCCGCCCTCTACGTCGGACGCAAGGCCGAACCAACCCAACTCACCTCTCCAGGCCCGCACGGGCAAAAACCCTATATAACGCAGTACGGCAACCGACGACGGTAGAGGAGTCGAGGACGACGCATGGCTTGTATTCACCGCCCCATGCCCTTTTTCTTACTGCCGAAGGTGGACTGCGATACCGGGTGCATGGGGCGTGAGTTGTCAGCCGTCTCGACAACTCCCCTTGGCATCCCTTTCCCCTCATCCGCCGGATGCGGTCCTGGCCGTCACCGACACGTACAACCATAAGTTATTATGGGTAGTCAATAGTCTCCATGCGACTCGGCATCATGGCAACATCGTGACCACAAACGGTCAGGTCCGAGGGCAATGCCCGTTCCGAAAATTACAGCATGAGACAACTGATGTCTTAAGTGCAAGGTTTCTGCCCATACAGCTGCGTGTGGGCAGAACTAGTAGGTAGGTTTTTGTAAATGCCTGCCAGCCAAGCATTCGCTCGCAGATTTCGGAGCCGAGCCGCCTTGAATCTCACCCCGCCAACACCAGTGGAAAAGGGGGCAGATGCCACCAATATGATACCTACCTGGGGTACATAGTGGATGCTTACGCGGGTATATCCGTGTACTTTTGGGTACGCAGGGGTCCAAGCCATGCCTTCTCCGGTCTGCCACGCCGCCCATTTCTGATGGCCCCATAGGTGGTGGGCAGGGGTATAGAGAATGCAGCTCCTTGCAGGCTCGTTGGTCGCGTGCGCAAATGCCCCGCCGCCAGCGCCCTGTGACTACCGACTACCATGACAATATAGTACAGGCCCGGGCCATGGCCACCGTCGCCTACGCGAGGTGTGATAGCCCGCGTGACCACAGGTGCGCCATCACTTCGTGTAGCGATAGGCGGCGCTACCAGTTGCTTCGCAGCACGGCACCGACTACTGATTGCACGGTGTGCTGGGTCATGCCATTGCCATGGCTCTCTCTTGAGGGTACCCATCTTCAAAGGGTAGGTCGAGTTGGGTGTTCGAGTTTGCCACGCTGCTGCCGAGTCCTGTGGCTGGTTCCGGTGTATGGTCCCCGGCAGGCTCCTTGTCGTCTGGAGACTCAGGCGGCTCCCATCCATCAGCCCGCTCACGGTACGCATTTGCGTCGAAGCGCGGTCTGCGGATGCGAAGTGCTTTCCCTTCCAACAAGAACTCCTTGCTCTGCAATTGCGCCGCCTCTGACCTAGCGGGGAAAAGGTGGAGCAAGCTGTTTCGCAGATTCCTTGTATCCAGAAGTAGATCCTCCCATCGAAGGCGTGAAAGTTTGTAGAAAACAGGAGGGTACGGTTCCACGCGGCCGCGGTTTTGCCAATCAATGGGAGGCAGCTCCGAGTTGGGATCCCAGTCCACTCCGGTGAGCGAGTTCAAGACCAAGACCTTAGCGTGCGCATCGATTCTCTTCGTCTTGTGATACAGAGCCTGACAGAGCCGGTGGAGAGATGCGACCCTGGCCAAGCTCTTGAACTCCAACATCGTATCCATATCCCGGTGCCCACCGTTCTGCTTCACCCGAAGTTGGTGAAGTGCCATGACGGTTGGTCGGCTGGGCGGGTTTGGTGAGTCCAGGAGCTGAGCCAGGTCAACTGTGGATTTCTTGACATCCTCGAGCTCGAGACCGCCTCTGGTTGTGAGGTTATGCAGCAACTCCAACGTCTGCGAGATGTCCTCGTACAAGTGCCGAACACGCTGGAGGGCTTTTGCGTACGGAACCCCGCAGAGGTCAAAAAGCAATCGGAACATGGAAGCAATCTTCAGGGCCATTTGCGTTGACGAGCTGGCTTCGGCATGTTTCAGGAGGGGCCGGAAGTGTTCGGGCTTCTTCACCAGGCCCTTGAGCAGAGCACGAGCAGACTTCTGGTCGAGGGTGCTTAGGCATGCAGCTATGACCTGGTAGATGGTGTCGGCGGTCACAAAGTGTCCGTTGCGGATGCACGCCACGAAGGCCATGCAGGCTGCGGTGAGGTTACCGAAATGAAGCCAGCCTCGAACCAAGCTGTCATAAACCTCGTCGCCGCGCGGGGCTCTCTCTACCCAGGCGTGTTTCCGGCCCGCGCAATATCTTTGGACGTACTGCTCTCCTCTTTTGTCGTAAATAGCGCTCCTGCGGAAGATCCGAATGTGTAGCCCGTCCTCGTGCACTCCCCGCATGCGCGCGATGATCTCGCGGAACTGGTCCAGGTCGTTCGACGCCCTGGCGTGGTTCAAGAGACAGACCATCGTTTGCTGGGTCGCTGGCCACGGAGTGTCGTCGAGGTACGAGTTGACCACGGCTTGTGCCAGGTCCTGGCGGCCGATACGGTTGAAGCCCGCGATGAGTGTGTTGTAATGATGGACGTTCGGGGCAGAGTTGGTAAGCAATAGGTTGTAGCAGATCTTGCCGACAACCTCTCGGGCATCCATTGCCTTGTTAAAAATACGCCGAAAGGAGGCGCTCAAGAGATCGCCCCTTGCTTTAGTCGCCTCGGGGTCAAAATGCGGGAGTTCGTAACTTGGATAGTGAGGGCTACGTCGAAGATTCTCCACCTCTTCCAGGAGCCTTGCACTCTTGGCATCTCGCGAGGGATTCGGCGCGTTCTGGGTCGCGGCATGCTCGCAGCGCCAAAGGAGCTCCTGCACGAGGGATTCAATGGTCATCGCTGTCATTTGCATCTTGGCCGGCGAATAGGGGTGCCGAAGCGGGATCGAGCCATCCTGCTCTTCGCTCGCAATCGCAGCTTCAACTGCCACCCAGTCGATTTGTTGTTGCAACCACGAGCGACGCGGGGCCCGCCTAAAATGGAGTGCAGCCACGTCGTTCAATTCCCTGATGTGCTTCTCGATACTCTTGTTCTCCTCACATTCGCCGCAGCCCCGGTGGTTGCTCGGGGCCGTACCCGCCTGTTGCGAGTCTGGTCTTGGCCAGGGGGACGCATCGCCGGGGTCTTGGCCGAGCGTGGGGTTCTCGGTGACCGCGAGAGAGCTCAATGAGGCCCGGGCCTGGTCCAGCCTGTGGTCGAGCTCTTTCCTCTTACTGTCCTTCCTCCGGGCGTCGAGGACGGCGGCGGTGCCTAGGATGGTTGTGTAGCATGCCGTGAAGATGTCGGCTGCAGTCAGTTTCCTCCTCGGGGCCGCGGTGGTGGTTCGTCGTATCAAGGTACTGGCGAGAGGCAGGCATGTTCCGCAACGACAAGACGATGGGGCCTGGACTGCTCGTGACCATAGTGCGTGCATTCTCGTGGCATCTCGTCGGCCCGGGTGACGACGTCGGCGTTAGGACGGCCGGAGGGGCGTGGCGGACCGTGGAATGTGTCGGCCCTACGGTGCACGGCGATTGGGTGTCGATCGCATAGAGAGTCGTGAACAATTCAATTGACGCATGCGGCTGGGAGAGGCTGTGGTCCAGGTTCTGAGACATTGGCCTAGCGCCCCGCTTGTGGCATGTGCAGCCGGGCAGTAGGGCTGTCCATATTGCATCGAGCCCAGACCTTGCATAAAGTCGTCTACTGAAGTACGGCAGCGGCAGCCCAATTCAAGTCGCAAACGGCAAAGCGAGCATTGGAGGATCCCCGTTACTTCATTCGTACCTACACCTTCCGCACTCACTGAGCACCAATTCAGCGACCATGTTTGCGCTCACACTGAAGGCCGAGTTGGTGGGGTATGCCGTTTGAGCTCACAAGGAAGCTCCTGTCCATTCTAGTGCTGCACCGATGCTGACACCCCTCTAGTGTCACAAACCTCCGACCCAAGGACACCGAGGAGTGCCCGTTCTGGTATACCTTCACCGTTCAGTGCACGTCATGCCGGGAAACGCACCCGAATACGGTCGCTGTGAGCCGGTTTGTATGTCGCACAGAAGTGTTCCGCATGCCAGGGATGGGCGGCTGATAGCAGTCCAGGAAAACAACGAGATGAGTGGCAGCAGGGGTGAGGCCAACTTCGTGTGGAAGTGCAAGAATTGCAAGGTATGGGATACGGAAGCGCTCACGAGCCTCGCGCTCCGCTTTGGCCAGCGTGCTGATGGGTGCTTTCCACCCGACCACAGCGGGAGTCATCGGCCTCAATCAAGACGGCACCCAAACCATACGAGCAGGGAGAGCCGGCCAAGCCGCAGACTGTCATCGATTTTGACTGCCGAGGACTGGAATTCACCAAGTTTCACCCTGAAGTAAGACAGCGCCGAACGGTGGGGGGATGCGAAGCAGAGAGCTGATACTGAATCCACAGGGGATCTGGGTCGCGGATGGCATCGACTCGAACACCAAGTTCGAGGAAATCGAGTTGGAGGAGGGCGAGTGGTTTGACTACGATGAAAAGGCCGGGGAAGAGGTCAGCATCAAGGACCTGGTATGGGACATTCGTAGGGCTTGAAGAAAGAGGACCGAGAAAGAAGTCGTCAATCGGAATCTAGGCACAGCTCTGCTTGCCAACGAGAAATGCATCCATCCGTATTGGATCTATGGCAGCTGGCCTATTAGCCTGGTGGCAGCACAGGAGAACGAAGGAGACCATTCCGGTTTGCTGCCCGATCACACATACATCCATGTTTCGTGGACTTCCTAAAGCGGAAGATGGACGGGAAGCATTTATGCAGATAAAGGGCCCCGACTGCGGCTCGGAGCTTGCATAGGCGGTGCTCTTATGAGGTAAGCTGTGCGTGTAGTCCGATGTAGGTAGGTACTTATGTAGCTTAGTACAGTGCCCGTCTTACAGTCCGTTGATCCTGGATTCGACAGCAGCCGCCCCCGCCCCTGCCGATGCTGGCTGGTTGCATAGGATGGATGAGCTTGAGCCAGTCATCCGAAAAAAGTTCCCCCAGCACGAGGCGCGAAGTTGCCGCCCACCCGCGCGATACCTACCTAAGCACAATCGAAGCGACGGCATCCCATTCCGCCTCAACCCGGCCTAGTTCATACCTGCTTGCCTGCACCACGACACTTTCCACTGCACGCTGAGCACACCAGCCAACATGAGTGTACGCGACCTCGTTGACGTCCCCAGCGCCCCCTCGGAAACGACCTGCTAATACGCCTCGCCCATAGTTCGTGCCAATCAACCCGCGGCCCATGCTGCAAGACCTGTACGCGACGCGACCTCCCTCTGCCCGTGCTCGCCTGCGCCCAGTCATCCATTGCTCGAGTGCGGGACAGCGCGACACAGCCGTTGCTGTGGCAGACTGACTGATCTTTTTTCTGCGCAGTGTCAACAAGGACATCGTAGTGCGACTTAAATGGTGAAAAAAAAAAACTATCCCCTACCCGTTCGTCCTGCGCGCGCGGGCGCGCGCGGCAAGCAGCCGATGGCGACGACGACGGACAACGGAACGAGCGCTAACCCAGCCGGCCGCACAGGGGCGAGACCGAGTACAAGGGCAGACTGGTCAGCATCGACAGCTACATGAACATCCAGCTCAGCAACGCCCAGGAGTTCATCGACGCCAAGTTCACGAGCGACCTCGGCCAGATTCTGATCCGGTGTAACAACGTGCTCTGGATCAAGAGTGCCGACCAGGGCGAGAACCCCGACGTCAAGATGGACGGTTGAAGCAGGGCGGACGAAGGCAGCGTTAGAAGACTTGTCGGAGCACGGGATAGCGACGTGGATACCCGAGGCGATGACGGGGGCTATCGGGAGAAGTGCTCTCCTCCGCGAAGGCATGGAGGCAAAGCCCCCATACGGGGCACCTGGGCGGCGGTAGCAAGAGCAACCCCGAGTTACGAACACGGCGTCTTGGACAGGCATGGTATCATTCATCATGGAAAAGGAGAACCTGGTTGGTTTCCGAGAAAGCTTCATATGAACCCACAACAAAGCCGCTTCCTCCCGGTCCCTCACGACCACCTCCTCTACCGCCTGTTTCCTGGGGGCTTTTCCCGCTTCCGCCGTTTTTAAATCGCCCCAGCCAAGTCCTCACATCAAACAGGCAACCTTCCGGCTGGAGCACAGCTCGGAGCCCCCGACCTTGATACGCTGCTCCGGCCCGACCCATGCAAATGCCTCAACCATCCATTCGTACCATACCTTGGCGTCATCGGTCTGCCGCCACATGCTGACCTCCAGCACCGAGTCGGGAGGGAAGTACAGCGGTTGCTGGGTTTGTTAGTCTGCGTCCCGAGGTGAAGAAGCTGACACGTAAATCACTCAACGTACCTTAAGGGGGAAGAAGATGGGGAACCACGATATCATGTCCTTGCTCTTCTGGTCAATATTGTTGGGGAGCGTGCTTAACTCCACGAGGGCTTTGTCGCTTGCTGCCGGCGCGTACAAGACCGACTCGAAGTAGCCAGCGAGACCATGAATCACGCCCCGGGATTTGCAGACGAAGCTCAAGTGGCAGTGCCGCGAGTTGTGGTCGTTCGCGCCCACGCCGCCAGCCATGGAGCCGCCACCGCCGCCAACGACGCCGCCTGAACGCCGGGCCTCAATCAACTTCATGGTAGACTCGGGCAGGGGGTGGACAAACTCCCACGCCTGTTGGAAGCGAGGGTGGCCGGGCACTTTCTGTGCCACGAAGTCCAACTGGAAGAGGCGGACCACCCAGGGAATTTCAAAGGCATTGGCATCCATGGGCAAGCGCTGGGAAATATCCGCATGGAGGCGGGGCGTGGAGATGGGGCTCATGTGCGCCGTGTAGGACTTGGGGATCGAGATGCCATGCGGTTTCGCCAGAACGTGCTGTATGCCATCCAGACACTCGGGAGACAGCTCATTGTCGCCAAAAGAGCCGAGTAATTCAGACACCAGGATGTCCACCTGACCATAAACGGGCTTGTCATCAGTGGAGCCCAAGACACGAGGGCCCTGCCACGCTCTCATATCCGTCTTCACCACCGTAACGCGGCCACCCCACTGCAGCTGGTTCTGGCGCAGGAGGTAAACGTAGGCATTGGGGTTCTTCTCCACCGCCCAGACCTGGACAGGAACTCCCGCGGTCTCACTGGCTCTCAAGGCTCGCGTAACCAGCGGTCCGCGACCAGAGCCTGCCACCGCGATGACAACAGCACCATCGGGCGATGAAGTCGGCTTGTTCTGGCTGGACCAGTCCAACAGTGCCTCAGCAATAGCCTTCTCATACTGGTTGTACTTGACCGGGTCCCCCTCGAAGACCTCGTACGTGATGGACTCCAAGTTGTCGGATAGGGGCTGAAGGGGCGACTGCAGCCAATCCTGGAAGTTGGTCAGAGTCGATCGCTCCAGCGACGTGAGTGGTGTCTGTTGGCTCTCGAGGTGGCGAAGGTAGGAGGCATAAGCATTGGCTTTGGTGTAGGCCGTGACCGACTTGGCGGGTTGTTGGGCGGCCTCGGCGAGAGAGGGCCATGCGCCCTCATCCGTGGATGCCGCGTCCGCGGTCGCAGTGCTCAAGCTCGTTGCGTCGGGCCCTACGTCGCACAGCAGGAAGTAAGGAGCGTTCTTGAGCGTCATGTAGGTCATGATCATGTCCTGGTGATATTTGCCTAGGGCCGGGTTGCCCGACTTGTTGGACTGGAATGATCGGGGGCCCAAGGTCAAGTATTGCAAGGGCTCAGAGAACCACCTGCTCTGAACTTCCTTCTCCGGCAGCACGCGGGGCACTCGGACCGCTGTCTTCCATGTGAGCCTGACTGGAGCCGGTAACTTGGCGGCCAGTCTATGCCACGCGGAGGTTTTGGGAGGGGGGGACGGTCATGACTTACCAACAAAGAGTCTGGCATCGTAGTTGCAAACGGTACGTATGACATGCCACGAGTCCCAGCTGCTGAAGATATCAATCTCGTCCCCGGTCTGGCGCCTGGCCGGGCTGGTCGTGTCCGGCAGTAGGGATGACAGTGTCTCTACGGTCTCCTCAAGGCCAGGTTCACGGTACATGGGGAGGTGGATGATGAAGTTGAGCCGAGTCCCGATCACGACGGCCTCCTGGATGGCACGGGCATACTGGGCTACGCCTCGGCCACTCCCGGCCTGGCACTCATCCTCCCTCGGGCCAGGAATGATGATGTTGCGCGCGCCGCAGAAGTTCGCGTACGCAACTTCCAGGTTAAGGACCTGGCGCGAGATGCTGGAGACGACCGGGTTGGGGCAGCACAGATCGATCCACGGGCTGGCATAGGCAACGAGACCACTAGTGTAGGTGCCCGGGAAGAGGTTTGTGTCTTGGGTGGTCAAGGGAGGCACAATCGGGTCAGGATGGCAGCTCGGGATCTCCGACTTGGCCAAGTCATCCAAGCTCTGGGACGTCAAGTCCTGGATGCGCTGGTGGAAATGGCTGTTGGTGACAGGCGTGGTCACGTAGCTGAACTGCACAGTGGGGGATGATTAGGTGGGTCTAGCGAGCGAGGGCTACAAAGATGAATGTAATAAGTAGCCCTGAGATATACTCGATGCACTTACACCCGAGTTCAGAACTTGTCCATATTGCAGGTCGGTGAGCGTCTCGGTCCGGGTCGAGTCGTGCTGGCCAATGTAGAAGACGGGCCTGACCTCGTCGTGGCCTTCGAAGGACTCCTCCACGTATTCTTGGGCCATTTTGGTCCCGTTAAGGCGACGATGGGACGCTTGGGTGACGGACAGGGTGGTGCTTTGGCGATGGGAAAGGCGGACCAAAAAATGGGTAGGCCGTTTTGTGGTCGGCAGAGAAAAAAAAGCACCCCGATCCTATACACAGGTTTCTCGAAGCGAGCAGCGCGCGGTGGATTCCGTCTTATTGGGCCCGGCTGTCGTCGCACCGGTCACTGAGTACGGGAGAGAGGTGAAGCTGGGGAACTGCTTGAAAACTAATGTAACAAAAATCTCGAGTAGGGTCTGCTTAGTGGTGGTGGATCAGGCCCGCGGATATGCAGCCCATTTGAGAGCCTTGGGTACTTAGGTCCTGTACTTGCTTACCCAGCAAAGCCAAGGTACCACCGGCCGTTTCTTGGTTTTCCTCTTGGAGTACATATCCTGTAGAACTAATCAGCCATGTGTGTCACCCATTACCCGCATCTGCCGGTGCAAGCAACGGGGGCAGATGAACAACCCTGCGGTTGGGGCATAGAGGATCCATTGGTAGGTAGGTCTGCTCGGCACAGGACCCGGCGTCTCTCGAAGTGCCAGGTCGGAATGGCCGATAGTTCTTAAGCCGGTCAACTTCCGCGGTGAGCAGCACTCCCGGCACTGTAGGAAATAGCCGGGTAGGCAATGTGAGCTCAGATATGGGAGGGGGGTTCGCCTCATATGAGATCCCGTTCGGTAGCTCTGAAGGCGCTAGCAAAGCATGCATGTCCGAGCCAGGCTGTGGATTCAACCGACGGATATCTCGAGTATAGCAACCTGCCCTCCAGTCTAGAGGCAGCCTCTGCCATACCAGCAGAGCCGGCTGCTAGGTTCTACAGACCATCACAGAGCCCGAGAGAATCCAGGCCTTTGCAGCCAGTTGCCCCTTTATGAATCCATTCGTTCCTTCATCGGATTCGGCGAACGCTTGAGGTCCAGCGCCCAGGTTGAGGGTGGGAGCCCGTGAGCTAATACGTGACCCACATGGAAGCAATAAGTCGCGAATGGGCAACCGCGGGGAACATTTTTGGTGTGGACAAGGCACGTACAACCCCGTTTACCTGGCGCCGCCCGTCTCGTTGCTGCTGCCAATTGATCCTTTGGACAGAAACCTAGCGTCACGAAGCATCACAGCCACGATGAACCGGCGCATGGTGCGTGGCAGCCCTCGCTCTGCCCTCCCGGGGCCCGCTTGCTGACGGCCACATGGCAGCTTTCCAAAGATGACGAGGTCGCTGCGGGCGACGAGGTCGAGGTCCGTCGCGAGGACCAGGAGAAGATCAACAAGTTCAGCCGCCTGCACCAGAGAGAAGAAGCGCTCCAGGAAGAGCTGAAGCTCAAGAACGTACGCCCTCACGGTCCCTCCCCGCTATCGTCGTCTCGGTTCCCATAGGCTCACACTGGCTACGCGCGCAGAAAGAGAAGGAGGAACTCGACGACGTCTCGACGGAGCTGGAGCTCGCCGACGAGGAAGAACTTGTCCCGTAAGACGGTCTCTCCCCCGACGATGGCCCCGGCGGCCCCTCTACGCCGCCTCGGACGGCGCATCCGAACCGAGCTATGATCTGTCGGCGGCTGACTGGGGCACAAATGAGCAACAGGTACAAGATCGGCGACGCCTTCTTCAACATCCCCCTCGAGCAGGCGCAGGAGATGCTGGCGACTTCGAATTCGCAGGCTGAGGAGGACATCGCGGCCCTTGAGGACAGGCTCGGCTCGCTGCGGGACGAGATGTCGCAGCTCAAGGTGCACCTGTATGCAAGGTTCGGCCGCAGCATCAACCTCGAGACGTGAGGAAAGGCCCGACCGACGCTTCCACGCACGGGCCGGGGCAGGCCAGACAGAGCAGAGGGATGCAATGGCGGTGCGTGTTCGTGGCTGCTTAGAGGTGCTGCCGCCAGCGGAACGCGGCGGGTGGTCGGGGCCAGCAGCCCAGCATTCGGGCGATGCTGCAACGATGACAGAGGCCAAGAGGCGGGTTGTTCATGAGCGTTGGCAGGCATCCATTCCATCCCATCCCTCTCCACCGTGTAACTTCCGTATACATATGCATCAGGTACTGGCCTTGCTTGACGGAGCACCTGGGTACGGACCGCCCATCGGCGCTCGGCCATGCCGTTCCGTGCCATGCCGCGCTCCCAGCCGTATGACTCCCCAGCCACGGAGGAATAGACACCCCGGGTACGCGGACACGGGGAGAAGGGACGGCATTGGTGAATCGTGAAACATGGAGCCCGGCTAACGTGGCGCTTTTATGCAACGGGCCCCCATTGTCCGTCCGTCCAGCGATCGTCGTCCGACCCGGGTCTTCCCATCAGCTGGGCTCTCCCCTGGCCCCCTGGCCGGGGTCGCCTAGTGTCCCTGAACCTGAGCTGCGCGTGCCCAGCCTCCACTGCCGGCTTGGTACTGGCGCGCACTGCCAATGCTCGCAAGCTAGTGTAGCTCAACAACAAAAACGACCATGGGCGATGTACCGGCCAAACAGCAATCAGATGGGTCATCACAGACGGCGAATGAGATGTGACCAACTCTCTAGTGTCAGTGCCCCTCGAGTGCATGGTGGGGTGGGTAGTTTCTGTCAAGTGTGTACACTTGGATGATCGTTTTTGTTGTCAGGCGCGAGACAGGGTTCCAAGTCGGGACGACTCTCGTGTGACGTCACGCCCACTCATCCTTGATGCCCCTGCTTCCTTGCAAGCTGGGCAGGATGATTGTGTGGTAGCCCGCCAGCGTCCACCCTTCAAAAGAAGGCTTCCCCTTTGCTAGCACAGGCGCGTCCGGAGCAGCAAGACTACTTACCTGCCAGCCTGCCCTGCCTCTCTGCCCGCGCGCGATCGGTGTGTTTCTTCGTCGTACAGTCCCGATCAGTGTCCGGATACACCCTCGCGTTGCCTTTGTGTCCAACTCCGGCATGGCTTCCGTGCGCGCCTCTTGGCCCTTCTGGGCCTTGTTTGCCGCCGCAGTTCACGCCGTGCCGCAGCCCATGATCACACCCGCCCCGATCCTGCCGCGAGACTTCAGTCCAAGCGACTTTTACCACAGCGTCATCAGCGGCATAGGAAAGGAGTACAGCGACGTGAAGAGCTACGTGATCTCGGGTGTACCTCAGTACTTCCAGGACCTTCCCACCGGTGACAAGGTCAAGGAGAAGCTGGGCATTCATGACGACGACCTGAAGGCCAAGCCCACCCAGGTCCTTAACCTCCCGTAAGCCCCGTCTTTGACATGGCGTCGGCCGCCCCCCGGAACTAACGCACCCGCTCCAGGGCCTATGCCAACTGGACCGACGAGGGCTGGAACGTCCGTGTCCACGGCAATGTCTTCAAGCAGCCCGACATCAAACAGGAGAAGGTCGACGATCTCGCCAATTTCTTCCTCGTCGGCACCGACATTGAGGATCTCCCCCCGGACCAGCAGGAGCAGGCAAGAAACCTGACCAGGTCCATTTTCGTCGTGCAGCAGGGCGATGTCAACGTCACCATCGACTTCCAGAACGATGTCTCGATTCGGCCAGACGCCAGCGGCGGCGTGATCAATGCCAAAGGCGGCGCTCAGAGCCTCCAGATGCCGTACCCTACCACGTTCGAGGGCGACTTTGAGGCCTTCGTCAAGCTGGCTAACACCAGCGGTCCCGGTGGAGGCTACATGATGGCTGGCAATGCGACAAGCTCGATTCAAGCCCTCAACATGTACGTCAACGGCACCGACACGGGCAACGCCACGGCATACCTGGTGCCTCCGAAGGGCCTGACGGTTATCTCGGATATCGACGATACTCTGCGAATCACCAAGATCTACCAGCCTAAGGAGGGCTTGCTGAACTCGTTTGCTCGGGCTTTCCGACCTTGGATGGGCATGCCGGAGATCTACAGCAACTGGTCCGCCAGCATTCCCGACTTCCACTTTCACTACCTCACCACGACCCCGGAGCAGGTTACCAGAAACTATATGGAGTGAGTAGAAGCCCAGGACAGCCTGGCAGAGTCCCCCGATCAGTCATGTCTAACCCGGGCGCCTCAGGTATATCTTTAAGACGTACCCGCTGGGTTCGTTCGATACGCGGCCTCTCAATTTTTCGGACGTCGAGGCAACGCTGTCCATCCGCCGCACGATGCTGGACAAGATCTTCCAGACCTTCCCTGAGCGCAAGTTCGTCCTCGTGGGCGACACGAGCAACTCGGATGTGATGAAGGCCTACCCTGCCTTGGCCAAGGACTACCCCGGCCAAGTCCAGTGCATCTTCCTGCGCAACGTGACAGCCACGGACGAGAAGGACCTCTTCCCCTACGACACGTCGGGGTTCGAAGGGCTCGACCAGAAACAGTGGATGTTCTTCACCGTTGCCGATGATCTCCGCAACCTCGACATCGCCAACGGCAACTGCTACAATGCCTCGGTCAAACAGAACGTCACCTACGGCTACCAAGGCCGGGGATGGGGCAACGGAGCCGGGCGTACCGCTTCGGGCTCTTCTTGGTTGCTGGTGTGGGCGCTGTGTTGGGGATTGATCAGCTGGAGTATGTAATGGAGCGGGGCTCTTGAAGCCGGGACGACGACGACGATGACCTCTTGTTCATGGCCCGGGTTGCACAAAGGCGTGCCACGGCATGCATGGCTGCATGGCTGCACCTTGGCTCCGGCAAACGGCTCGATGCGGCCAGATCAGTCTTAGTAAATTTGCAATATACCCCCGTACCTACTTTCCTAAATCGGGACGTCTCACAGTGTATGTTGATACTGGAGGGGCGGCATATTCAAGGCAGAAATGCTTGTGCTAGTCTCCCGGGGGGGGGGGGGGGGTCAATGTCCTGCACGGTCAGTTTCCTTTGCCGCCTGGTTTGCCCGTCTTGGTTGTTATCGGGGGTCGGTCGTGTCAACGAAACGCGGGTAACGGGCAGCATGCGTACTGGGGCCAAGGCAGGTCCGTATGGAATTGGGGGAGGGGAGGGGAGGGGAGGGGAGGGGGCGGGCGGATGCCGGAATAGAAGACTCGCGAGTCACGTCGTGTATACGTACAGCCGGGCCTGGGTGAAGCCGGGCCCGTCCTGGTGGGGTGGGTTCCGCGTCAATGGCGGAAGGACGAAAAAGAGGGGGGCCGGAGGCCAAGCTGGTATAGACTACGACGCGCCTTTCGCAGACATATAGCCCGGGCACGTATAGGCGGCACTGGCCATCCCCGCCCATTCCCCAACCGGCTTGGGGGTTCACATGGCGGGGGGGGGGGGGGGGGGGGGGGGGAGGCGGGCCAGGTTCCGCGCGACGCCTCCCCTTCCCTTTGCCGGCCGGCCAGTCCGCGCGGCGGCCGTGGGGCTGTGTTTATCTGCGGTACCCAGGTTGGGGCAAGGCGTGCGATGTAGGGACGCGGCCGGGCGGGGAGGGGGGGGGGGGGGGGGGGGGGGGGCTATCGCGATGTAGAAAGGGAGAAAGGGAAAGGGTGGGGCCCGCGGCCCGCGTCGCGTTGCATGCCGCCAAAATGACGATGGCTTCGTCGTCTTGCCGGCGGCGGCGGCGGCCAGGCAATGGGAACCCCAGCCGGCCAGGCAATGGGAACCCAAGCCGGCCAGCCTGCTTGATCGTGGTTCGTCCGCTCGGCCGGGGCTACAAAGGGCGCCATATGCCCGAGAGGCTGCATGGAAGCCAAGGGAAGGGGGGGGAGGGGGCCTGCGCTTTTCCGGGTGGCATGGGGAGGCAGGCGAAAGCCCCTGTAGGATTTGGGGCTTTCTGCGTGGGCGCGGAGCCGCAACTGCTGTGTGCTCACTATTGGCAACTAACTACCAATATATGCAATCCACCCCCGGGGGCTTGTTCTTCTTTCTTGCCGGCCGGGGATCCCGCGGGGCCTGCGCGCAGGACTCCCGTCGTTTTGCATGTGTCTAAGAAGCCCGTCTGGAAAGCCATGGTCGGGTTCGACGAGGCGAGGCTTCTTCTTCCCTCCCCTCCCCTCCATCCCGGCGGGGGCCGGATAAGGTGGCAGGTATGCATATTCGGAAATGCAACAGGAACATGCAGTTCGAGATTAGTTCCCCCCCCCGGTGCTGCTACGCAGTAAAAAGGGCTCCCGGGAGCCAAGTGGGACCCGGGCATTTTCATCCTACGAATAGTCGCCCGGATGAGAGCTTGTCGTACAAACAGAACAGGCTGGACAAGCTGGGCACTTGGTCGTCCATGTACTCATCTGGGGGGGTTTCTTCGTGCTTTGCAAGCTCCATGGTTTTTCCGGATCCGGCCTCTCACATCCGCACGCCCAGGAGCCAGCGAGAGCACAGGGAAAGGAAAAAAAAAAAAAGAGAGAGAGAGAGAGAGAGAGAGAGAGAGAGAGAGAGAGAGAGAGAGAGAGCTGGCAAGCTGGGTTCGCATGTGGAGGTTGGGCGCCTACGTCGTCACGAACTCCTCTGGTCGTGGACTCCTGCTGACTCGGCGGGCGGGACCACGAGCGGGTAAACAGCAGCTGGTCGTCCAACCACCGACGTGGTCGCTCGGCGAGGATGGAGAGGGAGAGGGGGCACGCGCGACTATAGTCACGTCGTCATGGCCCATGAATGCCCTTCTTGCCCGGCTCTGGGAGAGCTGGGGGGGCCCACGCGCTTTCGGATCACAGCCCGAAATCACTGTCGCATCGAGATGGTGCTGGCTCTCGGGGCTGTGTTTTGCCCGCGGACTCCCCTCGCGTCCGGACGGGAAGCAGGGGGGGAGAGCCCGGGCGGCGGGTGCAGCGCGCGGTTGCGAACAGGCACGCCCAAGAGGGCCCGCGATGGATCGACGGGCCTGAAAGGACGTGCCTTGGTCGATTTGCCACGCCGTCGGAACCAGGCTTTCTTTGCCTCGAGCGCCCCACCCCGTCGCACGACAGACGTCCCATATCGTGGCCCGTGAAGCATCCGCCTACAGTTCTGGTCTTCTCTCAATCGACGGGCGTCCTTTTCCGGCTTCCGCTGGCATTGGACCGCATGTGATCCGGGCCTAGGCTGCACGCGGCCCCAGGACAGGAAGAGAAAGAGAGAGTCGCGTAAGCACGGGAGCCCGTCCGCGGAGGGCAGCGTAGCATCCCATGCCGTCTGTGTGACCACCCGGAGCCTCTTCCAACAAACCCCGTGCATGCTATAGGCCGGGCCAGTGCTGGCCGCGTGGGGGGGGGGGGGGGGGGGGAGGCGACGAGACGGCGCTGGACTGTTGAGCGTCACCGTTTCCCCACGAGTGCCGGCGCCTCTGCCCGCAGGTGCCCAGCCCAATCGGGCTCTGGACCATGTAACGTTGGCGTTCGGTTCGCCCTGCTGCGTCGAGCAGAATCCGGCAGGCAGATTCGCCCTCCGGTAACCTCGTTCTGCGTGTGTGAGCAGTCACGCAATACGGAACACGTTGGCTCATCGCCACGGGATTTCGAGGGACGAGGCAGAAAAGCGCGAGCGCGACAAGGAAATGGGGAAAGCGCGCGGGGCGGTCTTTGCCTGCCGCGTGTTTCTCGTGTCCTCGCCGGATGCTTTCGTCAGCTCCCAGTGGGTTTGTACGGTCCATCCCCGCCGAGCCGCTCGCCCACACTAGGTAGCAACAGCCGCCGCCGCCGCCGCCGCCGCCACCGCCATGGGTCGTGGATGGAATGGATGGCGTGAACGATGGATGGCTGGGTATTTTCCGGGTGGGTAAAGGCCGTGCAACGACCCCTGGCAACCCGACTCGTCCCCTATGGGTCACCCTAGGGCAGACAGCCAGCCGGGCGAGTCCACGTTTACTTGGCGAGGCCGTGACAGCATCGCGTCCGTGGCCCAAACAGGGAGAGAGATGGAGAGAGAGAGAGAGAGAGAGAGAGGCGGAGGGGAGAGGGCGGAGAAAATACCGCGTAGAATAAGCCTGTGTGCCTGTGTGTTTCTTTCCCGCCCATGGGGGGGGGGGGGGGGCGGGATAGCCCGGGGCCCCCCTTTTCGTCCAGAACCAACCCTCCGGAGCAGGCGTACTCAACAGACTTGGAACACCGCCGTGACCATCCTCCCCTTGGTTCGCGACAATACACCACCCCTGTCGCCCCCCCCCTTCTCCCCCTCCCAATATGTCCCCGGCTTTCTCATCCCAGGCGTATACGTCGTGGAAGCAGCAAACTAGTAGGCGCCCAACGGACTCAAAAGGCCGTCGCCGACAGCGGCGCCCCCGGGATGGCGCTGGTGGTGGTGGCAACGGTTCCTTGGCCGCGCTCCGCAGGCTCCAGTCGGGCTGGTCGCCCCCCGACCCCGGCCACCAGTTCCATCGCCGTGTAGTACAGCATGCCGTCCTCGGCCCGGGGCACGAAAACGTCCCGCGAAAGAGGCCGGGCGTCTGCCAGCGGGACCATTTCGTCGTCCCGTCCCTCGGCCTGGCAGGGCCGTCAGCAAGCAGGTTGGGTGCAGGGGAGAGAAGGGGACGAAACGGGGTTCGGGTCGGCACTTACACAGCACGTGGCACAGACCGAGTTGTTCACATAGACCCAGTTGTTGCAGTTGTACGTGTAGAAGTTCTTGCACCGGAACTTGTAGAAGCCGCCGCTACTCATGGTGATGGATCGGAGCTGGCAGCAGGGCAAACCTGGGGCAAAAGATGAAGAGGGGATGGTGAAAAAAAAAAAGGGGGGGGGGGGGGGGGGGGGGGATGGAGCCGGAGTTGCTTTCTTTCGCCGGGCACGAAAGTGACGGTGATATAGCGACGCGCGGGTTGCTTTCAGTGGACTGTCCGCTGACAGCCAAGCGGCAATGCGACACGGGGGAAGGTGCTGAGATGGGGAGCCTATAAGGGCGCATGGGTCGGTGGACCGGTCCTCGACTGGACGGGGTTCCTCAAGAGGGACGGATGATCTACCCAGGGATCATCGGGCCCCCGTGAAAGGGCTGCTGCCGGCCTATTTATCCCCAGGGACCCGCAGCTATAGACAAGGGGATACGTTCTGGGGCGGCAAAGCCCCAGAAGCGGGCAAAGAGCACGGCACCGCGTAGCCAGACGTCGTCAAGGTATAGGCCCAGCGCACTATAGCGTGATGTGCACACCGGTGGCGGGTGCGCCAGCATGCTTCTCCTGGCCAGGGTTCAGGGGTCCGACCCGCCATACGGCTCCTCGAACGGCCAAACGCAGGCCTGGACTGCCGGGATCGTGATGGGGCGGACGGCGTCGGGAGCATAAACACCGGCGCATGTGAACGTGGAGGGTCGGCGATGCAGAGACTGGGGAGCTCTGGTCGGGGGCCGCTCCTCGCACCGTGTCTCGACTCTCATTGGCATGGAGGTCGTCTTGGATGGCCCATGACGAAAGTGCATCACGTACCGGTTCCGGCTCGCATCCGGCCAGTGGCGCCCTGGCTCAGAAGGCAACCATCCGGCTTTATCCGGACGCAAACGGGCGATCCCACGAGGGCCAACTGGGGACCGACTCGTTGGCCCATCCGTCCGTCCCTCGGCCCGCCCGAGTGCCGTCGTCGAGTCGAAGCCGGTTGGGGGGGGGGGGGGGGGGGGGGGGGTTCTGGCGGGTATGGACAGGCCTGGGCGGCGAGGCCGACGATGCACGGGATGGCGGGCTGGCAGTTGGTGGCGCGTGTGACCTGCCACGACGTCTTCTGTATGCACGATCGAGGTCGGGCAAACTTGGGGGCCGAACAGCACAAGGAGACCTCGTCCCTCCGCATGGGTAGGGGCTGTTTCCGGCCCCGAACTCGGTCGCGGCGGCCTGGATGCGGGCCAGACGCTCGCCGGCGCAAGGCGACGGACGTCCTCTCGGCAGGGATGCACCCAACCGACAGGCCGAGTCGCCAATCAGGGCGACCAGGGACTGCCTGGATTCGGCGCCCTGCATAGAATGAGCATCCATGCATGGGATCCCGGGACGACGCGGAAGGAGGAGGAATCCCCTTGCGGAGCCGGGCCCGCCTTTGCCAGACCCGACCGGCGTCCCCCCCCCCCCCCCCCCCCGGCTGCCTATGTCCCTTTTCCGCACGCCGCGTTTGATGACCCAGGAGGAGCCGAGAAGCGTGCCAACCTCTCCATCCCATACCGACACCCGGCATCGCCTTCCTTGCCTCGCCGATTCGTACCCGACCACCCGCAAGCCCCGGCAGCCGGCCAGTATATCTAACCCCCCCCCGGCATCCAGTTCGGCCGAGGCCCTGCAAGGGCGTCGAGCGGCCGGCGAGACTCCAGGGGCAGCCAATGGCCGGCCATGACTCTTCACGACGTCCATGGAACCGCGTGCTACCGACGCCTCCTGGCTCGTTTCGTCCGCCCACGTCCAGCCCTGATCCTGGCCGCTGCGCTTCTCGGCTACGCCGTGGAACGCTGGCTGCTTGCGCACATCCTGGGGCAGGTAAATCACTCCGTATCTGGCCGTTCGATGCCCCCCCCCCCCCCCCCCCCCCCCCCCCCCCCCCCCCCCCCCCCCCCCCCCCCCCCCCCCCCCCCCCCACCCCCCCCCCCCCCCCCCCCCCCCTTCCAGGTTGACAGCCGGCATATGATTCTACCCCATGTCCGTTTCATGGCAATGCCACTCTTACGTGCCGATCGGGGCCGCCAGTGAGTTTGCCTGCTTCGCTCGTGTTTGCTTGTTACAGACTCCTTCTCTCCGGCCACCATCCGACTGGTGGGGAAAAGGCATTCACAACTACACGCTCACGCACGCACACACGCACTCGCCCCTTTTACCGGCAAGCAACGCTCCGCCTTCACCGGAACGCCTGCACGCGGGGCAGCAAGATTTGGGCTCTAGGTTATATCCTGTTGTACCCCCATCGAGAACTATTTGGGTGTCGCCAGATTGTTGTGACCTCTCAGAACGCCGCCCGCCCCGTCTTGACCTCGTGCAACATGCCCTCGTCAGCGAGCCGCTCCCACAAATGCCACAGCACGAAGTCGCAGCCGCGGCGGGCGATGACGTTAACGGTCACGGGGACCATCTCCTCGACGAGCGTCACGCGGCTTCGGTACGGCACCTGGCCGATGGGGATCGTCATGTCGACGCAGCCGTAGATGGGGCAGAGGGAGTCGCCGTTGATGCCCGCCGTGGGCGGCCGTATGTCCAGGAATACAGCCTCGTCGTCGTCCTCGATGAGCGCGCGCTCCCGGTACGACGGCCGCCCGCCCGTCCCAATGTCCCAGAGCATGACCGACTCGGAGCAAGACTGCGCCGTCCGCAGGAGGACCTCGGCCTCGAACCAGTCAACCGCCCGGCGCTTGGTGGCCAAGGCCTGCGCGTACCGCGCGCCCGTATACACGCTCTCGTTGTATGTGGACCAGTGACGACGTGCTGGGTCGATGGGCGGGAAACGCCCCTCGTGTCGTGCGGCCCATCCCTGGACCAGCGGTTTCCCTACCTCCTCCCATTGGGTGACTCGGTTCAGGATCGTCATCGCCTCACGCAGCTCGCGATACTTGGGGACTTCGTCCGGGGTGTTCCCTACGCGCGCAGTCAGGTTCATCTCCTCGACCGTCATGCCAAAAAGGCTCGTCATGTTCCCGATAAAACCTTGGAGAAGGGCCTCGGCCGCCGGGTTGGCCAAGGGCAGGTAGTCAGTCAGATATATGATGCGCGTCGGGAAGCCCAAGGAATCGGGGACGTCGAGCGGCGTGAGGCCAGTGATGGATGGATCCGCATGCAGCGAGGGAATATACCAATGCTTGCAGAAATGTGCCCAGTCGCGGGCGTTGCGGGCGAATACGCCGGCCGTGTCCGTGGCGGCCCCCAGCGGCATCACCTTTTCCAGCGTCATCAAGCCCTGGCTTGGGCGGTTGCCGTAGGTCCCCGAAACGGCGGCGGGCCTGCGCATCGAGGACCCTGTGTCGGAACCGATGGCGAAGTCCAGCCAGTCGTAGGCCGCTACAGCGCAGCCGCCTCCCGAGGACGAGGCCGAGCAGGTGAGCCAGCCATCGCCCCGGGGGTTGAACGGGTACTGCTCGTCCTGCCAGCCCCAAGGGTCGGCTCCGGACGCAAATTGCGCCAGCTTGTTCTTGCCGACGAGGACGCCGCCGAGGTCGACGATGCGCTGGATCGAGGGCGCCGTCTCGTTGGCAACCTGGGCCATCTCGCTCCATGCCCGGGACCCCCCGGAAGTGACGAGACCCTTCATGTCGAACAGGTCCTTAATACCCACGCGGTACCCAGCAAACGGGCGGGGGTCGTTCCAGCTGTAGATGCGCGAGGGGACAGGGATCAGAGCCGCTCCCTGCCTGGAGTCGCGAACTTCCACCGCGTGGAAGGACGCGGTGCCGTCGCTGGACTCGTATGTGCCGTATAAAAAGCCGCCATACGTATCCGGATAGAGGCGGTAGACCTTGTGGAGAGAAACCGAGCCATTTGCTACGGACGCCACGTACGGCCCGGGAGGGGGGTTTGCGCCGTCCGAGGCGCCCGTAACGTAACTGACGGAGAGACCCGCACTGCCTGGCGGACGGTGGTCAGTAGGGTGTCCTTGAAGAAGGCGAGGAAAGAAGCAAGGCCTGTGTACTCACAAGAAGTCGCGGCAGCGTCGAAGCTGCCGTCCAGAACCACGTGTTCCAGCCCCAGACTTTCCAAGTAACACTGGGCACTTTGGTCCAGACGCGAGGGCCCGGTGCCGTTCCGCGCCACCAGCAAGGCTTCGAGGAAGTTGTCCGAGAACACGTCGTCGGCCTCGCGGTAGTGCTGCACGACGGTGCGCAGGAAGTCGCCCGTCACCACGGCATCCGGGGCGTAGACGACGGTGAGCGGCATCAGTGCCCCCTCGGTGTGGTCGTCCGGGCGCGGCGCGGCGGACGTCCCCCTGGACAGGTCCCCCGCCCAGGCCGCGACGGGATGCGCAGCATCGGCGAGATAGCGGGTGTCGTCGAGGGCGAAGATGACGGCACCGCGCGAAGTCGCCTGGACAGCACGGTACGGCGCCCGTCGTGTCGGCGCTGTGGTGACGCCCAGGGGCCACGCCAGCCACCATGAGAGGATGTGTGGGAGGCGAGGTAGGACCATGACGAGCCGGATCCGCATGTCGTGCTCATGTCTAGTCACGGCCTGGGCAAGGGATGGACATTAGGAGCGCTTCTTATACCGTGGGCAACCCTGGCAGGCCACGCTGCAATGTCGGCTGTCCCGCATTCAACACCTAGTCAGTACTGAGCCCCTCCTCCCTCTCTCTTTCCCTTTCTCCCTCTCTCTCCCTCCCTCTCCCTCTCTCTCTCTCTCTTTCTCTCTCTCTCTCTCTCCCTCTCCCTCTCCCCCTCTCCCCCTCTTCTCCCCCCTATCCCCTCCACCATGGTCCCCACGATGGAAAGGGCCCCGCGCTGGGCATGGGGCACTCCTTATGTCCCGATGCCGTCCTTCTCCAGGAACCTATCAACTGGTACTGGCCAAGACCAGCGTCCCACAGGAAGCGCCAGGATAATATGTGACGGACTGCCGACATATGGAGACGTCTCCAAGCCAGAGAGGGGTTCATCTTGGCACCGACGCTGGACGAAGCTCCGCCGCTGGGGCTCAATGTCCCCGACAGCTTCTCCATCTCCATCTCTTCTCCAAATCTCTGTCTTCCGAGTCCGAGTGCCCAGGCCGGGAGAGATAAACCGGGTCAATACCCCCTCAAAAGCCACGCCAGTAGAAGGTCGACGTCACTCAAAATGGCTGTTCCGTGCGTCGGCTATGGGATTTCTCTACGCTGACATCGCACGTCTGTACTCATCTATCCTCCTCCTCTAGATGACGTGCGTCGGAATCGGTGCCACAGAATGATCCTCGCGCCCATCTTCACGAGGAGGGCCCGTTCCGCGATCGAGCAGATGCGGCCGTGCTCTTACCGTCTACTCTCGCATTCCCACCCCCCGGCGGCGGTGCCTTTGGCGCAGGCGTTACCCACGTCCGTCTTGCCAAAACTCGCAGTCCAAAGTCTAGTCCCGTGCGTACCGTGCAGCTTCGCCACCGTGCACTCGCCCCACGCCATCCGAGAATCCTCTCTTCAGAGCACATCGTTGCCTTCTTCGGAGAGGCAACCCCGGGCATTCGAAGCCAAAGTAGAGGCCCGCTCCTCCCAACCACTCAACGACCGGACTTCATTGCTTGTCGTCGACGCATCTTCTCCATCACATTCTTGAGTGCCGTCTTGACGTCGGACTGGCCGTCCCACGACGCGATGTCATAATAGTTAGGTGCAATTTCCTAGCGCCGGTTGTCAGTCTTCGTTTCCTACGCTCAAAGGGGGTAATTGCCAGCATCACTCACCAAAAGCCACTCCGGCTTGATACCAGTTACTGTGCGGATATACTGCTTGGTTGTCAGGACGAACTCGTTGTATAGCACCCATTCGTAGTCAGTCTGAAGAACCGTGCTGGGGTGAAGCATAACGGCTTGGTTGTTGTCCTTCATGGTGCGGTAAATCTTGCCGTTGCCCTCCTTCTTAGCCACCTGCATGAAGAAACCCGAGACAAGGGCACGGCGGATGTTGACATAATAGTTCTTGTCCTCGAACGAAGTGCTGATCAGCTCCACATCATGCGTCTCCATGATACGCTTGAGCTGCATGCGAACATTGTCGGCGCTGCTCAAGTGCCTGTGGGACAGGTAGTGTCGGTGGCACCATTGCTTCGGGTCGTCGTTGCTGTTCTGCATGCCCTTGAAGGCGTGATAGACGTTCAGCATGGTGAGGTGGTCTCCGTCGGGGTGCCGGAACTGGTTCTTCATCTCGTCGGCCTCGCGCCGCTTGTTGGCCGGCCGCACGAAAATGTTGGGCACCGAGAGCAGCGCCGTAATGGAGAGAATTTCGTTGGAGCAGTAGAATTCGGGGCTCGAGATCAACATGACGGCAAGCGCCGGATCAAGCGGAAACTCCGAGGCCATGCTGCCCAGCGTCGTGAGCTCACCCTCGTCGTCGAGACAAGCGAGGTAGTTAAGCTCCTCCAACGCTCGCATCATCGTCTCGGGCGCCGGCGGGTCCATCAGGTCGAAGTGGACCAGGTCTTCGACTCCGAGCTTTTTCAATTCCAACACTGTGTTAGACAGGTTCGAGCGCAGGATCTCGGGGTAGGTCTGTTCAATGAGCTCCTCTTTAAAGGCCTTCTCGGTGTACAGCCTAAAACACTTTCCGGGCTTCGTTCGACCAGCTCGTCCGGCACGCTGTTGCGCGGACGCCTTGGAGATGGCCGAGACCAACAACGACTCGACTCGGATCCGTGGGTTGTAGATCTTTTGTTTGCTGAAACCTGGGTCTACCACATAGACAATACCGTCGATGGTCAGGGACGTCTCGGCAATGTTGGTGGAAACAATGCACTTGCGCCCTGGTCGGCCGCCCTTCTTGGTTGGCGGTGGCGCGGGGTCGAAGATCTTTTGTTGTTGGTGAGGTGGCAAGGTGCCATACAGCGGGTAGACCGCCATAGGGCCACAATCAGCCTCCCGAATCATGTCGTCCACCTCGAGAGATATCTTGCGGCATGTGTCCTCAATCTCCTCCTCGCCCGTCAGGAAGAGAAGAATATCTCCCTCGGGCTCGCCGGCATGGATCTGCAGGACGGTTCGAATGGCAGCTTCAACATAATCCTTCTCGGCCTCGGGGGTGTAATAGATTTCGACGGGGTGGGTACGACCGGGCACGGCCAAGAGCGGGGCATCGTGGAAGTATTTCTGGAATTTCTCGGCGTCGAGGGTGGCCGACATGACGATGATCTTGAGGTCTGGTCGGCGCGTAGCGAGCTGCTTGAGAAGAGCCATCAAGATATCGGTGGCAAGGGTACGCTCGTGGGCCTCGTCGAGAATGATGCAGCTGTAGCGCGACATCATGTGGTCATGCATGGCCTCGCGGAGCAACATACCGTCCGTCATATACTTGAGGACGGTGTTCGGGCCCGTCCTGTCCTCAAATCGGATGCTGTAGCCTACCTGTTCGCCCAGCTTTACGTCGAGCTCGTCAGCAACACGCTGGGCGACCGACATGGCAGCTACTCGTCGCGGTTGCGTGCAGGCAACCAGTTTGTTGTTGAGCTGCGGCAGCTCGTCGTACAGCACATACTGGGGGATCTGGGTGGTCTTGCCAGAACCCGTCTCACCGACAAAGACGAGAATCTGCGTGCTGTGGTACATGTCGAGGAACTCCTGCTTTTGCTTGTGCACCGGAAGGTCCCGGCGGCCCTTGAGAATCTTGAAGTACTGGGCCGAGTGAGGTTCGCCCGTGAACGGGTTGTTGTCGCCATCCTCAGCCTTGGCAGCTTGCTTGGCCGTCGTCGCGCGGCGGGTAAAATCGTGGAAGGCCGACCCAGGGACTATTTTGCTCGAGCCGTTGCCGTTTTGCGTCCCATCGGTATTGAGGTGCGCCAGGTACGGGTTGTCCTCTTGCTTGACCCGTTTTACGGAGGCATCCTCCTGTTCAGTGCCCTGTCGCTTCTTTTCGCCCTTGGGAAGGGCGGCCTTCGAATCGCCGGTCATAGTTCCAAAGAGACGGCAGTGCGATGCTACGACGGAATGACGGGTCGGTGGTGTTGGGAACGACGAAGAGGCGCGCGACCAAGAAAAGTCTAGGATGCGCCAGGCTTGCGTGCAACTTCGCCGCGATGAATTATTTGGGCTTATCTTATCGTGAACGAAGTAGGTAGTGCATGTAGGTCGTACCTGCGTACCTCTTTTGTGGAGATTGCTGTAGGTCGCTACAACCTGCGGTAAAGAGGTGTCTTAGTACCAACAAGGTTGTGAGGCAGGCATTGCACGAGTAATTGGTTAGCACCTGCTGTGCTCGACGTTGTTACTCAGCCCCATTCCGTAAAGAGTACCTACCTAGCCCCTCTCTCACTGCCCAACCTGACTACGCATTCAGGGCAGGTGTATGTATGAGCCTACAAATTACCCTACCACTGTCCGCTGCTCTTGCAACTGGTAGACAAATCCCTCCCTCGGCTCGAAACCAGCCGGAGACATGAGGAGGCAGCAACGGTGGCGGCCTGGGAACCGGTAAGCCGTCGGCTTCGTCAAGACTCCCGTGGAAAATGAAATTTGGTTCGCATTTCAACCCAGCGTACTGTTCCTTCGCTGTGTTGGGATATTACTCATACATATGCATACTTCCATATAGGGTATACCCGATCCCCAAATCCTTTCGCCGTTCCGTGCAGAATTTCCCAGCGGCAGGGAAAGGAAGAGCGCTGCCGCCCAGCTATGCTCAATAGATGACACAAAAAAAAAACCCCAGTTACAGTCAGTTTGGCATGCTTGACGGCCATCCCGGCAGTCGAAATGCCCGAATGCCCGAGTCAAGCGCGACTGAGGCAACTGCTAAACACCCGGAGGGTAAACGCCGGAACCGTGTGGGAACAAGTCGAGAAGCCATTCTCTCGGGTCGTCAATCACGTATCATAACAATCCTGCCCCTTTCGAACTCGTGGTGTTCGCTTCGTAAACCCGCAAGTAGGTCGTGGATCAAGGCGCGAACCTCGAACCGCTGGCCCTCCGCGCATTTCGGATGATGTCTTCAACCAAGGCAAATGACTCTGCAGGTACTTCAGGGATCTCAGTAGCCGGGGAAGATTCTGGGGCAGAGGTTGCAACGTCTAGTGATGGGCCTTTTTGCACTGTGCTTGGTTGGGGCTGGACGGCGCCTGGCTGTGACTATTGCTATTAGGCATGGTCTGCGAGAGCTTCTGCCGATGTGGTCCGCTTACATGGTGAGGATGGAACCTTCGACCCTGAATGGGTTGTGGACTACTGGTCGTCGAGGGCGGTCCTGGTGCTGTCCTTGGGTTTTGTGGCGGCTGCGGGGCTGTTTGTAGCTGTTCCCATGGCCGAGGGGGGGGGACGAAGGTCTGCTTCGGAGCCGTTGGACGTGTCTGTGTTGTCGACGGACTCGTCTTTTGCGTCCGATGGCCCTGACCATCACGAGTGACTGCGGGTTGAACTTCTTGGCTTCGGCTCGTATCGTCACTAGCAATGGCTTGGGGCAGAAGCGCACCATGAGCGCCTTGGGCAGGTAGCTGTCTCGGAAACTGTGATGGCAGCTGGGTATGAGGCAGCTGTTGATCCTGCGGGGATTGTTGCGCCCGCAGCGGCGGCGGCGATACGTGTTGTGAGGGAGGTTGCACGTGCACCGAGGACGACGCAGGATGGCAATGTGAATGGTGCTGCTCGTGTGCAGACGGATGTGGAACCTGTTGCTGCACCTGTGAAGACGAGGCCTGGGAGCTGTAGTGTACGGGCGGGCAGTTATTTTGGGCTGCCGTCGAAAGTTGCGCCGGCACTGAGGGCTGCGACTGCGACTGCGACTGCGGCTGAGAGCTCTGCTTCTGCAGCATGTTCGCATATTGAGAGCGAATTGCGGGGTGCAGCTGCGAAGCTGCGCAATCGGGGTCCCATGAACCACTGGGTATGCTCTGACCAGAAGGCGCAGGGGCACCACTGGTCGGTCCATGAGTTTCCTGAGGTCCCACGCCATGCAGGGACATTCTGGAAGATGTGCTCAGCGTGGGCTTTCTGGCTACGTCGTGGGAACCCTGATACTGCAAGGGTGATGCGCCCAGCGCGCCCGGCACACCGTTGGGGCGTCGTTGCAAACCGAACAAAGCATCGGGGCTCTTCATCAGATGTGCCCTTAAGTTGCCTTCATATCCGTTCGTGAAGCCTCCCCAAGGAGCATAGGGCGTCCGATATTTAGTCGAATCCCTGTGAGAGTCAGCAAGATAATGATAGCCTGGAGAACTCGGGAAGGATACACACCTGTTGTGATGGCCCTGGAAATAGCTGTACTTCTGTACTACACTTGGCGGCGTAGGTCCCTGGGCGGGTGACAACCTGCCAACTTGCGGCTGCCCAACCATGCCCTCGCTCGCTGATGAGGAAGGCCGGATCGCCGACGATGTCATTGGCGTGTTCAGGGACTTCGCAGAGGCAGACGACATAGACCTTGCTCGGGCCTGGGCTTGGAACAGCTGCCCGTTCTGCGGCGAAGGAGAGGTGCCCAGGCCAGGTGGTTGCATAAAACCAAAGCTGAAAGGTGAGCTTGAATTTAGATCATATCGAGCGGAGGCATACGTTGAAGACGGGGTTCTGAACCGCGGGTCTGAACCATAAGGTAACGATCTGTGGCGCGAATGGGCCGTAGGTGGTGGCGCGGTCTTGGACAATCCCGGGGAATTCGGCATGGCCGGAGGCGGAAACATGGGCTTCGCGGTCATTTGCTGAGGGGTCGCGCCAAGTGCCGGCTGCGTGGGAGGTCCGGTTGCCGACTGGGTGGCTGTCTCGGGGGCGAGCCACGGCATTGATCCCGATTGCGGAGAACAAGGGGTGTTGGTGGCAGATTGAGGCGTATATGGCAGCTGCGGGGCGAATGTCGCCGCGGTGGTGGGGAAAGGCGTTCCGTTGTACGCAAAGCTCTGGTTCGTATGCACGGAAGGGTGCGCCGAAGTGGCGCTATAGGACGGTTGCACAGGGTGCTTAGGCTTGTACTGGTATGGCTTATCCGCCTTGCCACCGGCAGGGGCTTGCGCGAGTTGCTTGGGGTATGTGGGAGTATACACCTTGCGCGGTTGGCCCACAGGTGGTGCAGGTTTCGGCACCGACTCCAAAAAGTTGCTCTTGTAATTGTGTACCGGCTTCCGGGGATCTTCAGTGTACTGGGCCCGGGCTTCCGTGGACGTCTTTCCCAAATAGTGCCATATCTGGTTCTCCTTGCTGAAATCGACGTTGGCCTGCTCTCTGTTAATACATTCGGTGTGATGGAACTCGCCCCATATGAAGCCTTCGACAAATATGTCCTGGGCTCGGGGTAGTTCTTGTATCGTTTGCTTGGTGGCATTGATTTCTTCCTTGGCCTTTCGTGATGTGGGCATGGGTATGGCGTTCGCTGACGCTTTCGGTAGATGGTAGTCGGTGGGGTCTGGTAGGACGAGCCACTTCCACTCAACCTCGACCCGGTCACTAATCAAAGTCAGTTGGGGGATTCTCCTGTTACTGTCAAGGCTGGAGGCGCTGTACCCGTTGGGAATAGTTTCCAGGAGCAGCATTTGCTCGTCCTGCCGGTTTTCAACGACGAGTCCAGCGAAAATCTCTGCCTTATGGTACTGCATTTGAGCAGTGTCTCCCGCCTTGAGGGCCTCTGCGGCTTTCCGGATCATGGGGCAGTCTTCCAGAGCATTGCTGTCGAGCTTCTTGTCGCGCTTCGCTCTGTGGAACCGACATGTGAAACCGAAAGCCTGCTCCTTGTACTCAGTGCCATCTTTGCCGAAAATAGGTACTTCGCCCTCTTCAACGAATACTCCAGCGGCGGCAGCGCAAGTGGCGTGATAGGATCTCACACACTTCCTGTGGGAACATTGGAAACAAGCCCCGCGCTTCGACCGGCAGAACAGGCACTTGAGCCCCAAGCGGTCCTTGCTGATGTTTGTGACGTTGGCCACCCTATCTCCCCCATCCACAGTCTCGATCCAAGTCTCTGCACCGTAAAGGGCACAGGTGCGGTGAGCCCGGCGCCCGTCATCAGTCTCGAGCAGCTCCTCGTGATGGAAGCTGTTGGGACACAGGCAGCAAGGAGAATCAGCCTGGGTCTTTGGTCGCACGCGGAGGCGAATCTTCTTTCCCGCTCGCTCCTCCTGGTCTTCGAGGGCTCGCTTGCGCTTGTGACCGGGCGGCTTGATCTTGATGAGGTGTGGTGCTTGCGAGGTTTCATCATCCTCATCCTCATCCTCGTCTTCCTCGTCAGTCTCCTCGTAATCCGTCTCCTCACCACGCAATTTGCGCTCAATCTCGTACACATCGACCCAAACACTGTCTTGAGCCTGGGCACATTCGCACCGTTTCGCGATCTTGCCCATAGGCAACCACGAGTCGAGGGCGAAGTTGACAGCTTCAGCGCAGTTGTACCCGAGATTGTAGCCGGAGTGATACCCGTATGGATACGTGACAACGAACTCGCCCGGGTAGGAGACGCACTTGTTGACTTTGATGTTGTAGTATTGCTGCAGATGATTGGGCGAAATGAGGAAGGCTTTGTGGCGCAAGAATTGGTCGCAGGCCTTTGCGTCTGTTGGCCAGATACTCTTCATTGCCGCTTCGAAGCGACGGGCGTCGCCCTGTGAGATGCTGTACCACTGTTTGGGGGCCCCGAAATGGAGATAGTTGATACTGTATAAATCGACGTCTTCCAGATGCCAAGCAAATGTCGCTTTCCACATACCCAAGTAGAGATATGCCGTGTTGACGCCAGGAACTTTGGTGCCCAGGACATCCAAGAGATTCGGAAGCTTGTTGAGGTTCCAGACATCTGAATCGTCTTCGAAGAGCGTGCCCGGAAGATCAGCACCGTATAGCGGCGCTGCGTAGGTCAGAGTCTTCCAGTAGATGCGCTCGAGCTCTTCGCACCTTTCCGGCGTGTAGTCCGAGATATCCATCCGGTAATCCCAATCCCTAAAGGCTTCCTCGTCGATTCTGGCGGATGCCTCGCGCCGGGCGAATTTCCTGCGGGCGGATACTGACTGCGTTTTGGGCTTGGCCTGCTTGCTCGCCCCCATTCTGCCCATCCTGCTCACTACGGGAGCGCCGTCATCATCTTCGTCAGGCTCAGCGCCAGGGTCCGTCTCGACCGATTCCATAACGTCCTCGTGGTTCGGTCTCGGAGATACAGGAGTCATGGGGCGGCCCTCCTGGCCGGCAGTGCTCTCCTGAGCGACATTTTTGGCTTTGCTTCTCGTGGTTCTGCCACTGCGAGCTCGCGAACTAGAGGCGGCGGAAACCCTGGGCCGGGGGGGAGCCTGCGCGCGGCGCTCCCCTCGTCTCGCCGGGGGCTGGTGTTCGCTTTGATCGCACAACTGACGCCACTGCGGTAGGTTGTAGGACCGCTGGTGGAGGATGTTGACCTGCCTGTAGGTGCCGTTGGAGCCCATAATGTCCTGCTTGATGGGTTCCTTGACTCTGATCTGCTTCACCATGTCGTGCAACTCCGGAAGGCGGTCCTTCCACTCTTGGGGGGGGACAACCTTGACAATGCCCGACTTCATACCATAAGAGTCGATCTTGTTCATCTGCGTAAGACAAGGCTGGGTTAGCATGGCGCACAGCGACGCGGCGCCAAAGGGCCGAAGGAGCGCCTACGAATCTCTTAAAGTCCTTGAACTGATGCATGTCCGGTTTGAAGACGGGGACTGTTCCGGACCACTCGGCAGGTGTAATGTCGCCGATGTCATCTTCCTCTTCCTCTTCGGCCTCCTTCGCGGCGGCGTCGTTTTCCGCCTCGACTTGGCCGCCATGGGTGGCAACGTGATTGAAAGGCGAGGGTGGTTGATCAAGACCAATGGCGGGATCGGACTCGTCCAGCTCGCTGAGTTCGGATTCGTCATCGCTGTCGTCCAGTTTCATTGCGCTGTTACTATCGGGGGGCGAATGCAGGCCGGTGGGCTTGGGCGAATCTTCAGGCTTGGGCGAATCCTTGGAGGCCGATTCGCTTGCGACCTCGATTTGAGGCTGCTCCGGCGCCATCTGGGCCATCGCTTCGACCGACATGGTGTTGGAGACTACATGCGACCAGGTGTGCTGTCAAAAGAGTCCAAGGCGACCCGGGCGAGACCACCAGGGTTGGTGCTGATGCAAGCGAGGGCGCGAAGTTGGTTCGGGCGGCTTGATACGGTGCAGCGGAGGGCGGCTGGTTGACGGGGCGGGAATGGAGGTGATGCGGAGGTGAGATGGATGGGCAAGTTGCAGGCTCCTCGTCGGCCGTGGGGCCTTGCACTGGTACCGGCCGGGTATTCTACGCTTGAACTGGGGAGCCAAAGAGACAACCGCCCAGGAGCGCACGATTGACGACGGGATGATGGATGACGGCAGGGCTGGGCAGTACAGCGGACCAGACCTACCTACACAGGCAGAGCGTGCGTGCCCAGGATGGACGGGATGGGATGGAGCAGTCCTGGAGGGAATGGCAGTACACAGAGGTAGTACCTACGAACCCGCAAGCACGGGCTTTGTAGGCTCTTAAGATGGTACCCACTGCATCCAGGCTCCTAGGATCTCCCGCTTGGGAAACTATGGGGACCGGAGAGAATATGCTCAGTGGTGGAGGCCCAATTCGAAGGCGAGGGGCAAAAATACCTGCGCAGGAACCGGAGCCCTGAGAATATGGCCACGGTCCCACGGCGCTGGGCGGGCGTGTATTTACCGGCCAAGAACAGTGTTCGACCCTGAGGGCAGAGGCACTTGGATCGGTTCCTAGGTGCAAAGCTCTGCGCGGGCGGCAACGGGAATCAGCGCATTATCGAACCACTGCCCCCGCCCCCCCTCTCCTGGGGTATCCGGCAAGGAGACCAGTATGTAAGTACACATGTACCTAGCTACTTACGTTCATCTCTTTCAAGCAGTTTCCGTGAGTGCTGACCTGTACACCCCTTAGGATGGGTTTGTACATTTCAGATAGGCAGGTACCTCGGTCAGTATATTGAGTAAAGGTAGTAGGTAGCACGAACATTGCCCATGAGGTAGGTGGGTTCCGTCTCCAATCCCTTCCCGCGGCAACGTTGGGTGGTAGGCAGAAATAGACTAGCAGCCCTCTTTTGGGGGGGGCGGTTGGATGGATGATAGGGTACATTTCACATCCTGCCACTCTGCCTACCTACCTACCTACTGAATGCGGTTAAGGTGGGAAACTGCGTGGTTACTCTCATGGTGACTTGCGTGAGCTCTGTCTGCCGGTACGAAGCTCACCTTTTCCTCTCTCGCTAGGGTAGGTGTAAGAGCATCCAAGCCGTCAATGTCTCTTGGCGGTATACTGCGGCTGGATAGGTCAATTGCGGAGGCAAAGCACATGGGAAATGCCAACTGGGGCTCCAGTGCTTCGCATTCCCATGTAGCGGAGAACCCATCCCGTCGAATCTGCGAGTTCGGGCAGGGCTGGCTAGCCCAGCTGGCTTATCGGAACCGCCCCATCCCCGTGCATGCAACCTGCCCAGGTAGAAGTATGTACTTTATGAAGTACTGGCCGTCCCAGCCAGGTATGTGCAGGACTGTGTTATTGAGTAGTACTGATGGGACATCACTTCCAGAGCTGCCGTAGGGAAGTACGTACGAACCTGTATACTGACCTCATCAGTCATAACGTACATACCCCACCACGCCCATATACGTGGGGGCTGTATCCGGCAATTGCAGCAACTGAGTAGCTAGTTGGCTGTCCGGCTCAGATTGTTTTGCTGCCACTGGAAGTGCTACGTTTTGGTAGAAGAGGGTCTATTAGTACGGAAACCTTAGGTACATGGGAGTGAATTGTCCGCCAACAAAGAGCCCTGTTGCGCAAAAGCCACGCCCCCACTAGTCCTGAGGCTCAATACGGAGTCTCATAAAAGCAGATCGGCCATTCCACGCCGTCCAACCAGTGGCTTTTGACGGTTGTTGGCTGTGAGGGACACGGGGCAAAAGACACTGGCTGCATGTGCGTCATTGTCCTTGGAGAGAAGTCACCTTGGCACCGCACGCTAGATTCGGCGCCCCCTTGAAATCTCATCAACAGCAGATGTACTCATTCCCTACGCGTGTAATTTGTGAGGCGAGTAGGAAGGGGAGGCTCTTTGATCCCTGCGTGGTTCGCGTATACGGGTGAGCTGCAACCAAAGTTACTTATCTGGGAGACATGTCGGAAATTCCTACCAGCCCTGTAAGTGTGTCAGTACATAATGTGCGTCCCATCGTTCGGGGAGTAGTGTGTTTTGGCCCAAGCTCCCAATCCGGGGTCCCGACTACACGCCGCCGCCAAGGGACGCGCTCTCGCACTTTCATTCCCAACGCCCCAAGCCTATCCAGAATCGCTTCACCATGCCCCCCGGCCAAAAGCTGTACCCCAGGGCGACGGTCAAGAAAATCGTCAAGGCGCATTCGAATCGAAATGTCAGCAAGAATGTTGATGTCATGGTAGGGTGCCGTGCCCCGACGACGCGCAGAGAGGTGCGACCTAACATGCGCTCACTACAGGTCTTCCTCGACTACGTGCTGTTCATGCAATCGTACGGGATCCCAGCCACCAACAGTGCGTGGCACTCCGACTTTTAGATACTGACAGAACAACAGACTCATGAAGGAGGCGGCCATTGATTCCAAGCAAGCGGGCGAGAGAGGAATCAGTGCCAAAAGCATCAAGAAAGTCACTGCGGTGAGTCTCACGACAACGCGACGTCGTGGCAACTGCTTAATTAGGATTGACTTCACAGGATACCCTCGCCAAGTTCAAGGGTTGAAGACACGCGAAAACAGTCCTCCTCTCCCCTCCACCTAACCTACATTGCCCAGGTGATGCAGGAGGATGTCACCGGTCTAGTTTAGGGCGACCATCGACACAGTCCTGTCGAGTACTACTCGGGTGGGTTGTCCAACAGGCGTATACGGCCCCAGAGATGCGGGTAGGTTCTGGGGACCTGCCAAGCAATGGTCGAATGGACGCCCTCCGTAGTTGGGGGGGGGCTGGGATTTCAGAGGGTGAGGAAGAGGAGCACAATACATATCAGAGCCCCGGTCGAACCTTGGCTGGGCGCACAAGCACTTACTAAGAGAGCTCAGCCGAGGGACTTGACGATGATGTAGCCTAGCAGGGCGCCTTAGACAGCTTACATGATGGTTCTGTCTTCTGCCGGCGTAAATTTCTCTGCCGTGCTTCTTGACGGATGCGAGGCATGGATGGTATCCCGATACATTGGCATAAGGGCTCGCATATGAAAGGGGTGCGATGCAGGCACCTCTCGCCCAATAAACAAACAGATTGCCCATGGGTGGTTCGGATGGGATAGGGCATCCAAGCCGAGGTGCAACAGCCACAGTAGAGCCTGTCCTACAAACCGCCCGAGGCGCGATCTACAGCCCCATGGAGCTGAGTGCAACCGCGTTCAATAAAGTTTTCCGTCGGCCACCCTTTTGGGTCATCCGCCGTGATTCGAGCGCAAGTCGCTCCCTTCCGAAGCCACGATGGCGAGTGGCCTCATGACCGGCACGAATCTCCTCGGTTTGACGCTGGCCAGCCGACATCCTCTCTCATGCCCAGTGCATGCTGGCGTGTATGAGTATCTAGGTAGGTTCTTCGCGCTGTGCTGTGCTGTGCTGTGCTGTGCTGTACGGCGTGAGCATTCCTGCACAGCGAAAGGGGTGCTATATGGGGAGCCCCGGTGGCAGTGGAAGCTGGCGGATGGGGCTGGGCCAAGCTGTTTGTTTGTTTCTTTGCCCTCAGTATTGTATACAACCTTGCGGTACATCACCATGTACCGGCTTGCTCACAAACAGCCCTCCATTGGAAAACCATAAAAATAATAAAATAATAATTCCGAGGCGACCAATTCCAGTCCCGTCGCGTCCCGTCGCCTGAACCCAAACAACATACTAACCTAGCTCTCCCTGCAGCCTCCATATTGTCCCGCCCGCCAGCCCGACTTATTATTCATGAGCTGTCGCTGAACCACTTCCCTCTTCCAGCACCTCGACTCCACCTACCTACCTCTTCCCACCATTCACCCTCCAGCACAGCAATCATCTTTTCGATCCGCCCTTCCTAGGCAACACACCACAACAGAATATCTGGGCTGACGCCATCCTCGTTGTCTTTTTCTCCTTCCACCCACCGCCCGTCTGCTGCCAGACTGCCCCCTCCCCCTCGTGACGCCCTCCGACCATCCCACTACGACCCGACCTCCGAGCTCCCAAGCTTCCTAAGTACCCGACGCACGAACCCCCATAGCCCACGATGCCTTCTCCCGCCGTTCAGAACCCCCCGGCCCAGACCGAGTCCAAGTCGGCCAAGAAGAAGAAGGCTGCGGCGGCTGCCGCTGCACGCACCGAGTCACCGGCCCCCTGCACCTCTCCTGCGGCCGACAAGTCTGTGTCCGGGGAAGATGCCTCCGAGAGCCCCTACGTTCGTGAGCTGCAGAAGTGAGCCCGTCTCCCACGTGTCCGCCTTGGCCCAGCTGTTTCTGACCTGCCTGCTCCCCAGGAACATCCGCAACCTGAACAAGAAGATTGTGAGTGCTTGCTTGGCTTCTCCAGTGCCCATTTCACGGTTTCGATTGTGCCGGCTAACCCAGGTCCCCTCCCTAGTCCAATGCCGCCAAGACCAGTGTTGTTCTCGAACAGCACCAGGGCAAAAGCCTTGACGACCTGGTCGCGGCCAAGATTATCAACGCAGACCAGAAGAGCCAGATGCTGAAGAAGCCCCAACTCGAGTCGCAAGTTCGTCAGCTCGAGGAACAGCTGGCCCAGTACCGGAAGATCGACGACGAATACCGAGCCCGCGGCGCTGCCGACAAGGCCAAGATCGAGAAGGACCTGACGGAGAAGCTAGAGAAGGAGAAGGCCGACGCCCTCGTCGCTGCCACCGAGAAGGCCGCCACTGATATCAGTACTGTTCAGCATGACAGCCTTCTGGTGCTCTCCCAATTCTTGCGACTTGCTGCTGCCCGGCGGTCCGAGGATGCCGATCCCAGCGCCGATGAGAACATGGCTTTGGAGGGTGTTTTGCTCAATGTTTACTCGGGAGACGAGAACGCTGTGGCCACTATGATGAAGCTCATCGACGGCTCTGACGAGAAGACTCGGAGCGTCGGTGGCGACGAGTTGCAGACCACTTGTATGTCTTGCAGTCACTCGTTTTACGTGCGAAGAGTCTGACCAGGTTATTACAGTTGCTCAGGTTAAGACTGCCTCTATGGCTCACGTCCAAGCCTTGGCCCCGGCCGAGGAAACGGCCCCGGAGGTGTCCGAGGCCCCCGCCGAGCCCGCCAATGCCCCTGTCACCGATCCTACCGTTGTCCACGCTGGCTTGACCGAGATCAACACCACTGCGCCCCATGTCAACGGCCACGGCGAGCCCAGCTCGGGCGTTCCCAACGCCAACGTCGCGGATGACGCTGCTAACGCCGCTGCTGAGTCTCAGTGGGACAACACCAATGAGGCGGCCGCATCTCCTGATGACTGGGTTAAGGTCCCCCGTGATCCCACCGAGACGGAGACCGGCTTGAATGCTACCCCCGCAGCGGCAGGTCCCGTGCAGTCTTGGGCCGATGATCAGCCCGAGACGGAGCTGACACCCGAGGTAAGTAGCACAACGCTGAGCTTGGCAACAACGGGAAGGAGGAAACATGGGGCCGAGGCTAACACTATCAAAGGCCACGACTGCCCAGGCAGATGACGGCTTCCACCAGGTCCAGCGAAACCGGACTCGCGGTCAGAACGAGTCGGGCGGTTTCCGTGGCCGCGGACGTGGAGGGCGAGGTGATTTCCGAGGCCGCCGGGGCGACGGCAGGGGCCGTGGCCAAGGCCGCGGTGGCAACCCCCGTGGTGGCCGACGAAATGCTGGAGATTCGTAGAGGTCCCTCCATCGTCTCACCTCATCTGGATGGATCCAAAGGCCGAGAGAGCTTCTGCTTGCCAGGCAATCCTGGCGAAGCACCCGGCCCAACTTGCCTCGGCGGGGATTCGACGCCAGTTGCTTGTACGAAGACGCTACTTCCGCCTGTCGTTGTTGAGCTGGGGGGGGGATGGCGCAGAAGGGGGGTTCTTTCAAGAGGAAAATCATTTGGCAGCCTGGTCTTTGGTATTCCAGGCAGCACTAGAGTTGGCGTTCCTTCCGGCGTTGGCTTGGCTTCTGTATGATGATACGAGACTGGCTGGCCCTGGGATGGGTTCTTGTAACCTGTATAAAAGTCTTACGAAATGCATGAGGTGAGCGGGTGTAGATGGGGAAAGGAAAAGGAAAAAATACATAAAGATAATGAGGTATTCATTGCTGCATACCTGAAGCATACCCTCCGATATCTTTCGCCGTGGTCCTTACTTTTGAGCCCCTTCCCAAAACGAGACTCACCTGGCCACCTGGAGAAATGGAAGGCTGGCTCACTGTAATTGGCAAGCTTTTCTTCTGTTCATTTCCCCCCTGCTATCGTTCGATTACTGGCAACTTGGGTGCTGTTCCTGGACTGCGCCAATGGACGCTATGCAAGCGGAGCACACGTATATCCATTCAGTTAAGACATAGCATTGAGTTCAGCTAAGCATCCTAGGTGGAAGCATCGTCTGCTCATGAAACTGCGATGTTCAATAGGGGCAAGGGTCTTTAGAAGCCGTAGATGCCGAACTAGGAAAGGTACCCATTCGCGGAAAGCCACTCCTTGATTACGGCCGCGTCCCTTTGCCTGTACGCGGCGCGCGTTCGAATCGAATCCTTCACCTGCTCCAGGGTGCGATCAAAGGACGACGTATCCTTATCCTTGAAGAAAGCATCGATTTCGTCGAGGTACTTCAAGTCGGTGAACTTGCCCAGTGTCAATCGGACAAACCGGTCCAAGACCACGGGGTTCGCCATCTTCTTGGTGACTTGATCCCAATTCTCCTGCATCCACTTCCAGAGAAGAGGACGTGCTACCGTATTCGAGGCCAACGGGCCGCCAAGCATGTGCATGTCGCCGCTGGGCACCGAGTCCGAAGCAGGCGCCGGGGGTGAAATGTTGAAGAGGAAGGAAATGATCTTGTCCTTGATCATTTCGGGGTCACGAACGTGGCCCATCGAGGAAAGGCACAAGTCCTTGCCATCAACCGAAGCGCCCGTAGCCCATTCTTTCTTAAGTGCCTCGTAGGCCTTGGGCGCGTCCTTCTTGATACCAGCACGGTACACAACAGTGCGCAGACTGGGGTTCAGTGCCGTGCCAGCACTGCTCCACGAATCGAAGAGTTGGGTTGCTTGTTCGAGGGTCCTGTATTCCTGTTAGCTTATACCGGTCCGGGGGCAGGCTCGACGATGGGGACAGGACTCACTTTGAGTGGCCATTCACAACGGCCGACAGCAAGAGCCGCTTGCGTAGAAGACCAGTCAGATAGTCTTCATCTGCAGCGGGCTCCCACCCGATCTTCTCCACGGCATCGCTGATGAGCTTCAGAGTAAAGCTCTCCAGGCCTCTCTTGATGTCCTCATCCTCGCCAAAGACGGACTTGACGTAGTTGAGCGAATCCAAAGCCTGCGCCCACACGATCTGGCTACTTTCGCCACCAAAGCCCTGGAGGAAGGCCAGAAGAGCAGGGGTCTTGCCGTACCCCGCCGCAGCAAGGTCGGCTGCAGAACCGATCGTCGCGATCTTGTCCTCGATGCTCAGCTTGTCGAGCTGAGAGGCGAGCTTCGCCAGGCGAGCAGGAGGGTAGTTGGTGCGATAGAATCCAAAGCCGTTGTAATTCAGCTTGTAGAAATCATCGTCTATGTCTCGGATAGTGTCTTCTTTGGTAGTAAGTGCAAGTTCCTAGCAAAAACCCGAGGTCAGTGTTCTGTCCGGTTGGAAAGGTTCAGATGGGGCCCCTTTTGATAGTCACACAGGGTGCATGGACCCCCTCACCCTGGGAGTATAATGACCCAGGTACGAGGCAAAGGTAATGGGATTCTTACTTGTACTTCTTGTGTGCCCGACTTGCCCTGAAGACCAAGAGGCACCCACCAGACGGTCTCATCCTCTTCAGGCTTCACATCACCAGTGGACAAGAATCGGGATTGCTTGACGGAAATCTGCCCAGGCTCCTCTGCGACGGTGAGCATAGGAAAGCCGATTTTTTGGACCCAAGTGGACATGAGGGCATTGACGTCAGCCCCTGAAGCTTCGGCCAAGCCTGCCCACAGAGCCTCCGTTTTGGCGTTGGAGTAGGCATGCTTCTTGAGATAGCGGGAGACGCCATCGAGGAATCTCTTTTCCCCGAGATGGTTGGCCAGCATCCTCAGTGTAGAGCAGCCCTTGAGGTAACTGATGGCGTCGAAGATTTGGTTGACGTCGAGGGCATCCTTGACGGGGACATGGATGGGGTGAGAAGCGCGGATGGAGTCCAGCGTAAATGCCTGCTCCATGCCCTCGTTGACGAATTTGGCCCATACGTTCCAATCGGGATGGAATTGGTTGACGGCGTACCATCCAGCCCACGTCGCAAAAGACTCGTTGAGCCACAATTCATCCCACCAGTCCATTGTCACGAGGTTGCCAAACCATTGGTGGGCGAGCTCGTGGGCGACGACGTAGGCAATCCGGACTTTGTATTGCGCATCCGACGTCTTTTCATCAAACAAAACGGCGGTGGTGCGGTATGTCACCAAGCCCCAGTTCTCCATGGCGCCGTGGGTGAACTCGTGCACAGCGAGCAGGTCCGATTTGGGTAGGGGATAATCGATGCCAAAGCTCTCCGAGAACAGGTCGATGGTTTTGGGGGCATGCTCCAGCGCCCAACGACCTTGCTCCTTGAGACCGCGCGTCGTGTAAACGCGGACGGGGAGCTGTTTGCCGTTGTACCGGCGCTCCGTGTGGGCCTCGACGTACTCAAAGTCTCCGACGGCCCAGGCGAGCAAGTAAGTGCTCATGACAGGGGTACGCTCGAAGACCACTTTCTGGAGACCCTCGCCCGCCTTGGAGGCGGACTTAACGGGCATGTTGGACAGAGCAACCTGGTCATCGGGGATCTCAATATCGAAGTCGAAGGTTGCCTTCAAGCGGGGCTCATCAAAGCAAGGGAAAGCGCGGCGGGCATCACATGCTTCAAACTGGGTGCTGAGCATGTAATGAAACTCGTCGTCCCTGGGCACGGAGGCAGCAGCCGGCACCGTGGGCTTGTACTTGCTTCGGTAGAAGCCGGCCATGTCATTGTTGATGACTCCCTCGAAGGCGATCTCGAGAGTCGCCTTCCTAGAGGCGGGAATCTCATCGGGGAAGACAATGGTAGCGCGCTGCTTCTTCTCGTCATAGCTGAAGTTGGCCGAGTTGAAAGACTGTTCGGCCTTGCTGTGCGCCACCACAAGCTTGGCCGAGGCCAGCTTCAGCTCTAGGGCGTTGAGGATGACATTCCGGGTGGGCTCCACGACTTCGACGTCGATGCTAGATTGCGGGGCATGCGTGAGTAAGCCGGGGACCGGGCAGGGCAGCTGACGGGTGGCCGGAACAACTTACGTGACCTTGCCCTGGTAGGACCAGTTCTTGAAGTCGAGAGAGCTCAGGGAGAGGGCATAGTGGGCGGGCTTGATGGCCGCGGGCAGAACATCTCTGTCGGCCATGATGGAAGAGGGTATGATGGAGGAACAAGAGGCGCGAGGGGAGGTGGAGAAGGACCGAGGAGTTATACGGGCTCGCGGGGCAGTTGAAGCCAGGTGGGGTCGTCGTGGGAACAGGATCCCAAGCAGTTTCGATTTGGCAGGTGGTGCGGGAGAGGGCCGAAGCACAAGGTCCCGCGGGTGCTGGATCGGGCAACTGCGAAGAATACCAAGAGCTGCCGGATGGGGCAATTCGCTGCTGACGATGGTGGTGGACGGTAGCCGAGCCGGACTGGGACTGGGGCCAGCAGAAGAAGACGAGGGGCGCGATGGAATGCCCCTCACCTTCACTCCATGATGAAAAACGGAGGGTGCACACGGCCGCGCCAGCAGATGCAGCAGGCCTACCGCCGCCCGCCGCCCAATGGGCTCCATGACGGATGGTGCACCGGCTGCCCGTGGCGCCCGCGACAGCAGCTCTTCGTCACCGCCGTCGGGCGAAGCTTCCAATGCACTGTGAAGAATTTAGGTGGGTAGGGGCTGTAGGTACAGAGCTCCTGCTCGAGGGACAGAGCCTCAAGCGAGCGCCCTCCGGGGCCGGTTGGTAGCGTGCCCTGCTTGGTCGAGCATTCGGGGGTTTCCAGAACGAGGCGAGAACCTGCGAGGGCACGACCGCCTCGCACCCACAGGACCAACGGTACGCTTGCTGCCTGCGTAGAAAGAAGGAGGGAAGGGCAAGCGGTAGAGCCGATCCATGAGGCTCGAGTCTAGGAGCCTAGAATCGGCAGAGGCCCGCAGATGGATGCCGGGCTCCTCTCCAAACATGGCTTAACACGATATATGATTCTAAATGGCAGGTAGAGCGCTGATTGCATCCGTCCCCCCCCCCCCCCCCAGAAACAGCCGCATTATGTAAATATCCCCAACGACAATTCTTAAAGCACCAGTATGCATTCCTTCACCTTCATCCCAGTCACCCACTTGACCTCGGTAGTACTGACTTGCACTTACACCGTCCACGTAATCACTCTACCCCCCCATGCCTTATTGTTGATTCCGTTCGATTTCAAGCCCCAGAGCCCTGCAATGACCTCCGTTCCCGAGTGATTCCCCGGCCTGCCCATACAACCACAAGGCGGGCGTTGGTGTGGCGTCCTCACGACGCTGACTACATACCCACATACATACCTTCATAGGTGGGTACTTACCTACACCTCAACACACCAAGCCACCCGTGCTCCCATGCGATAGACGTAACCAGCAGGGCCTTGATGCTCCCAAGGGGACTCCGTCTCCAACTTGCCACTAGGTAGCTCCTTTGCCAACCTTGGGAATAAGCCCAGAATATACCCATAGCTCGGCCCAGGATGGAAAGGCGCAGGGCGCAACTCCGAGCTGCTCGTCGGGAACACCACTCACTCCGTTCGTCCCAGTCTGCCCATTCTCCCAGCAGCCCATGGCCGTCCAACGCGGTCGATGTTCAAGCAGGTCAAGCATCTCCTCAGTGGGTGGGGGAGCATACAGAAGGTCAGTCAACACGCGAGTTTTGTCTCCCCGTCGCCACCTCCTCTTTCTTTCGGACGTCGCTAGAAGCCCTCCCTCCCCCACGTCTTTTGTCGCCGCCATCTCCTGCCACGCGCGCCCTTTGAGGTTCCCATCCTTCCTTCCCTAGTAGCCCGAGATCCCCGCCGAGAAAAGCACACACAGCCCGCTAGGCTTGGAAGGCAAGGACTCCGAATGGGATGGGTACCAGGTCACCACCATTCATGCGTGGCCCGCCCCCGCCCCTCCCCCCCCGGCTGGTTTCCTCTCTGTCCATAGCGCCTACTCCAGAGCAGCTTGGGGCCGTGGAAATCCTCGAGGATGGCTGGAGACCGCCGGATGAGCTTGCAAGACGGTCTCACACCAGCCCCGTCAACCTCGCGCGGCATCTTCGTCTCGACAATCAGGAGCACGGCGACGACTCCGAGTTGGAAGAAGAAACTGACATTGCCATGAGTGAAGGCAGCATAGACGACCAAGGGCTTGATGAAAACTATGACGGCGTCGAGGTGGACGACGCCGAGGTCGATGGCGAAGAGGCGGATGAGGGCAACGAAACCCAAGACGATGTGCTGTTCGACCCTGCCGCCGTAGGACTGAAGGAGATCAGCAATCTTGCCAGCTTCACGGTCAGCAGCTACAAGCCTGGCTGCGGCGTGAAGGAGCTCCGCGACGACGATGTCCACCAATACTGGCAGTAAGCCCACCATTCGCGGCTGGCTGGGCGTTGCATCTCACTGACCTCCACCAGGTCCGACGGGCCCCAGCCTCACCGTCTCAATATTCACTTCATCAAGCGCGTGGAGATCCGCGCGCTGCGTCTCTATTTGGACTTTGAGCTCGATGAAAGCTACACCCCAACCAAGATTCAAATCACTGCGGGGACGGGCCCCAACCTCACAATACCCTTCACCACCATGGAGCTCAATGTCCCCAAGGGCTGGATTGACGTCCCCATTGCTGGCGCCGGTGGCGGGCCTGATGGCAACTCACTCTGCTGCTGGTTCATCCGCGTCATCATCGTCGAAAACCACCAGAATGGCAAGGACACGCACCTTCGCGGCATCAAAGTGTATGCACTGGACGACAGCGCCGATACGGCGGAGAACAATCCCGTCGAAGACATGGTCGAGGCTATCGATGACTATCGGGACCGAACTATCCGGTGGGATATCCAGGACCATGGCCCCGATGCCCTCTTGAGGCACGAGGCCGCCACAGCCGGTCGGAAGGCCGGGGCCAAGAAGTTCGCTCCCGGCGATGGCGGCTTGACCATTCCCGATTTCATGAGGGAACCTGAGATACGCTGACTGTAGTTGGAGAATCGTGTGATGGCCCACAAAGAACCACAGGCGCCGTTTTGTCAGTGGGTGAACATAGCTTCTGTGTCTTGAGCAAAGAATCATGATACTCTGCTTCAACCCCCGACGCCCCCATATCACAGTGTTGTCACAATTTGGAATGGAGGCCATGGCATCGTGCTCATTGCCCAGTGCCCTCGGTGTAAAGCCCAGCCTGCCTGGCCCAGTCGGCCACACCATCGCTCACCAACGTTCTTAGCCCTTCCCAGTCTTGGTTGCCCACGGCTTCTCTGACCTTGGTGCTGCTGATGACCTCTTCTCCCTCGTGTCGCCCCTGTACCATGTCCACCTTGTCAGCCCACTGCGCTCTTCCGCCGCGAGCTTCTAGCTCGCCGTTCCGTAGCCCTGCCAGGTAGGCCAGCTGATCGGCCGCGGTGCCCCAGTCGGCGTGTGCCCGCATGGTGACCCGGAGTCGCGAGTGCGCAAAAAAGGGGTCCAGGGCGGCCCGCATCGAGTTGTCGGGGTAGTACTTGGCGTTGAAGACGCGGATGAGCGTGTCGTAGCCGGTGAGGTAGAGCTGCTCCATCGGCGGGGGGTCGCGCGGCGCCTCGTGCCCGCGGTAAAAGGCGCACGCGGCGACGGCCGCGCTCTTGGAGTGGAAGTAGGGCTCGGTGGTGACGGCGATGTCCACCGCCATGCCGTCGGCGGCGGCGGCCAGCAGGTCGAGGGCGAACACGTGCATCATGGCGAGCCGCTGCGGGAAGGCGGCCGGCCGGGGCGCCTTGTCGGCATTGTTGATGGCCAGCAGGAGGAGGACGCGCGGGAGGGCGGGCGCGGGCGCCGTCGCCCTCGCATCGGCCAGCGCCGACAGGGCCATGCGCTGGTGCGCCAGCGTCGGCGGGTTGAAGGAGGAGTCCAGCACCAGCAAAGACGACGGGCGCTGGCGCGGCGGGGCGGGCGCCGGCTCGCCGCGCGCGGGGAGCGAGCACAGCACCGCGAGAGGCGCCCCGGAGCGCTGGAAGGCCTCGAGGGCCTGCGCGGAAAAGGCCACGAGTCGGGGGGCGGGCGGCAGGCGGGCCATGGGGGCGTGGTCGGGAGCCGGCGGCATATCCGTAGATACTCTCGACGGGCGAACAGACGAGAGCGGCAGGGTTGGCACGACGTCTGGCTGGTGCCCCGGGTGCGTCGAGGGGAGCAGAATGGAAGTTGAGGACCTGGATGGATTCTCTCGGCCTCGCGGCGGCGTGCGGGTGCAATCACCGGCCCCGCTCGTTACATGCGTGCCTCCCCGGCTGCCGGTGTCCAGTCAGTCACGAGGCACCGGGACCGCTCGGGGCTCCAACGAAGCCACGCCCGGCGTCTACAACAGATTCCGTCGAGATGACGTACTTGGGTACGCACGTAGGTTCTTCGCCATGTACGTATGTATGTACCTAGGTAATTGGGGTGCAGTGGACTTGTTCCCAGGCGAAGCTCGGGTAACCCGCTATATGCGCATGATTGCACAAGACACCGGCAGAGTGAGATCGCTGGATAAGGGGGGGGGGAAAGACTGGTCCCTTCCGCTATCCCTCGCGGTAGCGAATCCATCTTCATCAATGACAGCTCGCGGGAGCACGACCCTCCGGCCTGCGGGAGTAGAACGAGGGCTCCTCCTACCCACCCCCCCTCCCCAAAAAGGTGGCCAGAGGGACAACGCCCGTAGGCCCGCACCAACAGCTTCTTCCTCACTGCCAGAGAACACGCTCCAGCAAGCAACGAAAAAGAGGAAAAGAACACGCCTGTCAGACTTCGACCGCTACCCACCCCGGCCACGCGCCCGAAGGCAGACCGTGACAAATCGGGGTTGAGATCATCACCACTCTCTATACAGCACCTGAAGGCACCGCCATCCTTGCGGACAGGGCGAGAGTAAACCGACCACACGAGGTGGCCGAGAGCAAAAAGCTTCACTCTAGGGTAGCGGCGATGTGAATCATCAACCAGGGTGGGATCTGATGGCTCTCTTGGAGAAATCAGAGAAGGACGACTACTATAGAAATGATTCTCTAGAGTATTGTCGACATGAAGAGAAAAGGAAAAGAGAAACCAGACTCCGGGGAGCAGAGGCGTATATTTATACCCGTTCCAGCCGCGGCTTGGCGAAGCGGCTGGTCGGGTGGGTGCCGAGGCAGGACGCCCTAGGAAGGCGTGTCGCCCACCAGCTGCAAATTCTGTTCGGCCCTTCTGGAGGCAACCCGACTTCTCATTGGCTTGCTCTTGGATCAGCCTGGGATTGTCTGTCGACCTACTCCCGATGCGTCGTGATGCCCTCCACTCTCCCAGGTCCAGACCTCGGGACAGCAGTCCTGCTTCTTTCGAATAGCTGGAAACCCTTTGTCGTTTGAACATCACCGGGGCGACCTCCTCGAGTCAAGTGGGCGGCAGGGTCGCCCCGGGCTTCTGATACATGGACACTACACAGTATATGGAATAGGGCGGGGGCATACGACTACTACATCGTACGACGATTCGTGCTCCGTATATCGCCCCGATGCATTACCAGGCTTATGGATATACACTGCGGTGTGAGGGTGTGCTGCAGGTCGTACGTGATGCGCATTCGGAGAAAACTCACGCGGCCACCAACGCCTGCAGGTTTGGTAGCACATCCCTTGCCACCCAGTACTACGTGATGCCAAATCGGGAGAGAACCGTCGCCAGCACCCGTAGCCTTGATCACGCATGCTGCTCACGTACTTATGCAAACGACCAAGAAATGATTGAACACTCGCCCAACAAAGAGGTATTCTACTTGACAAAAGAAAACATGAACCGCCCCAGAATCATACCACAACAGAGTACAGTCGACACAGGCTCCCCACCTGGATCCTACCTGGAAAGTACTTGATATATCACCTCACTCTCGACTCGTTGTCACCGGTTCACTACTCCACGCGTCTCCGTCTTCGTGAAACCCTTCTTCATGGTGTAGTTGGATGCTCAAGATTGCGCCTCGTCCGTCTAGAACGCCACCCCACCGGTACGCTGTCCGATTGTCTTGTACGTAGTCCATCCCTCCTCGACCGTATATGTGTCGAACCGGGCCGTGCCCATTGTGTTACTGTCAGTGTAGCCCGAAAAATAGAAGCCAATGATGACCACCAGATACGTCAACAGAAGAATGCTACCCTTAAAGTAGTTGCTCTTGCCTTCTCCGTAGACGTAACTCAGCAAGAACACGCACAAGATGACGGTCACCATGTCCCACTGGGGGAACAGAAGGGTGAAGGTATAACGGGCAACGTCCGGCTCCTCAACCGTGGGTAGGACAGGGTACAAGGCCGAGAACAGGACCAATGCCGGAATCTGCAAGAGGCAAACCTGCAAGGCGTAGGCGGACCCGATTTCCATGGAGAGAGCAATGTTGCCGTTCATGGCGAACGAGATGGCATTCTGCGCGTTTTAAAATCAGCATGATGGCGGCAGGGAAACGCGCGAACGCCCTCGTTTGGGGGCAGAGGGTTATGGTTTCTCTTACCAGAAATTCCGTGGTGTTGGGGACTAACGCGAACAGGGTGATACCCAGGAACTTCTCGTCGATAGCAAAATTTTGCAGCACGACGTCCACAGTGTCAACCAAAATTTCAGCAACAACTGCATAAAGAACCGTCGCTCCCATCAGAATAACGGCGCTCTTCGTCCGGCTCCAATTGGGGGCGTCGTGGCCGCCCTGCTGTGCCTGCACGTGTTCCGCAGCGTCTTCCATGTCGGGGAAAGTGTGAGTGCGTACGGGCGTGGGCCGGGTCGGAGGATGAGCGTTACTGTTGTTCGGCCCCTGGGCGGACGTGCGACGGGGCGGGTACCGGGCATCCCGAGCGGCGATAGCAGCTGCCGTGGCTGCAAGCTCCGTCACGCCTCGGATGAGATTATTGTTCTCCTGTTCTGAGAGCCCAGTGAAGTGAACATGCGAGCGGACGCTGTCCCCATCGGCACCACTACCGCTGGCCCTCGGAGGCACTATGTGAGGAGTCTGCGCAGTTCCGTTGGATGGCATTACGCCCGACGGCCGGCGGGAGTGGTGAGCGCTGGAAGTTCCCGAAAGCCCGACTTGCTTGAGAGACTGTCCCAGGATACGCTTATACAGGTGGCTGTCCCGAATATCAACGCCGCTCGCGTCGACAAACGAACGTTGTTCCGAAAACCTGGGTACAGCTGTGTGTTCTTCGTTCTTCTTCTCCTCCACTTCCGTGTTCCAAATCACGGCAGCGTGGGTTCTCAGGGTGAACCATAGCCCCGTGGCATAGGACAAGAACAGGAAAATGGCCGCAGCATAGCAGTACGGGCGTACGGCTTCCAGATAGAAACGATCGTCGACCTTGGGTGTCTGGGAAAAGTAGCAACGTCGACAGTCACGGTCTTTCGCCCCGACCGTGTGGGTGATCACACACTCGGTACAGCTGAGCTCATGTGTGCCGTAAATCTGGTAGAACAGAGTAGGCCCAAAAGCTGCGACCACGGCAAACAGCAGCATGGTCGAAGTGACACCCGCAGATCGAGCATTGAAGCGCTGTGTCTTGCGCTTGATGGCGCCAAAGCACATGGACAAGGCAGGAAGGAAAAGGACACCTGCGAAGATGCTTCCAATAATGCTTCCTTCCACAAGAGCTCCTTTGCCCTGGTTGAGCGCAACACAGTAGAGGAAGACCTCGACGATGGTGGAGAAGAAGGCGTTGATGGCCGCTCCCAGGCCCATGGAGGACTGGGCTGAGATGGAGGCGACAGCTTGGCCGATGAAGTAGGCCAGGGGTATAATAGATAGCAGACCGGCCACAAACAGGAAGCCAGGCGAGGTGAGGAAGTTCTCCAGGTGGAGGACCCCTTCCAACACCAGCCAGTCGAAGATGACAAAAACGACGACGGCCATGAGGTTGATGAGGAAGATGTTGGTGCCGTCAATGGTATACTTCCAGTACTTGGAGCCCACCGCCCTGTAGGTACAGAGGAGAATAGACGCCTGGGGGCCATCGGGGTCGCGTGCCGAGGTGATATCCGACTCGAAGGACAATGCCAAAGGATGCCGCTTAAGGTGATCGAAGAGGAGCACTGTGACCTTGCCCATGGGAATCCAGAAAACCAAAAACCAGCAGATACCCGAGACGATAATCAACGAGGGGGTGATCAAGCCGTAGAAAAAGATGAAGAAGATGACTCTTCCCACGTTCCATTCGCCCCGGCCGAAGAGGCGTCGCTTGAGACGAGGGCTTTGGTCCTCGAGATGGCCGGGGTGATGCGAGTGGCGCCCGAGGAGGCTGTCGGTCTCGCTGGGTTCCGAGTCGATGCTCCTCCTCGACCGACCCACGATGGAACGGTCGCGTTCAGGACCAAAGAAGAGTCGCCCGTACTCCAAGTCGCCGCTCTGCCATTGCTCGTATTCGCTGATGCTTCGACCTTCGCCGAGGTCCTCCTCAAGGTAGGCCTCGTCCTGCTCCAGCCGTACAAACTTGCCAAAGGGGTAGAACAGATAGCCAGCTAGTCCCCAGAGCACTCGGCCATATTCCCTTGCGCTAGGTGCCGCAGCGAAGCAAAAGCATAAGCTGGCGCCTAGCGCAGCAATCAAGGCCATCCACCAGCCGAACGCGAGAGTCCAGATGAGGTTGAAGAACAGAAGCCAGGCGCTAACACGGCCTCCCGGGGTCGAGTGAATATCACCTTCGGCCGTCTTCTGAACCGAGCGGTCCTTCTTGTACAAGGCAGGCTTCCATATTCTGATACCAAAGGGATGGGTTTCGTTGATGGCTTGTTGTCGGTCTTTGAGAGTGAAACTCTCAGCATCGCTGACTTCGTCGTCTTCGTCTTCGATCGGCGTCTCGTCGTCATCGACGCCATCTTGCCCGGTCTGAGACTGCTCTGGTGGCTCGGCAGCCTCAGCGGCTTCCTCGGGCTGCTCCTCGATGCCCCCGTCGTCTCCAGCATCGCCACGAGCTGGCTGGGTTCGGGTCGAGGCAGAAGTGGCCATGTTGCGGCGGCGCAGTGTCGATGGCTGGCGGCTCGAGTCGGCGTTGTAAGCAGGCCGCTGCGAAGAGTAGCCCTGGGCCCTCTCGGCGGCCTCTTCCTCCTCCACCTCATCTACAGCATCGTCGGTCGAGAAGATGCCGCCTCGGTGGGGGGCTTGGGCATTCGAGGACGCACGTCGGGTCATGGGTGGTTTCTTGGGACGGGATCTACCGCGTTCAGGAGCACTGGGGCGAAGCTGCTGCTGACTACCAGTGCGAGACTGAGCACGTTCGTGGATGGAGGTGCTGGCGGAGGCGCTGAAAGACGACGGCTCTCCTTGTTGGATGCTGACGCCAGGCATCGCGGTCAAGACGGTACCTATAGGAACGATCGCACCGTTAGTTCAAGGCACGCGCGGCGGGACTCTCCAGGATGCTGCACTACTCTGGCTTGAGTCTGGGAGTCTCACTAACCGTACGAGACATCGGCTCTTCTTCGCGCCGTGTCACTAGACTGGTAGCTTTCTGGCCTAACATTCTCGTCTCGACTGGCGTTCTGGCGAGCGTTGGTAGACGAATGCGCGGGCGGGTCGTGTGTATCGCGAGCGGGCGGGTCCATGTTGGGCACCGGTCTCGAGTACTCGTGTTTGCTATTGCCAGGAATCGGGGACAGATTAAGCGTGCTGACGACGCCTTCGACAGCCCATTACCGACTAGGCCCAAAGAACCGGTTGGGGTTTGTTTGTGAGACAAGGGTTCCCGCGGCCTGGTGTCTTGGGCGCTCTCACGCCGTGGGCGCAAGTAGTCTTGTTGGTAGGGTACCAGGACCCCAGAGAAAGAAAATGCCTTGGGGAAGGGGGCGTTGGGCGATGCGGGTGTTGCTACTGGTCAACGTTCCCTGGACGTATCGTCAAGCCACGTGCTTGCCGTTCAACGTGGTCGAGGGCGAGGAGGAGGCGGCGGCGGCGGCGACGGTTCTAATAACTGAGCAGGCGAGGCGGAGCCGAAGCCGTCGGAACAGGTGGGCGGCGGCGGTACGTAGTTTCAACACGGGAGTGGAAGCTGCACCAGGAGGCAAAACCCAGCCCACACCTTGTCTCAAGCGGCGGCAGGTGTTCTTGTACTGGGACGGGGAGGGCATGGGTAGACGGCACACCGCAAGCCCGGGATCACAAGCAGCCAAGCACCGGATGCACGCTCCTCAGTCCTGCCTGTCCTGTAAGATGTCCCCCATCGCGAGCTGGGGGCGGTCCTATGGAGGGCAGGGTAGGGATCTGGCCGTGGTCAACTGAGTCGCAGTGGCCCCGCGTGATGGCTCGCCGGTGCCCCCAGACACCCCCTCCGACTCCGCTAGTCGGACGGTGGTGCTTGCTAGAAACCTCGGGCGCCCTGGCTCCATTGCATGCCCTCTTGGGCGCCTTCTCCCGCTCCTCTTGTACCCTCTTCATCGCGCCCGTGATACGTAAAGCTGCGGTGGCCGGCAATTGCCTTTATCGCGGCCATACAGCAGGCTGCAGACTATCTTGGCCCGGTAAACCTAGGTAGGCACCGGGGCACCTGCTCCAACGCACCTCAAGGGCATCGTGGTCCTTTTTCCGTCGTGGCAGGCCGCCTCTAGGCCACAGCCACAAACGGATGAAGTACGGTGAGGCCCGCTAGGGGGTCCCACCCGGCCATCAGTGATCTCCGTCAGGCCTCCTCCTAGCCGCCGGCAAGTATGCTTACCTCGTCTAAGTACGCAGTAGTTGAGTAGTTAGTGCCTACTGCGTACAAGGTAGGCAAGGTAAGCCCGACCAGCAGCTGCTACGGATACGCACCACATCTTACATACAGACAGGCAAATCCATACTCCATGTAGACTATCTCGATCGTGGCATCCCCCCCCCAATGTTCTGGCTGCTCCGTACGGGCTCCCTGACGCCGAGTCTGATAGGGCCCCTTCGTCCACAACTTATGGATCGGAAGTGCTCACGGGCGGGCTGGCGCTGGCTTGGCAGCACTGGAATGGGCATTCGCCCAAGCCCCGGATGGTGCGGCAAAGCCCAAAAGACAAGTGCAGGCTGGGTTTGCCGCGTGTGCAGGCCCCGGTAGATCTCCCACCACACCGTACTAGTCGCGGGCTCCTGGTGCCGAAAGATGCCATCTATTTGATGGGACGGAGCGACCGGGCTGTCCGATCGGTAACAAACACCACAGGCCAGCCCAGTCTACTGGACAGGGTGCCTCCCGTGAGGTACATTAGGTCAGGAGGAAGTTTTCGTCGGGTCTGCACTGAGCGCAGAGCCGCCGTAGGCGTTGCCGAGACACATATCCCACACTTCGCACATGCGTCGCACGGAGATATGCGCCGACGTTGGCCATGCGTCTATGGGCTGGCAGTGACTTCATTCTGCATAGCGAGGCGTGCCCAGCGGCCAGCGCTAATCAGGATCGAGGGTGCCCAGGACAAGAGGTCTCGAGGTCCACACTAGGTCACTTAGGTACCTAGCCGATCCTCCGAACACTCCATGTATCTGCGGCCGGCAAAACGGGGGGATCCGGCCCTTGGGCACCAATGGGCGCTCGCTGTCCATTGATGCCGCCATCCCGTTTGCGCGCATGGATGAAATCGATGGCGCTAGTCCCGCCCCAAAATTGGAAGCTGGCGGCGGAGGTGGGACTGCGTATGGAGGGTTAGGTAAGCATTCACATGTACTCCGTACCTCCGTGGGTATGCCGATTGATGTCCAGCCACAATGTGGCGGGCCACGGCTCCCCAGCCGTGTGGCACAAATTTCTTAGAGAAGCATGCAGTACCTTACGTAAGATGGAAGATACATGTGCTGTACCCGCCCACGTCCCGTCCACCTGATGACGGACCATATGTACTACTGGGTGCTGGGTAGGTGGGTAGAGCTCCAGGTACCTACCTCTCTCTAATCAGTGGACGCGTTGGCCTTCAACTGCCTAGCAGCTGCGCTGCGGAAAGCTTCTCGGCCAATAGTAGCGCCCCAGCTCCTGGTCCGTGGCCTTGCGACCTACCCATCACCGTCGTCGCCGCCGCCGCCATCACCGCCAACACCGGCATCATCATCACTGTCGCCATCAGCCCAATCGACACTTTCCGGCCAGCGTCCATCCCCCTCCATCACAACTGACCCGACTCGAGCGCCAGCGGGCACCCCACGTACGGATTGCTCAGCGCCGCCACCCCTCATCGTCCAAACCAATACGTGCACCCCAAGACGTCGACGCCCCCGGAGCTGCCAACCATCATGGCGCTCGACAACTACTATGCCAACAAGATCGAGGCCATGAAGCTTGAAATCCTCAAGGGTCAAGCTGTCCTGCGCCGACTCGAAGCCCAGAGGAACGACTACAACTCAAGGGTGCGGTTACTACGGGAAGAGCTCGGCTTGCTTCAACAGCCCGGCTCCTACGTCGGCGAGGTTGTCAAGGTCATGGGCACAAAGAAAGTCCTCGTCAAAGTCCATCCAGAGGGAAAATACGGTAGGCCGGCTCGGATATGCTCGTCGCCTACGCCCTGACTGCCCTGCTAACCCGGATCCGCAGTTGTGGACATTGCCGATGCTGTCGACATTGCCAAGCTCACAGTAGGCAAGCGTGTGACCTTGCTGTCCGACTCGTACAAACTCGAGAAGATGCTTCCATCGTCCGTCGACCCCCTTGTGTCCCTCATGATGGTAGAGAAGGTACCCGACAGCACATACGACATGATTGGTGGTCTGGACCAGCAGATCAAGGAAATCAAGGAGGTCATCGAGCTTGGTCTCAAGCATCCAGAACTGTTCGAATCGCTCGGCATCGCCCAACCGAAAGGTGTCCTTCTCTACGGCCCTCCCGGAACGGGCAAGACGCTCTTGGCCCGAGCTGTGGCTCACCATACCGACTGCAAGTTCATCCGAGTGTCTGGTTCCGAATTGGTGCAGAAGTACATCGGCGAAGGTTCACGCATGGTTCGCGAGCTATTCGTTATGGCTCGCGAGCATGCCCCCTCCATCATCTTCATGGATGAGATCGACTCCATCGGCTCTTCTCGCGTGGAGGGCTCCTCTGGTGGCGACTCGGAGGTTCAGCGAACCATGTTGGAACTGCTGAACCAGCTCGACGGTTTCGAGCCCACAAAGAACATCAAAGTCATCATGGCTACGAACCGTCTGGATATTCTTGATCCTGCTCTGCTGCGCCCGGGTCGTATTGACCGGAAGATCGAGTTCCCCCCGCCCAGTATCGAGGCCCGTGCCGACATCTTACGCATCCACAGCCGTAAGATGAACCTGACACGTGGAATCAACCTTACCAAGATTGCCGAGAAGATGAACGGGTGCTCAGGCGCTGAGCTCAAGGGTGTGTGCACCGAGGCGGGTATGTACGCGCTGAGAGAACGCCGAGTTCACGTCACGCAAGAGGATTTCGAGCTGGCAACAGCCAAGATCCTGAACAAGCACGATGACAAGGAGGTCTCGCTCCAGAAGTTCTGGAAATAAGCTTGGGCATGCGCGCGTCCTTGTTGGAACGGCTACCGGCTCGTGGGAAGGGGTTCCGGCTTGGGACGGCGTCGTAAGAGCTGAGCAGAGGCCGCCTCATAGACGCTGTGTATTATTAATACTAGAAAGGGCCGGAACCGAAGATTCAAATACGAGATTGCTTGCAGCTTCCAGATACCACATGGCACACTTCATGAGTACCGTCTGTCTTCCAGTGCATGCCGCCTTGACACCTGTACCTTTGCAAAACTGTGCCAGGGTGTTATGCCTCGCAGGCCACTTCCCCATGGCTCATCATGTCATGCCTCGCCCGTGGTAACCCAACCCAAGCAAGCCACTCAGTAGAGATCTCTCGATGTAGCGATTGAGAAACCACGGCTTTTGAACCGAAAGACTCTTCATTGGCTGCGATGCTGGTCTTTGCTACTGCAGCGGTCACCAAGGTCACCGCGGTGGCGCCTGTCAGGTAGGGCCAGGTCCATCGCTGTACTCGCTTCCATCTCAACAATCGCCCAGCGTGCCTTCCACAGGGTGGGTGGGCGATCCAGCATCAGGTGGGTAGTAAAATGGGGTTTGATGCTCTGTACTGGGGTTTCCGGCTTTGTAAACAGTGTCACCCTCGGTTTTCTATATCAACAGGTCTACCTTCCGCCGGACGTCCCGGAGCTTTATAGTGCTCGTATGTGCGGTGGCACCGAGGGGCCGAGGCGTGTGACGACCCCCTTCTGCTCCCAAATAGAAGAAAAGCAAGCCGGACAATGGTGTATATCATGCAGCACGGAATCTCCATTGTCTGAGACATCGCCCTAGGCCATTGAACGCCCACCCCTCGCGTGCCGAAAGCTAGTCAGCTGCGCTGCCAGGTTCGAGAGCCTCATGGTTAATGGTGGTTCGTATTTGGGTGTGTACAAATGCAAGTGCTCATATGTGCAGCCGAACCGGCTGGCTTGCCCCCAGAGGCGCACGTCGCCGCCGTGGGACGGGGTTGGTAATGGTTATCTCCTGCTGGGGGCCTCGCTCTCACTCCTAAAATGCCCCCTTCTTCCGTTGGCGTTGATTTGTTCTTGCAAACGCCACACCCACTCGGTGATGGTCTCGTAGCAAAGAACAAATTGCCTCAAGCTCTGGACCATACTCAGTCTCTGCTCCCGGAAGCCTTCTACGGTCTTGGCAATCAGGTCAACGCTATCATCGCCAACCCATCTGGTGTCCAAACCGGTGCTGTTGGGCTGACCGTCATGGCCGTTTGCGTGGCTGTCGCGTGCTCCGGGGTGGCCAGCGTTGGACGAGAAGGATGAGCCCGGATTGCCCATGGAAACGTCGCCGTCCGCATCGCGCTTCCTCTTGGCTACCACCGACGCCAGCCGTTGGCGTTTCAACATGTCAATAACGCTGTCAACCGTACAAAAGGTGCCAGTGCGGCCACAGCCAGCCGAACAGTGGACCAGCATGGGTCTCACATTACGGTCATTCTCCGGCTCCTCGTACCAACTTGACGTGGCCTGACGGTCCCCAGCCACTGACGCGGCGATGCGATTAGCATCGACCGGCAAAGCCGACCGCTGCATGACGTTCGCCAGCTCCACGAGGGCAAGAAGGTGCGAAGGCTGTGCTGGCACACCAAAGTCGGGCCACGACGGGTAATGGAGATGCGTCACCTCGCGCATCGGGGCGAAAGGGTGGGAGGCGTGAGACATGGCAAACTTGCGGATAATAACATATGGCGCTTCAGACTGTGGAGGCTGGGCAGCTGATGCAGACGAGTCCAGAGTCGTGGTGGTGTTCGCGCGGCGACGGCCGGAATCAGACTGGCCGGGAGTGACCGACGGCCCAGCTTTATGCTTGTCAATATCCAAAGACACCTTCTTTTCGGAGAGAGGTCTAAGCTTGACAGGTCCATATTCTTTATCATTCCAGTAGGAGTGGCACTTGAGCTGTCCGCCCTCGGACTCGGCAGTAAGCATGACAATGACACGGACATCCTGGTCCCATATGACCGACCAAAAGTCCTGCAGAGCGGATTAGCAAGAGTTTGCCCGAACTAGGCGAGGGTGCGCTTACTTCAAAGGTGGCCGGCAAGGGCCCCTGGGATGCGATATACCGCTTGTTGCTTCGCGGAGAACGAACGTGGCTAGCATTGATGTAGTCGCAAGCCCCTCGGGGCTTGTTCGCCAACACCACCCGGGCATGATCGAAAGGGAGGATATCCTTGTACCGGTTCTTGACTCCCTTTTCGATACCGGATAGAGATACCCGGGCTGCCGGCGTTTTGGGCGCGGCGGATGCATTGAAGGCCGAATACGCCTCCTTCATGCGCGCCTGCTCACTGCGCTCGATACTTAAGAATTTGTTGGCGACTCCCTTGCCATGGTCGCTCCTAGAAGTTGCGTCACGCAGCCACCGCGGCAGCGTCATCTCGTCCATGTTGTTGGGAACAGCAATGTCCATCTGACCAACACCGTCTGCGAGATCCATATTTTGTCGGATGTTGCTAAAGAATGGGTTAGGGTTGTTGGCCGTGGCCGGCAGAGAGACACCCCCGATGACGGGAGCAAACGTAGGCCGCCCTCCTGCCGAAGATGTATCGGCCGGGTGTCCAGCTCGCTCAGCAGCCGAGCGGGTGTCGACGAGCTCTGGGTGAGCCTCAGCGAAAGCATTGAAACCCCCTCGAAGTAAATAGGATTCCTTGGAGAAGCCCTCGTTGGTAAACTTCTTAAACATATTCATGGCCGACATGGCGTCCCGCTTCTCCGAAGACGCAGCGTCGTAGATGATGAGGTACTTCACACAGTCCCACTCGGAGAATTTCTCCTGGTCCTCCTCTGTCTGTAGCGTTTTTTCCAACTTTTGGATGTCAAAGGTAGCGCGTTTGAGAAGAGTGGTAGGGATGCAGAGATTTAATGCGCCCTGGATACGCGCCTGTGCGTAATGCGTGGCGACCCGCACGTCTAGCAAGAGATAGTCAGACTCGGGTTTGGTTTTGATGATATCTCTCAGTTGGTCGGGCATGAGCAAACTCGGGCCGCCGCTTTCGAGCGCAGGAGGCAGCGTCTCAGACCGCGGCTTGACGGCACCCTGTGCAGGTCGATCTGACTTGTTCTGGGGGAGCGAAAGCCGCGGTGGATGAGCATCCTCTACTTGCGACAGGTTGGATCGCCGTAGGGGGTGAAACGGAGAGCCAGTCTGCGCGGGAGACTCGTGCTTGGGCGCATCGAAGAAAGACGAGGCATTGAGGGAGACCTCGGAATTCCTCTTGGAATCCGAAGAGACATAGGCCGAGTCATGCAAGCTGTCGACGTCCAAATCCATCCGGCTCCCGGTGGTCTCGCGAGATCGGGTCAAGACGGGCCTCGGCCCAGACGAGTCCAGGGCGGCATCGCTCTGCTCGGTTGTCCTGCGCGCCGGCCTGGGTCTAAGTGAAGTAGTCGGCGGCGGCATCGCGGCGAAATGTGCTGAGCCCAGGGCGAACGACTTCTCCCTGTTCAAATCCGCCTGTCGCCTGAAGGCCTCAAAGTCCGGATTGGCGTCCAAGGGCACCTGCTTGGGAATGGCGGCGCCAAATGATTTCACCGAAGATGTTGCCGGGCTCCAGTTGTCGCGGGGGAGGGCACCCGAATCCCTCGGGTCCGCGCCAGAGTCGATATTGAGCCCGAAGTAGTTCGGACTAGGCGTGCGGCCATCGCGGGCAGCAACAGGGGAGAGCTGCGTCCCGGGGGGTAACGACTGTCCGACGGAATGAGGCAGGCGCGGAGAAGTGATGGGCGTTGTCGACTTGGCCCCGGGGGCCTGCCGAGGGTGGTGGGCGTGGTGTGGGTGGGACGAGGTCATCGTGGGCCGCGATGAGGTCCTCATGGTGTGGTGAGAAATGCTTACGGGCAGTTGGGTAGTGGCAGGCAATGCTGGGGTGAAAATAGAAGGTGAATGACTACTGTTCTGGAACGCCGTCTCGTGGGCGCAGGTCGTTCTGGATTTCCGATGACGTCGTTTCCGTATCGTTTGCCTCTCCCGGTAGGGGGGGGAGGGGGGAAAGACCGCAGGTAAACCCCCTCGGCCTCTACGAGCATGACATGGCGAGCGTGTGGATGCGAGCGACAGTATGGTGGGTGTTTGGGATCGAGGTCGCAAGGAGAAAATAGCGGCCCCCTCCCAGACACTGGCGGGTTAGCTGAGCAGTGCCGTCCGTCGTGGGCGTGGCCCTTGGTGCGAGAGAGATGAGACGGGATGGGGATGCGTCGCCGCAAGACAGGGAATGCGCGCGCCGGCGCAGAAACGGAAAAGGGCTAGATTGGCTGACAGCCGGTAGCAGTCGTAGCTGAGGGACGGATGGGATTTGTCTTTATAATCTCGGGAGAGGCGAGAGTGGGCAGGCAAGCAGCAACACAGCAGAGAGCTCGGCTCCTGGTCGGGCAACAGGATAGCGGTACACGTCGTCTCGGCAGAGAGGCAAAAGAGGGGAAGGGCAATAAGAAAGAATCTATCAGAGGACCCTGAGATTTTGTGCGGTCTGGACCTGGACGATCTCAGAAGGAGGTGTGTAGGTGGCACGCTTCAAGCAGGCGCCGCGTCCAGTTGGGGGGGCGGTTTGACTTTGTTGGAAATGGGGGTGGGTGAAGCAGCGAGTAGATGTCATTATTGGAGCAGCCATAGGAGTGGTAGGGTTTTGATAGGCCGGCACGAGAGCCAGAGCGGACCTGATCGTGTGAGGCAATGATCTACGACCAGAGGCGCCTGAGAAACGAACCGGGCACAGGGGTGGATTGCGTGACTTGACGGGGCGAACAGGCGCTGGAAAGCCCCTCTGGCCGTCCTGGGCGCAGGTGGATATGCATTATCTACCTCATACCCGGTACGACAGACAGAGCCATCACAGCGCGGGTGGAAACCGGGACGTGAGAAGGGTTCCCGATGTCTTTGACGGGATCTCGACCCCAGTCCGCCGTGTGGGCGGCAAACAATGACGATGCTGGACCCTGAAAAGCTAAAACGTCTGCCGCCGCTGTTCTTACGGTATATGATGTAGGTTGTACTTGCTCCGTACATGAAGGGGAGCCAATTACGGTAAGGAGTAAGCAGGCGGAGAGATGTTGTTGGTTTTGGTGGCCTTGCCACCTCGGGGTGTGAGAAGTACCTGCCTCTTTTGCGAGCGGAATGCGTAGAGAAGTATGTCCGGAGTAGCGGGTACTTTTGCAGGAACCATGGCACCATGAATGTGCACTCGTGCGAGCGCGCGCGCGCACACACACACACATTGGGGAAGAGATGAGAAAAACGAATAGCAGGTACTTCTCTACCTACTACCACCTACGTTCCTAGTGGATATCGGTGGGTGGGTGTGGTGTGTGGGCATCGTCTTCCACGCTGCTGTTACCGAGACTGGGGGCCACGTTTTGGCCCAAAAGAGCAGCCCCCAGGATGCGGGCCGTTCACCAAACAGGCAATCAACTATCAGCCGCCCGAGGGACGTCTCGTGACGGGCCTTGGGTTTCGGAATCGAGGAAGACGGGACGAGGGTCTCGTCACTGTGGTGCAATCCGGCCTGTGGGCACATAATCTCGAAGAACAATCCATCCATTCACAGCTTCGTCCCTGTTCGCCGACCGAGGGACACCCGAACCCGAGGAAAAACCCACGTCATCGGGCAGGGTGGGCACCTGCGTAGCGGGTGGTCTAGAAGCCGATGGCCCCCCATCCATCAGGGGGCTGTTGCTTCCTTGCCCGAGTCGGCGCCGACTTACCAGTACTTCGTCTGCCAGCCCAGTCGCAACCGGGGCGGACGAGGAGACACAGAGGCTCGGTAGCGAGGATGATGCGCGCACGAAAATTCACATCCGCACCTGACTGGCAAAACGAAGCGCGCATGTAGGTTGGACGGCGCTGCCTTCGTTTTAGGTACAAAGGAGCCCTGGACACGGATGGAGGTCCAGTCCGTCGTATTCTCCACATCGAGGTCATCTGCTGGTCACTCGTATGGATCAATCCTTGACACGGAGAGAGTGTGTGCAGCCCCGATCTACAGACGCCGTGCCGGAACCGCTCCCTGCGAAAACCTGGCGACCCTGGCCGCCCCTCGTTGGTCCGGTCCGGACGCTGTTTCGTTGCGAGTCAGCGTCGACAAGAGGCGGCGAGGCTGCGAGCCACCGAGCCAATAGTTACGTCGTCTTTCGGTCTGCACTCGACGAGTAACCGGCTGCACAAGTAACCAAGAGACCTCGGCCCCTCGAGGGTGAGACGAGAGGGTCCAGCCTCGGTATCCCGTCCGTACATGTTGCTCTGGAAGGTGCTGTCTAGATAGTGGGAGATCAGCGGTCTCCGGCTCCCCAGGTAGCGCAATCTATGTACATACCTCAATATGCTTATTGCCCGCGCCGTGGACAGGACCACCAAGACGGGATCTCTAAGCTGAATAGGCCCGTCCCCTTGCACTAGGGTAAGGTAGGCACAGATTCCCGACCGGCGCCTCCACTCCACACGACTGCCGTCCGTCGCTGTCAACCAGCACCACAGCGCAACTTGCCTCGCCTGAAACATTGTATGAGACAGCTGCTGCCTCTCCGCCTGCCGACTCTGCCTCTATACCGCGTACTATATTGCTTGTGCAACCAAGGAATAATCATCCCGTTCTGATCCCGCTGCCGACCGCTCGCTCGTGCCGTCTTCCCTGTCGCCCCAGCCGTACGCCCCGGCCATCCACCATGCGGGCCCCTTTGATATGATTTTCTTCTTCCTCTTTTGCGTACTCCAGTGAGGCGGTAACCTTTAGCTCTTCTCGCACGGCGCGCTTACCCGCATCGCGAATACGTCACTACATGCGACTTGTTTTTAGTCCGAGAGGGGACAAGAACGTTGGCCCCGGACGCTACTTGGGCGTGGAGGACCTAGAAGCCTTCCACGATTTCTGGACTGGGACGATGCCCTGTAATAGCAGGTGCAACGACTCAGGCCAGGGCTGCTGGGTTGGCAAAGGAGGGCCCGGCCCCTGAGGCTGCGCAGAAAAACAACCCACTTTCCCCATTCAGCTTGCCGATTTGGAACATGGGATTCTCTGTGTCAGAATTGCAATGCCCATTGCTGTGCCGCATGCCGCGTGCCGCTCTCCGCGGCCTCTCCGTCGCTCGTGCTAGATGGGGGGGGGGGGAGTACGGAGCCACCCTCTCCATGTCTACCCGACCACCCGATGGCCTACACAGAACGTAGCCCCTACCTAACGTACCCAAGGCAGCGCCTACACTTTGCACCCGAGGAGATAGATAGCTCAGTGCCGAGGCGCGGGCTCAGGTGTGTTCGAGAGGCCCTGCGTCTGTTCCGCTTCTTTCATCCGCGTCGCTGCAGGAGCTTGGATGGCACCGAGGCAATGTGTGATCCAGGCTGGGAAGGGCGGCTTTGTCCCGGACACGGCAGTCACCTATGCAAGCATGATCTACTTATTTGGCTGTTCCCGAATGACTGCCAGGTTTGGCTGAGAGCGGCATGCAAATCGCATAACTTTTCCCGATGCATCTACCTACCTAAACACGCGCCTTCGTTGGGTCACCTCCAGCCGGCTTGCCGGGGTACCTGGAGGTGCTGCATAGCATCAAGAGTGCTGGCAACGCCCTTCCTGCTTTCTCCAGCTCGTTGTGCAGTACGGGCCTAGAGCGGCCGTTCTGTATGAGGGCGGGGACCCTCCTTGACCCTCTTCAAAAGCAAAGTCTCCGACTGCCACTGGTACTCAACGTCATGAAACTATCATCGCTCTCTTCCATGCCGTAGCTAGGTTACTTCAGCACCTGGAACTCAAAAAGCGGTTAGAAGCTGGGCGAATCGCATATCCATTTCTTTGGCGCTGTTTTGATCCAATTGAACAGGACTTCTATTTCCGAAAAATCAACTTTATTACGTTGCTTCTTCCCTGCCGCGTCAAGCCTCCCCAAGTGCTTGCTTGCCTGCTGTCGTGACTGGACGAGTATTCCCTGGGCCTGCGTCTCGCCGCCTCTCGTGCGCATTCTCTGCCATTGCCGACCCTGTTCATTCAACCCGGCAAGAACAGCTCACAGTATTGACGAGCTTGTTGTATCGCTGTCCCATGGATAGCGCAGCATTGCCCCAAGGTGATTTACTGACTCATCCCCGCATGTCTCCCTCCGGGGGCGAGCAGGGGCGTCTGGAGTTTGCGCCAATGAATGACGCGGTGGGTAACAGGTTGGGTGGAAGACTGGCGATTCCGAATTGTGTAGAATATGTCAGACTGGACTGGATTCCCTTGGTCGTCCCTGCGCTATAGCTTGAGCAACGAAGCCATCATATCGTAAGACTCAACTGGTCCCTACCCACGGATCGCCTCCCAAGCTATTCGCGTCCGTGGAAACACCCTGTCACAACCAGCACAAGCACCAGGGATCTCATTCTATGAGCATCGAAAATTGCCCGAGTAAGGTCTCTAGAAACCGAGGTGGAGGGACCCGAGTGTCTGCTTGGCGTGTGTGCGTTCAGAGACGATGCAACGCTGCTGTGTCTTATTCCTGCGTGCGTTCAACCGAAGAAGCTTCCACGGAGCAACCAGCCCTTGGCATTCATGGCCCTCAAGTAGAGGTAAGTTGCTTTTCATGGGATAAAGACTGGAATGTAAACATACAGCTGCCCTATTCTGCGCAATGCCACTTTCACATATCAGACTGTCGTTGGGATAGGAGCGACTGAGTGAGTTGGTACACCTGATCCGACAGAAATCTATACAGACCTGAGCTAGAAAATACAGCGCATCCAAGAACTGCATCATGGAAATGAGGGTTTTACTCTGTGGGAGGATCGATCCTATATACCAATGGAATTCTCGTGTAGCATGCGCAATACCACCTCGTCTTCCTCTACTGGGAACCCTGGCCCGATACAAATAGCTCCTTGCTGTCAACTTTCAGGGTGTTTTTCATGATACGGCGGTCAAACTCCAACCCAAGCAACCTGCGGACGTGGAAATATAGCTGGTCTCTCTGGATCAGCCTCCTGGTATTCACCGCCACTGCTGGTAAGCCATTCATGGTTACTACGGGTAACATGTTGTGACTTTGGCAATGGAAACGCCACGCGCGGCTTAGAACCAAGGGCACCTAGGAACCGCACACAGAGTCGCATATCTTCAGGGGTCTTGCTGCCAACTGAGAGACCATGGTGTATGTTGTTGTATCCGTCAACCCCAGCTCAGCTCCTGTGGCCTCGGCTCAACAAGTACGGCCGACGGCGAGCTTCATTATGGCCTGTTTAAATTAGGCCGGATAGCTGGCGGCTCAGGGCAGGCAGCCAGGGACTCATCTGCCTAATCCGGTGAGAACCGAAGTGGCGATTGGAGATGGGACGGCATACTAAGATTAACACCATACCAAGGAGGTAGAACTGCGGTTGGGCACATTTACCGACTCCATAAGTGTGGACACGGATTTATCAGCACCTCCTCCTGGCCATGCGGCCAACTACATGCATGGGTTCTGGCAGGTGCAACCGAGCCAGCCGGATGCTGTAGCCGTATGCAGGGCTGACGGGGTGTTGTCCAAGCGTAGTGTGGATTTATTATCGTTTCCACGGGAGGCTTAGTCAAGTCCCGGAGGAGGCAAGCAGGCAGATATAAGCCGTTGACCAAGATGCCAGGTCTTCATTCCAGCGAGTGCAAGGAGGCTATTTCGTGTCCGGCTGCATGCGGGTGAGGCGGCGTCGGGTAGGGTGCTCAGTCAGCACGGGGAAAAGAGAGTTCAAACGGATTGGGATGGATGGATGGATGCCATGGTGGCAGGGACAGTACGACTGCTGCTTTGGATGGGAGATCAGCCGTCAACCATTGGGGCGGCGACGTCCGAAACAAGCCGGCCGACCTGGTTCCATTGCAATCCGGGGGTTGGAGTTGCGCTCGCAACCCCCCCTCCCCTAAGAGTCCGTTTCGTGCGGACTCGCGGGAGATAGGGAGGGGCACTTCCGAGTATCATCTCGAGGGCAGGTGCTCAGCTGACGGCCTGGCGTTTTGGGCAGTTAGGTGGGCACATGGAAGCGCACGTAAGCAGCCCGTAGTTGGTCTGGCAGGGGATCGTCGGGCTTAGTGGAAGTGGAAGTGAACGGAAACGGACAGTGCGCCAGCTCGCTAACTAAGCCCGGGTGAGACTAGAAGCCGGAACGAACTGCCTACCTCCTCATGCCCTCACCCACGGGTCCGATGTACATGTTTCCCTTCCCATCCCAACCCTGGAAGAGGGAGGCACACTCGCTGGGCGCTCCCTACCTGCCTGCCTGAACCCATAACCTACATAGCTAGTTCGTTTCGTCATGTCCTGCAGCGGCGCCCATGCCCGTCCTGTCGCATGGGATCAATCTGGCGCAATCCCCGAGTACCGCTTCCATCGGACATACCTGCTTACAAGAAACGTGCATACGAGCCTTCATTGCCTTGGGTATACATCATCCCCTCCCCCCTCGCGCTCCCGCCGGGACCCCGTCTTTGTATTGATTCATCCCTCGTTCCCTGTACGCCGCTGGGGTTCGAGTGCTCCGTACCTACCCAGCCTCCCTTTGTTATCGCGCCCGGCTCCATCCGCACACGTCTTGGGCATGGCCATCGTTTCCGGCGGGTAGTGCACAGAGAGACTCCGTCGCCCTCGTTTATACCCCCCTCGTGCTCGCATTTTTGCGCTGCGTCACCTGCTGGGATCGTCCGCGGCCCGTGATCCCCTCCAGCCTTGTTCTGGTTGGCCGACCCATCCTCTGTGTCAGATCCTTTGGCTGTTCCGGCGGGAACGGCCTTGTCCGAGCCTGACGGTTTTCTGACGCCCCAAGATTTCTCGTCCGCGTCCGACAAAGAGACAGTCGACGAGAAATAGAGAAAGAGATCGCCTGCCACCGCCGCTCGACCTACCACCACCATCACTATGCGTCGCGCTTCTGCCGACTTGACTGACCCATCTCGGAACCTCGAGGAGTCCATCGGCACCCCTTCGCCCGTCGCCATCGATCCCGAGATGGACTTGTCGTTGCCCATCGACGAAGAAGAAGAAGAAGAGGAGGCGGCGGAAGAACACCAGAGCCAGTATACACCGCCCTCGCGCATCGCGGCCCGCTTCTATCGCCCGACACAGACTCGGCGCAAAGACTCGGCCGCCTCGTCGCGCAGGAACTCCATATCATCGGTCCACTCGCGGTCCTCGCACGGCTTTGGCCGTGGAGAGGACACTCAAAGCAAGTACATCGCCCAGCAGCTGCGTCGTGCCTCTATTCTCGAAGACCGCAAGGCGCGCCTGGCCGACCGGGCTGCCCATGCCGAAAAGGTCCGCCTGCGGGCCGCCATGGCCAAGGCTGCCCAACAAAAGAACTCCAACTCAGAAGAGCGCGCCCTGGCGGCCGCCCAAGCAAGGGAGACCAAGCTGGCCGAGATCGTTGCGGCCTGTGCCGAGGAGGTCAAACGGGCCAAGGCCGTCGCCGAATCCATGAAGGAGAAAAGGGAACAAAACTTGCGCAAACTAAAGGAGCAAATGGAGGAGCGTCTTGCGGAAGCCGACAGGCGACGCGAAGAGTTGCGTAGTCGACATGCTTCCAAGCGCTCGCGGGGCCAGAGTATGACGTCCAAGAAGCCTGAGGACGAGACGTCCCCCGAGTCCCGGGATCTGAAGGATCCGATGAGCCATGACGTCGCCGTCTCCAAGCTTCAGTGGTGGTGGCGCGGTGCTTTGCGGAGGAAAGCGGTCCGCGAGTTCTCAGAGCTGGGCTTGACCATTGATACTGTGAGGGATACCTCGTTCGAGAAGGTTGTTGAGCTTCTCTCGAGAGATAAGGTGCTCACTACGACGGCTCGCGTTCTTCGCATCAGCGGCCTTGAGGAAGGTGAGGCCAGCTCCGTCAACGAGATGGCTGCTGTCCGCACCTTTTTGAGTGCCTTCCTCATCCTGGGCCACCCTACACAGGTGTTGAGCAACAAGGACAATAACGGAGAACAGGAGGAGGTTGGACCCGCTCAAGGCCAACCAATGCCTCGTGGCGATCTGGCTAACCCGCAGTTGCAGGATCTTGTGGGCAAGGCGCGCGACCTTCTCATTTCCTTTGAAACCATATTGTCGCGACTTACTATAATGAACAACTACACCCCGCCGCCCTCGTTGCGGGACACACTGCCTGAGGCATATGCCACCTTCCACAATGCATTCATAGCGTGGAAGGCGCGGGACTCGAATGCTCTGATCGAAGTCATGATCCTCCAGTTCGTCGAACTGGACGCCATCCTTGAAACAGTCAAGGAGGGAACCGAGGAACACGTGACAGATGCCTATCGGCAAAGCATCAAAGACAACCAGCTGATGCTGATGGTTCGCATCAAGAGACTGGCTGGCCCCCAGCGCGGCAAGAAGCTGATATTCGACGCCGTGAGAGAGGCACGCAAAGCGAGGGTAGCCAAGAAACCCGCCGGCGATACCAGACCACGGGTTGCCGAGCACTCCCCCGACAATGGCAACCCCTCCAATGACGAGTCTTCGGCCGAGAACGTGGTAGCGGCACACCTGCGGACGCTCACCCCGCCGCCAACGCCAACGACGTCTGGTAAGACGACCAAACGCAGCCCCCTGCAACTGGCCTACCCGCCGATCCTGCCAGACAACCGGGTTATCGTCCACGAGCTTGCTATAAACCGCGAGTATCGGATCGAGTACCAGCACTTCCAAGAACAGCACAAAATGCGAATGGACCCCCTCTTCCAAGATCTCAAGTCCGGCGACAGAAACGAGGAGAAGGAATTTCACTACCTCATTGTCATGTCGAACTACATCAAGGATCGTCTTCAGCATCTAGTCAAGCCCGGCTCGTCCATGTACACCTTCATCGGGGAGATCCTCGACACTGAGGTTGCCCAACAACAGTTCATGACGGGTAGCTTCTCGTACGAGAAGTTTTTCTCCGCCATGGGCTCCTTGTTGCCAAAGCTCTGTGCGCCCGTCCGCGACGCAGAGGTCAAGGAGCTGGCGGAGACGAAACTGACCGAGGGCCACGTGGTGGAACGCCTGGAGGCGTTGCTTTCGTTCATCGATACGATGCTGTACGATTATGCAAACTACATGATGCAGGTGGCAGCGCCTAATTTGATCGAGCACGCTTCTTTGTACGAGGCAAAACGATTTACCGAGGAGCTGGAAAGCGGCTCTCTGACGCTGACCCGTGCTGAGGTGTCGTGGCGCTCCGCTCGTGCCAAAGTCCACGCCGAGGCGGCCCGCCGTGACCCCGAGGGCATAAACCACCCAAAGTTACGGCCTACACCTGACAAGATCTACTGGCAGATGCTCCTCGACGAATTCACCCAACCGTCTCCGTCGGCTGACTCGGTGCCCGAGCCGCTCGCTCTGGACACCAAACGTCGCGCCCGACTGGGGTCACAAACACTTCGTATTGTGACGGCCGGAGCCATCCTCCTGCAGTGCAAAAACATCCTGAAGCGGGATGTGAGGGCACCGTGGCGAACAGAAGCCGGCCGGATATTTACTGTTCTAGAAGCCACAGAGGACCAGAACAAGCCTCTTCCACAGGCGGCTGCGATTGATGGTATCATGGCGGCACTCGAGGCCGGGCGCTCTATGCCGCAGGCGACCAAGGGCCACCTTCGGGCTTTGGTGACCAAGGTTCTTACCGCGAACTGCGAGGCTAAACGAGACAATGCCGAGCCAAGAGAGCCGGTGCTGCGACTTCTTCTCTCCCGCGTGCGAGGGCATATCCTTGGCAGGTTGCAGGCAGGCTCGGCCAGCGAGAAAGTCAAGGCGACAAGTGTGGCGGGCGAAAGGCTTGCGGGCCTGGGTCTGCCCGAGTTCGTAGAAAAGGTTCGGGAGATGGTGGATGAGCTCGCCAAGGTCGGCGCCGTCGACAGGGAGGCACACGGCATCTGGTGGGAGAAGGTGGCTCAGCAGGTCGGTCAAGAGGCCGCGACCGGATGAGCGGATCCGCGTTTTCAGAAGCAACTCAGCGGTGCAAATGGACCGTAATGGGTAGTATTAGGAGGGGATTCTGCGCCATGGAGGCCCGTCTGGCCACTGGTCCATGTATAGCCGGCCACACGGTACCTTCCACGTTCGGATGGGTTCTCCATTGGCGGTTTCAAGAGGGCGTTGGCGTTCAGGTCGGTCACTGGGAACTATTTGCGAAGGGGATGATGGGTAGGGACGGGGACAGGACAGGTTGGTGTTTTGTTTCTGTAGAACAGTCTTGCATGGTCTGCGATGTGACTGGGTTGGTTGCTTTTACCATGGTAGTATGAATTGCTCGTCAGCGAGACAGCGAGATGGGAAACAAGTATTCGGACGTGTTTTTCTCAGCAAAGAAGCATGCATTTACCCAGCTATTCCACACCCCTTTTATACAAGCAGTCGTCATACCCACTGTGACTGGGCAGGAGGATATGGGCCCTCCAGCATCCATGCCAAACGTGCTGATCACTGCCTATGTCTTCACTGCTTCACTACTTGGGTAAGTGTGCAGGTACGGCGTACTTGATTGCCTGAGTAGAGGCTACATACTTACGTAAAATGATCATGCCCGAAACGGCCAAAGTGGTCACGTGGTGACGCGGGCTGAGTTCCACCTAGAGACGGGACGCGCTCCGCGTTTCCCTCTGACGTTTGTGTGTAGGTCAGTGTGTTCGTATGGAGGTACAGGTATCCATCTTATACAGCTTGCTGTGGGTACAACCAGGGCCGTTATTGTCAGCCCCAGCTGCCTGGCCGTCTGCCTAAACGTTACAGCCCGAACGGCTAGGCCAAGAAGCCCGGCAAAGAGATCTTTGATTGCAATAGGCGGCTCGCCTCTTCCTCTCGCCACGGGCTCCGACTTCAGCTTGCCCCGTCTTCCAAGAAGAGCCCGCTAAGTGGTCGCGTCGGCGCCCAGGCTCACAATGTCCCAGCTCACCGGTACGGCGCATGGTATGCAGCCGGCATGCTGGTTCTTGATGCTGACGTTGCGCAACAGAAGCAGATGCCATCCGCATCCTGGTCGCCACGGACAATCATGTGGGCTTCGAGGAGCGTGACCCCATCCGGAAAAATGACAGCTGGAGGACATTTGACGAGGTCATCAACCTGGCCCGCAAGGAGGACGTGGACATGGTGCTTCTCGCGGGCGATCTTTTCCACGATAACAAGCCGTCGCGCCAAGCCATGTTCCAGGTCATGAGGACGCTGCGCAAGAACTGCCTAGGGATGAAGCCGTGCGAGCTCCAGTTCATGAGCGACGGCAACGAGGTCTTTGCCGGCGCCTTCAGCCATGTCAACTATGAGGACCCGGACATCAACATCTCCATTCCCGTCTTTTCCATCCACGGCAACCATGATGATCCCACGGGCGATGGCCACCTTTGCTCCTTGGATCTGCTGCAGGTCGCTGGCCTGGTCAACTACTTCGGCCGTATCCAGGAGGTCGACAACATCCAGGCCAAGCCTATCCTGCTTCAGAAGGGCCAGACCAAGCTTGCGCTCTACGGCCTGAGCAACGTGCGAGACGAGCGGATGCACAGGTCGTTCCGAGACAACCAAGTCAAGTGGTTCCGGCCTAATGTCCAGTCGAGCGACTGGTTCAACCTCCTGGCCGTGCACCAGAATCACCACGCGCATACACCCACGAGCTACCTCCCCGAGGGCT